>CM066040.1:148475332-149889357 GCA_033557465.1 Ichthyophis bannanicus | reverse complement strand
CTGCTGGCACTTATACATGTAAGTTGCTGGATTTCCTTTTGATTTTTCCCTGGTGTAAATTTGTAAAAATGTCTCCTCCGACTGCATGTGGATCTCAATCCACGAGCGTTCCTGCACGTCCCTCTATGTATTTTAGAAACTGCTCCGTGTTCAGTAGAGCTATTTCTAAAATACTGTTGGAAGCGAGTATGTCCCATCCTCGACATCTTAGTTATAATCTCCACCTGCTATCCAAAATGTGCCTTCACGTGTATGTATTATATCTGTGTGCACATTAATACGTATGTTTACTCCCTAAATGTGTGCCCCTGGCCTTTTAAAGGGAATGGTTAAAGTTTTAGCCCAAACTGTAAACTCATCTTGGCCCCTTTTACTGCGGTAGTCTGTTCTTGTTGTGCCAACTGCTATATTTAGATTTGCCAAAGTGTGTGGCATGTGGTGCCAACAACCCCATGACAAGAGTTTGCTGGAACATTCAAATGTGTAAACTCTTACGCCACCCTTGTAGGAGAAAAGGAGTGAGCCACAGATTTCCAGGAAGACACTACAGCCCCCTTTTCCCTTGCTTCTTAGGACCCATTAGATGTATTTGTTTTAAGCTTTGAACTGGTCTTTTACACTGATGCAACACTACTTATGACCATTCAGGTGTTACCAATGTCACAGGATGTCTTTTCTGATATGCAGTGATACTCCCAACTCTTAGAGTCAAACTAGAACAATCTGAAATAGATGTTTGAAGTTCATCAGTTCATTTGGCATCTTTTTGCATAAAATACTGTTTATGAGACAACAATGGAACGATTCTAGGATTTTCCTCTCATTGTTAACAAATGTGTATAGGGTTTGTGTAAATAATGCAGGGCTTGCGTTTCCCCACTAACGAGTGCTTCCTGTTTCTTATCATAGAGTGTAAAATAGCCTAATTTTTTAAATAAGTTGGAAACGGACATTCTGCCTTTCTCAGAATTTCAAGGCAAGTTGCATCCATGTATTGCAGGTATTTTCCTCTCGCTGCAGGGCTTACAATCTAAGATCGTACTTGATGTAGTGGAGGGTTAAGTGACTTGCCCAAGATTACAAAGAGGGATTTGAACCTGGATTCCTACTGCTTTAACCATTAGGCTAGAGTAGAGTAGTAGTTGTGGCAAAGAAGATGTAATCTGCAGGTTGGAGTGTATTTGTTGTGTTTGTGTTTATGTAATTGTTTACATATATGCTTTTAGATCATTGATGTAAGCTTACAATCTACTGCATTTAGATAGAAAGGAATGAAAGTAGTAACAGTTACCACTGATCTAACAGGATCCAAAAATCTTTAAAGCTGATCTGGGTTATGGTCATATGCTAATACAACAGTTAAAATGATATCAAGAAACAGGCTCACCCCTAAGAGAATACTTCCTGATGGTTTGCAAAAAAGGCTTGTTGGTTTCTGAAAGAACTACTATTACTACTATTAAACATTTTATAAAGCTCTACAAGGCACACACAGTGCTGTACAAACATAGATAGATAGACTTAGATACCTACATACCTCCCTACCTCAAATCTTTGCACGCTAAATACAGGCTAAACAAGGGTATCAAACTCCACTACTGGAGGGCCACAAATCGGTCAGGTCTTCAGGATATCCCTCACAAATATGCATGAGATTGACATGTACCACCCCCATTGTACGCAAATATATATATTCGTGAGGGACATCCTGAAAACTAGCTGGTTAGAGATCCCTGGTCTAAAACATCCAGTTCCTATCTAATTCCAGGGCAAACTTTACAATAAGATTGGCTTTAGATGTCACAGCCATATTACAGTTCTCCCAAACTCATTCGGATTGAAACTTTCTTCAGAAACCTCTTGGATATAAGAATCTTCTTCTAGTTGTGCTGTTCCAGAACCAAGTCAACTATAATAGGCCCCAGAGGTAGATGATGGAACTTCCTATGGTACCTGGAGAACCTCCTGCAGGTAACACTTTGATATATCACTAGGCTACACCCTGGGTGATTTGGAAAATTAACACACAGATTAAGACACCTATTGGAATTCAAGAAACTACGTCCTACGATAGACTACTAAGGGCTACATTATATGCTTGGAACCCCGTCGGCCTATCTCCATAGTTTCCAACTGACATTTCAGGGCTAAAATCTACAGTTGTGGTCAACATTATTGGCACCCTTGCAGTTCAATCCCTTAATGTCCAATATCTCTTTAAAAAAAAAAAAAGTGGCCAGTGAAATGGCTTTGGACTATATATGCACATACATCTGACACACAAAAGAATCAAATCAAATAAGACCAATTAAAGAAAATAGGAAATAGTATAAAATCCTTGAGATTGCCAGGACATGATTTGGCACCCTTATAAACAATTTAAATCTGTTTGAACAGAAGAATCACATTCCCACTGCAGTAAAATTAGATGCACCTGTGACCAATTGTCAGTTCTCACATGACTTGAATCAACCAATTAATGATGACTCTAATGTTTGAAATGGCCACATTGACTCCCTGTTCCATTTTCACAATGGTGAAGGCAAGAGAGCTGCCCGAGATTGTCAGAAAAGCCATTATCAAACATCAAACTTTAAAGGGATACAAGGCCATCTCCAGAGACCTTAGTATTCCTGTTTCTGCAGTTTACAATGTTATTAAGAAGTTCTGTGCTTATGAATCTGTCAAGAACTTCCTAGATGTGGTGGGAAGAGAACAGTTGATTTAAGAAATCTTCAAAGGTTCGTGTGAACTGTTTGGAGAAACACCACATACAGCATCCAAAGAACTTAAGTCTGACCTGGAGCAATATGGAGTAGTGGTTTCAACCTGCACCATATGCTGTGCACTAAACAAAGAAGGACTTCATGTTGAAGGCCAAGGAAGACCCCATTGCTCAAAGACATAAAAAGCACACCTGATCTTTGCCAAAACCCACCTTTAAGAAACCACAGTCCTTCTGGAAAAATGTTCTGTGGACAGGTGAAACTAAACTTGAGCTCTTTGGCAATGCAGACCAGCGATACATTTACAGATGAAGAGATGAAGCTTATAAGGAAAAAAACACACCCTTCTTACAGTTAAATAGGGTGGAAGTTCCTTAATGTTGTGGAGCTGTTTTGCTGCCTTAGGAACTGGAGTCCTGGAACATATTAAAAGAATCATGAAGTCAGAGGGCTACCAAGGTATTTTGGAGCGAAATGTGCTAACCAATATCAGAAAGCTAGGTCTGGGTTGAAGGTCATGCAGGACAGTGACCCAAAACATACATCCAAAAGTACAAAAGAATGGTTAAAGAAACAGTGGACTGTTTTTTTAAACTGTCTAGCAATGAGTCCTGATATCAATCAGATTGAGAACCTTTGGAAAGAACTGAAATCTGCCATTGATAAAAGGAATCCTGGAAACATTCATGAGCTGGAATAAATTGCAGTTGAAGAGTGGGAGAAACAACCAGCAGACAGATATACAAAACTTATAGATGGCTACAAGAAACATTTGGAGGCTGTCATCACTGCCAAGGGTTACTACATCTAAGTTGCACGGAAATCTTTTTGTTGTATACCTTTGAACATACTATTAAAATATTATGATGACATACAGTTGTAATATTTCCATTTCTCAACATATTGTACACAACATACCTAAAATGCAAAGGTGCCAATGTTGATCACAGAGGAAGGCTTGTACGTTTGGTGAGCACACCCAAAACAGTGTCCATCTTATTTAAAAACTGTTCTCCAGGACCAAGCAGGAAGTCAGTCCTCACATATGAGTGACATCGACGTCGATGGAGCCCTTGCGGAGCATTTCCCCAGCTTTCTATGAAAGCCTTTGGGAATGCAGGCATGCATGCGCGGTCCCCTTCCCGCCTAAAGGTGCCATCTTGCTCAGTCTCTTTTTCTGTGAAGCCCGTCGGACGTGTGTCCTAGTCCTCGCGGAAAATAGTTGGATTTTTTTGCGATTCCTTCGCTATTTTTTCACCGGTTCGACGCCGGTTCCCCTCCTCTCGGGTTCGGTACACCGGTATCGAGCCCGATCTTATTTTTTCGGTTTTTGTCCTTCGTGGCTGGCGTTCACGCCCTTTTTTTCTTTTTCCCTGGAAGGCCGGTCCTTTGACCTCGTGGGGACTTTTTTTTTTCCCCGATGACCTCCAGTGGTTTCAAGAAGTGTGATCAGGGCAAGAAACTAATGTCTCTCACCGACACACACACGACTGCTGTCTTTGGTGCCTGGGTCCTGACCACGATCCTAAGATCTGTGGACCATGTGGAAAGATGTCTTCCAAGGTGCTTCGAAGTCGTCAGCACCAAAAGGAAAGGCTTTTCTCCGACTCGGCCTCCGGCCAGGCCTGGACCTTGTCTGAGGCCTCGACATCTCGGGAATCTGATTCCGAGCACCGTCGGGGCTCCTCAGACAGGGGGTCCCCCGACCGGGAACGAAAGAGGAAGAAGCGGCTCGTGAGGGCGTTGTCAGAGGAGGTCCCTGGCTCCTCGAGAGCTAGGTCTCAGACCCCCGACCGCCGCCCCGGGCCCGTGGAACAGGAGAAGTCTCCAAAAGTACCTCGTGTGGAGCCAGAGTCTGCTGGACACGTAAGTCCTGTAGTCCTCGTGGACTCTCCTCCCAAAGAGCCGACGTCGGGCCCGGCGCCGCCAGGGCCTGAGTCGGTGGCTGTTGAGTCTCCTGAGCTGGGTCTCAGGCTGACAGCCTTGGAGTGCAGATTGTCTGCCTTCATGGAACAGCAGCGGGCACTGATGGCCAGCCTGTCTGGCGCATCTGCCCCGACCACCGGGACATCGACGTCGAAGTCGACCCCGGAGACCGAGCCAATACTCGAGACCATGAAGGCTCGAGGTCGATCTCGGTCGCGGTCTCCCTCGACCTCCTGCTCGGGACCGAGGGCGTCAACGCCGGTGCCTTCGGCGTCGGGGCGGGTGCTCAAGGCTCCGCACGGTTGGAGCCCGATTCCTCATCAGACAAGTCCGCCTGGGAGACGAAGCACGAGGAGTCCCCCGACACCTTCCGGACTCTGTGCGTCCCATCGGACTCACCGCAGTCTGAGCCCCGGAGTAGATCCCTTCCGGAGGATACCCGGTTCTCGGAGTTCGTCCGGGATATGGCCACCGCGTTGGCTATCCCTGCGGACCCTGAGGAGGAGCCTCGAGCTTGAGGCCCTACAGTATGACTCTCCTCCGAAGGAGGCCTTTACTGTTCCGATTCCTCCGATGCTGGAACGGCTCCTCTTCCGGATGTGGGAGGCACCAGCCTCGGCGCCGGTTCTAAGCAAGCGGGTCGATTCCATCTATCGACTCCGAAAGAGCCCTGGCTTTCAGAAGGCGCAGCTACCACACCATTCCATGGTGGTGGAATCAACCATGCATCGCCTGAAAAGTCAGAAGATGCACTCCGTGGTGCCCCCTGGCAGGGAGGCCCGGAACCTGGATGGTTTTGGTAGAAAATGCTTCCAGGGCTCAATGCTTGCTTGCCATGTCCAGTCTTACCCAGCTGTACATGGGCATGTACTTGCGGGACCTGGCCAAGGAGCTGGCCGGGTTCTCTGCTGGTCTCTCCGGGGAACCCTTGCAGAGGTTCAAGTCCTTGTCTTCGGGGATCCGGGAATGCTCCAAGTTTGTCCCGCGCTGCCTACGATGGCTTCAAGGCTTCGGCCCGTGTTGCGGCAGCCGGCATAGCGGCTCAACGCCAGGCATGGCTGCAGTCATCGGACCTCGAGCCATGGGTTCAGGACAAGTTGGTCGATGTCCCTTGCCGAGGTGAGAGAACCTTTTTGGCAAGCCCATGACCGAGAAGGCCGCACAGCTCGAAACCGAGCACCTCACGAGGACAAGGCTGTCTAGAAAGACTTCTGCCCCTTCTCACAAAAAGAAGGGCTCGGGTAAAAAGCCCTTTTACCCGAGGAAGGGCACTGCCTACAAACAGTACCCATAGTACCAGGCCTCCCAAGCTCCCCCTCAGGGTCAGTAGGCCAAGGGGCAGGGTAATGGGGCCCCGTAGGCAGAGGTCTCCCAAGCCTCCAGCCCTTGCTCCCACTCAGCAGGGTGGGGGGTTTTGACTCCTTAGGCATAGCCTCTCCATCCCTGCTCTCCCAACCCTGCACAGGAGGTCGACTTACCCTGTTTGCCCACCAGTGGCCACTCATCACTGGAGGCAGTTGGGTGCTAAGCATCGTCCACAAGGGCTATATGCTACACTTCCAACAGCTGCCGCCTCCGTACTTTCCAGGGGAGCCTCCAAGGCCTCCCCTGCAGACAGATCTTCTCCTTCAGGAGCTCCAAGGTCTGTTGCGAGACAAGGCAGTGGAGCCTGTGCCTCCCCACTTCCAAGGTCAAGGGTTCTACTCCAGGTACTTTCTTGTACCCAAAAGAACCGGTGGCCTCCAGCCTATTCTCGACCTCAGAAATCTCAACAAGTTCCTAGAGAAAGAGAAATTCAAGATGCTTACTCTTGGAACACTGCTGCCCTACCTCCAGCAGGGAGATTGGCTATGCTCCTTAGATTTAAAGGATGCGTACCCTCACATCCTCATTCATCCAGACCACAGAAAGTACCTCAGGTTCATTGTGGGAGGAAACCATTATCAGTACAGAGTACTGCCTTTTGGCCTCACCTCTGCTCCCAGGGTCTTTACCAAATGCCTGGCAGTGGTGGCGGCCTACCTGAGAAATCAGGGTATCTGTCTTCCCCTATCTGGACGACTGGCTCATCAGGGGTCAGACGTGCCAGGAGGCCAGACAAGCCACCCTCCGAACTATTGCTCTTCTTCAAAACCTGGGGTTTGTCATAAACTTCGCAAAGTCCACTTTGCTCCCCTCCCAGAACTTGGAGTTCATAGGGGCAAAGTTGGACTCTCGGCTGGCAAAGGCATTCTTGCCAGAAGACAGAGCCCAAAGACTGAAACTTGGCAAACCAGTTTCTCAGCAGGTCACTGGTCTCCGCCAGACTCTGCCTGAGGCTTCTTCGCCACATGGCTTCGACAGTACATGTGACCCCCAATGCCCGGCTCCATATGAGGCCTGCACAGTGGTGCCTTCAAACTCAGTGGACACAGGCAGCTTCAGAGACAGAGTAAGGGTGTCCAGACAATTTCTGAACTCCCTCCGCTGGTGGCTGCACCCACCCAATCTACTGCAAGGGGTGCCTTTTCAGATTCCTGGGTTCACAGTGGTGTTGACCACGGATGTCTCCCTGCAAGTTTGGGGGGCTCATTGTCTAGGCAAGTGCACCCAGGGCCTGTGGTCTCCCTGGGAGGCCACACAGCAGATCAATCTACTGGAGCTCAGGGCTATTCGGTTAGCCCTCAAGACTCTCTCTCAAACATTGGCTCATCAGTCTGTCCTAGTTCAAACAGACAACCAAGTAGCCATGTTTTATGTGAACAAGCAGGGCAGAATTGGGTCCAGGCTCCTTTGTCAGGAGGCACAGGACCTTTGCTTGTTTGCTCTCAGGCACAACATGCTCCTCAAGGCAGTGTATCTACCTGGCCAGGACAACTACCTGGCAGACCGGTTGAGCAGGATTCTGCAGCCCCATGAATGGCAGCTCCATCCCTTAGTGGTTCAGAAGATTTTCCTGACATGGGGACTTCCAACCATAGATCTATTAGCCAGTCCATCGAACAAACAACTGACAAGGTTCTGCTCCAGGCAACCACATCCTCTGCGGCTGGCGGCAGATGCTTTTCTGATTTCCTGGTCCCAGGGCCTCCTGTATGTGTTTCCTCCCACGCCCCTGGTGGCCCGAACCCTGTTCAAAATTCTTCAGGACAAGGCCTCGGTCCTGCTGGTGGCTCCCAGATGGCCGAGACAGCCTTGGTTTCCACTTCTGCTTCAGCTGGCAGTGGATCCCCCACTGCCTCTGGGGTTGCAACCCGACCTTCTCTCTCAGGATCAGGGTTTCCTTCTGCACCCAAATCTCAGGGCTGTCCATTTGATGGCATGGAGGCTGCCAGGGTAGTTTTGGCTCCTTGGGGCCTACCTCAGGAAGTTGAGGAGGTTGTCCTAGCCTCTAGAAAGCTGTCCACTAGGAAAACCTATGCCCTGAAATGGAAAAGGTTTTCTATGTGGTGTCAGCTACATACAGAAGATCCTTTCTCCTGTGCTGTGCCAGTAGTGCTTCAGTACCTACTGCACTTATCAAATCAGGGACTTAAGTCCAATTCTGTTTAGGTCCACCTCTCAGCTATAGCAGCTCACCACTCACTGGTGGAAGGACATTCTCTGTCGGTTCACCCCTTGGTGTCCCGGTTTCTCAGAGGCTTGCTCTTGCTCAAGCCTCCAATCCGTCGTCCTGCTCCTGAGTGGGAGTTTGAATGTGGTCTTGCAGCAACTGTCTCGCCCACCTTTTGAGCCGATGGTTACTTGTCCTCTCCGCTTCCTGTCTTGAAAGACACTCTTTTTGGTAGCCCTAACCTTGGCCAGGCGAGTGAGTGAGTGTCAGGCCCTGGTCTGTGACGGGCCTTACACCCGCTTCTATAGGAACAGGGTAGTCCTTAGGACTCATCCAAAGTTCCTCCCAAAAGTTGTCTCCCCCTTCCACCTTAACCAAGAAGTGGTTCTTCCAACATTCTTCCCTAGGCCTCATGCAAGCCAGGCCTAAGCAGTTCTGCATACCCTGGACTGTAGGAGGGCCTTATCCTTCTACCTTGACCGTACGCAGGGACATAGAAGGGTTACTCAGCTCTTCATATCTTTTGACCCTAATAATTTGGGGTTAGCTGTGTCCAAGCGTACCTTGTCCACCTGGGTGGCTGACTGTATCACCTGGGCTTACAGGGCGGCTGACCTTCCTTTGCAGGGTCGGGTCACGGCCCATTGTGTCAGGGCAATGGCTGCCTCAGTGGCTCACCTCCGCTCTGTACCGTTGGTAGACATCTGCAGGGCTGCAACTTGGTCCTCAAGCCAGACCTTTGCGGCCCATTACTGTCTGGAGAGGGAGTCCCGTAGGGACAGTGCTTTTGGCCAGGCAGTACTACTCCGGAATCTCTTTGAGGTTTAAGCAACTCCTGCCCTCCAGCCCTCCGTTGGGCTACCGGTGGAGGTCCTTTCAGTGAAAAGCCTTTCTTTGATGCTGGGACTAGAGGGAGTTCTCTTGTTCAGCCTGGGTTCCTGGTTGCCCAGAGCTGGGGAGTCACCCATATGTGAGGACTGACTTCCTGCTTGGTCCTGGAGAAAGAGTAGTTACTCACCTGTAACGGGTGTTCTCCAGGAGCAGCAAGAATCAGTCCTCACAACCCTCCCTCCTCCCCTGGGAGTTGCAGTTGTACATAGTTTATTGTTACATTTTTGTGTGCTGTTTTTAGCTATGTCATTTGACTGAGCAAGATGGCACCTTTAGGCGGGAAGGGGACCGCGCATGCGTGCAGTATTCCCAAAGGCTTTCATAGAAAGCTGGGGAAATGCTCCGCAAGGGCTTCATCGACGTCGATGTCACCCATATGTGAGGACTGATTCCTGCTGCTCCTGGAGAACACCTGTTACAGGTGAGTAACTACTCCTTCCATAGTGACCACCTCTGATTTCTTCAGCTCCACAGACAAGTCCTTGAGAGTTTTTAAGTTAATTCCCCCCTGGTGTATAGGCTCACTCCAATTTTCTCCACCTGGTAAGCCACTTCCCAACATACCTCCTTCACCAGCAATCTGACAGAGAAGCAGGGGAATCACTTGCTACCTTAGCAATCTGCTTAACTGGTTCTACTATATGCCCATCACTTTTTGCTACTTGTTTAAGCACTCCCATCTTACTTCCATCCTCCCTCCAGTACCTTTTGGTGTCATTCTCAATTTTTCTCTAACTTTCCATGATCAAATCAGCTCCATTGTTCAGCGTTCCTTCTTGCTTCGTCAAATTAGAGCAGTCTGTTCATTTCTCTCAACTTCCTCACATACTACTCTGCTCTTCTCTTGTCATGATATATCTAGATTGTTGCAACGATGTTCTGACTGGCCTCCATCACTTTGGACTGCAACGTCTACAAATCATACAAAACTCTGCCGTAAGAAGTTTTGCCCATGCCTCCCTTTTTGACCATGTCACCTCACTCCTAATTCACTTTAATCGTCTTCCTGTACTTTACCATATTCAATACAAACTGCTTACACTTGTCCATTTATTTAAATTTATTTTTATACTGTGTTTCTACAATTCAAAGCAGTTTACATTTTATTTATTTTTTTATTTACTTGTGTGCATTTCTATAGAGCCCCTTCCAGAGATCAGGGGCGGTTTACAAAGAACGAGTAAATCAATTAAAACATTGAACATTGAATTACATAGAACATTTTAGCACAAAAATAACTATGATACATGGAACATTGAACCGAAAAGCTTGCACATTGCATGGGGGTGCACGGTGTAGTACATTGAAACTAAACAATGAACAGGGTGGTAGGGGATATGAGAAATAACTTAACTATGTACACTTTAGAAATACATGGTCCATAAAACATTTACACAGTTATGCCTTATCTCTTCCACGATTTTGCACACTCCACATCATGCACTCTATCCATTTCATACTAAGTCTTCATCTTCCCTCTGTTTCGCATGCAAGCCACAAGTTGTTACTCTTTTCTTGGATCCAGTCTTTGAAATGCTTTATCTCCTGCCCTTTGATTAGAATTCTTCTACACCAAATTTAAGGCTTAACTCAAAACACTACTCTTTCAGAAAGCTTACGATTTGCCTCCTCCCTAATGTCATTAACCTCCTTCCAGTAACATCTCCTCTCCTCCTGCTACCAAGTTAGTGGTGTTCTCCCCTCCTGTTACCAACCCTGATCTAGCTCACAGAATGAATGCTGACTACTTTTCAACTTTATTTTAATTTGTTTTATTGTAAACTGCCCTGCAGCCAATGCGGAGGAAAGCACTTGAATCTTCTGACTAAGTAACACTTCTAGAATAAGTGGGGAGTGGTGACTGTACCACCAGGTTCTGTTGGGGGGGGGGCGGGGGTTCAGCACCTTCACCTATCCTCAAAGCCCTCTATAGTGGAGTGCACCAAATGTGGAGCAGACACAGACTCTGGAGGGTAAGATTGTACTATCTCCACGAACAAGCAGGAATGAGTCTTCACACGTGGGAGACGTCGCCGACGGAGCCTGCACGGGAATGCTCCCCAGCATCCAATCAGAAAGCCTTTGGGAGCATCCCCCGCGCCTGCGCGGTGGCTTCCCGCCCTTCCTACTGCCTCTCCCCAGTTTTTTGTTTTCCACGGAGCAAGCAGGACGTCCCTCCTGCCACCGCAGAAATTTTTCCTTTTTTCTGTAGTCGCGGCTTTCCCGCCGACGGTGGCACCTCCGTGCCCCCCTTTTCTTTCTTTCTTTTAATTATTTTTCATTTAATTTTCGTCGCCCCCTCTGGGCGCTAAGGACCGGGGCATGGAGCCTTCTTCCCCCCAGCCTCACGGCGGGGACTTAATTTTCCACGTGGACTCCAATGCCTGGTGCCTCTCCTGTTTGGGGCCTGACCCCTTTTTCCCGAATTCCCCGGGCTACAGTGTCGGGAGAAGACCCTCCCTCTTTCGGGTATCCCTCGACGACGTCTTCGCGCCCAAGGCGCGGTTGTCGGGTCGTTCTTCTCTCCAGGATCAGGTAACCACACAACAGTCTGTTAAGACTAGCCGAGTCTCATGCGCGGCATGGCGACGGCTCCAGCCAACCCCTCAAGTCCTCCTTGGCTGATATACCCCGGCGGGAGTCCTCGGGCTCCAAAGCATTTACGGGGTTTCGGGATGTTCCTGAGGTTCGCTCCTCACAGAACATTCTCGAGCCATGCCCGAGGGAGGTACCCGCTTCGAGCGGTGCCGATGCGTCGGCGTCGAGTGTTCCACTCTTCGCCAGGGATCGTCAGCCGGTGTCCTCGGCGCCTTCGGGGCCGATCAACTCGACTGGGTCTGACCTCCCTACATCCAAGCCATGCTCGGGTGTGGTAGCCGCTCCGGGCGGTACTGAGCCCCCAGCATCGGCATCGGCGTCGGTGTCGAGCACTCCGCTCCTTACCGAGGATCGTCGGCTGCTGTCCTCGGCGCCTCCGGGACCGATCGACTCGGTCCAGCCTGGCGTTCCTCCATCCCTGCCATGCGCGTGGGCGGTACCCGCTTCGGGCGGTACCGACCCCTCGGCGTCGGTGTCGAGCGTTACGCTCCTCACCGGGGATTGGCGGCTGCGGTCCTTGGCGCCTCCGGGGCCGACCGACTCGCGCCGGTATGGCGTTCCTACGGGGGTGGTATCCGCTTTGGGCGGTGCCGACCCGTCGGCGTCGGTGTCGAGTGACCCGTTCCCCACCGGGTATCGCCAGCCGCTGCCCTCAGCACCTCGGGGGCCGATCGACTCGACACTGTCTGACGGCCCTACGTTCAGGTCATGTGCGGAGGTAGTACCCGCTTCGAGCGTGCGGGCGTCGGTGGTTCCGCCCCGCGCCGGGGATGGTCATCTGGCCTCCCTCCCCTCGGGGCCGCTCGCTTCGACCCGCGCCGGGTCGCCGGTATCCCAGCCCTGCGCAAGGGTGGTACCGGGTTCGAGCGGCGCCGCTCCGCCGGCGACGGCAGGGGCGTCGAGCATGAGGGACCGCCATCGACCTTCCCCGGGGACCTCAGGGTATGTTGGCCAGCGCACGGGCGACTCCTCGGCATCGACGCGGCCGTCGGGGGCCCAGCCCTTTCCTAGAGAAGGGGCCTCGGGGTCTTCGACCGCTTCGACCCAATCTGGATCTGCGCCGCCCCGCAACGGTACCCCGACGTCGGCACAGGGGCTTTGCCCCCCCCCCCCCCCCCCCCCCCGCAGGGACTCGTCGTTGGGTGACCGGGGTCCCCTTGGGGACGGGCCGTATGCCCCGGAAGGATTTCTCTCCGGGTCGGACGGGTTCGAGAGGGAGCCCGGCACCGGGCAGTGCCCGCCGTTCGACATCAGCGCCGGCGTCAGATGACCCCCTCTCCTCCGAGCACCGTCCTTGGGGGCCCTTGATGCTCGCGGCACCGGTTGGCGCGGTTCCGATCCGCGCTCCGGGATCTCCACCACCGGCGCGGTCACTCCCGCCAGGGACCTCGAGGAAGGAGTCGATCTCCTCGCTCGGTTCGATGCCCAGCCTGGAGTCGTTGTCCAGCCTTGAAAGCCTGGCCACGGCACGTCTCGGGATCGGCCCCTGTCCTCTCCCGCAGCGCAGAGCAGAGACTGCTGGCCCCTGCCCTCCGGCGGCCGCGGATTCGCCCCAGTCACGGGTGGAAGCGCCGCCCCCGGGTTCGGGGCCGAAGCTGGTTCCTGCGGCGCCATCGGTGCCATCGACTTCTTCGATGCCTAGCTTGGAATCAATTCCAGGAGCCGACGACGCCATGTTGACTGCCCCGATCCGGGTCGGTTGATCCCCTCCTCTGCCCAGCGGGCATCGGCCCGAGCGGCCTCTTAGTGCCCTGGTGGCCTCTCCCGCCATAACTGCTCCGGCAGAGCCGCCTTTTCAGGATTTCCTCCTTGACATGGCGGACTTGCTGGCCATCCCTATCCCGGACCCGAGCCCAGGCCCTGCGGAACAGGCAGCCGCGATGCTTCCTCTGCATCCCGCCCTGCAGGATCTCCTGCTGGGGGCTTGGCGGTCGCCTTTAAGGGTTCCGGCGCCGCCGACTGCGATGCAGGCTCTGTACCGGGTGCCTCCATCCCCGGGGTTTCGGCAGCACCAGCTTCCACATCGGTCCATTGTGGTGGAATCGGCGCTGAGGAAGGCCGGAAGCAAGGAGAAGCATGCTTCTTTCCCTCCAGGCCGCGCCTCGAAGACGCTAGATACTCTAGGACAGCGATGGCGAACCTATGGCACGCGTGCCAGCTGTGGCACGCGAAGGCCTTGCAGCTGGCACGCGGGTAGGTCCGCAAAAAAGAAAAAGCTGGCTCTGGCTGCTACCGCGGACGCGGCAGCGGCAGAGTGCAGTGTCCCGCGGGGCCCCCTCCGCCCGCTAAGCCCCTCTGCAAGGGCTTTCAGATTCGCGAGGGAGAGCGTCTCCCTCGCGTCTCTGTTAAGCCCGCAGGGGCTAATGGGAAATTTCCCATCAGCCCCTTTAGACGCGAGGGACTGATGGGAAATTTCCCTTTAGCCCCTGCGGGCTTAACAGAGACGCGAGGGAGAGCGTCTCCCTCGCGAATCTGAAAGCCCTTGCAGAGGGGCTTAGCGGGCGGAGGGGGCCCCGCGGGACATTGCATTCTGCCGCTGCCGCGGTAGCGGCAGCAGCCAAAGCCAGCTTTTTTTAAATTTTTTAATATGCCATTGGGGGGGGGGGGGTGGTTAGGACTGCTAATGGGCTGGGGGGGGTGTAGGACTGCTAATGGGCTGGGGGGGGGTGTAGGACTGCTAATTGGCTGGGGGGGGGTGTAGGACTGCTAATGGTCTAGGGGGGGGTGTAGGACTGCTAATGGGCTAGGGGGGGGTGTAGGACTGCTAATGGGCTAGGGGGGTGTAGGACTGTTAATGGGCTAGGGGGGGTAGGACTGCTAATGGGCTGGGGGGGGGGTAGGACTGCTAATGGGTGCTGTCTGGAAACGGGGTGATGGGGGGTTAGGACTGGTAATGGGCTATGGGGGGGTTAAGACTGCTAATGGGCTTTGGGCTGATGGGGGCTGTCTGGAAATGGGGTGATGGGGGTTAGGACTGATAATGGGCTATGGGGGGGCTAGGACAGCAAAAGGGATGAGGCGGATGGGTTAGGACAGGATGGGCTGGGGGCTGTTGGGGGGGTTAGGACTAGTAATGGGCTATGGGGGGTTAAGACTGGTAATGGGCTGTGGGCTGATGGGGGGCTGTCTGGAAATGAGGTGATGGGGGTTAGAACTGCTAATGGGCTATGGGGGGGTTAGGACTGATAATGGGCTAAGGGGGGGGGC
Source organism: Ichthyophis bannanicus (assembly GCA_033557465.1). Classification (NCBI taxonomy): domain Eukaryota; kingdom Metazoa; phylum Chordata; class Amphibia; order Gymnophiona; family Ichthyophiidae; genus Ichthyophis; species Ichthyophis bannanicus. The sequence goes on along the minus strand of CM066040.1, from coordinate 149,874,477 downwards.
TAGGACAGGAATTGGACTGATGGGGAGGGGGGCGGACGTGAGGTGGGCTGATGTGGTTAGGACTGGTAATGGGCTGTGGGCTGATGGGGGGGGGTTTAGGACTGGCAATGGGCTGTGGGGGGCTGACTGGAAATGGGCTGATGGGGGGTTAGGACTGGTAATGGGCTATGGGGGGGTTAGGACTGATAATGGGCTATGGGGGGGTTAAGACTGGTAATGGGCTATGGGCTGATGGGGGATGTCTGGAAATGGGGTGATGGGGGATTAGGACTGGTAATGGGTTATAGGGGGGGTTTAAACTGAAAATGGGGTGATGGGGTTTAGGACTGGAAGTGGGTTGATGGGGGGCTAGGACTGGTAATGGGTTGGGGGGTTGCTATGACTGGAAATGGGCTGAGTGGAAGGGGAGGCTTGAACTGCAAATAGCTGATGGGGAGGGAGCTTGGAATGGAAATGGGCTGTGAGGGAAGGGAGCTAGGACTTAAAATGGGCTGATGGAGCAGCTAGGATAGGACTGGAAATGGGCTGTTGGGGGGAGCTAAGATTGGAAATGGGCTGTGGTGGGGGCTTGAATTGAAATGGACTCATGGAGGGGCTAGAACTGGAAGTAGGCTCATGGGGGGGGGGGCTTGGACTGGAATTGTACTGAGTGGAGGGGAGCTATGATTTGACATGGGCTGATGATGGGGCTAGGAAATGACTAGAAATGGGCTGATGGGGGGCTAGGACTGGAAATGGGCTGATGCAGGGACTAGAAAGGAATGGATGCTGGGTGAGACTGGAACTAGAAGGGAGCTGATGTTGGGGGAGGATTAGAATGGGATGGGGCTGGGAGAGTAAAATGGAGAGGGGAAAAATATTTTGTGTGGGAGGAATGAAAAATCTACAATTGGCCGGGTATTGGGAGAGTAAGTGGGGATTGAGGATGGAGCGGTAAAATTTGTGTGGATGAAATAGGAATGAGGAAAGAGCAAAAGGAGAAAGATTAGTATGTTAAAGCAGATGTAGAGAGAGAGAATGGAAAAAAAGACTAGAAGAGAGAGAAGAAAGAACAAATGGACAGCAGACGATGGAAAGTTAGCAGAAAACATGAAGAAACCAGAAGAAAGTGGCTGGAGCAATTGCAACTGAAAAAAAATGCACAAAAGGTAGAAAGATATCTCTTTATTTTGAATTTATTAACTGGAATATGAAACCTCTGGGAAATGTGCATCATTAACGTCTGTGCTTTGTTTGGTACAAGAGGAAATTAATTTATAGTTTTATTTCTACAGTGTTGTACATTCCAAGTTTGGCTTTTGGGGTTCCCAGTTTAATTATTGCCTTCCTGTTTCTAAATTGTGATTCCTTGTTTGGTGATGGTCTATGTTCTGCATGTGTAACTGAGCTGAGGTTTAATTGATGTGCTGGCACTTTGAGGAAATTCTTTGGTTTTGTGCGGCAGTTTGGGCACTCGGGCTCAAAAAGGTTAGCCATCACTGCTCTAGGACGTCAAGCCTTCCAAACGTCTATGCTGGCGGCCAGAATTATTTCATATATATTTTGTGTCTCGCTTCGGGAGGTCACCGAGAGGTTATCTCGGTTATCCACCTTCGTATCTGCAACCAAGGCCTTTGAATATTCCCTGCTTCTTTATCATTGCAGGAATATCTCCGGGTTCCTTTCTCGTGCTTCGCTGGACTCCTTCCGGTCGGTCAGCAGAGCCTCTGCTGTTGCTATTAGAGCACGCCGCACGGCATGGTTGCAGGCGTCCGAGTTGTGTAGACGGGCACAGCACATCCTGGGTAATTCTCCCTACGACGGAGATCATCTCTTCAATAGCGAAGCCTTACGTCAGGTCGCACAGTGCTTCGCTAACCTTCCCAGAGTTAGCAGCCAGCCTAGGGCCCGGCTTCCCCCCGGTGGTGGTAAACGCCCCTCCAGACCCCCCTTCCCTAGGAAGGGGAAATGTCAGCCCTCCGCCCACCCTCCAGGCGCGCCCATGCAAGGGACCTCTCACCCCGGGTTGATGTCCCAGGGCCCGCGCCAGGACTCTCATACTAAGCATTTTTAGGCTCCGGTGAGCGGCTGCCTGCACTTAACCTCCTTACCAGAAGTTTAGACTAGAGCTCTACTCTGGGGCTCGTCCAGTTGGAAAATGGTTCGGGGACTTATCTAGGGGTTCAGGTCTTCTCCTCCGTGGGAAAGGGAGACCACCTTACGCCGTGATAGCTATGGCCCACGGTCACCCTACTTACTCTTCGGTACGTCCCCGAGCCCCTCTCAGCCAGTATCCTCTTGCTGATTGCTTCCGTACTGGAATTCCCCTCCAGCCGCTATAGTCCCCCTATACTCACCAGGGACTATACCCTCATGTCCCCCGATTGTGCGGGGGATAATTTCTACGCGCAGGTCCTGGGGACACATTAGGGCCTCCAACCCCTGCGGCATTCTACCGGACTGATGCTATCCTCCGTCCCCCGTGCTACCGCGCTCTTAGCTCGCCGATCTGCCCTTGCCCTCCGGGAAAGATCCCTCCCCTGACGGATCTTGCGGCCACCTCTCCAGGTGGACGTTCTGGGGATCGATGGCAGATCCGCCTTACCTGAGTGCTGCTCATGGAGGCAGGCCCCCCGGCGTGCCTGCGTTAGTACCGGAGGGGGCGTCCCCATGTCCACCGGCTTAGATATACTAGATATCACCTGCTTGGCAGGCGCCTTTGGGGGATCCCCACAGTACCTGTGTTTACCGCCTTTTTCCCCCTATGGCTGGTACTCACCCCCCCCCCCTGGGGGTCCGGCCAGTCCGCCTGCCTATTCCCCGATCAGCCTGCGGACTGGTGGTACCCTACTGCTGTGAAGTCAACAGTCCCCTTTTTCAGTTAGGTCCTCCTCCCGGAGGTCCGGACCCTTGTCTCCCTATCTCTCGCTAGGGCAGACTGTGTACCCCTTCTGCTCCGGGGTACACCTCTACTCTTCTCCGGGATAGGCTCTCTAGTTCGGCCTGTCTTCTACTGTTGGTCCTCTGAGTTATGGACTCTACTCCTAAGGGAGTGCTCAGCTTGCCGTTAGCCCCCTGGAAGACCTGCCGTTCTTCTCCTGACCCAGCTGACGCCTGGATCCCATGGCCTTCCGGATTTGGAACTTCCTCCTCGATGTGGTGAAGTTTCCTTGATGACCTCGCTACTGCGTCTACAGTGCCTTCATCACAGGACTACTTCCGACAACCCGGTGGGTAAGCAGTACAGGGTTCTAACCCATTAATTCATTAAAACTTAATGGCCGGTAAGCTCTGTATGGTACTAGGTCATTTACTCATTACATGCTTAATGATTCTCTTCATGCACCCCTCTGACTACTCCCGTAGCCTGGTTTTTTTTTTTGCTGTATCCTAATGGTACCTGTTCTGCACTCTAAAGACTTGCCTCCGTAGTCTTTGGATTTGCTGTTCCTCTATTCAACTCCTGCCCTCCATCCCTCCGGGGATGCCGGAGATTCAGGCTGGGCAAATGCCATCCCGTCTGGGCTGCGCTTATGGGATCTCCCCAGGCAACCTAAGCTAGGGAGTCCCCACGTGTGAAGACTCATTCCTGCTTGTTCCTGGAGATAGCACAGTTACTTACCAGTAACAGGTGATCTCCGGAACAGCAGGAATTAGTCTTCACAACCCGCCCACCTCCCCTAGGAGTTGTATCTCTCTTTTTCTCTATTCCTTCCTCTCCTCTCCTTCCGGCTCAGCTATGAAACTCAACTGGGGAGAGGCAGTAGGAAGGGTGGGAAGCCACCGTGCAGGCGCGGGGGATGCTCCCAAAGGCTTTCTGATTGGATGCTGGGGAGCATTCCCGTGCGGGCTCCGTCGGCGACGTCTCCCACGTGTGAAGACTAATTCCTGCTGTTCCGGAGATCACCTGTTACAGGTAAGTAACTGTGCTTTCCTTTCTGCCTGCCTGTAATGAGTGTAATGTGATGGGAACTCTGCATCACTTGTACACCTTCAACACCATATTGGGTCCATTTCTTCAGTTCCCATGGCTTTCCTATATCAAGGAAATTGAGTGATGAGAAAAGATCAGCTGTGAGAGGGAGAAATGGGGAGACAGGTTTATTTGGTTATGGTCATTGTCTAGGGACCTTGATTTACAAATGCTAAAAAATGGGATCATATTGGATAAAAGACTGGGAAGAGCTACTTGGGGCATTATTTTATTATGTAAAAAAAATATTAAAGCACTAGAATTGCAGTGCCTTAAAGGAAGAGAGAAGGCACTGTGGGTTAAACTAGAAAGAGGGAAAGGGAAATCCATTTGCATTGGCGTTATATATAGATCACAGGGAGTAGAAGTGGACAAAGATTTAATAGAAGATATACACAGTATTGCCATGAAAGGAGAAGTGCTACTGATAGGTGATTTCAATGTGCCGGATGTGGACTGGTGCATTCCTGCTGCGGTGTCATCTAGAAGTAAGGAGATCCTACATTCTCTACAGGGAGAACTATTCAGGCAATTGGTAACAGAACCCAAACGTGATGGGGCCATACTGGACTTAGTGCTTACCAATGAGGGAAGTGTTTTTGATTTTACAGTGGGACATCATCTCACATCCAATGAATACCAGATGGTATGGGTCAGTATTAGGACTAGGGCTGATAAAAAATCTATTCAAAAGCAAGGGTCTTATTTAGGAAAAGTAACTTTGCCAAAATGGGACAATACCTCAAAGAGTCGTTATTGGGATGGGAACAGCTGGGGGATGTAGAAAAAAGTGGACAAAACTGAAAGAGGATATTTTAGGGGGAACAAATCTTTTTGTTAGGTAAATAAATGTAAAAGGAAAAAGAGGCCGCTATGGTTCTCAAAAGAAGTAGCTGAAAAGATGAAGAAAAAGAGGGAGGCCTTCATGAACTACAAGAGATCAGAGGGAGGAAGACGGGCATCTATATTTGGAAAACCTTACTTAGACAAGCAGGACTGGCCCACCCATTGTGCGAGAACGTTATCGGCACAGGTCCCCGCACAAACTTCATTCCCACATGCTGAATCCTGGCCTTGCCATGCCAGCTTTAGAGGGCGCCAGGGAGGCCCACCCGAGGCCCCTGCTCACCTCTGCACAGCCGCCAGCATGAAGAGTGACATGTTCCCTTACGCTAGCAGCTGTGTTCTTGTGAAGCACGTGAGTGCCACGAAACAGGAAATGCTCTTTAACCTTTCCCGGCACTCACGTACTTCACAAGAACGCAGCTGCCAGTGTAAGGGAACATGCCGTTCTTCATGCTGGCGGCTGTGTAGAGGTGAGCTGGGGGGCCTTGAGCAGGCTTCCCTGGCTCCCTCTGAAGACGATCAGACAAGTGCGGGGCTCTTTGGGGGGGGGGCGGACTAGGATAGGACTGGAAATGGGTTGATTGGGGGGTTTGGATTGAAAATGGGCTGATGGGGGGGGGGGGGTCTTGGGTGGGGCTGGAAATGGCTGATGGGGGGGCTAGGATTGGAAATGGGCTGATGGGATCTAGGATAGGACTGGAAATGGGCTGTTGAGGGAGCTAGGAATCAAAATGGGCTGATGGGGGGGGATGGGAGAATGGAATTAGAAGGGAGCAGATGCTGTGTGGGGCTGGAACTACGAGGGAGCTGATGTTGGGGGATGACTAGAAGGGGATGGGGTTGGGAGAGTGAGGATGGAGAAGGGAAAAAATATTTTGTGTGGGGAGAATTAAAATCTACAATTGGCTGGGTATTGGGAGTGTAAGTGGGGATTGAGGATGTAAGGGTGAAATTTGAGCGGATGAAAAGAAGAAAGAAAGAAATGGAGGAAAGAGCAAAAGGGGAAAAATCAGTATGTTAAAGGAGATGTAGAGAGAATGGAAAAAAAACTAGAAGAGTGAAGGAAGGATAAATGGACAGCAGACAATGGAGAGTTAGCAGAAGACAAGAAGAAACCAGAAGAAAGTGACTCGGGCAGTTGCAACTGAAAAATAAAATGCCCAAACAAAAAAAAGGTTTGAAAAATACTTTTTTATTTTGAATTTTTTAACTGGAATATGTCAGCTCTGGGAAATGTGCACTGATAACATCTTTGTGTTTTGTTTAGTACAAGAGGAAATTTATTTATAGTTTTTATTTCTCCAGTGGTATTGTACATTCCGAGTTTGGCTTTTGGGGTTCCTAGTTTCTATTTCTGAATTGTGATCCCTTGTTCTTTCTTTGACGGTCTACGTTCTGCATGTGCAACCGAGCTGAGGGATTCTATTTATGTAGTTTCTATTTGACAGTGCCACTTGTTCTCTTTCCCCAGTAGGAGATGTATTGGTATTCTCTGAGTTGTTTTGGTTTAATATCTGCAGTGTTACCTTTTGATAGGTAGGATAAGGTGCTTTGAGTCCTGGCAGAGCTGTTATGATATGGCGGATTTGCTATGGTTCTAAATGGGCGGTGTTTTTAGTACTTCCTAATGTGCCTAGTAGTTGGCACTGGAGGATAGTAATGTAGAAATGCAGTGGTCTTTCTTTATTCAGACACTCATTAAGAAGCATGTTACTAAAAGTTAGCGCACGTTAACATAATGCAAGTATTTGTGCAAATGAGGCCACACAATAGAGTTTCTGCACATGGCTCCGCACCCCACTTGGGTCGCCCCTGTAGAGAAGCTAGCAAAGTAGTCAGGAAAGCAAAAGTACAAAAAGAGGAAGAAATAGCCAATACAATAAAATGTGGGGATAAGACATTTTTCAGATATGTTAATGAGAGGAGGAAGGGCAAAAGTGGTACTGTCAGACTCAAGGGTGCTGGGGAAGACTATGCAGAAACAGATAAGGATAAAGCAGAATTGCTTAACAAATATTTGTTCTGTGTTCACAGATGAAGGAGCCAGGAGCACAAATAGGAACAGAAGCGACAGGGATCTCAAATGATTTTCAGAAGACTGTTTGTGAAGAACTAGCTAAACTAAAAGTAGACAAATCCATGGGTCTGGATGGGATGCATTCAAGAATACTGGGGGACGTTCTAGCGGCTCCACTGTCTAACCTTTTCAATGCCTCTTTGGGGTCGGACTTAGTTCCAGAGGACTGCAGAAAGGCACATGTGATCCCTTAGCACAAAAGCAGACAAAAGGATGACGTTCAGAACTACAGGTCAGTTAGTCTAACCTCTGTGATTAGTAAATGATTGAAAAGGCTACTAAAAGAGAGAATAGTGAGGTTTCTGGAGTCCACTGGATTGCAGGATCCGAGGCAGTATGCAGTCACCAGAGGCAGATCTTGTCAGACAAATCTGAGATTTTTTTGACTGGGTGACCAGGGAGTTTGACCTAGATGTGGTGTATTTACATTTCGCTAAAACCTTTGACACTGTTCTGCATAGGTGACTTATAAACAAACTGAGCACCCTAGGGATGGACCCTAAAGGACTGATTGGGTTATAAATTGGTGGAGTGGGAGGCAACAAAGGGTACAGGTAAATGGAGCTCACTTTGAGGAGGAGGTTACCAGTGGTGTGCCGCAGGGATTGGTTTTTGGTCTGATTCTGTTTAACATCTTAGTGCTATTGCAGAAGGACTGTCGGGTAAAGTTTGCTTGTTTACTGATACCAAAATCTACAATAAAGTAACCACCGAGGAAGGAGTCGATAACATGAGAAGGGATCTAGCTAAGCTTGAAGAATGGTCTAGAATTTGGCAGCTAAAATTTAATGCTAAAAAATGCAAGGTCATGCATTTGGCTCCAAAAATGTATGTACAGTGTAGGGAGTGAGGTATTTCTGTCCACAAAAGAGCGGGACCTGGGCGTAATTGTGTCTGACAATCTTAAAATAGCCAAACAGGTAGAAAAGGCAACTGTAAAAGCCAGAAGGATGCTTGGGTGTACAGGGAGAGGAATGGCCAGCAGAAAAAAAGGAGGTGATAATGCTTCTGTATAAGTCTCTGGTGTGACCTCATTTGGAGTATAGTGTGCAATTCTAGAGACCGCACCTTCCAAAGGATATAAACAGGATGGAGTTGGTACATATGGTGGCTACTAAAATGGTTAGTGGTCTTCGTTATGAAGCATACGAGGACAGACTTAAAGATCTTAATATGTATACTTTAGAGCAGGGGTTTTCCAACTCCGGCCCTGGTGCAACACGATCCAGCCTAGTTTTCAGGATGTCCCTAATGAATATTTATGAGATATATTTACATACAGTGGAATGCAGTAGATGCAAATATACCTCATGCATATTCATTAGGGACACCCTGAAAACCAGGCTGGATCATGGTGCACTAAGACTGGAGTTGGCCACCCCTGCTTTAGAGAAAATGCAGGATAGGGGCAATATGATAGACATTTAAATACCTTTATGGCATAAATGCATAGGAGGGTCTCTTTCAATTGAAGACAAGCTCTGCTACGAGGGGACATAGGATGAGAGTTAAAGGGAGTAGACTCAGGAGTAATATGCGGAAATATTTCTTTATGGAAAGAGTGGTAGACAAGTGGAATAGTCTCCCAGTGGAGGTGGTGGACACGAGGACAGTATCTGAATTAAAAAAAAAGCATGGGACACAGAGTATTTCTAAACGTAAAAAGGGGACTATTGTAGTTGATATGGAAGGGCAGACTAGATACGCCATGTGGTCTCTTTCTGCCATCATGTTTTTATGTTTCTATTATAATTGTCCTTTATTTAGTAAGTACTGATCGTTATTTCCTTGGTTCCTAATAACGAGAGTGTTAGGCCGCCTCCTTCACTTAGTCAGCATGGAGAGTGGAAAGGACAATGGCTCAGTGCAATATTACTTAAAACAATACTGACAGTGAGATGAGCATGTATGACTTCATCGTGGCCAGCTGGGGTCAGTATTGTACAACAAGAAGCTGCCTGTTGCTTGTGCATCTCTCCTGTTCCTGGTCATTTATTGCTTTTTCTGAAAACTTTACAGCATGATTCCTTGGCATTTAGAATTTTCTTTCAAGTCCCGTTTTGATTAGTTTAAATGGAATTTAAGATCATTATTTTACAATTCTTTATAAAGCTTTTTTGTGTGTATTGTGCTGAACATCCCCTAGATTGTGAGGAAGGGGTGCCTTATACATTTGCATGCCCTGGTGCTATAAGATTACTGAATTGCTATTGCTGATATGGAAAACTATTATAGCTTTACATTTAAACTAAATTGGAAACTTTAATAACCTTTATTCCACCAGATTCTTATAACAGAGGGTTGCTCGTTTCCAGCTTATAGAAATGAGTACCTTCATATTTCATGCCTCAGGACATGAATCGCAGGGGGCATTTACACTTTCTTGGGGAATAGTAGGTAGCACTGTGGTTTTTATAAACTCGGAATTTGGCTGCTGCTTCATTTCCCTTAAGCTGGAAGCTGGTGCTTAAACTGGGTATCAGGCTTGCGACAGGGAAGAGCGCTAGAGCGTGATACAATCTCCATCAGCGAGAATGCGGAATGTATTCTCTTATGGGGAGGGAAATATCAGGAAAAGTGAGTTAATTTTCTGTTTGGGAGTCTGTCAGTTTAAGTTCCAAATAGAGTGGGAAAATACCTGTGGATATAAATGTTTATTGCTGTAGAAATAATGTTTGTGATAAGAGGAGGAAGTATTTGAGGAGCGAGGACTGACTAGAAGAGGATAAGCCTGCTGTTCTTCCATGGCTGCTGCTTCAACAGCTGTCACTGCTGATCCCGGTGACACAGAAACATGGAATATATTGGGAAGTAAAGCCCCTAAGGCCTATCCAGCCAGCTGTTTATTTCCTGCTCTCTGGCTTTTTTCACTTAAGAATCTGATCCCATGATTTCTTCAGTTCCATTACAGTTTTGTGGAAGGCCAGGCCATACATCCATCACCTTTTCTGTGAAGAAATATTTTATTATGATACTCCCGATTCTGTCCCTGTAGATCATATTGTGACTGTTCTGTTGTAAAATTTACTTCAGTTAGAAAGGTTTTCTTCTTGTGCGTTTATACTCGTACTTTCAAGATATTTCAGTGTTTTTATATCTGTTTCTCTTCCTAGTGTCATCCAGGGTAAAGGTATTTAGTCCTCAAGAGCCATTTCCTAAGGCTTTTGATGCAGGCCCTGCAGCATTTTGCTGGTTCTTTTCTGCACTCCTCTGCTCTGTCCATATCCTTTTGGAGATACGGCTTCCCAAACTGGGCCAAAACTTGTACCACTGCTTTTTCTGTCATCGTATCTCTTCACACTCTGGCCACCACTTCATTGTACCTTTTTATGTTTGTCTTTTATTTGATATACCACAATTTCTGGGGACAAGCATTGCGGTTCACATTAAAAATCATTAATCAGAAAAGAAAGGAACACCAATTTCATGACAGGAAAGATATAATTATTTAACCAGTTTTTTTTTATACCACCTTATCCTTTAATCAAAATGGTTTACATCGTAACTTAACTGAATACATTAAACAAGAACTAAGTACGTTGAGCTAGAACATAGGAGAGGGCTGTCATGCAGGGCAGGTAGCAGGGTAGAACTTATGTACATTATAGACAAGCTATTTAAAGTTTGGTCAGTGTATTGGATTGTGTGTGCCGTTGATCTGTAAGGTTTAGGAGGGGATCCTGTCTGTTGTGCTTACTAGTCTATGTAATGTGACTGAAGTGTTCAGCAAACAGGAGGGTCTTGAGCTTCTTCCGGAAGTCTCTTAAGGGCTCTCATGTCATCAGGAAGGGAGTTCCATAACGTAGGCGCAAAGAGTGAGGGCGCTCTTCTGGATGTGGTATGTATGGGGTTTTTGGTATTTTGTGGGTATGATGAGCATAATTTTCTTTGTTTTGCCTGGGTCATGTGCCAGAGTCTCTAATGATTCACTGTGTAACAAATTTTTACTTTTTTCTTGTTTCTGGGTAATAAGTGTTTTCTGATATCTTATGCCTCAAAACTATAGGAAATGGCAATTATGGCCTACAAACATTGCTTTTGGGATCTAGAGAGTGATATTTTTGAAAATTACCTATTTTGCAGGACATTCTAGATAGATTTTGTGCAAAGTAAACTTGGAGTACCTTTTGGAAAATTCTAGAGCTTTCGAGAACTTTGCAAAACTTTTGGAACTTTGAATAACTTTTTTGAGAACTTTTAATAAAAGCCTTTTGGTGACCGTTATAACGTCACTTCTACCTCGCGTCTGTATAAACATCGGATTTGCACAGAGTGAGCACAGTCGTTCAGCAGTCTCCTTACTGACTGGAAACCTAGGAGCGAGCAACAACATGCGTCTTAAGCTCACCAGTTTATTTTCATTCTAGCTTCTTAAGTGGACTGACATGGCATCAAGAGGCTGTAAGCATCCGGTAGACGCATTTTGCTATGTTTGTGGCGATTTTATCAAGACAAGAGTGAAAAAATACTCCATGGAAACATCTGCCAAGATGTGTGAAGCTTACAAGGCATATTTCGGCATGCCTGTTGGTGATCAGGACAAACCCTGGGCTCCTCATTTCACTTGCGAGCACTGCAAGAAAACACTGGAAGGTAAGATGGACAATTGATGCTAGCTTAGACTGTGGCATTTTATGTTATAAAATCTTTATTACTGAATTTTTACATAATGTATGAAATATTTAGCAAGAACATTAATTTAAATATCGTCTTTGTTTTGTGACTTGTTGCTTTCTTCTGAAGACAGCTGCTTTCTCTATGGAGGAGGAGTGGGTACAGGGAGCTCTGGGCAGTGTGGCACCGGGCAATGGATAAAGGAATGCTTGGATACTTGACAGAAGGCGCATTCTTGCCAGTCCGATGTTTGGAAGGATCCACCATGCAGAAGCAGCAATTGCTCAAGGGGTCAGTGGGTTCCTGCCAACTTCATGACTCTCTTCCCCTCTGTACCATCCTGCCAAAGAAAAAATAAAAATGTGAAAAAATAAATTATATTATTTGAGCAATTGCTGCTTCTGCATGGTGGATCCTTCCAGACATCGGACTGGCAAGAATGCTCCTTCTGTCATGTATCCAAGCATTCCTTTATCCATTGCCTGGTGCCACACTGCTCAGAGCTCCCTGTACCCACTCCTCCTCCATAGAGAAAGCAGCTATCTTCAGAAGAAAGCAACAAGTCACAAAACAAAGTCGATATTGCAGATCTAGATTACAATATCCAAGGTGGAGCTGAGGAGAGAAACCCATGCTATCCGAACCAAAATGACATCAATGACTTGGTCAGAGATCTTGGTGCCGAGCTTTTGAAGTCCAGGTTCAAGCAGTGGAACTTATTGGATGAATGTTTGCAAGTCACAGGTCAGAGGAAGCGTCACCAAACTTTTTCTAGCTGCTTCACTAGTCAAGGTAGGCTCTGCTTTTGCCATAATGTGACCAGTCTGTTTGACATTATCGGAATGGCATGTAACCCGAAGGAGTGGTGCCTGTTCATTGACAGCTCTTCCAGGAGCCTTAAAGCTGTGGTGCTGCATAATGGGGACAAGTACCCATCTCTTCCGCTAGCTCACTCAATGAAGATTACAGCAGTGTCAAGACCTTGCTAGAAACCTTGACGTATGCTGAGTATAGCTGGGAGGTTATTGGAGACTTTAAAATGGTGGCATTTCTGATGTGTCTTCAAAGCGGTTTTACCAAATTTCCCTGCTATCTTTGTCTTTGGGACAGCAGGGACACCACGGCGCACTACCACAGGCGGGACTGGCCACAGCGAACTGAATTTTCTGTGCTGATGCTACCACTGCACATCAAATTGGACCTTATGAAACAATTTGTCACAGCTCTAAAGAGTCAACAGCCTTTAAGTACGTTCAAGACTTCTTCCCTAAACTGTCTGAGGCAAAGGTCAAAGCTGGTGTCTTTGCTGGATCACAAATAAAAAAGATTCTTGAGTGCATGGAATTTCCCAAGCTGCTTACTAGGAAGGAGAAAGCAGTTTGGAACAGCTTTGTTACAGTGGTTTGTGGCTTTTTGGGAAATCACAAGGCCGAAAACTATGTAGAGTTGGTTAAGACTGGTTAAGAATTACGGAAAAATGGGCTGCAGGGTGTTTCTCAAAGTCCTTATCCTTGATGCTCTTCTTGATAGATTCAAGGATAACATGGGAGCATACTTAGAGAAGCAAGGCAAATGTTTCCACCAGGATATACTGGAATTTGAGCGCCGCTACCAAGGACAGTATAACAAAAACATGATGGGAGACTACATCTGGGGGCTTATTTGTGAAAGTGATTTACAATGTAATCATAAATGTCGAAAATCTGCTCACTTCTAAATGTTTTATGGTCTTTCTTGAATAAATTTAAATATAAATAACTATTATATATGTGTTTTATGTGAACAAAAAGGCACAAGTAAGCCTGTTTAACAATGGGAATACATAAATTTCACAAATATCAATCTCCTGTTCACAAAAGCAAAGTTTAATGAGAATAGCAACCATTTTCCATACTTTTAAGTTATAAGCAATTAGGAAATAAATCACTACCCAGAAACAAAAATTGTGTTCCACAGTGTTATGTTCTGTAGGACGTCTGCTGTGCAGTGGTGAATGATTTTAAATATGTGTAGAGTTGTTATAAATCAGGGGTCTCAAACTCCAGTCCTGGAGGGTCGCAAACCAGTCAGGTTTTCAGGGTATCCCTAATGAATATGCATGAGATATATTTGCATGCACTGCTCCCATTGTTTGCAAATATATCTCATGCATATTCATTAGGGATACCCTGAAAACCTGACTGGTTTGCGGCCCTCCAGGACTGGAGTTTGAGACCCCTGTTATAAATCTTGCATGGGTGTGCATTGGAAGCCAGTGTAGTTGGAGGAGTATAAGGTGATATGCTCATTTTTAGCTTCGCCTGTGATGATGCGTGCTGCCATGTTTTGTGCCGGTTGGAGTGAATGGGTGGCTTGCTTTGGGAGTCCTTGATATAGTGTATTCCCATAGTCCAGTAATGGGGTGATAGCCTGACACACTGTGCGGAAATGCTTCTGGCTTAGGGCTGGCTTTAGCCTCCTGATGAGCTTTATTTAGTCTGTGATATGCTTTTGCAGTGGTTTTGTTGATGCGGGACTGCAGGTTAAGGTTTTTGTCCGGGGTGATACCCAGGTATCTCACTTCGCTTTTTACTGGTATTGTCTTATGCAGGAGGTTGATTGCGGGTTGAAAGATGGTGTTTCTGATGATTTATAGTGCTTCTGTCTTGAAGTTTACTGACAGCTTGTTGTTACTGAGCCAAATAGTCATGTCTTCAAGACACTGGATTATGGGTGAGAGGTCTGGTGCGTGTAGGTCAACTGGGGTATAGACCATGAGATCGTCAGTATATATGTGGTACTGTCTTATGCTTTTTGATAATGTTGCAGATGGGTTGTATATAGGTTAAAGAGGATTAAGGAGAGTGCGGAACCTCGCAGGATGCCTTGTGGGATTTGTTTGCCCTGCATTTGATTTGCTGCAGTCTGTTACTTAGGTATGAGCCAAACCGCTTCATTGTGTTATTTCGTAATACGTTTTCTTGAAGATGTTCCTTCATTATATTGTGGGATACAGTATCAAAGGCAGCTGTAATGTCCATAAATATTAGAAGGAATCCATTCCTGATGCTGTCTATGCCCTTTATGATGATGTTTGAACCCATGTTGGTGTGGGGGTCCAGAGGTGCGTTCTGGTCTGTGTGGTCCTGAAGTTGTCTTTTGAATGGCTTTTTCAATGTTTTTTGTGATAAATGGTAAGCTGGAGATTGGGCAGTATGCTGTCGGATCACCCGTACTGAGTAAAGTGTTCTTAAGAATCGGATGTGTAGTTACCTGTTTGAGGGCGGATGGCATATAACCTTGTTGAAGTGACGTCTTTACTATATTGTGTATATATTGGTTAAGTTGTTCTTTGGCAGATTATATCCATGCCACCAGACATGGGTCCGCCAGTGAGGTGGTTGTGTTAAGGGAATCAACGATATGTTCTATTTGTTGCTTGGATGGTATGATGACGTCATCCCAGGTTTGCATGTGTTCAAGGTTTGTTGCGTTGCTCATTGTGGGTTGGATGTATAGTTGGAGTTTTTTGTGTGTGTTCATTATGTAGTTTGCCATTTCTTGAGGGTGTATCTCGGGGGTATTCTGTTGTGTTGGGTCTCTGGTGAACTTCTGTACAATGTTAAATAGTTCTCTTGGTTGGTTTGCTGATTTCATAATAATATTGGTGTGGTATTGTTGCTTGCATTCGTCGATCAAGTTATTGTATTCCAATTGCTTGGTTATTGGTGTAGGGTGTCCGGGGCCTTGTTTTGTCTCTATTTCCTTTCGAGTTTCCTTAGGGCTTGCTTTGCCTCTCGGATGTCATTGGAGTACCAGGGGGCAGTGGCTCTCCTGCGTGTATTTGTGTGTTCTGTTTGGGGCAGATGCTGCCGTGGATATGGTGAGGTTCCAGTTTTAGATGGTGTTGTCCAGATCATCAATATCGTAATGCAATTTCAGAATTATTTCCTGTAGGAATTTTTCTTTGTTAAATATCTTGAATCTTCTGTTCTTGTAGTCTTCGTCTTGGTAGCTGACAGGATTGGCGATTCAAATTGAGAATGTTATTAAGTGGTGATCTGACCACGATAGCGGTGTAATTGCTGGGGCGGTGATTTGATTGTATTCGTGCAGTAGCCTTGGGATGTATATGAGGTCAGGATTTTTTTCCCAGTCTGTGTGTTGGTGTTCTGACTGACTGTATGTATTATAAGGATTCCATCGCTTTGAGGAAAGATTTATCCTCTTTGTTGGATGTGGAATTGAGGCTGAAATCTCCTAAGGCAGTGAGTATTTTTTATAGTGTGTTGTGTGCCCGGTCTCCAGTATTGTGGAGAGCTCTTCGATCTTGGCATTGGGAGGTGTCTGTATGTGAGGCATATGCTGACATACTTGTCATATACGGTGATTATGATGGCTTCTGCTGTGCTGCTTGAAGCGATGGTCTTGAATTTGTATTGGCTTCTCGCTACTATTAGCACCCTCTCCCCTTTTGTGCGTTCTGGGACAGTTGAATGGTGAGTAATCGGGCGGGGTGATTTTGTTTAGGATGACCTAGTTGATGTCATTAAGCCAAGTTTCTGTAAAGCATAGGATATCTATATTTTGGGTCTGCAAGTAATCAGTGATGGTGCATGTTTTCTGATGGATCTTGCATTAATGAGTGTGCATGTGATGGTGTCAAGAATGGGCTTGGTGTGTGTGGCTTGTGGAAGGTATGCCAGTATTATCTGTATTAAGGTGTGTGTTTTGCGTGATGCATGTTTGTTGTGGTGCTGTCATGGGGTGGTGAACGGAACGTGTGGTAGTAGTGGGTGTCGAGATGTGTGTCTTGGTTCGTGTGGTCCTTGTTTGGTGTAACAGCGCTTGGAGCAGGAGGAGGATTATTACAATGTAGCTGCCATGTGGCCACATGCTGGCTGTGTTCTTACTTGGGGTATCTTTCTCTTCAAATTGTGCTCGTCCAGATGTGGGTTTGAGATTGTTAGGGAACTGAGGATGTTTGGGAGGATCTGGACATATCAGAAGGCCCCAGTTTGCGTTTGAGTGGTGATAGTGTGGGAAAGGGGAGTTGGAGGAGGAGAGGCACGGTCTTTGGAGGGCTTGTTTGAGGGGTGAGGGGGTGTTTGTATGATGGGGACCTTGGATGTGGTGTTGAGAGGTGCATGGATGTGTGGTGTGTTTTCTAAGGTGGTGTGGGAACACCCTTGGTTGGGGGCTTGTTTCCTGTTGTGGGAGACTGCACTTACATTAGAAGGTGACCTTGGATAGGTGAGTATGGGTACAGCCATAAAGCAACACAAAATATTGCATGTGCTCCATAGACATAATGCCGTGGTGGCAATGTTGAAAAAAACTTAGATGGCTGAACATGCTGAACTTAAAATAATGGTGTTTAGATGCGGTATACGGGAACTGGTATTGGAAAAGAGATCAGGAGTGGAATCCTAATTTGTATGTAAACCGCCTTGATTTCTAGAAAGACGCTTTAAAAATATTGTTACATAAAGATGTTCCTTTCATGGTATAAAGGAAGTGTGTAATCCTGGGGGGAAGATATGTGATACTCGGGGGCTGCTCTGTAGGCTCCGGTTATATTCTGTAACATCTATGCGCCGAATGGGTATGACCCATGTTTTTTTGCCAATCTGCATTTTCTACTAGCTGTTTAGTCCTGGGGGTGACCTTAATGGGGTCCTAGACCCTAGCTTGGATACCTCTGTAGGGAATATGGGACGGTTTTAAACTGCTTGGGAGAGTTCTGTGCATGGTTGGGGTTAGTAGATACATGGTAAATATTGCATGGTACTGAGTGAGATTATACACGCCACTCCAGAGCTTACAGTTTACTTTCAGGTATTACATTTTAGTGGCAGCCCCTCTATTTTCCCAGGTAATATCTGATCGGACCTGTCAAGGCTCCGATTATGGATCTTTTTGGGTGGAGTTTGTATGTGGGGGGGGGGGGGGGGGGGAGACTGGGGCTTGACCATGATGATTCCCTTTGGAGCTATACCAAGACAAACCATCCCATAAGTTCCTGAGGGAGAAGTGGGAGGATTACCTTGAGGACAAGGGATATTTATCCTCCCGTGCCTTACTATGGGAGACCATTTTCAACAAAAACAATTTTTGTTGGACTATATTGCCACTACTAGTCCAGTGTCGGCTAGATGACTTTAAAAGTCCATTTTAATGTATTTATTCAAATGCAAAAATAAAACACATTCACAAAAGTTTTTTTTTTCTTTAACTCTTAATTCCACACAATATATTCGATCCTCGACACAACGTGGTGTTTCGAACAATAACTGTTTTCAGTTCTGTTTCAAGGAAAAAATAAATCATACACATTGTACTTACCTGCCTTGGTCAATTAAATGAAATATTTCAACTCCATGCTTCATTGAATATTACTCTCCTTGGTGGTGTATTTTTCTTTGACGTCAGCATGGAGTCTCAACAATTTAAAGAGAACCATTCCAGCTTTGAATTTAAACCATCTGAAGTGACTATTTGCAAGGAAAAAATCCAAAACTTTCCCTATAATTTAAATATGCTTCTCAATCTCCTTACATTATTGGGGACATGGTTAAGCACTTTCTATTGCAGCTTACAACACTCATGATTTAACCACTTAACAGTGATGTACTATAGCCACTGCTAAGGTTTGTGCTTGCCATCTTTATTGATGCTCTTGCAAAAGGACCTTTATAGTTCTTTGTTTATCCTCAGAACCCACCACCAAACCAATAGATTATGGTGCTATGAATGCTTGAAAAATGTTGCTAGGTCATATTTGAGCATGCCTCCCATGTGGAGAATCTAGACACAATGATCAATTGAAGCTGCGCCATAGCTGGGAAATGAATTTTTTTTCTCTAAACTGTTTTGCAGAACTCTTTAACTTGTTAATACAAGTAAAGCATTTGCCTTCTAAAGCACTAATACAAATTATTGCCCAAGTGTACTTTGAAAAGGGTTGAATATGATTCATTCATGTCTTCTTTCAACCAAACTGTGTTCTATTTTATTATGTTCTTGGACAGAACATTTGTTACAGGCTAGAATCTGCCAAATATGATGTTGTGAGACAGTGATTGACTTTGCATGCTGTCCTTCTAGATTTCTGATCTATCTGCTTTCGGCAGTCGGTCCTCTACAAATCATTGAACTCGTATAACAAATATATTACTATCTATACAGGGCTTTAGTCTGTTCTGGGCTGGGCTTGATTCAGTCCAAACTAATAAAGTCCATATAAGTCCTTAATAAACCTGTGCTTTAGCTCAGTCCGTAATGCCCAAGTTCAAAACAACTGAAAAATAATACAGCAAAATGGCAGTAGATAAAGGCCGATATGGTCCATCTAGTCTTCCTAGTAAGGTGACTAGAGTAGGTGTGTCCACTGCTCCGTGCAGGTCATCCCTCTGTTTGTTGACGTATAAAAAAAAATAGTTTAGTTTGATTTTATCCTCTTGCTATAAAGGGATCCACTCTCTGTCCCATGCCATTTTGACTTAAGTCACTATTTGCCCTCACCACCTCCACTGGGAGGGCATTCCAAGTATCTCCCATCCTTTCAGTGAAAAAAGTATTTCTTGACGTTGCTTTTAGGTTTACCTCAGTGCATCTTCATTTTATGCTCTCTAGTATTACAGCACCCCCTTCTTTGAAAAAAGGTTTGTTCATGAAAACCCATTTAAGTACACAGGTCGGCAAAAAAATTTTTTTCGAGAGCTGTTTTGGTTATTCCACCTAATCTTTGTGTTTTTTGGTGCGCTGAATCCAAAAATGACCTCCATTTTGTCATAGGACATCACGTTTCCTGACAATTTAGGTAACTATGTTAAATAAGGCAATACCTCAAAATAAAAGGAAATAGACTTATAAAATTAAAGTTTTATTATAATATTTTCATGAAAATCCTTTTTTGAACTGAAATGAGCTCACCTACACACACTAAACTCAATTCTTCTTCCTTGTGAGGCTCCTCTTGGTGCATTTACGCTTGTGAGTAGCATCTGGAATGTCTCTCTGAAGCATCCAACAGTAGTCTGCCATCATTGTAATGCTCCATTTTCCCTGGTATCTCCTTTCCATCTCTTTAATGTCTTGGTGGAATCATTCACCTTGTTCCTCACTCACAGCTCCCAAATTTTCAGGAAAGTAGTCAAGGTGGGACTGGAGGAAATGCACTTTCAAACTCATCAGGCAACCTAAAGCTTGAAATGCTTTCAGCATTCGTCCGACGATCTTTTTGTGGTGAGGATCTTTGTTATTGCCTAAAACTTTCTGTACGACTTCTTTAAATGCAATCCACCCTTCTTTTTGAGGATCCGTCATGGTATTGACAAACTCTTGATCAACTATAAGCCTTCTAATGTCTGGTCCGACGAACACACCTTCCTTCAATTTTGCCTCCGACAGGCCTGGAAACTTGGTGACCAAGTATTTGAAGCATTCTCCATCTCTTGGAAGTGATTTTACGAATTGCTTCATCAATCCCAATTTTATGTGGAGAGGTGGTAAAAGAACTTTATGGGAAGGTACCAAAGTTTCTCGGAGGACATTTTTTTCACCGACTGTTAGCACCCTCGGCTGCCAACTTTTCTTGGTCCAGTGATTTTGTCGGTCTCGACTGTCCCATAGACACAGAAAACAAGGATATTTGGTATACCCAGCTTGTTGCCCGAGCAGCATGCACAAGACCTTCAAGTCCCCACACACTTGCCAACCATGGTCTTCATATTTAAGTTTACGAAGAACCAATTCCAAGTTCTCGTAGGTTTCCTTCAAGTGTACGGAATGACCTACAGGTGTGGAAGCGTAAAAGCCGTGGTGGAGTAAAACTGCTTTGAGACTTCTTTTTGAAGAATCTATAAAAAGACGCCATTGCTCTGAATCATATTGGATTTTAAATTGACCCATCAGACCTTCGACATCGATGCAATAAACCAACTTGTCTTCCTGGGCGAAGTAAGGAACGAACTCCTTTTCACGATGTCTGAACCATGAAGATGACACTCCTGGCAACAATAAATTCCTGCTTTTCAGCCTTGATCTGAGTAACTCAGCAGCATCTTTGGGAAGATTCAAGTCTCTTACCAAATCATTCATCTCCTCCTGAGAAAACAATTTTGGTCTTGTATCATCAAAGTCAGAACTTGATTCGTCATCTGGTTCAGGTATGACTTCACCTTCATTGGAGCTAGGTATCTCTTCCAAGGTAGCAGAGGGCTTGGGTACTGGTATATCTGTGCCATGGGGGATGGGACGAATTGCCGAGTGAAGATTGGGGTATGAAATGGAATGCTTCCATTTGGAATTAAACCCTTTCACATCATATGAACAAAAGTAACAGTCGTCACTGTGGTTCTTTTGCTCTCGCCATACCATAGGAATCCCATAACGGAAAGATTTTTTCTTACCCTTGAACCAGTTTCGGAGGTCCTCAACACACCGTTTGCACACTTTGAGGTGCCCAGACTTTATCTTGATCTCCAATTTTTAGTCCAAAGTATGCAAAGTATACTTTTTTCACAAAGTCTGTAATATTCTGCTGTTGCTTCAACACTGTATGTTCACCACAGATGAAACAGAAACTGTCTGGCGAATTAATACACTTTCGCGGAGCCATAACGGTTGAAGAATGATGAGCTAACACGAATTGCGATAAAAAAAGTGTGAACAGCCTAGAACCAAGAACCTGATGATTCGTGCACAAGTGTGGCATGCAGGAGAGAGCAGCTCTCTGTCTGTACATGAGACGTCACAGTGCTGGCCACGCCCCCTGCACTGACTGGAGCTGCTGCTATCTGCCCTGTGTCTCCCTCCCACTGGATTCTTCAGGAAAGATTAACCCCTTCTACCATTAGAAGCACGGACTTAAAACTTGCTTAGCTTATGTATATATTGCTGACCATCAGATTTACAGTGCTATATTTTTTTTTAGATAACTCTGACAACCCCTTTAAGTTTTTTTTGGCATTTTATATCTTAAATGTACTTATGTGAATTAATTAATAGTAATTTGAAAAAATTTGATAAATTTGAAGACAATTTTGCATGTTGCGGCAAATCATAACGTCTAGGAGTTTTCTCAATATTTTATTTGTTTTCAGCACACCAAAATACATGGAAATTAGATGAAAATAATCAAACAGCTTTTTAGTCGCAGACCTGTGTAAGTATTTAAACGCCTATATCATAACTCCGCTGTCCCTTCTCTTCTCTAGGGTATACATATTTAGGTCTTCAAGTTTCTTCTCATACATCTTCTGGTGCAGGCTCCAAATCATTGTGGTCACCTACCTCTGAACCATTTCAAGTCTTTTTTTATATCCTTTGTAAGATATGGTCTCCAAAACTGAACATAATACTCCAAGTGAGGCCTCACCAATGACTTGTTAAAGGGGCATTATTAATACCTCCTACTTTCTGCTGGTTATTCATCTCTGTATGCAACCC
Source organism: Ichthyophis bannanicus (assembly GCA_033557465.1). Lineage (NCBI taxonomy): Eukaryota > Metazoa > Chordata > Amphibia > Gymnophiona > Ichthyophiidae > Ichthyophis > Ichthyophis bannanicus. The sequence continues at coordinate 149,852,557 of CM066040.1, read as the reverse complement.
AGCATCCTTCTGGCTTTGGCCATCACCTTGTCACATTTCATTTCATTTATTTAAGATATGATTTAAGACCAAGACAAACCACCCATCTGGGCAGCAGCAGAATGGGACGGTGTTAGCAGCAGAGAATCATATTTTGGTGACAACGGCAACAACACTAGAATTAAACAGCATGGAAGAAAGGCATGGCAATCTACTTCTGTATCTTGTCACGAAAATCCAATGGATTGTGACAACAAAACAAATTGCACTATAAGGCTCGAAAATGAAACCCACAGGTTGGAAGGCACTCAACTGGCTACTAGGGAGGAGCTGAAGACTTTTCAGAGTAAAGCCAGCATTTATGATGTGGCTGGATCAAAGCCTTTGGGACGTCTGACTGCTGATGTAGCTGCATATGAAATGAGAGTCAGAAGCTGCAAAGATGTCTTACATATTGGGACATGGAACATACGAAGCATGACCCTAGGGAAGTTGGAGGTGGTCAAGAATGAAATGGAATGTGTACAACTCAATCTGTTGGGTGTCAGCGAACTGAAATAGACTGGCATTAGGCACTTTTGCATCTGATGATCACATGGACTACTGTGATGGAAAAGAGACAAAAGAAATGGTGTTGCATCTATAACTAAGAAACAGTTTGCAAGAACTTAATGAAATACAGTGCATTCAGTGGATGCTTAATTTCTATTTGTCTATGAGGAATGCACATCAACACAACTACAATTCAAGTATATGCCCCGACAACTGCAGAAGAGTTTGAAGTTGATGAGTTCTATGAATAAGTACAAGCGGAAATTGACAGAACATGCAAACAGGATATCCTGATAATCATGGGTGACTGGAACACAAAAGTTGGCAACAAAAAAGAAGGCAAAGTGGTTGGAAAATATGGACTTGGCAACAGAAATGAAGCTGGAGAAAGACTGAAAGAATTCTGCAAGACCAACGAACTATTCATCTCAAACACCACCTTCCAGTAACACAAACGGCGACTGTACACATGGACGTCACCCAATGGATTGTACAAAAATCAATGTGACTACGTCTGTGGAAGTCAACGATGCAAAAGCTCTATAACATTAACAAAGACAAAACCTGGAGCTGACTGTGGTGCAGATCACTACCTACTAGTATGCAAACTCAAGCTAAAGTTGAAAAAAGCAAGTCACTCATAAATGTAGCAAAATATGACCTTGAGCATATACCATTGAAATTTAAAGACTGCCTGCAAAATAGATTTGCTGAGTTAGATACAAATGACAGAGCTCCAGAAGAGTTATGGGATGACATCAAGAAGGTTGTTTTGGAAGAAAGTGAGAAGTCTCTACATAAGGTGAAAAAGCAAAAACGGTCAAAATGGATAACGGAAGAAACTCTGAAAATTGCCCAGAAACGCAGAGAAACTAAAGCTAGAGAAGAAAGAGAGGTAATCGCAGAACTCAGATTTCCAGCGTTCGACAAGACAAGGAGAAGTACTACAATGATGCATGCAAGGAAATAGAATCAGAAGCTATTAGAGGAAGAACAAGATCGTCTTTCCTAAAGCTACGAGAGTTAAAGAAAAAATTCCAGCCTCGAATTTGAATGTTACAAGATGCTCAAGGATCCATGTTGAATGATGCTGAGAAGATCAAGAAAAGGTGGAAAGAATATACAGAGTTATATGATAAAGATCAAGTGGACCAACAGCCATTTTAACCTGTATCTTATGATCAGGAACCATTGGTGATGAAAGTCATCGAAGCAGCATTGAAAGCTTTATCAAAGAAAAAGCATCAGAGATCACGTAATATGCTGAGAGGGTGCAGACATGCAAAGCTCTCTCTCCAGGGACACCCCCCTCCCCAAAGGACCCTAAAACACCCTCCTTGGGATAGCTTGAAGTGAAGAAACAACGGCAGATAAGTGTATAATTGAAAGAAAGCTCTGCAATATTGTAGCGTAGGATGAAGGTGAAAGGATAGACTCAGGAGTAATATGCATAAATATTTTTTTATGGAAAGAGTGGTAGATGCATGGAATAGTCTCCCAGTGGGGTAGAGACCAGGACTGTATTTGAATTCAAAACAGCATGGGATAAACACAGAATATCTCTAAAGGGGAAAAAGACTGTAGTAGTTGGTATGGAAGGGCATACTGGATAGGCCATATGGTCTCTTTCTACTGTCATGTTTCAATGCTCAGGGGTAGAGGCAAGGCAGGGAGTGATACTAGGTTGGGAACCTGATCAGTACTTGTGACCTGGATTGGCTACTATTGGAAACAGGATAGTGTGCTTGATGAACCCTTTTTCTGACCCAGTATGGCATTCTGGTGGCCGTATCTTAAAAAGGATATAGCGTTATTAGAAAAGGTTCAGAGAAGAGCCACCAAAATGGTAAAGGGGATGGAAGGATACACCTATGAAGAAAGGCTAAAAAGGTTAGGGCTCTTTAACCTGGACAAGAGATGGCTGAGGGGAGATATGAGTCTATAAATAATGAATGGAGTGGAACGGGTAAAAGTAGATCGATTGTTTACGTTATCAGAATATAGAAAGACAAGGGGACATGCAATGAAGCTACAGGGTAAACTATTCAAGACTAATAAAAGAAAATATTTTTTCACTCAACGTGTAATCAAACTCTGGAATTTGTTACCGGAGGATGTAGTAAAGGCTGTTAGTGTAGCTGGGTTTAAAAAAGGTTTGGACAAGTTCCTGGAGGAAAGGTCCATAAACCATTATTAAGAAGGGACCCAGGATATCAATGCTTGCCCCAGTACAAGCATTGTGGAACCTGTGTCTTTTTTGGAGAATCTGCTAGGTACGTATGACCTAGATTGGCCACTGTTGGAACCAGGATACTGGGCTTGATGGACCTTGGTCTGACCCAGTATGGCAGATCTTATGTTATGTATAGCATTTCTGGGGGGATCCAGTGCAATCAGTATGCCGGGACCATGAAAAACCAGGGCTGATCAATTCAAAAATGGCAGAATAGCCATCCTCACCAAAATCACCATCGTAGACAGTGCTCCTGGAAGATATAACTGCGGCAGTGTTGGGGGCCCTGGCAAACCAATTTGGGGACATAACAGGCAAGTTGGACTTCCTCAAGTAAAACCTTTGAATCTTTTGGGGACCGATTAGAAGAAGCAGAGCAATGCATAGAAAAAATGGAAGAAACTGTTGCTGCCCAAGTGTGGGAAACTCGCCAGTTACAAACACAAGCAGAAAGACAGGCTACAAAATTAGATGATTTGGAAAATCAAAGTCGTAGAAACAATCTGCAGTTCGTAGGTGTTCCTGCCTCTATTAAAGACAGTGAATTAAAGGGATACCTGGAAACACTCTTATCCACGATCCTCCCGCTGGATGCAGCCTGCAGAACACCAGTAGTTGAGCATGCACATAGGATGGCCCCGAATAGGTCCGAAGAGCGCAAACCGTGCATTGTGACTGAAAAATTTCTTAACTATGCACAAAAAGATCAAATTCTGCATGCAGCAAAGACTCAGGGCCCCATTACACATGAGGAGACCCACCTATGCATTTACCAGGATTATTTGGTAGTGGTGAGTCAGTGACGTAGATCTTCCGCTCAGTGTGCCAGCGCCTCGTGAAGAATTAAAATCAAATTTATGGTTCTCTATCCAGCTCACCTGCAAGTATTTATAAATGACATGACCAGGGCCTTTGAATCTGCAGAGGAAGCCCTTAAACAACTAAAAATTATGACCAACATCGCCGCTGACGGGCACACAGTAAAGCAGGCCGTTGAGAAAGACTAAGTGAGAGTGGATTATTGGGCCCAAAACTCTCCAAATAGCTGGAGACACGGAGAGGGCTTTCTAATGAAGGTGAAACTGTGTGAACAGACAGAGGCTGTAGACGAGGCCCAAAGCTCTAAATATTAGAGCATGGCGCTGCGGCGGATCCCCTCAGACGAGAATCATAACTATGGGGAAACACTTGGACTCATGAACCAGGGACAGTGATGGAATGCTTGTATCTCGGTCTCTTTCTCTACACTTCTTTATGTACTCTTGTATTGGCATCAAGTATGGAGCGGAGAAAAGAGGAGAAAGCTGTGGGGGGAGGGAGGGGGAAGGGGGCGCTCTGTTGGGATGGGAGAGGGAGCGTTAAAGCAAGATTAGTGGGTAGAGGACTCTAAGAAGGGGTAGATGAGGTCTAAGGGGGAAAACTGTCCCTGTGCAAGGAAGGGAGGGAAGGACAACCTAGCCCAATGAGGGATGCCAGAGGAGACCAGGGCCAGTATTGCAGACAGTGGCAGACCTGCTCATCTGGAACCTGCAACCTCCAAGCCCTAGTCTAATGGAAAGAAAAGGGAACAGGGACCCACACATCTCCGGGCCAAGAACAAGTTACCATAATACAGATAACTCATGGAAGGTGGGGAAGGAAAGAGGAGGTGGGGGGAGGAGGGGAAGAACAACTCCGACTAGGAGATGGGGGGAGACAAGAAATAGGAAAAGAAAGGGGGGTGTGAGGGCTGGGAGGGCTGGGGGGAGGCCCCTTGACACTTCGAGGCATGATCCAAAAGGCGTTGGAGGATGAGGAAAGTCAGTGGAAGAGGGATAAAGAGGAAGGGGTATGACAGGAAGGAAGGGAGAGAAAGGGAGGAAGTGCAGAAGAAAATAAGAGGAATAAGGGGTGACTGAAAAACTATAGATGGGGACTTTAGTATGAGGGGGGGGGGAAGACAAAAATCGATAGCAATATTGTAAATGAAAGTAATGCAGGTACATCATACCAAATTACTGAATTGCAGGAGCGGGAGACCCTAGGCTTTGGGGTCTTCCAACCCAATGGAAGATAGACTTACTTCACTAGACCATTAAGATCAGAAATAGGCTGAGAGTTCAATTGTGGAACATATGTGGGATGGGAACCCCAATTTAAATGTCAAAGTTCTCCACACGCTGGCACATCACAAATGTGACAGTCTTTCTCCAGGAAATGCACCAAACAGCAGCAGAACATACCAAACTAAGACTCGATTGGGTGGGCCAGATCTTTGGAGCTCCCGCACAAGGCAGGAAATCAAAGAATCTATTAAAACTTTAAAGTCTCTGCCAGAACCTTCCTGAGCTCTTTTAGTATCCTGGGATGTATCGCATCTGGTCCCATGGCCTTGTCCACTTTCAGTTTTTCAAGCTGTTCAAAAACATCATCTTCTGTGGATGGTGTGGTATCTACTCCATTCCCATTTTGTATATTTGTCAATCATAGGTGGTCCTTCAGGATTTTCTTTAGTGAATACAGAACAAAAGTATTTGTTCAGCAGTTTTGCTTTTTCAAGGTAACTTTCCATGAATTTATACTTTGTACTTTTTAATCTTGTAATTAATTTTCTCCAGGACCAAGCAGGAAGTCAGTCCTCACTTATGGGTGACGTCGGCGCCGACGGAGCCCTCGCGGAGCAATTTTCCCCAGCTTTCAAAGAAAACCTTTGGGAATTGCAGCGCGCATGCGCGGTCGTCTTCCCGCCCGAGGGTGCCATCTTAGCCAGTCTTCTTTTTTCCGCGGAGCCCTGCAGACGTCCCTGTCTTGTCCCCGCGAAAAAGTTGATTTTCCTCTTTATTTTATACTTTTTTCTTTCGGTTCGACGCCGATCGTTTTCCCGCCCGGACTCGCGACGCCGGTCTCGAGTCCTCTAGCGTTTTTTCGGTTTTCTGACTTAGTCAGCTTTCATTTTCGTTTTTCCCTGGCAGCCCGGTCCTTTGACCTCGCAGGGGCCCTTTTTCCCCCGATGGCTGCCAGTGGCTTTAAGCGGTGTGGTCGGTGTGACCGAAATATGTCACTAACCGACACACACGACTTTTGCCTCCGCTGCTTGGGCCCGGATCATGAGGAACTGATCTGTGGGCCCTGCAGCAAACTGTCCTCGAAGGCGTTGAGAAGTCGGCGGCATCAGTGCGAGAGAATCTTCGCTGACCCCAGCCGTACCCGGACCTCGTCGGAGGCCTCCGTGTCAAAGGGCTCCAGCTCGGACCGTCGCCGGAGCTCCTCCGACCGGGGTTCTCCCTCCGGGGACCATCGTCTGAAGGAAAAACCCGCGAGGGCGGCGTCGGTGGACGCTCCTGGCTCCGCGAGGGCCAGGTCGCATAGCCCCGACAGCCGCCCCGGGTCCTTGGAGAAGGAACATCTCCCGAAGCGACCTCGCCTGGAGTCTGAGATGCCTGCCCGGGTAAGTCCTGTAGTCCTTCTGGACTCGCCTCCGCGACAGCCGACGTCGGGCCCGACGCCGTCGGGGCCCGAGTCGGGGGCTGCTGGGTCACCTGAGCTCGGACTCAGGTTGACGGCCTTGGAGAGCAGACTGTCTGCGTTCATGGACCAGCAGCGGGCACTGCTCGCTGGCCTCGCTGGCGCCGCTGCCCCCGACCGCCGGGACGTCGACGTCCAAGTCGACCCCGGAGACCGAGCCGATCCTCGAGTCAATGAGAACTCGAGTCGATCCTCGGTCGAGGTCACCCTCGGCCTCCCGTTCGGGACCGAGGTCGCCGACGCCGACTCCCTCGACGTCGGGGCGGCTGGCGCCGCACCCTGCCCGGGCCGACCCCCACCGAGTCCTCGTCGGAGTCGGTCTGGGAGTCTGAGGAGGAAGAGTCACCTGATTCTTTCCGGACTCGGTGTGTCCCATCGGACTCACCGGGGTCCGAGCCTCGGAAGCAGTCCCCCCCGGAGGATGCCCGGTTCTCGGACTTCGTTAGGGATATGGCCAAGGCTTTGGCCTTCCCTGCGGATCCCGAGGAGGAGCCTCGAGCCGAAGAGCTCGACGCCCTCCAGTATGACTCTCCCGCGAGGGAGCACTTTACTGTGCCGGTTCCTCCTATGCTGGAACGACTACTCTTCCGCATGTGGGAGAGTCCGGCCTCCGCGCCGGTCCTGAGCAAGCGGGTCGATTCTATCTATCGGGTCCGCAAGAGCCCTGGCTTTCAGAAGGCACAGCTGCCACACCATTCCATGGTAGTGGAATCGGCCATGCATCGTCTTAAGAGCCAGAAGATGCACTCCTCGGTGCCTCCTGGAAGGGAGGCCCGTAACCTGGATGGCCTTGGCAAGAAGTGCTTCCAGGGCTCTATGCTCGCCTGTCGTGTCCAGACTTACCAGCTCTACATGGGCATGTATCTCCGGGATCTGGCTAAAGAGCTAGCCGAATTCTCCGCTGGTCTCTCCGAGGAGCCCTTGCGGAGGTTCCTAGCCTTGTCCACGGGCATTCGGGAATGCTCAAAGTTCATGTCCCGAGCAGCCTATGATGGCTTTGAGGCCTCGGCTAGAGTGGCCGCAGCCGGCATCGGTGCCCGCCGACAGGCTTGGCTTCAGTCGTCGGACCTTGAGCCCTGGGTACAGGACAAGTTGGTCGATGTCCCCTGCCGAGGCGAAAACCTCTTTGGCAAGCCCATGGCGGAAAAGGCTGCACAAATTGAGACTGAAACTCTCACCAGGACCAGGCTTTCTAGGAAGACCTCCGCCCCTTCCCAGAAAAAGAAGGGCTCGGGAAAAAAGTCCTTTTACCCGAGGAAGGCGGCTGCCTACAAACAGTACCCCCATTATCAGGCCCCTGCAGCTCCCCAACAGGGCCAGCAGGCCAAGGGACGGGGTAACGGGTCCCGTAGGCAGCAAGCCCCCAAGCCTGCACCACCAGCCCCTGCTCAGCAGGGAGGGGGTTTTTTGACTCGCTCAGCATAGCCTCTCCCCCCCCGCTGGTCCCTCCCAGCACCGGAGGCCGGCTGGTTCACTTCGCCCACAGGTGGTCCAGCATCACCGCAGATGCCTGGGTGCTTCAGGTCGTGCGAGAGGGCTACCTTCTCCACTTCCATCAGGTCCCTCCCTCCTATTTTCCGGGAGAACCTTCGCGCCCCCCTCTGCACAGGGAGTTGCTCCTTCAGGAGTTAGCAGGTCTTCTGCAGGAACAGGCGGTGGAACCGGTGACCCACCACCTGAGAGGTCAAGGCTTTTATTCAAGGTATTTTCTGATACCAAAGAGAACAGGGGGCCTCAGACCCATCCTGGACTTGCGCAACCTCAACAAGTTCCTTGTGCGGGAGAAGTTCAAAATGCTTACCCTTGGAATCCTTCTGCCCTACCTCCAGCAGGGAGATTGGCTATGCTCCTTGGATCTAAAGGATGCCTACACGCACATCCTCATCCACCCAAGCCACCGCCAATACCTAAGGTTTGTGGTGGCAGGAAATCATTACCAGTACAGAGTACTGCCCTTTGGCCTATCCTCCGCACCGCGAGTCTTAACAAAATGTCTCGCGGTCGTGGCGGCCCATCTCCGGCTTCACGGCCTCTATGTCTTTCCGTACCTCGACGACTGGCTCATCAGAGCAGCGTCCGCTCAGGAGGTCACAACCGCCACGTGCCGCACGGTGACTCTGCTGCAGCACTTGGGCTTTGTCATAAACTTCGCAAAGTCCACTTTGCTCCCCTCACAGGATCTCGAGTTCATCGGCGCAAGGCTGCACACTCCTCGGGCACGAGCGTACCTACCGCTCGACAGGGCTCAACGGCTCATGGACCTAGCCGACCGCTTTCGCAGCCAGCCCCTGGTCTCCGCCAGGCGCTTCCTGAGACTGCTCGGCCATATGGCTTCCACTGTCCATGTGACCCCCAATGCCCGCCTGAACATGCGGTCTGCTCAATGGTGTCTCCGCCAGCAGTGGCGACAAGCCACAGGTGGCCTGGCAGACCTAGTGCGCGTCTCCGAGCCGCTGCTCTCGTCTCTCCGGTGGTGGCTCCGGCAGCCGAACCTGATATTCGGAATGCCTTTCCAGTCACCTCAGCCGACCCGGGTGCTGACCACCGATGCATCCCTCCTGGGCTGGGGAGCACATTGCCAAGAGGCACGTACTCAGGGCCTCTGGACCACGTGGGAGTCTGCTCAGCAGATCAACTTCCTGGAGCTCAGGGCGATCCGCCTCGCTCTCAAGGCCTTCTCCCACCTGACTTCCCAACAGTCCGTCCTTGTCCAGACGGACAATCAGGTTGCCATGTTCTACGTGAACAAGCAGGGGGGCACGGGCTCCTTCCTCCTCTGCCGGGAGGCACAGAAGCTCTGCTCTTGGGCCGTCAGTCACGGCATTCTCCTCAAGGCAGTTTATCTCCCGGGCCAAGAAAATTGCCTTGCAGACAAACTCAGCAGGGTCCTCCAGCCGCACGAGTGGCGTCTGGATCCCTTGGTAGTTCAGAAGCTCTTCCTCAAGTGGGGTCTCCCCACGGTGGATCTCTTTGCCAGTCCTCACAACCGGCAACTTCCTCGCTTCTGCTCTCGTCAGCCACACCCCCTTCGGGTTGCGGCGGACGCCTTTCTGATCTCGTGGTCGGGGAGCCTTCTGTACGCTTTCCCTCCCATCCCGCTGGTCTCTCGGACTCTTTTCAAGGTTCTCCGAGACAAAGCCTTCATGATCCTGGTGGCCCCTCGCTGGCCCAGGCAGCCGTGGTTTCCACTCCTGCTGCAACTGGCGGTGGAGGGCCCAATCCCTCTGGGGATACAACCGGATCTCCTCACTCAGGATCAGGGGTCCCTTCTGCACCCCAACCTCAGGTCTCTCAACCTTATGGCCTGGCTGCTGAGAGGGTAGTCCTTGCTCCCCTTCTCCTGCCGGCGGAGGTGGAGGAGGTCGTCTTAGCTTCGCGACGGCCTTCTACCCGCAAATGCTACGCCCTTAAATGGCGTCGCTTTGCAGTCTGGTGTACCCAACAGTCTCAGGATCCCTTCTCCTGCCCTGTGTCGGTGATCTTGCAGTACTTGCTGCACCTCTCTAATCTGGGACTTAAGTCCAACTCCGTCAAAGTTCACCTCAGTGCTCTTTCAGCACATCATGTGCCAGTGGACGGCAGACCTCTCTCCAATGACCCTCTCGTAGCGAGGTTTCTCCGAGGTCTCCTTCTACTTAAACCACCTCTGCGCCCGCCAGCGCCTGACTGGGACCTGAATGTGGTTTTGCAGCGGATCACCTGTCCGCCTTTTGAACCTATGGCTACCTGTTCTCTACGTTTTCTGTCTTGGAAAACACTGTTCTTGATAGCCCTCACTTCCGCTAGGCGCGTAAGTGAATTGCAGGCCCTCGTGTCTGATCCCCCTTACACTAGGTTCTACAAGAATAGGGTAGTCCCTACGGACTCACCCGAAATTTCTGCCTAAAGTGGTCTCCCCTTTTCACATCAATCAGGAGGTGGTACTTCCAACCTTCTTTCCCAGACCACACTCCAGCCGAGCTGAAACGGTCCTCCATACCCTGGACTGTAGAAGGGCGTTGAACTTCTACCTTGACCGTACGCGGGAGCACCGTAAAGCTGCTCAGCTTTTTGTGTCTTTTGACCCCAATAAATTGGGGCTCCCGGTCTCCAAGCGTACTCTGTCCATCTGGGTTGCGGACTGTATCTCTTGGGCTTATGGGGCAGCCGGACTCTCCTTAGAAAGTCGAGTCACGGCTCATTGCGTTCGGGCAAAGGCCACGTCAGTGGCTTACCTCCGCTCTGTTCCGCTGGCAGACATCTGCCGGGCCGCTACTTGGTCTTCGAGCCAGACTTTTGCGGTCCATTACTGTCTCGAGAGGGAGTCCCGTAGGGACAGTGCTTTCGGACAGGCAGTCCTCCGTAATCTCTTTGAGGTCTGAGCAACTCCTACCCTCCATCCCGGATGTGGGCTACCGGTGGGTGATAATTCAGCGAAGATTCTATCCTTCTGTGCTGCTGAGCTAGAGGGAGCTCATTTTTGTGCTTAGGGTCTCCGGTAGCCTTGAGCTTGGGAGTCCCATAAGTGAGGACTGACTTCCTGCTTGGTCCTGGAGAAAGCGTAGTTACTCACCTGTAACAGGTGTTCTCCAGGAGCAGCAGGAATCAGTCCTCACTACCCTCCCTCCTCCCCTTGGAGTTGCAATCGTCTGCTTATGTTCTTTTTGCAAATTTTTATGCTGTCTTTTTTAGCTATGTCATCTGACTGGCTAAGATGGCACCCTCGGGCGGGAAGACGACCGCGCATGCGCGCTGCAATTCCCAAAGGTTTTCTTTGAAAGCTGGGGAAAATTGCTCCGCGAGGGCTCCGTCGGCGCCGACGTCACCCATAAGTGAGGACTGATTCCTGCTGCTCCTGGAGAACACCTGTTACAGGTGAGTAACTACGCTCTACCTCTGATCTTCCTCTTCTCCCAAATATGCTGAAAAATATTGTCTCCACACTTCACATCTTTAACCATCATTTCTTCAGCCTTTGCTTTTGCCATCGTTATTTCTCTGTTTGTCTCTTAACTTTATCCTGTATGCTTTTTCTGTGTTTCTCTGTTTGCGATCTTCTGAATTTTGTGACAGCTCTGTTTTTTTGCCTTTATTTGTGCATCCACTTCTTTGAAGAATCATATAGGTTTCCTTTTCCTCTTGTTTTTATTTGCTTTCCTTTACATATATATCTGTTGCCCTTTTCAGTTTAGCTCACTGCAATTCTGCTTCCTTTATCCTCTCCCACCCTGCCCAACTCCTCCTTCAGGCACTTGGCCGTTTTACTTCAGTCAGTATTTTTGAAGTCTAGGACTATGTTTGCTATGATTGTACTCTGCCTTGGCTTCTACCTCAAACCACACCGTGTGATGATTGCTGCTGCTCACATGGGCACCCACCTGGACATTCAATACACTATCTCCATTGGTAAGCACTAGATCCAGCCTTGAACTTTCCCTGATTGATTCTATCACCATTTCTCCTTCTTGGAAAGGATCCACATTCTTTTTACTTCTTTACAGTGTTGCAGAAGAAATACTCCAATCCATATCTGGTAGATTAAAGTCACCATATATTCGCTTGCTTGCTTGCTTACTGTCTTTCTACTATTCAAGACAGTTTACATGGAGCAGAAGGTAACAGTGTTGGTACAGCTGTTTTACAGAGAACAGTAACTTCTTAACAATAAACAGTCAAGTTAACAGGTAACGTTTTACATATTTACAAGTCAGGGGAGGGGGGAAGAGCAGTATATGGTGAGAGGGGGGGTTTAAAGGGTACTGGGTAGATGTTTTATATTAGAGTGCCTGAGGTTTAGGGACGGGGCAAAGTATTCTTGAGAGAGGAAGGTTTTGATCCTTTTCCAGAATTCAGAGTAGTCAGCGCATCCTCTTAAGTCAGGTGGGAGGGCATTCCAAATGGAGGGGGCCTAGAGGGAGAAGGCTCGGTTGCAGGTGGATTGTTTGCTTTCTTGGCCGCCGCTGCACATCGGGCAGAGGATTTCAACATATCCCCACTGTAGTACATTGCAAGTGGGCAGGGAACAAACCCCCAAGGAGCCAGGCGGAGGGGGTTAAAGGAAAAAATGCTTTATTTACAGGGAGTTCACAGCAGTAGCAGAGAAACAGTTCTCCCCGCCCCCAAAGTTCCTGCACTCTGGGTTTCACAACATTACTGCCACAATACTAAGTGTGTATGTGTATATATACATACATACATACATACATACATACATACATACATACATACATACATACATACATACATACATACATATACACACTTAGTATTTTTCCCAGGTGCACGCACCATTTTGGGCCTTAGGCCCAAAAGTTTTTCCAACAATGGAGAAACCTGCTTTAGGTTTCAAAAAGTGCACCAAGTGTGGTGGTACCATCTCCGACACCCATGAATGGTGTCTGAAATGTTTAGGTCCTGGCCACTCCATCACGGATTGTAGGTCCTGTGCCATGATGTCTAAAAGAGGTTGGCAGAACTGAGCTGCTAAGCTCAGTACCCTGTTTCCCACTGATGCAGCTTCAGTGGTATCGACGTCTTCTAGGGCTTCCTCTTCTTCCCGTGGATCTCAGGTAACTAAACATAAGTCCAGCCGGTCCTCAAAGGGTAGATCTCCTTCTAAGCACCAAGATGCCTCTGGCGTTGCCCTTGAGGATTCTGCACCGGCAAAATTGCCCTGGCGGGAGGCTTCGGCTTCCAAAGCATTATCGGGGCTCCAGGATGTTCTCAAGGCCTCGACCTCGGCAGAACTACTGGTGCCATGCTCTGGGGTACTGGCTGTCTTCTTCGGTACCGACATCCAGGCATCAGCAGCGTCAATAGACCAGAGGTTCCTGGCTATTGAATGCAGTCTGGCGGCTCTCCTTGTGGCATCGACACCCATCAGACAGTTCAGCCAGTACCGGCACTGGTACCGATAGCATCGACATCAGTGTCCGCATTGCCGGCACCCAGTCACCTGATGCCCTCCAGTTCCGATACACCGGTACCGATTCCCCCTAGTACTGACTTTGGTCGGTATGGGTATCGGGCTCTACAAGAGCATCCGGACAGAAGGTACTTCGAGTCCTTAGAGGAATCGGAGGTTTCAGATAGTTCTGTTGATACCGGAGCACTTCTTCCATAGGAGCCCTCCTCCCCTAAACGCAGGATGTCTCTTCCAGAGGATATCTCCTTCCAGGATTTCATCAGGGAGGTGGCTCGGGGTCTCTCCATTACTGTGGCTCCTGAAACAAAGCCCAGAGCAAAAGAGCTGGAAATTTTACAATATCCCAAAGCTCCTAAGGAGGCAGCTACTTTGCCCATCTATGAGATCTTGCATGATCTCATGCTCAGAATGTGGGAGACCCCTCTTACCACCTCTCCTCATTCTCGTAGACTTGACACTATGTATCGAGTCCCTCCTTGTCCTGGTTTCCAGAAAACTCAGCTCCCTCACCACTCTATTGTAGTGGAGTCAGCTGTGAGAAGGATCAGGAGTACAAAGAGGCATGCCTCTAATCCCCCAGGACGTGAGTGCAGAACTTTGGATGCTTTTGGACGTCGTACTTTCCAAGCTTCCATGCTTTCTGCCTGGATCAGTTCCTATATTTTATATATGGGAATGTTCCTGAAGGGAAATCGCAGGAGATTTAGAGATTTTGAGTCCTCTTCTTCCTGAGGATAAGGAGACAGGATTTTCTCACATTGGTCAAACATGCCCAGGATGTTTCCAAATTTGTCAACCGTGCAGCTTTTGACTGTTTTGAGTACATAAGCAGAACCTCTGCCATTGCCATAGGTGCACGTAGAAGGCATCTGATTTGGAGCTCTGGGTACAAGACAAATTGGGCAATATTCCTTGTACTGGTGAGAAGCTATTTGGCAAAGATTGGCAGGAAAAGGCCAATGAGTTGGATGCTGATAACTTCACCTTGGACAGATTATCCAAGGGCACAGCTGATCCTGCAAGAAAAATCTTTCAAAAAAACATTCTTTTCCAAAAAGAAAAGGTTTTATCCTGCTTATTCCCAGCAGGGATGCTCTGCAGGTCAACTTGTGCAGAAGGGTCAGCAACCATCCAAGCAAAGAAAAGCAAAGACTGCTAAGCCTCAACCACCTCAGCAGTCTCAGCCTCCACAAGGCCTTTGACTTGCATATAGAGAACTTAGCCTTCCTGGCTCTAAATGGACCAGAGCCTTCCACCATTCCAGGAAGGTTATGCCACTTTGCCCCAAGATGGGGGCAGATAACAGCAGAGCATTAGACACTCTCCATCATAAAAGAGGGGTACAAGCTTCATTTCTTGAGCATGCCCCCTCCCACAATAGTAAAACAGTTCAATTCTCAGACCTCTCTCATCAACCTGTTAGATCAAGAGGTCGCCATACTTCTTGCCCAAGGGGCAATAGAAGAAGTACCCATTCTTCAGCAGGGTACAGGGTTTTACTCCCCCTATTTTCTTATCCCAAAGAAAACAGGTGGTCACAGACCTATTTTAGACCTCAAAGAATTGAACAAATTCCTGTTCAAGGAGAAATTCAAAATGGTTTCTCTAGGAACTCTGCTGCCATATCTTCAGAGTCAGGATTGGCTATGTTCTCTAGATCTCAAGGTTGCGTACACTCATGTTCTCATCCATCCATCTCGCAGAAAGTTCCTTCGGTTCCTTTTTCAAGGGAAGCACTACCAATACAGGGTGCTCCCGTTTGGCCTGGCCTCAGCTCCAAGGGTGTTCACGAAATGCATGGCTGTAGTAGCAGCATTTCTCCACACTCAAGGAATATTCGTCTTCCCCTATTTAGACGATTGGCTCATTCGAGCCCCATCAGAGTCAGAGGCCAGGATAGCTCTAACTTGCACAATGCATATCCTTCAGTATTTGGGTCTAGTCATAAACATCCCAAAATCCAACCTAACTCCCACTCAGTCTCTAGAGTTCATAGGAGCTGTGTTGGATACCAGAAAGGCAAGGGCCTACCTCCCTCAGAGCCATTGCCTTTGTATGGTGCAGTTAGCTTCTCAAGCAGTGCTGAAGTCCCATCTCACTGCTCGAGAGATGTTACAACTGCTAGGCCACATGGCTTCTACTGTGCATGTGGTTCCTTATGCTCGCCTCCATATGAGAGCAGCCCAGTGGACTTTATCCATCCAGTGGACCCAGGCATCAGGGTGCCTGTCAGAAAAAATTGTAAACACAAATCGCCTTATTTTGTCCCTTCAATGATGGCAGTCCACTCAAAACCTGTTGCTGGGGTGCCCGTTCCAACAACCTTTACCCCAAGCAACTCTCACAACAGATGCTTCTCCAATGGGTTGAGGAGCTCATCTACAAGACCTCTCCACCCAAGGCACTTGTACTTCACAATCAATCTCTTAGAGCTCAGAGCAATTTTTCTTGCTCTTCGAGTGTTCCATTCCCTGCTCAGCTGCAAGACAGTCCTTATTCACACGGACAACCAGGTAGCCAAGTTCTATGTGAACAAGCAGGGAGGAACAGGCTCTCTGTTGCTCTGCAATGAAGCTTTGCGACTATGGGCCCTCGCCAGAGAGCATCAGATTCATCTCCTGGCAGTGTATCTTCCAGGCATACAAAACTCTTGGGCGGACAGACTCGGTCGAGGAGTTCTTCCACACGAATGGTCTCTACATGTGGACCAGGTGGCCAAGATTTTTCAAATTTGGGGAACCCCGGACATAGACCTCTTTGCAAGTCCGTTGAATGCCAAACTTCCCCGGTTCTGTTCCAGAATTCTGGCTCAGGGATCTCAGGCCAAGGATGCTTTCCTCCTTCACTGGGGCCAAGACTTCCTTTATGCCTTTCCACCCATTTCCCTAATTCCCAAAACCCTGTTCAAGCTTCAGAGAGACAGAGGCCGTATGATTTTCATAGCTCCACATTGACCTCCGGCAAGTGTGGTGCCCTCTGCTTCTACATCTCTCTCAAGCTCCTTCTCTGGAGTTAGGGTCTGCTCCAGATCTCCTATCTCAGGAGGACGGAATGTTATGGCATCCCAATCCCCAGTCTTTGCATCTCAGGGCTTGGTTGCTGAAGGCCTAGATCTCCATGATCTTAACCTCCCTCAACAAGTGAAGGATATTCTTCTTGCTTACAGGAAACCACCTACAAGACGCTCTTATGCTTTCAAGTGGAAAAGGTTTACCATATGGTTTTCGCAAAAGGGTCTTAACCCCCTTGTGATACCTCTGGAATCTTTATTGGATTATCTCCTTCATTTATCCAATGCAGTACTTAAGACTAACTCAGTAAGAATCCATTTGAGTGCTATTGCAGCTTCTTTCAGGCCTCTGAATGGACAACCTATCTCCTCTCATCCTCTTATAGCAAGATTTATGAGAGGCCTTTTTCTAACTAAGCCTCCCATTAGGCCACCGCTGGTGGCATGGGACTTAAACCTGGTTCTTGGGCAGCTCATGAAGCCACCTTTTGAACCCTTAGCTACTACCTCCTTGAAATTCCTTTCTTGGAAGGTTATCTTTCTCATTGCAATCACATCAGCACATCGCATTAGTGAGTTGCAAGCACTAGTAGCTGATCCACCTTATACAAGGTTCCATCATGACAAGGTAGTTCTTAGGACTCATCCACACTTTATGCCAAAGGTGGTCTCGCCTTTTCATCTAAACCAAGCGGTCTACCTACCTGTGTTCTTTCCAAGGCCTCATGCATCAAATGCAGAGAGGAATCTTCATACCTTGGACTTTAAAAGAGCTTTAGCTTTTTACTTACAAAGAACACAGCAACATAGAAAGTCCTCTCAACTTTTTGTTGCTTTTGATCCTTCTCATTTGGGACTTCCAGTCTCCAAGAGAACACTGTCTAACTGGATTGCCCAGTGTATTGCCTTCGCATATCAGAGCAAGAATCTTCCTCTGGAGGGCCATGTCACAGCTCACAATGTGAGAGCCATGGCAACTTCAATGGCTCATCTGCACTCTGTGTCTGTCGAGCAGCCACCTGGGCCTCGGTTCATACCTTCACAGCCCATTACTGCTTGGACAAGGACTCCTGCCGGGATGCCTTGTTTGGTCAGGCTGTTCTCCAACACCTGTTCCATACCTAATAAACTCCTACCCACCATCCGTGGTAGGATGCCAAAGATCCATGGGGGGAAGTGGAGCCCTTCTCAGGGACGCACAACTTCTGGGATCTCTCCCTGGCATCTAAAGCTAGGGAGTCCCCATATGTGATGACTACATTCCTGCTTGTTCCTGGAGATAGCATAGTTACTCACCTGTAACAGGTGATCTCTGGGAACAGCAGGAATTTAGTCCTCACAACCCATTCACCTCCCCTAGGAGTTGTATCTCTCTATCTATCTCTTTCCCTTCCCCCCCTCTCTCTCTCTCTTTGTCTCAGCTTTAAAACTCAACTGAAGAGAGGCAGTTGGGAAAGGCAGGAAGGCAGCACGCAGGCGCTGTGGGATGCTCCCAAAAGCTTTCTAATCGGACGCTGGGGAGGGTTCCCATGCAGGCTCTGTCGGTACCGACGATACCCATATGTGAGGACTAAATTCCTGCTGTTCCCGGAGATCACCTGTTACAGGTGAGTAACTATGCTTTTTCAAATTCTCTTTGCTGCCTTATCAGTGCCTTGCATCTAACTTGCCAGTGTTTTCATGTTTCCCATTTTCGTCATTTGGCTCCTTTTTCGTTTCCTGAAAGATGCTTTTTTTGTCTACAACAGCCTCTCTGACCTCGCCTTTAAACAATGCTGGCAGTTTTTTGCCTTCCTCCCCCTTTTATTAAAGCGTGTGGTCTGGGCTTCCAGATAGTAATTTTAAACAATGCCCATGTTTGATGTAAATCTTTAACCTTTGCAGCTGCTCCTCTTATTTTTTTCTTAACTATTTTCCTAATTTTATCATCATCTCCCTTTTGAAAGTTAAAAAGTAGTAATGTGGATTTTTTTGCCATCTTTCATTTATTAAATCAAACGTGATCATGGAAATGGCCCCAACATCCCTTATGTCTTGCACCAGATCCTGTGTTCCACTAAAGACTAGGTCCAGGAAAGCTTCCCCTCTTGTTGGTTCTTGAACCAGTTGCTCCAAAAAGCAGTCATTTATTTCATCTAGAAATTTTATCTCCACAGCATCTCCTGCAGTAACATTGATCCAGTTGATATCATTGGGTGTCCTCCTTCCACCAGGTCTCTGAGATGCTAATCATATATAACCTTTCATTTAGTACTTTATATTCTAGCTCTCCCATTTGCATGCAGGCATTGTGGAGGTTGTATTTTATTCATATTAATCTGGTTATCAGTTGATGGGGTAATTTGGAATCTTTCACTCTGCACTTGAGGGCATCTGGGTTACTTTTATCTTTATTGGAACCTCTCTGTTGGGATGCCCTAACTTCCTTCTTTTGCTAGTATCCTTCAAGGATACATCCTTCCAAACCATGCACTCTTTGGCAACTGTCGTCTTTCCTCTATTATCTAGTTTAAAAGCTGCTCTCTCCTTTTAAAGATTAATGTTACCTGCCTGGTTCCATCCTGGTTAAGGTGGAGCTAGGGTTGCCAACTGGCTCCAGATGCGCCCGACAGGCTTGATCCAGTCCTGTGTTTACTCCATTGCATGCAGGGACATGTAGTTCTGATTTCCCCATTGCACTACATAAGCAATGCAAGACTACAAGTCCCTGCATGCAATGGGGTAAACACAGGACTGGATCAAGCCTGTCGGGCGCATCTGGAGCCAGTTGGCAATCCTAGGTGGAGCTCATCCCTTTGGAAAAGCCCCTCCCTCCTCCAGAATGCTGCCAAGTTTCTAAAGAATCCAAACCCCTCATATTTGCACTATTGTCTCATCCACTCATTGAGACTCAGGAGCTCTGCCTGCCTTTTAGGTCCTGCGCATAGAACAGGAAGCATTTTGGAGAATGCCACCCTGGAAGTTCTGGATTTCAACTTCCTACATAAAAGCTTACCTATGTCTTCCAGAATCTGCCCCCCCCCCCCAACACACTTTCCTATGTCATTGGTACCAACATGTACCAAGATAGCAGACTCCGCCCCATCACTATCTAAGACCTTGTCTAGGTGGCGCGTGAGGTCATTACCTTCGCACCAGGCAGACATGTTACCAGGCGATACTCACATCCAGTCACATCCAGTCAACCAGCTATCTACATGCCTAGTGATCATATTGCCAACTATAATGGCCATCCTAATCCTTCCCACAGGGGCCCATGGCCCTGGAGAAACCTTCTTGGTGTGAGGATTTTACATTACCTGGAGGACAGGTCCTCCCTACAGAATCACTTCCTGACACATCAAGATGATGCTCTCCTTTCACAAGACTTCTCTCCTCCATGGAAACAGAGGGGCTGCCAGCCTGGAGGTGGGACTTCAGTACTACGTCCCTGTAAGTCTTGTCTATATACTCTTCCTTATGTCCCCCAAGTCTGCCAATCTAGCCTCCAGAGATCGGACTCGTTCCTTGAGGACAAAGAGCTCCTTGCATTTAGTGCACACGTAAGACTCCTCACCAACTGGGAGAAAATCATACATGTGACACTCAATGTAAAAGTCTGGATAGCCCCCCATCTCACTGCTGGACTGATGTCTGCATCTTAGTTTTAAGGTTTTATTTAGTTATTTAAGTTGTCTCCTTACTGTACTGTAGGGAGTCGGACCCAAGCAGGACAGTGCTCCTGCAGCAAGGCCTGGATACAGACCACAGGCCTGCTTGGATCTCTTGACCACTGTTAGGCCAAAAGAAGAATCAGGAAAGGAAAAGAATGAGCTGTTGAGAATTCTGACAGTAGAGTGGTACGAATTTTGCTGATATGGTGTGCATCTGCTAAGAAACCCAAATAACAAAAAGGAGACATGAGGGGGAACTGGGGAATAAGATTTAATTAGGCACTGGACGGGAAGGTGAGATGGTGTTTCCATTCTAGCTTGAACCTTGGGAAATGTAAATGTATGCCAATATTATATAGAAAAAAGTGTTGCTGGAAAACCAGCTGCATGAAGAGAAATAGCCTTTTGTAGTCATGCCAGCCTTACAGAAAAACTGTATAAAAAGGACCAGGACAGAGGAGAAAAGTGGGGAGTTTTATTCAGCCCTGCCATGGAGGTAACAGTGTGCTGAATTGCCCCATTAACCTTTCTCTTCTGTCTATTCCCTATACAGTAGCTACCTCGTACCTGTAGGTAACAGTGTTAGAGAACTGTGTGTGAAGAACTTATGCTGAGAAAAGGATATCCTTTTAATAAAGATTTTGTGAGTTTTAATGAGAAATTGGTTTCTGTGTACTTCCACTGTGTAAAGGTGAGATAAAGGCCCTTGCGGCCCAATAGGCCCCTTACAGTACCTAATAAGTTTAATGGACTTAATTTACCTCAAGGTTAATCACTTTATTCCTGGTGAGGATAACCAACTGAACCTAAAGTGAATTTGACCACCTCTTCCCCTTTAATAGATTTAAGAGCCTATAAAGCTAAGATTATTCCTGGGGTGGGTGGCAGGGAAACAACACCAAGTAAAAGCTGGCTTGCTACATAGTGCCCTGATCTGTGCTTCTAAGATAAGTGGAGGAGTAGCCTAATGGTTAGAGCACTGTTTTGGGAAACAAGAGACCAGGGTTTCATTTTCCATAGCACTCCTTGTGGCCTTGGGCAAGTTACTTAACTTGGATTTTTTTTGAGGCAATGGAGGGTTATCAATGTCCCTGTTTAATGTATGTTACGAACTTTAAGTTACAATGTAAAACGCTTTGATTGAAATGTGAGAGCGGTATAAAAAAACCTGTTAAATAAATTTCCTGGGTGATTATCACAGCCCTTGGTTTGATAGAGGGAGCCTTTCAAATTGCCCCTATGACCTGTCACTTGGCTTTAACACCTATTTAAAACAGTTTCACAGGTCTTTTGCCCTCTAACTGGAAGGCCTCTTTGTAAAAGGTCTCTAGAAACCATTTATTTATTTCTACTTAAGAAATATTTACCCTATTCTTGCTTCTCTGCTAAGCTATACTTTTATTTGATTTAAATTAAAAGCTCTCTGGGTCTACTGAGCCCTGACTGAGGTTTAAATTTAAATTAAAAGCTCTCTGGGGCTACTGAGACCTGAGTGACTTAGCAAATACACTGGATTCTAATACACAGATTTATCAACTTTAACCCAAAATTCCCTTTTCCCCAAGATTCTGAGAATTTCCCAGAAGTAAATATTTGCTTACAAGTGCAGATTACTTTACTTTCCAGCAGTAGCAGTCCCTTTTGGTAGTCCTTCTGGACTGGAGAAGATGGCGCCACTATAGGTGGGAAGACAGGTGTGCAGGCATGGTGGAGCCTCCCTAAAATTCCCAATAGAAACTGGGGAGTGTTCCTGTGCAAGGCTTCATCGGTGACATCACCCATATGTGAGGACTTCATTCCTGCTTGTCCATGGAGAAAGAACAAGTTCAGGGCATCACTCCCAGCAAAAACAACCTAACATTGGAAACGGTCACCATATTAACACACACATCAATGACAAGTGGGAAGAGGACTCTAGAATAAAATCCATTCAAAATGCAAGCAAACCAACCAGCAATTACTGGAATGCAATGAGCACAAATGCTTGAAGTCTAGCCAACAAAGTTCTTGACCTGGAAGCCCTAATGGTGGAAATGAACTTGGACATTTCTAGGAATCATAAGGAATGGAGAATAAAACCAAGGATATTATAATGTACAGAGAAGAGTCACTAAAGTGGTAGATGGGATGAAAGGATTACCCCTATGAGGAAAGACTTAAAAGGTTAGGGTTTTTCTTCTTGGAAAAGAGATGGATGAAGAGAGATATGATAGTGACTATAAATTAATGAATAGAATAGAACAGGTAAATGTAGATTGGTCGTTTATGCCATCAAAAAGTAGAAAGACTAGGGAACACGCAATGAAGCTTCAACGTAATCCATTTAAAAGTAATAAGAAAAAATTGTTTTTCACTGAACTCGTAATCAAACTTTGGAATTGGTTATTGGATGATTGTAGTAAAAGTTATTAGTGTAGCTGGGTTTAAAAAAAGGCTTGGACAGGTTCTGGAGCAAAGTTCCATAAACCATTATTAAAGAGGACCCAGGAAATCCATTGCTTGCCCCAGGATAAGCACTGTAGAACCTGTATGTCTTTGGGAACCTGCCAGGTACTGTGACCTTATTTATTTTATTTGTCATTTCTTCTATACCGCCCCTTCCTGAGATCAGGGGCGGTTTACATTTTAAACATTATTACATAGAACAAAGTTTAACAGTTGGAGGGTTCAACAATGTAACAAAGTAACTTAACTATGTTCATACAGCTGTAGCTTACAGGGGTGAGGTGCATCAACTACTCTATATGATACAATAGGTGGCGGTTATGAGGAGGGTTGGGTTTGGGATTGTTCTATGGAAGGAGTGCTGTTGTGTTAACTCCATAGTGCTGGATAAAGAGGAAGGTTTTAAGTTCCTTCCTAAAGGTGTTTGTCTTTGATGTTGCAGAGGATGGCTGGGAGGGCATTCCATAGCAAAGGTGCCGCAAGGGAAAAGGCATGATTGCTCGTGGATTGTTTAGCCTTTCTGAATGTGTGGGGAGTCATAAGTGTATTTTGTGATTGTTGTCGTCAAATTCTTGTGATTGGAGTGGAGGTGATTAGGGTTGAGAGGAAGGATGGAGCAAGGGTATTTGTGAGTTTGAAGATAGTCATGATCCTTTTATATTTTACTCTACTTGTAATGGGTAACCAATGTAAGTCATAAAGTAGTGGGGTTTTGTGGTCTGATAGGCGAGCTTTGCTGATAATTCTTGCAGTAACATTTTGTGCAATTTGTAAACTATGTAGGTATTTTTTGGGGATACCGGCTGTTGCAAAAGTCATAGTGGAGGGTGATTAGAGCATGTACTACAGATCTGAAGTCATGTGTGTCAAGGAGGGTTGTGAGGTGTTGGAGGGTTCTTAGTATGAAATATATTATTTTGATTGTTTGATTTATGTGGGGAGGATAGGGATAGTGTCTTATCAGTGTTTGACTTGGATTGGCTACTGTTGGAAACAGGATACTGGGCTTGATGGACCTTGGTCTGACCCAGTATGGCATTTCTTATGTTCCGGTTTTCGTTTTCCACAGAGCCCTACAGACATACTCTGTCGTCTGCTGGTAAACATTTGCTTTTTCCTCCCTTCGTGGATCTTTTTTCTGCTTGTTTGACTGTTTTTCCTGCTGTTGATAGCATCTAGTTCTTCAATTGCAGTTCCTCCATCAGTTCCAGTGTTTGTTCGGAAACTTCTCTTTTCTTACATTTTTTTTCCCGTGGCCCAACTGGGCCTCTGGTCACAATCGAGCCTTTTGATTTTGCCTTGGTCATCTTCCCACACATGTCCCATCCATGAACAACCCAGAAGATTCAAGAAATGCACCAAATGTGTCAGGACCATCTCGGTCAGATAAGCACAATTGGTGCCTCCAGTGTCTGGGTCCCCATCACCAGCCCTCTTCTTGCAATTTGTGCTTGCAGATAATGAGAGGCCTGAAGGGTCAAGAGAAGCAGAGAATTACTCTTTGACCAGAGGTCTGATTCATTTTCTTCGGTACTGGCATCGGTCTGATGGCTCCCCTAGGATCCACTGAAGTTGCATTGACATTGAGAGCCCGTCCCAATGTAATGTTGAGTGATTGCCGCAAATGATCTGCTAAGGTGCCCCGGAGAGAAGAATCAACCTCCTAGAGTTTCAGAGGGGCATGGACAGTCTCCAGACAAGTGGCCATGTCGATACCACTATGGGTATGCTGGAGACATTGATCAAGCTGCTCAGGCCCCAAGGCCTTTGGATTCAGCAGCCATGGAGGAATGCCTCAGTTGCTCGAGGCCCGCATCACATTGATGCTGGAGCCACATCTGGTTGATACTTTTGTACCCAGGGCATCGTCATTGATAATTGTGTAGCTGATCCTCGAAACGCATGCTCTGCCTGTGCAGGCATTGACATGAGGGCATCACAGAGACCTGATACTGATTTCTGGCAAGGCCATCTCTCTTGAGTGTATTGGGCTCTGATGTCCTGTTGAAGCCCTTTAAGTACTCTAAACATCACCAATCCTGTCTATGCCGTTACTCCCCTTGATGTCAGAGGGGCTTCAGACCATCTTAGCTTCGACTTCCTCTGAGTCTGACTCTGATGGCTGGGTCGGAGGCCAGGTCACTTGAGCTTCCATCAGACCTCTCCCCTTCACCCAAATGATGGAAGACTCCTCCAGAGGACATTTCCTTCCAGGACTTCATGAGAGATATGGCCAAGACCATTCCACTTTCACTAGAGACGGAGGATGAGCCCAGGAAAGGAGGAGCTGGAGATCCTCCAGTACTCCTCTCCTCCAAAGGAAGTGGTGCTGATGCACCGTATCTTAGAGGCTGCAAATGAGCATGTGGGAGAACCCCCTCACTGTGCCCTCAGTTAGTAGAAGGTTAGACTCTATGTACTGGGTTCAAAAGGCCCCGGACTTTGAGAAACCTCAGTTTCTGCAACACTCCTTAGTGGTGGAGTCCGCCCTTAAAAGGATTAAGAGCACCAAGACTTATTCCTCGATGCCCCCAGGTAGGAAGACTGACATTGGACTCCTTTGGCAGGAGGTGCTTCCAGAGCTCCATACTTGTGGCTAGAGTATACTTTTACCAGCTATATGTGAGCATGTTCCTGAAGGACATCATGTGTGATCTTGCCAACTTATGCCTGCTCCTCCCTTTGAAGAAACTGGAGCATTTTTGCACCCAGGTGTAACATAGGAAAGGCTGCTAGAAGTTCTTAGTCAGGGTGATGTAGGATGCCTTTGAGACTGTCTCTAGAGTGACGGCTGCGGGTATTGGAGCCTGCCAGCTCGTCTGGCTTCAGTCTTCCGATCTTGAGCAGTGTGTGCAAAATAAGCTTGCAGATGTGCCGTGCTGGGGAGAGAACATCTTCGGTGAGCAGGTGGAAGAGGAAGTTGGTGTCAGAAGCAGCAAATCACCCTTACTAGGCTCGAGATACATGTCCAATCCCTGTTGCAGGAAATCAGGGAGGAGGCCAGAAGTAGACCTCTACCCACAAGTGCAGGCACTTTTGTAGTCCTCAAGAACAGCATTGGGAGAAGCCCCAAAAGGCTCAGCCTGCCCTGCAACCCAAGCTAGGGTAGGGTTTTGATTGTTTCCTTCAGAGTATAGCCAATCAACTGGTGATCATAGAGGTGAATCCTCCAGTGGGGGGATGGCTCACTTTCTTTGCCCACAGGTGGCCTGCCATTACTTCAGATGCATAGGTGCTACAAATAGTCCAAAGCGGCTCTATGTTGCACTTTGCTGAACTGCTGCCTCATTGTCCCCCCAAGGGTGTTCCCTCTCAACCCTCTGCATCTTAACTTCCTTCAGAGGGAAATCTGTACCCTTCTGGCTGTTCTTGCCATTGAGCCTGTGCCTCAGGAGTAGGTCGGATGGGGACCTTTACTCCAGGAACTTTCTTGTCCCCAAGAAGATGGGGCAGTTTCAGCACATCTTGGACCTTGGAGACCTCAACACCTTCCTGGTGCGAGAAAAGTTAAAGATGGTCTCTCTAGGGACCCTGCTCCCTTATTGGCAAAAAGATGATTGGCTAGGCTCCCTGGATCTAAAAGATGTGTGTATTCGCATACTGATCCATCTAACCTACAGGAAATCTTAGATTAGTCTTGGGAAGACAGCACTTTCAGTATCGGGTGTTAACGTTCGGACTGGCCTCAGCACCCCAAGTCTTCACAGAGTGCTTCGCAGTGGTAGCAGCCTATCTCAGAATGCTGGGGGTTTTTGTCTTCCCTTACATAGACAATTGCCTCATAAAAACACCATTCCAGACGGAGTCTGGCACTCAACACAGTTGACCGTCCAGGTGCTAGAGCTGTTGCGTTTCATTGTCAATTACCCAAAGTCCCACCTTCAGCCCACCCAATGACTGTTCATAGGGGCTGTCCTCAACATACTTGGGAAAGGCTTTCTCCCACTGGACCGAATCCAGAGATTGACGACTTTAGCCATGATACCCAGTGGAGTTATCAGACAATGGCTCGCTGGATGCTGATCTTGCTAGGCCACATGTCCTCTATGGTGCATGTCACTCCCCTGGCTTGTCTGTCGATATGACAAGCTCAGTGGACATTGAGTACTCAGTGGAAGCAGGCCACCAGTCACCTCTGGGACTGGATGGTGGTCGCTATACATCTTGAACAGTCTCTGCATTGGTGGTTGGAATCTCAGAATCTGCTCAGGGGCCTCCTTTTTCAAAAGGCGCCCCCACAGAAGACACGGATTACGGACAGATCCAAGCTGGGTTGGGGAGCGCATTGGATGGCCTCCACACTCACAGCGTCTGGTTCGAACAGGAGAGTCTGCACCAGATCAATTTTTTGGAGTTAGAAGCCATAGCGAATGCCCTCAGGGCTTTCTGGGATCGCCTGGCCAACCAGATTGTTGGTCTGAATTAGAACAATCAGGTCGTGATGTACTTCGTAAACAAGCAAGGGGGCACAGGGTCGTATCTCCTGTGCTGGGAGGTGGGTTCTGTTGTGGAAATTTGCCATTACTCATGGTATGGCGTTAAGGGCCACTTATCTGCCAGGGGAGCAGAATACCCTGGCAGACCAGCTGAACTGCGTCCTCCAGCTGCACAAGTAGACTCTTGACAAGGTTGTCATGGCCCAGATCTTTCAGAAGTGGGATACTTCTTCGATAGATCTGTTCGCCACTGAGCACAATGCCCAAGTGGATCAGTTCTGCTCCAGGGTTGCCTCACATAGCAGGTTGGCTCTGGATGCTTTCCTTCTGCATTGGGGGGAGGGCCTATTATACGCATATCCTCTCATAGCGAAGACCCTGCTGAAGCTCCAGACAGACAGGGAGTTGTGATCCTCATTGTGCTATATTGGCCCAGGCAGCTGGAGATTTCCCTTCTGCCTCAACTTTTCCAGCGCAAACCTCTGCGGTTGGCCTCTGTCCTCCTTATATCACATGAGGGTGGGAAATACAGCACCCCGACGTCAGATTCTTGGCCCTCACTGCATGGATGTTGAGAGGCTAGTCCTGTTGGAGTTTAACCTGCACGACGGCATAACAGATGTTCTGTTGGCCTCGATGAGAATGGCTTATGCTTTCAAATGGAAGAGATTTCCTTCCTGGTGTGCAGCACAGGCACTGGATCCCTTTACTTGTTCCGTCAGACTTCTTTAGTACCTCCTACATCTCTTAGAGTTGGGTCTCAAGTTCAACTCTGTCAGGGTCCACCTCAGCGTCATTGGGGCCTACAATCATAATTTGGAGGGAAAATCCATATTGACTCAGTCTTTGCTTCATGTGCGGCTTGCTCCTCTTGAGACCTCTCTTTAAGCTTCTGGCAATGACTTGGGACCCAATGTGGTTCTGGCACTGCTCATGTAGGCTCCTTTTGAGCCACTAGACTCCTGCCCTTTGAAGTTCTTAACCTGGAAGGTCCTGTTCCTGGTGGCAGTTACCTCAGCATACTGTGTGAGTGAGCTCCAGGCTCTAGTAGCTCATCTGTCATACACCAACTTCCATCATAATAGAGAGGTCCTGTGCACTCATCCTCAATTCCTCCCAAAGGTGGAATTGGCTTTCCTTCTTAATCAGCCAGTCATTCTCCAGACTTTCTTTCGGAGGCCTCCCGCACTTAGAGGGGGAAGCGTCGCTGCACATGCTGGACTGCAAGTGAGTCTTGGCCTTCTACCTAGAGAGGGCGAAGCCCACCAAAAGTCTATCCAGCTGTTTGTCTCTTTTGACCCCAGCAAGCTAGGGGCTGCCATTTCCAAACACGCACTTTCAATTTGGCTTGTAGACTGCATCTTTCGCTTATGCCCAGACTGGCCTGAGCCTTTGATGGTCATGTCAAAGCTCACAACATCCGAGCCATGGCCACATTTGGTGGCCAACTTGCGCATGGTCTCCATGGAAGAGATCTGCAGGGCTGCAATGCGGTCTTTTGACCACACATTCACGTCTCACTACATTCTCGATGGGGATTCCTGACATGACAGCATGTCAGTTGCAGAAACATGGTTCACAGAAACCCATGACTGGGATGTAACTATACCTGGCTATACCTTATTCAGAAAGGACAGGGTAGGAAGAAGGGGAGGAGGAGTGGCACTATATGTAAAAATTACTATTAAAGCTTTGGAATTACAGAGCTTAAAAGAGAGAGAGGAGGCATTGTGGGTTAAACTAAAAAGAGGGAAAGAGAAATCTATTTGCATTGGTGTGATATACAGACCTCCCTCACAAGAGAAAGAGGTGGACAAAGTTAATTGAAGACATACGCAGCAGTGCTAGGAAAGGGGAAGTGCTACTGATAGGGGATTTCAATATGCCAGATGTTGATTGGCACATTCCTGCTGCAGTATCATCTAGAAGTAAAGAGATCCTGGATACTCTACAGGGAGAACTATTCAGGCAATTGGTAAGACCCCACACATGAAGGGGCCATACTGGACTTGTTGCTTACCAATGGTGAAAGTGTTTCTGATGTTATAGTGGGAGATCATTTTGCATCCAGTGTTCACCAGATGGTGTGGTTCAGTATTAGGACTAGGGCTGTTAGAATCCATTCAAAGGTGAGGGTCTTAGACTTTAGGAAGACTAACTTTACCAAGATGGGCCAATACCCCAGGGAGTCGTTAGCGGAACAGCTGGGGGATGTAGAAAAACAGTGGGCAAAACTGAAAGGGGATATTTTAAGGGCAACCAACCTTTTTGTTAATGGTAAATAAAGGTAAAAGGAAAAGGAGACCGCTATGGCTTTCGAAAGAAGTAGCTGAAAAAGTGAAGAAAAAGGAGACCTTTATGAAATACAAGAGATCACAGAGAGAGGAAGACAGGCATCTATATTTGGAAAAACTTAGAGAAGCTAGCAAAGTAGCCAGGAAAGCAAAGATTCAAAAAGAGGAGGAAATAGCTAATGCAATAAAATGGGGGGATAAGACATTTTTCAGATGTTAGTGAGAAGAGGAAGGGCAAATGTGGTATTGACAGACTCAAGGGTGAAGGGGAAGAATATGTAGAAGCTGAGGATAAAGCGGAATTGCTTAACAAATATTTCTGTTCTGTGTTCACAGATGAAGAACCAGGAGCAGGACCTCGGAAAACACCCACAAACAGGAACAGAAGCGAGGGACATCTTGAACAATTTTCAGAAGACTGTGTTTGTGAGAAACTAGCTCAACTTAAAGTAAACAAAGCGATGGGACCAGATGGAATACACCCTAGAATACTGAGGGAACTTGGGGACATTCTAGCAGCTCCTCTGACTGACCTTTTCAATGCCTTGTTCGAGTCGGGAGTGGTGCCAAAGGACTGGAGAGAGGCTCATGTGGTGCCTTTACACAAAAGCAGAAGTAAGGATGTGGTTGAAAACTACAGGCCGGTTGTTGGGCAGAGGGGAGAACCCTAGATATGGTGTATTTTTACTACAGGGGAACTCTCTGCACCACACCGGCCACCGACGTCCATCCAGCCCTGCAGGGAGAGGGAAGATAAGCTCCTCCCCACTCCCCACCAGATCGCCCAATCACCGCGGCCCGTCCAGGGCTTTAAAAAGTTGCCACTACTACAGGCGGCCCGCGCAAGAGGGCCCTTTGGCGCAGACCAGGGGGCGTTCTGCCGTGAGCCACTAACCTTGCTCCCCAAATCTCCATAGCTGCCAGGCTTGAGCAGCCCCGACCGCTCCTCCACACTTTGCCTCCGACCTCCACCATCTCACGTGCACCACCTTCGACTTGCTTCCCACTGCTGAAATTGCTCGTCCCTCCCACTACCTGCTTAGATCCTGCAACCCATTGTCTACACTGAACTGCCATCCATTGTCTGCATCGATCTGGTATAGTACCGCTACCCATTGCCTGCACAGACCTGCTACCCATTGCCTGCACAGACCTGCTACCCATTGTCTGCTTAAATCTGCTACCCATTACTTGCCACTACCCACCGATTGCTCAGTATTGCTCCCAGTGCCTGCATCATACTGCTACCCATTGCTGGGCATAGACATACTACCCATTATTGCATAGAATTGTTATCCACTGCCTGCTTTGTACTGCTACCCTTTGCCGTGCTACCCATCGTTGCACAGAACGGTTATCCACTGCCTGCATCGTACTGCTACCCATTGCTGGGCATAGACCTACTACACATTGTTACATAAAACTGTTATCCACTGCTTATCCATTGTTTGCATAATACTGCTACCCATTGTTTGCATAGTGTTGCTACCCACTTTTTGCATAGTTATCCACTGCTTATCCATTGTTTGCATAATGTTGCTACCTATTGTTGCGTAGAACTGCTACCCATTGTCACATAGATCTATTATCCATTGCTTATCCATTGCATAGAACTGCTACCTATTGTTGCATAGATCCATTAGCCATTGCTTGCTACCCATTGCTTGTGTTGATCTGCTACCCGCCGCCTACTTGTTTGCCTATTATTTGTTACCCATTACCTGCATAGAACTTGCCACCCATTACTTGCTCAGACCCTGCTGCCTACCACCATGGCCCCACATCTCATTGTCCTTCTCTTCCTCTTCCTTCCCAACTGCCTCCCCTCCTACCAACACCCTCCCTCCTCTTCCCCCTACCCCCCTACCTTCCTCACTTCTCCCTCCATTCTCCCCCCTAGCCTAGCACCTATTCTTGAGCTGCTTCACACCATCCCCCCACATTCAACCAGCCCCCCTCTCATTAAGGCAACTCCATCCTCACTTCTGCCGTACTATCTCTACTTTACCTCGCTCTCTAATACTCGTTCTCCTTCTCTCATCAGGTAACATCAACCCCAACCCTGGGCCCCCCCACACTAAAGAAAGTTCTTCACGTATCCTATCTAATCTCATCCTCATTCCCCCTCCTTCTGCCCTCTCCCATTCATCCCACAGTCACTCAACCATTGTTATCAACTCCAACCCTACCCTCAATTATAATCCCTCACATAACCTATTTGATACCATCAACTTATCCCTCACTTCCCCTCCCTCATGTCCCTCTTTGAGAGCACATACACCCAGACATACCCACCCACACCCTACTCCCTCTAAATCTCGCTACTACCCTAGAAATAGACCTCCACACGTGACTAATCTTATCCACGTCCCTCTCCTCCCCCCCCTCTGCTCTCCCGTTTACTTGCGCCCTATGAAACGCATGCTCAGTCATTAAAAAAAAATACTTTTATTCACGATCTCTTCAACTTTAATGCCCTACACCTTCTTGACCTGTCTCCCCCCTGATGACACCGCATCCATTGCCTCTCTGCTATGGGGGCTACCAATTCTCCCATACACCTCGATCTACTGGTCGCAGTGGTGGCGTTGGCCTACTCTCTCCCTCCTGCCAATTCCAACCCCTCCTGCCACCCCAATCACACTCCCCCTCTCCTTTGAAGCCCACTATATTCGCCTCCTCACACCACTTTCCCTCCGTGTAGCTGTTATTTAGCACCCACCCAACAACTCCAAATCAACCTTCTTCACCGACTTCGACTCCTGGCTTTCTGCCTTTATGGATCCCACCTCAACCACTCTTATTCTTGGCGACTTCAACATTCACATCGACAACCCCTCCGACCCCCATGCCTCAAAGTTCCTCGCTCTTAGCTCCTCGTTCGGCCTCCAACTCTGCTCCACTGCCCCCACACACCTACATGGCCACTGTCTTGACTTAATACTCTTCTCCAGTTCCTCTCCCTCAAACCTTTGCAAATCAATCCTTCCCTCATCTGACCATCACCTACTAACATTTACTCTTCAGCTCCCGCCATCCCAACTTCGTCCTGTCTCCCCCAACCTACTTAGAAACCTTCATAATATTAATCCCCTGACTCTCTCCTCCACCATTTCTCCATCTCTTCCTTCCATTTTATACTCCGAGTCCGTCGACGAAGCATTATCCTCATACAATGCTACACTATCCTCAGCCCTTGACACTCTTGCTCCTCCCACCTCACGTCCTGTAAAACGATCTACTCCCCAACCCTGGCTTTCACCCACAATCCGTTACCTACACATCTGTGCCTGTTCTGACGAACGAGCCTGGTCCAGATCCCACTCCCTGGAAGACCTTCTACACTTCAAATTCATGCTTGGCTCCTTCCAGTCAGCCTTAGCACTTGCCAAACAAGATTACTACATCCATCTGACTAATTCCCTTGCCTCTGACCCTCGCCGTCTCTTTAACACCCTCAGTTCTCTCCTCAAAGTCCCCCTGCCCCCGATCCTGCCCTCCCTCTCTGCCCAAGCCCTAGCCGACTACTTCCATGACAAAATCATCAATATTACCCTCCAATTCCCTACCCCCTCATCTACCTCCCCATTTCCCCTCTCCCTTCCATACTCCCCCTGCTACCTTCTCCTCCTTCCCCCCCCCCCGATCTCTGAAGAGGAAACCGCACTTCTCTCCTCCTCTAAACCCACCACCTGTTCCTCAGACCCTATCCCCACCCATCTCCTACGCTCCATCTCCCTCTCCATTGTCCCCTCCATCACTCATATCCTTAACCTTTCACTCTCCACTGCAACTGTCCCCGCTGACTTCAAACATGCTGTTGTTACACCCCTTCTCAAGAAACCCTCACTTGATCCCACATGCCCTTCTATCGACCCATCTCCTTTCTTCCCTTCATATCCAAACTATTAGAACGAGCAGTCCACCATCGCTGCCTCGACTTCCTCACCTCCCAGGCCCTCCTGGACCCACTACAATCAGGCTTCTGTCCCCTACACGCAACTGAAACGGCACTCACAAAAGTCACCAACGACCTGTTCCTGGCTAAATCTAAGGGCCTCTATTCTAGCCTCATCCTTCTCGACCTTTCTGCTGCCTTTGACACCATTGACCACGGCCTTCTCCTCACCACCCTCTCCTCGCTTGGCTTCAAGGACTCCGTACTATCCTGGTTCTCCTCCTACCTCTCCCATCGCTCATTCAGTGTTTGCTCTGGCGGCTTCTCCTCCTCCCCTACCCCGCTCCATGTAGGTGTACCCCAGGGATCTGTCTTGGGGCCCCCTCCTCTTCTCTCTATACTCAAGGCCTTGGTGCGCTTATCTCATCCCATGGCTTTCAGTACCATCTCTGTGCTGATGACTCCCAAATCTACCTCTCTACACCTAATATCTCTCTGGCAACCCAGTCCAAGATCTCTGCTTGTCTTTCGGACATCGCTGCCTGGATGTCTCATCGCTGATTGAAACTGAACATGGCCAAGACTGAACTCCTTGTCTTTCCACCCAACTCCTCCCCCCTCTCTGTCCATGTGGATGGATCTACTATCCTTCCTGTTCCCTTGGCCCGCAATCTAGAGGTCATCTTTGACACCTCTCTCTCCTTCTCTGCTCATATCCACCTTGTAGCTAAGACCTGCTGCTTTTTCATCTACAGCATCAGCAAGATCCGCCCCTTCCTCTCTGAACATACCACCAAAACGCTTATCCATTCCTTAATCTCCTCTCGCCTCGATTACTGCAACATACTCCTCGCTGGTCTCCCCGTGAGCCACCTCCTTCCCCTCCAATCTATACAAAATCATGTTGCTCGACTAATCTACTGCCAGCCTCGCCATGCCCACATTACTCCTCTCCTCAAATCACTTCACTGGCTCCCTGTCCATTTCCGCATCCAATTCAAGCTTCTCTTACTGACCTATAAGTGCATTCACTCTATGGCCCCTCAATACCGCATATCTCTTGTCTCTCCCTACGTCCCCTCTTGAAACTTGTGCTCCGCTAGCAAATTGCTTCTTTCAATGCCTTTCACCCGCACCGCAAACGCCCGACTGCGCTCCTTTCACCTTGCTGCGCCACACGCCTGGAACAGCCTTCCTGCATCTGTGCGCTAGGCGCCCTCCCTGGCCCTGTTCAAGTCCAGGTTGAAGACCCACCTCTTCACCATTGCATTCAGATCCTGACCTCCATCTTCATCCTACCCTAACCCCCATCAACGTCTATGACCAAACTATAGACCAAGCCGTACCACACCGTACCTTCCGCAGAACTGACTAATGCTCTATACTATTCTAACTAGATTGTAAGCTCCGATGAGCATGACTCTGGCAGGCAGGGACTGTCTTTTGTATGTTGGCCACCTCTTGTAGGCTAGCTGTGCAGCGCTGCGTGCGTGGCACTATATAAGTGCTAAGTAGTAGTAGTAGTAGTAGTAGTAATTTCAATAAAGCCTTTGACACTGTTCTTCACAGGCAACTTATAAACAGAGTACCCTAGGAGTTGAGGAGTGGCCTAGTGGTTGGGGCAAGGTACTACAGGCCGGAAGGTCGGTGGTTCAAATCCCACTAGAGGACAGCAACCTTGGGCTGGAAGGACTGGGGTTTCTAGTCCTGCAGGTGCTCCTTGTGGTCTTGGGCAAGCCACTTAACCCTCCATTGCCCATGTTCCCTGTAAGTATTAGTGTATGTGCCTCATATCCCCTCGTGTTAAATGTATCCCCCAACCGCTTTGACCCGGTGAAAAGCGGGATATAAATGCAGCTAAATAAAATAAAATAAATAAAATAAAATAAATAAATACCCTAGGGATGGACCCTAAAGTTACTGCTTGGGTTAGAAATTGGTTGGGTGGGAGGCAACAGTGTACAGGTAAATGGAGCTCACTCTGAGGAGAAGAATGTTACCAGTGGTGTGCCCCAGGGATCTGTCCTTGGTCCGATTCTTTTTAACATCTTTGTTAGTGATATAGCGGAAGGGCTGTCGGGTAAGGTTTGCCTCTTTGCAGATGATATCAAAATCTGCAATAGAGTAGACACCCAGGAAGGTGTAGATAACATAAGGAGGGATCTAGCTAAGCTTGAAACATGGTCTAGAATTTGGCAGCTGGGATTTAATGTTAAAAAAAAAAAAAAATGTCATGCATTTCTGCTGCAGCAATCCACGGGAGCAATATAGTATAGGGGGTGAAATACTTTTGTTCACTAAAGAAGAGCAGGACCTAGGCGTGGTTGTGTCTGATGATCTTAAAGTAGCTAAACGGGTAGAAAAGGGGATAGCAAAAGCTAGAAGGATGCTTGGGTGCATACGGAGTGGATGGCTAGCAGAAAAAAAGGTGATAGTGCCTCTGTATAAGTCTTTGGTGCAATCTCATTTGGAGTATAGTGTGCAATTCTCGAGACTGCACCTTCAAAAGGATATAAACAGGATGGAGTTGGTACAGAGGGTGGCTACTAAAATAGTTAGTGGTCTTCATTATAAAGCATATGAGGACAGACTGAAGGATCTTAATATGTACACCTTAGAGGAAAGGCGGGATAGAGGTGATATGATTGAGATGTTTACATACCTCTGTGGCATAAATATACAGGGGGGAGAGCCTCTTTCAATTGAAAGCAAGTTCTGCTACGAGTGGACATGGGGTGAGGGTGAAGGGGGACAGATTCAGGAGTGATATGCGGAAATATTTCTTTACGGAAAGAGTAGTGGATCCATGGAATAGTCTCCCAGTGGAGGTGGTAGAGATGAGGACAGTATCTGAATTCAAAAAAGCATGGGACAAACACAGAGGATCTCTAAAGGAAAAAAGGGGACTGTTGTAGTTGTTATGGAAGGACAGACTAGATAGGCCATGTGGTCTTTCTGTCATATATCTATGTTTCTGTGTTTCAGCCAATCTGTACTCTGACATCTGTTAGGGGGATGGAGGTGAATTGTAATTTCCAAAGGCCCTTCTGTTTATCCAGGCTACAAAAAAAAACACAGAGCATGAATGATAATTAATGAAACTGTATGGTGAAGAAGCTGAATCATACAAGTTTTCTCTTGGGGACTACCAGTGCTGTACATAGTTGATTCTCCAGTTTTTATTTCAGTTGCCCCTGTTGGGCTTCTCGGCCTTCTCTGTTTTCAGTAGCTTGCAGCTTGTGAGAACGTCATTTCTGCTTGTCCATGGTGAAAAGTTAGTTATTGTCCACTGTTAGAAACAGGATACTGGGCTTGATGGACCTTGGTCTGACCCAGTATGGCATATCTTATGTTCACCTGTAGCAAGTGTTCTCCATGGACAGCAGGAATAAGTCCTCACAACCCTCCCACCTTCTTGAGGAGTTATTGTCTGCTACAGCATACTGGAGAAGATGGTGCTGCATCTGGTGAGAAGACAAGTGCGTTGACACGATGGAGCCTCCCATAAGCTTCCAATAGAAGCTGGGGAGCGTTCCTGTATGAGGCTCTGTCAGTGACGTTGCCCGTAAATGAGGACTTATTCTTGCTGTCTGCGGAGAACACCTGCTACAGGTGAGTAACTACCTTTTTCCATCCGTCACCCCTTTTCCTTAGTTTAAATGTGTATCCACATATTGCCTGAATTTAATCACTTAGGATCCATTTTCCTGCCAGAGAGAGATGCAGTCCCTCAACACAGTATAACTATCTATTGCTCCAGTTGCCTATATATCTAAATTCTTCTTGTTTACACCAGGTTTGGAGCCACGTATTAAAGTTTGTGATGCAGTCTCTTTCCCTTAGCATGAACAGGTACAACTTCTGAGAATGCTATAGTGTTGACAGTGGGTTTAAGTTTCTCTCCCAGAATCTGGAGGTCCCTTTGTACTTTACAGGTACTATTTCTAGCCAGATCATTTGTGCATCTGCTGTCATCATTCTGATTGGTGCTTCAGTGTGAGCCGTCCCCCTTCCTGTTGGACCAGTCACCGCCTTTACGGAACTTTAAACGGCAGTGCTGGGAGAGGACTTTCAAATAGCATCAGCTATCATCATTCTGATTGGTGCTTCATCGACCACAGTGCATTCAAAACATTTCTATATGACTGTTACATTATACCTCAAGATTTGACCATGTTACTCCTTTACTCATCAAGTCCCATTGGCTCCTTATCGCATACTGTTCTCAATACAAATTACAGACTCTCACTCATAAGATCATGCGTTCTGGTTTGCCGGAGTATCTTCATTCTCACTTTATCCCCCATGCTCCATTTCAAGTCCCATGTTCAGTGCATGCTAACTGTTTGTTCATTCTTCCCCTTTCTCAGGCTCATCTTGAAAGTTCCTGTCACACTGCATTCTTTTTGTCTAGCTCCTCATCTCGGGAATTCTCTCTTCCTTACTACGTATGAAATTTTCCTTTTAGAATTTTATAGCTGCCCTCAAAACTCATCTTTTCCAGCTGGCCTTTGATCTTAAGATTGGATCTGTTTAGGATCCCTCTTCCTAATTCCCTCCTCTTTCTTACTTTCTAGCCTATAAAATATTTGGTGTTCTTTTCCAGTTTCTATTTATTGTATTTCTGATGTTTATTGTAAACTGCTTTGATTGTCAAGAAAGACGGTATATCAAGTGTTTAAATAAACCATAAACCATACTCAAGTGGATAACATCAATTTTGGAGTCTCACTTTACGCATTGACCATGCTAACAGTTTGGTTTGTATTCCTGCTGACTGAAGAGCCTGGGAGGCATTTGACCATCCTTCTGTCTTTTGGATTGTGCTCTCAAGTAGTAACAGTTTCCTGTTTTTGGTTGGGGGGGGAGGGGTTCGTTCACGTTGGGTGCATTATCAGTAGATTGGGTGTTAACCTTCTCATTTAAGGTCACTTCAGTTTCCACTAATTGTGCACACTAATTTTCCAAGACAGAGAAGGCATTAGGCAGGGATATCTATTGATGGAGAGGGTGTCTCCATTTTACAGGTCACAACCTACCAGAGCCCACTGTGATCCATTTGTTTCTGAGATGCTTGATTTGGGGTAGTTTCCCCAAATGGGTTGGTTTTGTGCGTACTATGGCAGTCGTGAATCTCACTTCTAAGCCCCAGGGTATGTGGAGTATGAGCTTTTTTTCTCAAATTTACTGCTAATGCTCGGCATAATACTTGCATCATGCCAAAGAGTGCCTCCTGCTGGAGTTCGTAAGATGTTACATGTATGGGTAGTTTGTCAAGATGTGCTTGGAAATTCTTCTTTATCAAGCCTGTTGCTTCCAGTACAACGGGAAATATTTCTGTATCTTTGCCACGTTTTCTTGGTCTCGGACTGCATTTCTTGGTACTTCAGGATCTTTTGCCTCTCCACGCAATTCATAGAATAATCCCTCGGTACCGACACTTTTATCAATGCCGTTCTGGTATTCTTCTCTTGTACCACTATGTCAGGTTTCCTGGCATCCAGTTTCTTATCCATCAGAATGGGAATGTCCCAGGTGATCTTCATTCTCTCGGAGTAGTTTCTCCAAATAGGTTGGTTTTGCACATACAACGGCATTCGTGAACCTCACTTTTAAACTAGGGTATGTGGAGTATGATCTTAGTCTCTCAAATTTACTGCTAATGCTCGGTGTAATAGAGAGCTGTGATGCTTTTACCACACTCATCACATATAAATAGTTTCATTCCCATGTGGTTTCTCTGATGGATTGTGACATTTTCTTTATAAATGATTCTTTGTGGGAGTCGTGGTGGATTGTTTTTGATTTATACCCTAGGGGAGGTGCATGTCACTGCAGTGAATTTTTCCTTTAATAGGATCAATTCTTTATGCATAGCAGATCGTTTGAGACATATATTGTTTATAGTTTATTAAATTTTTGATAATACTGCCCTTTTGTGGGACATACAGAGCAATTTACATAGCTAAAAATAAGGTAAAAAGGAACTCCACTGTGTGATAGGAAAGGAAACAAGGAACAGCAAATAAGACCAAACATTCTAGGGCTATCACACACATACAATTACGCAAACAGTTGCAGTGTGTCTAGACTGCATCTGCATCAAAGGCGTGCTCAAATAAATAAGTCTTCCAAAGAGATCCGAATTTAGGAAAGGATAATTCAACACTGCTGTAGGCCAGTAACCAGTTCCAAAGTGTTGGGACCAGAAAGAAGAAAGCTGATTGTCTTGTAGGTTTGTATCTAGCCCAGGTTGGAGAGAGGACCAATCTGTTGTCATGGAGGGAGTGTAAGTGGGGGGGGGGGGGGACATAAGGAATTGTAAGGGAAGAGAGAGATGGGGGGGGGGCTTATTCATGGCCTTGTGGGTCAGGGTAAGGATTTTGAATTGAACACACTGGGGAAGAGGAAGCCAGTGATAGTGGATGAAAAGAGGGGTCATGTGATCATATTTCTGGGCATGTGCAAGGGTGCAAATAGCTGTTCTTGAGGAGCTGAAGGTTTTTCATGAGTTGGTAAACGATGCCTGTAAAGACAACATTGCAGTAATCAAGGCATGCTATAAGAACATAACATAAGAAATACCATACTGGGTCAGACCAAGGTCCATCAAACCCAGTATCCTGTTTCCTGCCAGTCCAGGTCACAAGTATCTGGCAGGTTCCCAAAAAGGCACACAGGTTCCACAATTCTTGTCCTGAGGCAAGCAGTGGATTTTCCAGGTCCACTTTAATAATGTTTTACGGACCTTTCCTCCAGGAACTTGTCCAAACCTTTTCTAAACCCAGCTACACTAACAGCCTTCACAATATCTTCCAGTAACGAATTCCAGAGTCTGATTATGCATTAAGTGAAAAAATATTTTCTCTTATTAGTCTTAAATAGGTTATGCTTTTACTTCACTGTGTCCTCTAGTCTTTCTACTTTTTGATGGCGTAAACAACCAGTCTAAGTTTACCCGTTCTACTCCATTCATTAATTTACAGACCTCTAGCATATCTCCCCTCAGTTCTCTGTTTTCCAGGTTTAAGAGCCCTAACCTTTTAATTCTCTCCTCATAGAGGTATTCTTCCATCCCCTTTAGAATTTTGTTGGCTCTGTACCTTTTCTAATTCCGCTATATCCTCCTTAAGATATGGTGACCAGAATGGCACACAATATTCAAGATGCGGTCGTACCATGGAACAATACAGAGGCATTATAATATCCTTTGTTTTATTCTCCATTCCTTTCTTTATGATTCCTACCATTTTCTATGCCTTCTTGGCTTCCACTGCACACTGAGCAGAGGGTTTCAATATATTATCCACGATAGCACCTAAATCTTTTTCCTGGGTGGTGGTTCCTAATGTAAGAACTTGCATTGTGTAACTGTAGTTTGGGTGGTTCTTTCCTAGGTGCATAACTTTGCACTTGTCCACATTAAATTTCATCTGCCATTTGAATGTTTAGTTTTTCAATTTATCAAGGTAGTCTTGCAAGTTTGTTGGTTTTTTTTACAACCCTCTTGCATTTTAACAACTTTGAATAATTTTGTCTCATCTGCAGATTTGATCTCCTCACACATTATTCCCATTTTGAATATGTTAAAAAGCAGCGGGCCCTGCACAGATCCCTGGGATACTCCACTGTTCACCTTTTGCACTGAGAAAATTG
The DNA here is from genome assembly GCA_033557465.1 of Ichthyophis bannanicus. Classification (NCBI taxonomy): domain Eukaryota; kingdom Metazoa; phylum Chordata; class Amphibia; order Gymnophiona; family Ichthyophiidae; genus Ichthyophis; species Ichthyophis bannanicus. Next base: position 149,811,993 of record CM066040.1, on the reverse strand, counting down.
GCCATTTAGCCCTACGCTCTGCTTTCTATCTTTTTAACCAGTTACTGATTTACAATAGTCTCCAATCCCATGACTCTTTAATTTAGCCAAGAGTGTCTCATGAGGGACGTTGTCAAAGGCTTTCTGAAAATCCAGGTAGACTATATCAACCGGCTCACCATGGTCTACCTGTTTATTCACACCTTAAAAAAATATAACAGATTGGTTTAGCCAAGGAAAGTCTTGTTTTACCAATGTTGGCTTTCTCCCATTAAACCATGACTATCTACATGTTCAGTAATTTTATTCTTTATAATGTTTTCTATCATTTTGCCTGGTACTAATGTCAAGCTCACTGGTATGTAGTTTTCTGGATCACACCTGGCCCTTTTTCTACAGGTTCCCAGTAGCCTATAGCTAGGGAGTCCCATATGTGAGGACTGACTTCCTTCATATTCCAGGAGTAAGCGCAGTTACTCACCTGTAACAGGGGACAGCGGAATCAGTCCTCCCAACTCTCCCTCCCTCCCCTTGGAGTTGCTGTACAATTTTGGCCATCTTCTTTTGTCGGCTCTAGCTATGTCATTTGACTGAGTAAGATGGCACCCTTGGGTGGGAAGGGGACCACGCATTGTTGTGGTATCTCCAAAGGCTTTCTTTAAAAGCTGCGGAGATGCTTCCGCGAGGGTTCCATTGGTATTGATGTCACCCATATGTGAGGACTGATTCCTGCTCTCCCTGGAGAACATCTGTTACAGGTGAGTAACTACGTTATACCTTATCACAGTTGGGAAATTCAAATATTAGTGGTTAAAGTCAAGAGGACCAACATTGCAATAGCTGGTGTAGATGAAGAGGGAATAAAATTAATTTGTTGAGTATCACACTGACTGTACTGCGCTTTCATCTGATTCTAATCCTGTAATCTTTTATTTTATTGCCCTTTCATTTTTCTTATGTTTGTATATCCTTTTTTGCAAGGCTAAAAAGGGTGCATCACACTCATGACCACTCCCACTCCATTTAAAGACACCCTTCTCAGTCTATCTTCCAAAGTTTGCATCTAATAATACTAGAGGGTATCCTTGTTATACCTGTATAGAGATTCAGTAAGAATCGACAGCAGTGATGCTGATACACAAGCATTCAAAATTAATAAACATGGCCAAGGTAGCTGGAAGTAATTTAACATCTTAGAGACAGACCCATTTATTGAAGAGCTCATCAACATACGTTCAGATTTGGAAAATGTCTACCTATCTTCAAAACATAATCTGAGAAACTTGGCAAAATGCTTGCATTCAGAGACCAAATGTATCCTACACCTGATAAAGGTTTCATTAAACAACCTGATACTATCTTGAATAATTCTTTTGGTTTATTAACCAAAGTGAAAGAATGAAAGGTTGGTTTGTTTGGTTTGTTTTTTTTAGCCAGCATTATTTCTGGCTGATAGGATTTATGGACCCCTATGGTTCCTCTTTCCTTTTGAAAAAGAAAAAAAAAAGAGAGATTTCTGTCATCGCCCATTCTCCTATGCTAAGCACTTTAGTTCTCTCGCTTGGGTATTCATCCAGTTCTAAAATAATCCATCTTATCAACTTCAGACCACCTTTCACCATATTCACCACTGACTAGTTAGCAAATTTCTCTATAAATGCCCTAATTCAGGGGTCTCAAACACCAGCCCTCAAAAGTTGCAAAGCAATTGAGTATCTCCAGGAACAAGCAGGAATAAGTCCTCACATATGGGTACGTCGGTACCGACGGAGCCTGCGCGGGAAAGCTCCCGGGGCCTCCCACAGCGCATGCGCGCTGCCTTCCCGCCTTCCTGACCCAACTCTCCTCCGTTCTTCTTTTTCCGCGGGTGTTCCTGTCACCGCTGAAGAAGTTCTTATTTTAATTTGTTTCTTTGGCCGCGAGTCTGCCTTCCCCGACTCCGGACCGGTACTGCCGGTCTTTTTCTTTACTTTTCTTAAAAAAAAAAATAATAAAAATAAAAAAAAATCTTCTTTTCCCCACTTGGTGTATTTCCTCTTTAGGCCTCTAGGCCTAGAGAAAATTCTCCCTCATGGAGAAACCAGCCTCTGGTTTTAAAAAATGCACCAAGTGTAGCGGTACCATCTCAGTTACCGACACCCATGAATGGTGTCTTAAATGTTTGGGGCCTGACCACTCCATTCCGGATTGCCAGTCCTGTTCTCTGATGTCTAAACGTGGCTTACAAAACCGGGCAGCCAAGTTTCATATGCTGTTTTCCACAGATACTCCAGCATCGACATCCTCCAGGTCTTCCTCTCCTGATGGATCTCAGGTAACCAAACCTTCTTCTGGCAGGTCTTCAAAGGGCAAATCTCCCTCTAAGTATCGAGATGCCCCTGGGCTTGACCCTGAGGACCCTGCCCCAGCCAAACAACCCCGGCGGGAAGCTCCGGCTTCCAAAGCTCTTCCTATGGGGTTACAGGTTGACATCGATGGCACGGCCTCGACCGATCACCTGTTGGACTGCTCTGTGGTACCGACACACTCTTCCGGTACCGACATCCAGACAGTTGTGGCGTCTATGGATCATACTGTTCAATCCATGCAGCAAGCCATAATGGCTTTTATTAAGGCTGCGACGCCCACGGTACCGCAGCGAGCGGTTCCGGTACCGGTACCACAACCGATGCTGGTACCCAGGGCATCCACATCAACCAGGATACCGGTTCCGGGGTTTTTCCCGATACCGATCCGGTTCCGGGTACGCCCGATGTGGATACTGGTCGATACGCTTATCGATCCCTGGAAGCCAACAGACGATACTTCGAGTCTTCTGATGATTCTGATTCATCAGATGACTCTCCTGAAGTATCTCTTACTCTTCCTGAGGAGCCCTCTTCTCCAAAGAGGAGAATGTCTCCTCCAGAGGATTTGTCCTTTCAAGACTTCATCATTGAAATAGCTAAAGGACTCTCTATTTCAGTAACCTCTGAAAAAGAACCTAGAGCAAAAAAATTAGATATTTTAGGATACCCTAAGGTTCCCAAAGAGGCAGTCACCTTGCCCATTCATGAAATTCTTCAAGAACATATAATGGACTTATGGGAGACTCCTCTCACTCTATCTCCACATTCTCGTCGTTTGGACACCATGTATCGTGTCCCTCCTTCTCCTGGTTTTCAAAAAACTCAGCTCCCTCACCACTCTATTGTGGTGCAGTCAGCTATGAAAAGGATAAAGAGTACCAAAAGACACTCTTCTGCTCCTCCAGGAAGAGAATGTAGGACTTTGGATGCTTTTGGTAGGAAAATCTTCCAAGCCAGTATGCTTATTGCCAGAATCAATTCATACAGCCTTTATATGGGCATGTTCCTGAAGGAGATTGCACTAAAGCTGCGCAATTTTCTCCCTTTTATCCCAGAGGATAGACAGGAGGAGTTCCTTCTTTTGCTAAAGCATACCCAAGATGTTTCAAAATTTTCCAACAGAGCAGCTTTTGACTCCTTTGAAGGTGCTAGCAGAGCCTCAGGCATTGCTATAGCTGCTCGCAGAATTGCTTGGCTCCAGGCTTCTGACCTAGAACCCTGGGTCCAGGATGGCTTGGGAAATCTGCCCTGTACAGGTGAAAATTTGTTTGGAAAAGAGTGGCAAATCAAAGCCACTCAAATGGACGCAGAAAATGCTGCTTTAGATAGACTTTCTAAGTCTACCTCTACCCCTGCCAAGAAAAAATCTTTTAAGAAGCCTTTCTATAAGAAGGCCAGATTTTCTACAAATACTGGCCAACAATCTTCTGCAACTCGCTTTGCTCCTAAGCGTCAGCAATCTAAACAGGCCAGGGCAAAACCTGCAGGGACTACTACAGCCCAGCAGTCCCAACCCCCTCTGGGTTTTTGACTTAATACTAGAGAACTTAACCTTTCTGGCTCTACAACAACCAGAGCCTCTCACCATTCCAGGAAGGTTAACTCATTTTGTTCCCAGATGGGAGCAAATCACATCAGAACAGTGGACCCTCTCCATCATCAGAGAGGGCTACAAACTACATTTCTCCAGCCTTCCTCCCCATACCATGGTGAGACGTTTCAATTCTCCCCCATCCCTCGTGGACCTTTTGGGTCAGGAGGTGACCACCCTTCTCGCCCAAAGGGCAATAGAAGAGGTTCCTCTTCTTCAACAGGGGTCAGGGTTTTACTCCCCTTATTTTCTCATTCCAAAGAAAACAGGGGGATACAGACCCATTCTAGATCTCAGAGAATTGAACAAATTCCTATGCAAGGAGAAATTCAAGATGCTTTCTCTAGGTACTCTCCTTCCATGCCTGCAGAGTCAGGATTGGCTTTGTTCTCTAGATCTCAAGGATGCGTACACACACATATACTCATCCATCCATCCCACAGAAAATTCCTACAGTTTCTGTTCCAGGGAAAACATTTCCAATACAGAGTACTTCCCTTCGGTCTAGCCTCTGCTCCAAGAGTGTTCACCAAATGCATGGCAATAGTGGCTGCATTTCTACGCGCCCTGGGGATTTTTGTCTTTCCATACCTGGACGACTGGCTCATCCGAGCTCCATCTCAGTCCGAAGCCCAGACTTCCCTGGACCGCACCAGACGCATTCTGCAGTATCTTGGACTTGTGATCAATCTGCCAAAGTTTCAACTCACCCCTACTCAATCCCTGGAATTCATAGGGGCCTGGTTAGATACCACCACTGCAAGGGCCTACCTCCCTCGGGCCCGTTGCCAACATCTAGTGCACTTAGCCTCCCAGACTCAGTCCAGAAGCCACTTGACTGCCAGGGAGATGCTACAGCTACTAGGCCACATGGCCTCCACGGTACTTGTGGTGCCTTATGCTCGCCTGCATATGAGAGCAGCTCAATGGACTTTGTCCACCCAGTGGACTCAAGCATCAGGAGCTCTCTCAGACCAAATAGCAACCTCCAAACGTCTCTTTTGGTCTCTCCAATGGTGGATATCCACTCAAAATCTGTTGTTGGGGGCTCCCTTCCAACCACTGTTGCCCCAAGCAACCCTCACAACAGATGCCTCCCAAGCAGGTTGGGGAGCTCATCTTCAGGACCTCTCCACTCAGGGCACTTGGTCTCCACAGGAGACCACCCTTCATATCAACCATCTGGAACTTCGAGCGATTTTTCTAGCTCTCAAAGTTTTTCATACCCTCCTCCACAACATGACAGTCCTTATTCATACGGACAATCAAGTAGCCATGTTTTACATAAACAAACAAGGAGGGACTGGCTCTCTGTCGCTTTGCAACGAAGCTCTAAGATTATGGGCCTTCGCCAGAGAGCATCAAATCCATCTCCTGGCAGTATATCTCCCAGGAATCCAAAACTCTTGGGCAGACAGACTCAGTCGAGTTCTGCTTCCACACGAATGGTCCCTGCACATGGATCGGGTACTCAGAATCTTTCAGAAATGGGGAACCCCGGACATAGACCTCTTTGCAAGTCCGTGGAATGCCAAACTTCCCCGGTTCTGTTCCAGAATTCCGTGTCAGGGAACTCAGGCCACGGATGCCTTCCTCCTTCATTGGGGTCAGGGCTTCCTGTATGCCTTTCCACCCATTCCTTTGATTCCCAAGACTCTGTTCAAACTTCAGAGGGATCAAGGATTTATGATCCTCATAGCTCCATGCTGGCCACGTCAAGTGTGGTACCCTCTACTTCTGCATCTTTCCCAAGCCCCCTCCCTGGACTTGGGAGCTGCTCCAGACCTCCTGTCTCAGGAGGAGGGGACTTTGTGGCACCCAAACCCCAAGTCCCTTCACCTCAGAGCTTGGTTACTGAAGGCCTAGACCTTCAAGACTTCAATCTTTCTCAACAAGTGAAGGATATCCTCCATGCCTCTAGGAAACCTTCCACTAGGCGTTCTTACGCTTTTAAATGGAAAAGATTTTCCATTTGGTGTGCTCAAAAGGCTCTTGACCCTCTAGCACTTCCCTTGAATTCTCTATTGGAATATCTCTCCAATGCAGGACTCAAAACGAATTCAGTACAGGTCCATTTGAGTGCCATCTCAGCATCTCTTAAACCTGTCTCCTCTCATCCTCTTATCGCAAGATTCATGAGAGGCCTAACTTTAACTAAACCTCCCATTAGACCTCCTCCGGTAGCATGGGATTTAAACTTGGTTCTTGGTCAGCTTATGAAGCCACCTTTTGAACCCTTAGCCACCACCTCCTTGAAATTTCTTTCCTGGAAGGTTATTTTCCTTATTGAAGTCACCTTAGCTCGCCGTATCAGTGAACTGCAGGCCTTAGTGGCTAATCCACCTTATACAAGGTTCCATCATGATAAGGTAGTCCTTAGGACAAATCCTCACTTTATGCCTAAAGTGGTCTCACCTTTTCATCTTAATCAAGAGGTATACCTACCTGTCTTTTTTCCAGCTCCTCATGCATCCAGTGCAGAGAGGAACCTTCATACTCTAGATTGTAAAAGAGCTCTTGCTTTTTACTTACACAGGACACAGCAACATAGAAAGTCTTCCCAGCTTTTTGTTGCTTTTGATTCTTCTCATTTAGAACTTCCAGTCTCTAAAAGAACACTGTCCAATTGGATTGGTCAGTGTATTTATTTTGCTTACCAGAGTAAGAACCTTTCTCTGGAGGGCCATGTCACAGCTCACAATGTGAGAGCCATGGCCACCTCTATGGCTCACCTTCATTCTGTGTCCATCGATCAGATCTGTCGAGCAGCCACCTGGGCCTCGGTTCATACCTTCACAGCCCATTACTGTTTGGACAAGGACTCCCGCCGGGATGCCTTGTTTGGTCAGGCTGTCCTCAGACACCTGTTCCATTCTTGAACAACTCCTGCCCACCTTCCTTGAATGGATGCCTGAGATCCATAGGAAGACGAGGAACCCTTCAGGGTCTCATACTCTTAGGGGGGATCTCCTGGGCATCTTAGCTAGGGAGTTCCCATATGTGAGGACTTATTCCTGCTTTTTCCTGGAGATAGCACAGTTACTTACCTGTAACAGGTGATCTCTGGGAACAGCAGGAATTAGTCCTCACAACCCACCCACCTCCCCTAGGAGTTGTATCTATCTCTCTCTCTTTCCTTTCCTTTCTCTATTGTCTCAGCTTTAAACTCGAACTGAGGAGAGTTGGTCAGGAAGGCGGGAAGGCAGCGCACATGCGCTGTGGGAGGCCCCAAAAGCTTTCCTTTCTGGGAAGCTGGGGAGCTTTCCCGCGCAGGCTCCGTCGGTACCGACGTACCCATATGTGAGGACTAATTCCTGCTGTTCCCAGAGATCACCTGTTACAGGTAAGTAACTGTGCTTTTTGGGATGTCCATAATGTATATGCAGGAGAGAAATTTGCATATCTATCTCATATATATTCACTGTGGATGTCCTGGAAACCCAACTCTAGGACTAGAGATTGAGACCCTAATTCATTCAGAAAGGTGTCAGGGCTTAGGTTAGTTTTCTTACAAAAGGACTTACAAACCTTATACACAATTATAAACCAGAATGGCAGGTCATCACCCCCTCAATCAAATGCTGATGAGAACTTGAAAGTTTCGAGACCTTTGTATCCTTGACCTGAAAATTACTGAGTTGCTTTAGCACATATAAAATATCATCTAATATATGGCCCACCTCATATGTTGCTCCATGATAATCTGTTCAAGACTTCAGGGAAATATAATCAGCCAAAGCCCTTGAGTTCCCATTGTCATAATGAGCAAATGTTTTATTTGACACCATTAAAGTAGAAATCAATTCTCCCAAGGCTTGCAATGAGGATAAATGGTTTCTAGGGACACGACACACTAATAAAAAGCTCAGTTTATTAGACTGCCCCAGAGAGATCAACAAATATTCTGGCCAACTGGTTGAATGATCAGCAAATGGTTCACAACTAATTCTGAATGAAAAACGTCCAGGTTCCCAAAATATATACCTCACTCCTTGATAGTTAATCAAACATTTACAGAGAAACCTAAGAAAAAATTGTGCTCTAGCAGACAGAGCTGAACGCATTGTGAGAAACATTTTACGTTTACCTTGAATTTGCTTAGACACAGCTGGAAAAAAATAGAAGATTTCAGCCCAAAAAATGCCTTCTTTCTAGAGTGAAAAAACAATTTTCAATAGAAACTTTCTATATCCAGTGGCAAGGAGACCAACAGCATATCAGGAATGTTTTCTGAGATACATCCAAAATGTTCAACTTTAACTGGGCAGCTGATTTTCTCTCCTAAATTCCTGTTGATATGTTGTGGTATATTATAATAAATCTTAAAACTCAAAGCTTTAGAGGAACATACCAAATTATTTACTAAGTATTTTCTAAACATCTTTTCATGCAGATATCAGTGTTTAATGAAAAAATATAACCATCAAATTATAGTTCTTTTGAACATTGCCCAGAGATCCCAGTCTTTGATCTTAAGTTTAATTCACTTTAGAAATTTCCACAATCTGCTGTTCTAGTTTCCTGTTTCCCAGTATGAACCAACATTGTGCCATCATAAGTCACATATTTAGTCTGAATTTCCTCAAGAGGAGAATATCAACTCATCAAACCATTTAAAAACATTGTTCTCTAGAGGGAGCAGAGCAGCTTTGAGTCAAGGAATTGACCACTTTAGGTTTTACCAGACCACTGCTACTGATTTGCTGCACAGGCTCATCAGGAAATTCCTCACCAGCTTCTCCTGCCTCAGTCTTTCTTGCAGTGACCCCAGCCGACTGCTGTCCTGATGTTGAAATCAGGGTGGAGGCCATCTTTCTCCAGAGAAAATCTCTCCCAGAGTTAAACCAAGCAACTTAAAATCTTCAGCACAAAACGGTGTTGTTGGCTTTTCTTTGTTGTCTACCACCAACCGTCATGTCTCTGACATTGTAGACATAGTTGGCAGAAAATCTTGCAACGTGCTGGGAGCCATCAAAGAATACTAAACTTCAGGGTAAGTGATAGCTCAAATTCCAGTGAGCAAATCCCTATTGCCACCAAAGAAATCTCATTCAAAGCAGTTTCCTCCAAGAGACAAATCTGTCAAGGCAGAGGAATAGGTCTTTTGAAAATTCCAATAGATATACCTGGACTATATCCTTTCTCTTAACCATGATGAGAGCAAGTCAGCAGTGCAAGATGAAAGCTCAGAAAGTGCATCCCTGTACCTCAATAGCCATCTTGCCCCTTGTCATGTATCTAACACTCCAGCCTTAATATTATTTAATGAATATAAGTATTATGCTTGTACTTGTGGTTTGTACCAGGATGCTTACTGTGCCAACTGCAAGGCAGTTTGGCTTCTGAAATAATATCTAAAATGTTTTCTGCACACATGCTGCTGTCAGTATTAGAATATGGTAATGTAGCACAGAACAGAACACCAGATTTGCATAAAAGAACCCTGGCAATTAATAACATCTGTCACTTTGTGCCGTCTTCTACTAGAAAGAGACACCATTGTCCTTTATGCAGCGCATTAGCGTTCCTTCTTCTGAAAACAGGCTGCACTCTTACCCTTCATAGTTTTAGCTTAATGGTTTTCCTGCCCTCTGCATTTTGTGCACACACGACAAATAACTATAAATTGATGAAAAAATGTAAATGTTCTTGAAATTCTTTAAGATGGCCCTATCAGTTATGAAACTTGGGAGTTATTTCAGTTACGTTAGGAAGAGTCACAAATGACCTAACAAACTGGATTCAGTTGTTGCAGATATCAGACACGCACTGAAGGAACCAATCAGATTTCCTGCTAGCTGAGAATATTTACACTATGATCCATTTCTGAATATGGTTTCTCTTAGTGAAATTGTAGGGAAGCAGCTTAAGGGGCAATTGCTAAAGCTAGGTTGGAAATCAGCATGTGGAACAGGCAAGTGAAGGTGGCTGCCTGGCTGGATGTTGAAACGGAAAAGTCTCTTCAGAGTTTCAGAATGCTGCATGGTACATCTCACCCCACATCTCAGGACTTGGTAAATAAAAAACAAATTGTACCCTATGGGGTAGATTTGAAAAAGCATTTACACACAAAAAACAGGTTTTTATGGAGAAATGGCTCGTTGATCAATTGCTTGGCATATACTTTCGGTAAAAGTGTGTTCGTAACGTCAGTTCGTTTTGTATTTTTACTTGCAGGCAGCAGAGGCCTTCCTTGGGGCAGAGTTGTGGGGCAGGGTTTGGACTTACCTTAGAAAATCTGAAAGTATGTTATGCCTGTGAGTTTTATCACATTTTGTCTCTACTAAATAGAGGTTTGCGTGTGTGTAATTTTGGTGCTCCCTTTGAAAAATGCTGTGACTTATGTGAATAAGTGCTGCAGAAGTTAAGCAATATATTAAAAACTTTCCCTCCGTACATAAAATCCATACTGCCCTCTTATTTGATGCCTGCCACACTCTTCCATGTTTTTGTTTACCTTGTCTACTCTGAATGGCTATCAACTGAGCACCTTGACTTGATCCATTCTCTTTGGGTTCTCCAAAATTTGGTTGCCTTGCTCCTGTACCATGCCTCCCTCTTCCCCTTTGATTTTATATTGACTTCTATTGATAATCTGTGTTTATTTCAAACTTTTTGTACAAACCTATAAATGCATGCATGGTTCTACACCTCCCATCACTTTCTCTCTAGTCCCCACTTTTCTCTCCTTCACTCTTTTGGGTACTTCTTTATTTATTTATTTATTATTTATTACAAGTTCTTATATACCGCACTATTCGGCATCAGCGCGGTTTACATTATAACATAAAGACCATAACAACAAGCTGTTTGGTTTACATCGAACAGGAGTACCAACTTGGAGAACCGGGTTAACCTATATACATGAGATATTTACATAGAACAGAATAGAGTCATAGTAATATAAAGAACGGAAGGGTGGTTTCATGAGTGAGTTTCTGTTCTTTATGTGAAATGGACTACTTCTGTTTTTAATGCTTAGGCATTTTATTTATTTGCGAGTACTTAGCAGTCACCATTCTGGAGGATGGTATATAGCTAAACATAAAAGGGTAAAGCGGTAACATCTGGGAAACAGTGTGTATCGGTGCTCGTAGCAGGGAAAATAAGCTTGTGGATATTGAGGCTTTAATAGAAGAGGATGATTTGGATTTAGTAATAGTTATGGAAACATGGTTCATGGAGAACCATGACTGGGATATAATTATACCAGCTTATAATTTATTCAAGAAGGACAGGGTAAGAAGAAAAAGGTGACACTATATATGTGAAAAATATTATTAAAGCTACAGAATTGCAGGGCTTATGAGTGAAGGAGGAGGCACCATGGGCTAAACTGGAAAGAGGGAATTGAGCATTCATTTGCATGGTGTTGTATGCATACCTCCTTTTCAGGCAGAAGAAGTGGACGGAGATTTAATTGAAGACATTTGCAGTATTGCTATGAAAGATGTGCTGCTAAGTGATTTCAATATGCTAGATATTAATTGGGAAATCCCTGCTGTGGTGTCATTTAGAAGTAAGGGGATCCTGGATTCTTTACAAGGAAAACTATTCCGGCAAATGGAAACAGAGGGGGCCATACAGGACCTGGTGCTTATGAATAGTCAGAGCGTTTCTGATTATTGTAGGTGATCACCTTGCATCCAGTGATCATCTGATGGTGTGGTTCAGTATTAAGACAACAGCTGATATAATCCATTCAAAAGTAAGGGTTCTAGACTTTAGGAAAGCTAACTTTGCCAAGATGGGACAATACCTCAAGTAGACGTTGGTGGGATGGGAAAAGCTGGAAGATGTAGAAAAGCAATGGGCAAAACTGAAAGGTGATTGATGTATTAAGGGCAACAAATCTTTTTTTATCAGAAAAGTATGTTAAATGTAAAAGGAAAAGGAGGCCACTATGGTTCTCAAAAGAAGTAGCTGTAAAAGTGAAAGAGGGTGGCCTTTATAAATACAAGAGATCACAGAGGAAGACCAGCATTAATATTTGGAAAAGCTAAGAAAAGCTAGGAAAGTAGTCAGGAAGGCAAAGTTAGAAATGGCAGAAACAAAATAGCCAACATAGTAAAATGGGGGGGATAAAACATTTTTCAGATATGTTAGTGATAGGAAGAAGTGCAAGAGTGGTAATGTCAGACTCGAGAGTGAAGGGGAGGAATATGTAGAAGTTGATGAAAATAAGAGGTAATTGCTTAACAAATATTTTTGTTCTGTGTTCATAGATGAAGGGCCAGGAGCAGGACCTCAGAAAACACCCCAAAACAGTAACAGAAGTGAGGTAGATCTTGAACAATTTTCAGAAGATTGTGAGGCTCTAGCTAAACTAAAAGTAGACAAAGCAATTGAGCAAGATGGGATACATCCAATAGTATTGAAAGAACTTAGGGAAGTTCTAGCAGATTCACTGTTTGACCTTTACAATGCTGCTTTAGAGTTTGGGGGTGGTCCCAGATGACTGGAGAAGCGCACATGTGGCCCCTTAACACAAAAGCGGAAGTAAAGATGATGTTGGAACTATGGGGCCAGTAAGTCTGACCTCTGCGATGAGTAAATTAATGGAAACGCTGCTAAAACATAGGGGAGAGAGGTTTTTGGAGTCCAATGGATTGCAGAATACGAGGCAGCATGGTGTTATTAGAGGCAGGTCTTGTCTGACAAATCTAATTAATTGATGGGTGACCGAGGGAGAGCCCTATATGTTGTGTACTTAGATTTCAGTAAAGCCTTTGACACTGCTCTGTACAGGCAAATACGAGGGGGTACCCAAAAAAAACAGGAATAACATTGCTGTGGGCGGAGCTTGTGTAGTACGCACTTCTGCCGCTAGGCGTGTATAGTGCAACTCATTGTCAGTTCAGTGCCGCCTGTGTTGTCGACCTGGCTTGTTCTGTTCATCTGCAGTGATTGTTTTTGCTAGCGCTGTTTTGTTCTTGTTTCTTTTTTTATGATGACAAGTTTAAGTGAACAACGTGCAGCTGTGAAATTTTGTTTTCTACTCGGTAAAAATGCTGCTGAAACTGTTTTAATGTTGAAAACAGCGTATCAAGATGACGCTATGGGAAAAAGTCAAGTGTACCAGTATTTTGAAGGGGATAAGGTTGTTTTGTAAAGAATTTGAAATAAATAGCTTTTAAAAAATAATTCCTGTTTTTTTTTGGGTACCCCCTCGTAATAGTGTCAATGAAAATGAATACACAAGAAATGTAGCACACTTAAAGCATTGAAAAAGAAGGGTTTAAGTGTAATCTTAAACTTGAGCAGTATGAGAAACTAACAGAGGCGTGGGAAGAGTGGCAGTGCAAATCCCCTCTTCCCTCCCTTCCTCTCTTCTTTCAGCCTTCCTTTTCTTCCTTTCCCTTTCATCGTACCTCCCTCTTCTCTCCTCTTTCCCTCTGCTCCTCCGTCACCCTGTCCCCTCTCTCCTCCTGTCAGTACTTATGCTTTCAGTCCTGGCAGTGTTTTGGGGATTTCCGCTGGCACTTCCCTTTGTGCGCCATGGCTCCAGGCCCATCTTCGCTGATGGCACTTCCATCTGATGTATTTAGCATGCACTTGTTTGTGTATGCACAAGAGATTCATACAGATAGATGGACAGACAGATGGACTGACACTCGATAGCAGGCAGTATTACCTGATGCGAAACACACCTAACAAATGAACAAGGAACCAGCTTTAGCCGGTCAAAAAATATTGCAATTTTTTCTGTCCTAGTTTTATTTAATTGTATTGATTTTTTTTTTGTGCTGTGTTCATTTTGATTTTATGACCAAGAAGAAATTTATGGTGGTTCCACTTTTATTTATGACTGTGTAGATTTTGGACAGTTGATTGAAATATGACAGTTTGCTAAACTGGAAAGCTTTCAGTGTTTAGAAAAAAAAATAAAAACCATTTACATGGGCATAGTAGGAACTGGTCTATTTTGTGTTTCTTCCACTATGTGGGGGCAGCTGCATAATGGTTGGTATACTAAGCTGTGAAGTGTGTATGTTCTGGTCTTACTAGCCCTGATAAGGTCAAAAATTAATTTGTGGTTTCTTATTGATTTCCAGGAGAATTCTAGAGACTGAAGGAGAATAGTGCTCTCTCTTCTTTGACTCTTGGTATTTAGAAAGATGAATGAGCTTGTCGGAAATTCTTTTACTGTATGTGTGCCTGGAACACAAGGATGGGAATCTGTATTCTAGTAACTAAGGCTCTGTGCAGTAAACCTGCATTAGAATGCTAAGATTTAGCGCACAGCTTTCTAAAGTATGTACTAAATAAACATTTTATTCCCGATGTAATAAACTAGTGGCATGCAGATTTACCTTGGCATTAAAAAGTGTGTGCTAGCAGAAAGAAATGCACACTGCTATAGTAATCTGCAGTGGTTACCTGCATTGAAAGGAAATGCTCTCCCTTCCTGTCAGTATGTGAGTAGGGACTGGTTCACACACTGATGGAATGGGAGACGTTTAAAAAAATATGCCTGACTGACTCCTTAATCCCACTTCTCCCACCCCATCTGCAAACGTTCCCTGAAGATACAATGGGGACTGGGCCCTCCTGGCCTCCCCAGATCCCCCCCCCCCCCATCTTTTCCCAGGGCTATCTGATTCAGGGCATCGAGAGCCAGGGCACTCAGCACAGGGAGGTCCTGGACGACAGCCTCCAGTGCAGCTGGAGGTTTCTGGACCAATAACACTTATCTGGTCTGTGGAGGTCTCCAGTGGTGTTGCTGTCTACACACCACCATCTTGAAAAAGGTGGTACGTGACCCCCAGTGGTGTGTCAGGACACACTGTTAAGTCAGCCTACCAAATAAGGTATTGCCTAATTTAGCAGACTGACCCCTAGTGATGCATCCTGACACATTGCTAGGGATCAGATACTTACAGGAAAAACCCCTGATTTTCTACAGGAATAATCTTTTTGTTGGGGTTGTCACGCAAAAGCGGGAGGAATAGAATCCATCCCCTCGCTGTGGCCTCTCCATTTTAATAATATTTTAAAATAAGTGAACAGAATTAACACTTAGATTTTCTTCGAGCTTGTGATCACCAAGGAATCCAAAAGTAACAACATGTCACGTTTCGGGTCTCAATATACCAACCCTGCATCAGGTTAAGAAAATTCCTGTAGTTGTGAAAGCACTATTGTACATCAGGGCCTACGAGGGGTGGGGATAAGATACTGACATTTTGAAAGAGGGCGGCTCTGGAGGCAGGAATGAGTGGGCATCGCTCCTGCCTCCTGAAATTAGAAATGGGTGGGGGTCCAATAGTGGTTTGGGAGTCCACTCGAACCACCTAGATATCTTTTGTGGGGCTGAGAGAGGGGAGTAGGAGATGCAAGGGGGCCAATTGGACCTGCAAAAAACATTGGAGGTGGAAGGTCTAGGGGTCCACTTGGACCACTCTGGATTTTAGGGGGGGGGGGTGGAGGGTGTCCAGGTGCCACCTTGGGCCACCATTGATCTTGACAGGGTCATCTTTTGATCTCGCTGTTTCTTTACTTCAGTCCTCTGTTGGTTTAGAGATTCATTACTATGAGAAGAGTAAAAAACTGCACAATTATTTACATGGGGAGCAATCTGAAATTCAGCATTTTGCATGCCCATTGTGCTACCACTTTAATGAAGTTGTTTTATGGATGATTTTCCCATTATAGAAATTCTTACTGAATCTGGAATAAGTTTAGTAAGGGAAAATCAGGAGTAATCAGTTGCACTATACTACATGTACATCAGGGCCTACGAGGGGTAATTTCTAATATGCATTAAGGGAATAACACACGCTTTTGGCCAAATAACATGCATTAAATGGCAAAAGCGTGTGGTGTTTGCCTTACATATTTTCTGGCAGCGCAAAGCAAACTAAATAATGAGATGCAAAGCATCTTATTATGCAAATTGAATAATGCAGTTTGAGTTTAATTTCCACAGTAAATAAGGTTGTGGTGAAATATGTTATTTTACTGCAGCTTAGAATCTACTCTTTTAAGGTTTTAATTCATACCAAATTATTTTGGCTTCTTGGAGGTGGGAAATGTTCATGTTTTGCTGAATAGCAACTATCAAATAGCATAATCAGCAAATAAAGAAACTGTCATTGCCTTAAAGAGGAGCCCCATAGAAACAGAATTTGCATGGGAAACTGAAAAATGCTTAATAAAGGGAAAAAACTATTAACAGTTTTTCTTAACTAACAGCATAAAAGATGAAGGTTCATGTGAACGTTTTTACCCCAGTTTTTCTAAAACCAAAAAAGTAGCTTTGTGTGTGTGTCAGTTACTCCCCCATGGAAATAATGGAACCTGGGCAGTTATGGCAATGTTCTGGCTGAGGCAGCGGTCTGAGAGCTTCTGGAGGTGAATAAAGCTGTGTATGTTCCTTATCGTTCCTCCAGTGCAGTCCTCAACCTCTGGGTTGTCAACCTCCACCTGCAGCTAGGAGACTGGCATGTCAAAATTATGACATCACTGGATATAGGCTGCTGCTCTCGCTCCACCTCCCCAGTGTGACCAGTCTCCTTGCAGCCGGAGGAAGTTGTGAGCCTATTCTGGGGCTCACTAGAGGAACGGATAAGGAGCACTATAGGCTAGGGTAGCTACTTTAGAGTTTAGGCTAATGCTGTGGGTTCTGTCCTTTTAAAAAAAAAAAAAAAAAAAAAAAAATAGCCCCAAGACGTGGAGCTCTTATCTAAGGGTGCCGGTTTCTCACACAGGGGAGGTGGGAGAAAGGTTTTTGGCAGCTCTTACACCTTCCCTGTCAGGGGCCAGGTTATTTAATTACCTCAGTGCCTTCCCGGGGACCGACGGATCTCTCACCCAGGACTTTCGGGTGAGAGCCCTCCCTCAGGTCAGTGTCTGCTCAAAGAACCGCACTCTCGAGCTCGGCTGGTGCAGTGCCGGCGGTGAGGAGCTGAGCTGGGCTGTACTCCTGCAGGCTCGCGGGGGTGTACCCGAGTCCACTTGCAGGGTCGGGAATCGGCCTTACCCCAGTGCAGACCTGTCCGGTAAGCAAGTAACCGGTTCAGGCTGCGACTGGTGCTTGCGGGTCGGTTCTTTATTTTACGCCGTTCCAGCGGCCTGAGGCATTCGTTCGCGCCCTTTTTTTCTCCTCTTCGGGTCCTACGGCAGCCATTTTGAACGCGGCAGAGAGCCGTGTGTTTGCCGGCGCTCTTCGTGCTGCTCCGGAGGACGGGGGTACTGTTTAATCCCTGTTCTTTCATGCGATTTATTTGTCCTTTTCTTTATTTTTCTTTCCTTTTCTTTATTTCTTTCATTTGAGCAGTACTTTCTTTTGGCGTTTCTGCCTCCGGTTTGGGGGGCGGGACTGTGCTCTTCAGTTCAGGATTTGGGAGTTTAAGTTTGCTGTTTTCTGCTTACCCCTTATTTGTGGGGCTCTGGTGTCCGTGCACATTCATACCTAGCTGCATGCGGGGCCAAATACTTTAAAAAACAAACAAACAAACAAAAAAAAAAACGCCAGGGGGACTTTTTGGCGGTTATGACCACCCGACCGCAGTGTGTGGTTTGCGGCACTCGGAGGGGATCAGTAGCGGACTCGGGGGTTTGCCGCGGCTGTGCATCCCTCTCGTCATCTGTGGAACAGCAGATGGACCTTAAGGAAGCCTCTGAGCGGCAGGTGACCCCGCAATTGGCGGGGGGGGGGCT
This sequence comes from Ichthyophis bannanicus, assembly GCA_033557465.1. NCBI lineage: Eukaryota > Metazoa > Chordata > Amphibia > Gymnophiona > Ichthyophiidae > Ichthyophis > Ichthyophis bannanicus. The sequence goes on along the minus strand of CM066040.1, from coordinate 149,794,413 downwards.
TCCCGTGCAGAGTTCGGAGCCCGGCCCTGCGGTTGAGGACGCGGGGGGGCCGTCGGATTCGCTCCTGAGTGCTCAGTCGGCGGATCTTGGGGATTTTTCCCCGGATTTTGTGGTGTTGATGCACCAAGCCTTTTGCCTACGCTGGCAAGGTAAGCTGACATCTACGCTTCCGCCCTTCCTCCCTTCCTCCCTTCCTCCCACCACCACTTCTCGAAGGGCCGGACCTGGGGGGCGAAGGTCCCTCCGCACCTAAAAAGGCGAAGACGTCGTGTGAGACGGATACTGAGCGACTAGAGGTCGAGGATGCTGACTGGCAGCCTGAGGAGGGGTTTGAGGATCTCGAAGACGGTGAGATTCCCGAACCCGAAGATCAAGCCAAGATCATCCGGGTCTTCCGTAGGGAAGAGCTGACAGCACTAATTACGGAGTCTATGCGGATCTTAAACCTCCAGTCGCCGACCGCTGCTGAGGAGGAGCTGGAGGATCCCGTGATCCAAGCAGTGTGCTGTACGCAGGTGGTGTTTCCTCTGCATAGAGTAATTGACAAAATGATTCAAGACGAATGGGATCAGCCGGAAGCAGGGCCCCGAGGCATTCGAACTATGAATCTGCTTTATCCGCTGGCTGACAAAGATAAGGATAGGTTCCGTGCCCCGAGGGTGGACGCGGTGGTATCTGCTGTCACTAAAAAGACCACAATTCCGGTTGAGGGCAGTGCTGCCTTAAAGGATACTCAGGACTGGAAGGTTGACGGGTTGCTGAAGCAGGTTTTTGAAGCGGATGCTATATCCTTGCAGGCCTCCATCTGTGGTGCCTGGGTAGCCCGAGCGTGTTTGCGCTGGGTTCAGCGTTTACGCCAGTCTCCGCAGTTAGCTACTGAGGAGCTGCAGGAACTCGGCAGGTTGGAGTCAGGGGCTGCATATTTGGCGGATGTCCATTATGATTTGATCCGGGCGTTGGCTAATAGTACGGCATCAGTGGTAGCCGCCCGTAGGTCGGTCTGGCTGCGTAACTGGGCGGCGGACGGGTCTTCTAAGTCCCGGTTGAGTAAACTCCCCTTTTGAGGGAGATTGCTTTTTGGAGAAGATCTCGATAAATTGGTGAAGGATCTCGGGGAGTCCAAGGCTGGTAGGCTCCCGGAGGATAGACCAAAACAGAGTAAGACTCCGCAAAGTTTTCGTGGCCAGTTTCGGGACGTTCGGAGGTTTCGCACTTCTCGGTATAGCAGCTACCAGCGGGGCCTTTTTCGACACGGGCCCAGGGGTTTCGGGGCTTTCGGGGAGCCAATAGGGGTTTCTCCTCGACTGCCTCCCCAGCAGCCTGCAAGTTGCAATGAGATGAGGCGGGTCCTAGCGGAGGAACCTGCCATAGGCGGGAGGCTTCGGGAGTTTCTCTCTGCTTGGACCCACATCACCTCAGATCAATGGGTGTTGGAAATTGTTCGGGACGGTTACGCGCTGGAGTTCGCGCGGCCCGTGCACGATTCCTTTGTACTGTCCCCCTGTCAGGGCCGCAGGAAGACCCTGGAAGTCCGCAGCACCTTAGAACGCCTACTGCGCTTGGGTGCGGTCGTGGAGGTTCCAGAGGTGGATCGCGGACTGTGTCGTTACTCTATTTATTTCGTGGTGCCAAAGAAGGGCGGAGCATTACGGCCCTTTTTGGATCTCAAAGGCGTGAACCGCTGTTTGCGGGTCCCTCATTTCCGCATGGAAACCTTGCGATCCGTCATTGTAGCGGTTCGTCAGGGAGAGTTTCTCACGTCGCTCGACCTGACGGAGGCGTACTTGCACATCCCGATTCGTCCGACACATCAAAGGTTTTGAGATTCGCTCTGCCTTGGGGTCACTATCAATTCCAAGCCTTGCCATTTGGTCTCACCACCACCCCCCGCACGTTCACCAAAATTATGGTGGTGGTGGCGGCGGCGTTGCGAAAGGAAGGCATTCTGGTGCATCCCTATCTCGACAATTGGTTGATTCGGGCCAAATCCGAAGCGGAAAGCAGGCAGGTGACCGGCAGGGTGGTCGAGTTTCTGCAGAGTCTCGGTTGGGTGGTCAGCCCGACCAAGAGTTGTCTGGAGCCTTCTCAGGTGCTAGAGTATCTGGGAGTCCGGTTCGAGACGAGACAGGGGAAGGTCTTCTTGCCGTCCAAGAGAGCTCAGGCTCTGCGGAGTATGGTGCGCACGTTCCGGGTCACGTCTTCACCGTCGGCTTGGGACTACCTTCGGGTGCTAGGGACGATGGCGGCGACCTTAGAGGCGGTTCCTTGGGCCCGGTTCCATATGCGTCTGCTACAGAGAGCGCTGCTTCGTCGCTGGTCTCATCAGTCGGATTCCCTGGGCCGTTGTTTGCCGGTTCCGTCCAAAGTCAAACAGTCTCTGCGGTGGTGGCTGCAGCTGCCATCTCTGGAGGCCGGGATGCCGCTGGAGCCTCCGGAGTGGATGCCGCTCTTGACGGATGCCAGCCTGATGGGCTGGGGGGCTCACTGCGAGGGCCGGTTTGCGCAGGGGCATTGGTCTCCTCTGGAGGTTTCTTGGTCGGTCAATCGCCTGGAACTTCGTGCGGTGGCTCGGGCACTTCTCGCGTTCGAGCAATTAGTGATGGGTCGGTCGGTTCGGGTTCTATCCGACAACTCGGCGACGGTCGCCTACATCAATCGCCAGGGCGGCACCGGAAGTGCAGCGATGGAGTTAGGAGGCGGATCTCCTCTTCTCTTGGATAGAAGGTCACTTAGCGGCAATTTCGGCGGCGCACATCGCAGGGAAAGACAACGTGCGGGCCGACTTTCTCAGCCGGGTTCAGGTGGATGCAGAGGAGTGGGTACTGCATCCAGAGGTGTTCGATCAGATCGTCCTGCGTTGGACGCCCATAATGGATTTGATGGCGACCTTTCACTCTGCGAAGGCCAATCGGTTTTACAGCAGGAGAACGGGAGACAATGTCCGAAGGCATAGACGCGCTGTTGCAGCGCTGGCCAGTGTCGGGTCTTCTGTACGTGTTTCCTCCGTGGGCCTTGATAGGTCGCGTGATTCAAAGGATCGGGGCTCATCCAGGAAGAGTCTTGATGGTAGCTCCCGACTGGCCGCGGCGCCCTTGGTATGCCGATCTGGTACGTCTTCTGGACGGGGAGCCGTGGCGGTTGCCAGAGAGGGCGGATCTGTTGAGACAAGGGCCCCTCTTCATGCCGCAGGTGGATCGGTTCTCGCTTACGGTCTGGCCATTGAAAGGGCTCAGCTGAAGAAAAAGGGTTATTCGCCTTCAGTTCTGGATACCTTGCTCAGGGCCAGAAAACAGTCTACTTCTTTGGCCTATGTGCGCGTTTGGCGTATATTTGAAGATTGGTGTTCGCGGCGGGGGATTCGAGCTGCGACTGCATCTATTCCAGTGGTTCTCAATTTTCTTCAAGATGGCTTCGATAAGGGGCTTGCGGCCAGTTCATTGCGGGTTCAGCTGGCGGCCCTATCTTGTTATCGGGGCAAGGTACAAGGAGTGGCTCTCGGGGCTCACTCTGATGTTTTGCGGTTTCTCAGGGCGGTCTCTCGGCTGCGGCCATCGTGCAGGGTGGTGGTGCCGCCTTGGGATCTCAATCTCGTGCTGAAAGCTTTGTCCGCTTCTCCCTTTGAACCGTTGAGTAAGGCGTCGGTGAAGGATTTGACCTTGAAAGTGGTCTTCCTAGTGGCTATATGTTCTGCCCGGCGCGTTTCCGAGCTGCAGGCCTTATCATGCAGGGATCCTTTCCTGTCTTTTTCTAAGGAGAAAGTTGTCTTGCGGCCTGTCCCATCCTTTTTGCCTAAGGTGGTGTCGTCCTTCCACTTGAATCAAGCGGTTACCTTGCCGGTTTTGGGGTCGCTAAGCGGTTCGGATCAGGATCGCTGTTTGCACCGGTTGGATGTGAAACGGGTGTTACGGCGTTATCTGAAGGTGACTCAGCCTTTTCGTAGGTCGGATCGGCTCTTTGTGCTGTTTGGAGGTGTTCGCAAAGGGGAGGCGGAGGCTAAGGCCTCTATTGCCAGATGGATCCGAGAGGCGATTGCGTCCGCTTACATGCTTCAGGGGCGGCCCGTACCCGTCTGTTTCCGGGCTCATTCTACTAGAGCTCAAGCGGCTTCCTGGGCGGAGCACAGTTTGGTGCCCCCAGGGGAAATTTGTAGGGCGGCGACTTGGTCGTCTTTGCATACTTTCAGTAAGCATTACCGTCTTGATGTGGCGGCGGCCAATGATGCCTGTTTCGGTTCGGCGGTTTTACGTGCCGGATGGAAAGGTCCCGCCCCATGATTACTGCTCTGGTACATCCCAGAGGTTGAGGACTGCACTGGAGGAACAATAAGGAAATGATAATTACACTTACCTGGTAATTGTAGTTCCTTTAGTGACGACAGTGCAGTCCTCAGTCCCGCCCGGAGTTCTTTCAGGTTCAGCTCAGCATTCGGATCAAGTGGAGACGAATTTCAGGTAGGTCTCCTGTCAGTCATTTTAGTTTCCTTGGCGTACTGCAGGGAAGGTTCAAGACTGCCTTTTCTAGGTTGGTCAGTGTTCAGTTCAGTTGATTATGTTTCTTGTAGCTACTTATTTGTTGCTCTCTTGAGTCTGCTTTGTTAATAGTTCACACTGGGGAGGTGGAGCGAGAGCAGCAGCCTATATCCAGTGATGTCATAATTTTGACATGCCAGTCTCCTAGCTGCAGGTGGAGGTTGACAACCCAGAGGTTGAGGACTGCACTGTCGTCACTAAAGGAACTACAATTACCAGGTAAGTGTAATTATCATTAACTGGACGTACAGGTGGTCACAGGCATGGCTCCGCACGGTGGAAAGCATTCATGGAGTATTCACAAGGCTGGTGCCACTCTTTCAAATGGGGATGCCAGGCTTGCATTTTAAAAACACAATACCCTATACAACGGGCACACCATCCTTTGCTCATCTTCATTTTGTTTACCCATCATTTTTTATTAAATATGCGAAAACGTGATGTGCTCTCTTTGGAAGAGAATAAGCATAGTGGAGGATGAAGTGGCCCTGTTTTGGGCCACTGGCACTCAATGGCTATTTACTAATCCAAGTGTAAGCCCCATTTTTCTTTCCTTCATAACTTTGCATCCCCTTTTCTGCATTTATTCTGATGCATCACACACTAGCATTCTGCATACTTTAGACATGCATGCTAGCACTTTTGCATACTTACAGCCTTTTCTGTTACTGAGCACCTATCCATGGTATGACTTTTCACTTCTTATAAGGAGATTAGAAGATACAGCTATATTAGCATGCATGAACTATTCCCACTATTTATAGCACTGCTAAATAAAAATCGGTACTCCATCACACCAGTTAACTTACCCACGTGCCATGCAAAAGCAATAACACATATATGAAGTATACAAAATACAGTATAAAATTTACTTTCAAAGAAATTAATTTAAACTGTTGGTTGATAAACTTGAAGAAAAGCTTGTAGTCTATGGAATGTCTGCTTGTGTGTTCTGTTTGTATTGTGCCTTGCCTGTATGTTTGCATGTTTCAGATAGTTGAAAGTGGGAAATTGCAGATGTCTGTGCATTGATACAGATGAGCATATGTCCTATCTCATTATCCTTTTGGGGCATGTTTACTAAGAGCATGCCAGTGGTGCATTTTTGGGCTGTGAATCTTGTAAAGGACTGCACCAACTTTAAGGGGCGTAGGCATCCATCTCCTTGTCAATGGTGCATTGCTAATGCTTGACACCGTGCAATCCCGCATATGGGTGCACTTAATACCAGCCATTGAGGTGGCGTTAAGTGCACCTGTGCTAAAGGCAACATTCGGAGTTAGCATGTGCTGAAAGTGCTCACACTAACACCGATGCACTGTCAACACCCACATTCCATCTCTAACCTACCCACGGACCAATCATGCGCTACACAGTTAACACTGGATTTTTAGTGCAGGACCCCACACTAACGTTTAGTGCAGCAACTTTACCACACACTAATGTTTACTGTGGTTTATTAAACATGCTTTTTTTCTGTGCCTGGTTCTTCTGTATGCTAAGGCATCCTGTCCTAGGAAGTGTAGGATAGAGATGAAAGTATCGGCATGACAAGCTGACATTTATTTACGAAATGATTGGCCCTCCTTGATGGGTAGTAATGCTGATAAGATAGATTGCAAAATCACAGTCCTAATTCAGGCAAAACTATCTAAAGTAGTTCTCTGTGTTTTATATAAATGTTTGTTTTTCAAAGAATTGCTTTCTAGAGAAAATTGCAAACTATTGAGGAGAATTTTGTGTGAATAAAGTTTTTTAGTGGATTATTATAGTGATGTTTGTCTCTTTAATTGCGGATGTAGCAGTTGTGGGTGGTGGTTTTTTTTTTTTGTTTTGTTTTTTTTTTTTATGATGCTGTTAAGTCAGTGAGGCCAAATCAAATGGGATGACATATTAGCCTACTAAATAATGATTGAACAGGCCAGTTTGCTCCTATTTGCTCAACTGCATTTCTTCGTCTTTTGGATAGATGGGCTCCTGTCTCCTTTTTTTTTTTTTTTTTTTTTTTTGCCTTAACCTCAACCCTTTGCTACACTATTGATCAGTCCCAGGCATGCCCAGAGTCTATTCAGATACTGATCTCTACCATTTCTACTGATAGGCCATTTCAGGTCTTGTCATCTTCCTCTATAATTCTTATAAGACACCAACATTTAAATCTAACACAAGGAGAGGCTCAATGGTTAGAGCAATGGGCTGAGAACCAGGATTCAAGTCGTAGCACCCACAGTGGTACTTCTTGTGACTTTGGGCAAGTCACTTTATCCTGATTTCTAATGTTTTTAGTCACTTGAAGAATAATTTTAAAAGACAAGCTAAAAATGCTAAAACATTTATAATTAGAACTAGTGAAACCATTGTACCCTTGTTCTTGTCTATTGTATTGTCTGTCCTAATTAGATTATAAGCTCAGACGAGCAGGGACCATCTTTTATATGTATCTGTATAGCGCTGCGTATGCCTTGTAGTGCTATATAAATTATTAATAGTAGTAGTAGATTATTTGTGTTATGCATTAGGTAAGTATGCGCTCTTGGAATTGGAGTTGAAAAGGATGAAAATGTTGTATGCTGTTTCACAGGGGGGTGATGGTGAACTGTTAGTAAGTGGGGGTCAATGGTTGCTAGATTCCTGTGAGAGGATAGAAGCCAAAAGAATGGTTGAAACTCTCCAGAGGGATATGATGGTTAGTGACTTGGGTTTGCTAAATCTTTTATTGTATAATGTGGCATGTCTCCTGCATTATGCTCAAGACTGGCTAGGAATACTGATGGGGGTTTTGAGTCATAACTGGTAGGGCCTTGCTCATTGGTTTATGCTTTATATAGTGAAGAAAACTGATTTATAGGAGGCCTGCAGCCTTTGTGGGCCAAGTGGTGGACTTTGGTATTGGTTGAATAAAGTCCTTTAGGTGAGCCCGCATAGTTCAACCTCTCTCCCCTTCTGTGGGAAAGGGTTGTTTGAACCATAGATGAGTAGCTCAGTCTTTGAGAGATGGACAGTCCAAGGACCTAGTCAGATTGATCAAGTTTTGGGTATTAATCAAGGGTCAGTAAAAGGTTTTGCCACCCTTAAGGAAGAGTTTGGGTTGGAGAACCAGGAGTTTTAGATATCTTCAACTGCAGCATTATGTAGAATCCTGTTTATTGGGAGACAACGCCATTTTCCAGGAAGGGGCTTTTTATTATAATTAAGCCTCCAAAAAAGAAGGGATTGATTTCTGAGATGTATAGAGGTCTACTAGAAGAATTGGTGGAAGATCCATTCCTGGCCATGTCCCAGAAATGGAAGAATGTCGAGTATGATCTGGATGTTTTTTGTGCGAATATGTATGGGGTGTGTGATTTGGTGGAAACTATGGTGTGGAGAGAGTTGCATTTTAAATTTCTCCATTTTTATGCACACCTTCGATGGGTGTTTATGGCAGAAGTTGCAGTCTCATGCTCTTGTCTCAGGTGCTTTTCTTTGGAAGGCACTTTTATTCACTGTGTTTGGGCTTGCCCTAAAATACTGGAGTTGTGTAAAGGAATGTTTGAGTATATTTCACAATGGATTGAGGTGGGGATGACTCTGATTGCAGAGGTATGTTCATTGGATATGGGTTACATGCTGCTTTTGGGGAACAGATTGAAGATCAAAGGTATGCTTAGCTGTAAAATGTTGTATTCTCATACAGGGATTAAAGTAAAATCTCCTGTATTGTGGTTGTGGCGGATGCAAATTCATGAACTGATGAGGATGGTGCGTTTAACAGTTTGTTCAGTTTTGGCACCCTTTTATAATGTCACTCTCACCAAGATGTTGCTTCAAGATATTGAATGTGCTTGTGTTGTAAAACTGTTTTAAAGCTATTTGTACCAGTGCCCATGTACTCTTCAGAGGAAGTATGGGTTAGGGGTTGATTGTCATTATTTTGGAGTGTTGTTAATGTTTCACGGTATATGACAACGAAAGCAGATGAACCATAAAATATGTATCAAGCCTGCTTCATCTTTCGTGCCACTTATATATCAGTTGTATTCCATTAACTTCCTCACTTTGCTTCCAGAAAAGCATAATCTGAAAAATCTACCATAATTCCAGAGGAAAGATATTCCAGAGGCGGAGGGCCTGCCACTGAAAATACACAAACCCAAGTTTCAAGGAATCAGTTTTACCGATGGAACTTAAAGCCTTGTGACCTTAAAAGTCATGTTCATCTATCCCTTTCACTTCTTGAAAGCAAAGATCCATTTACATGTGTCCTATAACTTTTTGAAATTCATTACCAATTTATCCTTCATTACCTGTTCCAGTTTTCCTTATGTTTTCCCTGGCTTTAACCCATTGAAGCTTCATACAACAACTTTTCTATTGAAAATGGCTTACTTCGTGTATGTTAAAATATTTCAGATCTTTAAGATGGTAATTTAAAGCATGTTTGCGTGAAAAACGGCTATTTTATAAAAAAGAAATAGTACAGAGAAATATGTGCAGACTTGGAGATATGCCAACGAGAGCATGTGTACTTTTACCTGGTTGGTGCAAAAGTATTCTGGGGGTGGTATTTAGGGGGAGCAGGTGTAACTTTATATAGGAGCATTGGTGAGCTACTAGGGATAGTTCTGCTTATCAAAGCATTTTCTCCATAAGGAAAGAGGTTTGTGTTTTTGTGTTTTAATTTGTTTTCTTTTCTTTGCAGTTTTCTCCTTTCATTCGTATGGTGTTGGGTTGCTTTTGAACATATCTACTTGAGGCAGTGCAGTGAGTGAAGCATGAGCAAGTGTTTGAATTCTTGCCCTTAGCCCAGATTGACATTAAGGCAGGAGCGTCCCCTGCGTTCTGTGCATCCAGTTCCAGATGTCATCAGAAGAGAGAGAGAGAAAGAGAGGCTGCATATTTGGAAAAGAATAATGAGGCCGATGCATATTGTAATGAAGCTTCTGGCATGAATAAGATTAGGGACCAACACTGTTTTTCTGAGGCATATATGGCCTTTCAGTTGTGTGCATTTGTTTTGCTTAGGGTGGGTTCATATTTACTGGTTGAAGTTGCAATAAAATGTTACTATAGATAAATTTCTCCTAAGTACGTTAAAATTGGTCACATCTAGAAAGTGAAATGCCTGTTGCTCCTGTACTTTGCATTTTGAAACAACATTTTTTGTAGAGATTTTCCTTTTATGCTCTTTCTGGCTTGAAATGTGTCAATATCATATATTAGAACAATACATATAAGAAGTAAACATTGAAATTTAAGAATTATTAAATATTATTTGAAGTTTTTTCTGTATGCTACAGGTAATTCCAGAACAGTGTGCTTATGTGCTAAGGTCAGAAAGGTGCTTAGTTTTAAAAGGCAACATTCCCACCCATTTTTCTTTATGGGATGGACACCCCGAGCTAGCCCTAGTAGTGCGCACACCCTCGCGCACAAATTTACATCTTTTCTAAAATAGGTATAAATGTGTGTGTGTTCCACACGTGTACCTGACTGTTTTGCAAAACATATTCATACATCGCAAGTCTGCCCACGCTACACTCTGAGGAATGCCTTCATGCAGATGGCGTAAGAGCAGGAATTTTCTATCTCCAGGAACAAGCAGGAATAAGTCCTCACATATGGGTACGTCGGTACCGACGGAGCCTGCGCGGGAATGCTCCCCAGCTTTCCAGGATGAAAGCTTTTGGGACATCCCACAGCGCATGCGCATTGCCTTCCCGCCTTTCCTACCAACTCTCCTCAGTTCTTCTTTTCTGCGGAGCCAGCAGGTCGTGTTCCTGTCACCGCTGAAGAAGTTCTTTATTTTAATTTATTTCTTTGGTCGCGTGTCTGCCTTCCCTGACGCCGGACCGGTACCGCCGGTCTTTTCTTTTCTTTTCTTTAAAAAAAAAAATAAAAAAAAAAATATATATATATATATACTTTTCCTCACTTAGTGTATTTCTTTTCTTAGGCCTACAGGCCCACAAGAATTTTTCCTCCATGGATAAACCAGCCGTCGGGTTCAAAAAATGCACTAAGTGTAGCAGTACAATTTCTGTTACAGACACCCATGAATGGTGTCTTAAATGTTTGGGTCCTGAACACTCCATTCCGGATTGCCAGTCCTGCTCTTCAATGTCTAAATGAGGGTTACAGAACCGAGCAGCCAAGCTCCATGTGCTGTTTCCCACGGATGCACCGGCAGTGGCATCGACATCTTCCAGGTCTTCCTCTCCCGATGGGTCTCGGGTAACCAAACATAATCCTAGCAGGTACTTGAAGGGCAAATCTCCCTCTAAGCATCGAGATGCCTCCGGGCTTGCCCTCAAGGATCCTGCCCCAGCCAACCAACCCCGGCGGGAAGCTCCGGCTTCCAAAGCTCCTCCTATGGGGTTACAGGTTGACATTGATGGCACGGCCTCGACCGATCACCTGTTAGACTGCTCTGGGGTACCGGCACAATCTCCCGGTACCGACATCCAGGCAGTCGTGGCGTCCATGGATCACACTGTTCAATCCATGCAGCAGGCTATAATGGCTTTTATTAATGCTGCGACGCCGACGGTACCGCAACGGGTTCCGTTGTCGGTACCGGTGCCGGTACCGGTACCAGCACCGATACCGGTACCGACTGCATCGACATCGGCCAGGATACCGACTCAGGTTCCTTGTCCAGGGCTATTTCTTGGTACCGATCCGGTACCGGGGACGCCCGATGTTGGTACCGATCGATACGCGTATCGATCATTGGAAGAGGACAGACGATACTTTGATTCCTCTGATTCTGATTCATCAGATGAGTCTCCTGAAGTTCCCTTACCCTTCCTGAGGAGCCTACTTCTCCAAAAAGGAGAATGTCTCCTCCAGAAGATTTGTCCTTTCAAGACTTCATAATAGAAGTGGCTAAAGGACTCTCTATTTCAGTAACCTCTGAAGCAGAGCCTAGAGCAAAAAAATTAGATATTTTGGGATACTCTAAGGTTCCCAGAGAGGCAGTCACCTTACCAATTCATGAAATTCTTCAAGAACATTTGATTAAATTGTGGGAGACTCCTCTCACCCTTTCTCCTCATTCTCGTAGATTGGACACTATGTACCGTGTCCCTCCTTCTCCTGGATTTCAAAAAACTCAGCTTCCTCACCACTCCATTGTGGTGCAGTCAGCTATGAAGAGGATAAAGAGTACCAAAAGACACTCTTCTACTCCTCCAGGAAGAGAATGCAGGACCTTGGATGCTTTTGGAAGGAAAATCTTCCAAGCTAGCATGCTTATTGCCAGAATCAATTCATACATCCTTTATATGGGTATGTTTCTGAAAGAGGTTGCAGAAAAGCTGCACAACTTTCTCCCTTTTATTCCAGAGGACAAAAGGGATGAGTTCCTTCTTTGGCTTAAGCATACTCAAGACATTTCAAAGTTTTCCAACAGGGCGGCCTTTGATTCTTTTGAAGGTGCCAGCAGAGCCTCAGGCATTGCCATAGCGGCTCGTAGAATTGCTTGGCTCCAGGCTTCTGATCTAGAACCCTGGGTTCAAGATGGTTTAGGGAATCTGCCCTGTACAGGTGAAAATCTATTTGGCAAAGAGTGGCAAATTAAAGCCACTCAAATGGATGCAGAAAATGCTGCTCTGGATAGACTTTCTAAGTCGACCTCCACTCCAGCCAAGAAAAAATCTTTTAAAAAGTCTTTTTACAAGAAGGGCAGATTTCCTTCCACTTCTGGTCAACAATCTTCTACAGGTCGCTTTGCTACTAAGCATTAGCAACCTAAACAGGCTAGGCCTAAACCTGCAGGGGCTGCTGCAACCCAGCAGTCCCAAGCCCCTCAGGGTTTTTGATTTGATACTAGAGAACTTAACCTTTCTGGCTCTACAACAGCCAGAACCTCTCACCATTCCAGGAAGGTTAGCTCATTTTGCTCCCAGATGGGAGCAACTCAAATCAGAGCAGTGGACCCTCTCTATCATAAGAGAGGGCTACAAACTTCATTTCTCAGACCTTCCTCCCTACACCATGGTGAGACACTTCAATTCTCCCACATCTCTCCTCGACCTTCTGGATCAGGAGGTGACTACCCTTCTGGCCCAGGGGGCCATAGAAGAAGTTCCTCTTCTTCAACAGGGGTCAGGGTTTTACTCCCCCTATTTTCTCATTCCAAAGAAAACAGGGGGATACAGACCCATTCTAGATCTCAGAGAATTGAACAAATTCCTATGCAAGGAGAAGTTCAAGATGCTTTCTCTAGGCACTCTCCTTCCATACCTGCAGAGTCAGGATTTGCTTTGTTCTCTAGATCTCTAGGATGCGTACACTCATGTCCTCATCCATCCATCTCACAGAAAATTCCTACGTTTTCTGTTCCAGGGAAAACATTACCAATACAGAGTGCTTCCTTTCGGTCTAGCCTCTGCTCCAAGAGTGTTCACCAAATGCATGGCAATAGTTGCTGCATTTCTACGCACTCTGGGAATATTTGTCTTCCGATACCTGGACGACTGACTCATCCGAGCTCCAACCCAGTCAGAGGCTCAGATCTCCCTGAACCGCACCAGGCGCTTTCTGCAATACCTGGGACTTGTGGTAAACCTCCCAAAGTCCCAGCTCACCCCTACTCAGTCCCTGGAATTCATAGGGGCCTGGTTGGACACCACTTCTGCAAGGGCCTACCTTCCTCAGGCCCGTTGTCAACGTCTAGTGCAGTTAGCCTCCCAGATTCAGTCAAAGAGCCATTTAACTGCCAGGGAGATGCTACAGCTGCTAGGCCATATGGCTTCCACAGTACATGTGGTACCCTATGCTCGCCTACACATGAGAGCAGCTCAATGGACTTTGTCCACCCAGTGGACTCAAGCTTCAGGAGCTCTCTCAGACCAAATAGCAAACTCCAAACGTCTCTTTTGGTCTCTCCAATGGTGGATGTCCACTCAAAATCTGTTGCTGGGGTCCCCCTTCCAACCTTTGTTGCCCCAAGCAATCCTCACAACTGATGCCTCCCAAACAGGTTGGGGAGCTCATCTACAGGACCTCTCCACCCAAGGCACTTGGTCCCCACAGGAGACCTCTCTTCATATCAACCTCTTGGAACTTCGAGCAGTGTTCCTAGCTCTCAAGGTCTTTCATACCCTCCTCAGCTACCAGACAGTCCTCATTCAAACGGACAATCAGGTAGCCATGTTTTACATAAACAAGCAAGGAGGAACTGGCTCTCTGTCGCTTTGCAACGAAGCTCTAAGATTATGGGCCTTCGCCAGAGAGCATCAAATCCATCTCCTGGCAGTATACCTCCCAGGAATTCAAAACTCTTGGGCAGACAGACTCAGTCGAGTTCTGCTTCCACACGAATGGTCCCTGCACATGGATCAGGTACTCAGAATCTTCCAGGAATGGGGAACCCCGGACATAGACCTATTTGCAAGTCCGTGGAATGCCAAACTTCCCCGGTTCTATTCCAGAATTCCGTGTCAGGGAGTTCAGGCCAAGGATGCCTTCCTCCTTCATTGGGGTCAGGACTTCCTGTATGCCTTTCCACCCATTCCTTTGATTCCCAAGACTCTGTTCAAACTTCAGAGGGATCAAGGATCTATGATCCTCATAGCTCCACGCTGGCCACGCCAAGTGTGGTACCCTCTACTTCTGCATCTCTCCCAAGCCCCTCCCTGGACTTGGGAGCTGCTCCAGACCTTCTGTCTCAAGAGGAGGGGACTTTGTGGCATCCAAACCCCAAGTCCCTTCACCTCAGAGCTTGGTTACTGAAGGCCTAGACCTTCAAGCCTTCAATCTTTCGCAGCAAGTGAAGGATATCCTCCATGCTTCCAGGAAACCTTCCACTAGGCGTTCCTATGCTTTTAAATGGAAAAGATTTTCCATTTGGTGTGCTCAACAGGGTCTTGACCCTCTGGCACTTCCTGTGAATTCTCTATTAGAATATCTCCTGCATCTTTCCAATGCAGGCCTTAAAACGAATTCAGTAAGGGTCCATTTAAGTGCTATTGCAGCATCCCTTAAGCCTATCAATGGACAACCTGTTTCCTCTCATCCTCTTATCGCAAGATTCATGAGAGGCCTAACTTTAACTAAACCTCCCATTAGACCTCCTCCAGTAGCATGGGATTTAAACTTGGTTCTTGGTCAGCTTATGAAGCCACCTTTTGAACCCTTAGCCACCACCTCCTTGAAATTTCTTTCCTGGAAGGTTATTTTCCTTATTGCAGTCACCTCAGCTCGCCGTATCAGTGAACTGCAGGCCTTAGTGGCTAATCCACCTTATACAAGGTTCCATCATGATAAGGTAGTCCTTAGGACAAATCCTCACTTTATGCCTAAAGTGGTCTCACCTTTTCATCTTAATCAAGAGGTATACCTACCTGTCTTTTTTCCAGCTCCTCATGCATCCAGTGCAGAGAGGAACCTTCATACTCTAGATTGTAAAAGAGCTCTTGCTTTTTACTTACACAGGACACAGCAACATAGAAAGTCTTCCCAGCATTTTGTTGCTTTTGATCCTTCTCATTTAGGACTTCCAGTCTCTAAAAGAACACTGTCCAATTGGATTGCTCAGTGTATTTCTTTTGCTTACCAGAGTAAGAACCTTTCTCTGGAGGGCCATGTCACAGCTCACAATGTGAGAGCCATGGCCACTTCTATGGCTCATCTTCATTCTGTGTCCATCGATCAGATCTGTCGAGCAGCCACCTGGGCCTCGGTTCATACCTTCACAGCCCATTACTGTTTGGACAAGGACTCCCGCCGGGATGCCTTGTTTGGTCAGGCTGTCCTCAGACACCTGTTCCATTCTTGAACAACTCCTGCCCTCCTTCCCTGAATGGATGCCTGAGATCCATAGGAAAACGAGGAACCCTTCAGGGTCTCATACCCTTGGGGATCTCCCAGGCATCTTAGCTAGGGAGTCCCCATATGTGAGGACTTATTCCTGGAGATAGCACAGTTACTTACCTGTAACAGGTGATCTCTGGGAACAGCAGGAATTAGTCCTCACAACCCTCCCACCTTCCCTAGGAGTTGTATCTCTCTTTGTCTTTCTTTTCCTCTCTCTATTGTCTCAGCTTTAAACTTGAACGGAGGAGAGTTGGTAGGAAAGGCGGGAAGGCAGCGCGCATGCGCTGTGGGATGTCCCAGAAGCTTTCATCCTGGAAAGCTGGGGAGCATTCCCGCGCAGGCTCCGTCGGTACCGACGTACCCATATGTGAGGACTAATTCCTGCTGTTCCCAGAGATCACCTGTTACAGGTAAGTAACTGTGCTTTCCGTGGGCACACAGTTTTTTATAAAAGCCTTTTTCTGCATGTTAAACAGGCTTTACATGTGGAAAAAGCTTTATAAATGTATCCCCTTAATTGTTTCATAATGAGCAGTAGTCTCTTACAGTTCCATGAGTAGGAAGGAACGTTGTAGATGAAAAACAAAACGTTTCCCATAGCCAGCCACTTTATTTATAGTGTGACATCAATAGCCAAAGTCAGCTAGCTCCAGCCCATACAGAACCAAAACCAGGAGTTAACTGTAAGCTGTTTCTTTGTGATCTATGCTAGCAAACTGCTAAGGGTTCTTACATTTACAAAATGAATAAAACACCTTTAATGTTTTCTGCCTCGGTTCCTAAGGATTATTGACTTTGTGGGGGAAGCTTAAATTTGCTTAAGTAAAACCTGGCAATATTTATGTCAGTAGAGTGCATTGTAAAGTGAAGCAAGCATATGTCTCCTCAAGGAGGAAAACCAAAACAGAATGATGGGAAGCCCACGGTTAGATTGTATTGATGTTTTGTCGACCGCTCTTGAGCATTAACAGGCATTGCGGTGCAGCACCAGGCTGAGCAGGAGTGAAAGGAAATTAGTTCTCTGTAGGAGTTCTGGGTAATGAGAATGGCAGCTTCATGAGAGGTTAGTGTGCGCAAGCTGCTAGTAAAGACGATCTGACAGGTCTTTGCAATAATTTGTAAGCTGGGAAAGGGTTTTGCAGTGCTGGACCTGTGTGGTGGTTAAAAATGTAGTTGTGATAGGGTCACCAGGATTTGGAGAGGGGGGTGTAGTGAAGAGCCATTGATTGCTTTCTGTAATACCTTGAGTAAGTAGCAATCATTTGTAGCATTGCAACATTTCTATTTAACCACTGCTTGTCTAAATCTTGAAGCTCCTACCTTACAATTTCCCTGCACTCTTAGGAGGAATGGTGTTAGGAGGAATACCAAAAATGAAATCACACTTTAACCCATTGCTGCAACCAATAGTTTTTACCATTTTGTGTGTTTTAGTATGTGGTACTCATTCAAACATAGTCCACGATAGGAAAGGAAGCACAGAATAGCGTAAACTCAAAGAAATGTAAACATAGTGGCATAAAAGTAATAACTTTAATAACTGCTTATTCTGTGTGTGTGTGTGTGTGTGTGTGTGTGTGTGTGTATGTGTATACTCCTTTGAAATTGCCCCAATAATGGGTAGAATTTTCTTGTGATTGTGGAGGTCATTCTGACATGCGAATAGTGGAGCTGTTTGTCCTGGTGGGACATGCAGCCCCGCTATTTGCATGGACCTTATGCCACGAACCAGGCTACCCACACATATAGGGCCACTGTGCGGAGAGTGCTGGGTGGGGCAGAGGCGGGGCAAGGATATGTGGCTGGATGTAAAGGGCCTATTTAGCTCAGGTCCTGTACGTCTGCTGCATGCCCGGTTTATTCCACCTCAAAGGTGGAATAAGCACCAGGTACCATGGCGATCTCGCTCCCCAGCCCACCTGACCCAGGGCTTGGGGTGCTCCCCTGGCGCCTGAGCGGCGGAGCAAGGGGCTCCCCCCCCCCCATGCTGGGTCCTCTGCTGCTCCTGCTGGACCTGCCAGTGCCATGGCAACAAGACAGTGCTGTGCTGGCACACCAGTGGGAGCATAGGGCAGGCTGGACGGGCAGATCGCTGGACATCTCCTATGGCAGCAATGGGGGCACGGTGGGCTGTCCAGTAGGCCTGATCCTGCCATTGCAGGAACGTCTTGCTCCTGTGGTGCAAAATCGTGTCCAGATCAGCCCTGTCCATATTTGGGGCGTCTGGACGGCCCAGACATGCACTTGTCATAATCTGGCTCCAAGTGTTATCATGCAGAGTTAGCAGAATGGAGCAGATGAACTTGTGCTCCTTTTAGCATACTTATGGGATCTTAAGGAAGTAGTTCTAGTTTCTTTGGAAAGTGGATTTTTTTTTTTTTTTTAAATCCTTGGACCGTGTACCTCTGGTATCACTATACAAATGATAATACATTTAGGAATGGGGAAAAAGACCTACACTGTTCATTGTATATCATTTGGTCTGTACAGATTTTTTTTTTCCTCTATCACCACCAGGAGGCATGGAGTGGAGACCGTAGCCTAGTAGTTGCAGCAACAGGCGGGAAGCCAGGGTTCAAATCTCGCTGATGCTCCTCCTGACTTGGGGCAAGTTACTTAATCCTCTACTACCTCATGTACAAACCTACTGTCCAATGCAGAAGGCCGATGCTGAAGTAGCACGCTATTAGCTGTGTACACATTTTCATAATGCGTCGCTAGCGCAAGATTTCAGCACTGGTATGCAGCAAAGGGTGTGTGTGCAGATGAGCTGTGCGCAAAACCTGGGCATAAAGTTGAAAGGAGGGGAGCCAATGCATGCACAAACAGATCCGCTACAAGTGGCCATGTGCACATGCACATAAATATCAAACGCTCACGCTATGCGCATGGGATATGCAGGTTCTTTTGGTGCTCAGCCCATAATAATCAACAGTATTTTGCCCAAAAACATTTTTTATGAAATCACAACAGTAAATGGAGAATGATAGAAGTGAGTCTAAAAAACACACAAGAAGCAAAAGACATTCGTTACTGATTGCTGAACTTTGACTTATATGCTGACAGATACACGCAGAAAATTTTCACGTCCAAGGTAACTGCTCACTGATACATACCCTGAAACAGTCTCTCCCTACACGGGCAAGTGGATGCCGCCTCGGACCAGGCATAGAGACTTTGGCGCTCCTGCTGGTTAGGCAATCCTCTACGCGTTTTCTGCATTGGGTGCAGACCTTTATTAGCCTTCCATTTTAATCCGTGCAGCTTATTTGTGTATTATTTTAAATATGCTTAGCATTGCTGTGTGCATACTTTTCATTTCTGTTTATGTACATGTCAATCTCTTCTGCATTTAGCATGGCAGAACTTGTTCATATAAGTTACGTTATCTGCACGCAAAGGGCACACTAATCTTTCTGCATCAGCCTGCTAGATTGTAAATCCTCTTGGAAAGGAAAATAACTATACTACCCAAATTGTAACTTGCCTTGCATCGGATTGGGTAGGCAAGTAATTAAATCTAAAATCCAAATCCAGTAACCAGACAGCACTAGACTGGTTGCTGAGAAATGGAAGGAAATTGCTGGATCTTCTCTGTGGACAGCACAGGCTCTTCAGTGATTATAGTTGTCTTTTCCACCAGTGCACAAGCATGTCACTCTGCTCTGCTGTGCATCTGTCCTGTTGACCCCATCAGACAGGCGACTTAGAAATTAAACATAAGATGTGCCATATTGTGTCAGACCAAAAGTTCAGCAAGCCCAGATCCTGCCTCTGATCGTGGCCAATCCGTGCCAGTAGGAAATAACTAGTAGATCCCCTAACACTCCCTCAGATGGATAAGCGGTGGCTTTCAGAGGTCTACCAGGGCTCAAATTACTTAAGCACCAACTGTGCTAAGCTGAATGTAAATGGTGCAAGACTAGATCAATTCAAGCCTTAAAAACCTTTTAAGAAGCTTTTGTTTTCTATCGCTCCAGTATTACCACTGCTTAAAAATAATTTCTATTCTACCAAACGCAATAATGTCCAAAAATTGTTTTCTCCATAGTGTCCCAACTTTCTTCAGTTCATACTGTCACATCTGATTCATGGCATGTACCTTCAAATGTTATGGCTTCATATTTCCACTCCAAAATTGATGATTTGCGAGCTAATCTCCCCTCTGTACCACCATTTTCTCTCCCTGTGTCAGCGGGCACTTAATCTGTGCTCCTAATTCATTTATGGTCTTCCTTTATTCCAGTCACTGACATTGCACTCTGTAAACTTATTGGCACTGTTAGGAAAACTATTTCCCTCCTAAACCCCATTCCTTCTTTCTGGTTGTTTGAAGAATCGCTTGGATTAATCCCTTTCATGCGTTTACAAATTAATCATTCTACCACCTCACCCACTGATTCATGCCCTTCTCATTGGATCAAATCTTGCCCTGAATTAAGCTCCCACATCGCCAAGTTCATCCACCTATCCTTCAACAAGGGTATTGTCCCAGTATCGCTGAAAACTGCCACAATCAAATCTCTCCTAAAAAAAAAAAAAAAAAAAAATCCCAAGCTAGACCCACAGGACCCAAACTCCTATCGCCCCATATCTAGTCTTCCTTTCTTGTCTAAAATAATGGAGAAGATAGTACAGCAACAAATACAAGACCGTATTGATTGCCATGCATCACTTGATCCGCAACAGCATGGTTTTAGACAACATCATGGTGCCAAGACTTTGCTCACATCCTTATTTGATAACCTGATTTTAGGCTTAAATAATACGAAACTGGGCTTTATCTTAATACTCATGAATATTGCTTCAGCCTTCGATACAGTCTGTCACAGCCATTTGATTAATCTGCTAAAGCTTAAGGGCATTCAGAGCTCAGCTGCAGATTGGTGTTGCTCGTATCTAACAGATCGGCAACAACAAGTTTGTATGGGCAATCAAACATCGGATATGTATTAGCAAACACAAGGAGTACCACAGGGCTCTTCCTTATCCGCCTTGCTATTTAACATATATTTACAACCGATATATACAATCATACAATCCTTAAGCATTCTTTATCACATCTATGCAGATGATGTGCTTCTCTACACTCCTTTTTCAACAGAAAACCCAAACTTCACTGGAATCACTGACTGTTTAATGCTGTCTCCGACCGACTGACTAGCTGTGCCCAACCTGAAAGTGAACTATAAAAAAATCGAAGTCCTCTTTGTCACAAAAGTCCCAACATTCATACCCCCCAACAACCCTGCAAGTTAAGAATGCTGATTTTAAGTCTAATCATGAAGTTAGATATGTGGCTGTCACTCTGGACCAGTCCCTAAACATGGAGCCCCATATAAGCAATATCACAAAGGCTGTCTGTCATAAAATACATTCTCTCTGTCATCTCTGACCTTTTACTTGAGCCTACTGACTTCCGCACTGTCTTCCAAGCCCTTATCACGCCGCTCTTTGACTACGCAAATATCATCCTGCATGGGCTTCCTGGATATTCTCTCCATCCTTTACAATTAGCATTGAATACTGCTGCATGAACCATTTACAGAGCTTCCAGACATGAACATGTAACTCCTCTCTTAATCCATCTACACTGGCTCCCAATAAGCAGTCAACTTAAGTACAAAACTCTCCTGATAACATTTAAAATTCTCCATCACCGATCTGCATCCTCGCGGGAAGATCATCTACCACTGGACTCCTGACAACAGAGCAAGAAGAACAAATATGGTAAACACTCTTACCATCCCCTCCATAGCTAGAAAAAGCTCCCAATTTGCAATGAACAGAGCCTTCTTCCTCTTCGCCCCCCTACTATGGAACTCCCTACTTGCTTCTATTCATCTCATTTCAGAATTGGACACCTTTCGCAAAGCAATCAAAACACACCTATTCCATCTTGCTTTCAACCATGTAATTTAAAGCCTTGTCCATCATTATACTCAAGATTCTGTCAGACTGTAAATAGTTCCCCATTCTTACACGCTATTGGGTATCATCTATTAATGTAAATATGTTGATTTTCACATGTTCAGTGTAAACTCTTCCATGTAGTATGATGTTTTGTAAACCATGCTGATCATGAATAGTGCAGTATAAAACCAAATAAATAAAATAAATACATCTCTCTGCTGGTGGGTTTCCTGATCTTTGGAAGAAAGCTGCTATTCATCCCCTTCTGAAAAAATCAAACTCTGAGCAGTCCTCCCCTGTCAGTTGTCATCCATTTTCCAATCTTACATTCATATCAAAATTTGCTGAATGATGGGTGTTCTCTCAGTAATCATCACACGTTGAAAGCTTCTCCATCCTCCACACTCACCAGTCTGGATTCAGGCCTTACCATAGTATGGAAATTATTCTTACTTCCCTGTTAAGTAATATTTGTAGCATTCTGGACAGAGGTGACCTGATATTGGCAGTTTGCTTAGATTTCTCTAGTACCTTTGCCCTTGTCAACCATGATCTGCTACTTTCCCACCTTTTTATTTATTTATTTATATTCTCTTATATACCGTGCTATTTTGCATCAGTGCGGTTTACATTGAACAAACTGAAATTACATTGAACATGGCATTATAACTTGGAGATAACTATTTTACAGGGAACATGGGCTATGGAGGGTTAAGTGGCTTGCCCAAGACCACAAGGAGCACCTGTGGGACTAGAAACCCCAGTCCTTCCGGCCCAAGGTTGCTGTCCTCTAGTGGGATTTGAACCCCCGACCTTCCGGCCTGAAGTACCTTGCCCCAACCACTAGGCCACTCCTACACCTCCTACACCTTTTTGACATCAGTCTCTGCGACAAGCCCCTAGCCTGGCTCCAGTTAAGAATGCTCTTTTCAAGTTTCTACAGGTTCTTCATTTTCCTCACATTCTTCTACTCTTTCTTCAACCTTTCCCCTCCCCTGTGGAGTTCCAAAGGGATCAGTTCTTTTCCCACTTCTGTTTAACATTTTTATGAGCACATTACCAGTTCTCCGGGAACAAGCAGGAAGTCATATGGATGACGTCAGCACTGACGGAGCCCTCGCGGAAGCATCCCACCACCTTTCAAAGAAAGCCTTTGGGAGATGCCACCACGCATGCATGGCCCCCTTCCCACTCAAGAGTGCCATCTTGCTCAGTCTCTTTTTTTTTTCCGCGGAGCCCTTCAGCCATTGTCTGGCTTGTCCCCGGAAAAAGTTGATTTTGTTCCCCAACTCGCCTCCAGTATTGCACTAGTACTCTTCCCGCCTACTGGCTTCAGTGTCAAGCTCAGTTGCATTTTTGTAGTCTTTTCGTTATTTTCTTTTCTGGCGTGTTTCACGCGTTTTCTCTCCCGCTGGCAGTCTGGAGGGTCTTTGACCTCGCAGGGGTACTTTTTCCCCCCATGGCTACCAGTGGTTTTAAGAAGTGTGATCAGTGCTCTAAGATCATGTCTTTGACCGACACACACGACTGCTGTCTTTGTTGCCTTGGGCCAAACCACGACCCGGCAGCCTGCAGTCTATGCCCAAGGACCGAGCCGATCGTCTCCAATCTCTAGCTCGGGACGTACAGCACTGTCCCTCGGTGCCCGCCTGACTCCTTCTGCGCCTCCTCAGGCACATGGCCTCCATGGTCCACTTCACTCCAAACGCTCGCCTCCATATGAGGACGGTGCAGTGGTGTCTCCGGGACCAGTGGTCTCAGGCAACAGGCCGCCTAGGAGACTGAATCCAATTGGTGGACTCCCTGGTCTGGTGGCAGTCGCCCCAGCATCTCGAAGTGGGCATGCCTTTTCAGGCCCCGAGCCACTCGAGGATCCTCACCATGGATGCCTCTCTGCTCGGCTGGGGAGTCCACTGCAGGGAGCTTCACACCCAGGGCAATTGGTCACCAGACGTGAGCACCCAGCAGATCAATCTCCTGGAGCTCTGGGCCATGCACCTTGCCCTGAGGGTCTTCTTTCACCACCTGTGTCACCAGCCAGTGCTGGTCCAGATGGACAACCAAGTGGCGATGTTCTACATGAACAAACAGTGGGGCATAGGGTCTTGTGCCCTTTGTCAGAAGGCCTTGGTCCTCTGCTCGTATACAATCCAACAGGGTATCCTCCTATGGGCAGTGGACCTGCCAGGCCAGGACAACCTGCTGGCTGACAGACTCAGCAGAGTTCTCCAGCCGCATGAGTAGCAGCTGGACCCCAGGGTAGCCAGTCTGCTTTTCAGACTTTGGGGGGAACCCACGATGGACCTGTTCGCTAGTCTGGACAATTTTCAGTTGCCCTGCTTCTGCTCCTGGCAAGCCCACCCCTCCAGGGTGGCAGGAGACACGTTCCTGGTCTCATGATCTGAAGGCCTTATGTACGCCTTCCCTCTGACGCTGCTGATCCACCAAGACCTTGTTCAGGACCCTCTGCGTCAAGGCCTCACTAATCCTGATAGCTCCTCGGTGGCCAAGCAGCTGTGGTTCCCGCTGCTTCAGCAGCTGGCAGTGGAGGCCCCCAACCCCCTTAAGGACCGCCTCGGGACTCCTATCTCAGGGGCTCTCCTGCACCCCAACCTCGGGTCCCTCTCATTGACAGTGTGGCTGCTGAGAGGGTGACTGGCCCCGCTCAACCTTCCGGTGCAGGACATTTTGCTGGCCTCTCGCAAGGCCTCTACTAGGAAGGCTTACGCCCTCAGATGGTGCAGGTTCTCTGCTTGATGCACCCAACAAGGGGCTGATCCTTTCTCCTTTCTTCTTTCTCCTGCCTGGTGGCTCTGGTATTACAGTACCTTCTCCACCTCTCTGTCTGGGCTTAAGTCTAATTCTGTCCGAGTGCACCTGAGTGCCCTGGCAGCGCATCACCATCCCGTGGATGGTAAGCCCCTCTCGGTCCAGCCATTGGTGACCCGTTTCCTCCAGGGCCTGCTCGTATCGAATCCCCTGGTTCGCTCTCCAGCAACTGAATGGGACCTCAACATGGTGTTTGGGCAGCTCACTCACCCACCCTTCGTGCCTCTGGCTTCCTGCCACCTTTGCTACCTCTCTTGGAAGGTGTTTTTGCTGGTCACGCTAACCTCTGCTCACAGTTAGTGAGCTCTAGGTCCTTGTGGCGGAGGCGTCTTATACCAGGTTCTACATGAACAGAGTGGTGCTTCGCACGCACCCCAGATTCCTGCCAAAGGTGGTGTCGTCTTTCTCTCTCAACCAGGAAGCGGTGCTCCCTACCTTCTTTCTAAGACCTCATTCCAGTCGCACATAGACAGTCCTTCACACCTTGGACTGTAAGAGGGCTTTGTCCTTCTATATCCAATGCACAAAGGGCCATCGCAAAACTGCTCAGCTTTTCATCTCCTATGACCCCAACAGGCTGGGGAAGGCAGTGACCAAGCATACGCTATCCACATGGGTGGCAGACTGTATTGCCCTTCCTTATGAGCAGGCGAGGCTCCCTCTGGAAGGCCACGTCATGGTGCATCGTGTCAGGGCCATGGCAGCTTCGGTGGCAAACTTGCACTCTGACCTGATGGTGGACATTTGCCGGGCCGCCACCTGGTCTTTAGTCCATACCTTCGCAGCTCATTACTTCCTAGGAAGAGAGTCCTGATGGGACAGTGCCTTCGGCCAGGCTGTGCTCTGTAATCTTTTTGGGGTCTAGGCAACTCCTACTCTCCGACTCTTCTGTGTTCAGGCTAACAGTGTGCTGGTTTTATCGGACACAGGGGGTCCTACTGTGTCTGTGTTCATGTACTGAAAAATTGCTGCTGCTTGCGGCTCCCCATGAGGGAGCCCCTATTTTTTCCTATGGGCTTTCAGTAGCCTGTAGCTGGGGAGTCGGAGTCCCATATGTGAGGACTGACTTCCTACTTGTTTCCGGAGAAAGCGTAGTTACTTACCTGTAACAGGTGTTCTCCGGGGACAGCAGGAATCAGTCCTCACAACCCTCACTCCCTCCTCCCCTTGGAATTGCTCCTTTCTCCAGGACCAAGCAGGAAGTCAGTCCTCACATATGGGTGTCATCGGCGCCGATGAAGCCCCAGCGGAGCATTTCCCCAGCTTTCCATGAAAGCCTTTGGGAATGCTGGCACGCATGTGCGGTTCCCTTCCCGCCTAAAGGTGCCATCTTACCTCAGTCTCTTTTTTTCCCGAGAAGCCCATCGGACGTGTGTCCTGTTCTCCCGGATAAAAGTGATTTTTTTCTTCGGCGATTTTCGTTCTTTTTCTCCGGTTCGACGCCGGTTCCCCTCCCGCCGGTTTCGGTACACCGGTATCGAGCCCGTTTTCTTCATTTTTCGGTTTTTGCCCTTCGTGGCTGGCGTTCACGCCCTTTTTTCATTTTTCACTGGAAGGCCGATCTTTTGACCTTGCTGGGGCTATTTTTTCCCCGATGGCTTCCAGTGGTTTCAAAAAGTGTGATCGGTGTAAGAAAATTATGTCTCTCACCGACACACACGACTGCTGCCTTCGGTGCCTCGGCCCTGACCACGACCCAAAGTCGTGTGGGCCATGTGGGAAGATGTCTTCCAAGGCACTAAAGAGTCGACAGCATCAAAAGGGAAGGTTTTTCTCGGACTCTGCCTCCGGCCGGGTCCGGACCTCGTCTGAGGCCTCGACATCTCGGGATTCCGATCCCGAGCGCCGTCGAAGCTCCTCGGACAGGGGGTCCCCCGACCGGGAACGTAAGAGGAAGAAGCGGCTCGCGAGGGTGGCGTCAGAGGAGGTCCCTGGTCCCTCGAGGGCTAGGTCTAAGACCCCCCCGACCGCCGTCCCGGGCCCCTGGACCAAGAGAAGCCTGCCAAAGTTCCTCGCGTGGAGCCGGAGTCTGCTGGACACGTAAGCACCGTAGTCCTCTTGGACTCTCCTCCCAGAGAGCCGACGTCGGGCCCAGCATTGCCGGGGCTCGAGGCGGTGGCTGCTGCGTCTCCCGAGCTGAGTCTCAGGATGACAGCCTTGGAGTGCAGACTGTCTGCCTTCATGGAGCAGCAGCGAGCACTGATGGCCAGCCTGCCTGGTGCATCTGCCCTGACCACCGGGACGTCGACTTCGAAGTCAACCCCGGAGACCGAGCCGATACTCGAGACCCTCGTGGCTCGAAGTCGTCCTCGGTCGAGATCTCCCTCGATCTCCCGTTCGGGACCGAGGGTGTCGACGCCGGTGCCCCCGGCGTAGGGGCGGGTGCCTCGGGGCCCCCCGGGGTCGGACCCTGACTCCTCCTCGGACGAGTCCGCCTGGGAGACGGAGGACGAGGAGTCTCCCGATACTTTTAAGACTCGGTGCGTCCCGTCGGACTCACCGCAGTCTGATCCCCGGAGTAGATCCCCTCCAGAGGACACTAGGTTCTCGGAGTTCGTCCGGGATATGGCCGCTGCCTTGGCTATCCCTGCCGATCCTGAGGAAGAGCCTCGAGCCGAGGCGCTCGATGCTCTGCAGTACGACTCTCCTCCGAAGGAGGCCTTTACTGTCCCGGTTCCTCCGATGCTGGAACGGCTCCTCTTCCGAATGTGGGAGGCGCCAGTTCTGAGCAAGCGAGTCGATTCCATTTATCGACTCCGCAAAAGCCCTGGTTTCCAGAAAGCACAACTACCACACTATTCCATGGTTGTGGAATCGGCCATGCATCGTCTGAAGAGCCAGAAGATGCACTCTGTGGTGCTCCCCGGCAGGGAGGCCCGCAACCTCGATGGCGTCGGTAGGAAGTGCTTCCAGGGGTCGATGCTTGCTTGCCATGTCCAATCTTACCAGCATGTACATGTACTTGCGGGACCTGGCCAAAGAACTGGCCGGCTTCTCTGCTGGTCTCTCCGGGGAACCCTTGCAGAGATTTCAGACCTTGTCCTCGGGGATTCTGGAATGCTCGAAGTTCATTTCCCGCGCCGCCTACGATGGCTTTGAGGCTTCGGCCCGAGTAGCGGCTGCCGGCATCGCGGCTTGACGCCAGGCGTGGCTGCAGTCATCGGACCTCGAGCCATGGGTTCAGGACAAGTTGGTCGATGTCCCCTGCCGAGGTGAGAACCTTTTTGGCAAACCCATGACCGAGAAGGCCGCTCAGCTCGAGACCGAGCACCTTACCCGGACAAGGCTGTCGAGGAAGACCTCTGCCCCTTCACATAAGAAGGGCTCGGGTAAAAAGCCCTTTTTCCCGAGGAAGGGCACTGCCTACAAACAGTACCCTCAATATCAGGCTGCCCAACCTGCCCCCCAGGGTCAGCAAGCCAAGGGCCAGGGTAATGGGCCCCGTAGGCAGAGGACCCCAAGCCTCAGGCCCCTGCTACCACTCAGCAGGGTGGGGGTTTTTGACTCCTTGAGCGTAGCCTCTCCTCCACTGCTCTCCCCAACCTGCACAGGAGGTCGCCTTGCCCTCTTTGCCCACCAGTGGCCCCTTATCACTGGGGACAGTTGGGTGCTGGACATGGTGAAAATGGAGGGCATAGCCATTTTGAACTAACTGCCACCACCATGTTTTCCAGGAGAAGCCTCCCCTGCACACTGACCTCCTGCTACAAGAGCTTCATGGTCTGTTGGTGGACAGGGCGGTGGAGCCTGTGCCTCCCCACTTGCAAGGTCACGGATTCTACTCCAGGTATTTCCTGATACCCAAAAGAACCGGTGGCCTTCGACCCATTCTGGACCTCAGAAACCTCAACAAGTTCCTAGAGAAAGAAAAGTTCAAGATGCTTACTCTTGGAAAACTTCTGCCCTACCTCCAGCAGGGAGATTGGCTATGCTCCTTAGATCTAAAGGATGCATGCACTCACATCCTCATTCATCCAGACCACAAAGTACCTCAGGTTCATTGTGGGAGGAAACCATTATCAGTACAGAGTACTGCCTTTTGGCCTGTCCTCCGCTCCCAGGGTCTTTACCAAGTGCCTGGCAGTGGTTGCGGCCTACCTGAGAAATCAAGGCATCTTTGTCTTTCCCTATCTGGATGACTGGCTCATCAGGGGTCAGACGTCCCTGGAGGCCAGACAAGCCACCCTCAACACCATTGGTCTGCTCCAAAAGGTGGGCTTTGTCATAAACTTTGCAAAGTCCACTTTGCTCCCCTCCCAGAACTTGGAGTTCATAGGGGCAAGGTTGGATTCTCAACTGGCAAAGGCATTCTTGCCAGAAGACAGGGCTCAAAGGCTGATGGACGTAGCAAAGCAGTTTCTGAACAGGTCCCTGGTCTCCGCCAGACTCTGCCTCAGGCTTCTGGGTCACATGGCTTCGACAGTACATGTGACTCCCAATGCCAGGCTCCATATGAGGCCTGCACAGTGGTGCCTTCAAACTCAGTGGTCTCAAGCCATAGGCCACTTACGAGACAGGATAAAGATGTCCAAACACCTTTTGCCTCCCTCAGCTGGTGGCTACATCCACCCAATCTACTCAAGGGAATGCCCTTCCAAATGCCAGAATACTCAGTGGTCCTCACCACCGACGCCTCTCTGAAGGGCTGGGGCGCTCATTGTCTGGACAAGTGCACCCAAGGCCTCTGGTCTCCCTGGGAGGCAGCCCAACAGATCAATCTGCTGGAACTTCGAGCTGTCTGCTTGGCTCTCAGAGTTTTTTCTCCAGCCCTGGCTCACCGCTCAGTCTTGATTCAAACAGACAACCAGGTGACCATGTTTTATGTGAACAAGCAGGGCGGCACTGGGTCCCAGATCCTTTGTCGAGAAACTCAGGACCTTTGCTCCTTTGCCCTGAAGCACCACATGCTTCTCAAGGCGGTGTACCTCCCAGGCCAGGAGAACTGCCTGGCCGACCGGTTGAGCAGGATTCTGCAGCCCCACGCGTGGCAGCTGCATCCCTTGGTAGTTCAAAAGATCTTCCTGAAGTGGGGTCTCCCTTGGATTGATCTTTTTGCCAGTCCACTAAACAAGCAGCTATCCAAGTTCTGCTCCAGGCAACCACATCCTTTGAGGATCGCACCAGATGCTTTTTTGATGTCCTGGTCTCAGGGCCTCCTGTATGCGTTTCCTCCCACGCCCTTGGTGGCCCGAACTCTGTTCAAGATTCTTCGGGACAAGGCCTCGGTCCTGCTGGTAGCTCCCAGATGGCCGAGACAGCCTTGGTTTCCTCTTCTGCTTCAACTGGCGGTGGATCCCCCACTGCCTCTGAGGTTGCAACCCGACCTTCTCTCTCAGGAGCAGGGTTCCTTACTACACCCCAATCTCAAGACTCTCAATTTGATGGCCTGGAGGCTGCAAGGGTAGTCTTGGCTCCCTGGGGCCTGCCTCAGGAAGTTGAGGAGGTTGTCCTTGCCTCTAGAAAACAGTCCACTAGGAAAGCCTATGCTCTCAAATGGAAGAGGTTTTCTGTGTGGTGTCAGCTACGTACAGAGGAGCCTTTCTCCTGTACTGTGCCAGTAGTGCTTCAGTACTTACTGCACTTATCAAATCAGGGACTTAAGTCCAATTCTGTTCGGGTCCACCTCTCAGCTTTAGCAGCTCACCACTCACTGGTGGAGGGACATTCTTTGTCAGGTCACCCCTTGGTGTCCCGCTTTCTCAGGGGCTTGCTTTTGCTCAAGCCCCCCATCCGTCGTCCTGCTCCTGAGTGGGAGCTGAATGTGGTCTTGCAGCAACTGACTCGCCCACCCTTTGAGCCGATGGCTACTTGTCCACTGCGCTTCCTCTCCTGGAAGACACTCTTCCTGATAGCCCTTACCTCGGCTAGGCGAGTGAGTGAGCTTCAGGCCCTGGTCTGTGATAGGCCTTACACCAGGATTTATAGGAACAGGGTAGTCCTCAGGACTCATCCCAAGTTCCTCCCTAAGGTTGTCTCCTCTTTCCACCTCAACCCAGGAGGTGGTTCTTCCAACATTCTTCCCTAGGCCTCATGCAAGCCAGGCTGAAGCAGTCCTGCATACCCTGGACTGTAGGAGGGCCTTATCCTTCTACCTTGACCGTACGCAGGGGCATAGAAGGGCTACTCAGCTCTTCGTATCCTTTGACCCCAATAAGTTGGAGTTGGCTGTGTCCAAGCGTACCTTGTCCATCTGTGTGGCTGACTGTATCACCTGGGCTTACAAAGCAGCTGACCTTCCTTTGCAGGGTAGGGTCATGGCCCATCGTGTCAGGGCAATGGCTGCCTCGGTGGCTCATCTCCGCTCTGTGCCCTTGGTAGACATCTGCAGGGCTGCAACTTGGTCTTCAAGCCAGACTTTTGCAGCCCACTACTGTCTGGAGAGGGAGTCCCGTAGGGACAGTGCTTTTGGCCAAGCAGCACTCCGGAATCTCTTTGAGGTTTAGGCAACTCCTGCTCTCTGTTGGGCTACCGGTGGAGGTTGTGTCATTGAAAAGCCTTTCTTTGCTGCTGGGACTAGAGGGAGTTCTCTTGTTCAGCCTGGGTTACTCGGTAGCCCGGAGCTAGGGAGTCACCCATATGTGAGGACTGACTTTCTGCTTGGTCCTGGAGAAAGAGTAGTTACTCACCTGTAACAGGTGTTCTCCAGGAGCAGCAGGAATCAGTCCTCACAACCCTCCCTCCTCCCCTTGGAGTTGCAGTTGTATATAGTTTGTGTTTTTACATTTTTGTGTGCTCTTCTTAGCTATGTCATTTGACTGAGGTAAGATGGCACCTTTAGGCGGGAAGGGAACCGCGCATGCGTGCCAGCATTCCCAAAGGCTTTCATGGAAAGCTGGGGAAATGCTCCGCTGGGGCTTCATCGGTGCCAATGACACCCATATGTGAGGACTGATTCCTGCTGCTCCTGGAGAACACCTGTTACAGGTGAGTAACTACTCTTTACCATTTTCTGTTTTTTGCCGTCTTTTAGCTGTGTCATCTAACCAAGCAAGATGGCACCCTTGGGCGGGAAGGGGACCACGCATGCATGGTGGCATCTTTCTTCCAAAGGCTTTCTTTGAAAGCTTGGGGGGGGGGGGGATGCTACCGCAAGGGCTCCGTTTGGTGCCAATGTCACCCATATGTGAGGACTGATTCCTGCTGTCCCCAGAGAACACCTATTAAAGGTGAGTAGCTATGCTTTCTGATCCAGTGTTCCCAGCACTTTCCCTGCAGATATGGAGAAAATATGGGGCTCATGGAGTGGCAGCTTCGCGGATGCAGTTAACGCCATCCATTGAAGTAGCATAGTTGGATAGGAGTGGAGGAGTGGACTAGTGGTTGGGGCAAGTTGCCTCTGGCCGGAGTGCTGGGGGTTTATTTCCCCCTGGAGGACGGCCACCTTAGTCTGGAGGGACTGGGGTTTCTAGTCCCACAGGCACTCCTTGTGGCCTCGGGCAAACCACTTAACCCTCTGTTGCCTCAGGTACAAAATGTAGATTGTAAGCCCTTCGCTGATAAGGGCAATATATATCATACCTGAATGTACACTGCTTTGACCCAGTAAAAGTAGTATATAAGCATTGCTAAATAATAATCGTGATGTCGGTAAAATATGTGGGTACCACATGCTGTCAGCACCTGCTGTAATTGCACAGTACAGGCATTTCTACACTCCGCCCACATCCTGACCACTTGCACTGCTAATGCACAAAATGCAGCTTCTCATGTCAGCTGTCTTCATGGCACGACGATCTCGCGTTAGTGCTACTAAGACAGCTAACACCCTTTGGTAAACATCTCCCATACATTGAGTACATATATGTATTTACACCAACTTCAGTGTGTGTCAATATTTGCGTGTTATTGGAACTGCTTCGATTTAGAAAGACACATAGGTAGCTATGATAGCTTTATAAAACAGGCTTAAAATGACAAGCCAGGCTTAAGGCATAAGGCAGCCTATATGGAGAAGGCCAAATAACCTGCATGAATATTCATTCAAAACATACTCGTTTCAAGAACACAAAACACAGGCCATAAAAGAAATACATAATAACCTTTAAAGATGGCACACCCTAGAATCTCCGCTTGTATTCATACAAAAATAGCACTGTTTCAGTCTGTTTACATTGTTAAAAAAATTGGACTTTGCTTTATAATATTTGTATTGTTGGTGGTGGATATGGCTTCTGCAGACCTTAAGGGGATTATTTTAGAAGCTTTACTCATGGTTTACATATTTAAGACCACTTACATGTATAAATTAAATCCACGTGTAAAAGGCCATTTTACAAAAGGTCTGCTTTGCATGTGATTGCCCAAAACACATTGAACGTACACCGGGGGGTGTCTATGTTCCCCATTTCATAAACAAGGTGGCAGGTCAAATTAAGGAAAATTGAAGGGTCTGGCACAAAATATTATAAACCATAATCAATAATAGCCAAAAAGGTAAATATTAATCAATATAAGCACAAAATTATCCACCCAAAATGTTTTTCTTCTCATGTATATATCAATCAAATGAGTAGTTGGGAATAGTGACTATAACCCAAATAAGCACTCTTTCCCCCCTCTTTAAAGAGGGTGCTTATTCGGGTTACAGTTGTTTATATTCCCAACCACTCATTTTATTTCATTGGTATGTACATGAGAAGAAGCTGAAACATCTTAGGTGGGGGAGTTTTGTGCTTACAAAAAAAATTGGCAGCTACTATACATTTTGCCATTGTGTTACATAAAGGCGCATTTGTCTGTTTCATCTAGGGAGTGCATGTGTAAGCCCACAACTGTCCACGTCTGGATTTACCATGTGACTAGGTAATTTATGTTCTTTTTGGCCATCCCATTACAAGAGAAATTACGGGTAATATGCCCCCTCCTTAATCCTCCCCCCCCCCTCCGTGTTTGTTCCATCCTGCAAAAGGAAGTGAGATAACGATAGAGCCCTCTGTAGTTAGATCTGCACGTCTAGGATTGCAGAATGGCCAGATCCATGCGTAAGTGGCGGCATCTGCTCGTGCAGGCTGTGGAATGGCTGCCCCCTCACGTGGAACTTGCCAGGTTTCTCCCGTTGATGTTTTTCCCATGTGTAAATTTATGAACTACTGCCTCCCACTGCACATGTGTAGCATTCCCCATGCGTTGCTGCACTTCCTTCTGTCCATGGCCTGCGTTTAAGAATCGTGTCCAGTTTGGAGGGGCTGAAAGATGTTGATTTTTACATCAGCCTCATACAGCCTCTTCTGCAGACATTTTCACTTCCAAGTCACGTTCTAGAAAGTGTCTCTGTATGTAACACAATGGAAAAATGTATAGTACCTGTTAATTTTTTTTTGTGTCAGGCCCTTCAGCCTTTCCCTAATTTTACCTGCCGCCTTTTATTCCTGTCATAGGATCGTACTATAAATCTCAAAAGTATATAGCACGAAGATACAGGTGGGAAACGCATCTGCAAGCGAATGGTATTTGTTCCAGTTTTATGCTTCATCAGCTGTACTGTCAAAGGAGCAAGCACTACAACCCCTTCCTGGGGGCTTGGGTCCCCAGACCACCTGCAAGCAGGGTGGGGCTCGCTTTCCTCCCCCGACACCGTCCTCTATGGGAGAAGAAAAGACCGCAGCAATTACAGCACACACAATTAAGCATCTTCTAAACTCCAGCCTTGCATGTAATTGCTGCTGTCAAATACAATTAGTGTCTGCCTAAATTCTCTCCAAGGAAGAGAGAGGGAGGTGTGAGGTGGAGAGTCATGGTCAGACTGAGAGGGAAAGACCGGCAAAGAGCTATGAAACTTCTGTAGGATGACAGGGCTGCCACATTTAGCTGTATAAGGTATAGTTCTGGTCAACAATATTGGCACCCTTGCATTTTAGGTATGTTTTGTACAATATCTTGAGAAATAATTGAAAATATTCCAACTGTATGTTATCATATTTTAATTTATTTATTTAACCAGTTTTCTTTACCACCTTATTCTTCAATCAAAGTGGTTTACATTATGTAATTACTACAAACGGGTACTAGATATATTCCCTCATCCCCAAAGGACTCACAATCTATGTGTACCTGAGGCAATGGAGGCTTAAGTGGCTTGCCCAAGGCCACAAGGAATGCCTATAGGACTAGAAACTCCAGTCCCTCCAGCCTGAGATTGCTGTCCCCAGGTGGGACTTGAACCCTTGGCCCTACGACCTGAGGCATCATGTCCTAACCACTAGGCCACTCCTCCCTCAAAAGGGATATAACAAAAGAAGATGTCTGTAAAACTTAGATGTAGTAGTTTATGAGAAAAAGCAAAATATTGACCTGGACAGGATTAATGGCACCCTTCACTAATATTTACTGTAGCTGCACAACCCTTGGCAGTGATGAGAGCCTCCAAGCATAGGCCATGTGGTCTTTTTCTTCCGTCGTGTTTCTATCTAGTCTCTCCTTCCATATCAACTACAATAGTCTGCTTTTTACTTTTAGAGATCCTCTGGGTTTCTCCCATGCTTTTTTTGAATTCAGATACTATCCTCGTGTCCACCACCTCCACTGGGAGACTATTCCACACATCTACCACTCCGTAAAGAAATATTTCCGCATATTACTCCTGAGTCTATCCCCTTTCACTCTGATCCTATGTT
The DNA here is from genome assembly GCA_033557465.1 of Ichthyophis bannanicus. NCBI lineage: Eukaryota > Metazoa > Chordata > Amphibia > Gymnophiona > Ichthyophiidae > Ichthyophis > Ichthyophis bannanicus. Next base: position 149,759,729 of record CM066040.1, on the reverse strand, counting down.
CCCTTTTAGCAGAGTTTGCCTTTAATTGAAAGAGAGCCTCCTGTGCATTTATGCCAGGAGGTATTTAAAGTTCTCTATCATATCGCCCCTATCCTGCCTAAAGTATAGCTATTAAGATCTTTAAGTCTGTCCTTGTATTCCTCATATCGAAGACCTCTAACCATTTTAGTAGCCACCCTCTGCACAGACTCCAACCTGCTTATGTCCTTTTAAAGGTGCGGTTTCCAGAATTACACACAATACTCCAAATAAGGGCAGACCAGAGACTTATACAGAGGCACTATCACCTCCTTTTTTCTGCTGGCCATTCCTCTCCCTATACACCCAAGCATCCTTCAGGCTTTTGCAGTTGCCTTTTCTGTTTAGCTACTTTAAGATCGTCAGATGTAATTATGCCAAGGTCCTGCTCTTCTTTTGTGGTCAGAAGTACCTCGCCTCCTACACTGTACAGCTCCTTTGGATTTTTGCAGCCTAAATGCATGACCCTGCATTCTTTAGCATTAAATTTCAGTTTCCAAATTCTAGACCATTCTTCAAGCTTAGCTAGATCCCTCCTCATATTATCGACGTTTTCCTGTGTATCTATTGCAGATTTTGGTAATCATCTGCAAATAAGCAAACCTTACCCAAAAGTTCTTCCGCAATGTCACTAACAAAGATTTTAAACTGAATTGGACCAAGGACAGATTCCTGCGGCACACCATTGGTAACCTTCTCAGAGTGAGCTCCATTTACCTGTATCATTTGTCGTCTCCCACTCAACCAATTTCTAACCCAGTCATTAACTTTAGGGTCCATCCCTAGGGTACTCAGTTTGTTTATAAGTCGCCTGTGTGGAATGGTGTCAAAGGCTTTACTGAAATGTAAATACACCACATCTAGAGCTCCCCCTTGGTCCAACTCCCTGGTCACCCAGACAAAGAAATCTATCAGATTTGTCTGAAAAGACCTGTCTCTGGTGAATCCATGCTGCCTTGGATCCTGCAATCCATTGGACTCCAGAAACCGCACTATTCCCTCCTTTAGTAGCCCTTCGAATAATTTACTAACCACAGAAGTTAGACTAACCGGCCTGTAGTTCTCAGTGTCATCCTTACATCTGCTTTTGTGTAAAGGGACCACATGTGCTTTCTCCAGTCCTCTGGTACCACTCCCGACTCCAAAGAGGCATTGAAAAGGTCAGACATTAGAACCGCTAGAATGCCCCCCCCCCCCCCGAGTTCCCTCAATATTTTTGGATGTATCCCATCCGGACCCATGGCTTTGTCTACTTTTAATTTAGCTAGTTCCTCACAGTCTTCTGAAAATCGTACGAGATCTCTGTCAGTTCGGTTCCTATTCGTGGGTGTTTTCTGAGGGTCCTGCTCCTGGCCCTTCATCTGTGAACACAGAACAGAAATATTTGTTAAACAATTCTGCTATCTCCAGGAACAAGCAGGAATGAGTCTTCACATATGGGTATTGTCGGTACCGACGGAGCCCGCACGGAATGCTCCCCAGCGTCCAATAGGAACACTTTTGGGAGCGTGCATCCATGCATGCGCGCTGCCTTCCCGCCTATCTACCTCTTTCTCTTCAGTTCTTCCTTTTTTCGCGGAGCCAACAGGACGTGAACCCTGTCACCGCAGAAAATTCTACTTTTATTTCTTATTTTTTGTGGTCGCGCCTGCCTTCGTTCGACACCCACCGGTACCACCGGTGCTTTTTCTTTCTTTAAAAAAACAACCAAAAAACACACAGAACTTGTGGTTTTTCAGTCAGGGGTTTTTCCCCTGCTTGCTGCTTGGCGTCATTTTGGCCACTAGGTCTCTTCTTTTAGCATGGAGAAACCAACTACTGGTTTCAAAAAATGTTCGAAGTGTGCCAGCACAATTTCTGTCACAGACACCAATGACTGGTGTCTTAAATGTTTAGGTCCTGACCGTTGCCCAGCGGAGTGTCTCTCCTGCAGGAAGCTGACTAAAAGAAGTCTTCAGAATCGAGCAAATCAACTCGGTGCCCTGTTTGCATCGGACACAATGTCAGTAGCATCAGTGTCCTCCAGGGCCTCTACTTCTTCCCAGGGATCTCAGGTAACTAAACATAGGTCTAAATCAAGCCGGTCCTCGAGAGGTACATCTCCCTCAAAGTATCGAGATGCCTCTGGCGTTGTCCTAGAGGATCCTGCACCGGCAAAACAGCCCCGGCGGGAGTCTTCGGGCTCCAAAGCACTATCGGGGCTCCAGGATGTTCTCGAGACTTTGGCCTCGATGGACGTTCCTGTTCCATGCTCGGGGGTTGTGGCCGCTTCTGTCGGTACCGACACCCCGGCATCAGAAATGGTAATGGATAAAAGACTTCTTGCCATTGAACATAGTCTAGAGAATCTTTTGGCTACTTCGGTACCGCTAAAGTCGCTGCAGACCGTTCCACAGGCACCGGTATCGCTGTCGGTACTGGTGCCGGTACCCTCGGTACCTGCTTTGGCAGGCTTACTTCCCCCGATGCCGAGTTTGGAATCACTTTCAAGCATGGGGGATCAAGTACTGACTCACTTCGGTACCGACCTCGAGCAGTACCGAAGACAACTTTTGAAGGAAAACCCGGTGCTTCCTCCCTTTGAGTCTTCTGATTCCGATGACTCGGATGACTCCACCGGTACCAGAGCTGAACTTGTACAGGATTCAACTCTTTTTCTCCTCAACGTAGGATGTCTCTTTCTGAGGACATGGCTTTTCATGATTTTGTGCGTGATATGGCAAGGGCTCTTGCCATTACAGTAGTTCCTGAAAAGGAGCCTAGGGAAGAAGAATTAAGAATTCTACAATACCCCTTGGCTCCAAAGGAAGCAGCTATGCTCCCTATACATCAGATCTTGCATGATCTAATGTTGAGGATGTGGGAAACTCCTTTAACAGTAACCCCACATTCTAAACGCCTTGACACTATGTATAGAGTGCCACCTTGTCCAGGTTTTCAAAAGACTCAACTACCACACCACTCTATGGTGGTGGAGTCTGCCATGAGATGGATTAAGAGTACAAAGAGACACTCTTCTAATCCACCAGGTCGTGAATCTAGAACACTGGATGCTTTTGGGCGTGAATGTTTTCAGGCCTCCATGCTTTCAGCAAGGATTAGTTCCTATATTTTTTACATGGGAATGTTTCTTGAGGAGGTTACAAAAAACGTAGAGCTTTTGAACCCCTTCCTTCAAGATGATAAAAGAGCAGATCATTTATCACTAGTCAAACATGTTCAGAATGTCTCTAAATTCATGAATCGTGCTACCTTTGACTGTTTTGAATGCATTAGCAGGACTTCTGCTATAGCTATAGGAGCACGACGAATTGCCTGGCTCCAAGCTTCTGACTTGGAGGAATGGGTGCAGGAAAAGCTGGGAAATATTCCTTGCACTGGAGAAAATCTTTTTGGCAAGGATTGGCAATCTAAGGCTAATCAGTTAGATACTGATAATGCCACTTTGAATAGATTGTCAAAGATTTCTGCTAACCCAGCTAAGAAAAAGACCTTTAAGAAAACTTTTTTTCTCTAAGAAAAAGTTCTATCCATCTTCCACCCAACAGGCATATGTTCCCCAAAAAGGGCAACAGCAGACAAGACAAAGAAAACCCAAACCCCAACTGGCTCAGCAAACTCAGCCTCCTCAGGGTTTTTGACTTTTGTCCAGAGAACATACTCACTCTTCCTGTGTTAGGCCCAGAACCTCTAAACATTCCAGGCCGTATCTGCCACTTTGCCAACAGATGGCAACAAATCACATCAGAGGCCTGGACTTTGTCCATAGTGAGTCTGGGGTACAAGCTTCGTTTCCTCAGTTTACCACCACCCACACTGGTAAAACAGTTCAGCTCTCAATCTCTAGTCATAGACCTCTTGCTACAAGAAGTGTCTACTCTTCTAGCTCAAGGAGCTATAGAAGAGGTTCCTTTATGCCAGCAAGGTACAGGGTTTTATTCCCCCTATTTTCTCATTTCAAAAAAAACAGGGGGTTTAAGACCAATCCTGGATCTCAGAGAGCTGAACAAATTTCTAGTTTGAGAGAAGTTCAAAATGCTCTCCCTTGGCTCTCTTCTGCCATACCTCCACAGGCAAGATTGGCTATTTATTTAGCTGTATTTATGTTCTATGTGCTATGTTCTCTAGATTTAAAAGATCCCTACATGCATATCCTTATTCATGTAGATCACAGGAAATTCCTTCGGCTCCTGGTCCAGGGAAGACATTTCCAGTACAGAGTTCTTCCCTTTGGGCTGGCCTCGGCTCCAAGGGTCTTCACAAAATGCATGTCAGTAATAGCAGCATTCATGAGGTCCCTGGGGATTTTTGTCTTCCCTTACTTGGACGATTGGCTCATCCGAGCACAGTCATCTCAAGAAGCTCATCAGGCCCTGTTACAAGCAAAACAAATACTCCAGTATTTGGGGTTGGTCGTAAATCTTCCAAAGTCTCAGCTCGCCCCATCTGAGACCCTCGAGTTTATAGGTGCTCGCTTGGACACACAGCTTGCAAGGGCTTTCCTGCCTCAACTGCGCTGTCTGCGAATCATCGAGCTAGCATCTCAAGCAGCGCTGCAGACCTTCCTCACTGCTCGACAGATGCTTCGCCTACTAGGTCACATGGCATCGACTGTCCATGTAATACCTTATGCTCGTCTTCATATGCGAGCGGCCCAGTGGACCTTGGCTTCCCAGTGGTCCCAGGCCTCAGGAGGCCTTCCAGACAAGATCAGGGTTACCACACACCTGATTCTGTCTCTCCGTTGGTGGCAATCTCTGGAAAACCTTTTAATAGGCGCTCCTTTCCAGCAGCCACAACCTCAGGCTATCCTCACAACAGATGCCTCCAAGATGGGTTGGGGAGCCCACTTGGACAGTCTATCAACCCAGGGCCTTTGGTCTTCATAGGAGGCTCTTCTTCATATAAACCTCCTAGAACTCAGAGCCATCTCCAATGCTATTCGAGTCTTTTGCACCCAGCTCGTAAACAAAACAGTTCTGGTGCAAACAGACAATCAAGTAGCCATGTTTTACCTAAACAAACAAGGTGGAACAGGCTCTCTGCATCTATGCAACGAAGCTCTGCAACTATGGGCCTTTGCCAGAGAGCATCAGATTCATCTGCGGGCAGTCTATCTTCCAGGCGTTCAAAACGTTTGGGCAGACATACTCAGTCGAGTACTCCTGCCACATGAGTGGTCACTCCACTCTTATCTTGCTCGAGTTTTTCGTGTCTGGGGAACACTAGACATAGACCTCTTTGCAAGTCCACAGAATGCCAAACTTCCCCGGTTTTGTTCTTGACTTCCAGCACAGGAATGTCAAGCCAGGGATGCATTCCTGCTTCACTGGGGTCAGGATTACCTATATGCATTTCCACCATGCCCTCTAATTCCCAAAACCTTATTCAAACTCCAGAGGGACAAGGGACGCATGATACTCATAGCGCCTTCCTGGCTGAGGCAAACATGGTATCCTCTTCTCTTGCAACTCTCTCAAGTCACCCCTCTGGAGTAAGGGAGTGCTCCAGATCTTCTGTCCCAGGACAACAGATCTCTACTACACCCCAATCCCCAGTCCCTACATCTCAAGGCCTAGACTGTCAAGATCTAGACCTGTCTCAACAAGTGAAGGACATTCTTCTGGCCTCCAGGAAAACTTCCACAAGACGTTCTTATGCTTTTAAGTGGAAAAGGTTTTCTTCCTGGTGTAATCAGAGAGGACGTAATCCCTCTTTGGTACCAGTAGACTCTTCTAGAGTATCTCCTTCATTTGTCGACGAATTCTGGTCTTCAGACCAATTCTGTTAGAGTCCATCTTAGTGCTATTGCTGCATCTCATAAGCTCTTAGATGAACAACCAATTTCCTCTCATCCATTTATTTCTAGATTTATGAGAGGACTTCTTCTAACAAAACCTTCCATTAAATCACCTCTGGTGGCATGGTATCTTAACCTTGTTCTAGGTGTGCTCATGGAACCACCTTTTGAGCCTTTGGCTACTTCGGATCTAAAGTTTCTTTCATGGAAAATTGTTTTCCTGATTGCCATCACTTCTGCTGGACGCATTAGTGAACTTCAGGCTTTAATGGCTGATCCGCCTTATACAAGGTTTCATCATGATAAGGTGGTTCTTAGGACCCACCCTCATTTTCTTCCAAAGGTGGTTTTACCTTTTCATCTAAACCAGTCAGTTTATCTTCCCGTTTTCTTTCCTAGGCCTCATCCCTCCTCTGCGGAAAGGAAACTTCATACTTTGGGACTGTAAAAGAGCTTTAGCTTTTTATCTCCAAAGAACCCAGCCTCACAGAAAGTCTTCTCAGCTTTTTGTGGCTTTTGACTCTAGCCGTTTAGAACTTCCTGTCACTAAAAGAACCCTCTCTAAATGGATTGCAGATTGTATTTCCTATACATATCAAAGTAAAGGAATACCTCTTGAAGGCCATGTCACAGCTCATAATGTCAGAGCCATGGCAGCCTCAACAGCTAACCTTTGTTCTGTGGCTATTGATGAAATCTGCAAAGCAGCAACTTGGGCCTCAGTACATACTTTCACTGCCCATTATTGTCTAGACAAGGACTCCCGCCGGGATGTCTTGTTTGGTCAAGCTGTAATACAACACCTTTTCCACTCATAATTCAACTCCTGCCCGCCATCCATTTGGATGCCAGAGGGCCCTGGGGGAAGCATGGCCCATCTACATAGATTTGCTACATGCTGGGTCTTCCCTAGGCATCTTTCAGCTCGGGAGTCCCCATATGTGAAGACTCATTCCTGCTTGTTCTTGGAGATAGCGTAGTTACTCACCTGTAACAGGTGATCTCTGGGAACAGCAGGAATAAGTCTTCACAATCCACCCGCCTCCCCTAGGAGTTGTCTTTCTCTCTCTCTTTCTCTATTTTTATCTTGTGATAAGGAAGCTTATGAGGACCCAGGAGACAGGGATAAAGAGAAGAAATTCACCCTTATCAAAGGACCTATTTTACAAGGTCAGAAACACAAAACTCCATTTACACCTAGAAAGCAGGTTTTTCCTAGCTGCAATAGGTTGCAGAATGCCCCTAGTGGAGAAAAGGAGAGGGAATGCAGACCCAGGGTAAGGAACCCTTATGTCACTGAATTCCCCAATTGCTCAGCTGTCATGAGGCAGTCTGATCTCCAACACCTGAGAGGAGAAGGGGTGGGGCTGGAACCTGAGAGGTTTAAGACTAGGTCAGATTATCCAGAGAGGGAGGGAGAGGAATAGGAATGCATACAGAGAGAGTAGGAATGCTTACTGGAAGAGGAATGGAGCTTGGACAGTAAGAACAGCAGGAACAAGGAGCACAAGTTGGAGGATAGGATGAGAAAGCTCAGGTGAATGGTGGCCAGAGCATGAGCGAGGAGAAGCTGGTACAAGCCTTGACCCAGGTAGGAGCATTGGAAGCTTGTCTAATTTGGAGCACTACAGAGTTGCAAGAGACGGCTTTTGCCCTAAGGGAAGGCAGTCAGCTAAGCCCTCTGAGCCAGAAACTAAGGTAGAGCCAATGCAACTGGGTGAACAGGACCTGGCTGTAGAAGAAGACGACTCATACATGGATTGCTCTTTATGCCAATCTTCAATTACAGGGGTTTGGAAGGGAGTCAACCGTAAGAAAAACCTCCAGAGTCCAGTAACCCTGAGAGCCTGTAGATAACTTGTGAAGGTCCTGTATTAAAGGAGAAATACCTTTGCTGAGCAAACTGCAGCTGTCTAATTGAAACTTGTTAAACAGCTGCTAGCTAGTGCAGTGCACAGCCTGAAGCCATGCTGACGGTGAAAGTAAGAAAAGCTTTGATTTTGTTTTCACTATTCCTGAAAGCCTTGCATAGAGAATTGTTTGCCTATGAAGAGTTTAACTTCTTGTTGAAAGGACTTTTCTTTATGCTGAAGAACATTTATAAGCTGTTTTGTTTTGAGTTCAGTTATATCCTGATGTATTTTTGAAAGAATCCTGGAGAAACAATCCAAAGGTGTTAATTTGTGACCCTAGCATTTACCCCATCAATAAATTTCTGTCAAAAGCCTTACTACTCAAAGCCAACTACAATTGTGGTTTTTTTTACCTGAAGCCAAGTACCTCCTGACTGAACTACCTTTCCCATGAGGCATTACAAGGCAGCCAGTCAGGTAAAGGCTAAATGGTGAATCTCTCCTATGACAAGCACGCCCCTCCACACTGTCTGTAAGGGGCTAAGGGCATGACAATCTACTTCTCTCCTTCGGTCTCAGCTTTAAACTCAACTGAAGAGAAGGAGGTAGATAGGCGGGAAGGCAGCGCGCATGTGTGGATGCACGCTCCCAAAAGCGTTCCTATTGGACGCTGGGGAGTGTTCCCGCACGGTCTCCGTCGTTACCGACGATACCCATATGTAAAGACTTATTCCTGCTGTTCCCGGAGATCACCTGTTACAGGTGAGTAATTACGCTTTATCCTCATCAGTTTCTGCATATTCCTCCCCTGCACCCTTGAGTCTAACAATACCACTTTTGACCTTCCTGCTCTCACTAACAAAGATTTTTGTAGTCGTCTATAAGTTTCGCACATTTGTCTGCTGGTAGTTTCTCCCACTCTTCAAATGTGATTTGTTCCAGCTCATGAATGTTTACAGGATTCCTTTTACCACTGGCAGATTTCAACTCTTTGTAAAGGTTCTCAATTGCATTGAGATCAGAACTTATTGCTGTCTAGTTTAAAACAGCCCATTTGTTCCTTTTAACCATTCTTTTGTACTTTTGGATGTATGTTTTGGGTCCTTGTCCTGCTGGAGGACCCATGACCTTCAACCCAGACCTAGCTTTCTGACACTAGGTAGCACATTTCACTCCAAAATACCTTGGTAGTTCACTGACTGCATGATTTCTTTAATATGTTTCAGGCCTCCAGTTCTTGAGGCAGCAAAACAGCCCCACAACATTATAGAACCTCCACCATATTTAAATGTAGGAAGGGTGTTTTGTTCCTTATAAGTTTTATCTCTTCACCTGTAAATGTATCTCTGGTCTGCATTGCTAAAGAGCTCAAGTTTGGTTTCATCTGTCCACAGAACATTTTCCCAGAAGGACTGTGGTTTCTCAAGGTGGGTTTGGGCAAAAATCAGATGTACCATTTTATGTCTGTCTTTGAGCAGTGGGGTCCTCTTCTGTCTTCATCCATGAAATCCTTTGTTTGGTGCATGGCGTATTGTGCGGGCTGAAACCACCACTCCAGATTGCTCCAGGTCAGCCTTAAGCTCTTTGGATGTTGTATGTGGTATTTTTCCAGTATTTCACTCTAACCTTTGAAGATTTCTTGGCTTACATTTCCTCTTCCCACCATGTCCTGGGCGGTTCTGCACAGTTGCATGAGCAGGTCTTTGGAGATGGCTTCGTATCCGTGTGATGTTTGATGATGGCTTTTCTAACTATCTCAGGCAGCTCTCTTTTCACCATTGTGAAACTGGAACAGGGAGCGAATGGCCATTTTAAACATTAGAGCCATCATTCATTGGTTGATTCAAGTCATGTGAGTACTGACAATTAATCACAGGTGCATCTAATTTTACTACAGTGGGAATGTAATTTGAATGGTTTATAAGGGTGCCAATAATTATGTCTTGGCAATTTATCCCAGTTTTTATACTATTTCCTTTTTTAATTGGTCTTGTTTTATTTGATTCTTTTGTATGTCAAAGATGTGTGCGTATATAGTCCAAAACCATTTCACTGGCCAATTTTTTAAGGAGATATTGGACATTAAATGGTTGAACTGCAAGGGTGTAAATAATGTTGACCACAACTGTATAATTTTATCGCAAGGCATCACAAACTGTTAGGATCTTCCACCTTGCCAAAGACTAAAAAGTGATCTTTGTCATCGTAAACACCAACACAATGCTCAGGTTTATAAATAAGTGACTTTGGCCTTATTAAACAAGGTATAAAAGCTTGGAAAACATTTAATTATTATACAAATTTATTAGTGTAAATGGAGTTATATAGCCATGTATAAGGTGCATATCTTTTCCAAAGGTCCGCAGACAATTTGTGGGTGATAACCTTATTGAACTAATCTTATACATTTATAACTAGCTTTTTAAATTATACTTTTGTCATTAGGTCAGTAATTAGATTTAGAGTAATTAGTAGGTATAGAGCTGGGGGATTTCTGTGCAATGCAAAATTTTGTGCAGAATCCTAAATCTAGTGCACAGAATTTGGCAGCAAGCATTCAGAAGAGGAGTGATGCAGCAGGGATGGTCCAAGTGGCCAGAAGAGGAAGGAGACAACAAGGTCAGCCCAAGTGGCCAGAAGAGAGGAGAGGCAGCAGGGTTAGTCCATGTCACAGAAGAGGAGAGAGGCAGCAGGGTCAGCCCATGTGACCAGAAAAGGAAGCTGTGGCCCACAAGGTCTATAGGGCAGGCTACTGCTTCTTTGTACCGTACAGGTCAGGATGAAGATAGAAGTGGTGGGGACCAAGTTTGGGTAGGCAAAGGAGCAAGAGAGCTGGAAGGTGAGCCTGGGATTGAGGAAGAAAGAGCTGAGGAAGATAGGGTTGAGACCTGGAAGATTGAGAAAAGAGTGAGCTGGGGGGATCAAATCGGGGTTGGGGGGATAAGAACGAGCCGGGGAGATTAGGCCAGTGGGGTAAGGAGAGCTGAGCTGCAGTTTCACCGTTGGCGCATGTTAATGTGTAGGTTCCATTGCATAAAATGGCACCTGCAGTAAATAATATTCATTAATGCATGTTAGCGCATTGTAACATGCTAGTGCCTTTTAGTAAATTTAGTCCAAATATGCAGAATTTTGAAATATGATATGCAGAATTTAATATTTTTTGTGCAGTATTTCCCCAGGCCAGTCTAAAAAAATAAAATAAAAAGGTTTAACCTACAACTTTCTTACTGACCTTTTTTGTTTTGAGGTATTTAGTGACAATCTTGCTGATGACATTTGAGCTGAAATGCCCTGAAGTTAGGAATGGATCAAGGAATACCCCCATTGTCAGCCTCTGCAGTCTATAATTGAATCGGCATGTAAACAGTTTCCCTCTAATCACCAGATATAGTACCTTCGGACTCATGCTAGTGAAGCATTGAATCAAGAGATCTGTAGCCTTTCATCAGCTCTATTAAAATATAAATACAATTTATATATCTATATATACTTAATGTTTTTTTCTGATACTCTTTTTGCTCAATTTTAGTTGTAATCACAAAACATTTTGTTGCCTACATGTAGCTGTTTATATTCCACCGATTTTTTTTCTAACTATTGTCTCTTTGTGCCAGTTTATATAAAGCCAGATCATAACATAATAACATCAAATAACCAATGATTGTTGTTTTAAAGTATATGTTAACTTCTTGTTTGGGCTTAGAAGTTAAAGATACTGTGTTTCTGAATCAGTTCAGCAGTGTGATGACTGGCTGCATGGAACAGTCCAGAAATCACACTCCGATGCTGCAAATAGAAACATCTGATTTTGTTATAGTAAAATAGTTTTATTTTTTGGATGATGATTAGCTTATGGAACGTTCCACTTAGTACTATAACCAATCTCATGCATGCCCTCTCTCCCATTGTTTTATGTAAAAACGGCATGTTATACTGTAAACCGCTTTGATTTTAAGAGAAAGCAGTATAGAAAACCTACTAAATAAATAAATAGTATGATGGAGCCTATGCAACAAAACTGAAGTTTAAAAGATTTTAAGGTGAACTCGCAAAAGAAAATTAAGGTGTTAATGCAAAGCCTTTTGCGTCAGCATGTAAAATTCTAGCCAGCTAGCATGGCCACAATAATGACATGTATGGCAACCCAAAAAACTTAACCTGCCCATTCACTTCAAGCTGGAAGCAGTGGTAGTAGGGCGCAAGTCATCAGTGAGGATTTCCACCATCTCACAATAACAATAAGCTCCTGTTTGGGTTATTTATTTAACGGATTTTGATATATTGTTTTGCTACAAGTCAAAACAGTTTACATGGAACTCGGTGAAATACAATGAATGCGTTAAATAGAACATTATGAACATTTACAAAGAACAATTTGAACATTTTGGAGATAACAGAGAACAGTGAACATTTTTTAGAACGCTCAATAAGTTATTCCTCTCTCTTCTGCAGATGCATCCAAACTTCCTTCCTTCAGTGGTGTTCGCTTTCCATCTTAATCATCCAGCAACACTTTTTTCCTTAAGCCACATGTCCAATTTCTTATGCACTTGAATAGTAAATGAGCTGTAGCATTATATTTGGAGAGGACTAATGCCCTTAACATCACCCAGCTTTTTCCTCTGGTCCTCAAACTGGGTCCTCCTTTACCAAGCATACACACTTCAGTCGGCTAGCAGACTGCATGTCCTTTGCTGATGCTCTAGCAGGCTTGAGTTAATGGATCATGTTAAGGCTCTCAGTATTACAGCTATTGCTGCTTTGGTATCGGCTTCTGTGAAGGAGATTTGCTAGGCTGCAATATGCACCAAGTCCATACAGTCATATCTCCATTATCCTTTTGAAAGGGTTTCCTGATAGTAGATTTGGTTAGCCTGTTTTGAGGTATCTCTTTGATTTAGAATTCAACTTCAACCTCCAGTGCCATTTTCTGTGATTTCAAGATTTTATTGGAGGGGTGGGGGAAAATGAAGTCTATTGCAGCTCCTGAACTGCATGTGACTGCAAATCTTATGGTGATAGTCTAGCATACTATTTAAAGTGAAAGTACTGTAAAGAAGAGACAGCCCAGACTTTTCCAGATCCATTCGGTATTAAAAGTATAATAGTAATACAGGATACATATTAAATATGATTACAAACATTAGATCTGGAGCACTTCCCCGCCACTACAACCTACAATCCACCCTTCACCTATCAAACCACCATCAAACCATACAGGTCCTTCTATAAATATCTTTCCTGGCTTATGTTTTCTTCAAAGCTGGCAATTTTTTTTAAATGATGGTGGTTCAGCTGAGTTTAGTGATATCAGGTGAACTGTTGCCATTTAAAAATCAATGACTGATGCTCAAAACAGGAGAAGCCAGAAAATCTAAACTCAGATGAGTGAGGGAGGATGACTTGAGGGCTCTTTTGTCCTGGGATATAGTTCCAGTAGGAGTCATTGTGATCCATCTCTGATTATGCCTCTTATTTTAGTGCTCCCTACTGCATTAAAAGGTTCGGTTTGTACCCTTGGTGTCACCTCAGATAATTCTGTGACCTTTGAGTCCCAAATTTTAGGTGTTATCAAGAAATCTATCTTTGCTCTTAAAAGTATGCTTAGTCTGATCCCTTCTCAAGGCTGAAAAATTTCCTACCCTTATTCATGCTCTGGTATTAAATTGTCAGGACTACTGTAATTCACTTTGTTCTGGACTGAAAGGAACATTAAGCAAATATTTGCAGAGAATACAAAAAATGGCAGTCAAGCTTCTTTATAGAACTAAAAAGATTGATCTGGTATTTCCACTTCTGAAGGATCAACATTGGTCACCTATCTTTCTGTTCTGCATTGAAGATCCTGGTATTAACCCATTGGGCTCTGTATCATTTCAGACTTGTTGTTGTTAAGTGCCGTCGAGTCGGAGTCGACTCATGGCGACCCTCTGGATAGCTATCCTAAATTGTGTTCGGTCTTCAGTCAGGCGGCTCATTGTTGACAGACTGGTACCCGTAGCTGCTGTTATTGTATCGATCCATCTCATTGCTGGTGCTGGCCTTCCTCTTTTGCATTTACCTTCTATCTTGCCAAGCATGATGTATTTCTCTAATGATCTCTCTCTTCGCATGATGTGTCCAAAGTATGAAAGACGAAGTCTTGTCATCTGAGTTTCTAAGGAAAGCTTAGGTTTGATGATCTCTAGTACCGACTGGTTTGTTCTTTGGGCAGTCCATGGTATACACAATATTTGCCACCAGCACCATAATTCAAAGGCATCAATTTTCTTCCTGTCTAACTTTTTCACTGTCCAGCTTTCACATCCATATGATGTTATTGAAAATACCATGGCTTGAACAAGTCGAATCTTTGTATGGAGAGAGACATCTCTGCTCTTGAGAATCTTATCTAGCTCTTTCATAGCCATTCTGCCAAGAGCAATGCGTCATCTGATTTCTTGACTGCTTGTTGCTTCTTTATTGATAGTTGATCCAAGTAGGTTAAAGTTGTTCACAATTTCAATTTCTTTTCCTTCAACGATGAACCTGTTGACTATGCCAGTTGTCATGATCTTCGCCTTTACATTAAGGTGCAGGCCCATTTTGAGACTTTGTTCTTTGATTGTGAGAAGCAAATGTTTCATATCATCTTCACTTTCAGCCAGTAATGTGGTATCATCAGCATAGCGAAGGTTGTTGAGTCTTCCACCAATCTTCACACCTCTGTTGTCTTCATACAATCCTGCTTCTCTGATGATTTGTTCTGCATATAAATTAAACAGGTAGGGGGAAAGTATGCAGCCTTGTCTTACACCTTTGCTTATTTTAAACCATTCTGTTTCTCCTTGTTCTGTTCGAACATTTGCTTCTTGATCAATGTACAGATTGTGCAAGAGTACGATCAGGTGTTCTGGTATACCCATGCTTCTTAATGTGGCCCAGAGTTTCTCATGGTTTACACAGTCAAAAGGTTTGCTATAGTCGATAAAGCACAAATAGATATCCTTTTGGTATTCTTTAGTCTTTTCAAGGATCCATCTCACATCCGCAGTGATGTCTCGTTCCTCGCCCTTTCCTGAACCCTGCTTGCACTTCAGGTAGTTCTTGTTCCAGGTATGGTTGTAGTCTCTTTTGAATAATCTTTAGTAGAACCTTGCTGGCATGTGGAATCAGAGCGATTGTGCGATAATTTCCACAGTCATTTGGATCATCTTTCTTTAGTATTGGTATAAACACAGATCTTTTCCAGTCAGTTGGCCATGATGATGTCTTCCATATTTCTTGTAAGTGTCTTGTAAGTACGGTAACAGCTGCATCAGATTGCTGTAATACTTCTATGGGAATGCTATCAATGCCTGGTGCTTTATTCTTTGATAAGGCTTTCAATGCTGCTTCAACTTCTTCTTTCATCACCAATGGTTCCCGATCATAAGGTACAGGTTGAAATGGCTGTGGGTCCACTTGATCTTTATCATATAAAAACTCTGTATATTCCTTCCATCTTTTCTTGATCTTCTCAGCATCATTCAACATAGAACCTTGAGCATCTTGTAACATTCCAATTCGAAGCTGGAACTTTTTCTTTAACTCTCGTAGCTTTAGGAAAGCCAATCTTGTTCTTCCTCTAATAATTTCTGCTTCTATTTCCTTGCATGCGTCATTGTAGTACTTTTCCTTGTCCTGTCTTGCTGCACGTTGGAAATCTCGGAGTTCTGTGATTCTTTCTTTCTCCTCTGGCTTTAGCTTCTCTGTGTTTCTGGGCAATTTTCAGAGTTTCTTCTGTTATCCATTTTGGCCGTCTTTTTCTTTTTCACCTTTTGTAGAGACTTCTCGCTTTCTTCCAACACAACCTTCTTGATGTCATTCCATAACTCTTCTGGAGCTCTGTCATTTGCATCTAAAGCAGCAAATCGATTTTGCAGGCAGTCTTTAAATTCCAGTGGTATATTCTCAAGGTCATATTTTGCTGCATTCATGAGTGGTTTGCTCTTTTTCAACTTTAGCTTGAGTTTGCATACTAGTAGTTGATGATCTGTACCACAGTCAGCTCCAGGTTTTGTCTTTGTTGATGTTATAAAGCTTTTCCATCATTGATTTCCACAGATGTAGTCAATTTGATTTTTATACAATCCATTGGGTGAAGTCCATGTGTACAGTTGCCGCTTGTGTTGCTGGAAGAAGGTGTTTGAGATGAATAGATTGTTGGTCTTGCAGAAGTCTATCAGTCTTTCTCCAGGTTCATTTCTGTTGCCAAGTCCATATTTCCAACTACTTTGTCGTCTTTGTTGCCAACCTTTGCATTCCAGTCACCCATGACTGTTTGCATGTTCTGTCAATTTCAGCTTGTACTTGTTCATAGAACTCTTCAATTTCATTCTCTTCTGCAGCTGTTGTTGGGGCATATACTTATAGATGTGTTGATAGGCATTCCTCGTAGACAAATAGAGATTAAGCGTTCGCTGACTGCATTGTATTTCATTACAGTTCTTGCAAATTTCTTCTTTATTATAAATGCAACACCATTTCTTCTTTGTCTTTCATTTCCAGCATAGTAGACCATGTGATCTTCTGATGCAAAGTGCCCGATGCCAGTCCATTTCAGTTTGCTGACACCCAACAGATCGTTGTACACGTTCCATTTCATTCTTGACCACCTCCAACTTCCCTTGGTTCATGCTTCGTATGTTCCATGTTCCATGTTCCAATGTGTAAGACATATTTACAGCTTCTGACTCTCATTTCATGCGCAGCTACATCAGCAGTCAGACGTCCCATGGGCTTTGATCCAACCACATCATAAATGCTGGCTTTACTCTGAAAAGTCTTCAGCTCTTCCCTAGTAGCTAGTTGAGTGCCTTCTGACCTGGGGGTCTCATCTTCCAGCACTACAGCACAATTTGTTTGGTTGTAACTATCCATTGGGTTTTCATGGCAAGATACAGAAGTAGATTGCCAGGCCTTTCTTCTGCGCAGTTTAAGTTTGGTGGTGTTGTCGTTCTCACAGAAATGTGATTCTCCGCCGTCAACACTATCCCATTCTGCTGCTGCCCAGATGGGTGGTTTGTCTTGGTCTGGCACCTCAGCTGAGACCTGTCCATCTTGGGAGACCCTGCCAGTAGTTAAACTACCTATAGTTTAGCTCTCAGCATCACTAATGCACACAAGCCCTCACAGCACGACAAGCTGCAAACCAAGCGAGGGTTATTCCCTTATTCCAGCGTTTCTCAACATGGGGGTCGCCACAGGATTTAGCGAGGGTCGCCTCGTCTCCGCCATGTTTTAAAAAAATTTAAAAAAATAAAAATTTAAAACGCGCACAAGTTGCTGCTGTTGCCAAGTCCGCTTCTCGGCAGCGGCAAACTCACCGCCTCCCTTCTAATGCAGCCGCGGCTCCCTGCCTCTTAGGGAACCACGGCTGTGCCTGTAAAACCATTGCGGAGCCTTCCTGTCTCTCGACGGGCTCCGTGCAGCATTGTCCCGCCTCCAAAGGAAGTGGTAAAGAACTTTCTTTGGAGGCAGGACAATGCTGCACAGAGCCCGTCGAGAGACAGGGAGGCTCGGCAACAATTTTACAGGCACAGCCGCGGTTCCCTAAGAGGCAGGGAGCCGTGGCTGCATTAGAAGGGAGGCAGACATGGGGAGAGGGGATGAGGGGGCAGGGAACCTGCAGCACGGCTGACATGGACAGAGGGGGGGCTGATATGGATGGATGGAGGGAGGGAGGGGGCGGACATGGAGGGAGGGAGCTGATATGGATGGATGGAGGGAGAGGGGCTGACATTGACAGAGGGAGGGGGCTGATATGGATGGATGGACGGAGGGGGGCTGATATGGACAAAGGGGAAAGACAGGGGGACATACTGGACAGACGGGATAAATGCTGGACAGAGGCGAGAGACAGTGCGGGTTAGGATTATAATGGGCTGATGGGGGAGCTAGCACTGGTAATGGGCAGATGGGGGCTAGGACTGGTAATGGGTTGATTAGAGAAGGCTAGGACTGGGAATGGACTGATCAAGGGGGGGTAGGACTGGTAATGGACTGATGGGGGGCTAGCATTGGGGGCTAGCGTGGCCCTTAGGCGGAGGCCAGTGACGGAGGCCATTCTCCAAGCACCAGACCCGAAGACCAGCAAGGAACAAACCCAGAACACCAGACCGCGAAAACGCAAGTAAAGTCAATGCACTCTAAGCATAGTACCTACCCTACACTGTAGCTATCTTAGAATCAGAGGACTGGACAACCCAAACAGAAGTACCATTTACTGTAAACTCCAAGAAAATATTGCTCATACATATATCCTGATACTGCCAGATTAACGTATCATCTATACTTGTCCTATGATGTATGTAGCATATCTATATAACCTACTAGACCTAGTTAGCTCAAATAATTGATACTTGTGTAACCTGCTACTAGTCTTATTCTTACAGATTTTACCAGTTTAACCTCCTATTTACAATTACCTCTAAGGTAGGTTGTTTAATCTATGTAACCAGCCAGTCCCAGTTAACTTTGGCTCAATATACCTGTGTAATTTGCAGTTATCTAATATTACCAGCCTTTATCTGCCATCAGCAACCACGGTAACCATCACTAACAGACTGTGTACACGCAACTTAAAATCCTGAAGTATCTTTATCCTATGATTTAAAATGTAATATGTAAGCTCCAGTAATTCCCGATAGATCGAGAGCCCACCACAAACCGCAGCCCTCCTACAACTGAACCAAAGATAGAGCAAACTATCACAACCAGGCAACATACCTACCCACCACCACCAACCAACCTCCCAGCCCAGATCCACACCGCAACAAAGCACACAAAATGGCCCTACCCTGCATCATCTCGATTGCCCTCTACCTCCTTGCTACAGGCTTAAGCAATGTCACTGGCCTATACACTAACAACAACCACATACCAACTATCCACAGTTATAGAAAGAGATGGCCAGATACCCCATTCTATGAATCACAGGAAACCTCCCAAATTCACCACCACCACCTCCTGCAGGTATCATTACAGCACAACAAGAAGAAGAAACAAGAAGAAAACCCCCTCCCTCGAATCATGAAATGTGCCCTTGTAAATGCAAGATCTGTACGTAAAAAATGGCCGGTCATCTCAGATATGATATCACTACATAACCTTGACCTACTACTGATCACCGAGACATGGCTTTCCTGTGATGACAACGTGATACTCAACCAGCTCCTGCCTGCTAACTTCTCTATCCATACATGTCATAGAGCAGCCAAAAGAGGAGGCGGCGTCCTCGCCATCACCAGATCTGATCTTCAATTCAACATAAAAGATGCAACCAGCTCGCCGCTCCTAGACACAATCTCGATAGAGAACAAGTGTTCCTCCATCAATCTACTCTACAGAGCGCCATCATCTGATGCAGATGCAGCCGCAAACTCCCAGAGCCCACATACAACAAGCTGGGTACTAGGAGACTTCAACCTCCCCTCCCTGCAAGACTCTCACTCAAAGGCGTTCCTCCAAGCCATGAAAGATCTAGGATATAGCCAATTAATCAAGGAACCTACCCATATAAAAGGAGGCATGCTAGATCTAATATTCACAACAGACCCAACCATCAGAGAAACAACCATCCCTGATATATCAATCACCGCTGTCCCATGGTCAGATCACTCATTAATCCTATTCCAAATTCCTCAGCCAAGCCATGTCCAAAAAGATGAAAGCACAGCAATCGGTCAGTCCAACAATCCGCCGAGAAGATTCCAACCATTCAACAAAGATCTAATCCTGAAATCAGCAATCCCACTAATGAACTCACCAGCACACAACCCTGATGAACTAGTCTCCAACTGGAACGAAATACTCAGTTCAATAGCTGTTCGCCCAGCAAAAAACAAACCTCAAGCGAAACGACACACAGCAGCATGGTACTCTACTGAGTTGAAAGCCTCACTCGCGACACTAAGAAAACTTGAGAGACGCTGGCGCCGCTCACGCTCAGAAGCAGACCAAAAGGCATACAATTTACAACTCACAGCGCACCGTACCGCAGTGACTGAAACCATGAGACGTTACCACGCCGACACTTTAAAGAGATCCCTCAACAAACCTCGTGACCTGTTTGCCCTCATTAAGCAACTTACAACAGAACCTGCATCAGAACAAACAAATGGAATCCATCCTCAAACATATGCGGATTATCTACAAACGAAACTTTGTCAGATAAACAACAACCCAGTGTCCAGCATCATCCTTCAGCCCTACAATCAAACACCACTCACTACCTTCACAACTCCATCCAAACGATGCATCGAAGACACCATAGCAGCCATCAATACGTCCACAGCGCAATCTGATCCATGCCCAGCTTTCTGGGTCAAGGAACTCCGGACTGACCTCAGTCCAATCATATCCAGACTTATTCAACAATCGTTCACAACAGGTGATTTCCCACGCACCCTCAAACAAACTTCAATAAGACCTCTACTAAAAAACAACAAACTCGACCAACAGAAACCAGAATCCTACAGACCCATAGCAAGCATACCAGTGCTTGCAAAAATAATGGAAAAGATAGTTCAGAGACAAATACAAGATCACATTGATTCCAATGCACCACTGGATCCATGCCAGCATGGATTTAGAGAATCTCACGGGGTCGAGACCCTTCTTATCACACTCTTCAGCAACATAATATCAGGCATCGACAATACCCGCCAAGGCTTTGTCCTTGTCTTCCTTGACATCGCGGCAGCGTTTGATTCCGTTAGCCATGAGCGCCTCCTAGAACGCCTCAAAGAAAAAGGAATCTCCGGTAAAGCACTCGAGTGGTGCAGGTCCTACCTCTCGGACAGATGGCAGCAGGTAAGATCCAGAAACACATCATCAGAACCATTCCACCAAAGCCAAGGTGTCCCACAAGGATCCTCCCTCTCCGCCTTACTATTCAATATATACATGCAACCTCTCTGCAACCTGATCCGGTCTTTCAACATTAACTGCATGATATACGCAGATGATGTGCTATTATACACGCCTTTTGCAACAGAAAACCCAGACCTCGAACCAATAACATGCTGCATAAACGAAATATCCAATTGGCTACAATCCCAAAACCTCCGGATTCAACACAAGAAGACGGAGGTGATGTTCATTACAAGGAACCGTAACTTCACTGCCCCAATAGTACTGAAAGTGAAGGAAGCAGACCTCCAGACCAAATCCGCGATCAGATACCTCGGCATCACACTAGACCAGAACCTAAATATGCAGGCTCATATAAGTAACACTGTAAGGGCAGTATATCATAAAATTAGATCCCTTAGATACCTAAGATCTCTGCTGGAGCCAGATGATTTCAGGACTATCTATCAGGCACTAATTATCCCGCATTTCGATTATGCAAATGCAATACTTCAAGGTCTCCCCCAAACCACCCTAAACCCACTGCAAATGGCAATGAACACCGCAGCAAGAGTACTGCACGGAGCATCCAGGAAAGACCATGTCACACCTATAATGAAACAACTCCACTGGCTCCCGATTCAAGGTAGAATTACATTCAAGACCTTGCTGCTCACCTTCAAAGCCACCAAAGGTCTCTCGTCAACTTCACTAACTGAGCTAATCCAGATGACACCCCACAACAGAGACAGAAGGTCAGTAGCTCAAAACACCTTGATAGTCCCAAGATCTATAACTCAATGCACCAACTCAACATCCAGCAGGACTTTCAAACTTTATGCACCAGTGATCTGGAATAACCTCCCTCACAACATCAGATCAATCCCAGACATATTCCAATTCAGGAAGGCCGTGAAACACTACCTCTTCCTCATACATTACCCTGAAACCAATAGAAACTCAGCACCATTTGCCGAAACCACCCAAATCACCACTGTCTAAAACCATACAAACACATGATCAGCCTACAAATTGTATATATTGTATATATTGTGGTTGTACATAGTTACCCTGTTAGCCAAGTTGAATATCCTGTTCATATGTAAACACAAAGTACTATTGGAAATGTGTATGTTCACTGTTTATTGTAAACCGCGCTGATGCTGAATAGCGCGGTATAGAAGAGACTTTAAATAAATAAAAATAAATAAATAAATAAATAAATGAGCTGATTGGTGAGGATAGGACTGGTAATGGGCTGGTGGGGTAGGACTGGTAATGGACTGATGGGAGGCTAGCATTGGAAATGAGCTGATCGGGGGGGCTATGACTGGAAATGAGCTGATTAGTGGAGGCTAGGACTGGTAATGGGCTGATGAAGGGGGTAGGACTGGTATTGGGCTGATTAGGGGAGGCTAGCACTGGTAATGGGGTTGAGGGGGGATTAGCACTAGAAGTGAGCTGATTGGGGGGCTTTGACTGGGAATGGGCTGATTGTGGGGAGGGGAGGATAGAGCTGCTGGCCCTGGAAGAAACCTGGGGGCTAAGGCTACAAATGGGCTGATATGAGGGGATGGGAGAATGGAACTGGAAGGGAGTGGATCTGAGAGGGGCTGCCATGGTATTTGTATTAGGAGGGACTGGTCAGTGGGGAAGGAGGGTGACTGGAAGGCAATGGACACCAGTGGCACTCATGGGAATGCAAGTTGACATTGGAAGGTACTGAGAGTGAGGATTGGAAAGGGGCTGATACTGGGGATGGTTACTGGGACTGGAAATAGGCTGATGGAAGGAAGTGAAGAAAACGAAAGAAGAGATAAGAAATGGCAGATGGACCATAGACCACAGAAAGAGAGCTAAGAGAAGACAGGAAAGCAGAAGCTTCAGATCAGGATCAGCATGATCAGAGAATAAATTGGTCAGACAACAAAGGTAGAAAAAATAATTTTATTTCATATTAGTGATTTGACTACAAAATCATAATTTTGAAATCAAATATTGTTACTTGTTGTGATTAATTATTGTGGTTTAAATAAGTAAATTTTATAAATAAAAACATATTGCAAAGGCCTATAATATATTAATAATTCAACAAATGATTACAGCGACAATGCGTTAAAATCAAATGCGTCTCTCTTCTTTTACCGTTATCATTGGGGGTCATCACAAGTTGACCAATGGTAAAAGGGGTCACGGTACAAAAAAGGTTGAGGACCACTGACTTATTCCCTTATTCCCCCTCTTGCATCTTTACATAGTAAACATCAGCTCTGCACAAAACAATCTTCCTGTTTATCCCTCCAGTCCAGTCCTGCACCTCTGGGGTTGTGCTCTCCTCCTAGCAGCTTGGAGACTGAGTACGTCATCTTTTTGATGACTGGCATATATATACCGCTGGCACCTCCCACCAGGTCCAGAATGTTCAGTCTCCAAGCAGCTGAAGAGAGCAGTAAGCCAGAGTGCTAGGCTTACTGGAGAGACGGCAAAGGAGAGAGTAGGGTTTCTTACCTTATTTTGCCTTTGATTTTCCTTTTAATATTTTGGTAAGCCCTTCCTACAGCCCCTTCTTTCGCTTGGGCTGGAGCCGGCAGGCTCTTTCCTTTCTGCAGTGTTTCTGTGGAGAAGAGGCCCCCTTCTCTCCTTCCTGCAGGCTGCGTGAAGGAGGAGGCTTCGGGGTGGAGGTTTGCCAGCTGGAGGACCGTTTGGGCTGGAGCAGCTCCAGAACCTGTGAACAGGTGAGGGGTCGCTGGCTGGAGGCACCAATGCTGGCAGAGAGGGGCAGGCCAGTTCACTCACTGCATCACGGCTTGGTGTGGGAGCGGGATGGCAGCACGTGGGCTCAGTGAGCACTTCACAGAGGAGCGGAGAAGAATAAAACAGCGAAATTTGAAGCGGTAGCCTTGCAGCTGCCAACCTTTTGGGAGGCCTAGCAGCGTGCCGGTAGGATCGGGTTGCTGGGGCCTTCCTCCTTTGACGCGCGGGTATTTTCAAGCTGCTCTTCTCATTTTTCAGGCCGCAGCCTTTGGGTGTCCTGCAGGGCCGGAAGGCACCATTTAAAAAAAAAAAATACTCAAAGATGAGAAGCTAAAGCCAAGAGAAGAGAGGGGATAAGAGATTTTTATGTAGTTTTATCCTATGACCCAGCAGACTGAGGCTCCCTGTGACTAAGCGTACCCTGTCTAACTGGGTGGTGGACTGTATTTCCCTCGCTTATGAGCAAGTGGGCCTCTCCCTTGAGCATTGGATCACAGAGCATCGCATAAGGGCGATGCCCATGTTGGTAGTTAATCTCCACTCTGTGCCAGTGACTGAGATCTGCAGAGCCACCTCTTTGTCCTCAATTTACACATTCGCAGCTCACTACTGCCTGGAGAGCGAGTCCCGCAAGGACAGTGCCTTCAGCCAGGCAGTACTCCGTAACATTTTCAGGGTGTAGGTAACGCCTCTTATTTTATCAGGGCTGGCCCCAGAGTTGGTTCAAGGTGTTGGTGCCCTAGGCAGACCTTAAACTTTACAACCTCTCCCCCCCCCCCCCCCCCCCCGGCTGTTAAAATTTATTTTTTAGCTTTGAATACCCTACTCTTTGCAGCCCCACAGGTTGCCGCCTAATTTACCAGATGGTCAGGCCGGCCCTGTATTTTATACTACTTTTTCCTCAGTTTGCACTCCTACTTCCTGACTAGTGATTTAAACCAGGATTTAAATCAAATCTACCTTGGCTACAACTAATTTAAAAAAACAACAACTTTTTCAAGTACCTCAAACACTGCTGTTCCCATCCCGCTTTTCTAACTGGGTCTCCTTGTGACCTTGGTCAAGTTCTTTCACCCTCCTTTGCTTCAGATATAACCTGAATTGTAAGTCCATTTTGATAAGGAAATAACATAAGAACATAAGATATATGCCATACTGGGTCAGACCAAGGTCCATCAAACCCAGTATCCTGTTTCCAACAGTGGCCAATCTAGGTCGTAAGTACCTAGCAGTTTCCCCAAAAGACACAGGTTCCTCAATGCTTGTATTGGGCATTGGATTGCCCGGATCCCCTTTAATAATGGTTTATGGACCTTTCCTCCAGGAACTTGTTCAAACCTTTTTTAAACCCGGCTACACTAACAGCTTTTACTACAGCCTCCGGTAACGAATTCCAGAGTTTGATTACATGTTGAGTGAAAAAAAATTTTCTCTTATTAATCTTAAATAGGTTACCATGTAGCTTCATTTTATGTCCCTTGGTCTTTCTATATTTTGGTTCATTATGATTATATGTGTGTATACTTTTAAGTGGTTTTAACTTATATATGTATACAATTTTAGGTTTTCTTTAATGGTTTGGTGGTTGTTTTTAACATATATGTTTAATTTGTACTATGTAGTTTGGCTTTGTTATTCTTATCTCCTCCTTTTTTAGTTTAGTGATCAAGTATAGCGTTCCAACATTTTAGTTTTTATTTATCTTTATATGGTTTTTATGTGTTAATATCTATTTATGTATAATTGTTTATTTTTTACAATTGATCTATATTTATATTTTTGAGTATAAATGAATAATGTTTTGTTATTTTTATTTGCCTCACTTTTTTTGTTTTTAGTTTGCCTTCACCCCTGATGAAGTATATACGAAACAAGGCCTGTGTCGGGTTGGCATT
This sequence comes from Ichthyophis bannanicus, assembly GCA_033557465.1. NCBI lineage: Eukaryota > Metazoa > Chordata > Amphibia > Gymnophiona > Ichthyophiidae > Ichthyophis > Ichthyophis bannanicus. Next base: position 149,734,533 of record CM066040.1, on the reverse strand, counting down.
ATGTATCAATAAAAGTTTTTTATAGAATTCCTATCCTTGGCTTTTGTCCACGTTCTCTGACTGTGCCTTCTAATCTGACGTGGTTGTTTTGCTCTTTGTTGGACCTAAATACCATTTCAGACATGGGTAACTTCCCTACATCATCTTCAGTAAAGACCGAAGCAAAGAATTCATTCAGTCTTTTTGCTATGGCTTTGTCCCCTCCCTTAGTGCCCCTTTTACCGCTCTCTCATCTAATGGTCCAACTGATGCTCTCTCAGATGTTTTGCTATGAATGTACTTGAAAAAGGTTTTAATATGCGTTTTTGCTTCCACAGCAAGCTTTTTTTCAAATTCCCTTTTGGCCTGCCTTATCAATGCCTTGCACTTTTCTTAAAGCATGGAATACATCTGTTCTGGACGTCCAAGCTGGTACTCTTAAACACCTTCCAGGAGAGTACTTTTAAACAACACCCATGCCTGATGTAAATCTTTAACCTTTGCAGCAGCTCCTTTTATTTTTTTCTTAAACATTTTCCTCATGTATCATAGTCTCCCTTTTCAGATTAAAAGATTTCCTTACCATCCTTATTCCATTTATTAAATCAAATGTGATCACTATTGCCAAGTGGCCCCAACACTCTTTTATCTCTTGCACCAGATCCTGTGTTCCGCCAGATCCTGTGGTCCAAAATAGCTTCCCCTCTTGTCGGTTCATGAACCAGCTGCTCCAAGAAGCAGTCATTTATTTCATCTAGAAATTTTATCTCCCTAGCATGTCATGCAGTGACACTGACCCAGTCTATACCGGGGTAATTGAAATTGCATTATTACTGTGTTGTAACGTTTGTTAGCTTATCTGATTTCTTTTAGCATTTCATTATCCATCTGTTCATTCTGTCCAGGTGGTGGTAGTACACCCCCTCCCCCCCCCCCACTGCCATTGCTTTCCCCTTTTAACATGGAATTTCTATCCATAGAGATTGTACAGTATATTTTTTTTCCTGCAAAACTTTAATCCTATGTGACTCAATGCCCTCTCTAACATAGAGCGCAACCCCTCCACCAGTTTCATCCTATAACTGAGATATAGTTTGTACCCAGGTATCAGTGTCCCATTGGTTGTCCTCCTTCCATCAGGTCTCTGAAATGCCAATCATATGCAACCTTTCATTTAATGCTTTATATTCTAACTCTCCCATCTTATTTTTTAGACTTCTAGCGTTTACATACAGACATTTTAGAGGTTGTCTTTTGCATCTGTTGTGGCATTAAAGGTCATTTTAGGATCACTGTCTGGAGCTTTAAGGAAAAGGAGCAGATGTGAAGGGGAGAAGGGAAACTCTTATGAGTGGAGCAGGCTCCTCCCACCTTAGGAAACAGTCTTATGCTCCTAGTCACTATTTCCTGTTTTCCTACATACCCTTGAAGATTTCATCAACTTAGGAGTGATTGGAAATGTCATAGACTTGGCTCTAGCCCATAGCCTTAATATTCCATTAATTGCTTGTCCTAAGCCATTCCACATCTAGTTTCTGGATGGTAAAGGGCAAAGGTTTCTGTGTGGCAGACAGCACCCGTCACCTTGAAAGTAAAGGTCTTTCACTCTGAGCTTATTACTCTGCTGCTTATTGAATTCTCTGTCTGTCTGTTGGTATTGGGATTCCTGTGATTGGAAAAACATGACCATTCTGTTGCCTTGTCCTGAGCTGAATTCATCCCGGGGGATGGGGAAGGGGATGTGGAATCTGCAGTTCCCATTGTTTTCTAAAGTTTTGGCTACACTTCTGCTTTGGATTAAAAGTTACTACTTGATGCTTATATCACCTTCCGTATTTAATAAGATAGAAACTGTTGGGCCTATGACACCGGAACATAGGGACACTGCAGCAGACATATTCATAAATTACAGATGCGTAGCACAAAGCATAAGAGCAGATTTGTTGGAAAAGAACTTGAGTAAGTAAGAGTTACATGCCTATCCGGAACGGAGAGAGAGGATGGTTGTGAAACTGGAAAAAGCAGCAAAGCAAAAATTCCTAAACTGATTCCATTTTGGAACTAATTTTGAATGATTTTTCCTTGCTGGTACAGGAAGGTCAAGCTCATCCCTTTATCGTTCATCACTTGCCAGGGTGTCAATTTGTGGGAAAACCAAATAAGACACAGATGAGATACCGATCAACTAGTATGCAGGGTGTACAAATCAATGGAACCTGAACTAGCAAGCCACTTCGGTGCTCCTAATTCCATGCCATTCCTGATCTTCCCACCATCCAGAGCTCTGCAGACATGCTTTTGCTGATATTGCCTTAAGACATTCCCTGACACACGGAAGTAGAAGAATTGACAAATAAACCTCAGCAGGTGCTTGAAGTTAGAGATGGGAGACGATTTATTCAAGAAGGGCTTCTAGGAGAATTGGCAAGTCTGGACCCAAGTCAGTCTGTATTAGGGAGTCTGGTCACCTCAGTTCCAGCTGTTATTGAGTCTTTGGAAGGTTGCAGTCCAAGTCCATATGGTGTGGCAATAGCATATGAAACTTGAGTGAGAACAATTCAGAGACCGAGGTGGATAATGGACTCTTAAAAAGTATGCATCAGTTGCAATATTACAGATTGAGTGTTTTTAAACTGAAAGGGGAATGCAGTTTTTCTCCCAGCATTACGGAGTCATAATCTCTTTTGACATAACCTGGTATGATGAGTTTAGGGCTTGTGGTGGTGGTCTGTATATATGTTCCAGTGGTGCACTTGCAGTGAGTGAAATATGAATAAAACTTTTTTGAAGTAAAGATAGTTTAAACTATTCTGAGAGTCTGAAATCTGCCTTATCACTGGTATATATTTTTCAGTAAGCAGATGGACCGCACTATCTCTGTACTTGGCACTTATCTAACTTTGACTGCAAGCTCTAATTTAGAAACTGGTTGAAACAATGTAAACTTGGTCCATTTATATTGTGTGAGATTTTATTTTTTTATGCATGGGGTTTGGTACTCCAGTTTCTAAAGATGTACAGTCATCTTACATATTGGACTTGCCATCATCTATGGGGCATACATGGCAACAACTTTCTATATGGAAGGGAATGGCCAGTTCTGCTTTATGCCTGGTTATAGATCATGTGGAAGTATACAATGTGTAATCAAAAGTGTGGAATTCATTGCTGGAGGATGTAGTAAAAGCTGTTAGTGTAACTGGGTTTAAGAGGTTTTGGACAAATTCCTGGGGGAAAAATCCATAAACCATTGTTAAAGAGGCCTGGGGAAATCCACTGCATACCCCTGGGATAAGCAGCATGGAATCGGTATACCTTTTGGGAACCTGACAGGTATTTGTGACCTGGATTGACCACTGTTGGAATTTGGATACTGGACTCGATGGACCTTTGGTCTGACCCAGTATGGCATATCTTATGCTCTTATGTCTGAAAAGCATCTCACTGTGGAAGTTGTGCAGAAATGCTTTACGAAATGCACTGGGCATCGCTTTCTCTAAAGTGCATAGTCTTTCTCAGCACTTGCTTCATAGTTATTGAAACAGTTTCCACTGACTGACCCAGTGGCTCAGGTAGTGACTCTGCACTGCCATCTGGAAGTTCACTGGTTCAGTCACGGCACTGGAGTTTTTGCCTACTGGGGCAGCGGGGGCTGGGAGGTAGTTGGTCCTTGTGTAGTAGTTACACTTAGTGGCTGGATTTAGGACCCATGGTTGCAGGGTTCTGAAGGGAGCTCTGATGTATGGCTCTTGACAGAGTTTTGCTCTCCTGTGTCCCCCCCCCCCCCCTCTTGACAGAGGCATTCACTAGAATGACTGCACTAAAGTAAGTTGGAAGAAGCCTATAAAACAGGTGAGCCTGCACCTGAGGGCCTCGTCAAAGAGCCCTTTGGCATGGAAATTAGGTGCCGGAAGACTGCACCCACTCTACTATACCGTACCTACAGATAGAATCCTTGTTAAGCACCTTACCAGAGCACTGTTTTACTCCCTACTGCTTCTGTAATTCCTACTTCTACTGCCTCTGTAATTTGCTCTCACTGATTAGATTTCAGTTAAACTTATCCTCCTCAAGTCTCAACTGACTATGATATAGGTTATAGGCACTGTTCCCTCTAAGCTGTGCGCGTGTGCGCGCGCACACACCTCACCGAGCGAGCGCACATACCTCACCGAGCGAGCGCACATACTTTACAACAGAGCGCACAAAAATTACGGTTCTGATTCTGATAGAAAACACGGACGTCTTAAAATTTAAAAGTTGTGATTGTAATTACTAGAAATTTTCCGCTTCATTTAGTAATTGTCTATTTTAATTTAATTTGATTAAAATCAATGTGGTGTACATACTGTATTCTAACGTGTAGTCAAATTTTAAAGTATATAACTCCGAGTGTCGTTATGTGGCGCACAAAAATTTAACATTCCTTCAAAAGCTGCACAGATGATATTTTATGCGCACACAGCCTACAGAAAATTAGAGGGAACATTGGTTATAGGGCATTCAGCTTCAATGCTCCTTTAATATGGAACGCTCTGCCGGATAAACTCAGAGATATCACAGATCTTTCAGCATTTCGAAAAGATCTTAAAACTCACCTATTTTATAGAGTACTTTGGAGACTCATTCCCAATAGATGAAATATTTCCCACTTAAACTCATGTATACTCATATTCATTAATTCACAACTTACTTTTTCCTTTTTTCTTACTCTATCTTACAATACCCAATTCTTCACATTATCACATTTACTCTTTACACTAATAATTCTAGTGAACTACAATACATTTTTCCTTGCTCAGATAAGATTTTTGAAATTTGTAAATATTTAAATCTGTATATATGTTTAAACTATCTATATACCTAATCTGCATTTACTGAGCATTGTAACCCTCAAATTACCATTTTTATTATATACTATTTAATGTTCACTGTAATTTCAATCGTTTGAATAAGTTTCAATGTAATGTTCAAGTTTTGTTCTATGTAAACCGCTTTGATTTTTCTGAAAGGCGGTATATAAAACATTTCAATAAATAAATAAATAAAATATACAATTACAACCAACATTTCTACTAGTATGATGATATGTTATAACGTAAGCCTTGTAACACCCCATTCAGACCACTGCTGTAACTCCCTACCTCTGTAACTCTTCTTCATAGACAAGATTCTGGGCAAGATTAGATTCCAGATGTCTCTGCTATATGATATACAATCACAACCATTGTTATAGCAATAAACGATAGGCCAACATCCATCAAAGTACATATCTCAAAATAACATATCTAAAATAGTAATCGGGCTCCAACATAAGCACGCAAACTACCACACAACAAAGTCTTTACACCATAATTTCAGAAATGAAGTGGATATAAGCTACCCTACTCCTTTCCCTCTTAACAGCCCTTCTAATAAGACCAGCCAGAGCAACACACAATTGGAATAACTCAATTCCAATCCTCTACAGACCCAGAATCAGCTAGCAGTGCAACCATGGTACCTCCACTCTCATAAAAGATCACATCCACATAACACAAAGGAAATTACACAGTCCCACACAACAGCCGAACAACAAACTCAAACAATCAAGTGCTCCCTAATAAATGCCTGCTCAATTCACAACAAAATTCACACCATAGCAGACTATATGCAGGATCAGAAAGTGGAAAATCATGTGTATAACTGAATCATGGCTGACCGACGCAGACAGTGTTTTATTAAATCAACTCACCACAGCAACCATGGATGACCACCATTACCCCATAGCGTGACGCAGAGGTGGAGGAACCCTCATCCTATCAAATAAGCAATTAAACCTTAAGGTCGTCAGCACCCGATCATCTTCCACTCTAAACTCCATAAACCTGGAAAGCAAAGAAGTAACAATATGCCTAATATAAAGAGCCCCTACCTTTGACCCAATTATCTTTACCATAATTGAGCTGGCCACCAACTATTCCAACAAGGGTAAACAAACAATAATTCTAGGTGACTTTAATTTGAACTCACTATCCTCAGCCCAAGCTGTGGCATTCTTAGATGCTTTAAACTCACTGGACCTCTCCCAGGTCATTGAATCTCAGGCGCACACCGGTGGAAATACCCTCTGCCTAGTATTTGTACTCTCCAAACTCCACTCTCTCAATTCTCGCATTACCTACCAAGTAACTCTTGTATCCTTGTCAGATCATCACATGATATCTTTGATTTTCCTATCAACCCCCCACAGCCCAGACAACATTGCTCAAACACCCACTGTCGCTTCAAAGAATTCGACAAGGACACCCTGCTCGACCAAATACTCCCCAAACTTGACACCAACACCTCAGATCTTACAACCCTAATAGCGAACTAGAACACCACCATTTCACTAGCTGCCCTTGCACCACCTAAACCAAGAACTCAACGAGAAAACAGAGCTCCATGATACTCCTCTGATATAAAACAGACAAAGATCGTATTAAGAAAACTAGAAAGAAGATGGCAGAAAACCAAAGATCGATTAGGTCGCCAGGAGTAAAAGACAAAGCAACAGGAATACAATGAACTAATTCTAAACCAAAAGAAACATCATCATGAAATCTCAAAATTGCCCTAGAGATCTATTCTCAATAGTGAAAGCCCTAACCAGAGCCCCACAAAGTAACGTTGCAGTTTCAATAACTCCTGAAATTTATGCAACCCATCTTCTGAGCATGCTCACTTGTACACAACTCGGGCCAAGCCAGTCCCTCTTGCTAACGACCAAACAAGGCCACTCAAAGAATTGGATACCGAGGATCACTGCATCAATCTCCTGAAATCCCTAAACACAACCACTTCCCCTCTCGACCCTTGCCATCCCGCTGGATGAAGATAACATCACAAGAGCTAGCACCAACGCTCTGTAGAATAATAAACTTATCCCTCTCACAAGAATTTATGCCACCATCACTAAAAATCTCATCCATAAGACCACTTCTAAAGAATAATGCAACTGACCCAAGCTCTCCATCCTCACATCTGATCATATCCAGCATACCACTTCTTTCCAAATTAATCAAAAACACAGTTCTACGTCAGCTACAATATCATGTTAACTCAACCTTCCCACTCGATCCTCAACAACATGGATTTCGAGAGTTCCACGGGGTGGAAATCTTATTAAGATCTCTACTGAACATAGTTTTTAAAGGGATCGAAAACATCAAGCAAGGCTTCATACTCACATTCATTGACATAACATCCACATTGAATTCAATAATACTCCATACTCTTGGACATACTGATGGAGATAGGAATAAACGACACCCCGTTGACATGGTTTCGCTCTTATCTATCTGAGAGAACGACACAGGTCAAGATTAACAACATATCGAGACCTTTCCCACCAAATCAAGGACTTCCTCAAGGCTCGGCACTTTCTGCCTTCCTTTTCAACATTTACATACCAGCCAGTCTGCAAAATTATAGAGAAGCACAACATACAGTACCACCTATATGCGGATGACCTGATGATATACTCCATTCTTGACACCAGGAATCCTGACTACTCTACCATCTCCTTTTGCATGACAGCAATCACAGAATGGCTACCACAATATAACATAGCAATTAACTATAACAAATCCGAAGCTCTCATAATCACAAGACACCACATTTAACCCTCCTCATAATCCACTAATAGGAAACCAACCAATTCCAGTGAAGAGTGAAGTAAAATACTTCGGAATACTGCTAGACCAAAGGTTCAATTTCCAATCCCACATCAACAAAAGAGCCAAAGTCTACTACAAAATGAAGATCCTGCAAAACGTATGACCCATTCTCGACCAGAACCACTTCCGCTCCGTCTGCCAGGCAATAATCACCCCACAGTTAGATTACTGCAACCTAATTCTTCAAGGTCTACCCAAATGTTCAACTCAAGCTTTACAACTAGCACAAAACACAGCAGCCCGATTAATCACCAAAACAAAAAAAAACAAGATCACCTCACCTGTATCTTAAAATCCCTCCACTGACTCCCCATTCGGTCACAAATAAAACACAAAGCTCTAATGATGGCATTCAACACACTACACAACCAGTCCGCTGAATGTCTAAAAGAGAGAGTCAAAAGCATTCTAGACACACTCCATCAAGGAGGAAGCAACATCAGAACACCCTCTCAGCAGCTACTCTCTCAGCAGCTACCCTCTCAGCAGCTACATCCTAGATACTATTTACACCTCTCAGACAGCACTACACAGAGTATTTGAGTATTATACCCCATCACTATGGAACTCGCTCCCGTACCACCTGAGAGCAATTTCAGATGTCGCAGACTTCAGAAAGTATCTAAAACCTTTTTACAGAACACTTCGACACTATAGAAAACACACAACCTTAACAATAAAAATTTCCGACCAGCAGCACCATCCACAACAAGTTACCTCTTTAAGCAAGTTCCAAAGCTGCTATAAATAGTTATAAAAATATTGTAAGACTATTGTAGTACACTGGGAATTGTTAATTGTTTAATGTAAATAGTTGCTACTGTACCATTCTATGTAAACCACTTTGATAAAACTGAAAAGTGGTATATAAAAAAAAGTTAAATAACTGCTAAGTCAAATAAAAAAAGTTCCATGGGAATTTTCTGCCTGACCAGAAGTTGAGAGAAGGTTTGTTGTATACTGCATCAGAAGTTGCACTCTGCAATGTGTATGGGTCTCTTCGCCACAATTGTGAATTGAGATTGCCATTATGCCTTCTCCATTACAACTTGAATGATTGTTATGTTGCAAACCCCTCTCCTCCCTCCCCCCCCCCCCCCCCCACACATCCTGGACCTGTTCAGGTAAAACTGGGACATTAAAGGAGCTCTGGTGATGGTGGTTTCCTGCATATACCTGTGCCTCTATGGCCTCATTAGATGTCTGTTTTGACAGCCCTTTCACTTCTTAGCTTCTTGGTGAAAGGACTCCAGAAGCTGTGATTCCCACCATATGGGCCTGGGCATTTGAACTGTGCCCTCAGTTCAGAGGACATCCCAGCTATCAGAAAAATGATTTATACAATAAGAAATCTAGACAACACAGAGTGTGCTGTCTATATTTCTTATTGTATAAATCAATAAAGTATAAGTCCTAAATAAACATGTTTGTTTGCATCTTGAAGAAAGTGCTGTCAGATGAATATAGTTTTAATCTAGGATCTTTCCAGTCTTGCTTGTGTTTCATGTATTCCCAAATGCATCTTAGCTTAATGCTGTCTCTTACTCCAATAGTTTTCTTTCAGTATGAGATTTTAATGATGTTATAGCTTGTAACTGTATTAGATCCTGTCTCAGAAGAGAAGTGAGTGAAAATTGACAGTGAAGCAGATTCTTTCTGTGTTTCTATGTAGAGCTGAGCAGTTGGTGTGCATAGGCAGATTGGAAAGGCTGGACGGCCGTCTTCTGCAGTCATGCTCTGCCTCTACGATTCAGTACTTTAATTTGCTTTTTTAAATGTCTGTCATTATAGAATAGCCTTTGACCTTAACCACCTGACACCTCCTTAATGCTTACCAACAAGTTAAAAGAATGCATTTTCATACTGCATTGAGTGGACAGAAAATCTCTGAATTAATTGTGTTAGTATGTAATTGGGTCCTCTCCTTTCCATTCTTTTTTGGATGTGACTGCTATTAGACCTCAAACAGCAGTGCTAACCATATCTTCTGATTACATGCAAAATTGTTGAGCTTAGTCTTTTATTGTTTAAATTTTTTTCCTCATTTTTCTTAACCCTCTTAGGGGTATGTTTACTAAACCGTCTTAACGTTGCAGCGGTGGTATTATTGCGTGATAAGTTGCGCATTGCGCGATAATGCAGCAGCGGCGTTAAGGCACACTAACGCTGTGAAATCCGGGTCTGAAGGGTGGAGTAAGGCTTCCCAGAGGGCGGAGAGAAGGGGTCAGTGGGCAGAGAGTGGGTGGGGAGAGTCTCCAGGCACACTAACGCTGTGAAATCCGGGTCTGAACACTAACGCCAGTGAAACCCTTGCGTTAAGGCACATTTGCAGGAAAGAGAAACCATTTCAGTCAGCAATGTGCTGCAAAGGCAGGGAAACCCAGAAAAGTGATAGTTGTGATACATGTGCAGGGACCAAAAAGGCAAATAAACATATAAAAGGACCAGAACCACATCTAAAATCCCAATAACCAAGCTGGCCAATAGTGATATTAATGATAAACATAAAGCAACACTACTGACAAAGTCTATAAATTAAGATATCATGTTTGGAAGGGTCTATGCTCTGTCCGCCTACAAAGTGAATGATCCCACATTGAAATAGCGCTGATCAGGGTTTGTGTCGTTTAGATTGGGCAGGTTTGTTATGGTGTGCACATGTGCAGCAACAGCAGAGTGGGCACGTAGGAAACGGCTACGCTACTGATGCTGTAAATGGGATACATGGGGCTGCAGGCGGCACATGCTGTGGTCCAGCTGGGACGCAGTGCGGACTAGGTGGCACATAGGAATGCTGAAACTGTAAAGCAGCAAGACAGCAACTGATGAGGGTCCAACATGGGCACGAGTGTGTGTCCCACAGTGTCACAGGGGATATTACCCAGCAGGTACCCCCAAGGGCAAATAACATCGGCAGGCGGTGGGGGGGGGGGGGGAGCGCGCATGTCCATGTAGGCACCCCTACCCGAGAACCCACACCATAGGCATCTGCCTACCAGCATACTGGATGGCCTGGGACTGCGCACCACCGGCATAATGGCATGGCAGCATGGTGGCAGAGGGGTGCTGGTGGCAGAGGGGGCAGTGGCATCTGCCCACAGTAGACCATGGCCTAGCCCCATTTAGGTGGGTGCCGTGCAGTGCAACAGACAGGGTCTGTCTGACGAACAGTCATGGTATCCCCAGGGAATGAACTGTCCCTGTGGCAACAGTGTGGTGCAGTACACACAGCCAGTGTGTTCAGGAGCAGAAGGTCACAAGTTCAAGTCCCAGCTGTGGCTCCTCCCAACCCTTTCCCCATATTTTACACAGTACTAAACCGTGGTAATAAAGACGGAACCTTTATTGCAGATAAAATAAACATGCCTGAAACGCCTATATTTTACCCTACAGAGCACAGACACCATAAACATGTGCAATCCCTAGAGCAGAGTTTCCCAACTGCAGTCCTGGAGGACCAAACACCATTCAGGTTTCATGCTATCCCTAATAAATATGCCTGTGCTGCATTAGTATGCGCTGCCCCCATTGTATGCAAATGTATCTCATGCATATTCATTAGGGACAGCATGAAAACCTGAACAGTGTTTAGCCCACCAGGACCGGAGTTGGGAACCTCTGCCCTAGAGCAGCGGCCAACAGGGGCATAAACACCCACACCCACAGGCTCCACTATCCAAAGCCTCATGGAGAGTCAGGCTGTTGGGCCCTGTGCGCAGCAGCATCTCCCAATACTAGCACTTGCATACCTTAGCAATGCCGCCCTAAACTTGTGAACACGTTACACATATATCAAAAGGTTGCTATGATTAATGGCAGATAACAATTCCTAAATTAAGCACAATTTGCTGATAGAGCTGCATCATAGCAACCTTTCTGATATCTGTGGAGTGTGTTTTAGTTTTGGTTTCTGACAGTGTTTACCACCCCGGGGAGTGACCCCAACAGTATTGCGTACCATAGCCATGCCTGCACTGTGTCCAGGACTGGTGTAGTGGCCAGGGCTGCCAAAAGCCTCTATATTTGCACAATGCTGGCATAGGTGTGGGAGTGTGTGTCTGTCTATCCAGTGTGTTGTGGCTGCCTACACCTTACTCAGCCCACACTGCTTGCACTGTTTCCAGTGTTAGCCTGCCAATGTGCATAATGAGGAGCAAGGTACTGTGGGTATGGCCCGGACAGGGTGGCCTGGGCAGGATGCATCTGCATAGGGCAATGGCTGGGACATTGTAGTGCCCGGCCACCACCTGCACGGACAGGGTGGCCACAGCATGTCCTGCTGGGAGGTCACTCTCACCCTGACTGAGCAGTGACCACGTCATGGCTAGGTTCCCCCATAGTGCTATATAGTTTTCTCTCAAGTGATATTTATGGTTTCTCGTTTCTGGAGCCCAATCACTGACTTATCTGTTTGGTGTGTGTGCTCACATCCCAGTTTTGGGTGCACACATCTCCTCCAGGAACATGCACTATGGACTCTAACTAGCAGACTGTCTGCAGTTAGTATGTGTATGGCTGGAACACCTTGCAGGGTGCAGTGGCTGGAGACTCACTGTGCTCGCTGTTGGAGAATGTCAGATAGTGGTGGGGGGCAGCTGTGCATTTGCAGGCCTACTGTCTGTCTGCCATTGCCTTATGGATGCGTACAGATCTGCATTGACTGCCCTGTAGGGTGCCTGTTCCCCAGCAGGACTGGGGTTGATGGTCCCCTCTACTGCCACCATTGCAGGGATGTAGAATGTGGATCTGTTGGTGGGAGATCCTGTCCCCCACCCTGAGCCTCAGAGGGGTGGGTTGGGTGATGCTACATAATCTGCCTATGGGTCCAAACACCCCCCTTCACTTAAATCATGTGACCATGGCACCCACACAGGATATGCACTATTCTGGGTGCATCATAGTCCACAAGGGCTAAACGTGACTGGGAAATACGGATGGACACAGGTGTATCCTAGGTGTGTCTGCAAGGACTACCTATCACACACTGGCACTGATGGCGACCTGCAGCATAGCCTATCTCAACTAAGCCAGGTGCTGCGGACCTGGTGCTGGGCGCCCCACCTCGTCCTCAGGGTGAGCACAGTACCCCCACAATGTGTCGGTCTGTAGCTACTCTGTGCCAGTAACACACAGGTCAGTTCCCCCTACCAGGCCGAGGTGCTGTGAGGGTGCATACCCCATCTTGTGATCATCTGTAGACTGCTGATCTGCATGTGCAGTGCATCATGGATACGGGTGGGTTAACCCTATCCTGGTAACCACAGCAGATAGTTTGTGTGGTGACCTGCAGTCCTTCTGTAGCCAGCCAGGGGTTTGTTAGTAGCTATAGAGATGTAGCCCACTGATTACTTCACTGACTGTGGAAGCAGAGGTCATGGGTTTGATCCCACAGTGGTGTTATTTGATAGGGCTGTCTGAGGCATTTTCTCTTTTAATTTAAATTAGTGCTGCCAGCAAAAACACCCTCACAGTGCTGTAACCTTAAGGTGCCCTATAGGGAACATTATAAGGTGCCTTGGCGGACAGTGCACTTTATAATGTGCCCTCTGGAGTGCCTTATAGGGTGCCTTATGCGGCACCTTAGGTTACGGCACTGTAAGGGTGTGTTTGCTGGCAGCACTAATTTAAATTTAAAAAGAAAATGCCTGACAGCCTTTACTCATTAAGCCCACTGGGGGATCAAACTCATGACCTCTGTTTCATCAGTCAATGTATTAACCATTGTGCTACACCTCTGTTGCTGTGTTTCCAGGTCAGCGCGCCTAATTAAGGCTAACGCACGTTAATGTGCCATGGCTCCCTCTATCGCACGATAATAGACTTTCTCCAGGACCAAGCAGGAAGTCAGTCCTCGCATATGGGTGACGTCGGCGCCGACGGAGCCCTCGCGGAGCAATTTTCCCCAGCTTTCAAAGAAAGCCTTTGGGAATTGCAGCGCGCATGCGCGGTCCCCTTCCTGCCCAAGGGTGCCATCTTAGCCAGTCTTCTTTTTTCCGCGGAGCCCTACAGACGTGGTCTTCTTGTCCCCGCTGAAAAAGTTGATTTTTCGTGACTTTTTTCTTCGGTTCGACGCCGGTCTCTTTCCTGCCCAGACTCGCGACGCCGTTGCGAGTCCTTCTCTTATTTTTCGGTTTTTCTGACCTGACTGGGATCTGAATGTGGTTTTACAGCGGACCACCTGTCCGCCTTTTGAACCTATGGCTACCTGTTCTCTCCGTTTTCTTTCTTGGAAAACCTTATTCCTGATAGCCCTCACTTCCGCTAGACGCGTAAGTGAATTGCAGGCCCTCGTGTCTGATCCCCCTTACACTCGGTTCTACAAAAATAGGGTAGTCCTACGGACTCACCCAAAATTTCTTCCAAAAGTGGTCTCCCCTTTTCACATCAATCAGGAGGTGGTACTTCCGACCTTCTTTCCCAGGCCACACTCCAGCCGAGCTGAAATGGTCCTGCATATCCTGGACTGTAGAAGGGCGTTGAACTTCTACCTTGACCGTACGCGGGAGCACCGTAAAGCTGCTCAGCTTTTCGTGTCTTTTGACCCCAATAAATTGGGGCTCCCTGTCTCCAAGCGTACTCTGTCCATCTGGGTTGCTGACTGTATCGCTTGGGCTTATGGGGCAGCCGGACTCTCGCTAGATAGTCGGGTCACGGCTCATTGTGTTCGGGCGAAGGCTACGTCAGTGGCTTACCTCCGCTCTGTTCCATTGGCAGACATCTGCCGGGCCGCTACTTGGTCTTCGAGCCAGACTTTTGCAGTCCATTACTGCCTCGAGAGGGAGTCCCGCAGGGACAGTGCTTTCGGACAGGCAGTCCTCCGAAATCTCTTCGAGGTCTGAGCAACTCCTACCCTCCATCCCGGATGGGGGCTACCGGTGGGTAATAATTCAGTGAAGATTCCTTCCTTCTGTGCTGCTGAGCTAGAGGGAGCTCATTTTTGTGCTTAGGGTCTCCGGTAGCCTTAAGCTTGGGAGTCCCATATGTGAGGACTGACTTCCTGCTTGGTCTTGGAGAAAGCGTAATTACTCACCTGTAACAGGTGTTCTCCAGGAGCAGCAGGAATCAGTCCTCACAACCCTCCCTCCTCCCCTTGGAGTTGCAATTATCTGCTTTAGTTTTTTTGCAAATTTTTATGCTGTCTTTTAGCTATGTCATCTGACTGGCTAAGATGGCACCCTTGGGTGGGAAGGGGACCGCGCATGCGCGCTGCAATTCCCAAAGGCTTTCTTTGAAAGCTGGGGAAAATTGCTCCGCGAGGGCTCCGTCGGCGCCGACGTCACCCATATGTGAGGACTGATTCCTGCTGCTCCTGGAGAACACCTGTTACAGGTGAGTAACTACGCTTTATCGTGCAATAACCGAAATGCTACCTTAAGACCGGAACACCAACTACCTTATATGGCATTCGTCACAGTAAGACTGCAACTAATGCCGGTAACATTAAGATGGTTTAGTAAACATACCCCTTAATTTTTTTATGACTGTCCAGTGGAAACCCGAGCAAGAGTTTGACCTTGAATCCTGATCTACCTCAGCCCAGAAACTTTCTGCTCTGAGTTTCATCCTTTACACCAAAGTTCAGTCCTCTTTGACATTCAGTTCTGTCTCCATGCATAGCTAGTAAGAGCCTTTTAGATCTCTTTACATCTTCACACTCTGTCAAACTAGCACAATATTGACACTGTAAAAAGTTTTGAGTAAAAATTTAAACTACAATGAAAGAAAAAATATTAGATGCAACATTTTAACAATTTTTGGCAATGAAGTACTTACCAGAGTATTTGTTTAATAGCTGTCTGCACCAGCCTTTCCCCTCCCCTCAACAGCTTGTCTTTACCAGCCTTTCACCTCTTCCTCCCTCTGTGTCCCCCATACCCATCAGCCTCTCTTGCTCTGTCTTGCCCCTGCCAGCATCTCTTCTCTTTGCCCCATCCTTTCTTCCCCTAGCCTTGATCTCTTTCTATTCTCTCACGCTCTTGTCTTAGTCTTATTGTCCTCTCAGCTGCTAGGCCTTCTGCTCATCAGAGGGGAGATCAGGATCAAGTGCATTGGCCACGAGGCTCTGATAGGTGAGCCAAGGTGCTCAAAGAATGTGAAAGCTTTCAAATACGTATGTCATGCTTCTAATGAGTAAGACTTGGTATCTCTGCTCTGTTCAGACTTCATTTAGATGACATAATACACGTGTTCCCCCACACCTTTTTCCTTCTTGTCTTCAAGCATAATGGCTTGCTTTTAAAAATATCTGGAGCGGCCTGTGTGAAAATTTAGTGATTTCAGCATTGCCATTAAAATCCTAATTCTACTCTTGCCTCCCTGATTCTATCATATAACTGACTGGACTCCATTGTACAATGAGAGTTTTGCACAGTTGAGAATGAATATGTATTTATTGTCACTGTTTACTTGTGAATATAAATCCTGCATAAGCTAAAATATACTTTCTTTTAAGTGTCCATGCTCGAAATAAGCAGTATTTTTGCATAAGATTCAAATTAGCTCTTTTCCACTTCCACTTTCTTCCTTTTAAAATTTGTCATTAAAAGTTGTTGGGACTGAGACCAGTACCTTGACTACAATAATTTGAAATCCTTATAGTTCCAAATTATAAGGCGCTCATTTTCAAAGTAGTTTCAGAATTTTGTATTGTTTTTACTCCTGCGTAAAATTCTGCATTTGACTTGCAGAGTTTGGCACGGAAATCAGGAGTACAAGCCATGAGAGATAGGAGGTGGCAGCAGCAACAGTACTGCATAGGCTGGAAGGAGGGAGGGTAGTGTTGGTCCATGTGATTGGAAGGAGAAAGTAGCCAAGACATCAACTAGGTGGGCCACAATAGCAGCCCTGGCTCGCATGTCTGAATAGATTGTCCTGCCCTATCTTGGTTTATGTCCTTTTCTCAGTTATTCCAGTTAACTGTTGAGTGTCTGTAATTCATAAAACACTTTAATTGTAGATCACTTAGATATGTTAAATGCAAGGCGGTAAGGGGAGAGGGAGAGAGAGAAAGCGAGACAAAACTAGAGAACTAACGGAGTGATAGGAAGAGAGAAAGAGAAGTCCCTTCTAAGGGTTGGGAGAGAGGAAACCAGGGAAATCTAACCTGGGGGAGGTAGCAAGAGAAAAGGAAGAGGTTGAGAGGGTGCAGAGAACTGGGATGTGTTGAGCCTTGGGGAGAGACCCTGGGATGGGGAAAGAGAGAGCTTTTAGGAATTAAACCTGGGAAGAGGGTTGAGCCAGGTGTTTAAAATTCCTACCTCAAAAGTCCTTTGAACAGCTTGCCTTGGAAGGACTTCTGGCTCCACGGGCCCTCTGGGCTGCAGATCCTCTCTTAAAGGGGACTCTTGCTAATCCCTTTGGAGAGTGATGGGTGACATTCTATATACTCCATTACAGGGCGACTCGGGCATGGGAAAGAAGTGCGAGCCAGAGGATTGAGCCTAGTGGGAAGTTCAATCTAAAAGGTAAACAAGGCTAAACCTGGGATGTAAGAAAGCTAGAGGGGAGAGAGATGGGTTGGTCGAATTTGGAGGAGGGTTGAGCGAGGGGGGAGAGAGAGAGAGAGATTGGTGAGGTGGGGTGAAGCCTGAGGAATAGGACAGGGACTTAATATGGGAGAATTTTGTACAAAAAATGTGTGAGTTCTCTGTCTTTGAGGAGTAACTTCTTTAAATGGCATTTTAAGATAATTATTACATGGAGTCAATGATAATATTGCATTATTTGGTCAAACCTGCAAACGTTTGTAGAATTGTCAATTTTTGGGATAGAATTTAATCAGGAGCACTTTTTTGTTTGTTTGTTTGTTTTTATGGCCAAAATCCATTGCATATGCTTGCAGCCCTTAATAGTCTGTAATGCTTTTGTTTGAGTTAAAGAAAAAACCCAGTCACAAACAAAAAAAATGTAAAAGATGACTTGTGTAAGTCGTTTTCTTTAATTTCCATCAGGCAGATTGGATGGAATATGACTGTTCTCCAGAAATGAAACAAAATACAAATCATTGCAGGAAGCATCACTAGAGAAAAATAGCTTGTCCACATAATGAATACCAGATGAGCAAACATTAATTCCCTTCCTAATCAGAGCAGAAGTGATTGATAGGGTATTGATGCAGCTTTCTCTGCAGAAGACGGTTTTAAAAGAAGAATTACATTGTGCTGCAAGGGTCTTGACATTCTTCTGCAAGACAAAAATCTCTCATTTTAATATTCCTGATAACTTAGAATACACAGAAAACTATTTAGAAATTAGAGGTGGCATATGGAGGGGGGCACAGGTAGAAAAATAATTATCCAGGTTTGAATATATTGTATCATGCACTCGTCCAGAACTAATATCAAAAAAGAAATTTAAACTGTATAATCACACAGAGTATAATTTTATAACGGGGCACCTAGACAGGAAAGAAATATAGGTAGATATGCGCTCGTATGCCCCTCATATAATTGCCATGTCTGCGGGCACTAATGAACCACATCTAATTCATGGATCTCTACCATTTGGGCATATTGAGATTTTTGGACTACTACTCTTAACATTTAAATACTGCCACAAAATTGCATACCGAGAGGCACGTTTCACAATGGGATGTCCAAGTGCAATCTAGGACGTCAAAAGCCAGAACATCTGGGAAAAAAAAGAGCAGGCACATGTAAATTCAGGCATGATTTCAGAAATGTGGATGTGCCCAATATAGAAGTCTATCAGACGTCTCTATATAGACGTTCCCAGGAGAGTATTTCAGAATCAAGACGTCTAATAGCATAATGGTTAGAGTAGTGGCTTAAGAGCAGGGTGACCAGGATTCATATCCCAGTGTGGGCCTTTGTGATCTAAGGCTAGCCACTTAATTCTCCATCTCCTCTACACTCGCTGGATGTTTTAAGGTGAAAACAAACACTTTCCTGACGTCTGTTCGTGCCCGAAGCAGGTGTAAGTAAACATGATTGTGCCTGCACTGGAGACATCTATGAACGCCATCACTCAGCTGCGATCGGGCAGCTTTACTGGAGGAAAAAACCTGATTTTACTGCAGAGTCGCAAAGACCTGCGCCTTTTTCTTTTGTATTTCAAGTCTGAGGCCCGCCGTCCCTGCTGCTGCAAACGCAGGAAAGGCAGCGGGGGAGGCTGCAGCCAGGAATCTCCAGGAACAAGCAGGAATGAGTCTTCACATATGGGTACGTCGGTACCGACGGAGCCTGCACAGGAATGCTCCCCAGCATCCAATCAGAAAGCTTTTGGGAGCATCCCTCGCGCCTGCGCACTGACTTCCCGCCCTTTCCACTGTCTCTCCTCAGTTTTCGTTTTTCCGCGGAGCCGGAAGGACGTCCTCCTGTCACCGCAGAAACGTTTTTCTTTAAATACTTCTTTTCTTGTTTTCTTGTGGTCGTGGCTGTTTTTCCTGCCGACACCGGTACCGCCGGTGGTTTTTTCTTTTCTTTTTTCTTAAACTCAGAGAGATTTTTCCCTCTGTTTCTCTCTTAACTTTTTTGGGCCTACAAGGCCTCTCCATCATCGGGCCTTCTTCTCCTAAGAAGTGCCTTCACTGTGGAAACACAGTTTTCTCTTTAGACTCCAATCACTGGTGTCTAACCTGTTTGGGTCCTGACCCTTTTTCCCCTGAACTATCAGGCTGCAATACTGAGAGAAGACCTTCCCTCTTTCGAGTTTCCCTCGATACCGTTTTCCCTCCTACAGGATCAGGTAACCCACAAACAGTCTGTTAAGACTTGCCAATCCTTGAGTGGTAGGTCTCATGCCACGCATGATGACGGCTCCGGCCTTGCCCTCAAGACCCCATTGGCATTAAAACCCCGGCGGGAGTCTTCGGGCTCCAAAGCATTTCAGGGGTTTCAGGTTGTTCCTGGGGCTCACCCCTCACAGAACATACCTGAGCCGTGCTGGGGGGTGGTATCCGCTTCGAGTGGTACCGATGCATCGGCACCGGTGTCGAGTGTTCCACTCTTCACCAGGGATCGTCATCTGGCGTCCTCGGTACCTTCGGGACCGATCGATACGTTCCAGATTGACTTTCCTGTTTCTAAGCCATGCTCGGTGGTGGTATCCGCTTCGAGCGGTACCAATGCCCCGGCATCGGCACCGGTGTCGAGTTTTTCACTCTTCACCAGGGATCGTCATCTGGCATCCTCGGTACCTTCGGAACCGATTGATACGACCCAGAGTGACTTCCCTGTATCAGCATCGCCGGTACCACCACCGACGTCGGTGCACTCTAGATATGCATCGATAGACTCGCTCCCTTCGATGCCAAGTCTGGAATCGATATCTAGTCTAGATGACTGGGTACCGACGCGCCTTGGAACCGACCCTTTTCGGTTCCGGATACGCAGTACCGAGGATACTCACCAAGACTCTCTGGTTACCTCGGTACCACTTGAGCAGCCTCCGATGACGGCCTCGATGCCATTACCGGTATCGGTATCGATGTCGATTCCTGCAGTTACATCGGTGCCATCGATCCTTTCTATGCCTAGTTTGGAATCGATACCTGGCATAGACGATGCAGTACTAACTGCCTCAAATCGTGGCTGCCAGTATCATTATCCATCTAGTAAGGTTCTTTTTCTGCACCAGACCAGTTCATCCTCTGGTGCTCAGGCTGCATCTTCAACCTTAGCCTTTCCAGGGATGGTTCCCATTGGAGATCCTTCTTTTCAGAAGTTTCTCCTTGACATGGCAACCTTTCTTGCTATTCCTATCCCTGGCTGTAATCTTAACCAAGGCTCTCCTGCAGAAAAGGGAAATATAATGCTTCCTTTACATCATTCTTTGCAGGATCTTCTTCTGAGAATATGGGAATCACCTTTAAGGGTCCCCTCACCTTCTACAGCAACTAATGTTCTGTATCAGGTGCCCCCCTCTCCAGGGTTTCAGAAGAATCAACTTCCCCATCATTCCACTGTAGTGGAATCAGCAATGAGGAAGGTAAAAAGCAAGAAGAAGCATTCTTCTTATCCGCCAGGTCGTGCTTCTAGAGCACTTGATGCCTTTGGACGTCAAACCTTCCAAACATCTATGCTGGCATCAAGAATTATTTCTTATATGTTTTATATGAGTCTAACACTCCAGGAGGTCACAAAGAAATTATCTCTTTTGACTCCTTTTTTGTCAGAGCCCAAGGCTGCTGACTATTCCTTGCTTCTTAGTCATAGCTGGAATATCTCTTGGTTTCTTTCTTGTGCTTCCCTAGACTCTTTTGAGTCTGTTAGCAGAACTTCTGCTATTGCCATTGGAGCACGTCGTAGAGTCTGGCTCCAAGCTTCAGACTTGAGCAGATGGGCACAACATACACTGGGTAATTCTCCTTGTACTGGAGAAAATCTCTTCAATAAGGAGGCTTTAAGTCAGGTTGCTCATTGTTCCACTGACTTCCCTGGTTCTGGAGACCATTCTAAGCCGCCTTCTTCCCCAGGAGGTAGGAAATGTCCTACCAAGCCTTCTTTCCCTAAGAAAAGAAGGTTTCACTCTTCTCCTGCCCATCATCCAGAAGTGCCCAAGCAAGGGACACCTCATCCTAGTCTGAAGTTTCCAAACTCTAGCCAGTCTCGACATACCCAGCAACCATAGGTTCTGAGGGTTACAATCTACAGTTAACTTCTTCTTAACAGAAGTTTGTTCCCTGTTTTTTCTTTAAGCTGTCAGGATATTCTTGTTCATGGGTTACAAAATTCTCCTCTTCTTACTATTAAGAAGGGAGGTTACAACTATCTCATGATAGTGTCTGGCCCAACATGAACATTTTTTTTCCCTCAGCTAACTCGCCATATGGGTAAGTCACCCTCCAATTACCTGTTTTCTCTATCCTCTCATCCAGGATTTTCCCTGACTGAGTGGTACCATACTGAAAAGCTTCTCTAGCCTTTCATTCTCAAGATAACTCATCAGACACGGACAGGAATATCTCCTCTCCCTTTGTCTGTTCCTCTCTGTTTTGCACAGAAAGATCCTCTTTGCTGTCTTTCAGCTTCTGTGCATGCAGGAGTTCCACTATTTGAATCAGCCTCAGTAGTGATTCCAAGCTAATCCTCATCTATCTTGGACATTCCTACTCACTTTAGGCTTCTCACATTATCTTCTTTCCAGCCATCTCCTTCTCCTAGGATGTGGCAACATGCCTGACTTCAGTCAGTTTTATCTCATAATTCTCCTGCACAATGCTCTCTGCAATCTTCAGAGAAGCTTTCTACTATGAGCCCTTGCTACAGAGCATTGATCTTTGTCTCTGAGGGCTATCCTATATAGTAGAAAAAAGCTTATAAATCTTTCCCATGACTGTGAGGGTTCTCCACACCCTCTTGTCTCCTGTTATAATTCAGAATATAAGCTTTTTCTGCGTGAATATCCAGGGCTATTAGTAACGCATGATACCCCTATGTCCCTCCAGTGGATCCTCCTGGTATCTTCTCTATGCGTTTCTACCCATCTACCATGTCAGAGTTCTAAAGGACTCCCGACTTGCTCTTTACAGACTGATCTTATCTTCTGTTTTTCACGCAACCATCCTGGTTATTTTCCTGGATTGCATTCCTGCATCCTCTTAGCCCACGGAAATAGATTCTCTATATATCTGTCAAGTGGGTTTCACCCTCTTGTTATTGGATGAATCTTTCCCCTTCACATTCCCCATGTGAATTTATTTATTTTTATTTAGACAGTTTTTGTATACCGCCTTATCCTTCAATCAAAGCGGTCACAGCACAATTGGGGGATACATTTAACACGCGGGGATATGAGACACATACACTAATACTTACAGGGAACATGGGCAATGGAGGGCTAAGTGGCTTGCCCAAGACCACAAGGAGCATCTGTGGGACTAGAAACCCCAGTCCTTCCGGCCCAAGGTTGCTGTCCTCTAGTGGGATTTGAACCCCCGACCTTCCGGCCTGAAGTACCTTGCCCCAACCACTAGGCTACTCCTCCCTGTTGTTCTTGAATGTTCTTAGGGGGCTTAGTGTATCTTCAGACTTATTGTCATGTATGTAAATATCTCTATATATGCCTCTACATACATATGTCTGTAAGCTGTGTGTGCATAATTTATGCCCCTATATGTATATATATATATATCCACCTATATATATATATGTTGATACATATTTCTGCATATCTAGATATACTTATATATATATAGGTATATATATATATATCCCTATATATATATATATATGTATCTGTTGGGAGACTTTTTATAGATCGATATGTATTACATACTATTTCCTCACTGTCTATGCTATAGCAATTTGTACCTTTCTTAGAGGTTACAGACAGTGAGCTCCCTTTTCCATACTGTTCCTTAGTATGTGGGGACTGTTATGCACACAACCACTACTGTGGTGATAACAGCTTCCGCTTTGCTCTAGGTCTCCCTATCCTTGAAGATTCAAGCTTCAATATCTTTCCTATCTCTCATCAGCTAGGAAAGACAGTGTACATCTTCATTGTTTTGAGTACACATTGTTCTCCTTGGGAATATGGGCTTTTTTCCATACCCCTTCTTCCCTCCAAGACTGAGCTAGTTGTCCAAATCGGTCAGTCTTCTTTTAGTCCTCAATGTTAATGACTCTGTACCTAAAAGAGTTTTCAGCTTTTTCCCATAAAGCTTTCCATTGAAGACCTGCCATTCTAATCCTACCCCAGTTGACACCTGGATCACCTGCTATTCCAGGTCTGGACCTTCACCCTCACTGCTGTGAGGTCACCTTGAGGATTCCGCTACTGCATATCCAGTAGACTCCATCACGCTTTCTACTTCCTACAATCCAGTAGGTAAGCTCCATATTATAACTGTTCATTAAATAATTTTAATGGTACTTATCATACATGCCATGGACTCCTCTCCTGTAGTCCTTGGGTTTGCTGTTTTCCTTACAGCTCTTCTATTCTCAACTCCTACCCTCCATTCCCTCATGGAATGCCGGGGATTCCTGTGTGGGAAATGCACTCCTGATCCAGGAACATGCATTTTATGGGATCTCCCCCTGGCATCTCTAGCTAGGGAGTCCCCATATGTGAAGACAGGTGATCTCTGGGAACAGCAGGAATAAGTCTTCACAACCCATCCACCTCCCCTAGGAGTTGTATTTATCTATTTTCCTTTCCTCGTTCTCTCCCTTTGTCTCAGCTAGGAAACTCAACTGAGGAGAGACAGTGGAAAGGGCGGGAAGTCAGTGCGCAGGCGCGAGGGGTGCTCCCAAAAGCTTTCTGATTGGATGCTGGGGAGCATTCCTGTGCAGGCTCCATCGGTACCGACATACGCATATGTGAAGACTTATTCCTGCTGTTCCCAGAGATCACCTGTTACAGGTAAGTAACTGTGCTTTATCATTTGGGGGTTTTTTTTAGAAGGTGTGAAGCGGCTGCCACTGGCCTGTTTTGGGGGACATTTTTTGTCACTCCCAAAATCTGCCTCCCAAGCCAGCCTCCTCCCCCTGCCTCATGATAGAACCACCCTTGGGAGTGGATGAGAATGAGGAGAAAAGAGAAGAGATGATTGATTTTTTTTATGAACACTAAACCATGCTCCATAGAGTTCACTAGAAGTTTGTGCATTAGATTCAGCTGTACTCTCCCTTGTCTCCTATCTCTAAGCTACACACTTATTTATTTGTTATTATTTAGCTCATGCCTTTCCAGTGGTAGGTCAAGGTGAATTCCATTCAGGTATGCAAGTATTTCCCTATCCCTAGAGGACTTACAATCAATGGGAGGGTTAAGTGACTTGCCCAAGGCCACAAGAAATGCCAGTGGTATTTGAACCCTGGTCTCTCTGGTCACCAGGTTGCTGCTCTAACCACTAGGCTACTTCTCCACTCCCTAGGAGTCTGTGGGTTGGGGAACTGAGGATCTACAACTTATAAATCCAGGTGAGTATATCAGAGTAAGTGCAGCAGTGTTAGTGACCAAGTGGCTTTGAGTGGATGGGTGTGGGGATGAGACTGCATGGGTTTTGTTTAGAGTGGGAGATTTCTACAAATGGGGGCTTTGTGTGTAAGTGTATATGTGTGATTGGTAGATTTGGGTTGGTCTAAGTAACTGCATGGATGATGGGTAACTAGTCATGGTGTGTTTGAAGGAATGGAAAATATAGACACGTGTAGCTGGGGTCTGTGTGTGCAAAAGTAAATGCAAGAGAATGCATACAGTATGTAGATATGGATTACATAGGAGCTGCTGAGCTTCGTCATTCATGCGTAAGAGGTGCAAAGGGGCCACCAAGCCCCCAGTATTTTTTTTATCTCCTTCCATCTCCTTCCATCTGCATTTGCCCAACAAATGCAGCACCTCCTTACCCCAGTCATCCACAACATCCAAGGGGCATGCTCCCTCCTGGTTGGTCAACCCACTTGTAGAAGCTTTTTTTTTTTTTGTCACTGTGGCCCAGTATTAAAAGGAGCTTGATGCCCTCATACAACATACTGGAATCTGTGAGCACGTACTGATTCAGGCCCTGTGCTTACTGCTGCCTTCCTGTTTTGGATGAGTGCAGGCAGAAGGAAATGGGGGAGAGGGAAGGGGGATGGAGCCCCATTACATTTTCATCATCTGGACTTGGGCAAGCCTTCAGTTGTTAAAATGGGGTCACGCTGCTCTATAGGCATCTAGTTCAGTGTCTGAAATATGGCTGCTCCCACGGGGTCAAGGAAACAACGTTTTATAAACAGTGTTTGCAGTTAAATGTTATAACTGAAGCAAGCTGTACAGAACTGTATCCTATGTGTACTTCTGAAATGATGCAGGAGGAACTGGGTTTTTTTCTTTGATTGTGGTTCTTCTCAAGGTTATCCCAAGATTGCATATAAAATTTCGGGGTTTTTTCCTTTGAATCTGTTTCTCACCAGTATCTTCCTTTCAGCAGTTTTGGATCTCATTATGGCTCTTAGGAGCCAAAGTGCAACCTAACGCAACCAAGAAGAAGCTACATCAGAAAGAAGCAAGCAGTGGGATAGTATCTTTTTAAACCTAAGCAGAATAGTATCTACTGCACACACCACAATTCCAAGGTGGCTTCAATTCACAATATGAAACCACTGTAAACGAACCTAATGTTAAGATGAGGCAAAGGATTCTTCTATTACCACCACCAATGCAGCTGTGCTCTTTTCTATAATTCCAAAGCAGATTTCAGAGAACCCCACCAGCCATGTCCAGAATAACCACTGCCCTAGAGCATGACAAGGTAGCCCAGAAAGGGTAGACAAAATGGAGCAGGCAATAAACAGCTCACTTAAGCAGAGGGAAGCCAGGGTGCCCCTGAAAAGGGCAACACAAAAATATCTGAGGCATGGAAAAGAACAAAAGAAGTAACTTAAACAAAAATCTTACCACATCAGTAGATGGGGTCAAAGGGGACGTGCAGCATAAAATTCACTAGCTGTGGTTGCTGAAGTTTTGTGCATATCTTAGGGGGAGAGAATATAGTTCCCTCCCCGAGTCTTGTAGGATACCTTCACATGGTGACCCTGTTGTACAAAATTTACACTACAATTGAAGTATGGTTGGAAACAAAAATACATACTGGTGGCATGTTGCCCTAGATAAAAAGGTGCCCGCCCATAGCCTCCGCACTAGGGCTAGTGATGGTGGTAGTGATAGTGCAGACACTGCAGATGCAGGTAATATCCCTGCCATGGATAAAGGCTATGGTGAGCGTGTTCATGCACCCACTGTGGCAGGAGATAAACCACAGAAATATATGAAAAGGTTAAGAGGATTAACTATGGTTAAGTGGACTTCTTCGGATAAAGAGGAGAAAATGTACTGCTACTTTTATGCTACAAACTGTATACTTAAATCAAGAGGGTATATAAAGAGAATCCATCAAAAACTGTAAGAAAGAAGAAAATTGCAACAAGAAACTACAAAAAGAACAGATGCAAATTTAACATAGTATATGATTACAGATAAAGACCAGTATGGTCCATCTGGTCTGTCCAGTAAGGTGGCCAGATTGGTTGTAACTGCAGCTCCATGAAGGTCATCCCCTCAACTTAAAGATATTTGTTTGCTTTGATTTGATTTTATCCTCTTTCTATAAATATCTTTAATTTCACAACTCAAAGTAAAGAAGTATGTGAATTATAACATCTTGAATCAACTAAGGGAGAAAGAGGATACCTAGATAGTACTAGAAGATAGGAATACACGG
This sequence comes from Ichthyophis bannanicus, assembly GCA_033557465.1. Taxonomy (NCBI): domain Eukaryota; kingdom Metazoa; phylum Chordata; class Amphibia; order Gymnophiona; family Ichthyophiidae; genus Ichthyophis; species Ichthyophis bannanicus. Next base: position 149,707,683 of record CM066040.1, on the reverse strand, counting down.
AAAACGAAAGGGCAGTTGAGGGGGGAGATGGTGCTTGAAGATCTGGGACTGCAGGAGAGGGAAATGAATAAAGGTCAGGTCAACAAATCAACAGAAGAGGAGGAAGAAAGGAAGGTGAGACCCAGAGGTGGAGGAATTCAAGATCAAGCTCCTAGTCCATATGGGAAAAGATGAATATGCTGGATTCCAGGCAAGGGAAAGATTACACAAGCTATTTTTAACCTTAGGTGTTAAATGTATGATGATTAAGATGAACAAGGCCATATCCTGTATAAAGGGATCATTTATTAACATCACCAAAATAAACTCAATACAATATCGTGCAGCTAAAATTATTGGTACAAGAATACTACCGATTAAAGTGTAGGGCCTGAAGAAAAAGAGAACAATAACTGTTCCTCCTAGGATAAAGCGCATCGAAGGAAAAATACAATTGTTGCGTGCAGAGGTATTCCTGATGGGTATCTAAAAGGATTAAAATCATCAAAGATATTGAGAAAGATCCAAGACATCAAGCTGAAACATGTTTTATTAACAAAGATCTGAAATTTATATGTTCCAACAATAAATTTAAAGTAGCAGCAGAAGCGCAAAAATTGTGAAGATATGAAGAAAACAGAAAATATATCAAAATAAACTATTTAGAGAGCACCCAAAACATTTATACAGGGAATTGGGAAAGAGCATTAATATAGTAAAAACACTACCAACTAAAGCTGAAACAGAAACCTTCTGGAGAAGCGTATACAAGGACCCCATAGAACACAATCAAGAAGCATAATGGTTACCCTGCATACAGGAACATTTAGAAAAATCAAACATCAAACCTATGAACTGTTCTGTAGTAACAACAAAAGAGCTGGAAAGCAGGTTAAAATGAGCCCCAAAGTGGAAGAGCACAGGCCCAGATGGAGTGACCAACATTTGGCTCCTTTAACGTCACTCCACCAAGATCTGGCAAACTGCAAAAACCAATTGATCAAGCAACTTAACACTGAAATGGCTTATAACAGGAAGAACATTTCTCCTTCCAAAGGAGGACCCAAGTAACATGCCCAAAAATAAGACCAATAACTTGTCTACCTACAATGTATAAGTTGTTCACTGCAATAGATGCAGACAGAATATATGATCATATCGAATTCAATACCATCATGACAATAGACCAAAAGGGCAATAAGAAGGGGGAGCATATGGAACCAAAGACCAGTTAATGTTAAATAAGGCCATCATTGCCAGCACTAAAAAAAAAAAAAAAAAAAAAGCAGAAATCTCAGTATAGCATGGATTTGATTATAAGAGAGCTTTTGGCAGTGTCCCACACTCCTTGAAATGTATAAGATAAATCCTGGTTTGATAGAGTAGATGAAGTTCACCATGACAATGTGGCAAACCACCCATTTTTGAAGTATGTAGATGGTCAGTACATCATTCCTAACATCAAGATCCAATATTTCAGGGAGATTCCCTGTCGCCACTTCTGTTTTGTATAGTGCTTAATCCAATGAGCACTCATCAATTCTTTGGAATATGTGTTTAGCCTGAATCCTAAAGAAGGTAACACCCAGAAGTAACATCCCATTTGCTATTTGTAGATGACAAATCACAGAGCTCCAGAAGAGTTATGGGATGGCATCAAGAAGGTTGTGTTGGAAGAAAGTGAGAAGCCTCTACAAAAGATGAAAAAGCAAAAACGGACAAAATGGATGACCAAAGAAACTCTGGAAATTGCCAGAGGAGAAAGAGAGGGAATCACAGAACTCAGATTTCCAACGTGCAGCAAGACAAGACAAGACAAGACGAAGTACTACAATGATGCATGTAAGGAAATACTTCACTTAATTTAGATAAAGGCTAAACAGGTACCAGTCTGTATCTAATAAAAATAAACATAGTTGAAACCATATGATGACCCAATCCCTTATGACCTAATACTTCTACATGTATATAGTTTACTCTCTTCTGTATTGTCTTACACTGTTTAGATAATACATTCTGTCTAGTTAATTACTTTGTTCTATAACACATATGTTGCTTTGTTATTCATTGTTTTTATAATATGACGTTCCATGTAAAACAAACCTGATTTGTTGATTGTTGTTTATTGTAAACCGCAACTGAACTCTGGAAGATGCGGTATATAAATGTGTGTTAAATAAATAAATAAATAAAAATAAATACAATCAGAAACTATTACAGGAAGTACAAGATCGGCTTTCCTAAAGCTTGAGAGTTAAAGAAAAAATTCCAGCCTCGAATTGGAATGCTACAAGATGCTCAAGGATCCATGTTGAATTTTGCTGAGAAGATCAAGAAAAGGTGGAAAGACTATACAGAATTAGTATACCATAAAGATCAAGTGGACCAACAGCCGTTTCAACCTGTACCTTAAAATCAGGAACCATTGGTGATGAAAGAAGTCGAAGCAACTTTGAAAGCCTTATCAAAGAAGAAAGCATTGGGCATTGATGGCATTCCCATTGAAGTATTACAGCAATTGGATGCAGTCGTTAACAGGAAATTTGAAGATAACAACATCATGGCCAACTGACCAGAAAAGATCTGTGTTTACATAAATAGTAAAGAAAGGTGATCCAACTGACTGTGGAAATTCACACAATCGCTCTGATTTCAAATGCCAGCAAGATTCTACTCAAGATTATTCAGCAGAGACTACAACCATACCTTGAACGAGAACTGTCTGAAGTGCGAGCGGGGTTCAGGAAAGGGCAAGGAACGAGAGGCATAATCACAGATGTGAAATGTATCTTTGAAAAGAAAAAAGAATACCAAAAGGACATCTTATATGTGTTTTATCGACTACAACGAGGCTTTTGACTCTTAAACCATGAGAAAGAACCACATTAAGAAGCATGGGTATACAGAACACCTGATAGATCTCTTGCAAAACCTTTACATTGTATATAGTTCCCCTCAGTTAACCAAGTTGTAAACCCTGTTTCTTGTAAGTACAGTTCAGACGCTGTCTGCACTGCACAAAATTGTTATAATGTAAACCGAGCTGATGCTAAAGAGCGTGGTATAGAAAAAACCTAAATTTAAAAAATAAATATATAATTCATCAAAAATCAACAGTTTGAGCAGAACAAGGAGAAACTGACTGGTTTAAAACCAGCAAAGGTGTATGACAAGGCTACATACTTTCCCCTTACCTGTTTAATTTATATGTAGAACAAATGGGTGCCACTCTATCAACAATGAGCCGCCTGACTGAAGGCCGAACATAGTTTAGGACCACTATCCAGAGGGTCGCCATGAGTCAACACGCTCGATGGCACACAACAACAACAGCAACAACAACAACAACAAACATCACAGAATAAGATACAAGCTAACAATCAGCTAGCAATTCCTGTACTCTCATACAGCTTTGAGAATGTAGACTGGCCTCTTAAAGATCTTGAAAAGCTGGATGTACAAACAAGAAAACTCCTCCATGCCCATGAGGTGATTTGCAAGAATCAGTGTATGTCAAGACTGTGCATTCCTAGAGCTGAAAGAGGACTAGGCCTCATAGAGATTGATTATACCTACAGAGCTACTATCATAGGCCTCCAAGCCTGCCTAACAGCATCATCGGCTATATGAGAGATGCTGAAAAATGAAAGTAAACATCCAGAATCTGTCTCCATCAAACTTGGACAGGCTTTCCGACGACTAGAAGAAATGAGTGAGAATTTACAAGCACATTCAGGAAAGGCGGCAACAGAATTAGATCAGCAAATAAGGAAAAACAAGTGGCAAATGTACAAATACAGTGACAAATACAAAGTGTTACTCCAGTAACCCTTTGTTGATCAAAAATGGACACATGAACGATTAAAGAAAGGTGATCTGAAACCAAAGCATAAGAGATTGATAGTTGCAGTCCAGGACAATGGATTACAAATGAGATGGTTTACAGCAAGCATTGAAAAAACTGGCAAAACCAACATATGTTATATTTCATAACAGAGACCTGGAAACAGTTACTTGGCTCAGAGCTGGCTGTGAAGTTTTGATGGCGGAAAAATTCTACACAGAAAGGCACAACAAAGTAGCACGCCTCATACATTGGAATCTCTGTAAACACTAAAACTTCACTGTGCCTGAAAAGCACTGGGATCATGGCCCTAAGAGAATTACAGAGAATGAAGAGTTGATGATCACCTGAGACATTCCCATTCTGACAGATAAGAAACTGGATGCGAGGAAACCCGAAATAGTGGTAAAGGAGAACAACACAAGAATGGCATTGATAACAGAGGTATCTGTTCCAAGTGATTTATTCTGTGCATTGCGTGGAGAGGCAGAAGATCTGAAGTACCAAGAAATGCAGTCAGAGACCAAGAAAATGTGGCAGAAAGATACAGAAATATTTCCCCATCGTATCTGGAGCCACAGGCTTGATAAAGAATAATTTCCAAGCACACCTTGACAAACTACCCATACCTGTTACATCTTACGAACTCCAGAAGGAAGTTCTCTTTGGCACAATGCAAGTATTATAGAAAATTTGAGAGCGGAGATCATCACATACCCTGGCTTAGAAGTGAGGTTCATGGCTGTCATGGTATGTGCAAAACCTAACCCAATTGGAGAAACTGGATAAACTAGAAAGAACCAATTCAAGCCTCTACTAGTCATACACCATTAGCCAACAAATTTTCTATCTGGCATTCCAAAGCACAGAAGTGCAGATTCCTAATCTACCAACATTATAATGTTTCTAAGTTCCAGTCCTCTCTTAAATTTGACATCTTCTCATGCCACTCTTTGACTACTGCAGTAGCCTACTTGCATGCCTTCCTGACCCCACTCTCTATCCATTATAAGCCCTTTCATATTGTGGTGTCCATTTCTTCTTTTGCCGTTTCCATGCATCATCTCTTTTTGCAGTAATGCACTTGCTTCTCGTCCAATATTTCCACTTCAGAGTTTTTGCATTTACTTTCAGATGCATTCATATTTCTGCTCCTCTCCATCTTTTTGCCTCTATTTCTTATTCTCATCCTTGCAATTTCTATTCATCTCCCGGGCTAGCTCTTTCTATACCCTTTTCTTTCCTTGCTTCCTATTTGTGGAACCATTTCCAAAATACCTTGATTTCTCTCTTCATTTAGCTTTGAAAAATGAGCTTTTATTTGCTTCTCATCTCACCTTCAATTATTCCAAGAATAAGGCTTCTTCCAATGTTAAATTTTCTTTATAATCACTGTCCACTTTTTGTAGTATGTGATACTTCCTAAGACACCCATGATAAATATCTCTGTCTCTTTGTGGACCAAGCCGTCTTTTCTCACAAAGATGCAGTCTCCCTTTTTACCTTAACGAGGCTGTAGTCCTGTGTTCCTCAGAGGGGGGCTTTCAGGTGAACTCCTTTCTGCATCTAGTGGATGAGTGAGCAGGGCATTAGTCATATATCTGGAGCTTACTAAGTCCTTTTGTGGGTCCATCAGACCTGTGTCAGTATGTCAGACGCCATCTCTGCCCTATTCAAATCTAGGCTACAAACATTTCTTCCAGGCTGCTTTTGGATCCTGATCCCCTTAGTCCTCCTGTTCACCACCTATGTATTTCCTTACCATTGCCCTAGATATATCCTAGTCCCTAGTCTGTTTTACAAGACTGTAAGCTCTGATGAGCGTGGACTGTTTCTTACATGTGTCTGTACAGTGCTATGCAAATAATTAGTAATAGAAGTAGTCTTTGTTCACTTCAGTGATCCAAGGAAAGGATAGGCAATAGCCAAGTCCTCGATTGTCCACTGGATTAAGGAGGCTATTAGTTCAGTCTGTCTTCTGTCTGGAAAGCGCATAACAGAGGGAGTTTGTGTTGCCTCCAATAGGGCACAAGCCTCTTACTGGGCAAAGTCTGCTCTGGTGTCACAGGAGGGCATCGTAGGGCCAGCCCAACCATTAGACAAACCAGGCAATTGCATGGGGTGGCAACTTCTTTGGAGTGGTAGTGCTGGCAAAGAGCAGGGCATTCAAAGCTAAACAATAGATTTTGACAGCCAGGGGGAGGTGTAAAGTTTAGGGCCTGCCTAGAGCTTCAACACTTTGAATCAACTCTGCGGCCAGCCTTATTTGTAAGATTACCTGATGTCTCTGAGCACCTTTGTGAAGCTCTACAGGTTGCATGTGGGTACCAGAAGCGATGGCGCCTTTGGCGCCCTGGGACGGGGAGGGAAAGGACATGCAGTGGAGTGGATTGACGTGAGGGAATGGTGAGGTGTGTGACGATGAATCAAGTCTGCGAGATAGAGTGCTGGTGTGAATGGTTTTGTGAACGTGGATAAGTATTTTGTATTGTATTCGATACGGGATCGGGAGCCAATGTAAGTGAATCAGGATGGGGTAATGTGATCGAAACGTGAAGCATGAGTCAGAATACGGGCGGCTGTGTGGTAGACTAGTTGCAGTCTTCGTAGTTGTGTTTGAGGAAGGCCTGCTACCGCGGTGTTACAGTAATCTAAGCGGGACACTACTAGGGACAAGAGTAATGTGGTCATGGAGGGAACTGATAGGAAAGGGCGAACGTCACGAAGTTGTCAGAGTGTGAAATGATCGCTGTACTACTGAGGAGATGTGTTCTTTAAAGGACAGGGCAGGATAACCCCAAGATATCACAAAGAGGAAACAACTGGAAGTGAAGAGGAGGAGAGAAGAGGGGCGAGAGAGGGGGCAGGGGCACCTGAGGTAAACCAAATAGCTGAAGTTTTAGAGGGGTTGACATGAAGAAAGTTAGAAGAGAACCAGGTGGCAACGGAAGCTAGACAGGAATTAAGGGACGTGAGATCGGGGGTGGATGGATCTGTATGATGGAGAAGAATAATGTTGTCTGCATAGTAATGTGCTGTGATACCGTGTTGCTGGACCAAAAGGGCAAGGGGGGACATAAAAATGTTAAATAGAAGAGGAGCAAGAACAGAACCATGGGGAACACCACATGGAAGGGGGTGGGGGGAGAGGAGGAAAGACCTGAGAGAACGGGAAAAAGACCTTTTGGTAAGAAACGAATGGAACCGGGAGAGAACAGAACCAGAGAGCCCGATGTCATGAAGGCGTGCTAGGAGTGTATGGTGATCCACAAGGTCAAAAGCAGCAGATAAATCTAGTGAAACAGCAATAGATATGAGACCTCGGTTGTGGGCAGTGCGTAAGGGAAAGCAGGATAGATTCGGTGCTGTGGCCAGGGCAAAAACCAGATTGGCGAGGGAGAAGTACTAGGGAAGCTACAAGATGGGTGGAGAGTTGCACAAAAAACAGTTTTTCTAGAATCTTAGAAAGGAAAGGGAGATTTGAAATGGGGCGCCAATTGGCTGGGGAGGACAGATCAAGAGTCGGGTTTTTTTTTTTTTGTTAAAGATGGGACGGATAACTGCATGCTTCCAAGTGGAGGGAAAGGTACCTGAGGAAAGACTTGAGTTAATGATGGAGAGAATCAGAGGAGAAAGGACCAGAGAAGTGTCCAGGAGCCAGTAGGAAGGGATAGGATCAGAGGTGCAGGTAGTTTTCCGAATGGAAGAATAGACTTTGTTAAGATCTGAGATAGTTATGGGTTGGAAAGAGGACCAGCAGTGGGAGAGGGGAGGGATGGAAGGGGAGGGGGGGAAGGAAAAGAAGTTGGAGAGAGGGGAGTTGAGGAAGAGGGGAGGAGGGCAAGAGGGGAAAAGTAAACAAAGGGTATTGACTTTGGTGGCAAAGTGAGAAGCTAAAAGAGCAGGATCTGGAATGGTGGGAGAAGGGGCTGAGGAAGTGAGAGAATGGGAGACAGAAAGGGAACTGAGTACTGAATAGAGTTGATGGGTGGAGTTGGCTGAAGAGGAAATGAGATTAGAGAAGTAGTCCAATTTGGAGGAACGTATCAAGTTACAGTTGTGGGAGTGACAGTGCTGAAAGTGGGCCAGATTAGTAAGGGATGGGTTCTTACGCCAATGGTGCTCGGCACGGCGCAAATAGGAACGATGAAGGAATAAACCCAAGTGGAACCAGGGATAGCGATGACAAGTGCAGGAAGGAAGGAGGAGCTGACATGGGGCAAGATGGTCCAAAGCATCTGTAAGAATAGTATTCCAGGACTGGGCCTGGAGGTCCATGGGAAGGAGGTGGAAGTCAAGGGGAAAAGGGAATCGGAGGAGGGGAACCGGGAAAGGGTGTTGGGAGTAATGCGGTGAGTGAGACGGGGAGGAGGGGGAACGGGGTTCTGGACAGAGGAAGGGGGCAAGGATGGGATTGTGAAAAATAAACAAAAATGATCTGACCAAGGGATAGGTAAAGCAGAAAGGGAAGAAGGCACCAAAGGGGAAGTGGAATGGGAGATTACCAAATCCAAGGAATGACCAGCAGAGTGTGTAGAGAAGTAGATACATTTTTGAAGAGAGATCAGAGAGAAGAGAGAGAAAAGCGGAATCATGAGAGGAAGAAGGGGAGTCTACATGAATATTGAAGTCACCTAGGATCAGGATATGCTGATAGAGAAGGGAGAGCTCAGAGAGGGTCAAGATGAGTCATAACGAGGGCCTGATAGGGAGGGAGGGGCGTAGAGGAGGAGAAAGCACAGTGGAGGAGAGGAAGAATTTAGACGAAGAAGAGGAGACTCGGGGATAATGGAGTGTGGGGGTAGTCACTTCTTGAAAGGCTAGAGAAGAGCGGAGAAGGACGGCAACCCCCTTGCTGCTCCTACCTCGACTACAAGTGGAGAAGGCGGTGTAGCCAGGTGGGAGGCAATGGTTTAATAGAGGTTCCTTATCGTTCCTCCAGTTTAGTCCTCCACCTCTGGGTTGTGCACCTTCTCCTGCAGCTTGGAGACTGGGCATGTCAAAGTCGTGGCATCATTGGATAGAGCCTGCTGGTATCTCCCATCAGCCCCCAGTGTGTCCAGTCTCCATGCAGCAGGAAGACGTAGTGAGCATAGGTGCTGGGCTCACTTGAAGAACTGATTAGGAACAGTTAGGATAGTTATTTAATTTAAGGTTTAAAGTTTGGTTTGATCCCTATGGTTTAGTTTCATTTATTTCTTTCTGGTGGTTAATCCTTAAAAAAAAAAAAAAAAAAAATCCCTGTAGCAGGGTTTGATCCGGCTGCTGTCTGCCCCCTCTTTCCCTCTTAGTGCGCCAGTACAAATTCCCCTGGCAGTTTCTCCCCTCCTTGCCTGTACGGAGGAGAACACTGCAGGACACAATGGGCTTCTGTCAGTCCAGAGATGCCGCTCTGCGGGGGAGCAAGAGGCGGATGAAAGAAGAGCTCGATCCGCGACTGTCTGCTCGCCTTTGTACGCAGCGGGGTCGTGGGAGCTGGAACAGAGAGATGCGTGGTGAGAGAAGGAGTCATTTTTCTTTTGGGGGACCGCGCCATCAACGGACCGCACGGAGGATATGAGTACATTTTGTTTTGTGAGGCAGACAGTTTTGGCGCCAATTCAGGGTTTCTGTCTGCGGCGGACATTTTGTGCCAACAGGCTTTACCGTGTGGCGGCTGTCCGTGGCTCAGATCGCATCGGGGCCTGGCATAGCTTATCACTCGCTGTCAATTGCAGTAAGGTTATTTTTATTTGTTCTTTTGGGGGTTATTGGCCAGTGTTCCTTTATTAATTAGTTAACCGCGTTAGCGTGGCTTAGGAGGTAGGAAATCTGCAAGACTGTAGATGCACAAAAAAAAAATAAGCGGGCTTTTTGGCAGTCACATAGACATGACCTAAAGCAAGGCTATGCAGGACAAGCACAAGGGCACACTGTGTTTGCAAAGCAAGAAGGTGAAACACCTGGGCAGATGAGCTTTCTGCAGGAGTGGAAATTCCTGCTGGCATCATTTTGAAAGCACAAAGCCCCAATAAAGTTAATGTTTCAGCCTCTGGCCCAAGGTATGAAAACTTCTCGGCATTATGTGGACATTGTGTATGGATGCAGGTAGCAGAGTATGTATTTTACTGTCCAGTGTCTAGCCTTTAGAATGCTATTCCCCTTTGGGGGAGGAGTGCTCGTATTGCTGCCCTGACAGTAGTGGGAGCGCTTTGTTTTTTCTTTTAGTAGTGGCTTTTTTGTTTTTGCTCTGTTATTGAAAACTTTCTAATTCCGACAACAGAGGGGTTTAATTCCGGGTAGGAGCTTCCGGGCTGTCCAGAAACTCCTTTGTCAAGGTCGGAGAAAGGCGGAATTTTTATGCTGATAGTGGAAGTTTCAGGGAAACTGTAAGCGTCAGAGTTTTCATCTCTCAGGGGGCCTAGCCACCTTAATGGACAGGATCCCAGCATCCACTTAGTCATCCATCATAATTATCTCGGGGTAGCGCGGCTTTCTTCAGGGCAGAAAGCAATAGGTTTAACTGTCTGAATAGGTGCTGCCGTCCTTGGCGGGCTACATCAGGAGGTTACAGGAGTAGCCCTCGAGTAGCTTCTTTATGAAGGCAAATTTCAAGCCCTGATATCATAGAGGGTTACTTCATGACCACCGCTTGTTTGTTCTGGATGGCTTCGGCAGCCTTGCAAGTTATGACTGTGGCCAGATAGTTCCTGAAATCCAGGGACAGGCGGTAGAGGGAGTACCTACCATTGTTCAGTTCAGGAAGGGTCAGACAGCTGTTAGTGTCTGATAGCTGCGTGAAAGAATGATTGAGAGATGAATGTGTCGCCTGTAGTTGCCCTAGGGCCTGGTAGGAGAGGGGTCACAGAGTGTAATTCCCATTTGACCCTTAAGCATTCCCTGTATTCCACAGCTCTAACCGTACTCAGCACACGAGGACTTGCTGCAGGCATGTGGGGAACGCCTAACCATCTAGGCCATGGTGGTGGCTGCGCGAATGTCAGACTGCAGGGCGCCTGGTCAGGGTACCTGCACGGTGGATACGTGGTGACTGTCTTCTGGGAACGATCTGTACCAAAGTCTGATACAGGAATAAGGCTGTGTTAAAAAAAAAAAAATACTGAGTAGAGGTTTGTAGCAGTTACACATCTTTGGGAAAACAGGAGGTACCTGCTGCTAGAAAGGTATATAGCTGGAGAGTTAGGGGATAGGAAGTAAATGAAATCTTCCCATCTGTCAATGGCCGGTGAGTAACCGCTCATTTGGGAGTGACCCAACAAGGTACATGGACTTCTGGAGCTCAGGGGTGTCTGGGTTTTCGAAGCGCAGGAAGGGGATTCTCGAATGCCTCTTCCACGACTGCCCGCAGACCACAATGACGCAAGGCGAGTCCGAGTGGCGGTTCAGTCGGCAGGAGGAATTCTTCGGGGTGTTTTTTTCTTTCTACCGGGCTCCGAATACGGCAGAGCATTGGGTGGTAACGCTATTCTAGTTATTTCATAGGTCCGAAAAAGACGGGCCTCCCTGTCTTTTTCTAGTTCCCAAGGACGTAAATCGTTGGATCCGAGTGTCTGTCTTGCTTATGCAGAAGTTGCAGTCAGTAGCGTTGGCAGTTTCGCTGGAGGAGTTTGTAACGGCTCGCCACCTTTATGGAGTTTTCTTACACATTTCACTAAGGGCAGCGTATCAGAAGTTTCTAAGGTTGGCCTTTCCCTGGGTACCTTTTATGGGTCTAGTTTTGCCCTTCAGTCTGGCAACGGCTCCATGCACCCTCACCAATGTCTTAGGGGTGGTTGTGGTAGCTCTGCGGTAAGAAGGGTTCTTAGTTCACCCTGGCATTCGTCCAAGTTCCAGGGCCGAGAGTGTCCCATTTACGAACAGAGGAGTCAAGTTTATTCAGGTTTAGGCGGGGTAGTCAGGGCGGTCAGGCATCGCTTAGTCCATCTCAAGGCGTTAGTTCTTGGGGGTACGGGCCGGCTACCAATTTTCGGGCCTGGCGCTATCTTCTAGGGGCTATCTTTAGATACTCGGGACATTGGCGGGGGCCCTGGAGGTAGTTGCGGTGGAGAAGTAGCCTAGTGGTTAGAGCAACTGTCTAGTACCCAGAAGATCAAGGGTTCGATTCCCACTGGCACTCCTTGTGACTTTGGGCAAGTCACTTTACCCTCCATTGCTTCAGGAAGAAGAGGCTGGCAATCTACTTCCGTTGATACATTGCCAAGAAAACCCAGAGGTAGCTGGGTCGCTATGAGTCAACACTGATTTGATGGCACTAAAAAAACAAAACAAAACAAAAAAACTTTAAGGAGCCGGAGCTTGCATGCGTCCTCGACTAAAGGTCTTTGTTGCAACGTTGGTCGCGCAAGATAAATTATCCGAACAAACGTCCCATATATCCCTTGTAGGTGGGCAATCCCTTCTCTGGGGGTTCCCCATGGGATCTTGCAGAAGACAGGCTCCCGATGTTCACGTTGGCCACTTTCGCAGGCAGGGGACATCTGGCGAGGATCTTTTCGCACATGAGGTTGGGAGAGATCGCTGGGCACATTTCAGTGGCGGGCGTGCCAAGCGTTTGGTTCTGAACCAAAGGATTGGGCGGAGCGCCCTCTACCCAGCGATTCCGAATAAGGGCTTTGCCTAGAACAGCAGGGAGGTTCAGGCAGGGCGGTCATGTAGAAGGACTCAGAGGCTTGGGTCGCTTTGGTGCAATCTCGGTGGCAGGCGCTTTGTGGGGTGCCCATTGCAGAAGCAGACAATGTGGTGGTGTCAGCTGGAAGTGTGCCCACAGATGGCCTTTACATGGGGTCCTCTTTGGTATGGAGCGGTTGCGGTCTGGATATCATTTGGGTGTCGATTGGCAGCAATGAAATTTTATGATTCAATTTTGTGATTAAATATATATAATAGTTCTCCCTTCCTCTAGTTCACAGATAATGGCACCTTGAATTTTGAATCTGGGTGATCCCTTGGTTGGGATTGGATTAAATGTATGTGTGGTGTTAAGAGCTATGTCCTTCCACACACCCAGATATTTGGCTGGGGGTATACAGTTGAGGGTAAGCAAAGGGTGCAAAAGCATAGGCAACAGGTAAGCTTACAAGCGGTTTGGCTTTGCTAAGTTCATACCTGCAATCTATCTAACTTCAGCTGTCCAGAGGGCAGAGGGTGTTGAAGTCATTTTGATTTTCATATCCGAAACGCTGTCTTCTAGATTTGTCTCTGCTTCTGTTGAAGTTCTGGAGGGTTTAGCAAGCTAAGTTGCTAATTTGCTTGGCTGAAGCCATTTCAGTGGTCTAGGATAGGTTGGCAATCCTGTAATTCACAGGGTATCTCTAACGTCAAGGCTTGCAATAATTGATTTCCAGGTGCGGCCTGGCAGCCAGTTCTTTAAATGTTCAGGTAACGGCTCTGTCTTGCGATAGAGGCAGAGTTCAGGGACTGGTCCTGGGTTCTCACGCAGATGAGTGGCGTATCTTAAAGCAGTATCCAGGCAGCGGCCGTTGTGTAGCGTGTTGGTGCCGCTGTGGAATCTCAACGTGGTTGGAGGGGCAAGCGGTTGCTCTTCTAGCTCTAGGTTAGGCGCAGGGGAGCATCTTGGACTGTGGTTTGCGCTGCTTGCACATAGAGAGAGTGCTGCGGTACTATTTAAGAGTTTATGAATCTCCACAGTTGCGACCGTCTGTTTTGGCTAGTAGGGGGTTTTTGCAAAGAGGAAGCGGTGGCAAAGGCATCCATCGCTAGAGGAATGGTAGAGCTGAGGGCGTGAGCCTCTATGTTGCTAGGCTGTTCGGTGCCAGGGGGCTTACAGGTTCACTCTAGTGCAGCGCAAGCGACATCCTGAGCGGAATGCAGTTTGGGTACGCCAGTAGCATTTTGTGGACCGGTCTCCTGGTCGTCTTGCTCTTTTACTTTCAGTAATTTTCACCGCCTGGATGTTCTGGCGGCGAGCAATGGCTGTTTCGGCTAGGCGGAGTAGCGATCCGGATAGAAAGGTCCCTCCCAATAATTACTACTCTGATACATCCCAGAGGTGGAGGACTAAACTGGAGGAACGATAAGGAAATAGACATTACACTTACCTGGTAATTGTCGTTCCTTGAGTGACGACAGTTTAGTCCTCACTCCCGCCGGGGGGGGGGTATTTCTTCAGCGTTTTATTTTCAGACAGAGTGGAACATCAATTTCAAGGAGTGGAGAAGTCCTTTCAGATTCTGGATTGCAGTGAGTATTCCTCTCTGATAGATTGCTTTCTTCTCTCTTGTTAAGTGACGGAGTGTCACAGGAAAAGTGATAGAATGAGAGAAACGTGAACGTAAAAAAAAGAAAGATTAAAATAAAATAAATAAATAAAAGATAGAATAATAAAGTGAAAAAGGTCCCTCAGGTTGAGGAATGTATAGTTCGGTTAAAGTTGTGGTATAACTACTTGTTGGTTGTTCCTTTGAGTTTGCTTTGTCAATAGTACACTGGGGGCTGATGGGAGATACCAGCAGGCTATATCCAGTGATGTCAAGACTTTGACATGCCCAGTCTCCAAGCTGCAGGAGGAGGTGCACAACCCAGATGTGGAGGACTAAATTGTCATCACTCAAGGAACGACAATTGCCAGGTAAGTGTAATTTCTATTTCCTTGCCCTCTTTCAGCCATGTCTCTGTCAGAAATAGGGTGTCGACAGCATGGTGTAAGACCAGATCCTGGATGAGAGTGGTTTTAGAACGAAGGGAACGGCAGTTCAGGAGGGGCTAGCTGTAGAAGTATAATAGCCGGAACAGAAGGAGATGATATGGGAGAGGAGGAACATGGAATGAGGTTGGAGAGATTTCGAGCGACAGTACCTGAGGAGACAGGAGGGGGAGAGGGCCTCCAGCTCCATAGAACAGGAATAGAGGTCATGCCGGAAGAAATCCACTGAGGCCGTCTGGGTTGAACGGATGCACAGTTGGAATAGCAGCAGTAGAGAAAAAAACAAATGAGAGGGCTCACCCCAAGCTTGATAGGGACTGCAGTGGTGGTAGATTGATGGAGGATGCGAAGAAGTGTGACTACAGAAAAGCCTGGATGGGAATGCTTCCGGGGAGGGGGAGAGGGGACTCTGGACTCGCACCCACGAACTCGCCCCAAGGAGCAAGAATTTTGCTATTAAGTTAAACCCTGAGATTCATCAACTTTTCCCAAGTCTTCAATTATCTCTCCAGGTGATATGTTAAAGGGATATTTGGTGGAGGTTCTCAGTCTATCTCTAGAGGCCTTTCCACCCACTTCCTGGGTTTATTATATGTCTAAGAAAATGCATTCTGAACACCAGGAAGGAGCTTTGCTATCTGAAGGGTTATCTGCAGATAGTTTAGATATCACTCAGATGGTGGGGAATACAAATGAGGATGGAGGTTTTTATTTATTTTAGCAGTGAGCTCACACTTTTATAGCAGTACTTCAAAAAGTGTTAAATTCCGGTAAAGTAAGCATTTACCTGGCCCCCGACAGCTTACAATCTAAATTTGTACCTGAGGCAATGGAGGGTTAAGTAACTTGCCCAAGGTCACAAGGAGAATCGGTGGGAGAGTTGGGATTTGAGCCACGGCTTGTCTGGTACTTAGCCCACTACTCTAACCACGAGGCGACTTCTCAACTATCCTGGTGCCCTTTGTTTTGGAACCAGATAAGGATTGGACCTTGAGACTTTATTTTAGGAATCAGGAGAAGCTCTTTATGGGAGAAACGGTACAGGTTTTTTCTAATGTTTGTGCTGCTACACAGGGTAAAAGACCATTTCTTGTCCTATGCCAGGATGGTCCTGGCAATGGGAGCAGGGTTATTTCTTCAATTTCTTTTTAAATATTTGATTCATTTTGAAAACAATTGCTATATCTTTTTTGGCCTAATTAGATGTTCCTGGAGAATAAGCATGTGATTAGTGTCTCCAGATCCTGGTGCTGGGGCTGTTTACTAAGGATCGAAAGATGGTCTTTTATTCTGTTAGGCACCTGGCGAACTATTTTGTTTCCTTTTTCTATTTTTTGTTTATCATTAACCCATTTGCTTATATGATTCTCCTCTTGTTGTGGACTTTAAAAAATGAATTGTTTAACTTGTTTACTTTTTTATATTGGCCTATTATCTTTATTTCTATATGGAAAAATGTTTCATTCCTATCATCTGGCTGACACTTGTATGTATTAAAAATTGCATAAATAATACATTTAAAAAATGAAGTTGGTACCACTAGAATAAAGGATGTGGTCCTTCTGGGAGGAAAGAAAGTGAAGAAAGAAGGCCCTACCCTGGCACCATCTCTTTACAGAGGTTGGTTGGTTTATTTATTTTATTTAGCAAGTTTCATATACCGTATTTCCTAGGGTCAATACTGTTTACAGGGAACAATTTAAAGTAACTTTACATAGAACTGGGAAAAATATGGAATAATATTTAACAATAGATGAAAAAGGTATATACATAGAGCATTGGTAGTCAAGGTGCATACTAAATAAGGAACAGGAGAGAGAGAGATAATAAAATAATATATGGGGTAGAACGTTTTACAGTTTGTGATCAATGTTGTCTCATGTGGATTACATGTATCAGTGGATAGATTGGTGGTTTAGAAAATCAATGTGTGTGTGGGATCAGATGCATTTCCTAGTGTTTGTGGGCAGTGTGGTGTAGGATGTAGAGAGGTCATGGTTGAAGTTGAATTATGTTTTATCCTCGAAGTGTTCTTTGAATAGTAGAGTTTCAGTTCTTTTCTGACTTGGTGGATGTCATCAGTGTTTGAGTTTAGGTGGTACGTTGTTCCATAGTCTAGGTGCATATAAGGAGAAGGCCCTTGCACTAGTTTGGTTACATTTCAGTCTTTCTGTGGGTACTCTTAGGATATTTATTGAGACTGATCTTCTGGTTCTGTTTGCTGGGAGTTTTTTCAGCATGGTTTGTAGGCGAGTGGCAGACATGTCATGTAGGATTTTGAAGATAGTCATAATTGCCTTGTATTTTATGCACTATAGGAAGGGGGAGCTAGTGTAGTGTTTTTTTTAGTATGGGGGTTATATGGCTATTTGTGGATGCTCCTTCAAGGATTCTAGCTGCAGTGTGCTGCGCCATTTGTAAAGGAAGTGGAAGATGTTTGGAGAGGCCTTGGAGGATGATGATACAGTAGTACAAGCGGGGGAATATTAATGCTTGGTAAACCGTTCTGAAGTCTTGGAGGGTTCTTAATTTTTGATAGATCATTCTGGTGGTGTTGCTTATGTGTTTGTAGGGTGAGACATTGATCGATTGTTATCTCTAGGTATTTCAACTCTTTTTACTTCTAGCTCCATATCGTTGATTTTTAGGCTTGCTGGTGGGGAGACATTTTTGTCTCTTGTTATGAATAGTACTTCCATTTTCTTGGAGATTATGTTGTGTTATCTAGTGGGATATCACTTTGAAACAATTCATTATGGGGGTGTAATAGGTTTTTGTTGTGATGAATGGCATGTAAATCATGACATCAATAGCATAGATGTGGTATAGTATGTTGTGCGCTTCCATGATGCCGCAGAGTGGTTGCAAGTAAATGTCGAACAAGACATTTGTTTTTATTACATTGCTAGCTCTCTGACTGGGAGCTCTTAAAAGGGTTTTTGTATATTTTTAAAAGCAAGGTTACTTCATTTTTGCTGTTTTAGGGGAACTTTAATTGAGCACAGTAGGTTGCTGACTCCAGTGACCTCCTCAGCTTTAGAAGCTGCTAACACCTAATCAGGTGTTAGTGGGCCTGTTTCCTGAGTGCAGTTGAAGCCTGCATAAATAGGCTCCTGTGCCCTGCCCCTTTGAGGCTTTTCTAACCAGGGCTCCACACATCAAACAGTAAGTAAGGTTTTGAGGGTTTCTTTGTTTGGTTTGTTTTTATTACATTGCTAGCTCTCTGACTGGGAGCTCTTAAAAGGGTTTTGTGTATATTTTTAAAAGCAAGGTTACTTCATTTTTGCTGTTTTAGGGGAACTTTAATTGAGCACAGTAGGTTGCTGACTCCAGTGACCTCCTCAGCTTTAGAAGCTGCTAACACCTAATCAGGTGTTAGTGGGCCTGTTTCCTGAGTGCAGTTGAAGCCTGCATAAATAGGCTCCTGTGCCCTGCCCCTTTGAGGCTTTTCTAACCAGGGCTCCACACATCAAACAGTAAGTAAGGTTTTGAGGGTTTCTTTGTTTGGTTTGTTTTTATTACATTGCTAGCTCTCTGACTGGGAGCTCTTAAAAGGGTTTTGTGTATATTTTTAAAAGCAAGGTTACTTCATTTTTGCTGTTTTAGGGGAACTTTAATTGAGCACAGTAGGTTGCTGACTCCAGTGACCTCCTCAGCTTTAGAAGCTGCTAACACCTAATCAGGTGTTAGTGGGCCTGTTTCCTGAGTGCAGTTGAAGCCTGCATAAATAGGCTCCTGTGCCCTGCCCCTTTGAGGCTTTTCTAACCAGGGCTCCACACATCAAACAGTAAGTAAGGTTTTGAGGGTTTCTTTGTTTGGTTTGTTTTTATTACATTGCTAGCTCTCTGACTGGGAGCTCTTAAAAGGGTTTTGTGTATATTTTTAAAAGCAAGGTTACTTCATTTTTGCTGTTTTAGGGGAACTTTAATTGAGCACAGTAGGTTGCTGACTCCAGTGACCTCCTCAGCTTAGAAGCTGCTAACACCTAATCAGGTGTTAGTGGGCCTGTTTCCTGAGTGCAGTTGAAGCCTGCATAAATAGGCTCCTGTGCCCTGCCCCTTTGAGGCTTTTCTAACCAGGGCTCCACACATCAAACAGTAAGTAAGGTTTTGAGGGTTTCTTTGTTTGGTTTGTTTTTATTACATTGCTAGCTCTCTGACTGGGAGCTCTTAAAAGGGTTTTGTGTATATTTTTAAAAGCAAGGTTACTTCATTTTTGCTGTTTTAGGGGAACTTTAATTGAGCACAGTAGGTTGCTGACTCCAGTGACCTCCTCAGCTTTAGAAGCTGCTAACACCTAATCAGGTGTTAGTTCCCACCCTACCCACCCCGACTCCCACCCACCCCTAGTGAGCAGCCTTGCTTTATAGGGCGCCTCCCCTTTCACAAATCACAGTGAATTGGACCAGCACATTTGTATGTAATTAAAGTGTTTTAACTGCTTTTTCTCTATAAAGACAGCTGCGAAACCGGCTGGTACTTGGTAGATCTCTCTCTTTTGCTCTAACAGATACCTAAGCTCCACGAAAAGAACAATGGCTGGGAAAAATCGTATTGCTAAAGCTGTTGCTCCCGTTACAGCTTCTGCCTCGGTCCAGACAGAGGTCCTAATGCCGGTTGAAGGACCGGTTCCATGTGCAGGGTGCCTGCATGCTGAAGCTCTGAGGAAAGAGGTGGAGGAACTCAGAGAGGAGGTGGCGAGGCTGAGGAGCATTCAAGACAGTGAGAAGTACATTGATGAGATGCTACTTGCAGCAACCAAGCTCTCCAGCTCCGGAGAAGATGGGTGCCAACAGAATGTCGATGGTTGGACACAAGTCACCAGGGCCTGCAAAATCACCAATCCAACTTCTCCATCCCTTGAATTGAAGAACCATTATGCAGCCCTGGAAGTGGAGGAGGTGAAAGCATCCCTGGAAAGGGAAGAACCAGAGTTCAAGTACCCCAAAGTTGTGGAATCAGTCACCAGAAGGAAACGAAGGGTGGTGGTGGTTGGAGACTCTCTTCTGAGGGGTACTGAGGCGTCCATCTGCCGACCAGACTTGATGTCCAGAGAGGTATGCTGTCTGCCTGGTGCCAAAATCCAAGATGTTACGGAGAGTTTGCCGAGACTCATCAAGCCCACAGACTATTACCCAATGTTACTAATCCATGTTGGAACAAATGATACTGCCAGGTATACCTCGGAACGTATCAAAAGTGACTTCATGGCTCTGGGACAGAGGGTGAAGCAGTTAGGTGCACAGGTGGTGTTCTCTTCAATCCTCCCTGTTGAGGGTAAAGGCCAAGGCAGAGAGGCCCGCATCCTGGAGACAAATGCATGGCTGCGTGGATGGTGTCATCGAGAGCGTTTTGGTTTCCTAGACCATGGGATGCTTTTCCAAGGGTTGCAAAGCAGAGATGGCATCCATCTGTCCAAGAGAGGTCAACGCATCTTTGGTAGTAGACTGGCTAATCTACTGAAGAGGGCTTTAAACTAGATTCCTTGGGGATGGGTGAAGAAAGCCCCCAGGTAAGTGAAAGCCCCCAGGTAGGTGATACATTAAATACCTTTATGGAAATGGGTAACAGGGGTAACATATGGAAAGCAGTGTGTATTAATGCCCGTAGCATGGGAAATAAGATCCCCGAGGTTGAAGCTTTGGTGGGAGTGGCTGACTTGGATTTAGTGGCAGTTACAGAAACATGGTTCACAGAAAACAATGACTGGGATGTAACTATACCTGGCTATACTTTATTCAGGAAGGACAGGGTAGGAAGAAGAGGAGGAGGAGTGGCACTATATGTAAAAACTACTATTAAAGCTTTGGAATTACAGAGCTTAAAAGGGAGAGAGGAGGCATTGTGGGTTAAACTAGAAAGAGGGAAAGAGAAATCTATTTGCATTGGAGTGATATACAGACCTCCCTCACAAGAGGAAGAGGTGGACAGAGAGTTAATTGAAGACATACGCAGCATTGCTAGGAAAGGGTAAGTGCTACTGATAGGAGATTTCAATATGCCAGATGTTGATTGGCACATTCCTGCTGCAGTATCATCTAGAAGTAAGGAGATCCTGGATTCTCTACAGGGAGAACTATTCAGGCAATTGGTAACAGACCCCACACGTGAAGGGGCCATACTGGACTTGGTGCTTACCAATGGTGAAAGTGTTTCTGATGTTGTAGTGGGAGATCATTTTGCATCCAGTGATCACCAGATGGTGTGGTTCAGTATTAGGACTAGGGCTGTTAGAATCCATTCCAAGGTGAGGATCTTAGACTTTAGGAAGACTAACTTTGCGAAGATGGGCCAATACCTCAGGGAGTCGTTAGTGGGATGGGAACAGCTGGGGGATGTAGAAAAACAGTGGGCAAAACTGAAAGGGGGTATTTTAAGGGCAACCAACCTTTTTGTTAAAATGGTAAATAAAGGCAAAAGGAACAGGAGACCGCTATGGTTTTCGAAGGAAGTAGCTGAAAAAGTGAAGAAAAAGAGGGAGGCCTTCATGAAATACAAGAGATCACAGAGAGCAGAAGACAGGCATCTGTATTTGGAAAAACTTAGAGAAGCTAGCAAAGTAGTCAAGAAGGCAAAGATTCAAAAGGAGGAGGAAATAGCCAATGCAATAAAATGGGGGGATAAGACATTTTTCAGATATATTAGTGAGAAGAGGAAGAGCAAAAGTGGTATTGTCAGACTCAAGGGTGCAGGGGGGGAATATGTAGAAGCTGATAAGGATAAAGCGGAATTGCTTAACAAATATTTTTGTTCTGTGTTCACAGATGAAGAACCAGGAGCAGGACCTCAGAAAACACCCACAAATAAGAACAGAAGCGAGGGACATCTTGAACTATTTTCAGAAGACTGTGTTCGTGAGAAACTAGCTCAACTTAAAGTAGACAAAGCGATGGGACCGGATGGGATACACCCTAGAATACTGAGGGAACTTGGGGACGTCCTAGCAACTCCACTGACTGACCTTTTCAATGCCTCGTTGGAGTCAGGAGTGGTGCCAAAGGACTGGAGAGAGGCTCATGTGGTGCCTTTACACAAAAGCGGAAGTAAGGATGTGGTTGAAAACTACAGGCCGGTTAGTTTAACTTCGGTGGTGAGTAAATTATTGGAAACGCTGCTGAAAGAGAAAATAGTGAGGTTTCTGGAGTCCAGCGGATTACAGGATCCGAGGCAGCATGGATTCACCAGAGGCAGGTCTTGTCAGACAAATCTGATTGATTTTTTTTGACTGGGTGACCAGGGAGTTGGACCGAGGGAGAGCTCTAGATGTGGTGTATTTAGATTTCAGTAAAGCCTTTGACACTGTTCCTCACAGGCGACTTATAAACAAACTGAGCACCCTAGGGATGGACCCTAAAGTTACTGCTTGGGTTAGAAATTGGTTGGGTGGGAGGCGACAAAGAGTACAAGTAAATGGAGCTCACTCTGAGGAGAAGGATGTTACCAGTGGTGTGCCCCAGGGATCTGTCCTTGGTCCGATTCTTTTTAACATCTTTGTTAGTGATATAGCGGAAGGGCTGTCGGGTAAGGTTTGCCTCTTTGCGGATGATACCAAAATCTGCAATAGAGTAGACACCCAGGAAGGGGTAGATAACATGAGGAGGGATCTAGCTAAGCTTGAAGAATGGTCTAGAATTTGGCAGCTGGGATTTAATGTTAAAAAATGTAAGGTCATGCATTTGGGCTGCAGCAATCCAAGGGAGCAATACAGTATAGGAGGTGAAGTACTTTTGTCCACTAAAGAAGAGCGGGACCTAGGCGTGGTTGTGTCTGATGATCTTAAAGTAGCTAAACAGGTGGAAAAGGCGACAGCAAAAGCTAGAAGGATGCTTGGGTGCATACGGAGAGGAATGGCTAGCAGAAAAAAGGAGGTGATAATGCCTCTGTATAAGTCTTTGGTGCGACCTCATTTGGAGAATGGTGTGCAATTCTGGAGACCGCACCTTCAAAAGGATGTGAACAGGATGGAGTCGGTGCAGAGGGTTGCTACCAAAATGATTAATGGGCTTCATTATAAAGCATATGAGGACAGACTTAAGGATCTTAATATGTACACCTTAGAGGAAAGGCGGGATAGAGGTGATATGATTGAGATGTTTAAATACCTCCGTGGCATAAATGTTCAGGGAGAGAGCCTCTTTCAATTGAAAGCAAGTTCTGCTACGAGGGGACATGGGATGAGGGTGAAGGGAGATAGATTCAGGAGTGATATGCGGAAATATTTCTTTACGGAAAGAGTAGTGGATCTGTGGAATAGTCTCCCAGTGGAGGTGGTAGAGATGAGGACAGTAACTGAATTCAAGAAAGCATGGGACCAACACAGAGGATCTCTAAAGGCAAAAAGTGGACTGTTGTAGTTGTTATGGAAGGACAGACTAGATAGGCCATGTGGTCTTTTTCTGTCGTCATATTTCTATGTTTCTATAAGAGGGAAAAAAGCGCTGCTCCTTGTGGTATGCATTGTGTTAGCTTAAATGGTGATGAATTTAAGGTTCCACTCTGACATGCTGTTGGCAGTCTATCAGGTAGAATTGGAACCACTGTGTAAAGCTTTGCCGTGGATTCCAGTTTCCTATAGACATTTGACCAGCAGGTTGTGTACCGAATTGAAGGCTGCTTTGATATTGAGGAATATTAAGATGTATCCTTGTTGAGGATTCTGAATGCCTTTTAGAATTTTATCTGAGAGAAGTGATTAGCATCTCTATGCCATGGTATGTTCTAAATCCGTGTTGTAAGTCTGATGGGTTGTTTCTGTCAACGTAATCTTGCAATTGAAGTAGAACTACTTTCTCAATTATTTTGGCTAAAAACGGTAGACTGGTGATGGGTCTGTGTGACAAGGCAGTGGCAAAAGCCAGAAGGATGCTGGGTTGCATATAAAGAGGAATTACCAGCAGAAAGGAGGAGGTACTAATGCCACTGTACAAGTCGCTGGTGAGGCCTCACTTGGAATATTTTGTTTAGTTTGGAGATTATATCCTTTGCGAGATGTAAACAGACTGGAAACGATTCAGAAGAAGGCAACCTAAATGATTTGGAGCCTGCGCAAGAAGATGTATTAGAAGAGACTTGAAGACCTAAATATGTACACTTTAGAGGAGAGGAGGGACAGGGGAGATATGATTCAGACCTTTAAATATTTAGAATATTAATGAACAAACCATCTGCACTCTAGTTTTCCGAGTTCCCTTTTTAGTTGCTTTAGCTCTGGATTGAACCAAGAAGTGTTAGGTTTCGTCTTGCTCTGATTGGTGTATGGCATAGTGGCATGATCTGATATGATCTTGTTCCAGTTGTATACAAGGTTGTTTAGGTTGTTTGATTCATTGTCAAGTAATGGGGATAGGTTGCTTATGAATGATGTTTTATCAAGGGTTTTGAAGTGATGTTGAACGTTATTGTTGATTTTGTTGTAATGGTTTGGGAGGTTGTAAGGATTTTTGAAGGAAATTAGGTGGTGGTCATACCATGGTAATTGAGTGACTTGGGTTGTGGTGTTGATAGTTAGGTTGAGTAATTGTTTAGGAGCAAAGATTGTTGAGTATGCCTCCTCCATTGTTGGTAGGGCTGTTGACAGTCTACTTGAAGTCTAAGGAGTCCATTGCATCTAAAAATGCTGTTGATTTTCTAGGAAGTAGCGAGAAGAGGTTGAAGTCACCAAATATGATGAGTTGTTTATTTTGAGTTGCGTGTGAGCTTGCTGTTTCTAGTATGTTGGATAGTGTATTTTCATCTGATTTAGGTGATCTGTAGTTAAGGCATATTGCTAAGTGTGTGTTTTCAATGAGGATCATGTTGAGGCCATCTGTGTTGCTTGTGGTTGTTGAGAAATTGTAATTGCTTTTTGCAGAGATTAGTATACCTCTTCCTCTGTGGCCACTTCTGTTAGTGAAAGAGGTTGTATCCAGGTACTTTGAGAAGGTTTATAAGGACATTGTCTTCATTGAGCCATGTTTCAGTTAGGCATAGGAGGTCTGGTCTGTGGTCATCTATGTAGTCTCTGGTGATGGGGATTATGTTTGACTCATCTGGTGTTGATTAGTATGGTAGTTAGATCCTTTGGGGTTTATGTGGAAGGAGTGTGGCGTTCTATGTGAGGGAAGTCGTATATTTTCACATATTTCTGGAAGTTGTGAAATTTAGTGCTGATTTGGTATAGATTGGTTCTTCACTCATAGAATCTCAGGGTTTGTATGATTGGTATTTGGTTTGTGATTGTCATGAGGGATTCAGCCAGTAATATTGTGGAGATTAGGCATGTGATAGGTGAGTGAATATTTTAGTTAGGTGTTGTAGCATGGTGCTTGTGCTGATCAAGGTGAGGAGTGCTGGAGTCATCTTTATTGCAGAGGATTGTGTGGCCGTTCTCGTTGAATAGTGCAGGGCTGCTGTTGTGTTCGGTAGAGCATTTAAGCTGGTTCCCTGGGAAAGTGTGCTGAGGTGTGGAATGAGTCTGTATTTGAGTATGTATATGGAGCGGAGAGTTATTTCTCACAAGGTGTGGCCTGCTTCAGTATGCTCCCTGCCTAAGGGCCACGCCAAAGGGCCCTTTGGTGCGGGTCTGCCTGAGCGTGCCTTTTGTTTAAAGGAGGCTGCTGGGTCCCGACTGGTAGTGGGGAGCGGGAGGGAGCTCACCTTCCCGCTTCCTGCTGCTGCCGCTGATCGGGTGTTGTGTGTCCGGTGATGGCACCTGAGCACGCTTTTTGTTTAAAGGAAGCTGCCAGGTCCCGATTAGTGTTTGAAGAGGTAAGACTGGTACCGCAGAATGAAACTGTACAAGTTGAAGAATTCACACATCAGTGGCACTTCAGGACCTTATGGAAGATCAAGGCGCATCAAACAAAATCTCACTTGGTCCCTCCAAGAATCTAGGAAATGGTAAAGGTTTTGGGGTTCTATAATTGAACCAGATGTATAATAGTATATTCTGGGCTTAGCAGAATATGTTGTTTCATAAGTGCTTTAACCTGGCAGCACTAGAATATTATACTTTTGAGAGTCATTGTAGAAGCTGTATTCGTGATTTGGACATCTAAACTTCAGAAATGCAAATCACAAAGACGTCCTCGGAGCCATTTTAGCAAGCGCACAGATACATGTGTCAGTGCAATCATGTGCAAGTCCCCAATCGGCGTGCCTGGGAACATTGGTAAAGATACACATGTACACACCATTTCAGACCAGCGCTGACTGCATGTCGGCGACATCCATGGCTATATCTGCTCCAGGACACAAACAGGATTAGTAAAGACGCTGTTTCACCAACATAGGGAAATGGCCGTTCACTCTTTCGATGCTTTTCACGCTTTCAAAGATACCCACTAGTATGCAGAATGAGCATTTCTCCAGGGTCCTATGCTGCAATACATGTGCAAAATAGCAGGTTGGGACATGGAAGGGGAGAGAGATCCAAGGTCATGTTCTGTGATAGGACAGTGTGCATGTCTATGTCCCCCAATCTTTGGATGCACCTATACTACATGTTCAAATTTCTACAGTGCAGAAACGTCCTGAACAAGACTAACCCATAACTCAGTGCGTCAGTGTTTTGGCTATTATGTAGCAGAAATGTATATCTTTCAGAGTGGAGAGAGGCTGATTTTACAGGCCCTTACATGTGATCACTTTCTCGGCTGCCTCCTCCCCATTATATATTGGACATTTTGACTTGGCCATCCCAT
This sequence comes from Ichthyophis bannanicus, assembly GCA_033557465.1. Classification (NCBI taxonomy): domain Eukaryota; kingdom Metazoa; phylum Chordata; class Amphibia; order Gymnophiona; family Ichthyophiidae; genus Ichthyophis; species Ichthyophis bannanicus. The sequence continues at coordinate 149,681,517 of CM066040.1, read as the reverse complement.
TTTGCAGCCAGACATGCTTTCTAAAATGTGCCTTCACTTATGCTTACTACACTTGAAGGAATACTGGTATATTAATATTGTAGACATCCAGGGTCCACCTGAACCATAGAGTCTGGAACGCATTAGCTTCCTTATTACATGTTACGAAGACAAGCTGCTATACTATCCCCATCCTTCAGGCCAGATGTGTTGTGTAGAGTGGTTTATTGGCTGCGGATCACTATCATGAGAAGTGAACATAAGATATGCCATACTGGATCAGACTAAGGTCCATCAAACCCAGTATCCTGTTTCCAACAGTGGCCAATCTAGGTCACAAGCACTGTTCCCTCTAAGCTGTGCGCGTGTGCGCGCGCACACACCTCACCGAGCGAGCGCACATACTTTACAACAGAGCGCACAAAAATTACGGCTCTGATTCTGATAGAAAACAACACAGACGTCTTAAAATTTAAAAGTTATGATTGTAATTACTAGAAATTTCCCACTTCATTTAGTAATCGTCTATTTTCATTTAATTTGATTAAAATCAATGTGGTGTACATACTGTATTCTGACGTGTAGTCAAATTTTAAAGTATATAACTCCGAGTGTCGTTATGTGGCGCACAAAAATTTAACCTTCCTTCAAAAGCTGCACACAGCTGATATTTTATGCGCACACAGCCTACAGAAAATTAGAGGGAACATTGGTCACAAGTACCTAGCAATCTCCCCAAAAGAGACAGGTTCCACAGTGCTTGTACTGGGGCAAGCAGTGGATATCCTTGGTCCACTTTAATAATGGTTTATGGACCTTTCCTTCAGGAACTTGTCCAAACCTTTTTTAAACCCGGCTACATGAACAGCTTTTACTACATCCTCCGGTAGCAAATTCCAGAGTTTGATTACATGTGGAGTGAAAAAATATTTTCTCTTATTAGCCTTAATTAGGTTACCCTGTAGCTTCACTGCATGTCCCCTAGTCTTTCTATATTTCGATGGTGTAAACAATCGATCTACATTTACCCGTTCCACTCCGTTCATTAATACATAGACCTCTATCATATCTTCCCTCAGCCTGATCATCTTTATTCATGTTTACAAACAAAAGCACAGTCCTACCAGGGACTGGGTAATTTGCTGGTCTGAAATACTGGCCACTCCAGCAAAAGAATCAAATGAAAAATGGCCAAGCTACTCAGTACTGTGATTCCCTTGCTCAACCCACTTACTCTTGCCCCACTTGCAAACTCTATGGACCATCATCCTGTATCATAATAGAGAGCAGTGGGCTTGTTCCTCCATCAAGCATTTGACTGGCATTGTTCACGGCATTGCTGAAGCCCCCATGCTTGAACTTCATCAGTCCATCCAGAGCTGCAGAATACACTTGTGCTTCAGAGCTTATAGTTGCAAGTCAACGGAGGCGTTGTTCCAGAAACCCCAGCAATGGACCCATCCAAGGGTAAAATACTGATGCTGTAAACAATAAAGGACTAGAGACTAGCAAGTACATGTTACCTTTGGCCAATGGCCGGGACGACCTCTCCTAGTGGCTATGAAACCTATCTGTTCAGCACCCTCTGCTCCACATGGCTAGAAACCAGAAGCCTGGCTCTGGAATTGAATCCAGATTTCCTCCATGGTAACCTGCAGCACTGCCACTAAGCCATCGAGCCAATCTTCTAGCATTGATTTTTTTGTATATTATAGAATTACATCTTGGTAGTACTGGGGCTGCTTTTGCTTTTGTCCCTGCTGATACAAACCATTGTTGGGTGCAGGATTTAGAATATTTCTATAATGAACAGAAAGATGAGGATGGCTTGCACCATAAAATTGGTGAATGTATAAGGGACTAAGATGTTTTCTTTCTTTTTTTTAAGAAGATATGTTGATAAAGAAAATATTTTAACCATTTATAATGCTAGCCAATATTGTGAGACCAGGAGACATCCAAATACTATTCATATCTACTCTTGAGCATATGAGGAAATATACATCAAAGAATAAGGTTTTAGGATGGCTCAGGTGCCAAACTTCATTTTACTGCACTGTTTGTTAATTGAAATGACCTCCTTTCCAATCCCATGCATCATCTCTCTCATTCCTGTTTAAGTAACTGGTCTGCATATGGCTTGTAAATTAGAATTTCCAGGTGTGATCAGAATAGACAACTTTGGTGGCCCAATAGAGGAGACAAAATGTTTCACTTGATTCTTTTGTTTATCCCAACTGAATAGTACAATCCCTGCCTAAGCAATTATCATAATGGTGATGGACTGGGATTTGAGGATCATGTGAGACAAATTAAAGTGCTTCAGTGGCTAGTTCCTAACCCAAAGCTTCAACCATGAATAAGCAAACAAGAGAAATAAAGGATCAGTACCTAGGAAAATGGGGAGTTGGAGTTACAAACTTGTCAAAAAAGTAGCATGCACCAGTTCTGAAAGAAACCAGATTCTTTGCTAGCTGTTATCTTTTGTTTGCCCATGGTGAAAATTGTATGAACATATTGCCCATGAGATTTTGAGACGAGAGAGTTTCCTTTGAGTATGAAGGGTGTGCTCTTGGAAGCTCATATATATAATCACTTCAGGATAATTTTCAGATTGGTTCACTGAAAGGTAACACAGAATGCAGAGAATCCAAAGTGTTAATGACTCCCATTATGTAGTCCAGTGGCTCTTCGTAATTTCATTGGGTCCTATTTACTGAAAGATTTTTCTTTTTGTATTTTCATTCACTGCATGTGGGTTAAATACTCTGCAACTACTGCTTAACATTTCCACTACTAAGCCTACCTACAGTAGTGCTCTGCAGAAATGCACAGTCTAGTCAGAATATTATTGCAGCAATCAAACTTTCTGTTGCTTTTCAGGGAAGGTGGTCAGAGATTTGGGGGAACAGTAGAAAGTGATAAGAATAGATGAGGTTCCTACATTTTATGGGAGATGTGAATTTTAATACAAGCAAGCTACTTGGAACTATGGCAGGATTACTGAACCTGCCACAAGATGGTGCAGTGGCAAGTCCAATGTGTTAAATATAACATTGCAAAGTCGCATCTGCTCCAAAGCAGGAATACCTTTGTTTGTGTGTGTGTGAGTGTGTACGTACTGATAAGAATCAGCGCCTATTTGTGTATCTTATAAGATGTATACAAGGGCTTATCCTACCTCTACACTGCCCATCTTCCATCCCCAGGAACACCTACCCGTATATTGCATAAAAGGTAGTGACTGTGTTTTCTGGAACTCCTTACCAACATCCATCCGCGCAATCAAGGATCTTGAAGAGTTCAGAAAGCAGCTCAAAACACACCTCTTCACTGCACACTACAGAGAAGACAACACCTACCCAAACTCACACCAGTCTACTACCTAACATAACTGATGGTAAATGACTACTCAAAGCCGAACAGTCCCTAATCATACTCGCTCAAACCCAAAGAACACCTGTATATAGTTATAAGAAAAACATTAAACTGTTGAAAATTGTTTCATGTAAAAAGTTAGCACCTTGTTTTATGTAACATGTTGGTTCTCTATAAACCGCCTCTGGGCGGTATAGAAAAGTGTAACGAATAAATAAATAAAAATGAGCACTTTTATAAATTCGGACTTGAGCATGTAAAATGTTGTTCTACACGCTTAAGTTGCTTATAGAATGACACCCTCTCCCCCCCCCCCCCCTCACTGTGAGTCTTTGGAGAGTGTTACCCACGGTTTTAGGGAGGTACAGTCTGTGCCAGAATTATCCCTCTCTTGTCTTGCAGATAGCAGAAAGGAAAGATGAGAAGCAGAAGACTGGGTTTGGTGGGCCTGTTGTCAGCTGCCTGTACCACGAAGAAACAATTAGGTACGTAGCCACTTTTGCCCTGGATCACCTTTCCTGACACTTGCCAAAGAAAAGATTCTATTCCTTTATTTGTATTTAATTTGGTAAACGGCTTCTTTTTGTTTCATTTGTGCAGCAGCTGCATAGCTTGGTTTGTAATAAAAGACAGAAAAGAACTTTTAAGGTCCGTAGTGCTTTAAAATCAATATTTCTCTGTACGGCTGCCAGGTAATAACCTTTCCAAGCATGAGACTAGGAGGAGTAGAAAAGGGTTTGCTCATCTTCATCAGAATACAAGATTGAGACATTGTTCACATAAACCGCATATCATTTTTTGCAAAACACTTGAAGCAGAACTTGTGCTGGTAATGAAAATTGCACTAGACACTGAGTAATTTGTTGCTTTAAATTATTTATTTTAGTTGTTTTATTAATTCTCTGGGGCCCTTTTACTAAAGCATTTGGTGTGGGTTTTAGCACACACTAAAAATAGCCCCACTGTCAAAACTCTTCACCAGGTGTTTAGCATGTGCCACAGTGTGGCCAGTAATGACAGCTAGCACGTGGGACATTAGCATGCATTAGTTGTCATGACTGCTGATAGCGCGGCTGCACCTCACAATGCCACTATTAAGTGCAGCTGTGCCACCAGCATTCCAGTAGTGCTGCAGCTGCCAGGTCTTTAAAAATAAAACAAAATAAAACCTGCAGTGGTGCAACCAGGGTCGGCCCGTCCATTGTGTGAGAATGTTGTTCGCACAGGGCCCCGCACCAACAACATCCCACATTGAATGGCAGGCAGGGCGGCTGGAGAGGCCCCGGCTCACCTCTAACAGCTGCCGAAGTGAAGTTCGTCTTTTTCCTTCACTTCGAAAGCTGTACTGAAGTTCCCTTTGACCTCGGCGCGGCAGCGTTCTAAACTTCAATACAGCTGCCGAAGTTAAGGGAAAAGACGAACTTCAGCAGAGGTAAGCCGGGGCTTCTCCGGCTCCCTAAAGCATTTTAGATAGCCGCGGGGCTCTTTGGGAGGGGAGGGGGGCTTGGACTGGAAATGGGCTGAGTGGGGGGGGGGGGGCGGAGCTAGGACTGGAAATGGGCTGACTGGAGAGGGGGCTTGAACTGGAAATAGCTGATGGGGGGGGGCTAGGACTGGAAATGGACTGAGTGGGGGGGAGCTAGGACTGGAAATGGGCTGAGTGGGTGGGCTTGAACTGGAAATAGCTGATGGGGAGGGGGGCTTGGATTGGAAATGGGCTGAATGGGGGGAGCTAGGACTAAAAATGGGCTGATGGAGGGGCTAGGATAGGATTGGACATGGGCTATTGGGGGGGCTAGGATTGGGGATGGGCTGTTGGGGGGCTTGGATTGAAATGGACTCAAGGAAGGGCTAGGACTGGAAATAGGCTCATAGGGGGGCTTGATTTGGAAATGGACTGAGTGGGGGGCTTGGACTGGAAATTGGCTGAGTGGAGGGGAGCTGGGACTGGAAATGGGCTGATGGGAGGTTGGGATTGGAAATGAGCTGATGGAGGGGCTAGGATAGGACTGGAAATGGATGGGGGAGCTAGGACTGGAAATGGGCTGATGCGGGGAATAGAAGGGAGCGGATGCTGGGTGGAGCTGGAACTAGAAGGGAGCAGATGCTGGGGGAGGACTAGAATGGGATGGGGCTGGGGGAGTGAAATGGAGAGGGGAAAATATTTTATGTGGGAAGGAAGAAAAATCTACGATTGGCCAGGTATTGGGGGAGTAAGTGGGGATTGAGGATGGAGGGGTAAAATTTGAGTGGATGAAAACGGAATAAAGAAAGATGGAAGAAAAAGCAAAAGGAGAAAGATCAGTATGTTAAAGCAGATGTAGGGAGAGAATGGAAAAAAAACTAGAAGAGAAAAGAAAGGACAAATGGACAGCAAACAAAGGAGAGTTAGCAGAAGACAAGAAGAAACCAGAAGAAAGTGTCTGGAGCAATTGCAACAGAAAAATAAAATGCACAAACAAAGGGTAGAAAATACTTTTTTATTTTGAATTTATTAACTGGAATATGTTGGCTCTGGGAAATGTGCATTGATAACGTCTTTGCGTTTTGTTTAGTACGAGAGGAAATTTATTTATAGTTTTATTTCTCCAGTGTTGTACATCCCAAGTTTGGCTTTTGGGGTTCCCAGTTTAATTATTCTCTTCCTGTTTCTAAATTGTGATCCCTTGTTCTTTGGTGATGGTCTGTGTTCTGCATGTGTAACCGAGCTGAGGTATTCTGCTTATGTAGTTTATATTTGATTGTGCCACTTGTTCTCTTTCCCCAGTAGGAGATATATTGGTATTTTCTGAGATGTATTGGTTTCATAGTTGCACTGTTGCCTTTTGATAGGTAGGGTTTGGTGCTTTGAGTCCTGGTAGTACTGTTATGATACAGTGGGTTTGCTATGGGTTCTAAATGGGCAGTGTTTGTAGTACTTCCTAATGTGCCTGGCGGTTGGCACTGGAGTATAGTAATGTAGAAATCTTTTAGTCTTTCTTCATCCATACACTCATTAAGAGGCATGTTACTGCATGTTAACATTATTCAAATATTTATGCAAATGAGGCCCCGCACAGAGTCTCCGCACATGGCCCTGCACCCCCCTTGGGCTGCCCCTGGGTGCAACATGACTTCAACAGAATCCTCCCTAGGATCAAGCCCCCTCCCAAAGACCATACCCAATCCTTTCAGCCACCCCAACCCTCCCAGGACTCACTTTGGGGATTTCCCTGATGTCTAGTGGGCCAGGGAAAGAGCAGTCACCGCCACGCCTGCCCTAGAGCCTCTGGGGTTCAAAATGGTGGCTAGGATCTCAAGTGGTAGTCTTGTGATACTACTGCTAGTGGTCAGCTTTCCATATAAGGTGCAATTGCCTTCTTGGAAGATTGACCCTGGCAGTCGTACTACAAGATTACTACTTGGGGTCACAGCTGCTATTTTGAACCCTGGGGGCTATAGGGCAGGAGCGAAGGGGGACCTGCTCTTATCCTGCCCACTAGATTCTGGGGAAACCCCCTGGTGAGGTCTGGGGGTGTCATGAAATGGGAGAAGGGTCAGATATGGTCTTCGGGAAGGCTTCTGTTCAAGAGGGTACTGTTGTGTGGGTGGCACTTTTGGGTTGGGGATATTGTCTGGAGGCGGATGATGACTGGGCGGAGGGGGTACTGCTCAATGCCTGGAGGTAGATGATATCTGGAGGACATTGGATTGTACTGGCATGGCTGAAGCAGTTTGTTTATTTTAGGCATGGATGCAGGCTTGTGCAGTAAGTGGCTATCATGTGTGATAAATGCAAGGCATATGCTGGGCACGCCACTTTTGTTTACCACACAGGCTTTGCACTTATCTTGTGCTATTTTTTGCACATAATCTTACTGCAGTTTACTAAAAAGGCCCTTATGTATTACCTTGTATACCACCTCAATATGTATTTTTCAGTTCCTGATCGTCCTCCAGGCTAGTCCCGGAATCTATGGGTTGTCAACCTCCTCCAGCAGCTTTGGGGACTGAGAGAACTTTTTTCATGATGTCATCAGTATATAAGGGCTGGCTCCACCTCCACACTCCAGTTTAATCAGTCTCCAAAGCAGCTAGGAGAAGGGTGAGCCCTATAGGCTCTGGGCTCACTGGAGAAACGATTATGGAGTGTGCTAGGCAACTAGCTATTTAAATCCGGAAAGCAGGTGTAATAGTCTGCCTTCAGATTCGGGGGACTGCTGCTATCTTTGTGCCCTGAGGTCCTCTGCCCTTTATTTTCTTTTGCTTTCCTTTCCTTTGGTTTGTTTGTTTTTTTCCTTTAATTTCTTTCATAATTTAACTTCGGGGGTGAGGACCGGTCGCTGGTTACCGTCCCGAGTCAAAAGGGACAGGAACCGCTTATTTGCTTAGCTAAGCGCATGCAGAGGGTCTGCCTGCCGGTGCACTGAGCTAGTGAGTACAGCCGCAGCGATTTCCTGCTGCTTCAGTCCTTCTAAGGCTCCTGATCAGGACCGATACAGCTGGGATCTCCTCAACGGTGCAGCGGGAGACCCGGTGGGCACTTATCGCTGTGTTTGCAGGCCTGCGGTCACAGTCGCTGGAGGTAAGCCTCTTTTCGGCGGGAAACGACTGCGTTGCCGAGTCAGGCCCAGACGCGTGGCCTGAGAGCGGGAAAATCGCGGTTTTTCTTTCAGGCCTTTCTCACGTTCTTGCTCAGCATCGGAGCTTCGTTTTGGGTTCGTTTCTTCAGGGGTCTCCTGGGGGAGCTCTTCTGAGGGGACTGGTGTAAAAAAAAAAAAAAATCTTTTTCAAACAGCCCCGAGGCCTGCACGGGCCTTTGACAGCCTGCGTAGCATGCCTTCAAAGCAGATTTGCCTCTTGTGTGGGGTCAAGCGCAGCTCAGTGTCTTCAGAGGGCGTTTGTAGGGGCTGCGCTCCTGAAGTGGAGCCACTTGAGGGACTCCCAGACTCGGGAGCGGGGGGACAGGACCCGTTGGGGGAGCTCAGGGTCCCTAGCCCATCACCCCTGCCTGTCCCGGAGTCGGGGCTCCGAGCCTCGGGGCCGCAGGACCTTCCGTTTGCTTCTCAGCCGGTTGCAGGGGGGTTGGCGGCGATTTTTTCGGCAGATTTCTTGGCGCTGCTTCAAAGCTCCTTCGTGGCTTCGCAGGGGACGCCGGTGGCGGGTCCCTCCGGGGCGGGGCTTGGGCAGAAGAGACCCACTTCGCCTTTGGCGGCGGAGGGGTTGGCTGTTTTAGCCAAGAAGGCCAGGTCTGATGTGGATCGGCTGGATCCGTCCGTGGGCTCAGATGATATGCGGTCTGAGGTGGACGAGACGGACAGGGATCTGGAAGATCTGGAAGAAGGTGAAATCAGAGAACAGGAGGATCAGGCGCGCATAGTTCGAGTTTTTCGTAGGGAAGAGCTCTCGGCGCTTATAGTGGAGTCGCTTAAGGCCCTTAATATGCCGGAGGCCGGGCCGGCGCAGGATTCTTCTCTGGAGGATCCGCTGCTTCAAGCGGTTCGGAAGACGCAGAGGGCTTTCCCGGTACACAGGGTGTTCCGGGAGATAATTCAGGAGGAGTGGGATATGCCGGAGGTCGTTTTGAAAGGCTCTCGGGTTATGACTCGGCTCTACCCTCTCCTGGATCAGGACCGAGATTTGTTCAAGGCTCCGAAGGTGGATGCGGCGGTTTCTGCGGTGACCAAGAAGACTACATCCCAGTGGAAGGGGCGGCGGCGCTGAAGGATGCGCAGGACCGCAAGTTGGAATCCTTGCTGAAGCAGGTCTTTGAGGCTAATGCCCTGTCGTTGCAGGTTTCAATTTGTGGAGCCTGGGTGGCCAGGGCCTGCTTGCGTTGGGCGCAGCGCGTGCAGGGTGACCTCTCCGGTGAGGGGTCGGAAGAGGCGGCTCGCTTAGAGTCGGGGGCAGCATATCTCGCCGACTTGCAGTATGACCTGATCCGGGGTTTGGCGAAGATTATGGCTTCCGTGGTCGCGGGAAGGCGCTGTCTGTGGCTACGTAATTGGGCAGCGGACGCTTCTTCCAAGGCACGGTTGAGTAAGTTTCCCTTTCGTGGTAAATTACTTTTTGGGGAGGATTTGGAGAAGTTGGTGAAGGACTTAGGTGAGTCCAAGGGTGGTAGATTGCCGGAGGACAAGCCGAAACAGAGCAGACCTCCTTCCGGGACTCGAGGCCCGCTGCGGGATTTTCGCAGGTTTCCGTCTTCGAGGATGGGTCAGACGCAGCGAGGGCGTTTTCCTAGTCGGGCTCAGAGTTTTCGGGGGTTTCGAGGAGCAAGCAGAGGTTTTGCGGCGGGGTCCTCGTCTTCCGCCTTCAAAAAGCCACAATGAAGTCACGCGGGTCCAGGGAGGGCTAGTTCCCGTCGGGGGGCGGCTGTGGGAGTTTTACCCTGCCTGGGCCCAACTCACGTTGGATCAGTGGGTGTTAGAGGTGATTCGCGAGGGTTATGCGCTGGAGTTGCAGCATCCGGTCTCCGACTCATTCGTTCTGTCCCCATGCAACGCCCCGGCAAAGCGCGAGGCCGTGCGAGAAATGGTACAGCGGCTCTTGTGCCTCGGAACAATTGTCCCGGTTCCGGCCGACCAGTTAGGTTGCGGTCGCTAATCGATTTACTTTGTCATCCCCAAGAAAGAGGGCACGTGGTGTCCCATTCTGGATCTAAAAAGGCTGAACCGCTGTTTGCGGGTGTCACATTTTCGGATGGAAACCCTCCGATCAGTAATTGTGGCGGTGCAAAAAGGAGAGTTTCTGACGTCCTTGGACCTATCGGAGGCGTACTTGCACATTCCGATACGACAGGAACATCAGAGGTTTCTCAGGTTTGCAGTTCCTATTGGGCATTTTCAGTTTCGGGCGCTCCCGTTTGGATTGGCGACGGCGCCGCGCATGTTCACCAAGGTGATGGTGGTGGTGGCGGCGGCCTTAAGGAAAGAGAGAATTTTAGTTCATCCCTATCTGGACGATTGGTTGATCAGGGCAAAGTCCAGGGAAGAAAGTGTGTCGGCTACGGCCCGGGTGATAGCTTTGTTGCAAAGTCTGGGGTGGGTGATCAACGAAGCGAAGAGCAGATTGGTTCCATCTCAGGTCCTGGAGTACTTGGGAGCGCGTTTCGACACCAGCGTGGGTCGCGTTTTTCTGCCCCAGCAGCGAGTGCGGGGCCTCCGGCTCTTGGTGCGGCAGTTTCTCAGCCGGCGGTGGCCCTCGGCTTGGGATTATCTGCAGGTGTTAGGGACAATGGCGGCGACCTTGGAGTTGGTGCCGTGGGCGCGAGCCCACATGCGACCGTTACAGCGGGCCCTCTTGAGAAGGTGGTCGCATCAACGAGATTCGTTGGCCCAGAAATTGCCTTGTCCTCTAACGACTCACAGTCAGCTCCGTTGGTGGCTGTCGCCGGGGTTTCTGGAGAAGGGGATGCCGTTGGAGGCACCGGCATGGGTGTCTCTGACGACGGATGCCAGTCTGGTCGGCTGGGTGGGCCCACTGTCAGGGCCCCTTGGTGCAGGGCCGGTGGTCGGACCTGGAAAAGTCTTGGTCAATCAACAGGTTGGAGCTGCGAGCGGTAGCGTTGGCTCTAAAGGAGTTGCGTCCCCTTCTGCAGGGGCAGGCCGTTAGGGTGTTCTCGGACAACGCAACGGCGGTGGCTTACGTGAATCATCAAGGGGGCACCGGCAGCATGGCTCTGGAGGCCGAGGCAGAGAGTCTGTTCGACTGGGCCGAGGCACACCTGGTGGCCCTGTCCACGGCACATGTCGCGGGAGTGGAGAATGTCGAGGCCGATTTTCTCAGTCGGGTAAGAGTCGACCCCGGAGAGTGGGTATTATACCCGGAAGTCATTGCGATGATGGTGCGGCGCTGGGGGCCGCCAGTCATAGATCTGATGGCGACCTTTCGGTCAGCACAAGTCGCTCGGTTCTTCAGCCGTTGGCGGGAGCGAATATCGGAAGGACTGGACGCGCTCGTTCAGCGGTGGCCCGAAGAGCAGCTGTTGTATGTCTTCCCGCCGTGGGTCTTGATCGGTCGGGTGATACAGCGTATCGAGCAGCACAGAGGACGGGTGATTCTCATTGCTCTGGATTGGCCGAGGCGGCCCTGGTACGCGGATCTGGTGCGCCTCTTGGTGGGGCAGCCCTGGAAGCTGCCTCTTCGCGTGGATCTGTTAACGCAGGGGCCTCTCTCCATGTCGCAGGTGGATCGATTCTCGCTTACGGCCTGGCCCTTGAACGGGCTAGGTTGAGGGCGCGGGGTTATTCACCGGCGGTGATAGGTACGTTGCTCAAAGCTCGGCGGCGTTCTACTTCCTTGGCTTATATCAGGGTGTGGCGCATTTTTGAGAATTGGTGTGTTGAGAGAGGCTTGGTCCCGTTGAAGGCGACGATTCCGCAATTGTTAGCATTCTTGCAGGATGGCTTTCAGAAGGGTTTGGCGGTGTCCTCCTTGAAGGTGCAGTTGGCGGCTCTGTCCTGCTATAGAGGAAAGGTTCGGGGAGTGTCGCTAGGTAGTCATGCGGATGTTAAGCGTTTTTTGCGGGCCGTGAAGCTCCTTCGGCCGCCGCTTACGCTCACCGTTCCAGTGTGGGATCTGCCTTTGGTCTTGAAGGCCTTAGGGAACGCTCCTTTTGAGCCTTTGGCGGAGGCTTCTTTGAAAGATTTGACGTTGAAGGTGGTCTTTTTGGTGGCGGTGGCTTCGGCAAGGCGCGTATCTGAGTTACAGGCGCTATCGTGTCGGCCGCCCTTTCTATCTTTCTTCGACTCGAAGGTGGTGTTGAGGCCCGTTCCGTCCTTTTTGCCTAAAGTGGTTTCTGGTTTTCATATGAACCAGGTAATTTCCTTGCTGGTGTTTCGCGATACAGGGACCGGGCACGGGGTGAATCGGCGTTACCGTTTGGACGTGCGCCGGGCTTTGAAGACGTATGTCGCTCGTACGGCGTCTTTCCGCAAGTCCGACCGGCTGTTCGTGCTGTTTGCAGGGGCTCGTAAGGGTGAGGCGGCCTCTAAGGGCTCGATTGCCCACTGGGTGAAGGATACCATCGCTTCAGCATATATTTTGAAGGGTCGGCCGGTGCCGGAAGGTTTGCGAGCTCATTCCACTAGGGCGCACGCGGCGTCTTGGGCGGAGACTAAATTGGTTCCGGCAGTGGACATTTGTAGGGCGGAGGCATGGTCGTCGCTAAATACATTTGTGAAGCATTACCGGTTAGATGTGCAGGCGGACAGGGACACCTGTTTTGGTTCGGCGGTGCTTCAGGCTGGGCTACCAGGTCCCTCCCGTTGATGGGTTTTTACTGCTCTGGTACGTACCCATAGATTCCGGGACTAGCCTGGAGGACGATCAGGAAGATGAAATTAGACTTACCTGCTAATTGTAGTTCCTGGAGTATCTCCAGGGTAGTCCCGGATCCCGCCCCGTATTGCTGGTTTTTCCGGGCCTGAAGGAGGTGAACGGTTACTGGTAAGTGTCTGTTTTTCATTATTCGGTCGGCGGGGTTGTCGTTGGGACGACTTTTTGCCTACAATTTTGGGGGGAGGGTCCGGGCAGAAGAACTCACGGCATGCCGAGATGCAGATTTTTGTACATAGTTGGGCCTGTGGGTCTTTGTAGTTTATAGGGGGACGTTGTTTGCTCTTCCATTTACTTCTTACTTGTAGCTCCGGTGAGTCTGCTTTGTCAATAGGTAAACTGGAGTGTGGAGGTGGAGCCAGCCCTTATATACTGATGACATCACGAAAAAAGTTTTCTCAGTCTCCAAAGCTGCTGGAGGAGGTTGACAACCCATAGATTCCGGGACTAGCCTGGAGATACTCCAGGAACTACAATTAGCAGGTAAGTCTAATTTCATCTTTTAAAACTTTGCATAAACTGAGTCATCACAGATCCCACTGGGTAACAAAATTCACTGTGTGTTTGAATCCCTGCGTATTTCAGCGTTAACTGTGCGCAAGATCCCAACTGAGTCCAGAAGAAAATCCCATCCAGTTCACACGGGTCACATCATATTTTTTTAATTGTTCACGATATGGCTGCCTTATTTATTCCTTCTTTATCTGGCTTTCATCAGGGAATCATCACACAGAAGCTCAAATCTTTAATTAACTAGGCAAAGAGCATGTTGGTGTCAGAAGAAATCAAACACTTGGTGCTAGGGAAGGAAGAGGTTGTGTTGGGATAAGTGGGAGAGGCAGGGGAATCAGAGGGTGCAGCTGTGTCTTGGAGGGGAGCACATAGGATGACCTCTCTTAGGGGAAATGAGTATACAAAGTAGGTGATACGGAGGAATGAGAAAAGGTCATGGCATAGGGTTGCATGTGGGATAGATCGTTTAAGCGGAGGTGCAGGTTAAGGAAAGATAGTAGTAATCAATTTCACTCACAAGGTTATAGGGATCAACTTGTGCCAGAATGGGTGATATGAAACCTATCTGAAAGGAAGCTAAAAACAGGAAGTAGGAGAAAGTCTTTCAGCCATAGCTTAACACCAAAGCTGAAAGATCCACAGAGTCCCCCTGGGAAAGACTAGAAGAAATGACCAACAATCCCGTAAAAGCCAGTGTCCGTCACGCTCCCATAAAAGGAGTCTGATGCCATAAAGTTTCTCCCCAACCAATTAATTGTTGCATCCATAATACTGGCATCTGATCATATTGCTGTAGACTGAGTCCACGGTTACTTTTTACTTGCAGTCTTTGCACCAATTTTCCAAGTGTGAGTACATGCATATTTTCACTTTGAAAGTCGCCCAGCCTATAAAGTATTCAGACATTTGAACCTGCTCTTTTCATCGAGTACTTTTTCATGGAAAATAACACACACAGTTTTGAAAATGCAGTCTACCTGCATTATTATGCTCCCCTGACCTAAACCACCCTCTCACTTCCTGATGCACCTAAATGTACATGTCGTAGATCCCATACCTGCTTTTAACCAAGTTAAAGTTAGTTTGTTATAAAACAGCCCTTTTACTCTGGTGAATGGCAATTGAAAACTGTTTTCCCCAAGTATTACATCTCTTTACCTTCCTACTGTTTACATTTTGCACCCTGACCATCCTGTGCAAAAAATAATTTTTAGTACAGTACATTGACTTGAAAGTACCTTATTCCAAATGTGAGGACAGTAAAATATAAACCAACACATTATACAATCTCCCCCAGCTATTCCATCTATGGTTCCAGCCTGATGCCTCATCATGCCGGACAGTCTGTGGATGCCATGTATTCAAGCAGAATTCTATTTAATCCTGCTAACCCTTGTAGCCATCTTGCCTCTCCTTCCAGAGCTAGACCAAACTAGTGCATAGCATGAATGATTGATGGGCTCTGGAATTGATTAGTTGTTCTGTGAGACAAATGGACTGTTTTGGCAGGAAATACCAGAGGTCATTCTTTGTGGTCAGGAATACATAGGTCTGTGGAATATTAAAGAGCTCTGAACAAACCTGTCACTGCTTGCAAAGTTGCTGTCCTTGCAGAGAGAGAATCTGATTTTTATTTTCTCCATGCAAAATGCCAATCAGACTAAGAAATTACCACTAGTGCACTGACCACAGGCAACAAAAAATGGTCATGAAAATAGGTTAGGGTTACCAGATATCCCCAATTTTTGGGGATTGTACCAGATTCCCACCTGTTTGGCAGCCTCCTGTCTCTGATTCAAGCAGTGGGGACAGAGGGGATAGAAAATAATTATTTTCAATTTAGTGAATTTAATGTATCAGTTTTTAGAATTTACATCTTTATATTTTGCACAGTATAGGGGAAATGCATCACTGTTTTTATTTCTCTGTTGATTTTAGGTTGACATTTCATTTGTTGCCTTTTCGTTTATGTATGATTCATGTGAACTTATTTTATTTGTTTGATGCTGCAGTTTCCTCCTACTCCTTAAGACAGCTGGTTCAGTTGGAAACAGAAATGGGATCTATTATCCTAAGTCTCCATTCACAAGGATTTTTCTCTCTTCTGTCCTCTCCATGTGTCTAGTGTAGTCATTGTGTAATAGATCACCTGGCCTATGGGAGGGGAACAGGGAACAGTAAAAAAGAATAGCCCGAGGGCAGACAGGGTAGCAAACGAAGCAGCCCTCCGACCAATGAGACCCAATCTGACCATACCAGCCATAACCACCCCACTGTTCCCTGTCCCCCTTAACTTTTACATTTCAATTGCAGCGTGTGTCCCTGGTTGCAACCCATGCACCAAGCTTCTTCCAGATCCCTACAGTCATGCAAGGGGTTGTGAACATTGCCTTTACAGCATCCTCACCCAAAACCAGCAACAGTTGAACCCTCCCTCTCCCTCACCAGCATCCAAGCAACAGTTACTACTATTGCTACTTATCATTTGTATAGTGCTACAAGGCATACACAGTCCTGCACAGACACATGTAAAAGATGGTCCCTGCTCATCAGAGCTTGCAGTCTAGTCCAGACAGACAACACAACAGCTGAGGACAAGGATATATGGAAACACATAGGAGACTAAACGGATCAGGAACCAAAAGCAGCCTTGGAGGTGAGTTTTCAGCCTGGATTTGAAAAGGGCCAAAGATGAAGCCTGATGCACAAACTCAAGTAGTTCCAGGCATAAGGAGCAGCAAGGTGGAATGATCGAAATCTGGAGTTAGCAATAAAAGATAAGGGCACAGATAGAAGCAATCTGCTAGAAGAGCAGAGCTCCCAAGGAGTGGTGTAGGGAGAGATAAGAGAGGAAGTGCAGGGAGGAGCTGCAGAATGAGTGCACTTATACGAGATCATTTGGAGGAGTTTGAACTGGATACAGAAACGGATAGAGAGCCAGTGAAGCAACTTGAGATGATGGGTAATATGAGTATATCGAGGCTGGTGGAAGATTAGCTACACAGCTGAGTTTTGAACAGATTGAAGGGGAGAGAGATGATTCAGAGGGAGACCAGCAAGGAGGAGGAGGTTGCAGTAGTCTAGACAGAAGGTGACTAAAAAGTGGATAAGTGTTTTAGTAGTGTGTGTAGAAAGGAAGGGACAAATTTTGCCAATGTTACACAGAAAGAAATGATAGATTTTAGTTATCCTATTGGATGTGTACAGAGAAAGAGAGAGTCAAAGATGACCCCAAAGTTGTGAGCTCAGGAAACAGGGAGGAGTGTAGTGTTATCCACAGAAATAGAGAAGGGGGTAAGTGGGTTTAGTGGGAAAGATAAGGAGTTCAGTTTTGGCCATGTTTAGTTTCAGACAACGGTGAGACATCTAGGCAGCAATGTCTGATAAGTAGGCAGAGATTTGGGCCTGGATTCCTGGAGAGATTTCAGGCACAGATTGGTAGATCTGAGAGTCATTAGTATAATGATGGTACTGAAAACCATGGGAGGAAATAAGTGCACCAAGGGACCGAGTGTAGAGAGAGAAAAGGAGAGGTCCCAAGACAGAGCCCTGAGGTACACCAACTGACAGGGGGATGACGTTAGAGGAGGAGCCAATAGAATAGACACTAAAAGTGTGATGGGAGAGATAAGAAGAAAACCAGGACAGAAGAGAGCTCCTAAATCCAAGCGAGGACAGGGTATCAAGGAGAAGGTGGTGATCAACAATGTCAAAAGCAATAGCAAGGTCAAGAAGGATGAGAATAGAATAGAGGCCTTGGATTTGGCAAGGAACAAGTCACTGGCAAGAGCCATTTCTGTGGAATGTAGAGAACGAAAGTCAGATTGTAGTGGATCCAGAAGGTCTTGAGAGGAAAAAGTGAAGACAGCGGCAGTGAACCGCTCGTTCAAGTAGTTTTGAAGCAAAGGGGAGGAGAGAGAGAGGTTGATAACTGGAAGGACAGTTAGAATGTAGTGAAGGCTTTTTGAGGAGAGGTGTAACCACAGCATGTTTGAAGGCCACAGGAACAGTTGCAGTGGAAAGCGATAGGTTGCTGATATGACAGATGGAAGGGATGACAGCAGAAGAGAGAGAGAGAACTGCTTAGACAGGTGGGGATGGAATCAGAGGAGCAGATAGTTTGAAGGAGGAGAAAAAATTTGCAGTTTCCTCCTCAGTGATTTCAGAAAAGGAAGAAAGGGTGACCGAAGGTGAGGGAAAGATTTGGGATTGAAGAAGGGGAAGATGAGGTGGAGGGGACCCTGCAGAGAATTCAAGGTTAACAGTTGAACTCTCCCCCTGCCCAAATCTGAGCTATCAAGTTGGCCCCTGTGCACGCACTTTAATATTAATTTGCTATCTATGTCGTTTCTCTAACATCCTGACACTGCATGAAATCGGTGACATGAGTATTAAAAACAGAAAAGCTAAATTGTTGGTATTTTGAAGTAAACCGGATGATTTAGCTTTTCTAATATGCTTTAAGCTAGATAAGCCCATTTTGAGGTCACTTTTCAAAAGCCATTTAGCATCGAGGCATTTGTCTAGAGTCCTGATGCCTCAAGTGACCTGTTGAGTTTTTGTGTAGACAGAATTATATTTTTAGTAAGTAATTTGACATAAGTTGATTAAACAAACTTTTATTAACCCTTATCCCCTCTAGAATTAGCCACCCATTAATAAGTGATAAGAAAGCATCTTTTTTTTTTTTAATGACTATAAAAGACACCTTCCTATGTTTTATTTAGCAGCAGGATGATTTTTATAAAGCATTTTGTACATGTAAAGCATGTTTTATATGTGAAAACTGGCTCTTATGGGTAGATGGTATAAGTATATGTACTGATAAGAGCACTTGCACTTTCAGGAGATCTGCATTAAGACGTTCTCAAGGGAGCAGTTTAAATATAGCCGGAACAGAGTTGTGATGTACACGGATATTTTATAAAACACCTGTGTGTACATAGACTGCATGCTCACATTTGCACCGTCTTCTGAGCAGATGTGAATTTGCACACTACGAAGGATAGTTCTGAGAGTCTACTTTATAAAGGCACATAAGCGATGATGCTGCCTTTATATACGATGTGCTTTTCGACATTTCACATACATGCCTTGTTAGGAAATTACTCCCCCAGTCGACAGACAGTCTTGTGGAATGATCTGCTGTTGGCAAGGGTCGTCTCAATAGTCTGGATTTTATTTCTTCTTTCTTTCTGCATGTATTGTTTTTTTGTTCTTCTGCCTTTTCCTCTTGTTTATGCCATCTCTCTACCATCTACAGTTCTGTTTTATCTCATCCTGCTGCATCTTCCTATTTTCCTATTTTGTTTGTTGTACGATTCTAACTCCTAATGTCCCACAAATCTATTCCCTCTCCATTAGGGATATGCATCGTTAGCACATCTTAAGTTTAGTGTACACTAAATCAATTTAACTTATGAAGTAGTGCATGTAAAGTTCTAACGCCTGTTAAAAGCTTTTTACTAAACCAAATGTATAAAACGAACTGAAAAAAACACCCAAAAATTGGGAAATATTATAAAAACGAGCTGAAATTGTTTTGCCTATGGTCATCTCTGCTCTCCATCCTCCCCTCTTCTTGGCTCTCAACCAATCCCACTCACCTCTGCTTCTCGTCTCCTACTTAAATGGTGGGGGTCATTGCTCTTCCCCATTTATGCTTCCCTGTCTTCCCCCTTTGCTTTCCTCTTCCTCTTTGATTTCCCCATGACACCCTCTGCTCCCCACAGTATGATCCAGACACCATTGTTGTGCTCATCATGTCCCTTCCCCTCACTTCTCTGCTTTGCCTTGCCTCGCCTCTTCCTGCAATATTAGTGCTTAGTTCTGACTCCCCAGCTTTGACATACAAGTAATCTCAAGTACATAGGCACTGATGAGCTGGGATGGAGGCGGCGGGGGGCTGGACTACACTGATTTTTCTCTTTTTATCCAGTTTCCCACTCCCTCCCTCCTACATCTTGGAACTTGAACACATACAATCTCCTTTCTGTGCCCTCTCATACTGCCTCCATAAAACTCTCTTGCACTCTTCTTGCTGCGCCCCTGCACTTGTCACTGCTCGTTGGCTCATTGTGCTGGCCGGGACCATTCAGAGGCAGGCAATGGGAAATTAGCAGCTGCAAGCAGCAGACAGCTTCTTCCTGCTTCCTGCCTCAGTTGAGGTCCTAGTGCCGCCAAGTGGTCAGTTGGTGTGGCATGATGCAGATCCAACTCCTGTTCCTGTCTACCATCCTGGGATTTGGGAAGGCCTAGCTGGCCATTATGTTCAAATGTAGTTGTTTCCGCTTTTCTCCTAGCCCTAAAAAAGGCTGCAATTGGGTTGTCTTTGGGCAGGCCTACTAGAATAGCCTGAAACAAACCGTCAGTGGTCTTTCAGAATTTCTGCAGCTTCAGACAGCCTGCCTAGAAACATAGTGCAGGATGTGTTAGAGGTGCCACTTCTAGTTGTTGAGGCTGAATAAGATCATTCTACATGTACCATACTAGGAGGAATAAATTCATTTCCAAACTGGCTTCAAAGTCTGGAAAAAAAAGTCTCAAAGTTTGTTGAAAGATCCATTGGTTGTCTAACCCTGTCAGAGCTATCCTCATTGCTTAGAATAGATGCAAGCTTAGAGCCTAGAATGACTTGCCGTGCTCAAAGAATTTGAGTACTTTGAAAAGCCCAAAGCACCGGATGGCTGGGTCAAGATGTAAATTTATTGGGAAGTTACACTAAGCATCAGTGCTGTCCACAAATATTTCAAGGATCTGACATAGTGAAACTTTCTCCCAACCATGCTTGAGGCACCCCAGATACTTGATGGCAAAGATTCAGGAATTAATAAACCACTTTTGTCATCTTAACCCTGATCAAGTCAGCCTCCCTCGCCCCAAAGAATGGGATCAGTGTTGATGCAGCATCCTTTTATATGGTTACCACCTCGATTTAAGGTAGACTGTGATTTAGGAAACACGGAGCATAAAGAGATCCTGCTGAATCGTTTCTGATCTACATGGATATTCTAATGGGAAGGAACAGATACTAGCTAGCCTCTTGTGACAGGAGGCCTTCAAATTAGGCACCGGGGTGTTCCTTCATACGATAATATTAACTTCCACCTGACAGGCAGAGAACGTGGTCTGGCTAAATGTGGCTAAAGAACTTCAGCAGCACCTATGTTTGAGTCAGCATTTCCAACTTTTTCAAGTTCGGAACACATACTCACATGAACAAAAATGTTATGTGACACCCCAGCCTCCTTGAAAGACTGTTGCCAAACTGGTGGTTCTAAGGTTTAATAAATAAATGAATAACCATTGGCTAAGCAGAACGCGTGAACATGGGGAGAACTCGTATGTATGCTGCATCTGTTCCTCCAGTCATCTGGATTCTGCATCCCTCTTCACCCACATCCATGGCTCTGACACTAAAAAACAAAGTCCCATCTGCATTTATGGGTTATTTACAACTTCAGAATATTTTTCAATAAGACTTCCTTGGGTTTCATCCACAGTTTGGCACTGTTATGTACAAAGAGTTGTCCTACCTTGAGGCCGCCTTCTGTGTCCTACTACTGCTGTCTATTCTATTTTCTCCACTCTGCTCTTTTCACATGGACATATTGCTCACATACCCCAGCTCCTTAATCTGCAGATACCCTTGTGTCCTCCGCTCTTCATTGCCTATAGACTTCTGTTTTTCCCTACCAGGGCCAGTTCAAGTGTGGTCGCTGCCCTTGGTGATTCTTCAGCATACGTCCCTTACCCCTAGAGGCGGCTCAGTGCTTTTCTTCCTCCCCTCTCTGTAGTTTAGCATCTTCCCTTCCTTTCACTACCTGCCCCCCAAGTGTCCAGCCTCTCCCCTTCCCTTCCCCCCCCCCCCCATAACTGCCAGTGTACCTCCATCCTTGGCCCCAGCCAAGCCTGCACAGAAAGTAAAAGCAATGCAGCGGCGGTCCTTCAAGCATCCTGTGCATGCTCAAGGCTTCCTGGTCCTTCCTCATCCAACGCAAACTTTGTCAGAGGTGGATAGGGCCATGAGTGCACACCCACAAGAGTGCTCAGAGACAACCCCCCCCCCCCCCGCCATGCTGCTTTTAATTTTGATGCAGGCTGTCCCGGCACCTTGCCACGCTGCCGCTCATCTTTGGCAGATGAGACAGCCCTATTCCCTACCCTCTGCTCATACATGCACTATTGTGATTCACTCAGTGGTCTAGCAGTAGGCAGAATAGAAAAGAATGGATGGATGAATGAATGACTCCTCTCTATTTTCTGTCCCTCTATTCCCTTACTGGGAACAGGCCTTTCCACTTCTGCACTCCAGCTCTGTTTGTATGCAGGGGAAAGCGGAAATTTGGAGTTGGCAGCTGGCTCAGTTAGTTACTTTGGCTGCCACATGTCGCTGTCGGGGCTCCTCCAGTGCTGCTGTTACTAGTCCTCAGAGTGAATCAGATCCAGTGCTCAGTGTGTCAGTCAGCCTAGATTAGGATAGAGGGGGGGGAGAGGAAGAGGTATGGGGTGCATAATGTGTGCACTGCACAAAGCAGGGTCTAGCTATCCGTGCTGTGTATGCCGCTGCCTCTTAAGTGCATGATGCCAGGCTTCATGCTATTGCTAGGACATACTGTACATGACTGCAGAAAGGAGCTTCAGCATGCTTAGGAGTCATTCATCACTGGTGTCTGGAAGTGAGCATCAGGAAACAGTGACCTTTCTGAGGCGTACTGTATCAGGACTGATGGCACATGGGTTGGAGCACATCCATCTAAGCAAATTCCTCAGTAAGATAGCTGACCATCCAGAAGTGTTCCTGAAGCTCCTTTCAGGAATGTAGTTTTGGGAATAGAATTCTATATTTTGGATCTGTTTAATATTCACCTGACTCTGAACTACAGTGGTGATTCTCAAATTTTAGATTCAGATTGGCATGACAATTTTAAATGTGTTGCCAAAGTAATACATCTAAGGATAGGTTAAAGAAACGACAGAAAGAGATCATTTACAAGATAATAGTGCGTGCAGAAAAACAAACTTACAGTGTACAGAGAGGTCACAACAGGGGCACTTTGCAGGTTCTGCCTTGTTCCTGTTCGGACGTGTTTCTTGCTTGGTGGCAGGATACAGCAGATTTTGCTGCTATAGCTGCTGTTTCTTTTCTTTCCCCTAGGATTATGCAGAGTGGTTTTTCTGCAGGAAGTCTTTGATTTCCTGTGCCAGTTTTAGTAAATGTGTATCTGATATTTCTCCAGGACCAAGCAGGAAGTCAGTCCTCACATATGGGTGACGTCGATGGAGCCCTTGCGGAGCATTTCCCCAGCTTTCTATGAAAGCCTTTGGGAATACTGCACGCATGCGCGGTCCCCTTCCCGCCTAAAAGTGCCATCTTGCTCAGTCTTTCTTTTTCCGTAGAGCCCAACGGATGGACGTCCTTGTCACCCCGGTTAAAGTTAGATTTTCTTTGCGATTTCGTCGCAATTCCTGTCCGGTTCAACGCTGGTTCCCCTTCCCACCGGTTTCGGTACATCGGTATCGAGCCCGTCTTCTATTTTTCGTTTTTTGTCCTTAGTGGCTGGCGTTCGCTCCCTTTTTTTCTTTTTCCCTGGAAGGCCGGTCTTTTGACCTCGCGGGGGCCCTTTTTTCCCCGATGGCTGCCAGTGGTTTCAAAAAGTGTGATCGGTGTAAGAAAATGATGTCTCTCATCGACACACATGACTGCTGCCTTCGGTGCCTCGGCCCAGATCATGATCCTAAGCTCTGTGGCCCGTGTGGCAAAATGTCCACCAAGGCACTGCGAAGTCGACAGCATCAGAGGGAAAGGCTTTTCTCGGATTCGGCTTCCAGCCGGGCCCGGACCTCGTCTGAGGCCTCGACGTCTCGGGAGTCTGACCCCCAGCATCGCCGGGGCTCCTCAGACAGGGGGCCCCCCGATCGGGAACGGAAGAGGAAGAAGCGGCTCGTGAGGGTGGCATCGGAGGAGGTCTCTGGTCCCTCGAGGGCCAGGTCTCGGACCCCGACCGCCGTCCTGGGCCCTTGGAACAGGAGAAGCCTTCCAAAATGCCTCGTGTGGAGCTGGAGTCTGCTGGACACATAAGTCCTGTTGTCTTCGAGGACTCTCCTCCCAGGGAGCCGACGTCGGGTCCGGCGCCGCCGGGGCCTGAGTCAGTGGCTGCTGAGTCTCCTGAGCTTGGACAGCCTTGGAGTGCAGACTGTCTGCCTTCATGGATCAGCAGCGGGTGCTGATGGCCAGCCTTGCTGGTGCATCTGCCCCGACCACCGGGACATCGACGTCGAAGTTGACCCCGGAGACCGAGCCGATACTCGAGGCCATGAAGGCTCGAAGTCGTCCTCGGTCGCGGTCTCCCTCGACCTCCCGCTCGGGACCGAGGGCGTCGACGCTGGTGCCTTCGGCGACGGGGCGGGTGCTGCCGGGACCCACGTGGTCGGAACCTGACTCCTCTTCGGACGAGTCAGCTTGGGAGACGGAGGACGAGGAGTCCCCCGATTACCTTTCGGACTCTGTGCGTCCCATCGGACTCACCGCAGTCGGGAGCCCCGGAGTAGATCCCCCCCCAGAGGATACTTGGTTCTCGGAGTTCGTCAGGGATATGGCCACAGCTTTGGCGATTCCCGCGGACCCCGAGGAGGAGCCTCGAGCCGAGGAGCTCGAGGCCCTCCAGTATGACTCTCCTCCGAAGGAGGCCTTTACTGTGCCGGTTCCTCCGATGCTGGAATGGCTCCTCTCCCGTATGTGGGAGGCACCGGCCTTGGCGCCGGTTCTGAGCAAGCGGGTCAATTCTATTTATCGACTCCGAAAGAGCCCTGGCTTTCAAAAGGCGCAGCTACCTCACCATTCCATGGTGGTGGAATCGGCCATGCATCGTCTGAAGAGCCAGAAGATGCACTCTGCGGTGCCCCCCGGCAGGGAGGCCCGGAACCTGGATGTGTTTGGTAGAAAGTGCTTCCAGGGCTCGATGCTTGCTTGCCGTGTCCAGTCTTAACAGTTGTACATGGGCATGTACTTGCAGGACCTGGTGAAGGAGCTTCTCGGGTTCTCTGCTGGTCTCTCTGGGGATCCTTTGCAGAGGTTCAAGTCCTTGTCCTCGGGGATTCGGGAATGCTTGAAGTTCATGTCCCGAGCAGCCTACGACGGCTTTGAGGCCTCGGCCCGTGTTGCGGCAGCCAGCATTGCGGCTCGACGCCAGGCATGGCTGCAGTCATCGGACCTCAAGCCATGGGTACCGGACAAGTTGGTCGATGTCCCTTGCCGAGGTGAAAACCTTTTTGGCAAGCCCATGGCCGAGAAGGCTGCTGAGCTCGAAACCGAGCACCTCACTCGGACAAGGCTGTCCCAGAAAAATTCTGCCCCTTCTCAGAAAAAGAAGGGCTCAGGTAAAACGTCCTTCTACCCGAGGAAGGTGACTGCCTACAAACAGTTCCCACGTTACCAGGCCTCCCCAGCAGGGTCAGTAGGCCAAGGGGCAGGGACAATGGGCCCCGTAGGCAGAAGACCCCCAAGCCTCTGGCCCCTGCTCCCACTCAGCAGGGTGGGGGTTTTTGACTCCCAAAGCATAGCCTCTCTGTCTCTTCTGTCCCATCCTTACACAGGAGGTCGACTAGCCCTGTTTGCCCACAGGTGGCCACCCATTACAGGGGACAATTGGGTGTTAAGCATAGTCCACAAGGGCTATATGCTCCATTTTCACCAGTTGCCTCCTCCCTACTTCCCAGGAGAGCCTCCAAGGCCTCCTCTGCACACAGACCTCCTCCTTCGAGAACTTTAGGGTCTGTTGCTGGACAAGGCGGTGGAGCCTGTGCCTCCCCACCTACAAGGTCACGGTTTCTACTCCAGGTACTTCCTAGTACCAAAGAGAACCGGAGGCCTCAGGCCTATTCTCGACCTCAGAAATCTCAACAAGTTCCTGGTGAAAGAGAAGTTCAAGATGCTTACTCTTGGAACATTGCTGCCCTACCTCCAGCAGGGAGATTGGCTATGCTCCTTGGATCTAAAGGATGCGTACACTCACATCCTCATTCATCCAGACCACAGATCGCATGCCTTCCTGATCTTTTGGTCCCAGGGCCTCCTGTATGCGTTTCCTCCCATGCCTCTGGTGGCCCGAACCTTGTTCAAGATTCTAAAGGACAAGGCCTCGGTACTTCTGGTAGCCCCTAGGTGGCCGAGGCAGCCTTGGTTTCCACTTCTGCTTCAACTGGCAGTGGACACCCCACTACCTCTGGGGTTGCAACCCGATCTTCTCTCTCAGGATCAGAGTTCTCTTCTGCACCTCAACCTCAAGTCTCTCAATTTGATGGCCTGGAGGCTGCAAGGGTAGTGTTGGCTCCCTGGGGCCTGCCTCAGGAAGTTGAGGAGGTGGTCTTGGCCTCTAGGAAGCAATCCACCAGAAAAACCTATGCCCTGAAGTGGAGAAGGTTCTCTTTGTGGTGTCAGCAACACACAGAAGATCCTTTCTCCTGTTCTGTGCCAGTGGTGCTTCAGTACCTGCTGCACTTATCCAATCAGGGCCTCAAGTCCAGTTCTGTTCGGGTCCACCTCTCAGCTCTAGCAGCTCACCACTCACTGGTGGAGGGACACTCTTTATCGGTTCACCCCCTTGGTGTCCCGGTTCCTCAGAGGTTTGCTCTTGCTCAAGCTTCCTATCTGTCCTCCAGACCCTGAGTGGGAGTTGAATGTGGTCTTGCAGCAACTGACTCGCCCAACCTTTGAGCCGATGGCTACTTGTCCTCTCCTCTTCCTTTCCTGGAAGACTCTCTTTCTGGAAGCCCTAACCTCTGCCAGGCGAGTGAGTGAGCTCCAGGCCCTGGTCTGTGATAGGCTCTACACTCGCTTCTATAGGAACAGGGTAGTCCTTCAGACTCATCCTAAGTTCCTTCCAAAAGTTATCTCCTCTTTCCACCTCAACCAGGAGGTGGTTCTTCCGACGTTCTTCCCTAGGCCTCATGCAAGCCAGGCTGAGGCAGTCCTGCACACCCTGGACTGTAGAAGGGCCTTATCCTTCTACATTGACCGTACGCAGGGGCATAGGAGGGCTACTCAGTTCTTCGTGTCTTTTGACCCTAATAACTTGGGGTTATCTGTGTCCAAGTGTACCTTGTCCATCTGGGTGGCTGACTGTATCACCTGGGCTTACAGGGCAGCTGACCTTCCCTTGCAAGGTCGGGTCACGGCCCACCGTGTCAGGGCTATGGCTGCCTCAGTAGCTCATCTCTGCTCTGTACCGTTGGCAGACATCTGCTGGGCTGCAACTTGGTCCTCAAGCCAGACTTTTGCAGCTCATTACTGCCTGGAGAGGGAGTCCCGTAGGGACAGTGCTTTTGGCCAGGCAGTACTCCGGAATCTCTTTGAGGTTTAGGCAACTCCTGCCCTCCAGCCCTCTGTTGGGCTACCGGTGGGGGTTCTCTTTCAGTGAAAGCCTTTCTCTGATGCTGGGACTAGAGGGAGTTCTCTTGTTCAGCCTGGGTTCCTGGTAGCCCAGAGCTAGGGAGTCACCCATATGTGAGGACTGACTTCCTGCTTGGTCGTGGAGAAAGAGTAGTTACTCACCTGTAACAGGTGTTCTCCAGGAGCAGCAGGAATCAGTCCTCACAACCCTCCCTCCTCCCTTGGGAGTTGCAGTTGTACATAGTTCATTTTATTTTTGTGTGCTGTTTTTTAGCTATGTCATCAGACTGAGCAAGATGGCACCTTTAGGCGGGAAGGGGACCGCGCATGCGTGCAGTATTCCCAAAGGCTTTCATAGAAAGCTGGGGAAATGCTCCGCAAGGGCTCCATCGACGTCGATGTCACCCATATGTGAGGACTGATTCCTGCTGCTCCTGGAGAACACCTGTTACAGGTGAGTAGCTACTCTTTTTGTGTTTCGTACAGTGTAAAACTAAATGTATTTCTATTTCTCCCATATTACGTTGCAGGCAGAGTCTGGCCTCTTGGATTCCTTTTCAGTTTTTGTCTGCATGCTTTGAATTTTAGTGTGTCACTTGTTCTGTACTTAGTGAAGGTCTGCCTGTGGTTTTCATGGGTGGCCATGGTCGGCTATTCTGTGCAAGGGGTCTGTAGAAATTCAGCTGCTGCTTTCCAATCCATGCCTCCCTCTAGGGGTGTATTAGGGTTCTAGAGCATGCTGCAGTGTTCGGACAGACAGTTGTTCAAAAGCAGAGCTGTTGCTCTTTTGATGCTGTTTTGTACGGCAGATTTGCTATATACGTGATCGGTGCGTTTCTTCCAGGATTTGATGTTAACTTCACAGAGTGCCCAGTAGAGGAGGCAGTTTTAGTCACTATAGTTGAGATGATACCAGAATTTGTATATTCTTTTCTTGTACTGTGATTAGTGAGGGGAAGCTTCCTAATTCTGTTCTGCATCTGTTATTGGGGTGTTTCTGTTTGCAGAACTGGAGGTGCAAGATTTCTATTGTGGCTTTGTCCTGTTCCGTGAAGTTCTGGGTTGGTGTCAGACTGCAGTCTTCTCTCCCATATAATAGGATCTGTTCAATAATGTTATCCAATAATTTTAGTTGTAGTTGTACCTGGGTGTTGTGTTTCTCCATTTGTCTAGAGGTTTCTTTGTTGCATACAGGGCTCTTATAGCTTTTTCTTGTAGTGTCTTTATTGCCAATTTAAAATTTCCATATGTACTTAATCTTAGGCCACAGTATGAATATTCTGAGGTATGTTCCACTTCTTGTTTATTTAACAAGAATTTGAAATTGTTTTGGAGGTTTGGATCTTTAATGGAAAATCGTAATCTTTGTCTCTTCTAGGTTTACTTGTTGGGTCCAGGATTTACAGTGTATCTCCAGTAGGTTTAGAGTCTCTTGTAGACCACCTGGGGTAGGGGATAGAATGTCCTTCACTTGTATGATAGGCATCAACAGATTTCTTCTACTACCCAAAAAATATTCTGTGCTTCATTTGTCAAAGCTGCCACTCCCTCGGAAATATACACATTCAACAAGTGCTTACATTTATGGAAGAGAGAGGAATTAAATTATGTGTCTTGTTACACCTTGCTACCTTTGTGGTACTCAACATGAGTGCACAAGGGAAGCGGGCAACTCTCACTGGAGGAAAATCAGGTTGTTCCAGATGAACTTGAATTATGGATTTATTCAGCTTTGTAAAACCTCAGCTGGCATAAATAATTGAGGCAGCAAAAGGTTGGTGTGTGGTGCATACCTCCGGGACGCATGCCTCCACCCCTCTCCCCCATTCCCCTCATTCTTATGAAAATGAACCCAGTCTCATTGCTTGGTAATAACAACACCGAGCAATTAAAAGCTATGGGTGGCTGGAGAGAGGAAAAAGGTTGAGTTAATGAGCTTTTCCTCTTCTCTGTGCCTGCAAGAACCCCTCCAAAGTGGTGAGGTGATTAAAGCGAAGAGATAATTATAGATTATGTGAGTGTATTTCCCTAGAGAGATCAGAGACATAAACAGTAAGTGTTAACCAGAATCTCTGACTTCTGCTTTCCCTCTCCAGTGGGCCTCGCTTTTACGCTGTTGGGTTCACAGAGCTCACTAGCTAAAGCACCACCACCTGTACCTAGCACAAGAAGAAAAGTCTGGATGTTAGCTATCGCCGCCTCCTCCAGCCTTGTATAGTGTGAGCATTCCCAGCTGCGAACTGGAAGCCCCTGCTACCCCTGGGTAGACGTGGAAGTGCTGCCCCAGGGTTGCCACAGTAACAAAGAAGCCCCACTCTGATTTCTCTCCCCCATTATTCTAGGGGCTCTTGTAGCTCTGCAAACAATGTTCAGCGCGTGCCTTTCCCAGCTGGTTCTAATTGAGAGAGGCGCTATTTTTTTTTTTTTTTTTTAGTATTTAAATGCAAACATCCATCTGGGAGGGGTATAGTGTTGACAAACCAGTGTTAGTGAGAGTGCCATCATTTTGTCCAGGAGCAGAAGATGAATGCACCCTCATCTTGGTTTAAAAGCAAAGAGCATCTTTACTTTACTTAGATTTGTGTTTCTTTTATCAGCATGTATGCAGGAAGTGGGAAATACGTGTGTTGACTTAATGATTAAACTCTGCATGCCTTGGTGGCAGGGCTGCCCTTAGGGTCTAACTCATAACCCTGTACTCTAGGTCTTAGTCTGCAGGTCCAGTTTAAGCAGCACTGGGTGCCGCACGAGCTACAGTTTGCTCTGTTCTTTGTCCTATACATTTGTCTTTGCGTTGATGCGTTATTATATTGTGGGCTTCACTTATTTATTTTTTCTCTTCAATACCTGTGTTAGAAAAACTCGAAAAACTCCTACAATGCTCCCTTTCAAGATCAACTCAGAACACGTGCAATAAAATACAAAGTATGAGAGGTTCCGAATGAAGGGCAGGGAAGAAATAAAGGTGGAGGCCTAACAGAGGGAGATAAGCAGAAAGATGATGCAGTGAATGTGCATTCCTCAGGCAGGAGGAGAGGATGAGTCCCCAGCTCTGGGGAAAGTGGGGAGGATCTGCGGCTATGTCATGTGGGGAAAGTCAAAATGTATCATTGAATTTTTCTTTGTGTTGAAGAGGCATTCCTGCATGTTGAAATGTTGCCCATAGAGCGAACTGTAGTCTGCTTTCACAAAAATTTAAAATGCACCTTTGAGTTCAGAGGAGCTAAACACTGCCTGGTACTCTCTGTGTGTCTGTCATTCTCAGTAAAAGCACAAATATGGAATCCTTTCTTTGTATATAGGGAAGAAGATAAGAACATTTTTGATTACTGCAGGGAAAACAACATTGACCATGTGACGCAGACAATCCTATCAAAAGCAGTGGATGTGAATGTCAAAGATGAAGAGGTAAGGAAAACTGCTGCCTTTGGATTCCTTACTCCATTCCCTTGCCTATCCTGCCCCCTCTCTAGCCACTGCCTCTGTTTAGCAGGACTGCCACTGGCATAGATGATAGTGTAGTAGAATGAAATCTTCCTCCATACACTCATTGCCTATACAGGTATGAGTACACATGCCAGCGGTGTCTGCTTCCTCCGATCAGTGCCTGTAAATAGCAGCTGAACCTCCCACAGTAGGAGCTTCTGCTGGCCATGTGTCATTCTTTCAGTGCCAGGCAAAACCCAATAGTGTGTGGTTATACATAACACTGCCTTGCAAGTACCAGCTGTGCCTCTCGTCTTTTCACAGTTCACCATACATTAATATATGCTTTAGGTAGCAGGTCATGCAATTACTGGGTGGGGTAGAGAGGCACTTGTACATGAACAGAGTTTTTCTTTGTTGGTTTTACAAGATTGAGGCTCCTTTTTATAGTAAACTAGACATGAAGCCTCTGTTTAATTAAAGGGCATCAACAGTATTTATTCATGTATTGAAATTTCTGGGTTACCTACTTGTCCTAAGCGAACAACATAAAATGACAAAGTAATTAAAAGTCAAAACATAAAGAAATAGATAACAAAAACAATATTTAAACAATGTATAAACAATATCAAAATAACTAAAATAGAATGACATAATTAAAAGCTTCACTAAACCTTTCTAAAAGCCATATACTTGGTATATATTTGAATACCTTTGGGAATCAAGTTCTAAAGCTTGAGACCAAAGCAAAAAAAAAATTGCTTTCATGCAATTTCAACATACTTAATCACCCCAAGAGAAAGTAATGACACTAAGATATTCTGGAAAGGTGTTAAGGGGCCTTCAAGTTTCATACAGATCCCAACTGTTCTTTAAAAACTAAGAGCCCTCACAATAAGGTGTTTTAAATAAACTTTAGAATTCTGATTTTTTTTTTTATTCTAAAGGTGATCGGAAAGCAATGTAAAGAGTTAAGTGCCAGTGTATCATAGTCTGAAAGCTTCAATCCAGCCAAAATTCATATTGCTGTAGTTGAACAAGCTGAGGGGATTGTATTTGCTTTATATAACAAGACTCCAAAAATATTAACATCATCTCTATCTTTCTTCAAATTAATAGTATTATGCATTAAAGAAAAATTAAACATGAAAGGGAGGTGCAACTTCATGACACACTAGTGCTCTTCCCTGATCCAGCTGTGGTCACCTGAAAGAAGAAATCAATCAGCTGTGTCTGACAAGACCTGCCTCTGTCATGTTGCATACTAGTGCAAGACCTTCCTCTGTGGCAGTACATAGAGATGCAAGAGGCACATCTGACCAATTTCTTGACTGGGTGACCAGAGAGTTGGATTGGAGAAGAGTGCTAGATGTGGTGTACTTATATTTCAGCAAGGCCTTTGACATGGCTCTGCATTGGCAACTTATAAATAAACTGAATGCCCATGTTATGGGCCCTAAAGTGAGTGACTGGGCCAGAACCTATTGAGAGGGGGGAGTCAAAGGATAGTGGTAAATGGCGTTCGCTCTGAAGATAGGGGCATTACTAGTGCTGTGCTGAAGGGATTGGTCCTTAATCTGGTTCTTTTCAACATTTTTGTAAGCGATAATCTCCAGGAACAAGCAGGAATGAGTCTTCACATATGGGTATCATCAGTACCAACGGAGCCTGCGTGGGAACGCTCCCCAGCGTCCAATTAGAAAGCTTTTGGGAGCATCCCACAGCACCTGCGTGCTGCCTTCCCGCCTTTCCCAACTGCCTCTCTCCAGTTCTTCGTTTTCTGTGAAGCCAGCAGGTCGTGTTCCTGTCACTGCAGAAATTTATGCTCCTAAATTTAGGCCTGCCATTCATTTGCTTACATTTATGCGCCTAATGTGGTGCCTTGTGCTGAAAATCAGTGCTAAGCTCCTAACTTCTTTTCCCCACCCTAAATCCACCCCATTTCCATCCACCTTTTATGCTTCTAAGGCGTTGAGTGAAATTTTAAGCAAATATTTAGGAACTCAGTCCTAATAAATTTTCAGAGAGGCCAGTTTGGGAGCAGGACTCTCAAAGTCAGGAGCATAAATCCTTTGAATATTGAGCCCGACGTTACTAGTTTTCTTAACCCAGAGAACTTTTGTTTTGTTAACATCAAGCATAAGCTTATTTTTAGACAGCCTCGCTGTCGGTCAGAAAGTCTCGCTATCATAGCATCACAATGTAGTCCCAAATCCAAGTAAAGCTGTATATCCTTAACCTAGAATACTCTGACAAAGCCCCGCGGTTCTATCTGCGGACCTCATGGCGCTAGGTAAACATTTAACAGCAGAGGGGATAAAATAGAACCCTGTGGTTCACCATATTCCAGGGTCTGAGAATCAGATGTTGGAGAGCTAAAGAAGAACCGTTGTAAGGGCTGTGAAAGGCACGATGTAAACCATGTGTGCATATTGTCCTTGTCGCAGAGAACTGTGAGGTGCCCTATGAGGATCGCATGATCCACAGTGTCAGAAGGTTACTGACAAACGTAGGGCCCCGAGTCCTTCCCTTAACTGAAGCTTTGGCAGAGAACGTCCGTGGAGAATACAAGGGATCTCTGGTTAGTGGCCCATAGGAAAAATCCCATTTGGCTAAAGTCCTATAGCTGAATTGTCACTTCCGATTTTTTTTCTAGGAAAGCTGGAGTAGAAATAGGGCTATAATTATTAAGATTATTTGGTATTAGGCTTCTTAAGGACTGGATGTACCATTGACGACGCCTATTTCTGAGGAAAGATCTCAGACTGAAGAGACTTATTTACAATTGGGCCAATATTCGGGCGAAGGTACATGTTCACCAGCAGTCAGTGAATGTATAACTTTGCTAGTTGTATAATTTTAAATTTTATATGGATAGCATTGGACCAAAAATATGACTGAACAGCCCAACACTATCCGTATAAGAAAGGATTGGAGGCTGAAAAATAATTGAGATAGTGGTGATATTCAGTAACTATCCGGATAAGTTCTACATTTAGTTTAGGTCTGCTGAATATAGGGTCTAAATGAAACACGAAGAGGCTGATTTTATGAAATCATCTTCACAAGTGTGTGGCCACATGTAAATGGCCTCTTATAAAATACCAACCAGCGCAAAAGCATGCGCATGGGCATGAAAGCACGTACTTTGCTGGTAGGCATAGGCGGGGGGGGGGGGGGGCATGGTTTAGAGGCGGAGCAGGGGCAGAGTTTGCAAATACATGCACTGATTATGAAATACCTTAATCTACACGCATACTTGTGTATACTTTCCATACTTTCATTTATACCCGTGTCTACATTTAAGGCGTGACCTCGGCTTCTTAGGCTAGTATTTTATAAAGACACATGGTCGCCTATGGCCTAAGTAGGCACCTACTTGTCCTCTTAAACTGGATGGCCCCCTTATAAACTTACCCTCATAGTAGTGACTGCAAGAGATGTGTATTCAGTGCTGTTGCCTACACATGTAGCTGTGTTGAATATACAGGGTGGGCCAAAAAAAGTGAGAACATCACGTAAATTAAAAGCTTAAATAGTTTACTCATTTACCTTTTTTAGCTATACAACGTCTTTATTCCGACAATTTCCAGTCGCCGTCTTTTTTTTTTAAATTTGTCAATCGTTTACATCTGTCTTTTTGAATTTTTAAATAACTTATATGCTACGAGATGTTCTCACTTTTTTTGGGCCACCCTGTACATATCGAAGCACCAACACTTAAATTAATACGATCACTGTGTTAACTGACTGTTGATCTCAGTATAACCAAGTGATTTAAGAAAGCTTATCTGCTATCCAGCACTAGCCAGGCAGAGCAAGGTCCTGCAGTGCTGCTATTTTGCTTAAGAGACTTCAGAATAGCCTGGTAAGGATTATCAGCCAGTTGGCAACGAGCATCAGTATGATCATAGAAACATAGAAATATAGAAATATGATGACAGAAAAAGACCACATGGCCTATCTAGTCTGTCCTTCCATATCAACAACTACAACAGTTCCCTTTTTACCTTTAGAGATCCTCTGTGTTTGTCCCATGCTTTTTTGAATTCAGTTACTGTCCTCATCTCTACCACCTCCACTAGGAGACTATTCCACGGATCCACCACTCTTTCCGTAAAGAAATATTTCCGCATATCACTCCTGAATCTATCTCCCTTCACCCTCATCCCATGTCCCCTCGTAGCAGAACTTGCTTTCAATCGAAAGAGGCTCTCCCCCTGAACATTTATGCCATGGAGGTATTTAAACATCTCAATCATATCACCTCTGTCCCGCCTTTCCTCTGAGGTGTACATATTAAGATCCTTAAGTCTGTCCTCATATGCTTTATAATGAATACCACTAACTATTTTATTAGCCATCCTCTGTACCGACTCCAGCCTGTTTATATCCTTTTGAGGGTGCGGTCTCCAGAATTGCACACTATACTCCAAATGAGGTCGTACCAAAGACTTATACAGAGGCACTATCACCGTCCAGTGATATTTCCACCACCGCCTCGGAAGGAAGAGACATGGTGGACTTCAGCTGCTCCTTCATATGCTCAGTTTTCTAAACACAAATTGTTGAAAGTTTTTAGAAGTGCCTGATTCTGTTTTCGGTAACATAATTGTCTAAAGCCACACTTCTAATGCATTTGCAAAGAAAAATGGTATTTGACTGATTTTTAGCTCTTGGTGTTTCGTTCACAAAAAAATAGGCTCTCTTGGCCTTTTTAATTATAATTTCTCAAATACTCTGTATTTGAATTTATCATCCTGATTATACTGTCTATGCCATTGGAGTTAATGTTTCATAGCAACATAGTATATGACGGCAGATAAAGACCAGTATGGCCCATCCAGTCTGCCCAGTAAAGTGGCTAGAGTGGTTGTAAGTGCTGCTCCGTGCAGGTCCCCCCCATCTATGCCTGTTTTTAGGGTTGTACCTGCCGCTCCATGCAGGTGACACCCCTTTATTAGTTGAAGTGTAAAAAATTTCATCCTCTTGCTATAAAGGGCTCCACTGTGTGTCTCTCATGCCATTTTGAATTCCCTCATTGTATTTTCTCCCACCTCCTCTATCAGGAGGGCATTCCATGCATCCATCACCCTTTCAGTGAAAAAGGATTTCCTGATATTGCTTTTAAGTTTACTGCCTTGCAGCTTCATCATATTCCCTCAAGTTTTACAGTTTCCCCTTCTTTTTATATTCTTTGTGAGATAGGGTCTCAAACTGAACACAATATGCCAATGAGACCTCACCAAAGACTTGTACGGGGCATTAATACCTCCTCTTTTCTGCCAATCATTCCTCTCTATATACAGTCCAGCATCCTTCTAGCCTTTGTTACTGCCCTGTTGCATTGCCGCGCCACCTTAAGATTCTTAGACGCTACTAGCACTCTGAGGTCCCTCTCCTCGTCCATTCACATCAACCTCTTGCCCCCCTATTGCATACAATTCCTTTGGTTTTCTGCATCCCAAGCACATGACTCTGCACTTCCCCATCAAATCTCAACTGCCAAACAACTATTCTTCCAGTATTTGTAGATCTTTCCTCTTGTTGTCCACTCCCTCAGAAATGTCTACTCTGTTGCAAATTTTTGTGTCATTTGCTAAAAGGCAGTCTTTTCCATTCAATTCTTCTGCAATATCACTCACAAATACATTGAACAGTATCTGTCCCAGAACCGATCCCTGAGGCATGCCACTATGCATCTTCCTTTCTTCTGAGTGAGTTTAGTTTACCACCACCTTCTGTCGTCTGTCAGTCAACCAGTTTGTGATCCATTCACCACTTTGGAACCTATCCTCGGGCTGCTCAGTTTATTGATAAACCACCTGTGAGGAACAGTATCAAAAGCTTTGCTGAAATCTAGGTTTCCTATCAATTGTTTCATCTCCCATAACCCAGAATTATACCAGGACAAGACTTTCAATTATTCATTTGACTATAGTCGTCTAAAAGCAAACTGATGGGTTAGTTGCTATCACTCATCAAACCAATTATTGGCCAGCCTTTATATAGAAATATCTGCCTGAAATTTGGAAGCAGCAGAATGCTCTAAGAACTTATCCGGGATCAAGAACTTCATGGTTCTAGTTACCCAATTCCCCTGATCTGAGTAGGTTTGTTATGTGCTGTTGACTTGATGCCAGTTCCTGGCAATCCTTTGGAGAGTTGTGGCTATCCCCTGAGGTTTTTTGGCAAGGTCTGACCAGAAGTAGATTGCCAGGCCTTTCTTCCATGCAGTAAGCCTACATCAACTGGTATTCCAAGGTGGACTCACATCCAAGTACAAAGTGCCTGATGAAAGAAAAGTTGTTTGGTGGTGATCAGACCACAGTTGAGTTGTAGAGTAAAATCTAAAATGTGACCTTTAATATGTGTTGGAGAAACTATGTATTGAATAAAATCTTGGGCTTACAGTGTTTACCTCAGAACTAGACTAAAACTCACCAATCTGCATATTTAAATAACCGAGTACAGTTAATGCAGGCTATTCTTCTTGTATATCAGAAATAAGAGGAAAATCAAATGCCATACTGGTCAGACCAAGGTCCTTCAAGCCCAGTATCCTGTTTCCAACAGTGGCCAGTCCAAATCACAAGTACCTGTCAGGTTCCCAAAAAGGTACACAGATTCCACATTGCTTGTCTTGGGGTAAGCAGTGGATTCACTGGCCCTCTTTAAAATAATGCTTTATGGATCTATCCTCCAGGAATTCGTCCAAACCTTTTTAAACCCAGCTACACCAACAGATTTTACTACATCCTCCGGTAACAAATTCCAGAGTTTGGTTATGCGTTGAGTGAAACAATATTTTCTTTTATTAATCTTAACTGGTTACATTGTAGCTTCATTATGTGTCCCCTAGTCTTTCTATTTTTTGATGGCATAAACAATCAATCTGTGTTTACTTGTTCCACTCTATTCATTAATTTATAGACCTCTATCATATCTACTCTCAGCTGTCTCTTTTCCAGGTTGAAGAGCCCTAACCTTTTAAGCCATTCTTCATAGGAGTATTCTTCCATCCCCTTTACCATTTTGGTGGCTCTTCTCTGTACCTTTTCTAATTCATAGAAACATGACAACAGAAAAAGACCACATGGCCTATCTAGTCTGTCCTTCCATATCAACCACTACAACAGTCCCCTTTTTTCCTTTATGGAAATATAGAAATTCTACCACATCCTTTTTAAGATATGGCGACCATAATTGCACACAATATTCAAGGTGCGGTTGCACCATGGAATGATGCAGAGACATTATAATATCCTTGTTTTTATTCTCCATTCCTTTCCTTATGAGTCCTAGCATTGTGTAACCACAGTTTAGGTTGTTTAATAGGTGCTTAACTGCACTTGCCCACATTAAATATATAGGGCAAGAGATGTGAGCTAGTTCTTATTTACTTCTGGAGGCCTAGTTGATGATGATTTGGGATTTTTAGCTCTTGGCTTTCCAGTAGTAGTTTAAGGCAGGTTACATTCATCTTCAGTATGTATTTTTTTCTATCCCTATGAGGGCTCACAATCAAAGTTTGTACCTGAGGCAATGGAGGATTAAGAGACTTGCACAAGATCACAAGGAATATCAATGAGTTTTGAACCTTGACTTTCCTGGTTTTCAGCCCACTGCTCTAACCATTAGGCTACTCCTTGATTCGAAAATTGTGACTGATACTCCTAGATCAAATAGAAAAACCCTCAAATTTTGTAGGTGTGATGTTTCTGCTATTGAGGCAAACATGCATTCTCCACCATAGGAACTGCTTTGAGAGAAAAATGAACAATGCATTGAATACTTCCAGTACCAGATAAAAATCTTTATGTACAATCAGGTCATAGCTTTCTTACAGTGTCTCTTATCTTCACTTTACTTCGTTGGCGAGACACGTCTCTTCCTATTCCTCTCTGGTGATTCCTC
The DNA here is from genome assembly GCA_033557465.1 of Ichthyophis bannanicus. Classification (NCBI taxonomy): domain Eukaryota; kingdom Metazoa; phylum Chordata; class Amphibia; order Gymnophiona; family Ichthyophiidae; genus Ichthyophis; species Ichthyophis bannanicus. The sequence goes on along the minus strand of CM066040.1, from coordinate 149,643,596 downwards.
ATCTTAGTGAACTGGCTGCAGCCTGCACTCACTTTTACTTCCCCTTGTTCTTGGTCCGTGGCGCAGAGCATGCTCTCCCCTCCAGCGCCCATCACCAGCACAGTGTGTGTCTGCCTTGAAACAAATGAAGTGCTTACACATTCATAGATTGAGACGCCGGGAATTCAGTCAGGTTCCCTTCTCGGCTCCAAGCGGAATTTGGCCCCTTCAGCCGTGACAGCACTGAACTAGGGCTCTGAATGCTAATGTCAGGGGCTCTTTATTAATCAGGAGTGCAAAAGAGTTGGCTCGAGGATTCAAGTAAAGAACAGAAACAAGTCAGCGGTTTGTATGTGGTAGGTAGCTACGCTAGTAATACATTCCGTATATCTCTGACTTCTCCCTGCCTACCTGTAGGTGAAGTAGCTGCAATACATGTGCAGTATGTGTGGATTGCTTGTACACATTGATCATTGTGTTTGAAAAATGATGTCCTTTAGTACTGACCAGAAGGCATTAACTTGGTCACTTGCCAATGGAAATGGCATCTGTTTGGTTTGTCTAAGAAGTGTTGTGAAAAGTTAACTCTAAATGCAGAAGGAAAGATGCATTTCAGTTTAGGGAATGCTGTAGGCAAAAGGTGGAGCTCACTTGTCAATTGATCAGGATGATGCTGCGCGTGAGATGGGGAAGAGATGGCTTCTTATTTGAAGGGTTACTGCTGGTATAGGAGTATATAGAGGCTTCCTAGAAAATGGGGAATACATCACTATGGGGTTGATATTCCCCTGCTTGCTGGCTACATTCTCTCTGGGTAAAGAGAGGCAGCACCATCTAGACAAAGTTGCCCAGCTAAGTCAGGCTGCCCAAACGGCAGCCTAAAATTACCCGAATAATTTCCCACCTTGCCGAATATTGACTCCACATTGGAAGGTTGAGGGAGTGCTCTGGGGTGAGTTGGTGGAGAGAAGGAGAGATCTCGTGCAGGATACTGGATGGCACTGCATCTAGCAGGAAAAGAGGCAGCGGATACAAGGGCATGAGGCACTGTATTAGAGGAGAATAAGAATGCTTAATCAAAAGAGGTAGTGCAGCCTGTACAGGGAAAAAGTGGGGAGTGAAAAGTGTGCATCAGAGCAGGAGTTCGGTGGGCATTTAGTGGAGAAGTAAATGGGTCCTGCAGGCAGAAAAACAATCTATGCTCCATACAGGCAGAAGGATGTAGGGTGCAAGAGAGCGATGTGCCATATTTAGGGAGACCAGGTTGCTGCATATAGGCATGCTGTATTGGATGTGAGGAAAGGTGTTGTCCTAAAGGAGTGAGTTGAAGCATCATGAGGCTTACAAGTGGGCAAAACTGAGTGGTAGTCACATTCCGGCAAGTACTTGGCTGATGCTTGTGATAAATGCCAACGACTGACAGCACTGGCAGCTGAATGCTTATTTATATTTTCTGGGAAATCGCTTGATGTTATACATTAGTGATTAGAGGGTGTGACAGATGGTGATGTGCCCATTAAAATGACTTTTGCTCCCCAGTGACGGGGGAGTCGTTCACTCTTTCTGGGTAGTTTTCTTCGTTGATATGTTGGAGAGAAACTGGAAATGAAGCTATGCTCCTCTTAACAAGGGGCTCGTGTTATAGTTCCATGGTAATCAGAAATCTCAACTTTTTTTTCTTTTTTCTTTGGTTGAAATTCATGACTCATAGCTTAGAGTAATTTATATGCAGTTGGCTTGATAAACCTTCTATAAGCCTGGCCGAGCCAGCAGCTGTAACTTGAATGAGGCAAAGAAGATTTAAATGGCAGGGTCAGTACACAGGTGCCTGAGAGATGCTTTTTATCCAGGATGTAAAGTGAGTAAAAAAAAAAAAAAATCTGCATTCTGCAGCAATGACAGTACACCAGCAGCGGTTGCAGTGTCTCTGCATCTTTTTTTATGATTCGTTTGGCAATAGTTTTCCTACCCAGCAGCATTAGTAGGAGTGGTATTCTGGTAAATACCTTTCCCTGTAATGGTAACTGTGTCTTCTTGCAGCTTTCCTCTTTCTTGGACTCTATTAACGCTCTTCGCCCCCGCCAATCTGACTTCCGTTCTGGGCACAGCACTGAAACTGTTCTTCTCTCCCTTCTGAATAATCTGCACTGGGCTCACGACTGTGGTGATATCTTGGTGGCGGTTTCCCTCAACCTTTACTCAGCCTTTGATCTTGTAGACTATGTCTCTCTCCTTTCTTGATTTTGGGCAGTATATCAAGAAATTGCATAAACATAAACATGACCTTGGTCTTCGCAGTGCTGTCCTTAGCTGGTTTTGTTCTTTCCTAGTATGGAACTGGCTCCACTTCTCCTAGATCTCTCCCCTGCAGTCTACCCCAAGGTTCGGTCTTGGCCTCCCCCCACCCCCCTTTTATTCAACGTTTTTCTGATTCCCCTCACTCTCCTAGATCAACAGCATGGCATCACAACTCAGTTATTATGCTGATATATTTCTTGTCCAACACACCAGTTCTTCTTTCCCCCGACCTCTCCCCTCTCAATACCTGTCTTTCTGTCATGGCAACCTGATTCTTGTACAACTTTCTTCACCTAAATCCAAACAAATGTGCAGTTATTTGGTTTACCTTTGGTTGCTCTTCCCCAACCATAGCCTCTTCTCTTCCTGGTACATCCATTCCCTTGGTTGATACTATGTATCTGTTATCTTGGAATCACTCCTGACTCTTTGATTTCATTTCATACTTACCTCTCTTCTCTAGTTCGTTGCTTATTTTTCACATTGCGACAAATCTGTGGAGTTCGCCCCTTCCTGGTTCCCTCTTCTCTTGCCACTCTCCTCCTCATCCTTGTAATCTCCAGGTTTGACTACTGTAACATCATTTTCTTTGGCTTTCCCCAGTATCGGCTACATCACCTCCAACTCATACAAAATACCGTCGTACGTATTCTTGCTCACGCTTCCCATGATCACGTCTCTCCATTGTTAATATAGCACCAATGGTTTCCCATCAGATGCCACCTGCAATACAAGCTCCTTACGTTGGTTCATCCTGCCCTTCATACCAGCCATCCCAGCTATCTCTCTGACCACCTTCTTCCCCACTGCCCTTATCACTCCCTCCGCAGTATCCATACAAACCGCCTACAGCTGCCCAGGCCTGGCTTGAAACCACCTTTTCTGCTGCCTTCTACTTCCTTGCACCTACCACCTGGAACACACTCCTCCTTTCTGCTCTCCATCTGGAACAGTCCTTTCCTAAATTTAAATCTTGACTGCAGACCCACCTCTTTAATATCATCCACAATCTCCCGTCCACCTAGTTTGCCCTGTTAACGCCTCTCCTCTTTCTCCCCCCCCCCCCCCCTCCTTGGCTGCTCCTCCTCTCCTCCTTTTTTGATGTGTGATTGGTTTTAGTGTTTCCTTCTTTCCTGTTTTTATAGGCATTCCTTTCACCCCTGCAATTTTTTTAAATTTGTGTTAGATATTGTACACTGCTCTGCTGTTGTCTCAAAGAGCAGCTAGTAGGACAAATGTCTTCTGTGCAGGGGTGTTGGTAGACTGCCTGTAGCTGGCAAATGCCTGTACCTTGATGGTGGCCATAGAGCATTGGTTCCCAAACTTGGGGTTGGGACCCCAAATGGGGTCACATCAGTGGATGGGGTCACAGAAACAAGGGTCATTTCCCCATCTCTCTGGACTTTCACTGTGACATATGTCAAGTCACCAGTCAGCATGTGGCCTGTGAGTCAGTGAACATTCATAGGCCGTTGCCCCGTTCTATGTAAGTTTTCTGTTAGACTGGAAACCCCTGCTGAGTACCGGAGTCTGTAAGCACACACTGCACACTGACACAAGGGACCCTGTGCTGACTGCTGCTACTGTTGCCACTACTGTTGCTGCCTCCTTCCTGCTTTAAATGAGTGGTGGGAAGGGAAGGAGGCTGGAGATCTGCCATTTGATTTCATTAGCATCTGGGGTCACTTGAATTTTCAGTTTTAAAATGGAGTCATACAGGATAAAAGGTTGAAAAGCTCTGCCATAGAGCCTTTACATCTGAAGAAATGTTTTTTACCGACATAGGGACTGGACTGTGGCTTTAATACAGTATGTGCACCTTGGTAAGTAAGTGTGTTTGGTTTGCTCTAGTCCGCTTTGGTTCAGCTTAACCCTCTTTTTGGAACTCCTCTGCTGTGCATCAAGTGCAACAATGGAGGGAGGAGTGGCCTAGTGGTTGGGGCAAGGTACTTCAGGCCGGAAGGTCGGGGGTTCAAATCCCACTAGAGGACAGCAACCTTGGGCAGGAAGGACTGGGGTTTCTAGTCCCACAGGTGCTCCTTGTGGTCTTGGGCAAGCCACTTAACCCTCCATAGCCCATGTTCCCTGTAAAATAGTTCTCTGTGTGCTGTGCTTTCCTGTCTAATCAATGTGTTTATACCTAAAAAAAATTTCCTGTCATGATTTGACAATTTCCAATCTGTAATCAAAACCGCTGCTGATCGCTGGAAGTAGCAGTATACAAAATGTATACTAAATAAAAAAATAAATAAGTGTTGGTGACTTGGGATCTTCTGCTTCCTAATCCGTGACAAGTTCTCACAGGCTTGGAAGGGGCAAGTCACATTTAGTGTTCAGACACCAAACAAAGGGAGAAGTCAGCAAACAATGTGTAAGATTTAAATGGCAGGGCTTGGCTTTTTTTGACATCTTTCACTTTTCACTTGACCCTTCCTTCAATTAGTGGGAATTAAGTTGTACATTGGAGAAGGAGATTGAAGGAGACTAGAAAAGAAAGCTGTGCTGAGGGGTGTGCCTTTATTCTAACACTGTCCTTCCCCTACCATTCAACCATGTTAATCTCTGCTAAAGCTGACATAAAGCAGAGATTTGAGTCTAATGTGGAAAAAGATTCCACCCTCTGGATATGAGAAACGGGGTATGAAGACAGCCCAGATGTTAAATTGAATGGGATAGAGGGAATGTGGGACTTGGCAACACACACCTGCCAGATTAAAAGTTCTCCAGGGCAAATTCTATTAAGACTGCATTGTGATTTGCCCCTCATGCCTTCCCATGGGGAATCTAGAGCCATGGACAAGAAGATTTGAAGCTTTCCTGAGTAGTCCGTTATTTTCTCCCTTACCATTTTCTCTACTTAGTCTCCAGATGGTGTGTGGCTATAAGATCTTGTCAGGAAGGAACAAGAGATGCAGGGGTTAATTTTACAATAGGACATCTATGTGCGTATTTCTTTAAACAATATTATCAAAACAATTTTCTGCTTGTAAAACATGCTCTACATGCAGAAAATGCTTTAGATATAAAATCACCTGAGGTATTACACACACAAAAGTATGCTCAGTAAAAAGAAGGCATGAGTGAGATCCAAAATGGCGCTATGAGTTGATGCATCTAAGGAGGCACTACAGTTTCTCCAGTGTCAGCATTTGGATGTTCCCTCTGCCTGTAGCTGGGGAAGGGAAAACCTGCTCTCCTGGAAGGCCCCAGCTCCTTAATCCTTCACCAAACTACTCTTGATGTCTTGGAGTCTCCTCAACCTCCCCAGCAATGCTTCCCTTAGGCCAGTTTGGCAGGCATACTGTGGGCAGCAGTGATGAAGGGGCTTCACTGAGCCCCATCGTGCAGATGTCGCTTCTGAGACCCGGAAGTGTTGGGGCTGCCAAAACGCTGGAGTCTACTCAGACCGGAGAGGTTTGTGGCGTATCCCTGCCAGGAAGCGTGCCGGTAGCAGAGTCATCTCCTGCTGCATGGGGCTACAGGGGTTTCCTCAGATGTCCCACAAAGAACTGTGTGTTCCATCACACAAGAATTGGGAGAGGCTGCCTCCAGGTCTGTTGTTCGTGTGGTATAGAGACCAATGGCTGTGACCATGGAGTCGCTGTGGGACACAATACAGGAGCTCAATACCTCCTTGCTGACTGTCTGCTAGACTTGTGGACCATCACTCGGTGAGATGTGATATACTTGAATCAATAGTTAGTGCTGTCCAAGCTGTGGGAGGTGCCCTGGTTAGTGCCAGTAATATTGTCCATCGACAGATGGAGCACCTAGAAAATCAGGTGCACCGGAACAACCTTTGGTTTTTGAACTTTGCCAGATCTCCCCTTATACCGCCTATTGAAATGGTAAAAAGATACTTGACTGAGATATTAAGTATGGATCCTGAGAATCTTCCCCCTCTTGTTAGGGCTCAATAGCTGTCTCCAAGTGGTCTTAGACCACCCTGTGGTCAGGGGGACTCTGTGGGTGTTGATCTCACAGAGTTTTTGGAGTCCTCTCTGGAGATGGTTACCCAGCGGACCACCTTAATTCTTACATTTGCCTTAGAATTTAACCTCAGTTCTGTTTTCAGAATGTATTTCCGATGGATGAATACATTTTTTCTAGGCTCGAAAATTCGCATATTTCCTGATTTTTCTAGATTTACCCAAAAGTGCAGGCAGGATTTCCTCGCTTTGCACACCAGGGTTTTGGCCCTGGGTTTAAACTTTTTATTATGTTGTGGCTTTTGTGTGTATAGTTGATTGTGAGGGTAAAAACTATTTATTTTTTGAGCCTAGACAGCTTTATGAATTTATACTCGCAAGAGAAGAGATTAAAGTCCAAGTTTACACCTCTCAGACACCACTGTAGTGCCCGCTGGGGATGGGTTCTAAGGGTTTTCCATTAGTTTTCTTTTTTGCAGAATTTTTCCTTTCTTGGTTCTATTTACCTTCTCATGTGGGCTAATGTTTGTATGATATAGTGTGAAACACTTTGTTTCTGTTTATTTTCCATGTTGAGTATTTTGTATTTTTTTCTTTTCACGTTATTTTATGAAGTATAAGTTTTGAAACTGATAAAAACAAAATTGAAAGAAAAGGCGGTGCATACTTTTACATGACCCAGGTGAAGACACAATTTACATACATAGTAACATAGTAAATGACGGCTGATAAAGACCAGTGTGGTTAATCTAGTCTGCCCAGTACGATGTCAAGAGTAGGTACACCTGCCGCTCTGTGCAGGCCCCCCTTCCCCATGCCTTTGTTTAGGGGTGATCCCACCACTCCATGTAGGACACCCCTATTTGTTAAGGAATTAGATGGTTCAGATTATTTTGATATTTTCTTGTTGCTGTAAAGGGATCCACTGTGTCTGCCCCATGCCCTTTTGAACTCCATCACTGTATTTTCCCCCCACCACTTCCATCGGGAGCGCATTCCAAGCATCCACCCCCCTTTCAGTGAAAATGTATTTCCTGACATTGCCTCTCAATTTACCACCTTGTAGCTTCATGTTATGCTCTCTAGTTTTGCAGCTTCTCCGTCTTTGGAAGAGGTTTGTTTGTTCATTATTTCTCTTTAAGTATTTAAAGGTCTGAATCATATCTCCCCTGTCCCTCCTCTCCTCCAAAGTGTACATGTTTAGGTCTTCAAATCTCTTCTCATAAGGCTTCTGACGCAGGCTCCAAATCATTTTGATCGCCTTCCTCTGAACAGTTTCCAGTCTTTTTACATCCTTTGCAAGATATGGTCTCCAAAACTGAACACAGTATTCCAAGTGAGGCCTCACCAGTGACTTGTACAGTGGCATAAGTACCTCTTCCTTTCTGCTGGTAATTCCTCTTCGTATGCAGCCCAACACCCTCCTGGCTTTTGCCACCGTCTTGTCGCACTGTTTTGCCACCTTGAGATCTTCAGAAATAATCACTCCAAGGTCTTTCTCCTGATCCATACACACCAATCTCTCGCCCCCTATCGCGTACATTTCCCTTGGATTTCTTCTTCCCAAGTGCATGGCTCTGCACTTCTTCGCATTTAATCTTAATTGCCAAGCATTAGAACCAGGGGTTCTCAACCCTGTCCTCGGGACCCACCTAGCCAGTCGGGTTTTCAGGATAACCACAATGAATATGTATATGAGAGATTTGCATACACTGCCTCCATTATATGCAAATGTCTCCCATGCATATTCATTGTGGTTATCCTGAAAACTCGACTGACTAGGTGGGTCCCAAGGACAGGGTTGAGAACCCCTGCATTAGACCATTCTTCCAGCTTTTGTAGATCATTCCTCATGTTAACCACTCCCTTGGGGGAGTCCACTCTGTTGCAAATTTTCATGTCATCTGCAAAAAGACAGACTTTTCCATGCAGTCCTTCAGCAATATCACTCACAAATACATTGAACAGTGCCGAGCCCAGGACCGACCCCTGGGGCACCCTGCTAATCACCTTTCATCCGAGTGAGCTCCTTGAACCATCACCTTTTGTCGTCTGTCAGTCAACCAATTTCTGATCCAATTTACCATCTTGGGATCTATCCCCAAACTACTGAGTTTATTGATAAGCCTCCTATGAGGAACAGTATCAAAGGCTTTGCTGAAATCCAGGTTGATGACATCCATCACATGCCCCTGATCTAGTTCCCTGATCACCCAGTCAAAGAACTCAATCAGATTTGTTTGTCAAGATCGTCCTTCAGTAAAACCATGTTGCCTCGGATCTTGCAATCTGTTGGCTTTGAGAAAGTTCACAATTCGTTCTTTCAGGAGCGCCTCCATTACTTTTCCTGCCACTGAGATAAGGCTCACAGGCCTGTAGTTTGCACTTCTTCCCTATCACCACTTTTGTGTAGAGGTACGACATCAGCCATTCTCCAGTCCTGAGGAACCTCTCCTGTTTCCAAGGATCTGTTGAAAACATCCTTTAACGGCCCTGCAAGAACCTCTCTGAGCTCTTTCAGTATCCTGGGATGTATCTCATCCAGTCCCATGGCCTTGTCCACTTTCAGTTTTGCAAGTTGTTCTAACACATCATCTTCTATGAATGGTGTGGTATCTACTTCATTCCCAGTTTTATATTTGGGAGTCACAGGTGGTCCTTCTCCAGGACTTTCCTTAGTAAAAACAGAGAAGAAGAATTCGTTTAGCAATTTTGCTTTTTCAATGTCACTTTCCACGAGTGCGTTCCCAGCACTTCTGAGTCCTGCAATTCCACCTCTGATCTTCTTCCTTTCCCCAATATACCTGAAGAAATTTTTGTTGCCACACTTCACATCTTTAGCCATCTTTTCCTCTGCCTTTGATTTTGCTATCCTTATTTCTCTTTGTCTCTTTGAGTTTAATCCTGTATTCCTTTCTGTGTTCCTCTGTTTGCAAGCTTTTGATTTTTGCGAAAGCTGTGTTTTTTGCCTTTATTTGAGCAGCCACTTCTTTGGAAAACCAAATAGGTTTTCTTCTCTTCTTGTTTTTGTTTACTTTTCTTACATATTTATCTGTTGCCCCTTTTATTGCCGCCTTTAGTTTAGCCCATTTCAATTCCGCTTCCCTTATCTCCTTCCACCCTGTCAGCTCCTCCTTTAGGTACTCAGCCATTTTATTGAAGTCTGTGGTTTTGAAGTTTAGGACCTTGAGCTTGCTATGATTGGCCTGTACCATGGCTTTTATCTCAAACCACACCGTGTGATGATCGCTGCTGCTCACAGGGGCACCCACGCAAACATTCGACATGCTATCACCGTTGGCGAGCACTAAATCCAGCGTTGAGCTTTCCCTGGTTGGTTCCATCCCCACTTGTCTAATTAATGCGTCTTGGAGAGCATCCACAATTTTTTTGCTTCGTTCCAGATTTGCAGAAAGAGTAATCCAATCCACATCGGGTAGATTAGACACCCAATATGATCGCTTCTCCCTTTGTGGCTATCTTGGCAATATCTATAATCAATTCGTTATCTATCTCTTCAGTTTGTGTCGCAGGTCTGTAGACTACAGCAGTATGGATGACAGTGCCATCTCCTCTTTCCAACACAATCCAGAGCGCTTTTTCTTTTCCCCATGCCCCCTGCATTTCAGTAACTTTAATATTGCCCTTGACATACAAGGCTGCTACTCCTCCTCTTCCATTTTCTCTGTCTCTTCTGACTAGATTATAGCCAGCTATAGCTATATCCCAATCATGCGATTCATTTAGCCAAATTTCTGTAATGGCCACAATGTCCAAATCCATTTCCACCATTAGAGCTTCCAGGTCCGCAATTTTGTTGGCTAAGCTTCAAGCATTAGTGCTCATTGCTTTCCATGATTTAACTGGCTTGTGTGTATTTTGCATTGCTTTTGTTCTGCCCACATCTTCCCGCTTGTTTTTGATGTGTGTTTTAAAAGTGTGGCTGCTTCCGATCTGCTTTTGCAGGGGGTGACGTCCAGAGCTTGACCTTCCACATCTGTGTTCACTTTCTGCTCTAAGTACTTCAACAACTTGGTTTGTATTCCTGCTGGCTGAAGAGTCTGGGAGGCACTTGACTATCTTCTCTCCTTTGAACTGTGTTCCTAAGTTGGTGCCTCTGATGATGGAATCTACAAGTATTAGTAGTTTGCTGTTTGAGGCTTTCTTCATATTTGGTCCTCTAGCAGTAGAATTGGGCATTGTCTTATTTAAGGGCCCTTCAGTTTCTTTGGATTGGGCATCCTCATTAGGCAAGGCAGAGGAGGCATTATGCAGGGATATCTCTTGAAGTATAGGATGTCTTTGTGTCACAGGTCGCAATCTACCAGAACCCACTTATTCCTGGGGTGTTTGATTCTTTGTGGGAGCGGTGGTGAACGTTGTTCAGTTTGTATTTCAGAAGAGGTGCGCTTCATTGCAGCCAGTTCCTCCCTCAGTAGGGTCACTTCTTTATGCATGGCAGCTAGGTCTTCCCATAGTAGAGTCAGGTTTGGTCTTTGTTGTAGGGTTTTGTATTAGTTCACAATATCCCTGGTACTGGAGAATAGTGGTGGTTGTTAGATGATCAGAATCAGATTTTTTTTTAATATTGAGTTCTGTGGGTGAATGTCCTGGTTCTGCTCTGCACCTACTGCGAATGCAAAATATATGTTGAAAAAGAAAAAGCAAGAACCATAATGCAGTTTATAACAAAATAAAAATTAGTTATAATTTTAGTTTTATAAACTGTGCTGTTGGTTCTTGCTGTCTTTTAGTTCCTTGATGTGCAAATGGGACCGTACCTAGATCTATGGGACCGTACCTATCAGGACAATAGCAGGCAGCCGAAATGCGCTCCCCAAGCCTTTTCACAGCACCTTTAGCAGGTCTGGTCCCTCCCTCCTCCAACCCGATGTCAAAATAGGGAGGGACAGATCTGCTTAAAGTGCCAGTGCTTTTCAGATCGGGCGCGTGCCCCCCTCCTCCTCCCATACCTCCATCCAGCGCTGCCTGCTCTTTCCCTGCTGCCAGTGCCACCATGAAAAAACGGAGGGCAGCAGGGAAAGAGCAGGCAGCGCTGGACAGAGGTATGGGGTGAGGGGGGGGGGCATGTGCCCGAGCTGCAAGTTGCAGAGGGTGCGATTGCAGCTCGATACAGCCCTGTGTGCAGACATCTTGCATTTCCTTCATATAATCTAATCAGCTTTTTTGTTTGGTTCAGTCTCTGATTGAATTTCTGAAGAAGCCTCGTTCTCTCTAATGTGGGGGGGGAGGGCCCATTTCAGACTTCACCTCAGGCAGCAGATTGCCTTGAGCCGCCCCTGCTTCCACTTCATTTATTAATTTATAGACCTCTATCATATCTCCACTCTGCCATCTCTTTTTCCTGTTGAAGAGTGCTAACCTTATAAGCCTTTCCTCATAGGAGTATCCTTCCATCCCTTTTACCATTTTGGTGGTTCTTCTCTGTACCTTTTCTAATTCCATTATATCCTTTTTAACATACGCTAACCAGAACTGTACACAATATTCAAGGTGCAGTCATACCATGGAACAATGCAGACACATTATAATATCCTTTGTTTTATTCTCCGTTCCTTTCCTTATGATTCCTAGCGTTCTATTTACTTTCTTGGCAATGGCTGCACACTGGACGGAAGGTTTTATCGTGTTATCTATGATGACACCTAAATCTTTTTCCTGGGTGGTGGATGTGCTGTATTTGTAGTTCTTTTAAAGTAATCTTATGCCTTATCGGTTTTCTTAGTCCTCATCAAGGGTAGTGTCTAAGTGGTGCCATTTTAAAATGATGGTCCCAAGGGTTATTCAAACACACTAACATTCATCCATGTCCCTGCAGTCCATTCCAGAGAGACAGGTTGTGTCCGTTTAGCAGCAGCTGGAGTGATTTTGCAAATCTTTCGTGTTGTCATCCAATATAGCAGAGAAGCTTACCTTCCCCTGCAGTATTTTCAGTCTCCAGCTGCTGGTGAACTTCAGATAGCTCTCTGTCTGGACTGGATGGAAGCTTGTCACCCTTATTAATGTTCAGATAGTCTGGGTTTTTTTGGGTGTTTGGACCACAGGACTGACCTTCAGCAGAGGGGGATGATTGCACCACAGATTGACACTTCAAAAATCTGGTAAGTGCATCTTCCAAGAGTATGGCATTGGTAGCAGCTTGGTGGTTCCTCTGGCTCTGGAACTGGGCCGCAGATGTATCATCCAAGATTCAGTTGAATATGGTTCCATTCAAAGGGAAGCTGCTTTTTGGTGATGCCCTCAAGAAGCTGGGAGACTCTAAAGGGGCCAGACTGCCAGAGGATAAGCCACGGGGGAGTCTCAGCAGAGCTCGAGAGTCTCTGTGAGCAAGCAGGAAGTCAGTCCTCACATATGGGTGACGTCTGCATCGATGGAGCCCACATGGTAATCACTCCCCAGCTTTCAAAGAAAGCCTTTCGGAGTTAAGCCAAACGTGCACGGTCACTTTCCCACCCTAGGCTGCCATCTTACCTCAGTCTTCTTTTCCTCGCGGAGCCCTGCAGACGGTCCTGTCTGTTGTCCCAGGTAAAAGTTGACTTTTTTCCAACCTTTTTTTTCTGTCTTTTTGCTGGTTGGTTCCCGATCACCTTCGCGCCACTTGAGTCCACCTCAGCCTCAGCGTTGCATTTTCCCTCCCTGACCAAGACGTCTGAGTTTGACCTCATGAGTGCCATCTTCCCAGCTTTGTCTTTGGTCAGTGGATTTAAGCTATGTGGCAAATGTCCCCACACTGTCCATCACGGACCACCACAATTGCTGTATTAAGTACTTCTGTGCAGATCATAATGACTTCATTTGCCCGTTCCGCCTGCAGATGTCAAGAAAGAGCTGGTGGAATCGTGGAAAGTCTAAAAAATAAGATGGAAGAGTTAGAATATATAGCACTAAATAAGAGGTTAGATATGATTGGTATCTCAGAGAATGGTGGAAGGAGGACAACCAGTGGGACACTGTGATACCTGGGTACAAATGTTTTGTAATGATAGAGCAGATCAAATTAGTGGAAGGGGTTGCACTCTGTTATAGAGGACATTGAGTCACAAAGGATTGAAGTTTTGCAGGAAACAAAATTCACTGTAGAATCTCTATGAATTGAAATTCCATGTAAAAAGGGGAAGGGGAAGGCAGTGGAGGTGTATTATTGACTTCCTGGCCAGAATGAACAAATGGTGATGAAATGCTCAAAGAAATCAAGGAAGCTAACAAAAGTTACAGCACAGTAATACCGGCGTAATTGAAATCGCCATTATCGACTGGGTCATTGCCACAGCAGGACATGCTAGGGAGATAAAGTTTCTAGATGAAATAAATGACTGCTTCTTGGAGCAGCCTGGTTCATGAACCAACCAGAGGGGAAGCCATTTTGGATCTAGTCCTTAGTGAACACAAGATCTGGTGCAAGAGATAAGGGTGTTGGGGCCACTTGGCAATAGTGATCATAGCATGATCGCGTTTGATTTAATAAATGGAGGAAGGACGGCAAGGAAATCCACAGTACTACCTTTTAACTTTCAAAAGGAAGACTATGATAAATGAGGAAAATAGGAAAAAACTAAAAGGAACAGTTGCAACGATTAAAGGTTTACATCAAGCATAGGTGTTTAAAAATACTATTTTGGAAGCTCAGACCACCTGTATTCCACGCTTTAAGAAAAGTAGCAGGAAGTCCAAAAAACTGCCAGCATGGTTTAAAGGTGAGGTCAGAGAGGCTGTTGCCAAAAAAGCATCTTTCAGGAAATGGAAAAAAGAGCCAAATGATGAAAACTGGAAACAACTTAAGCACTGGAAAGTTAGATGCAAGCATTGATAAGGCAGGCAAAGAGAGAATTTGCTATGGAAGAAAAAAACACGTAATAAAAGACTTTTCAAGTACATTCATAGAAAAAAACCTGTGAGAGAGTCAGTTGGACCATTAAATGATAGAGGGATAAAAGGGGTAGTAAGCAGGGACAAGGCCATAGCAGAGAGACTGAATGAATTCTTTGCTTTGGTCTTTACTGAAGAAGATATAGGGATGTTACCCATGACTGAAATAGTATTCAAAGGTGATGCCGTAGAAGAATTGAAAGAAATATTTATACACCAGGAAGATGTTTTACAACTATTTGATAAACTGAAGAGTAGCAAATCACCTGGACCGGATGGTATACATCCAAGGGTGTTGAAATACTGAAATATGAGATTGCAGACTTACTATAGTAATTTGTGAACTATCATTAAAATCATCTATAATACCTGAAGATTGGAGGACGGCCAATGTAACGCCAATTTTTAAAAAGGGTTCCAGGGGTGATCCGGAAAACGACAGACTGGTGAGCCTGACGTCAGTACCATGAAAAATCGGTAGAAACCATTATAAAGAACAAAATTACTGAACATGTAGATAGTCATGGTTTTATGGGAGACAGTCAACATGTCTTTAGCCAGTGAAGGTCTTGTCTTACTAATCTGTTATGTTTTTTGAAGGTGTGAATTAACAGGTAGACAAAGGTGAGTCAGTTGATAAATTGTATCTGGATTTTCAGAAAGCCTTTGACAAGGTCCCTCATCAGAAACTCTTGGCGAAATTAAAAAGTCATGGGATAGGAGGCAGTGTACTATTATGGGTCAGGAACTGGTTAAAAGATAGAAAGCAGAGAGGGTAGGGCTAAATGGCCAATTTTACCAATGGAAAAAGGTAAATAGTGGAGTACCCCAGGGATCTGTGCTGGATCCGCTGTTTTTTAACGTATTCGTAAATGGCCTGGAAATGGGAATAACGAGTGAGGTAATCAGATTTGCAGATGAAACAAAATTATTCAAAGTTGTTAAAACACATGAGGACTGTGAAAAATTTCAAGAGGACCTTGATAAATTGCAAGACTGGCCATCCAAATGGCAGATGAAATTTAATGTGGACAAGTGCAAAGTTATGCACTTAGGAAGCTATGGTTACATGATACAAGGTCCCACATTAGGACCACCACCCAGGAAAAAGATTTAGGTGTCATCATGGATAACATGTTGAAATCCTCTGCCCAGTGTGCAGCGGCGGCCAAGAAAGCAAATAGAATGCCAGAAATCATAAGGAAAGGAATGGAGAATAAAATAAAGGATATTATAATGCCTCTGTATCATTCCTTGATGCAACCGCACCTTGAATATTGTGTGCAATTCTGGTCGCCGTATGTTAAAAAGGATATAGCGTTATTAGAAAAGGTACAGAAAAGAGCCACCAAAATGATAAAGGTGGTGGAAGGATACCCCTATGAAGAGAGGCTAAGAAGGTTAGGACTCTTCAAGCTGGAAAAGAGACGGCTGACGGGAGATATGATAGAAGTCTATAAATTAATCAATGGAGTGTAACAGGTAAATGTAGATCGATTGTTTACGCCATCAAAATATAGAAAGGCTAGGGGACATGAAATTGAAGCTACAGGATAACCTATTTAAGACTAATAAGAGAAAATATTTTTTCACTCAACGTGTAATCAAACTCTGGAATTCATTACTGGGGGATGTAGTAAAAGCTGTTAATGTTCCCGGGTTTTAAAAAGGTTTGGACAAGTTCTTGGAGGAAAGTCCATAAACCATTATTAAAAGGGACCCAGGATATCACTGCTTGACCCAATACAAGCATTGTAGAACCTATGTCTTTTAAGGAAACTATTAGGTACTTGTGACCTGGATTGGCCACTGTTGGAAGGATATTGGGCTTGATGGACCTTGGTCTGACCCAGTATGGCATATCTTATTTTCTTATGAAAAGCAGCGGGGGGAGCTTTTTGGCTTGTAGGCCTCTGCCATGGTTCCGTCATCGAGCTTGGAATCACTACCCTTGGAGACTTTGTCCAACAACTTGGCGTCTCACGTACGTGCTTGATCCGAGCCCCAAGGATGTGGAGCCTCGGACCGAGGGTCATTCTCTGAGGACCTCCCCCGTGGGTCCAAGACATTGTCCAAGCCAAAGTTGAAGTCCAGTCCCAGAGCCAGGGGTAAGACCTCCAATCTCTGGCCTTGGAGGTCTTGATCCAACACCGAGGGCGATGGCCGGAAGTGGCCCTTGAAGCTTCCCCAGTTGGAGCAGACTACCACCATTTTGGGTGATCAGGCTCGATCTTGTGACATATTCACCATTTGGTGATTCCCCTTTGAGGGAGCTGGCTTTGGTCTCGAGGTCTGAACCAGTCACTGTAGAGCCTACTGGCATCGAAGCCAGGATGGCAGCCTTGGAACTCAGCCTGCTGCCTTCCCCAAGATGCATGGGGCCCAATGCCCGTAGCGTCTGGATCATTGGTGCCGATGTCGGGACCCCCCACTGCAAGGACCTCCCCGGAGGACAACTAGTCTGTGCTGGAGTGGCTTGCGACTCGCTCGGAGCCGCAAGGATCAGCTTCCCACCAAAGCGTGAGATGCTCCCGAACATCTCGGGGCCGACTCGGGCACCTCATGCCCCCTCAAAACTGGCTGCTCATCGCTCCTATGACATCCCGGGGCTCGAGGTCTCATCTGGCTCAGAGCAAGAGACGTAGGTTGGTAAGAGACTGCTTTATTGATGATAGTCCCTACGCGTTTCGGCAAACGCCTTCCTCGGGGGACATACAGCTAACATAGAATAAACAAACAATGTTAAAACAAAACATATTAAACACCATATCATAATAAATACATAGTAAAAAGTAAAAAATGAATAAATAATAAATGAATAAATTATGAGGTGATTTCAGATAACAATAAGAATGAGAAGGGCCGAGACAAAAGACAAACCATTTAATCCAGACACGAAAGCCTATGTATCCTGGTTTAAGTCCGACCAAACTGTCTTAGAGACACCTCATCTGACTGGTAGGTTTTGGTTTTTATATATATGAGTTCATTACTTGGATCACCTTTTAATTAATATAGTTCACACACTTGGTCTACATTTCCATCTGACCTTATTTTTTTCTTTTTTCTAGGTTATGCATGTACAGTTGTCAGGTTCCTTTCTTAATTATTAATCTTTCTCATTTTAATGTATACTTGTCACTACTCTTAAACCAGGATACATAGGCTTTCGTGTTGGTGTTTAATATGTTTTGTTTTAACATTGTCTGTTTATTCTATGTTAGCTGTATGTCCCCCGAGGAAGGCGTTTGCCGAAACGCGTAGGGACTATCATCAATAAAGCAGTCTCTTACCAACCTACGTCTCTTGCTCCGTTTGTTCCCCGTCTGTTCTGCAAGAGCGACGCTCCTCCCCCTTGATATCTCATCTGGCTCAGAGTCAGACTGGGAGACCGACGAGTCACCCGACACAAGGATACCCAGAGATGTCCCCTCTGACCCTTCTCCCCTTCAGAAGAGCTGGAGGTCCTCACCCGAGGGTCTTGCATTCCTTGAGTTTGTCCAGGGATTGTCGAAGGTTCTTGCCTCCACCTCTCGCGCAAGGACTCAAAATGGCAAAAGTATGCCTTCAAATGGTGTAAATTCTCAGTCTGGTGTACAGACAGGAATCTCAACCCCTTCTTTTGCTCAGTGCAAGACATCCTCCAGTATTTGCTGCACGTCTCCTGTGCTGGTCTATTATCCAATTCCATCATGGTGTATCTCAGCGCCCTGGCTGCGCATCACCACCTCAATGGCCAGTCTGTTTCAGTGCACCCCTTTGTGAGCCTTTCTATGAAAGGGTTTCTCCTCTCGTGGGCCCCCTGTCCGTCCACTGCCAGTGCCATGTTATTTGAACATTGTCCTCAGGAAGCTGCTGGCTCCCCCTTTTGAGCTGCTGGCTTTGTGCCGTCTCAAGTTCTTGTTGTGGAAAGTAGTGTTCCTGGTGGCGCTCACTTCAGCCTGATGGGTCAGTGAACTGCAAGCGCTGGTAGCCCAAACCCCTACACCAAATTCCACAAAAACAGGGTCATTCTCTGGACTCTCCCAAAATTCCTGCTGAAGGTGGTGTCCACTTTGAACATCAATGAAGAGGTGGCCCTCCCCACCTTTTTCCCCAGGCCTTATGCCTCCCGGGCGAAGGCCTTGCTACACATCTTGGATTGGAAAAGGGGAATGGCCGCCTACCTTGAGAGGACAAAGGTCTATCGCTGCTCAACACAGCTGTTTATCTCCTACAACATCAAAAGGCTCAGGGTTGTGGTCTCTAAGTTTACCTTGTCTACCTGGATGGCAGATTGCATCTCTTTCTCCTATGAGCAGGCCAGACTCTCTGGAGCATCATGTCACCATGCATAATGTGCACACCATGGCTGCCTCGGTGGCTCAAATGCACTTGGTCCCCCTGCAGGAGAACTGCCGGTCTGCCACCTCGTCTTCGGTCTATACCTCGCTGCTTTGACCCAAAGAAAGGCGGTATATAAATCCAGCTAAATAAATAAATAGATACCTTCACAACACACTATTGCTTAGAGGAGAGCTCACGGCACGATAGTGTCTTTGGCCAGACAGTACTTTGACACCTCTATGGGGAATAGTGCAACTCCTTCCCTCCAGCCTTTTGTGTCCAGGCTACTGGAGAGCAGATTCCAGCATCAATGTTGGGGCTGCATCACTGGATTTTAATCCATTCAGTGCTCCTTGATGCCCTTCATGGTTTGCCTTTTGGGTTGCTCATGGCTCTTACAGGTTTTTTTCGGTAACCAGTTGCTTAGGAGTCCCATATGTGAGGACTGACTTCTGTTTGTTCCCGAAGAAATTGTAGTTACTCATCTGTAATAGGTGTTCTCCAAGAACAGCAGAAATCAGTCCTCATAACCCTCCCGCCTCCCCGTGGAGTTGTTTGTCTTTTTATGCTTGAATAAGCTATGTCGTTATACTGAGGTAGGATGGCACCTTTGGGCGGTAAGGTGACCGCACATGCGTGGCCTAACTCTCAAAGGCTTTCTGTGAAAGCTGTTGAGCGATGCTGATGTCACTCATATGTGAGGACTGATTCCTGCTGTCCCCGGAGAACACATGTTACAGGTGAGTAGCTATGCTTTTTCGTCGCTTCCAGTTGGCTCATTTCCCTCCTCTGCAGAGAGGATGGTTCCCCTATCGAGGCCAGTCCTTTCGGGGCAGTGGGACCACCTGTAGTTATTATGCAGAGATCTCCAACATCGCTAAGAAATCACAATGAGGCGAGGGGGGCTCAGGAGGTGGTGGCGTGGATTTGCAGGCATCTGCAGTGCTTCTACCCCTCCTGGGTCCAGATCACCTAGGATCAATGGGTGCTGGAGGTCATTCATGACTGTTATGCCCTGGAGTTATAGCATTCACTCACAGAGGCTTTATAGTCTCTCCTTGCAAGGAAAAACATGAGTGGTAAAGGGGATGTTGGAATGTCTGCTGGAATTGGAAGCAGTGGTTCCCGTTCCTGCCGACCAGTGTGGCTTCGGTCGATACTCCATTTATTTTGTGGTGCCCAAAAAGGAAGGGTCCTTTCGGCCCATTCTTGCCTTAAAGCATGTCAACAGAGCCCTTCAGATTCCTCGCTTCCACATGGAGACACTACAGTCTGTTATGGTGGCTGTGCAAAGCAGGGAGTTTCTAACTGCATTGGATCTTACAGAAGCCTACTTACATATCCTGATTCGTCCCGAGCATCAGCAGTACCTTTGCTTTGCAACTCCCATGTGATACCTTCAGATTGGCAACATTCACCAAGGTAATGCGAGTAGTGGCTGCAGCTCTTTGGAAGCAGAGGGTCCTCGTCCACCCTTATGTAAATGATTGGCTTATTCAAGCAAAGTCCAAGCAGGAGTGTCTCAGCAAGGTCATCTTGTTCTTGCAGAGTCCCTGTTGCATCATCAACTCGTCCAAGAGCAAGTTGATTCCATCTTAGCAGTTATACCTGGGCGTACAGTTCAGCACTGAAAGCGGTTGAGTGGTATAGCTAGAGAACAGAATAGAAACATTGCAGCAGCTGCTTCGGCAGTTTTTATGGATGACTCGGCCCTCGGCTTGGCATCACTTACAGGTCCTTGATCTGATGGCGGCAGAAATAGATCTTGTCCCATGTGCCAGGGTGCATATGAGGCCCCTACAGAGAGCGCTCCTTTAGAGATGGTTGTCTTAGCTACACTCCTTATCGTGCTGGTTTCAGTGCACGGGGGAGACCAAGGTTGAGTTAGTGGTGGCTGAGTAGGGCGAATCTGAGCAGGGGAGTCCCTCTGGAGACCCCAGACTGGGTGATAGTCACCACGGATGCCAGTCTATATGGCTTAGGAGCACATTGCCTGTCCCAGGTGGCTCTGGATCAGTGGAGGAGAGCACTTGGTCCATCAATTGTCTGAAGATCAGGGCGGTTTGGATGGCATTTCAGAAGTTTGCCTGCCTGCTAAGCAACCGGGATGATATGAGTATTCTCAGACAACACCTCGGCAGTGGCATACCTGAAGAGAGGCTCTGGCAGCATTGTCCTTGTGGTAGAGGTCACGCTGATTCTGCAGTGGGCCGAACAACGCCTGGTAGCCCTTTCAGCGGCTCATGTGGCCAGCAAGGAAAATGTGCAGATGGATTATCTGAGCAGGCATCATCTGGATCCAGGGGAGTGGTCCTTGGAGGACTCTGTCTTCAATTCAATAGTGCACCGGTGGGGTAAGCCGGTAATGGATCTCATGGTAACCGTGGACAACGCGAATGCCTGCCGCTTCTATAGCTAGAGGAGAGAGAGAATGTCCAAAGGGTTGGATGCACTAGTGCAGCTCTGGCCTCTGGAGAGGTTGCTTTGTCTTCACTCCATGGGCTCTCATCAGGCGTCTCCTGCTGAGGATAACTCTGCACTCAGGCTGGGTGATTCTGGTGGCTCTGGATTGGCAGCAAAGACCTTGGTATGCCTACTTGGTACGGTTGCTACTGGATCGCCCATTGGCAACTGCCAGAGAGGGCAGATCTGCTCCATCATGGTCCTGTTCTGATGCCCCAAGTGGATTAATTCTCGCTTACAGCCTGGCCCTTGAGCAGGCGCAGCTGGCAAAGTGTGACTATGCCCTGGGAGTGATCGACACCTTGTGAAACCATGGAAGAGATCAACGTCACTATCCTATGTTCGCATCTGGCAGGTGTTCAAAGCTTGGTGTTGGACCGTGCCTTGCAGCTGCTGAAGGCACTGGTGGCTTATGTCCTGGCATTTTTAAAGGAGGGACTGGAGAAGGGTCTCACCTTGAATTTTCTGAAGGTGCAGGTGGCAGCTCTGGCCTGTTAAAGGAGTAAAGTATATAGTTTTACCCTGGCGAGTCATCTGGATATTTTGCATTTTCTTCAGGCCGTGGAGCAGGTGCGTCCACTGGTGAGGGCAGCGATTCCTCCCTGGGATCTTAACCTGGTGCTTTTAGTGTTGACTGCAGCTCCGTTTGAACCCCTGGGTAGCTTCTCTGAAAGATTTGACCGTGAAGGTCATTTTTCTGGTAGCAATTTGTTCAGCCAAGCGCATATCAGATTTGCAAGCTCTCTCCTGTAGGGAGTCCTTTCTAGTCCTGTCTAAGGAAAGAGTGGTTTTGTGGCCGGTGCCTTCCTTTTTGCCAAAGGTGGTATCACCGTTTCATGTTAGTCAGGTGATTGCTTTGCTGATCTTTTGTGCAAAGTGGGGGTCGATGGTTGGATGGGCATCTGCATAAGTTTGATGTTTGCAGAGCGCTGAAATGTTAGTTGAAAAGGACCCAGGCCTTCATGAAATCAGAGCATTTGTTGGTGCTCTTTGGCGGCCCTCGCAAGGGAGAGGCAGTCGTAAAGGTGTCCATTTCGTGCTGGATAAAGGAGGCTATTGTCTGTCTCAAGCGTCGGAGGATCCCGGTGGGCTTGAGAGTGCACTCCACAAGAGCTCAGGCGGCTTCAGGTCTGAGTTCAGCTTGGTGCCTCCAGCAGACATTTGTCATGTGGCGACAAAGTCAACATTCCATACCTTTGCCTAGCATTACAGTTTGGATGTGCATGCATCGCAGGAGGCAAGGTTTGGTGACCGGGTGTTACGGTTGGGCTCATGGGTCACTCCCATCGGTACATACTGCTGTGATACATCTAGTCTGTCTGGACTGGACTGGAGGGATGTTGATGAAAGTGAAAGTAGACCTTACCTGCTAATTTTCTTTCATGGAGTCCCTCCAGTCCAGTCCAGAATCCTCCCACATTTTGTTTGTGTAGGGTACGCGAGGCCGAGTATGTAGCAGTTTTTATTCTTTGGGCGACTGGATCTCTGCCCTTGTTGGGGGGGGCTGCAGTCGTCCATTTCTCAAGGTCATACCATAGTATCTCATTGGGTCTTGATGATGCCCTAAGATAAAGAAAGACTAAAGACAAAATAAACATAAAAAAGGAGAAATTTGGAAGCAGAAGCTGATTACTATCAGCGAAACAGGGGCGATGCTGCTGCTGAAGTTGGTGGTTTTTGGAGTTTGGCATTTTATGGTGTGAGGCGGAAGAGTCCTGCTAGTTTCTGTTAGTGTTGTGATTTATGCTCTGGGAAGCGGCGTAGGCTTTACTAGAATACTGCAGGGGGAGGTAAGCTGTTCTGCTATATGGGGTGACATCACAAAAGATTTGCATAATCAGTCTCCAGCTGCTGGTAAACGGACACAACGGACATGAAATAAAATTAGCAGGTAAGGTTTAATTTCACCTTTTCTTATAGCCTTTCTCCTGTGTGTACTTTTGTTTCTATTGTATGAAATGAATATAATCCAAAGGTCTTAACATGACAAACATGGATCTAAAAGATAAAATTATTCAGTTTGATTTTCCATCCAGGGATATACGAATCAGCTGAACTACTGTGGAAACGGGTGGGCTTTAGTTAACTTATTATGGATCTTGTTAAAAAAAAGCTTTTGGCAACAGGCCTAATTTGGGTTTGCTGTGACTTATTTTTATGCTATTTTATCATTTCAGTCAAAGCGGTTTACGTTGTAACTTAAACTTGGTAATGTACAATAAACAGGGACATTGATAACTTGGATTTTTCTGAGGCAATGGAGGGTTAAGTGACTTGCCCAATGCCACAAGGAGTGCTAGTGGGAATTGAAGCCTGGTCTCTTGATTGCCAAGCCCAGGGCCGGCCCGTCCATTGTGCGAGAATGTTGTTCGTACAGGGCCCTGCGCTTCAGGGGGCCCCGCGCCAACAACATCCCACATTGAACACTGGCAGGCAGGGCGGCTTTAGCGAGCCGGAGAGGCCTTGGTTCACCTCTAACAGCTGCCGAAGTGAAGAGCGTCTTTTTATTTATTTATTTATTTAACACTCATTTTTATACCGCATCTTCCAGAGATCAGTTGCGGTGTACAAATAACAACAGTCAACAAAGCGAAGTTTGTTTTACATAGAACATCTTAATTTTACATAGAACATCTTAAAATATCGTAAATTAATCAAAGTGAGTTTAAACTGGAACCGTGTTAA
Organism: Ichthyophis bannanicus; assembly: GCA_033557465.1. Taxonomy (NCBI): domain Eukaryota; kingdom Metazoa; phylum Chordata; class Amphibia; order Gymnophiona; family Ichthyophiidae; genus Ichthyophis; species Ichthyophis bannanicus. The sequence continues at coordinate 149,620,029 of CM066040.1, read as the reverse complement.
AACAATTAACTAACAAAGTGTAGTGTCTATATACATAAGACAATACATAACAGATACAACTGTATACATGCTTAGGTATTAGGGCATAAGAGATAGGATCGTTATTTCGTTAGAGCTAAGTGTGTTGTCCATTTAGGTGGGGGTTTGTGCTTTATGTGGACGGTTACCTGTTTAGCCTTTATCTAAGTTGAGTGCAAGGTTTTCCATGGTATTGTAGTGTTTAGTGAATAGATACGTTTTTAATTTTTTGCGGAATTCCATGATCTCTGTTAGGGAGCGTAGATCCTCTGGTAAGGAATTCCAGATAGTAGGGGCTATGTGAGAGAAGGCTCTATTGTTGGTTAATTTATGTGCTTTTATGAAGTCCTTCGGAATCTTTAGTTTATTTAAATGTTCTTTTCTATGAGTAGGCTTAGGTGTTTCTTTGCATATTAGATTACATAGTGTTGTCGGCGCCATGTCGTTTAATGCTTTAAATGAGGTTATTATTGTTTTGTATATTATCCTGCTTTTTCCTTTACTTCGGCAGCTGTACTGTAGTTTAGAATGCTGACGTGCTGAGCACTGGGAAACAGGAAGGTCCCCTTTGACCTCAGCGAGGCAGTGTCGTAAACTACAGTACAGCTACCGAAGTGAAGGAAAAAGACGCTCTTCACTTCGGCAGCTGTTAGAGGTGAGTCGGGGCCTCTCCTACTCCCTGTAAAGCATTTTAGACAGCCGCAGGGCTCTAATGGAGGGGAAGGAGGGCTTGGACTGGAAATGGGTTGAGTGGGGGGGCAGGGGCTAGGACTGGAAGTGGGCTGAGTGGGGGGTCTTGGACTGGAAATTGGGGGGATCTAGGACTGGAAATTAGCTGGGTGGAGCTGGGCTGAGTGGAGGGGGGCTTGGACTGGAAATGGGCTGAGTGGGGGTGGGCTTGGACTAGAAATTGTAGTGGGGGAGCTAGGACTGGAAATGTGCTGAGTGGAGGGGGAGCTAGGACTGGAAATGGGCTGAGTGGGAGGGGCTTGCACTGGAAATGGCTGTGTGGAGGGGGGCTTGGACTGGAAATGGGCTGAGTGGGGGGAAGAGTTTGGACGAAATGGGATGAGTGGAGGGGGGGAGCTAAGACTGGAAATGGGCTGCTGGAGGGGCTAGGATTGGAAATGGGCTGATGGAGGGGCTTGGATTGGAAATGGGCTATTGGGGGGGCTTGGATTTGAAATTGGCTGATGGGGATGGGGCTTGGACTGGAAATGGGCTGAGTGTAGGGGGGAAGCTAGGACTGGAAATGGGCTGTTGGTGGGGCTAGGATTGGAAATGGGCTGATCCGGGGCTAGGATAGGAAATGGATTGATGGAGGGGCTAGGATAGGACTGGAAATGGATGGGGGAGATAGGACTGGAAATGGGCTCATGGGGGGGGGCTTGGATTGGAAATGGGCTGAGTGGAGGGGAGCTAAGACTGGAAATGGGCTGATGGTGGAGCTAGGAAAGGACTGGAAATGGGCTAATGGGGGGCTAGGATTGGAAATGGGCTGATGGAGGGGCTAGGATAGGACTGGAAATGGGATGATAGGGGGCTAGAATTGGAAATGGGTTGATGGGAGGCTAGGATTGGAAATAGGCTGATTGGGGGGGGGCTAGGATAGGACTGGAAAGGACTAATAGGGGAGCTAGGACTGGAAATGGGCTGATGCTGGGTGGGGCTGTAACTAGAAGGGAGCTGATGGTGGGGGAGGACTAGAAATGGGATGGGGCTGGGGGAGTGAGGATGGAGAGGGAACAAATATTTTGTGTGGGAAGAAAGAAAAGTGTACGATTGGCTGGGTTTTGGGAGAGTAAGTGGGGATTGAGGATGGAGGGGTAAAATTTGAGTAGATGAAATAGGAATGAGGAAAGAGCAAAAGGAGAAAGATCAGTATGTTAAAGCAGATGTAGGGAGAGAATCGAAAAAAAAAAAACTAGAAGAGAAAAGAAAGGACAAATGGACAGCAGACAGTGGAGTTAGCAGAAGACAAGAAGAAACCAGAAGAAAGTGACTGGAACAACTGCAACTGAAAAATAAAATGCACAAACAACAAAAGGTAGAAAAATACTTTTTTATTTTGAATTTATTAACTGGGATATGTCAGATCTGGGAAATGTGTGTCTTTAACGTCTGCATTTTGCTTAGTACAAGAGGAAATTAATTTATAGTTTTATTTCTGCAGTGTTGTACATTCCAAGTTGGCTTTTGGGGTTCCCAGTTTAATTACTGTCTTCCTATTTCTAAATTGTGATTCCTTGATATTTGTTTGGTGGTGATCTATGTTCTGCATGTGTAACCAAGCTGAGGTTTTCTGTTCATGTAGTTTCTATTAGACAGTGCCACTTGTTCTCTTTCCCCAGTAGGAGATGCATTGGCATTCTCTGAGATGTATTGGTTTAATATTTGCAATGTTGCCTTTTGATAGGTAGGGTTTGATGCTTTGGGTCCTGGTAGTACTGTTATGATATGGTGGGTTTACTATGGGTTCTGAATGGGCAGCCTTTATAGTACTTCCTAATGGGCCTGGCGGTTGGCACTGGAGTATAGTAATGTAGAAATCTGGTATTCTTTCTTTATCCATTCACTCATTAAGAGGCATGTTTACTAAAAGTTAGTGCATGTTAACATTATGCAAATATTTATGCAAATGAGGCCCCACACCGAGTCTCCACACATGGCCCCCACCCCCCTTGGGCAGCTCCTGAAACCAAGCCATTTCTCTAACCATCAGGCTACTCCTCCGCTACCCAGTCAGGACTTTCTGGATTCTTATTGTTAATTACTTTTTGAATATTTCTTTAATTGTTCATATCGAAAGCGTAGAGTGTGTTTTGATCAGAGAAACAAACTTCTACTGTAGTGCATTTTGAATTGTATTTTTGAGACAGGAGAATAGATGCTGGACCCAGCATGACGTTTTTTATGTTCTTAGAATTTGCCTTGGACAAGTGGATATAACTATTTCACACAAACTATTGTAGTTATTCTGGGCCTGATATTCAAAGGCATTTACACAATTTGTAGACTTGCAAACTGTATAAATGCCACTAAGCGGGATATTCAGAGGACCTAACACGGTTAGTGCTGCTGAATATGCGCGGGTGCTGCTGCTGCTGCTGCACACCCCGATGCTAATTGGTTAGCATTGAGCATGTCAGGGCGTCACCCACTCTAACCGGGTAGCAGTGATATTTACTTAGCTAGTTTTATGTACTGCTTTATCTAATAGAGCAGTGTACATGTAAACTGTTAATTTGAACTGTATATAAAATATGGGTACAGTGAAACAATGTTTTAACTTAACATAATAAAGTGGGTTCACGATAGAAATGGAGAGGTGCTGCAGTATGCTATTGTTCTCGAGGGTTGGGTAGGTATGGGATATTGAGCTGCTGCCCAGTTAGCTAAATGCAGCAAAAGTCAAATTCAGGAAAGACTGGCCTGACTTTCACCGCAGAAGCTAACTGGACATTGACTGAATATCACTGCTGTTGGGTCAGCTTCACAGCAATCCAGGCAGCCTGGATATTCGATGTCAGACCCTGGATATGGTCTCAGCACTATCTGGGTTTAAAGTTCAGCAGCGAAGGCTAGCTGTATCACGTTAGCCAGCCACTGCTGCTGGATACTGGGCCCTCCTTGTCTTTAGAACATAAGACCCTCGCTTGGTTTGCGGCTTGTCGTGCCGCGAGGGCTTGCGTGCATCAGTGATGCTGAGAGCTATGCTATCGGTAGCTTAACTACTGGCAGGGTCTCCCAAGATGGACAGGTCTCAGCTGAGATGCCAGACGAAGACAAACCACCCATCTGGGCAGCAGCAGAATGGGACAGTGTTAGTTGCAGAGGATTACATTTCTATGACAGCAGCAACAGCACTGATGATATCTGTGTGGAAGAAAGGGCTGGAATCTACTTCCAGAATTTGCTATGAAAACCCAATGGCTAGAAACAACAAAGGAAAACTATCCACAGGGTTGCCATGAGTCGTCCTCTTATTTTAAATCTCAGCTAAAAACCCTTCATTTCCAACAGGCTTTTGAGGTCTGGTCGTATCAGTGTGGCGGTGGTGCTGGTCTCTTGGGGTTTTTTTATTGTGTTTTGGTTTGTTTTTGTTTAGTTTTGTTTTGTTCCTGCCCTTTTTTGTCCTTTATCTGTCTCTGCTCTATCGTTTTTATAATATAAGATTGGAGTTCCTTTCTAAGTTTTGTTTTTATGGCTGTAAACTGCTTTGCCTGTACCAAGAAAAGCGGTATAACAAATTTTAATAAGCATAAGCATGAGTCAACATCAACTCAATGGCGCTTAACAACAATGACGACGACATGCCGGTCAGACTAGTAGTGCATCAAGCCCAGCATCCTATCTGGTCAGTAGCTTTCACAATAGTTTACACATTTGATTTAGTTTTGTAATCTTTTTAGGTTTAGTCCATTGAATGTGTGAAGTATGGGCAACATTTTATTAATTTTTAGTTAAAGTGGCCCTATAGACCAGTAGGAATTGTGATAAGCATACTTTTGATTGACCAGTATTGCAATGTGCAGTGACAGATGAGAGATGTGTATCTGATTTTCTCCTTGCTGAAGAAGTTGTCTCCCATTAGGCAGTGTGAGGTGTGTATTGCATAGTTTGTTCTCCATGTCATATAATATACTTGGCTTTACGGAATATCCATAGCAAACTAGGTACAGTAGGCTTCGAAGAACACTTCTTTTCCTGATTATTTTCTTCCTACATTGTCTCCAGGGAAGAACATTATTACACTGGGCCTGTGACCGAGGACACAAGGATTTGGTCTGGGTGCTGCTGCAACACAAAGCTGACGTCAACAATCAGGTAGGAAAGAGGTGGCGTGGCATGTAAGACTTTTTACAATTTTTGCAGAATGCTAACTAGATTGTCTCAATCAAAAATATAGCTTGCAAATTCAAAATAATAGAAATTGTGATCACTGTTGTTGTCTATATAACACCATAAATGTACCACAGTATTATACAAGATAATACAGTTTGTTCTTCCAAGAGTTTGAAATATAATACAGAAAAGGTTAAGTGACTTCCTTAAGAAAATAGCATGACTGGTTGATGGGAGCATGGAATTAAGGTCTCCAGTTCTCATGAGGTTGTGCTCTAAGTTAGCAGTATGCAAACAGTGCACCGCCTCCCCAATCCTCTCTTTTTTTTCTCCAAGCAACTGCGCTCAGTATCTCCTCCTACCCCACTACAAAGAATGCTTCCTTCTCCCAGCAGTAGTTCTGTTCTCATCCCTTCCTTTGTAGACCTTTCCCTTTCCTCTTTGCTCTCATTCTTCCCTTTACTCTCTTTTCTCTTACTCTTTGTCCTTGCTGCTCCTCTTTCCAGCTAAATAGTGGCACTGGCAAAAGGAGGTAAGAAGCCATTGTCGGGGCAAGAATCCTCACCTTCTCTTATGGTTTATTGTTCTTGGTGGAATTACTTTGAAACAGACCGTGGGAAGAGAAGCACAAAAGAAAAGTAATTCCTGTTACCTCCTCCCTCTTTCCCCCAACAATGGACGCTTTCTCCAACTGCTGGTGCCAATATTACAGCAACTAGCAGGTGTAAGTAGCAATGTAGGGCTATTTTGCCATGGGGTGGCATATTCTCTACTTTCTTGAGGCAAGGCACACCCCCTTTGCACACCTCTGCTTTCTAGTTTGGTTTATTCATGTATTTGATGTACTGCTTCTCAGAAATAAAACAGCAAGGCAGTTGACACAAGGGAGGTGGGTGGGCAGCATCTGCACATATAAATACTGCCATTTACAGGTAGACATGCTCATCTTACAATGCAGCGTTCACACATATGGACACCACGGAAGGCGTGTTCTGGACATGGTTTGAGTTGTCCAAAGAGATAGATGTGTATTTCTCATTCTAGAATGGGAATGCACATATATTTTAAAAACATTCCCCTTTGGCATTATCACCTGCATGCATAAGGGTCAGCTACCAGCTCGTTTGGGTTTGAGACCTCCACCGGTGACTGAGGGGCAATTGTATTTATATCAGTGGTGGCTATCACTGCCTCAAAAAGTGCAAAACAAATAAGAGCTCTGTCGTTGGGCTCCTTAAATGGCTCCTTATGTGCATGTAGTTTTGTAAAATCTGACACTTACACGTGTAGTTACTGGTGCTTATGTGTGTAAATCTCCAAGTCATGCTGCTCTTTGTTTTAATCTGCTGGGGATTTTTTTATAAAATGGCTGATCTCCAGGAACAAGCAGGAATAAGTCCTCACATATGGGTACGTCGGTACCGACGGAGCCTGCGCGGGAATGCTCCCCAGCTTCCCAGAATGAAAGCTTTTGGGGCATCCCACAGCGCATGCGCGCTGCCATCCCGCCTTTCCCACCAACTCTCCTCAGTTCTTCTTTTCCGCGGAGCCAGCAGGTCGTGTTCCTGTCACCGCTGAAGAAGTTCTTTATTTTAATTTATTTCTTTGGTCGCGCGTCTGCCTTCCCCGACGCCGGACCGGTACCGCCGGTCTTTTCTTTTCTTTTCTTCTAAAAAAAAAAAAAATAATAATACTTTTTCCTCACTTGGTGTATTTTTCTTCTTAGGCCTCCAGGCCCACAAGAAACTTTCCCTCATGGAAAAACCAGCTTCTGGCTTCAAAAAATGCACTAAGTGTAGCGGTACAATTTCTGTTACAGACACCCATGAATGGTGTCTTAAATGTTTGGGGCCTGAACACTCCGTTCCGGATTGCCAGTCCTGTTCTCTAATGTCTAAACGAGAGTTACAGAACCGAGCAGCCAAGCTCCATGTGCTGTTTCCCACGGATGCACCGGCGGTGCCATCGACATCTTCCAGGTCTTCCTCTCCTGATGGATCTCAGGTAACCAAACATGCTTTTAGCAGGTCCTCGAAGGGCAAATCTCCCTCTAAGTATCGAGATGCCTCCGGGCTTGCCCTTGAGGATCCTGCCCCAGCCAAACAACCCCGGCAGGAAGCTCCGGCTTCCAAAGCTCCTCCTATGGGGTTACAGGTTGACATCGATGGCACGGCCTCGACCGATCACCTGTTAGACTGCTCTGGGGTACCGGCACAATCTCTCCCGGTACCGACATCCAGGCAGTCGTGGCGTCCATGGATCACACTGTGCAATCCATGCAGCAGGCCATACTGGCTTTCATCAAGGCTGCGACGCCGTCGGTACCGCAACAAGCCATGTTGTCGGTACCGGTACCAACCTCGATACCGGTACCGGCTGCATCGACATCGGCCAGGATGCCGATTCCGGCTCCCTGTCCTGGGCTCTTTCTCGGTACCGACCCAGTACCGGGGACACCTGATGTCGGTACCAATCGATACGCCTATCGATCTTTGGAATCGGGCAGACGATACTTCGATTCTTCTGATGATTCTGAGTCATCGGATGAGTCTCCTGAAGTATCTGTCACCCTTCCTGAGGAGCCGCCTTCTCCAAAAAGGAGAATGTCTCCTCCAGAGGATTTGTCCTTTCAAGACTTCATAATAGAAGTAGCTAAAGGACTCTATTTCAGTAACCTCTGAAAAAGAACCTAGAGCAAAAAAATTAGATATTTTGGGATACTCTAAGGTTCCCAGAGAGGCAGTCACCTTGCCAATTCATGAAATTCTTCAAGAACATTTGATTGACTTGTGGGAGACTCCTCTCACCCTTTCTCCTCATTCTCGTAGATTGGACACTATGTACCGTGTCCCTCCTTCTCCTGGATTTCAAAAAGGGTATGTTTCTGAAGGAGGTTGCAGAAAAAGCCACACAACTTTCTCCCTTTTATTCCAGAAGATAAAAGGGATGAATTCCTTCTTTGGCTTAAGCATACTCAAGACATTTCAAAGTTTTCCAACAGGGCAGCCTTTGATTCTTTTGAGGGTGCCAGCAGAGCCTCAGGCATTGCTATAGCTGCTCGTAGAATTGCTTGGCTCCAGGCTTCTGATCTAGAACCCTGGGTTGAAGATGGTTTAGGAAATCTGCCCTGTACAGGTGAAAACCTATTCGGCAAGGAGTGGCAAATTAAAGCCATTCAAATGGATGCAGAAAATGCTGCTCTGGATAGACTTTGTAATCAAACCGCTTCTGATCGCTGGAAGTAGCGGTATATAAGTGTTTTCTAAATAAATAAAATAAATAAGTCTACCTCCACTCCGGCCAAGAAAAAATCTTTTAAAAAGTCTTTTTACAAGAAGGGCAGATTTCCTTCCACTTCTAGTCAACAGTCTTCTACAGGTCGCTTTGCTACTAAGCGTCAGCAACCTAAACAGGCCAGACCTAAACCTGCAGGGGCTGCTGCAACCCAGCAGTCCCAAGCCCCTCAGGGTTTTTGACTTGATACTAGAGAACTTAGCCTTTCTGGCTCTACAACAGCCAGAACCTCTCACCATTCCAGGAAGGTTAGCTCATTTTGCTCCCAGATGGGAGCAAATCACATCAGAGCAGTGGACCCTCTCCATCATCAGAGAGGGCTACAAACTTCATTTCTCAGACCTTCCTCCCTACACCATGGTGAGACATTTCAATTCTCCCACATCTCTCCTCGACCTTCTGGATCAGGAGGTAACCTCCCTTCTGGCCCAGAGGGCCATAGAAGAAGTTCCTCTTCTTCAACAGGGGTCAGGGTTTTACTCCCCCCTACTTTCTCATTCCAAAGAAAACAGGGGGATACAGACCCATTCTAGATCTCAGAGAATTGAACAAATTTCTATACAAGGAGAAGTTCAAGATGCTTTCTTTAGACACTCTCCTTCCATACCTACAGAGTCAGGATTGGCTTTGTTCTCTAGATCTCAAGGATGCGTACACTCATATACTCATCCATCCATCCCACAGAAAATTCCTACGTTTTTCTGTTCCAGGGAAAACATTACCAATACAGAGTCCTTCCTTTCGGTCTGGCCTCTGCTCCAAGAGTGTTCACCAAATGCATGGCAATAGTTGCTGCATTTCTACGCACTCTGGGAATCTTTGTCTTCCCATATCTGGACGACTGGCTCATCCGAGCTCCATCTCAGTCAGAAGCCCAAATTTCCCTGGACAGCACCAGGCGCATTCTGCAGTATCTGGGACTTGTGGTAAACCTCCCAAAGTCTCAGCTCACCCCTACTCAGTCCCTAGAATTCATAGGGGCCTGGTTGGACACCACTACTGCAAGAGCCTATCTTCCCCAGGCTCGTTGCCAACGTCTAGTGCAGTTAGCCTCCCAGATTCAGTCAAAGAACCACTTAACTGCCCGGGAGATGCTACAACTACTAGGCCACATGGCTTCCACAGTACATGTAGTGCCCTATGCTCGCCTACACATGAGAGCAGCTCAGTGGACTTTGTCCACCCAGTGAACTCAAGCTTCAGGAGCTCTCTCAGACCAAATAGCAAACTCCAAACGTCTCTTTTGGTCTCTCCAATGGTGGATGTCCACTCAAAATCTGTTGCTGGGGTCCCCCTTCCAACCTTTGTTGCCCCAAGCAATCCTCACAACAGATGCCTCCCAAACAGGTTGGGGAGCTCATCTACAGGACCTATCCACCCAAGGCACTTGGTCCCCACAGGAGACCTCCCTTCATATCAACCTCTTGGAACTTCGAGCAGTGTTCCTAGCTCTCAAGGTCTTTCATACCCTCCTCAGCTACCAGACAGTCCTCATTCAAACAGACAATCAGGTAGCCATGTTTTACATAAACAAGCAAGGAGGAACTGTTGCTTTGCAACGAAGCTCTAAGATTATGGGCCTTCGCCAGAGAGCATCAAATCCATCTCCTTGCAGTATACCTCCCAGGAATTCAAAACTCTTGGGCAGACAGACTCAGTCGAGTTCTGCTTCCACACGAATGGTCCCTGCACATGGATCAGGTACTCAGAATCTTTCAGGAATGGGGTACCCCGGACATAGACCTATTTGCAAGTCCGTGGAATGCCAAACTTCCCCGGTTCTGTTCCAGAATTCCGTGTCAGGGAGTTCAGGCCAAGGATGCTTTTCTCCTTCATTGGGGTCAGGACTTCCTGTATGCCTTTCCACCCATTCCTTTGATTCCCAAGACTCTGTTCAAACTTCAGAGGGATCAAGGATCTATGATCCTCATAGCTCCACACTGGCCACGCCAAGTGTGGTACCCTCTACTTCTGCATCTCTCCCAAGCCCCCTCCCTGGACTTGGGAGCTGCTCCAGACCTTCTGTCTCAGGAGGAGGGGACTTTGTGGCATCCAAACACCAAGTCCCTTCACCTCAGAGCTTGGTTACTGAAGGCCTAGACCTTCAGGACTTCAATCTTTCGCAGCAAGTGAAGGATATCCTTCATGCTTCCAGGAAACCTTCCACTAGGCGTTCCTATGCTTTTAAATGGAAGAGATTTTCCATTTGGTGTGCTCAAAAGGGTCTTGACCCTCTGGCACTTCCTCTGAATTCTCTATTAGAATACTTCCTGCATCTTTCCAATGCAGGCCTTAAGACGAATTCAGTAAGGGTCCATTTAAGTGCTATTGCAGCATCCCTTAAGCCTATCAATGGACAACCTGTTTCCTCTCATCCTCTTATTGCAAGATTCATGAGAGGCCTAACTTTAACTAAACCTCCCATTCGACCTCCCCTGGTGGCATGGGATTTAAATTTGGTTCTTGGTCAGCTTATGAAGCCACCTTTTGAACCCTTAGCCACTACTTCCTTGAAATTCCTTTCCTGGAAGGTTATTTTCCTTATTGCAATCACTTCTGCTCGCCGCATCAGTGAACTGCAGGCCTTAGTGGCTAATCCACCTTATACAAGGTTCCATCATGATAAGGTAGTCCTTAGGACAAATCCTCACTTTATGCCTAAAGTGGTCTCACCTTTTCATCTTAATCAAGAGGTATATTTACCTGTCTTTTTTCCAGCTCCTCATGCATCCACTGCAGAGAGGAACCTTCATACTCTAGATTGTAAAAGAGCTCTTGCTTTTTACTTACACAGGACACAGCAACATAGAAAGTCTTCCCAGCTTTTTGTTGCTTTTGATCCTTCTCATTTAGGACTTCCAGTCTCTAAAAGAACACTGTCCAATTGGATTGCTCAGTGTATTTCTTTTGCTTACCAGAGTAAGAACCTTTCTCTAGAGGGCCATGTCACAGCTCACAATGTGAGGGCCATGGCCACCTCTGTGGCTCATCTTCATTCTGTGTCCATCGATCAGATCTGTCGAGCAGCCACCTGGGCCTCGGTTCATACCTTCACAGCCCATTACTGTTTGGACAAGGACTCCCACCGGGATGCCTTGTTTGGTCAGGCTGTCCTCAGACACCTGTTCCATTCTTAAACAACTCCTGCCCTCCTTCCCTGAATGGATGCCTGAGATCCATAGGAAGACGAGGAACCCTCCAGGGTCTCATACCCTTGGGGATCTCCCAGGCATCTTAGCTAGGGAGTCCCCATATGTGAGGACTTATTCCTGCTTGTTCCTGGAGATAGCACAGTTACTTACCTGTAACAGGTGATCTCTGGGAACAGCAGGAATTAGTCCTCACAACCCACCCACCTCCCCTAGGAGTTGTATCTCTCTCTTTGTCTTTCCTTTACTCTCTCTCTCTATTGTCTCAGCTTTAAACTTGAACTGAGGAGAGTTGGTGGGAAAGGCGGGAAGGCAGCGCGCATGCGCTGTGGGATGCCCCAAATGCTTTCATGCTGGGGAGCATGCCCGCGCAGGCTCCGTCGGTACCGACGTACCCATATGTGAGGACTAATTCCTGCTGTTCCCAGAGATCACCTGTTACAGGTAAGTAACTGTGCTTTGTCACCGAATGTGCTGGCAAATACACGTGTATTTACAGCTGTCCTTATATATGTAGTTTACAAAAAGCTTTGTGTTAAGTGTTATTCCCCTTCCTCCCTCCCGAACACCCACACACCCCTGGGTTAATCGTAGTTTTATAGGTACTTAAACATCTTAAAGGAAAGGAGGTGCTCTCAGGTGAAGCTCTTTATCCAAATCAGTCATACACTAAGGACCTGAGATTAATTAAGCTTCAGGTGAACAAGGTATATTAAACGTATTAGGTACAGTTTTATTAGTATAAATATCCATAGCAACCCTTAGTAAGTAAAGAACTTAAAGATCTAAACACAAGCTTAAAACTAAGATGCAGACAGCAGTCAAGCAGCGAGATGGGGGCTTTCCAGTCTTTTGCATTGAGTGTCGCATGTATGATTTTCTCCCAGTTGGTGAGAAGTCTGTGTGCACTAGGTGCAAGGAGCTCTTTGCTCTCAGGAAATGAGTCCGTTCTCTAGAGGCTAGAGTAGCAGACTTGGAAGACATAAGAAAGACAGAGAGGTACATAGACGAGACCTGCAGGGATATAGTCCTGAAGTCCCACCTCCAGTCTGGCAGCATCCTTGTTGCCATGGAGGAGAGAGATCACATGACAGGAGAGCATCACCCTGGTGTGGCAGGAAGTGATCCTGTAACTAGGACCTGTCCTCCAGGTGATGTAAAACCCTCGCGCACCGAGGAAGTTTCTCCAGGGCCATGTGCCCATGAGGGAAGCGTTAGGACAGCTGTTATAGTTGGCGATTCGATCATTAGGCATGTAGATAGCTGGGTTGCTGGTGGACGTGAGGATCGCCTGGTAACATGCCTGCCTGGTGTGAAGGTAGCGGACCTCACGCGCCACCTAGATAAGGTCTTAGATAGTGCTGGGGAGGAGTCTGCTGTCTTGGTACATGTCGGTACCAATGACATAGGAAAATGTGGTAGGGAGGTTCTGGAGGCTAAATTTAGGCTTTTAGGTAGGAAGTTGAAATCCAGAACTTTCAGGGTAGCGTTCTTCAAAATGCTTCCCGTTCCACGCGCAGGACCCAAAAGGCAGGCAGAGCTCCAGAGTCTCAATGTGTGGATGAGACAATGGTGCAGAGATGATGGTTTCGGATTTGTTAGGAACTGGGGAACATTCTGGGGAAGGAGGGGCTCTTCCGAAGGGATGGGCTTCACCTTAACCGGGATGGAACCAGGCTGCTGGCATTAACCTTTAAAAAGGAGATAGAGCAGCTTTTAAACTAGGTAATAGGGGAAAGCTGACAGTCGCCCAAGAGCGCATGGTTCGGAAGAATGTATCCTTGAAGGATACTATCAAAAGCAGAGAGGTTCCAAAAAGAGTAAAGTAGCCCAAATGCCCTCGAGTATGGAGCAGACAGAGCTTAAAGATCCCAAATTACCCACGCCTACCAATAGCCAGATTAATATGAATAAAATACAGTCTCTAAAATGCTTGTATGCAAATGCTAGAAGTCTAAAAAATAAGATGGGAGAGTTAGAATATATAGCACTAAATGAGAGGTTAGATATGATTGGAATATCAGAGACATGGTGGAAGGAGACAACCGGTGGGACACTGTGATACCTGGGTACAAACTATATCGTAATGATTGAGCTGATCAAATTGGTGGAGGGGTTGCGCTCTGTTAGAGAGGGCATTGAGTCAGAAAGGATTAAAGTTTTGCAGGAAACAAAATTTGCTGTAGAATCTCTATGGATTGAAATTCCATGTAAAAAGGGGAAAGCGACCGCCTGGCCAGAATGAACAAATGGATGATGAAATGCACAAAGAAACCAAGGAGCTAACAAATGTTACCGCACAGTAATAATAATGGGTGATTTCAATTACCACGGTATCGACTGGGTCAGTGTCATGTCAGGACATGCTAGGGAAATAAAGTTCCTAGATGAAATAAATGACTGCTTCTTGGAGCAGCTGGTTCATGAACTGACCAGAGGGGAAGCCATATTAGACCTAGTCCTTAGTGGAACACCAGATCTAGTGCAAGAGATAAGGGTGTTGGGGCCACTTGGCAATAGTGATCATAGCATGATCGCATTTGATTTAATTAGTGGAGGAGGGATAGTAAGGAAATCTACAGTACTACCTTTTAACGTTTGAAAGGGAGACTATGATAAAATGAGGAAAATAGTTAAGAAAAAACTAAAAGGAGCAGTTGCAAAGGTTAAAGACTTACATCAAGCTTGGGTGTTGTTGAAAAATACTATCTTGAAAGCCCAGAACAGCTATATTCCACGCTTTAAGGAAAGTGGAAGGAAGTCCAAAAAACTGCCAGCATGGTTTAAAGGTGAGGTCAGAGAGGTTGTTGCCAAAAAAACATATTTCAGGAAATGGAAAAAAGAGCCAAACGATGAAACCTGGAAACAGCACAAGCACTGGCAAGTCAAATGCAAGGCATTGATAAAGCAGGGAAAGGGAGAATTTGAGAAGAAGCTTGCTGCGGAAGCAAAAACGCAAAATAAAGACTTTTTCAAGTACATTCGTAGCAAAAAACCTGTGAGAATCAGTTGGTCCTTTAGATGATAGAGGGGTTAAAGGGACACTAAGAGGCGACAAGGCAATAGCGGAGAGACTGAATGAATTCTTTGCTTCGGTTTTTACTGAGGAAGATGTAGGGATGTTACCCATGGCTGAAGTGGTATTTAAAGGTGCAGAAGAATTGAAGGAAATATCGATACATCGGAAAGAAGTATTACAACTATTAGATAAACTGAAGAGTAACAAATCACCTGGGCTGGATGGTATACCTTCAAGGGTATTGGAAGAACTGAAATATGAGATTGCAGACCTGCTATTAGTAATCTGTGAATTTTCATTAAAATCATCTGTAATACCTGAAGATTGGCGGATCGCCAATGTAATGCCAATTTTTAAAAAGGGTCCCAGGGGTGATCCGGGAAACTACAGATCGATGAGCCTGACGTCAGTACCGGAAAAAATGGTAGAAACCATCATAAAGAACAAAATTACTCAGCATGTAAATAGTCATGGCCTAATGGGAGACAGCCAACATAGCTTTAGACAAGGAAGATCTTGTCTTACTAATCTGTTATGTTTTTTTGAAGGTGTGAATAAACAGGTGGACAAAGGTGAGTCAGTTCATATAGTGTATCTGGACTTTCAGAAAGCCTTTGACAAGGTCCCTCATCAGAGACTTTTGGCAAAACTAAAGAGTCATGGGATAGGAGGCAGTGTACTATTGTGGATCAGCAACTGGTTAAAAGATAGAAAGCAGAGGGTAGGGCTAAATGGCCAATTTTCCCAATGGAGAAAGGTGAATAGTGGTGTACCCCAGGGATCTGTGCTGGGTCCGCTGCTTTTTGACATATTCATAAATGACCTGGAAAAGGGAATAACGAGCGAGGTTATCAATTATGCAGATGACACAAAACTATTTAAAGTTGTTAAAACTCATGAGGATTGTGGAAAAGTGCAAGAGGATCTTGATAAATTGGAAGACTGGACATCAAAATGGCAGATTAAATTTTTAATGTGGACAAGTGCAAGGTTATGCACCTAGGGAAGAACAACCCAAGCTATGGTTACCCGATGCAAGGTTTCATATTAGGAACCACCACCCAGGAAAAAGATTTAGGCATCATTGTGGATAACATGTTAAAACCCTTGGCCCAGTGTGCAGGGTAAACTATTTAAGACAAATAGAAAATATTTTTTCACTCAATGTGTAATCAAACTCTGGAATTTGTTACCGGAGGATGTAGTAAGAGCTGTTAGTGTAGCTGGGTTTAAAAAAGGTTTGGACAAGTTCCTGGAGGAAAGGTCCATAAACCATTATTAAGAAGGGACCCAGGATATCAATGCTTGACCCAATACAAGCATTGTGGAACCTGTGTCTTTTGGGGAAACTGCTAGGTACGTATGACCTAGATTGGCCACTGTTGGAAACAGGATACTGGGCTTGATGGACCTTGGTCTGAACCAGTATGGCATATCTTATGTTCTTATAACCTTTTGTAAAGTACTTTGGGAATTGGGAACATCCCATCCCATCTTGAAGTCCCATTTCTTACCTAGGTGTCCTGTGGAAAATAGGGCTTCACTTATACACTTCACTCCCCTGTCCCTTTAACATAGTTTATATAGGTACTCTGGATACTCTTCTAATTCATTATGCATATAAAAGCAAATTATTTTCTGATCCATAAGGAAGGTTTTCCATGTTTCAAGAATAGATTTTCACCCAGCATGCAATGTCAGCACTCAAATGTGATCTGTAATGTGTTGTCTATTATTTAACACCATTCATATTCATCTTGTATGCACCTCTCTTCAGTAGTTCCTGGTCTCTTTTTCATATTACTAGTTTTTTTGGTTTTTTTTAAACATTACTATTCAGCTCACTAGGAAAGAAACCTAGAAAAATTTAGAGGCAGTGATGCCATGACGTAGCTCCAGAAATAGAATGATATGCTGAGGAAAAGATGGTGAGTCTACAGTGTAAATTAAAGATCACTTAATTATATTTTGTGTGCTGAATAAGGCAGAAAGATTTTACAAGCTAAATACCAAAAGGTGCAAAAACAATGGAAAAGCATTTAAAAATATTGCATTTATTGCTTTTATTTCCATCCAGCTAAAGTTAGTGGAATCACTCCACTCCAGCCACCCACTAGCCTAAGCTAAAGCCATCATCCCTTCCCATAAAACACAAACCATCTCTACATGTAAATAGTTTGCTCCCCTCACATAATGTATCTCGTATTTATCTCCAAGTTATAATCCCTGTTTAATGTAAAACAATTCCTCTAATTGTTATGTTTGATGTAAACCGCCTTGGATAAAGGCGGTATACAAAACCTGTTAAATAAATCTTTTGCGGCCCCTCGCTAAACGGGATCCCAATTGAGACAGGCACCACTCCAAACTGAAGAAAAAGCTTATACCATCCCTGTGCTGCAAGACGAGGGCCTCTACACCTATCCTGCATTTGATTGAACTCTGTCACCGTTTTGGCTCCTGTGACTTCCGCTTGAAGATACCAGCTCCGGAAGCACGCCCGACACCCAGCCCAACATCCAGGCAGCCATCTCCAAGCGGCTCTCACGCCATGCTGCACAACCTGACCACCAACAAGGAACGTGGTAAGCTCCACCCCTGATCCTACGCAAATCCAATGCGACGCCCCATCAAGATTTAAGGACCTAACAACTTTCCAGGTGTGCCTGTACCTGGCGTGCCTGCACCTAAGGACCAAACCAAAGGCCATTTGGTGAGACTCTTAGGGGAGGCCCAGTAACCTCAAACGCCTCAATCAACCATTCACAAGAGCTCCAGCGTAAGGGATTCGACTGAACAATCCCTTGCCTCAAAGAAGCAATAGGAGAGACCAGCGTACAATCACGAACCCCTCCTGTGATGAACAGCAAGTGGTAAGCTTACATCAACTCTCTCACACCAGCACACCTATTCCAGGCACCTCAGCACATACGATTAGTAACCCTATACTCCAGCACCACCAACAAGACGCAGAGATTACAGCACCCACCCATTTGAGTGCTCTTAGACCAAAGAACTGTCACCTGACCAGACCTCCCAGCTAAAAAGAGAAATCCCACCAATACAAGTATATACCAAAAATACCCAAATTAACCTCCAGTCTTAAAAAATAACCCCCCAGTGGTGGTTTCATTCCTTCAGACATAAAAGCAACTAGAGGTATTCAAAAACCCTCACAGAAACCTACATATTGAATAAGAGAATATTAACCCTTACACTCCTTATGCTTTTATTCCTCAAACCCCCATGCCTGAATTCTGGGGTCCCCACTCCCCACCAAACAGCACAGATGATTCCTATAATCCAAAGAAGCAGATATGAAATGAAAAGGATGCATGTCCACCAAAATATACATGGCAGATCACGCAGGCTTATCCAAATAAACCCCGTCAACCTACCAAAAATAACTCCAAATGTGACCCATAAACTACTCAAATGTGCACTAATTAATGCTCACTCCATTCGAAACAAGTTCCATACTATACCGGACTACATACAGGACCAAGACATAGATATAATATGCATCTCCGAAACATGGCTCTGACACAGACAATGTTGTTATAAACCAAATGACCTCCCAAGCATACACTATACACAATTGCATAAGGCCCTCTCGAAGGGGAGGAGGAGTCCTCATTATAGCAAAATCACATCTCAAGTTCATAACCATATCCTCTTATCAATTAAAAATTAAAAAGTGCTTTATTCAGCACTTGATATACCGCCCAAGCAGTCTTGGCATCAGAGCGGTTTACAATAATAAAAAAACAAAATAATGACTGAAAGTAGGTGAAAAAGAATGCCAGAGTTATAACAAGACAGCACAGAAAGAAGAGAACAAAAGAGAAAATAGAAAGTGTGCGACAGGAGTAGATGGGAATGTATCAGGACCGGGAGGGGAGGGAAGTGCTGACGGTGTCTTGCTGGGTGTTGGCATAGGGAGC
This sequence comes from Ichthyophis bannanicus, assembly GCA_033557465.1. NCBI lineage: Eukaryota > Metazoa > Chordata > Amphibia > Gymnophiona > Ichthyophiidae > Ichthyophis > Ichthyophis bannanicus. The sequence goes on along the minus strand of CM066040.1, from coordinate 149,601,760 downwards.
TCAAAGGCAGTATGGAAGAAGTGTGTTTTTAGCATTGCTTTAAATTTGGTAAATGAGGTTTCGGAGCATAGGGCAGGGGGCAGAGAGTTCCATAGAGCAGGACCAAGGTAGACAACTGATGATTTCCGGGTTTGTTCTAGGTGTGCCTCATTCACAGATGCTATGAAGGATCTACACTACACCCAGATGGTAAATACTCCAAAACACAAGAAAGGAGGAACACTCGATCTTATATTCCTACCCAACCAATACATTGAACACAACCTGCTGATACACCTAGACACCCTTCCAATTCCTTAGTCAGACCATTTCATGATCAACCTCTCTATTAATGCATATGTGAAAAAAGCAACATCAGCTGGAATCCCCAAAGAAAAGAGAAGATTTAGATACATTTCTGAAGCAACTCCCGGATCCCCAAGAAATGGCAGACTACCTAATGCTAAAATACAAGTCTATCTTCCTTGGTTCTTACCCTGCTAAATCTGCAGCAGTCATATCACAAGAATATAAACTCATGGAAATCCTTTCGCATTCCCTCAGAAGAATACTTTGAAGCCATCATAACCAGCATAATGATAACTACATCTCCTTGAGATCCATGTCCAACCACATCGATTAAACTCACAAAACAATATCTAACACCCTTCCTACCAGAAATCACCCGGTCTTCACTCACGCAAGGATACCTACCTTCTCATCTTAAACAAGCATTGATACGGCCCATTCTAAAAGGCAAGAACCTCGACACAAAGGACATCAACTCATATCGGCCAATATCAAGCCTACCATTCATAACCAAAGTGGTTGAAAAAGTAGTCCTGCAACAACTACAAGACCACATAGATGAACATGCCCCATTAGAGCACACCAGTATGGCTTCAAACCCAATCATAGTGCGAAAACACTAATTACATCACTCCTTGACATCATAACAAATGGTATAGATAAAATACGACACGGTTTTATCCTGCTTTTCATTGACATCACTGCAGTTTTTGACTCTATCAACCATAGGACCCTGCTGTGAAGGTTTCAAGCAATAGGAATCCATGGAACAGTGATGGATTGGTCCTCATCTTACCTATCAAACTGAAAACAAGATCAGTCAGCAATCAAGACCATTCACACAGCAACAAGGTGTCGCGCAGGGCTCTGCCCTCTCGGCATTGCTCTTCAACATTTACATTCAGCCACTCTGTAACATCATAAAACACAGAATCCAATGCAAGATACACACAGACAACATAATGGTCTTTACCTCAGTAAACATTGAACAACCTGACTACACACAAATCACCATGCGCCAGGAAGCAATGACTGGATGGTTTAAGGAACAAAACCTCACTATAAACTTCAAAAAATCAGAAGCGCTACATATCACCAGGAGCATACTGTTCTCTCCACCTGAATCCATAAACATCTTAGACTACACTCTTAAGAGTCAAGAATGAAGTCAAATACCTTGGAGTGATATTTGATGGACAACTCAACTTCCAGACCCACATCAAGAGAACAACCAAGACAGAATATCAAAAGCTAAGAGCCATACACAGACTCAAGCCTCTACTCAGTGACAGCAACTTCAGATCAGTCTGCCAGGCCATTATAACACCCACATTAGATTACTGAAATATAATCTATCAAGGTCTCCCAAAGAAAACAACACTTCCACTCCATCGTGTACAAAACACTACTGCGCGCATAACCAGAACAGCAAGATACTGCCACATAACCCCTACACTACAGCAACTACACTGGTTTCCAATAGCTACACATGCCAAATACAAGGCCTTATTGATGATCTTCAAAATAATCCATAATCTAGCACCCCTAGTTCTTCAACTGCTGATAAAAGACACCAGAGGACAGAACAGGAAGAACCTCAAATAACACTCTGAACATCCCCATGCACAAGAAGAAAGTCAAGCAAACGACATGTAAGAGAGCATTCTCCTTATATGCTCCCTCCTTATGGAATGATTTAACTCAGTAAGAGTCATCAAGGACATATCAGACTACAGAAAAGCAAAGAAGGCCTTCCTATTTACTGAATACTACGAGAACACCCCATAATACATACTGAAACACATCAGTATACAGACCCAAATCTTCCCAACTGTCTGCCCCTCCCTAACCCAACCTAACCCTCTTTTACCTAACCAGTTCCACTCTCCAAAGAGCATACTCCCTATCTGCTGTAATGTCACCCACAACACTGATACATGTGAATTATCTGTAACCCCATGTAATCATCCAAGTTTAACACCCTTGTTCAATGTAAACTTTTATGATGTTGTTGGCTCATGTTGTATGTATACAATCCTCTTGTTGGTCCTTTCAGAGCAAAATACAATGCCTTTATAATTCAAAATGCTCTATAAATACCTTCGTTCAATGTGGTAAATACATTTGTGGTAGAAACATTTTTCTTCATTTAAAGAAAAATGGATAAAAAATGCTGTATATGCCGAGAATGTCTCAGACTAGATGGCGCTGTAGCAAATTATATTTATCGTATCATACTCGAGCGCCTAATAGCATCAAGGACTGTTCTGGCAATTTAGCATATTTTTTTATATAAATTTTCTATTGAAAGTTTCCACCACCAAAATTATCAATCAGAATAAAAAATGCTTAGCTTTGTATAATTAGCCTTTGGGTGCTCCCCAGTTTGACTTCAGATGCTCCCCAATCAAAACTATCAAAGTTTCCTCAGGGGAATCTGAAAATAAAAATAAACATTTAATTCAAAAAGCCTCAGCATTGATTTTCCACATTGATATCACAAAAGTTTTGACTTTATAAGTTTGTTGGTTTCACATACCAATCAAAATTATCATTTCACGATGCTGCCAACGTCTATTTCTGTAAAACTTTTCAAACAGTGTATCTTCCAAAAAACGCCGCGCATGCAGAAGACCCAACCTATTTCACTTTTATACTGCCCTATCTTGATGTCATCTAGTAGATAAAAAACAGCCTATAGAGCTTGAGTTTAAAACTCTTTCTTTCATTCAATTAAAAGCATACCCCCCAATCAATGGTGGAATTTAAACCCTCCGGTGATAGGGTTTTCAAATTAAAAATCCAACGTTCTCGCATTTACAGCATCTGCTCTTGTGATTTTCCATGCATCACTGACGTTACCCGCTCTATGCAGAAGCACCGCAGATCTTCAAACTGGTGTGAAAATTCTAGACAATGCTGAACTATAGGTGCTGTTTGTGTTTTACATTTTAGTCGACTTTTATGTTCTGCTATGCGAATTTTGAAGGGACGTGCGGTTTTCCCTATATATAATAAAGTACAGGGACATCTTATAGCATAGATCACTGATGTTGTGTCACACGAGGTGTTGTTACACAGCCTGTACAGCCTGCCTCGATGTGTAAACTCTTTAATTTCCTCTGTGATCTCACAAATCCCACACTGACCGCATTTCCTATGTCCCCTTATATGAGCATTATCTCTCTCTTCTACCAATGGTAACACTGCTGGGCTTAAATGTTCCTTTAAATTTCTGTTTCTCTGCCAAACACAGCGGATGTGTTTCTCTTCGAGACCTGGGATATTGCGTAACACGTTTGTATGTTTTAATAAAATGCGTTGAATTTTATAACTCAATAGTGAAAATCGTGTTATCATATTAACTTGCTCTGTATCGGTCTCTCCCGCGCTGTTCCGAGGGGTCCCTAACAACCAGGACCTATCATTAAAAAGTGCTCGTTTATAGGCTTGCCAAGAAACCTGAGGGGGATAACCCCGATCATTGAAATGCTTCAATAAAATTGATGATTGCCTCTTGAAGTCATGCACATCTGAACAATTCCTGTGAAAACGGAGGAATTGAGAAAAAGGTAAACTCTTTTAATCTCTGAGGATGAGCACTATTGTAGTGCAGGAAAGTGTTGCGGTCTATGGGTTTTCTGTATACCGATGTTGTCCATCCATGATGTCCTTTTTCTACCAACACATCCAAAAAAGTGATTCTGGTGGGATGGACAGTATAGATGAATTGTATGGCTTTATCCACTCCATTTAACCAATGCACAAACGGGGTCACTGATTCTACAGGTCCCTTCCATAAGACAAAAATGTCATCAATAAAACGGCACCACATCTTAATTTGAGTTATATAAATGGATGGAAAAAGCCATTTCAATTCAAAATTGCCCATAAAAAGATTTGCTATCGATGGGGCACATGTCGCCCCCATCGCAACTCCTGCAATTTGATGATAAATGTCTTGTTCAAAAAGGAAATGATTTTGAAACACCATCAACCGGGCTAGTTCTAAAAGAAAACAAATTAGAGCCTCTGAAAGATCACCCCGACGGCGCAATTCTGCCTCCACCGTCATGTACGCTGCTTCTTGAGGTATGCTAGTATATAAAGCTACTATTTCTAGTGTTAGAAAAATCACATCAGGGTCCTTGGCACAATTTGAATATCGATCCAATTTTTCTAAAAAATGGGAAGTGTCTCTTATATAAGAGGGCATATTTATAAGTAAAGGGCGAAGATAGGAGTCAAGGAAAATTGATAGTGGTTCTAATAAGTTGCCTTTTGTGGATACTATCGGTCTTCCTGGGGGTTTTCTTGATTTTTGTGATTTTTAGGAACCAAGTAGAATCGCGCTAGCGAAGGAATTTTAACATTCAGAAATGTCCTTTCTTTCTTTGTAATGATTTTATCATGAAGGGCTTTTGTTGTTAAATCTTGAATCTGAGTTTGAAGACTGTGTGGGATCCTGCTGCAGAACAACATAAGTCTCTTGGTCAGATAAGTGTCTCCGTGCCTCTTCAAGATAATATTCATGGCTCAGAATGTATGTAAACCACTCTGAATCCTATGATAGGGCGGTATAGAAAAACTGTTAAATAAATATTTAATAAAATAAATAAGAATTGTGAATTCTCAAGAGCTAGAAGAAAACCCACTTGAATCATAGAAACATGATGACAGAAAAAGACCCATGGCCTATCTAATCTGTCTTTCCATATCAACCATTACAACAGTCCCCTTTTTTCCTATAGAGATCCTCTGTGTTTGTCCCATGCTTCTTTGACTTCAAATACTGTTCTCATCTCTACTACCTCCACTTGGAGACTATTCCATGGATCCACCACTCTTTCCATAAAGAAATATTTCCACGTATCACTCCTGAATCTATCCCTTTTCACCCTCATCCCATGTCCCCTCGTAGCAGAGTTTGCTTTCATTCAAAAGAGGCTCTCCTCCTGTGCATTTTTGCCACGGAGGTATTTAAACGTCTCAATCATACCACCTCTATTCCGCCTTTCATCTAAGGTATACATATTAAGATCCTTAAGTCTGTCCTCATATGCTTTATAATGAAGACCTGTTGGGAAAGAGTTACCGAAGAGCCTGAAAAAACAGTTAGTTAATAGAAATTAGGAAGTTTTGGTAACACATTAATAATGGGTAATTTCAGTTACTCCAGTATTTAGGACATGCTTAGAAGGTAAAGTTACTGAATACAATAATGACTACTTCATTGAGCAGTAGGTCCAGGAACCAACCAGAGAGGAAGGCCAAAAAACTGCCAGCATGGTTTAAGGATGAGTTCAGAGAGGTGGTTGTAGCCAAAAAAGTATCTTTCAGGAAATGGAAGGAGGAGTGAAATGATGAAAACAGCAAACATAAGCACTGGCAAGTTAGATGCAAGGCATTGATAAGGTAGACAGAGAATTTGAAAAAAAGCTTGCCATGGCAGCAAAAACGCCCAATAAAAACATTTTCAATTAAATTCGTAGCAAAAAAAACTTGTGAGAGTCAGTTGGACCATTAGATATGATAGAGCTGTGAAAGGGAAGACAAGGCCATAGTAGAGAGACTGAATGAATTCTTTGCTTCAGTCTTTATTGAAGATGATGTAGGGAAGTTACTCATGCCTGAAATTGTACTTAAAGGTGATGTATCAGAAGAATTGAAACAAACATCGATAAACCAGGAAGATGTATTACAACTATTTGATAAACTAAAGAATAGCAAATCGTTTGTACTGGACAGCATACATCCCAGGCTGATGAAAGAGCTGAAATATGAGATTCCAGACCTCCTATTAGTAACCTGTGAATGATCATTAATATCATCTGTAGTACCTGAAGACTGGAGAATGGCCAATGTAACAACAGTTTTTAAAAAGAGTTCTAGGAAAGATCCAGGAAACCTCAGACCCTTGAGCCTGATGTCAGTACTGGGCAAAATGGTGGAAACCATTATAAAGAATGAAATTGCTGAACATGTAGAAACATAGAAACATGATGACAGAAAAAGACCACATGGCCTATCTAGTCTGTCCTTCCATAACAACAACTACAACAGTGCACTTTTTACCTTTAGAGATCCTCTGTGTTGGTCCCATGCTTTTTTGAATTCAGTTACTGTCCTCATCTCTACCACCTCCACTGGGAGACTATTCCATGGATCCACTACTCTTTCTGTAAAGAAATATTTCCGCATATCACTCCTGAATCTATCTCCCTTCACCCTCATCCCATGCCACGGAGGTATTTAAACATCTCAATCATATCACCTCTATCCCGCCTTTCCTCTAAGGTGTACATATTAAGATCCTTAAGTCTGTCCTCATATGCTTTATAATGAAGCCCATTAATCATTTTAGTAGCCACCCTCTGCACTGACTCCATCCTGTTCACATCCTTTTGAAGGTGCGGTCTCCAGAATTGCACACCATACTCCAAATGAGGTCGCACCAAAGACTTATACAGATAATCATGGTTTAATGGGAGAAAGCCAACATGGATTTTATACTTTTTTGAAGGTGTGAATAAACAGGTAGATAAAGATGAGCCGGTTAGGATAATGTATATCTGGATTTTCAGAAAGCCTTTGACAAGGTCCTTTTGAGAGACTAGTTAAAATTAAAAAGTCATGGGATAGGAAGCAGTTTATGGATCAGGAACTGGCTAAAAGATAGAAAGCAAAGAGAAGAGCTAAATGGCCCATTTTCTCAGTGGAGTAAGATGAATAGTGGAGTACCCCAGGCATCTGAGCTGGGCCTGCTGCTTTTTAACATCTTCATAAATGACCTGGAAATGGGAATAATGCGTGAAGTGATCAACCTTGCAGATAACACAAAATTATTTGAAGTAATTAAAACGCAAGAGAATTGTGAAATTGCCAAGAGGACCTTGATAAATTGGAAGACTGGAAATCCAAATGATAGATGAAATGGAAGAACAACCCAAACTACAGTTACACAATGAGTTTCCACATTAGAAACCACCATCCAGGATAAAGATTTAGGCGTCATCATGATAATACATTGAAACCCTCTGCCCAGTGTGCAGCGTCAGCCAAGAAAGCAAATAGACTGCTAGGAATCATAAGGAAAAGAATAGAGAACAAAATCAAGGATATTATAATACCTCTGTATCGATCCATGGTGAGATCACACCTTGAATATTGTGTACAATTCTAGTCACCATATCTTAAAAAGGATGTAGCAGCATTAAAAAAGGTACAGAGAAGAGCCACCAAAATGGTAAAGGAGATGGAGGGATACCGCTATGACGCTTAAAGGGTTGAGGCTCTTTATCTTGGAAAAGAGACAGCTGAGAGGAGATATTATAGAGGTCTATAAATTAATGAATGGAAGACTATGGGACATGCAATGAAGCTACAATGTAACACATTTAAGAATAAATAATTTGAGGAATCAGTGAGTGAGGCCGGTGCTGCCTTTCACTCTTTTTCATCTTCAGTGCTGGTTGGAGGTGACCGCACAGGGAAAGTTTCTCTTCCTGTGCGACGAGAGGATTCTTTGCCGCTTCTGGGGATGGAAGGCGTAACAGCAGTTACATCGGAGGGGTCTTTTCCTCTTCAGCGTCCTACAAGTTTCACGTTGGAATCAATTTGGAATGCTATTGTTTCTTTAGGAGAGGTTTTGCTTCCTCAAATCACTTCTTTATCCTCCACGGTTAAAACTACATCAGAGACAGTTGTGGATTTGGAGAAGAAGGTCTCTGGATTTTCTATGGATCTTGAAGTTGAACGGAACAGGACTACCATCTTGGAAGATCAGGTGGACACTTTCAAAAAGAACTTTTTGTCGGTACAAGTTAAGCTAGAACAGTTAGATAATTTTTCTCGTTTGAATAATTTGAGAGTTGTTAATTTTCCAAAGGTGCCCTCTGTTTCCACTAGGGATATGTTCAAAGAGTATGTAGTGGAGATACTAGGGGTTTCCCCTGAATTATTCCCACCACTGGTAAAAATCTATTATCTCCCTAAGGCTAAGCGTGTTCCCTTTAGTGGGACTTTAGGGGATGGGTTGGCTCAAGGAGAGCTTTTGAATGTTACAAATTTAGTGGAAAATTCGGGTTTAGAGTCTCAGGAGTCGTCTACCTTGTTAATAACTTTTGCCTTGTTATCGGATAAAGAGTGGATGTTAAAACTTTTTTTCCAGAAGAGGAAGTTCCCCTTACGGAGTCTAGCTGTTCGCATGTACCCTGATTTGGCAAGGGACACCCAGAAACGGCGCAGAGAGTTTTTACTGCTCCGTCCGGGTGTCTTGCAGTTGGGGGGGCTTTTTTTCCTGAAACATCCATGTAAATATTTGATTAGATATCAATCTGTTTCCTATATATTTTATGAGCCCTCTCAACTGCTAGCCTTTTTAAATGCTAGGCGTTTAGAATCCTCTATAGATGCCTCCTAAAGCTCATATTAGAGTGGTCTGGATTTGATTATTACCCTTTTTCTTATATTTTGGTTTATTTATTTGCTTGTAGACGCTCCGTATGGAGTTGTGGACTAGGGAGGGTTGGCATTCATTAATTTGCTGATTGTACTGTGGTTTAATTATTGCTTTGCGTGTCACCCTGTTTCTGTGGGATGGGTTGTGTTTAACCCTTCTTGCATATATTGTAAAATTGCATAAATATAAAATAAAATTTAAAAAAAGAATAAATAATTTAATTAAATTTTTTCACTCAACGTGTAATCAAACCCTGGAATTCGTTGCCAGAGGATGTGGTAAAAGCTGTTAGTATAGCTGAGTAGAAAAGGTTTGGACATGTTCCTGGAGGAAAAGTCCATAAACCGTTAAGGAGGACCAGGGAAATCCACTGCTTTATTCTGGATAAGCATCATGGAATCTTGTACCTTTTTGGGAACCTGCCAAATACTTGTGAAAAGGTAAAAAGTGGACTGTTGTAGTTGTTGTTATGGAAGGACAGACTAGATAGGCCATGTGGTCTTTTTCTGTCATCATGTTTCTATGTTTCTATGCAGTGCCCTGCAATTGCAAAGCAGAAATCCAAGGGAATTGTATGTGATAGGGGGTGAGAGGTAGGTGTGCATGGACCAGGAGAAGGACCTTTGAGTGATTGTTTCTGAGGATCTCAAGGTGGCAAAACAGTGTGACAAGGCGGTGGCAAAGGCCAGAAGGATGCTGGATTGCATATAGAGAGGAATTACTAGCAGAAAGGAAGAGGTACTAATGCCACTGTACAAGTGGCTGGTGAGGCCTCACTTGGAATATTGTGTTCAGTTTTGGAGACCATATCTCTCAAAGGATATAAAAAGATTGGAAATAGTTCAGAGGAAGGCAACCAAAATGATTTGGAGTCTGCGTCAGAAGATGTATGAGAAGAGACCTAAATATGTACACTCTGGAGAAGAGGAGGGACAGGAGAGAGAAGATTCAGACCTTTACATACTTAGAGTATCAATGAACAAACAAACAAACCTCTTCCAAAGATGGGGAAGCTGTAAAATTTGGGGACATAACATAAAGCTGCAAGAGGGTAAACTGAAAGGCAATGTCAGAAAATACGTTTTCACTGAAACTGTGGTGGATGCTTGGAATGCCCTCCCGATGGAAGTGGTGAGGGCAAATACAGTGACAGAAATCAAAATGGCATGGGACAGACATAATGGATCCCTTTATAGAAACAGGATAAAATTAAAAAACATAACTATCTCTTATATCTCAACAAATAGGGGTGACCTACATGGAGCAGTGAGTACACCACTAAACAAAGACATGGGGAGGGATGACCTGCACGGAGCGACAGGTGCACCTTCTCTTGCCGCCTTGCTGGGCAGACTAGATGGACCATACTGGTCTTTATCTGCCGTCATATACTATGTTACTTGTGACGTAGATTGGCCACTGTTGGAAACAGGATACTGGGCTTGATGGACCTTATGCCATTTCTTATATTCTTATCACTTTAGATCTTGTTCTTACTGATATGCAGAAGCTGGTGTACATGGTAATGATGGTAGGGCTGCTAAGCAGTAGTGAACACAGTGGTGTCAAGTTTGTCATCATTGGAAGGAAGTCATCAAAAAATTACTGCTGTTGCATTTAATTTTATAAAGAAAGACTATGATAAGATGAGAAAATTAAATAAAAACAAAATAGAGCCATTGTTGGGGTCAAAAATTAGTATGAGCAATGGACTTTGTTTTAAAAAGCCATTTTGGAAGCCCAAATATATTTCATGAATTTAAAAATGTCTGAAAAAGGCCAAATGACAGCCAAAGTGGTTTAATGGTAAGGTAGAAGAGGCAGTGAAGCAAAAAGGGCATCTTTCAGAAAATGGAAAACAGACCTTAATGAAGAAAATAGGGATGCACACAAGCACTGGCAAGTTAGATGTAAAAACCTAATAAGGGAAAAGAATCTTGCTGTAGAGGCAATAAATAATACTAAAACCCTTTACAAATAAATGCAAAGTTAAAAGCCCTGGAGGGACTTGGTTGGACCAATGGACAATCAAGGGATAAAAGGAGTGCTCAAGGAGGATAAGGTAATAGCAGAAAATATTTTATTTATTGTTGTCTTTATTAAGGATATTGAGGGTCTTACCCATACCAGAAACCTACCTTGATGATGATGATGATTCTGAACAACTAAAGCACATGACTGTAAGCTTAGAAGATATAATGGATCAAATTGACAAACTCAAGGACAACAAATCACCAGGACCTACCTAGCCCTGTGCGAGCAGTGCGGCCGCAGGGGTACAAAGGCTTAAGGGGTGCATTTCGGCTGTCTGCCGTTGCCTGCTGCCACCACTTTTTCTTCTCTCAGTGGCGCCAGGCAACATCAGACAGCCAAAATGCGCCCCTTAAGCCTTCTCGCGGTACGCTAAGCAGGTCTGATCCCTCTGGGAGGGACCAGACCTGCTTAGCGTGCCGGCGACTTGCACATCGGGTGCGCGCCTCTTCTCTCCCGCCCCCATAAAGTGGCTAGATGGAGGTGCGGGGTTGGGGGCACGCACCCGATGTGCAAGTCGCACAGGCGCATTTCACGATCGGTACGGCCCTGGGAATGCATCCTGGATTCTGAAAACATGAAATTTCTAATCTGTTACTAGTAACTGTAACTTCTCATTCCAAACTTGTTCTAATCATTTCTGGCCCCTAATGTGTCTTGATAGTGATATGTTAATTGTACTGGACTTTTTAGATTTTGTAATCGGCTATGATGGTCATTACGACACCCCCTTCCTCCTAAAACCCACCAAGGGAAATCCCATTCTACAATCTCCAGAAACAAGCAGGAATGTAGTCTTCACATATGGGTATCGTCGGTACCGACGGAGCCTGCGTGGGAACGCTCCCCAGCGTTCAATAGGAAAGCCTTTGGGAGCATCCCACAGCGCCTGCGTGCTGCCTTCCTGCCTTTCCCAACTGTCCCTCTCCAGTTTTTCATTTTCCGCAGAGCCGACATCCTGTCACCGCAGAAAATTTCCTTCTTATACTTCTTTTTTGTGGTTATATCTGCCTTCCCTCGACGCTATACCAGTACCGCAGGTGGTTCTTTTCTTTTTTCAAAAAAACAAAACAAAACTTTATATCTGGAGTCTTTCTCCAGTAATTTTCTTCTCGGGTGCCACGCACCATTTTGGGCACTAGGCCCAATTTTTTCCCTCAAAATGGAAAAACCTGCTTCGGGTTTTAAAAAGTGTTCTAAGTGTGGCGATACTGTCTCCGTCACCTACACCCATGAGTGGTGCCTCAAATGTTTAGGTCCTTATCACTATTTCAGAGTACATTGCTTCTGGAATGATGTCAAAAAGGGGCCGGCAAAACCGAGCTGCTCCCCTTTTTCTCTCCGATGCAGCCTCAGTGGCATTGACATCCTCCATGGCTTCATCTTCCTCCCATGGATCTCAGGTAACTAAACATAAATCTAGCCGGTCCTCAAAGGGTAGATCTCCTTCTGAACATCAAGATGCCTCTGGCATTGCTCTTGAGGGACTTTCACTGGCAAAATTGCCCCGGCAGGAGGCTTCGGCTTCCAAAGCACTAATGGGGCTCCAGGATGTTCTCGAGGCTTCAATCTCGGCATAACTACTGGTGCCATGCTCTGGGGTTCCGACTGCTTTAACCAGCACCGATACCCAAGCATTGGCAGCGTAGATAGACCAGAGATTCTTGGCTATTGAACGCAGTCTGGCAGCTCTTCTCACGGCCTCGATGCCCCTGAAACCAATTCAACCAATACCGGCACCGACTGCATCGACATCGGCAGGTATTCTACTGGGACCGAGTCATGCGCCTCTATCCGGCATCGACAAGTCGGTACCGGACCACTGCGATGCCGACTTCGATCGGTACTGTGCCTTGCACGATCACCCGGATCGGAGATACTTCGAATCCTCGGATGAGTCTGAAGACTCCGAAGGCTCTGCCGATACCAGAGTACTTCTTCCTGAGGATTCCTCTTCTCCTCAGTATAGGATGTCACCACCAGAGGATATTTCCTTTCAGGATTTTATCCGAGATGTGGCCCGAGGTCTTTCCATCACAGTGGCTCCTGAAAAAGAGCCTAGGGCAAAGGAATTAGAAATCCTTCAATACCCTAAAGCTCCCAAGGAGGCAGCTACCTTACCTATTCATGAGATCTTGCGTGATCTTATGTTAAGGATGTGGGAAACACCTCTAATCACATCCCCTCATTCTCGAAGACTCGACACCATGTATCGAGTTCCTCCTTGTCCTGGGTTTCAGAAGACTCAATTACCACACCATTCCATGGTGTGGAATCAGCCATGAGACGGATGAAGAGTGCAAAAAGGAATGCATCTAATCCTCCAGGACGTGAGTGTAGGACTCTTGATGCCTTTGGACGTCGATCCTTCCAGGCTTCCATGCTTTCTGCTAGGATCAGTTCCTATATCTCGTATATGGGAATGTTCCTTAAGGAAGTCACAGGAGACTTAGCTTATGAGCCCTCTCCTTCCTGATGATAAAAGGCAAGATTATGTTGCTCTTGTTAAACATGCTCAGGATGTTTCTAAGTTTGTGAATCGTGCAGCCTTTGACTGCTTTGAATGCATAAGCAGAACCTCTGCTATTGCCATAGGTGCATGTAGAATTGCCTGGCTCCAGGCATGTGACTTGGAAATCTGGGTACAGGACAAACTGAGGAATATACCTTGCACAGGAGAGAATCTCTTTAGCAATAATTGCCAGGAAAAAGCTAGTGAGATAGATGCTGACAATATCACTTTGGATAGATTGTCCAAATCTACAGCTGATCCTGCGAGGAAATGATCCTCTAAGAAACCATTCTTCAGCAAGAAAAAAGTTTTATCCCTCCTATACCCAGCAGGGACATCGTTCAGGTCAGTCTGCCCAAAAGGGACAGCAGCAACAACAACCTAGGGAACAAAGGAAGCCAAAAGCAGCTAAGCCTCAACCGGCTCAGCAGACTCAGCCTCCACAGGGGCTTTGACTCCTGTCTAGAGAACTTTGCCTTCCTGGCCCAGAACCCTCCACCATCCCAGGAAGGTTATGTCATTTTGCCCCAGATGGTGTCAGATAACAGCAGAAAACTGGACTCTGTCTATTGTACGAGAGGGGTACAAGCACAGGAGGAGAGCCTCTTTCGACTGAAAGCAAGCTCTAATACAAGGGGACATAGGATGAGGGTGAAAGGGAATAGACTCAAGAGTAATAAGCGGAAATATTTTTTTTCGGAAAGAGTGGTAGATCCGTGAAATAGTCTCCCAGTGGAGGTAGTAGAGTTGAGGACAGTGTCTGAATCCAAAAAGGCATGGGACAAACACAGAGGATCTCTAAAAGAAAAAAGGGAATTTTTGTAGTGGTTGATATGAAAGGGCAGACTAGGCCATGTGGTCTCTCTCTGCTGTCATGTTTCTATGTTTCTATGAAATTTAATATAGACAGGTGCAAAGTGATGCATATAGGGAAAACTAATCCCAGCTACAATTTCAAGATTCTGGGTTCTGAGTCAGAAGGCACCCCAAAAAAAAAAGATCTTGGACCCATCATGGACAATTTGAAAAAGGATTAAGAAAACTGAGAATATCATTATGCTTATGTATAAGTCCCTGGCGCAATCGCACCTTGAGTATCGTGCACAGTTCTGGTCACCTCAGTTCAATAAAATTAGAAAAGGTTCAAAGAAGGGCAACAAGAATGAGAAAAGAGATCAAACACTTCCCTTATTAAGAAAGGCTAAAGAGGTTGAGACTCTTCAACTTGGAGAAAAGATGGCTGAGGAGATATGGTAGAGATTTATCAAATAATGAGTAGGGTGAAAAGGTTAAATAGGGGACAGTTGTGAGAAGAGTGTTTATCTGACCCTATAAAGAACTGGAAGAATTAATTCAGATGCTAATGGGAGTGCCAGTGCAAAACCCTGAAGTAACAGGTGAGGAATGAGGTGCTGATGAAAGGAGGAAAATTTCTGCCTGCTGATTGGCTCCAGAGAAATGACATCATCTGGGAGAGCCAGACACCAATATAAAAGAAAGACTCACCTGCAGGACTGAAGGAGTGTAACCAGAGGGGAAAAAACATTGTAGAGCTCTTTTGTAGTTAGCATGAGGGTTATGAAGAATGCTATTGGTGGACTAGAAGCGGCGAGCTTCAATTGAGGAAGGTACTTGATGCACTGGGAGAGTATCTGTTATAAGCAGGAGATAGGAAAGCAGAAGACTAAACTAAGATTCTGCAGCAAATTGGGTCAAGTACAAAAGACTGTGGACACCCTTGTAACTGTGAGTGGTCCATAGGGTCTAGAAGTAGTGTTGTGTTGTCTTTTCTCTTGATAACGAGAGATCCCAGAGTCTGGCTCTCATACTCCATCCCTGCTGTCGGTTCTTTACCACTCTGAAGCTGCAGCTTTAGCTAGTAAGTGAGTGGCAGAGTTCAGCGTAGAGACTTCCTCCAGTGACGCTGAGGTGTCTCCGGACTTAATTGGTATAAGAGAGCAGATGGTGAGTAGTCCTATAGCCGTCGAACAGATGACATCATCAGCTGTGGCTGCAATTCAAAAGAAATCCATTCAGCCGATTACCTACCTGGATTGAGCTTTGCATAATGAGGCTTTCTCTTTGATTTCACCAAGAGAGATTTAATCTGGAACTGAGGAGATTGAGATCAAAGATGGAAAACACCATGCTAATTGTTTATCTCAACTATGTATCCTTGCAGAAGAGACATCCAAGTTATCTTTCTTTGATGGGGTGATTGAGAGCTTGCATAAGATATGCCATACTGGGTCAAACCAAGAGTCCATCAAGCCCAGTATCCTGTTTCCAACAGTGGCCAATCCAGGTCACAAGTATCTGTGAGGTTACCAAAGGTTATCCAGATTTCATTTTACTCGTCCATTGTGTAAGCAGTGGATTTCCCCAGTCCACTTGAATAGCGGTTTATGGACCTTTCCTCCAGGAACTTGTCAAAACCTCTTTTAAACCCAGCTACACTAACAGCTTTTACTGCATCCTCTGGTAACAAATTCCAGAGTTTGATTACATGTTGAGTGAAAAAATATTTCCTATGATTAGTCTGTGCTACATTGCAGCTTCATTGTGTGTCCCCCTAGTCTTTCTACTTTTTGAAGGAGTAAATAACCAATCTACATTCACCCATTCAAAGCCATTCATTATTGTATAGACCTCTATCATATCTAAGAGCTTATCGGGGGACATTTAGGAATGTGATAAGAAAATTAGGTCTGTGGAGGCATTGAATGCTCTATTAGTGAAGGGTAATTGAGTTTTCTAAATAAGCTAGAAAATCTGAAGAATATTGTTCGTTATAATTTGTTTTATCAATTTTCCTTATTCTAAGATGATTTCCCCAGTGCAGATGTTGATGTTATATTTCCTTGAGGTATTCTGCCTCCCCCCCCCCCCCCCAGGTGCATTGCCTATCATTTCTAAGGCTGGTTATGTACCTAGTTTGGTGGAGGTCATGGATGTGTTTGGGGGAGGAGGCAACATCTCACAATTACCTATTGGAGAGCTGGCCTATCTCCTGGAGACTTCAGAGAAGGAGACTTACATCAGGGCTACCATGGTGGCCACATTTACCTGGAGTTGTGACAGGGATTTGGTTTTAAAGTATTTTAAATTTTGGTTTCTCCCTGCTTCATTATCATATAGTGCAAGTTTTTTCAGATTTTTCTCCTGCTACCCAAGGAGTGAGATGTGCATTTCTTTTGCATCCCGGAGCTACTGTTCCTGGGATGCTTTTCTTTTTGAAGTTTCGAAAAAAAGAATGTACTAAGTACATTTGGAATATCGTAAACTCCTCCAACATGGTTTCGATCCCACCTCACAGACCGCACTCAAGTCAGGATAGGAATCCAAACATCAACCAAGTTCAGATATCTACAGAGGATACCCCAAGGCTCCTCATTATCAGCACTCCTATTCAACCTCTACCTGCGACCAATCTGTAACTTCATCAAACACAATATACATTGCCACCTCTATGCAGATGACTTGATGCTATACGCCCCCTTCTCCACAAAAAAGCCAGTCAACACGGCAATCAGTGCTTTAAGGCAGTCATATGGTGGCTAAATGACCACAAACTCACAATAAACTACAGTAAAACTGAAATCCTGCACATAACCAATGACCCAACCTGCATACATACCCCCATCAATAATCAAGATCGACAGCAATGAAATAAAAGTAAAATCTGACATCAAATACTTAGGAGTTACACTAGAGCAACGGCTAAACTTCCATCCCCACATTAAAATAAAATACCTCAACAGTCTACCACAAAGTTAGGATCCTCAAAAAACTTTGTCCACTGTTAGCCACTGACCACTTCAGGAAAATATATCAAACATTAACAACATGCTGTACAATCACTATAACTAGTCCAAAACACAGCAGCTCGCCTAATCTCTGGAACACAAAAACAAGACCACATCCTTAAGACTCTACACTGGCTCCCAATCCAAGTACGCATCAAGTACACAACAATAATCAATATGTTCAAGGCTATTCAAACTGATTGTCAGGATACCTACAGTCTCTCCTTCAGAAGAACTTGGATACCAGAGCAAGAAGATAGCTGCATCAAAACCTACTCAACTTACCCACCCACAAAACCAAAAGCTCACAGACCACTTGCAATAGAACCTTCTCTATATACAGACCCGCAAACTGGAGTGCCCTTCCAACCAACCTAAGAGCCATCAATGACCTAACAGAATTCCAAAAGAAGCTAATAACTTTCCTCTTTCAATAATCCTTTGGAACTGACACCCAAACATCCCCCCAAAAAAAACTCACAGCTCACCCTTCCATAACCCCCCTCTTCAACCAACTCCTAACACAAACCCATCTCACCCCCCCCCAACAACCTAATCACCCAGCCTACTGTATATGTTGACTGTTTAAAGTTATAATGTTCCCAACATACTCTTGCCCCTAAAGTTCTCTGTATCAAATTGTTGTTTGCTGTAAACCACTTTGATAGCTTGAAAGACGCTATATAAAAAAAAAATTAAATAAATAAAATAAAAATAAATACTCATATAATACTTTTATTTCTATGATCCAATACAGTTGGACGTTTTTCTGTCCTCCAATGATGTGTTTTTAGGGAACTGTGAGGTCATCTCTTTGGGTAGTATGTCCAGAGCAACAGAAGTGAGGGCCATGAGAATCTGTCCCTCAGAGGTTGGCACCCTTCCTCACACCCCCTTCCCCCTCCATTGTCAGGAGTACAACTACATGGGGAGGCTGTTGTCATTACCACACAAACCTCAGTTTACATGATGAGCTTGGATAATCTTCAGTATGGCAGATGGGGTCCATTATCACAACAGATGCAAGGATTTACTGGGAGACAGCAAGGTTTAGAAACTAAAGTGGACTCTAATGTAATCCGATTTAATGGCATGGCGGCTAAAGTCGCTCAAGTTTCTGCTAAACACAATTTAATTTCACATGATGAGGTCAAAGAACTGGAAAATTCACTTGAACATTCAACATTAAGATTTATAAACTTTGCCAAAGTGACCCTGGATACATACTTAAAAGATACATTTTGGAAGTGTTAAAAAATTCCAGAAAACACTTATTTTATGCCCTCCTAACCCCCCTCCCCCACAAGAAGGAAGGAGGAGACCATCTGATAGCTGAGAGTTTGCAGCTTTCTTTGATTTCTTAAATATTAGTCAGGCCCTAGAAAAGGAAGAAGGGAAAAATGGTCCCGTGTACTTTGTGAATTTTGTTCTAGAAATGGATAGAGACTGGGTTCTTTAAAACAATAACAAATTAAGCAATGGGAGGCCCAGTTTTTGTGTTGTGTTTAGTGTTTTTCTTGATGTGGCTGGTTACACAGTTTTTGAAGTTAAGGCCTCAAGTTTGCAACTTGAAAGATTACTTTGGTTACATTTCACCTATAAATGTGTTAAGTTCTAGTTGATAAAATATATATGTGTGTGTGTATATGTGTGTATGTGTGTATGTATATATATATATATATATATATATATATATATATAGCCATTCCATTTGATTTGTTTTCTAGCTACTAAGGGGTGTGTTTACTAATAGGCGGCCCCATTAAAGTCAATGGGGCTGCAGCTCTGATATCACGGAAGCCGTTACCGTCGATTAGTAAACATACCCCTAAGACTACCACTGCAGGTTTGCTTGGCAATTCAATTCAAGTCTATATCTTTCCTTTGGGTTTTTGTAGGAGTGGAGGAGTAGCCTAGGTTAGAGGCCCTGGCTTGGTAACCAAGAGACCAGGATTTGATTCCCTCTAGTGCTCCTTATGGTTTTGGACAAGTCACTTAACCCTCCATTGTCTCAAAAGAAAGACCTGGCAATCTACTTCCAGTCACACTGCCAAGAAAACCCAGTAGCTGCAGGGTTGCCAAGAGTCAGCCTTGACTTGAAAGCACACATTGCATTGCATTGCAACTTTCCTTTGGATTTTTGTAACTCGTTAAATAGCATCTGATTTTGGCTGGTAGTTGATTTTTCTTTCTTTACCTATATTATTATTTTTCCTGGATTAATGCTTTCCACTCCCTCCTCTCTTTCATGGACTGGATTGCTTGGATAGATGAATAATTTACTTTGTGCTGTTTTCTGTTTATGCTTTCAAATATGTCAAACTATTCTGTATATCTTGGAATTATTACTGTCAATTATAAATAAATAGACGTAAAAAAAAAGCAATACACATTTTAATTGATAAAGGAAGAACTTACTGTGTATGGGTTTGAAATACTGTCTAATGCAGGAAAGGTGCACCTTGTTTTTAACTGTGCTGTTAAACTGATTGAGCTTAAAAAGACAGTTTCTCTTTGTTCATGATCCTGATCCCGATCCCCTGTGTTTATCCTGCCAGGAATGCATAGGTAGCAGTTTTCCATCTTCTGGCATGTTAGAATAGACCATGGCATCTCATCAAGTCGACTCTAAAGTGGCTTTTGCAAGTCCAGCTTACACACTGCTTTCAAGTGTTGGATGTACAGTAGCAAACATGACTCAGTCTTGCCTTCTCTTTCAATCTGTGCTCACAGAGTATTTCATAATATTTTGTTGAAATTATAGGGGTCAGTATTCAGCTGGGGCATCCACTGTACAAAGTAAAGCACCAACCCTGCAGTGTTGAACTTTATACTTATGTTTAGACACATTATCTATTTACTTAGTGCAGCTGAATATACGTCTAAGCGGCGGCCTGCTGTTTGTCAAGCCTAAATGAAATGGATAACTTATGCATTTGGGGGGGAGGGGGTAATTTTATAAGTCATGCCTAGATTTACATGTGTAAATCTAGGTATTGTAATCATATATTCAATTATATTATTCAATTTAGAAAAGCCCTCAAACACCACCTTTTTCTCTTACATTATAGCCATCCCGATACCCCATTACCTCCCACACACCCCCACTATATCATACAGCCGCTACATGATGTAAAACACTGTAATCATACCTAATATGTAATACAATCGATTTGTACATAGTTTCCTAAGTTTGCTATAAACTTGAATGTAAATAGTTCCCCAAGTTCTCCTCCATGTTAACTCCCCGTTTTATGTAAACGACGGCCAATGTATCTGGTCAAGTGTTCTATTGTTTTGATGTAAACCGCGCTGATGACAAATAGCGCGGTATATAAGAAATGTTAAATAAAATAAAATAAATAAATATATGCATGTACCTGACGCAGTCACCATTCTGAAAGTACACACATTGGGTCGATCATATGTACTTTCATAGTGTGTATTTACAGGGTGGAGGTTGGGCAGAGCACAAAGTTAAGTGTGTAAATTATAAAATACTATTAAAAAAAAAAGATACACCCAGGCATCTGTACTAGCCATCATACTGGTGTAAGTGCTCACGATTTAACAGAACACATGTACCTTCCCACTTACGTCCCTGGCTTGTAAAGTCTGCCTGGACCTTGCTTTTTAAAATAGGCGCCAAATATGCACATATGCCTAGGTACACTTTATAAAATTACCTTCATAGCAGCTGAATATTGCTGCTAAAAGGCACCTCTTCCACTCCTCCCCTGAACTAGCCCATTTTTATACAGATGGGGTAATTTTATATCAGGACAGCTAGGTGAGAGGTGCCTAGTTGAAGCTTATTTTAGAAGGGCCAGTATCTAGCACCCCTTCTGTAAATGCTTATAAATTTTGAAAAACCATGCTTAAGATGATATCTTAGAAGTTTTTTTTATTAAGGGACCATCAGAATGGAACCACTGTTAAACCTCTGCTCCTGAATTCAGTCATCAGTCCCACGGTTTTTAATCGCCTGTGTAATTCATTAAAATATTCTAAATATTCCAAATGATAGTCCTGAATTTGCCACATCTCATAATTTCTTTATGTGGCAATCAATTAAAACTAGAGGAGGAAAGGAACACCACTTCTAAAAGAACAGGTTAAAACACACATACCAGTAGGACTGGAGAGAGGGAAGGGGTGAACAGACAGTAAGACCATGGGCAAGGGGCAGTCAGGAAGGTGTAAATCAAAAGCAAGAGTAAAGAGATGAGTTTTTAGAAGGGTTTTGATTTTTGAGTAGTTAAGTTCCAATATAAGAGCAGATGGTACTCTCCTTGAATGTTAAGAGGTTAAACTCCCCAAGGAAAAGGCAACAGCTGTTTAAGGAAGCTGAGCACCAACGAACGGGAGTGCTCCTGGTGCAAGAGACACATTTGCGGGGTGGTGAAGCTTGTCATCTTACTGCTAAGGGATATCCCACGGTCCTGTTGGCTTCAGATACTACTGGCAGTAAATGCCATGGGGTAATGATATTGTTTTGGAGGGATTTGTATCCTCCTAGAAGTGAAACTTGAGCCTTGAGGGTGCCGCATTTCTATTAATGTACGTGTATATCAGTGATACTTTATACCATAGCACGTATATATGGCCCTAATGAACAACATGCTGCCTTTTTTAAGGATTTAAAGTGGAACTAGCAGTGTTCGCTAAGGGGGGGAGGGTCTTAGAATTGGGAGAGGATTGTAATGTAGATTTGGATCCCAGGGTATGGTAACCTCTGGGGAGCAGCAAGGACTTTTAGGGACTAGGCTTGAGTTGAGTAGAGTGCTGTGGAATTAGGGAGTAATAGATGTTTGGCAGCAGATCCACACAGGACAGGAGGACTATATTTTTCCCTCAGCACCACCTTAAAGTTACTCCAGGGGAAATTAACTCCTGGCCTTTTGGCTTCGTACAGCTAGGGCTGAAAGACATATAGCTCATATTAAGAGCAAGAAAGGAGAGATTTTGGAACGGCCCATTGATATAAGAGATCAATTTAGGGAATTCTTGGGTGAGCTATATACACAGGATGTGACCATAGAGGACATGGCAGTTTTAGATGGATGTTAAATACTCCTATCTGGTGCAGCAAGAGGTAGAGGAATTGGGCGACCTTATTACAACTAAGGAAGTCATGTTGGCAATAAAATCCTGGAGTGAAGGGAAGGCCCCTGGATTGGACAGCCTGACTGCAGAATTTTTAAAAAATGTTTGTTTACCAATTAGTCCCGTATTTGGTCAGGATCTATAATTGTGTATTAGAAGATGGGGCTCTTCCATCCTCACATGCTTGAACTCTGGATAGCTTTTATCCCCAAATAAAATAAGAATAAACTGGAGGGTGCCTCTTATAGGCCTATGCCTCTGCTCAACATCAGTGTTAAGGTGTTAGCAAAAGTCTTGGCAACTAGGCTGAGCAATATATGGCCCGATTAGTTCATGGGGCATGTAGCTGTACAGGCTCTGGTATATCCTGCTTGGCTTATGCTATAATCTTCGGCTATTGTGCCCCTTCCTATGGACTCCTGCACTGTCTTGTATTTTATCACTCCTCCTTTGCATGCAGTACTGAGAATCTTTGCTGCTTTTTGGGACTGCCTTACCCCTTGTACTGTTCATTCTCTTTGTCATTCCTTTCCCATCTGAAATGATATTATTCAATGCCAGTAATAGAAAATTAGTGTTCTAGCTCAGTAAAAAAAGCCAAGCCCTGCCATTGCTTTACAAATACATGATTCCAATTATGTGAATATTTTACTGTTTGTCTTTTTCTGTTTGACTGCTGTACCTCATCATGCATGTGTGCTGAATCAATGTATGAAAGATCTTCTTTTTTTAATGTTTTCTTTACATTTTTTTCCTATATTTCATAAACTACAGTACGTCTGTAGGTCATAATATGAAACCCCCATTAATCCATTTTATCTTTTCCTTTCTCTCCTTCCACAACCATAAAACAGGCTCTATCTGTGCCCTCTGCACTTCTCAGCCTATGCGCTATTGCACTTATATCCTGCTGTATCAAAGCCCGTGGTTTCAGCGGGGTAAACGTCTGTTCTGGCAGTAGCTGAGCATGTCTCGGAGTCAGAAGGCAGCTTTGGAGAAGAGGAGTAGGACCAGCTCTTGGTAATTCCTTTTGCATGTCTTTATGGTGTGTTGGAGGGTAGGAGAGGGAGATTGGACTCATTTCAAAAGAAACAAAACAAAAAGCGTAAGTAGTACAGAGGGTTCATCTTCCTGAGCACTCAGTTCCTCACAAATAATATTATTATTGACTAGCCGATCGGTTGCCAAAGAAGAAAAAGGAAATCTATTTTATTAGAAGTAGTTGCCTGGCTGCAAATTAGAAGAGTAAAGCAATAGCGTGAGCCTGGACTGCTTGCATAGACTCTCTCTAAGACTGATTTCTACCATTAACTATAAATGAGTGATCTCAAGGTCTGCTGTTAGATTTATTCATTTTATGTATTTCTTGTTAATGTTTGTGAATAGGCAGAGACACAAGTCCGTTTTTCGCTTTGTCCAAAGCAAAGCATTGTAGACTTGCTAAGCATAACTATTGTGTGGTGAGAATAAGAAAAGCTGTCCCACAGCTGATGATGCCCTAGGTTTCAGTGCACAGATAGTTTTTGTTTATTTAAATATTTAGCACACAGTTTTCCAGTAGTAGTTAAAGACAAGTCCCTGG
This sequence comes from Ichthyophis bannanicus, assembly GCA_033557465.1. Classification (NCBI taxonomy): domain Eukaryota; kingdom Metazoa; phylum Chordata; class Amphibia; order Gymnophiona; family Ichthyophiidae; genus Ichthyophis; species Ichthyophis bannanicus. The sequence goes on along the minus strand of CM066040.1, from coordinate 149,577,974 downwards.
AGGACTTTCAGTCTAAGTTTGTACCTGAGGCAGTGGAGGGTTAAGTGACTTACCCAAGGCGACAAGGAGTACCCAGGTCTCTTTGATTATCATGCTGTTGCATTAACCACGAGGCTGCTTCTTCAATCCATAATGATGATGTGAACATATGGATGGGCAAGGCTGGCCCTAGAGTTGGATCAAGATGTTGGTACCCTAGATGAACCTCAAACTTTACATCCCTTCTGGCTGTGAAAATCTGTTATTGCCCTGCTTTTGCTGCCCTCCAGAAGTTATCACCATAAGTGGCTGTCTAGTTTGTCTAGTGGTTGGGCCAGCCCTATGGATGGGAGTTCCTTTTCTTTAGGACTGAGCTTTGGTAGAGCTAGGCTATTGATGGGAGGAAGTTATTTTATTTTATAATTTATTATTCCTATTCGCTTCTCCGGGCCAGTCCAGGGACAGGTAGGGTTGTCAATCTTCTATAGCTACTGAGGACTGATCTGAAGTTTTGAGAGATGTGAAGCCACTCCCCCAGAGGGTTACCCAGCAGTCTATCAGTCCTCAGCAGCTACAGAGGATCGATTCTCTGCTTCTCCCTCAGTTTGCTAATTGCTGTTGGTTCTTTTATTGTTTTCTTCCTGACTTTATATTAGCTCTAGCAGGGCTGATATATTTCTAAGGTCCTTGGGTTTAAATTGGGAGCGCTGCGCCTTTAACAGCGCGGGAGACGTCGAGTGAGTATTTATACCGGTGAGAGGCAGAGCCTGTCTCACTTCACCGTCTCCGTCGGCAGAGGAAAGATTTCTGGGAGCCCCAGTTAGTGCCTCTGCCGAAGAATATTCATCGAGTCGGCACTTTCCCACTGGCTGCGGGTCTGCCGGCTTCCTTTCTACTTTCCCTCAGTGCGGTGAGTTTTTTGCTTAATTTCGGCGCTTCTGACGGCTCTGTCTTCCGGTGCCTTGGGCGGTGCTTCTTCAGGTTGTCTTTCTTTGTCGTCGGGAGTCTTTCTCCTTTCAGTGCTCTCCGCGTGTGTTTTGGAATGGCCGACAAGACGGAGCAAGCTTTAGAGAGCTCTTCGTTGCCTGCAGAGAAGGCGGGAAAGTCGGCCATTTTGCCGGTGCCTGTCAGCTCGCAGACAGAGCAGTCCCGACCGCACAAAAGAAAGACAAAGTCCTCTAAAGATCCTATGCCGGTTTCTCTGCCTGCAGATGTCTCTGTAAGGGCACCAGAGGATGTTTCTTCGTTTTTCTCACCAGAGTTTATTCTGGCTATGCATAAAGCATTCTTACTTAGGTCGGCTCAGCCAGACCAGGCGACAAGGGGTTCCCCTCCTGTGTTTGTTCCCAATAAGATGCAGGGTGCAGAGGATCCTGGGGAAGGCTCCTCTAAGCCTAAAGAGGTTCTGGCAGATCCTTTGGGCTCTTTTATACCACAGGACTCTCTGCTGACAGGTCAGTCTGTCTCAGATGAGGGTGCAGATCTCTCTTTGGATCAAGATCCTGAGGAGTTGGAGGAGGGGGAAATAGCTCCGGGGGAAGATCCAAATCTATTTAGGGTTTTCCGTAAGGAGGAGCTCGCTGCGCTTATTGCACAATCTTTAGCGGCCCTCCATCTGCTTCCTCCTTCCTCCTCTCAGGAGCCGTTAGAGGATCCTTTATTGCAAGACTTTAAGTCGCAGCAGCGCTGTTTTCCCTTGCATCGCGTCATTCGGCAGATGATTGACTCCGAATGGGAGTGTCCTGAAGCTACTCTAAGAGGGGGGCGCGCTATGTCACGTTTGTACCCCCTTCCGCAAGAAGACCGGGACTTATTCCGTATGCCTAAAGTAGATGCTTTAGTGTCAGCAGTCACTAAAAAGACTACCATCCCTGTGGAGGGCGCAGCAGCGCTTAAAGATCTGCAGGATAGGAAATTGGAGGTGCTTCTCAAGCAAGCTTTTGAGGCTAGTGCATTGGCTTTACAGGCAGCGGTTTGTGGAGCCTATGTTTCTAGGGCCTCTATTTGCTGGCTGCAGGGGGACGCAGCGGGAGAGTCCGCTTCGGAAGTTCCGGATTCCGCAAAGTTGGAATCGGCTGCAGCTTATGCGGCGGATGCATTTTATGATTTGGTTCGCATTACGGCCAAGACCATGGCCTCTATGGTGGCGGCTAGGCGTTTCCTGTGGTTACGTAACTGGTCTGCAGATGTCTCCTCGAAGGTTCGCCTTAGTAAACTGCCCTTTAGGGGTCGGTTACTTTTTGGCGAGGCCTTGGAAAAGATTGTGAAGGATTTGGGAGACTCCAAGGGCGGGCGTTTGCCGGAGGATCAGCCTAAGCCGCTCCGGGCTGTGGGAGCGGGGCGAGGCTGTACCCGGGAGTCCCGCAGATTTCGTGGTGCCCGCTTCGCGCCTTATTCTCGGGGGCGCTCATGTTTTCGTGGTTCGTCCTTTCGCGGAGCCAGAGGTTTCGGCCGATCTTACGGGGCGGCCTCTCAACCGTCCGTTAAGAAATTGCAATGAAGGTCAGCAGGTCCAGCCGTTAGTTCCTGTAGGCGGCCGCTTACAGGGTTTTCTGGCGGCTTGGACCGCAATTACTTCGGACAAGTGGGTCCTGGAAGTCATTCAGAGAGGTTATGCTTTGGACTTCGCTTGCCCGTTGCAACCCGCCTTCATACTCTCTCCTTGTGCGCCTGGGAAGAAGATGCACGCCATTTCCGACACGCTCGGGCGTCTGTTGCAGCTGCAGGCGATTGTTCCAGTGCCGTTGGACCAGTGCGGCTGCGGTCGATACTCGATCTATTTTGTGGTTCCAAAGAACGAGGATTCTTTTCGTCCCGTACTAGATCTCAAAGGTGTAAACCGTACTTTGCGGGTTCCACACTTTCGCATGGAAACCCTGCGTACAGTGCTTCGGGCGGTGCAACCGGGAGAATTTCTCTCATCCATAGATCTCACAGAGGCGTATCTTCATATTCCCATCAGACGGTCTCATCAGCGCTATTTACGTTTCGCGCTTCCCATGGGACATTTCCAATTTCGCGCCTTGCCGTTCGGTCTAGCGACGGCTCCGCGTGTCTTCACAAAGCTGATGGTGGTCGTAGCAGCGGCGCTTCGGAAGGAAGGTATTCGAGTACATCCATATCTCGACGATTGGTTGATCCGGGCGGATTCTCGGGAAGCGTCTCTGGTGGCGACGGCGCGAGTAGTCCAACTTCTCGAGCAGCTCGGTTGGGTGATCAATCACTCCAAAAGCCAATTGATCCCGCAACAGCAGTTGACTTATCTCGGAGCCTGCTTCGACACGGAGCGGGGGCACGTTTCGTTGCCCAGTATGCGGGTGCAAAAGCTTTTGCGACAAATTCAGACCTTCCTTTCTCTTCCAGCTCCGTCAGCATGGACCTATTTACAGGTCTTGGGATCCATGGCAGCTGCTCTGGATCTGGTGCCCTGGGCCAGAGCACACATGCGCCCTTTGCAGCAGGCGCTTCTTTCCCGGTGGTCGCCGCAGCTTCACCCGCTGGGGCAGCGCCTTCCCTGTCCAGATCCCGTCCGGCGCAGTCTTCAGTGGTGGTTGCTTCCCGAACATCTTACGGCAGGGGTTCCCTTGGAGGAACCCTCCTGGATCCTGGTTACCACCGATGCCAGTCTGTCCGGCTGGGGAGCACACTGTCTAGATCAGGTCACTCAGGGTGCCTGGTCTCCAGAGGAGAGTTCATGGTCGATCAACCGTCTCGAGCTGCGTGCGGCTCACCTAGCCTTGCTTCGCTTCGAATCGCGGCTCAGGGGCAAGGCGGTCAAACTTTTCTCGGACAATGCGGTGACGGTCGCTTACATCAATCGGCAAGGGGGTACCAAGTCTCCCGCCCTTCTGACCGAATGTCTGGAGTTGATGGAGTGGGCGGAGTCCCATCTCACAACTATCTCGGCGGCGCATGTGGCTGGCAAGGACAATGTCCAGGTCGATTATCTCAGCCGAAATGTGCTAGATCCCGGGGAATGGGAACTGAACGCGGCCGTTTATCACGATCTGACGCTCCGTTGGGGTTCTCCAGTGATGGACTTGATGGCGACGTTTGCGAATGCCAAAGTGGGCAGATTTTTCAGCAGACGCCGAGAGCGCATGTCGGAAGGACTCGATGCTCTCGTGCAACCATGGCCGCCAGACTCCCTCTTGTATGTTTTTCCTCCCTGGCCGATGTTGAGTCGGGTCATTCAGCGGATTGCACGTCACCCGGGGCGGGTGATTCTCATAGCGCCGGATTGGCCTCGTCGTCCCTGGTATGCCGATCTCGTTCAACTACTCATAGCTCCGCCTTGGGCCCTTCCGGCTCGGATGAATTTATTGCATCAAGGGCCGATTCTCATGCCAAAAGTGGGTCGCTTCTTGCTTACAGCTTGGCTCTTGAGAGGTCTCGGTTGAAGCGGCGAGGTTATGCTGATTCAGTAATTGCCACGTTGCTTCACTCAAAAAGGCAAGCAACTTCTCTGGCCTATGTGCGGGTGTGGCGTCTGTTTGAGACGTGGTGTGCTCAACGTCATATTCTTCCGATGTCGTCTACCTTGCCTCAGCTTCTCCTTTTTCTTCAAGATGGCTTCGACAAGGGTCTGGCTCTCAGTACCCTTAAGGTGCAGGTTGCGGTGCTTGCCTGTTTTCGGGGGTACGTTTGCCGTCAGCGTCTTTCGACGCTTCCGGATGTCCAACGTTTTCTACGGGCAGCGCGGCTTCTCCGTCCTCCACTGCGTCCCTTAGTTCCACCTTGGGATTTGAATGTGGTGTTGGATGCCTTTTCGCATTCTTCTCTGGCGTCTCAAAGTTTTCGTGAGATCCGCGAGTGTTCTTGGAAAACGGCCTTTCTGGTCGCTTTGTGTTCCGCTCGCCGGATTTCCGATCTGCAGGCCTTGTCGTGCAGGGAGCCTTATCTTCAGTTTTTGCCAGAACGTGTGCTCCTCCGGACAGTGCCGTCCTATTTGCCTAAGATTGTCTCCGTTTTCCATGTTAATCAAACGGTGGTTTTGCCCGTCTTTACGGAGTCGTCTGGTTCGCCCATGGATCGGGCGCTCAAGCGATTAGATCTTGCGCGAGTTTTGCGGACGTACCTTCGGGTTTCAGAGACTTTTCGAAAAACGGATCGGCTATTTGTGCAGTACGCCGGATCTCGGAAGGGTCAACCAGCATCCAAATCCACCATAGCGCGGTGGGTTCGCAGTGCTATTGTGGCAGCGTACATGGCTAAAGGAATTTCTCCGCCGCTGGGATTACGGGCTCACTCTACTCGGGCCCTCGCCACTTCCTGGGCGGAGTTTGCGTTGGTTCCGCCTATTGATATATGCCGAGCGGCTACTTGGTCATCCTTGCATTCTTTTACTAAGCATTACCGCTTAGATCTTCAAGCCCGTGACGATGCGAAAGTGGGGTCAGCGGCTATTGTCGCAGGTCTTGCGGGTCCCTTCCATCATTAGGTACTGCTTTGGTACTGCCCTACCTGTCCCTGGACTGGCCCGGAGAAGCGAATAGGAATAAGAAATTAGTTCTTACCTGCTAATTATCTTTCCTGGAGCTTTCTCCGGGCCAGTCCAGGGCCCCGCCTCTATTTGCTTAAGAGATATTTTTTCGGTCAGAGGTATTCATTGGGGCTTTCCGATTTCGCGGTGAAAGAGTGGGAGATTCTGTACTCCTGTAATTTATGTACTTATTAATTTGAAAGAAAAAAAAAAAAAAACCCCACGCCAAATTTGTAGACGTTATTGCTTGTTCCATTGTAGACGCCTTCTTTCATGGCTTCTACTTTGTTCAAGGACTATAGAAAGTTATCAGTATTTTTCAAAGGTTATCTGTTTCTTTCAGTTCTTCTTTCTTGTAGTGCTTTGTCACGTGTAGACTGCTGGGTAACCCTCTGGGGGAGTGGCTTCACATCTCTCAAAACTTCAGATCAGTCCTCAGTAGCTATAGAAGATTGACAACCCTACCTGTCCCTGGACTGGCCCGGAGAAAGCTCCAGGAAAGATAATTAGCAGGTAAGAACTAATTTCTTATTTATACCTAGCAGTTCCCTGTGCGCCTCAGGACTTCTAGTTCAGTTGGACCAGGGTTGGGATCTGGTACCATGAGCCGCCTTTTGTGACTCCACAGCAATTTTTCCCACTGTTTTGTATTGCTTTCTAACTTAGTTTAGTTTCATCACAGCAGCGATAGTCTTCAGTCAGAGGTTATGTACCAGGACCATCTTTGGCACCCTGCAGTCATGAGCCCTAAATCTAGCCACTAGGTGTCACCATTGTATGATGACTATGACTCCCTTTTTATCCAGAGTCAGTGAATACTTATCTGGTTTTGTGCATATGAAGGCACATTTTAGAAAGGACCTCTGACTGCAGAACAGGACGTTCAAGTCAAAACATTCAATATACAGTAAGAGGAGCATCTGAGAAGATGGTCACATGTAAGTGCCTTGTAAAATCATCCTTTCTCCACCCTGAAAGATACATGTGTCCGCTGCATAATAGCAAGAACAGGGATGCACAGAGTTATGGGCTAGCTACATGCAAGAACTCTCTGGATTGTAGAAAATTGAACGTGTTGTATATGCGTATCCACAGAATAGGGGGCATAGACTACTGCTCTGTCACAGAAAACGACCTTGGATCTCCCTCCCTTGCACAGCCCAGCCTGCCATTTTGCAAACGGTAATGTGTTACATCCCAGGTGCCAGGGGAAATGCATGTTCTGTATAACTGGTAAGTATCTTTGAAGGCATGAAAAGTATCAGTGAAGAGAACGGGCATTTCCCTCTTCATCCTTACATTGCTGAATGAGCATCTTTACTAATCCTGTTTGTGCTCTGTAACAGGGGAACCATGGATGTCCCCGATAGTAACATCAGGCATCTAGCATTTGTCAGAAATCATGTGTGCATGAGTATCTTTACTCACCCACCCTTGCCACGCCCCCCAGCATGACCATAGCCCACTTGGACGTAATTGCGTGGCTTTCTAAAATGGCTCTGGGGACATCATTGGGATTTGCAAGCATGAATGCCCGTTTTCAGACGTCCAAATCACAAATAAAGAGTTTCTTAAATGACTCTCCTAGGTTTTGCTTTGACTTGTTTCATTTTGATAAGCAACCTTACTCTGGAGATTTACAGCATTCTTGCACGCTCATTCCCTTTCATTGTGGTTAGTTTTGTTATACTGGCAGGGCTTTCTAAGTTATCCACTCTATCTATGCCGAGAAGACTTCTAAGGAAACAAGTTGCAGTCAATTGTGAAGTGTGTTATCAAAAAAATCCATTTTATAGGATTTGTTAGGCAGTATATATCAAGAATGAGAAAGGGGTAGAGAGATTGATGAAGCTGGTGAGAGACCAAAATAAATGTTAAGGAATAAGTATGTCATGGAAACAGGTTAAAAAAAAATACCAACCAGTGGAAAAAAAAACAGTCCAATTAATAGAGGGGAACAAAGAAAGTAAATGAGGTAATCAGAGGCAGAGAAATTGGTATTGGCAGATTTTTGAATGATGCTTGTGGACGGACGATCTTTCAAAATCCTTTCCCGTCTGTGACTGCCGTCCATCTCAGTATTTATTATTAAAATACTATGATCCATGAGGAGCTGGGGGTGACTTCTAGTCCAACTAACTCTAATTAATCCAGTCAGGGAGAGCAGCAGGGTAAGTAGAGCAGTCTATTGGATTGAAATTCATAACTTAATTGAGGTCAAAGTCCTGGGCTGGGAGAACAAAAGTCTTTTGCTGGACCAAGGCGGATCAATAGCAATAAATATCAGGCTGGTGTACAAGTAGCTTTATTGTGACAGATTATCTTACAACTGGCTTGGGAGGGTGGTGGGGTAGGGGAAAATGCGAGTTGATTTTGTTGAAAGAGAAGGTCCTGTGGCGCATGCAGTATGACCCACTCCCTCCACCTCATTCCACGGGGTTATACTCAGGACATCAGTATGCAAACCCCATGTTCCAGAAAAACTAAAGGGGGGGGGGGAGCCGTGGAGTGGAGCCTCAGAGGTGGGAAGGATCTGCAGGGGTTTACCTTAACTCTGAACTTAAATCACAGACTGCTCATGCGCTGACCCTTACAACTGAGAGGGATTCGGGGCTCTCAAGCATTTCTTTTGTTCTTTCAGTCACACACGGCACTGCTTGTATATCTCTGCTCTGATACTATTTGACTTTTTTCAGGCCTTACCTATTTAAAAATACCAACATCTTTTGGTGGCCAGAGAACTGAATCATCATATAAAGATGTTTTCACTTCCTATTGCACTGCCCTATTTTGGGGGCAGTGCAAAATCTAGGAATGCGTTTTACCCAAGGGCGCTATACTGTATACCCGTCCTCAAGTGGAAAGAAAATGTATACTTTGCCTTGGAGCATGGCCATCTTTAGGGATGTAGGTGAATTGGGGCAACTTTCCTATTCGTGGTTCTTTTGGGGACTCCTGTGTGAATGGAGTACCATGGCTTCCAGACATTACCTCACATTTTTGCAACGTTTGCAGTCCAAGAGTTGGAGACCGTCTGGCCCTGGCACAAACATCAAGAATTACTTCTTTCCATGTCATGAACTGTTGAAGTCAGACTACCCAGAAGGGCCTTTGAGATGGCGACCCTGCCCCCTTGCACAGGCTTCTTTAGTAAACTGAAACCCATGAGGTAAGACGGAGTGGTCTTGCCTTGGACTGAGCGTGCATTTTGACTTTGCGACCTCATGCTGAATTTCTTAGCTTAATCTTAAAGAGGGAAGAGAAAGAATTGTAGTGGGACGGGAGTAGAGAGAGCTGCTAAGCAGTTTTATGAGGGGATGGGAATGAAGAATTATAAATTTCGCCTAATAAAGCAGTGGGCTGATAACCCAGGAAGCTAGGTTCAAATCCCACCGCTGTTGTGTGATCTTAGGGAAGTCACTTAACCCTCCATTGCCTCAAATAGAAACTTAGATAGTAAGTCTTCTGGGGGCAGAAAAAGACCTACGGTACCTGAATGTAACTCACCAAACTTCTGAGAAAGGCGTGAGCTAAAAGTTGGGGGAAGGGGCTGGGAGAAAGAGGAAGGATGATGCTAGGCAGGGAGTGGGGGGGGGGGAGAGGGAGGATGCTGCCTAGGAGGGAGCTATAAGGGAAGGTGTACCTCTGGTCAGAGGATAAGGAGAGAGAGGGGAAGGAGGAGGGGTGCTAGTGATTCTGGTGGAGTTTTCCGCATTAGAACATAACATCACCTGCTGGGAGACTGTTCATCTAAATATACTCCACTAAGTTTATGTTGCTTTGTTGCTTTTACTACAAATTTTTGATTAAAATGGACGTTTTCAATTGTAGGGGTTGAGTCCTCACATTGATACTGTCCTTTAGTTGGATATACTCTCGTGATGGTTGGCTTTTCTATTTTTGCAATTCTGGTACTGGCACTGCCTCATTTCGTCTCCTCTCCTCTCTTCAGTCTTGGGATGGCCCCACTATAGGTGATTTGTCTTGAGGCCAGTTCCATTCTCTGTCCTTCTCCCCTCCCCAGGATCTGACCCACCTTTGAAAATTACCCAAGGGGAAAAGTACCTGCAAACATCTGTACCTGCTTTTTTTGTAGGTACTTTCTTAGAAAATAAGACGTAGATTTGAAAATGCAGTCTGTTTGTTCTTTCTTTCTCTGACATCCGCCTGCTCCCTCATCTCTGGAAGGGTGAAAGTATGTGCTTGGACAATTTTCAGACTTAGCTTATTTCCAGGAACAAGCAGGAATGTAGTCTTCACATATGGGTATCGTCGGTACTGACGGAGTCCGCACGGGAACACTCCCCAGGGTCCAATATGAAAGCTTTTGGGAGCATCCCACAGCGCATGCGTGCTGCCTTCCCACCTCTGTACCTCTCTCACTTCCGTTCTTCGTTTTCCACGGAGCCGACAGGACACGGTACCCTGTCACCGCAGAAAATCTACCTTTCCTGTGCGGATATCCAGTTTAGTCCTCCACAATCGGGTAGTGCACCTTCTACTGCAGCCTGGAGACTGGACCAATCAAATCTTCTGTAGTACATATCCAGCTGGAGCTCCCAGAAGCCCCCCAGTGTGTCCAGTCTCTTGCAGCTTGAAGACGTAAAAGTGTGTCCTCCTGGGCACACTGAGTGACTCTTGCAGGAGCAACACTTGTTAGTTAGTCTTTTAGGGTTTGTTTTTGGGACATTTACTTACTATTTATTTAATAGCTAGCTGTATCTTTAAAAGGAAAAGGAAAAGAAGCCTGGCTCCCTGGAGCATTGTCACAGGAGACTAGGGGGAAGTCAGACCTGCAGGTTCCTGCCTTCCTGCCTGGCAAATTTTAACAGCCCTGGGTGAGCTTCCCCTGGACAGTACGGGGAATTGCCATACCTGATACAGCAGTGACTGGCACTGGGAGATGTTGACTGTGTCCTTGCTGTTCCTGAGCTGGTAGGAGTTTTCACTTCTTTATTTGTGAGCAGTGCTCTGTCAGAGCTGCCAGCGTTTCTGTAGGCTCTCCTGAGCCCATTTGGCAATTTTTCTTCAAATTGGTCGTTTGCCCTGCATTACAGGGTCGTTTTTATTTATTTTCCATATTATTTGGTTGCCGTTGTATTTTCGCGCCGTTTTTTACCGCGGGTGAAACAGTGCGGCGGCCATTTTGGATTTTTAAAGTGTGCTTTTAAGGCACTTTTGCTCACTTGTGCAGGTTCCCCTAGCATTTTTTGGGGTTCCTTTTGCTGGCGATTTTGCTCAGGGCACCCCAGGGAGTCTGGGGAGTATTTTATTTCTTGTAAAAAAAAAAAAAAAAAAAAATTTAATTTTAATCCGGGGCTGATTTGCATAGGATTGCCCCTGGGCTGTGGGTTTTCCGGTGACTGTTCCATTCTATCCCGTTGGGCGGAGGTGGCCTTGGGATGGCTTCCATACCCCAATGTGTGATTTGTGGGTCCCGCAGAGCGGCAGGGACTGACTCTGGCATCTGCAGGGGCTGTGCTGCAGTGCCCGCAGGGATAGAGCAATCTGTGAATGTTCAGGAGCAGGCTACCCCTGGGGATGCTTCTACTTCAGGGGACAGTATTCTTTCTCCGAGCATCCCTCAGTCTGGGTCGGTGGCTGCGCTGCAGCAGGCGGCTACAGTTGTCCCACCTATGGAATTCTCCCCTGATTTCGTGCTCCTCATGCATCAGGCGTTCCGCTTGAGCAGGTCCGGTCAGTTGCCGGAAGTTTGCCCCCCCTCTCTTCCCTCGGGGTCCTCGGGGGCGGCTCAGTGCTCCTCACAACCCGGGGTCAAGCGGCTTCGGTTGGGGGAACAGGAGCAGGATGCCCTGGGTCTTCTGGATTCCGAGGCGGAGGGCGATCCTGAGGCTGAAGCGGAGGAGTTGGAGGATGGGGAGATCCCTGAGCTGGAGGATCAGGCTCGGGTCATTCGAGTGTTCCGTAGGGACGAGCTGGTTCCTCTGGTAACGGAGTCCCTTCAGGCGCTTAACCTTTCAGCGGTGCGGTCCCTGGAGGAGGAGGGTCTTGAGGATCCCCTGATTCAGGCAGTCAGAGATGCCCAGGTGGTTTTTCCCGTCCACCGCGTGGTCGAACAGATGATCCAAGCGGAGTGGGAGCACCCGGAATCCGGTTTGAAGGGGATTCGGACCATGAATCGGCTTTATCCCCTTGCCGACAAGGACAGGGACTGGTTCAAGTCCCCACGGGTGGATGCTGCGGTTTCCGCAGTGACCAAGAAAACCACCATCCCGGTTGAGGGAGCGGCGGCCCTCAAGGACGGTCAGGATAAGAAGGTGGATAATTTGCTCAAGCAAACCTTCGATACTGATGCCGTGTCATTGCAAGCCTCTATTTGTGGGGCTTGGGTGGCTCGGTCGTGTCTGCGGTGGTCGCAGCGATTGCGCTCGAGCCCCGGGCTAGACCAGCAGGGCCTGTTGGAGGTTACCCGGTTGGAGTCCGGCTCGGCCTATTTGGCGGATCTGTTTTATGATTTAATCCGCGCGTTGGCTAATAGTATGGCATCCGCGGTTGCGGCGCGCCGGTCCCTCTGGTTGCGCAACTGGACGGCGGACGGTTCTTCCAAGTCCCGCCTCAGTAAACTGCCCTTTAAGGGCAGATTGTTATTTGGGGAGGCTCTCGAGAAATTGGTAAAGGATCTCGGTGAGTCCAAGGGGGGCCGGCTTCCGGAGGATAAGCCAAGGTCCAACAGGCCCTCCTCTTCGGCGCGGGGGTCCTTTCCGGATCAGCGCCGGTTTCGTTCCTCCCGCCTGTGGGCATCGCAGCGGAGCCGGTTTGGAGCCCGTAATCAAGGCTTTCGTGGTTTCCGAGGATCCGGCAGAGGTTTTTCCGGAGCCGCCTCTTCCTCGGTCTCTTCCTTTGGGCGCAAGCCACAATGACGCGAGGCAGGCTCTGGAGGGGGGCCCGATTATCGGGGGTCGCTTGCGCGACTTTCTTCCTTCTTGGGCCCAAATTACGTCAGATCGCTGGGTGCTACAGATTATAGAAGAAGGTTATGCTCTGGAGTTTGCGTTCCCGCTTCCAGATTCCTTTGTTCTGTCTCCCAGCAGGGGCGAGCAAAAGACGCGGGACATCCGCGTGACCCTGGATCGGTTGTTAGCTCTGGGAGCTGTGATCCCGGTTCCTCCCTTGGAAAGAGGCGCCGGTCGCTACTCCATCTATTTTGTGGTCCCCAAAAAGGGCGACTCCCTGCGTCCGATCTTGGACCTCAAATGCGTGAATCGCGCACTCAGGGTGCCGCATTTCCGTATGGAAACCCTGCGGTCAGTCATTGTAGCAGTGCGACAGGGGGAGTTTTTAACGTCCCTCGATCTTACCGAGGCCTATCTGCACATTCCGATACATCCATCTCATCAGCGGTTTCTCCGCTTTGCGTTTCCGTGGGGCCACTTCCAGTTCCGGGCCATGCCGTTCGGCTTAGCTACGGCTCCGCGCACCTTCACCAAGGTGATGGTGGTCGTCGCGGCGGCCTTGCGCAAGGAGGGCATTTTGGTCCATCCATATCTCGACGACTGGTTAATACGAGCAAAATCCAGTCGGGAGTGCATGCGAGTCACAAGCAAGGTAGTGTCTCTGCTGCGTTCTCTCGGCTGGGTGGTGAACGAACGAAAGAGTTGTCTGCGTCCCTCGCAGGACCTCGAGTATCTGGGGGTGCGTTTCGACACTGCCCGGGGACTGGTATGCCTCCCCGAGCGCCGCGTCCTGGCGTTGCGGGCTCTTGTCCGACTTTTTAGGGGGATGCCCGCTCCGTCGGCGTGGTGGTACTTGCGGCTCCTCGGAACGATGGCGGAGACCTTGGAGGTGGTGCCGTGGGCGCGGTTCCACATGCGCCCGCTACAGAGGGCACTCCTTCGCCGTTGGTCCAACCAGTGCGACTCCTTGAACAGGAGATTGCCCTGCCCGAAGACAGTGCGACGGTCGCTCCGATGGTGGCTCTCCTCCAAGAATTTGACGCGGGGGATTCCCTTGGAGCCTCCTCGGTGGGTTGCTCTCACTACGGATGCGAGCTTAGCCGGCTGGGGAGCGCACTGCGAGACCCGCTTCACACTGGGGGTGTGGTCCTCCCGGGAAGCCTCTTGGTCGATCAACCGTCTCGAGCTTCGGGCGGTCAGGCTTGCCTTATTGGCCCTGGAGCCTCTGGTCCTGGGTCGGGCGGTCCGAGTCTGGTCAGACAATGCGATCACGGTGGCGTACATCAATCGCCAAGGGGGCACAGGGAGCGTGGCACTGGAAACAGAGGCGACGGCCTTGTTCAGTTGGGTGCAGACTCGTCTGCCGGCAATCTCGGCGGCACACATAGCAGGCGCAGAAAATGTCCAGGCAGACTTTCTCAGCAGAGTGCGGGTGGACCCCGGAGAGTGGGAGTTAAATCCACAAGTATATGCGCAAATAGTTCGGCGGTGGGGTCCGCCCATCATGGATCTCATGGCGACCTTCCAAACGGCCAAGACGAGTCGCTTCTTCAGCAGACGGCGGGAGCGAATGTCCGAGGGACTCGACGCTCTCATTCAGCCGTGGCCGACGTCCGGGCTCCTGTATGTCTTCCCTCCGTGGGCACTCATCGGCCGGTCGTTCAGCGCATCGAGTGCCATCGGGGTCGAGTGCTGTTGGTGGCTCCGGATTGGCCCCGGAGACCCTGGTATGCCGACCTCGTCCGGCTTCGAGACGGCGTTCCGTGGCGCCTTCCTGCGCTGCCGGACCTTCTCCTTCAGGGGCCCTTGCGGATGCCCCAGGTGGCTCGATTCTCGCTTACGGTTTGGCCATTGAGAGGGCTCGGCTGAAAAAGCAGGGCTATTCGCCCGCGGTGATTTCCACCTTACTGCGGGCAAGAAAGTCATCCACTTCTCTTACTTATGTTCGAATTTGGAGGATTTTTGAGAACTGGTGCTCCCGGCGGGGAGTCCGGGCGGCGACGGCTTCTGTGCCCGTCGTGTTAAGTTTTCTTCAGGATGGGTTCGAGAAAGGTCTCGCGGCCAGTTCCCTGAAGGTTCAGTTGGCAGCGATCTCTTGTTATAGAGGCAAGGTCTTGGGCCGCCTTCTCGGCGCTCATGCGGATGTGCGGCGTTTCTTGACCGCCGTTTTTCATTTACGGCCTTCCCGCAGAGCGTTGATTCCTCCGTGGGATTTGAATCTAGTTCTGCGAGCTCTGGTGCGGGAACCCTTTGAGCCCTTGCGGAGGGCGTCTTTGAAGGATCTCACCTTGAAGACGGTTTTTCTGGTAGCCATTTGCTCGGCAAGGCGCATTTCGGATCTTCATGCTTTGTCCTGCCGAGAGCCTTTCTTGTCTTTTTCCGCGGAGCGGATTGTGCTCCGTCCGGTTCCTTCCTTTCTGCCAAAGGTAGTGTCTCCTTTTCACCTGAATCAGGCGGTGTTTCTGCCAGTGCTTTCGGCGAGTTCGGTCGAGTCGGTGGACAAGGGTCTTCACCGGCTTGATGTGGGCCGCACGCTGTGTCGGTATTTACAGTCTACCGAGCCCTTTCGGAAGACTGATCGGCTCTTTGTGCTCTTTGGGGGTACAAGGAAAGGTGAGGCGGCGGCTAAGGCCTCCATTGCTCGATGGCTCAAGGAAGCGATCGCGTCCGCGTATCTGTTGCAGCGGCGGCCGGTTCCGGAGGGGCTCCGAGCTCATTCTACTCGGGCTCAGGCGACCTCTTGGGCGGAGCATAGCCTGGTGCCGCCGGCAGAGATCTGTAAGGCGGCCACTTGGTCGTCTCTGCATGCTTTCAGCAGGCACTATCGCTTGGATGTGTCAGCGGCTCGGGATTCCTGTTTTGGTTCGGCGGTTTTGCGCGCCGGCTGGCAAGGTCCCGCCCGGTCTTAACTGCTCTGTTACATCCCGATTGTGGAGGACTAAACTGGATATCCGCACAGGAAATGGAAATTACACTAACCTGGTAATTGTAGTTCCTGTAGGATCCAGTTTAGTCCTCCTTCCCTCCCGACTATCTGTATGCTCTGGCGGCGCGCTGTCCCGAGCGGGTGACTATGAGACGGTTTTTCGTCCCGTTCGGACTCTGTCGACAGCGGTGCTTATCGCTATGGCTCTTCCCTTTATATGGGCGTTCAGTTAGCTCCATAGTTTCTGGGGGGGACTCTGTGTAAATTTAATGGCGTCGGGGCAGGCGCCATGCCATGTCTGACTTCCTCGTTTGGGGAGGGAGTTGGTTATTCCAGGGGGGGAAGTATATTGTTTAATACTATGAAGTGTTGCTTCGTTAAGTATGCTTTGTTACTAGTACACTGGGGGGCTTCTGGGAGCTCCAGCTGGATATGTACTGCAGAAGATTTGATTGGTCCAGTCTCCAGGCTGCAGTAGAAGGTGCACTACCCGATTGTGGAGGACTAAACTGGATCCTACAGGAACTACAATTACCAGGTTAGTGTAATTTCCATTTATTTCTTATTTTTTGTAGTCGCGTCTGCCTTCATTCGATGCCTACCGGTACCACCGGTTCTCCTCTTCTTTCTTTAAAAAACAAACAAACAAAAAAAACCCTTATATTTTTCTTCAGGGATCTTTCCCTGTTTCTGGTGCTAGGCGCCATTTTGGGCACTAGGCCCATTTCTCTTCAAGCATGGAGAACCAGCCAGTGGTTTCAAAACATGCTTAAAATGTGGCGGTACCATCTCCGTCACCGACACCCATGATTGGTGTCTAAAATGTTTGAGTCCTGAACATTGTCCAACGGAGCGTCTCTCCTGCACGAGGATGACCAAGAGGAGTCGGCAGAATAGACCTGAAAAACTCGGTACCCTTTTTGCCTCTGACACGATGTCAGTTGCATCGACGTCTTCCAGGGCTTCATCTTCCTCCCATGGATCTCAGGTAACCAAAAGTAAAACTAGCCGGTCCTCG
Source organism: Ichthyophis bannanicus (assembly GCA_033557465.1). Taxonomy (NCBI): domain Eukaryota; kingdom Metazoa; phylum Chordata; class Amphibia; order Gymnophiona; family Ichthyophiidae; genus Ichthyophis; species Ichthyophis bannanicus. Next base: position 149,561,655 of record CM066040.1, on the reverse strand, counting down.
AAGGGAAAATCTCCTTCGAAGTATTGAGATGCCTCGGGCGTTTCCCTCGAGGACACTTCACTGGCAAAACAGCCCCGGCAGGAGTCTTCGAGCTCCAAAGCATTAACGGGGCTCCAGGATGTTCCAGAGGCCTCGACCTCTGCGGAACTACTGGTGCCATGCTCTGGGGTCGTGGCCGCATCCACCGGTACTGGCACCCAGGCATCGGCAGGAGCGTTGGATCACAGAATCCTCGCTATCGAATGCAGTTTAGCGGTCCTCTTAGCCTTGGTACCGCTAAGACCGCAACAGGCGGTTCCATAGGTATCGGTACCGACATCGGTACAAGTATCAACAACACCTGCTTCAACAGGACTGCTTCCCCCCATGCCGATGTCTGGTATCGGGGATCAGGAACTGAGACACTTCGGTACCGACTTTGAGCGGTACCGATACCATGTGTCACAGGAACACCCGGTGCTTGAGTCTTCCGATTCCGATGACTCTGGTTTTTACCAGTGCCAGAGTGAATCTATTAGAAGATTCAACTCCCTCTCATCAATGCAGGATGTCTCCTCCAGAAGCTATGTCCTTCCAGAACTTCATACGTGATTTAGCAAAAGGCCTTGCAATCACTGATTCCAGAAAGAACCTAGGGCAGAGGAATTAAGAATTCTACAATACTCTATGGCTCCCAAGGAGGCAGCTATGCTTCCCATTCACAAGATCTTACATGATCTGATGTTGAGAATGTGGGAGACTCCTTTAACAATATCGTCACATTCCCAACACCTGGACACTATGTACCGAGTGCCAAGTTGTCCTGGTTTTCAAAAAACTGTTACCACACCATTCAATGGTAGTGCAATCGGCCATGCGAAGAATCAAGAGTGCAAAAATACACTCTTCTAATCCTCCAGGCCGTGAATCCAGGACACTCGATGCCTTTGGCCATCGATGTTTTCAGTCCTCCATGCTGGGAGCCAGGATCAGTTCCTACATTCTGTGTATGGGAATGTTCCTGGAAGAAGTCACAAAGGACTTGGAGCTCATTAGTCCTTCTGTCTCACAGGAAAAAAGAGCAGACTACCTTATTCTGGAATTTGTTACCGGAGGATGTAGTAAAGGCTGTTAGTGTAGCTGGGTTTAAAAAAGGTTTGGACAAGTTCCTGGAGGAAAGGTCCATAAACCATTATTAAGAAGGGACCCAGGATATCAATGCTTGACCCAATACAAGCATTGTGGAACCTGTGTCTTTTGGGGAAACTGCTAGGTACGTATGACCTAGATTGGCCACTGTTGGAAACAGGATACTGGGCTTGATGGACCTTGGTCTGACCCAGTATGGCATATCTTAAGTTCTTATGGTCAAATGTGCCCAGAATGTCTCTAAATTTATGAACCGTGCTACCTTTGACTGTTTTGAATGTCTTAGCAGAACCTCTGCTATATCCATAGGAGCACGTTGTATTGCTTTGCTTCAAGCATCAGACTTGGAACAATGGGTGCAAGAAAAACTGGGAAACATTCCTTGCACAGGAGAAAATCTCTTTGGTAAGGACTGGCAAGACAAGGCTAATCAGCTTGAATCTAACAATACTACTTTGAACAAATTGTCAAAGGCCACAGCCAACCCAGCAAAAAAGAAAACATTCAAGAAACCTTTTTTCAGTAAGAGAAAAGTCTTACCAATCTTACACCCATCAAACTCACTCTCCACTTCATGTTTTCTAAAAGGGACAACAACAGAACAGACAGCAGAGAAAGCCACAAGCTCAAAAAGCTCAACCGGCTCAACAGACCCAGCCCCCTCAGGGTCTTTGACTTCCACCTAGAGAACAGTCATTCTGCCCCTAAAAGGTCCAGAGCCCTTGACCATTCCAGGCAGACTATGCCATTTTTTCAAAAGATGGCAACAAATAACATCAGAAAATTGGACTCTGTCCATTGTAAGATTGGGATACAAGCTTCATTTCCTCAACTTGCCCCCACCTACAATTCTGAGACAGTTCAATTCTCAGGGCCCTGCCACTGACCTCTTGTGGCAGGAGGTCACATCACTTCTGGCTCAAGGAGCAATAGAAGAAGTGCCCATATCCCAACAGAGGACAGGGTTCTATTTCCCCTATTTTCTTATTCCAAAGAAGACAGGGGGACACAGGCCTATACTAGACCTCAGAGAATTAAACAAGTATTTGTTCTGAGAAAAGTTCAAGATGATCTCCCTTGGAACACTTTTACCATACCTTCAAAGTCAAGATTGGCTATGTTCTCTAGATCTAAGAGATGCGTACACGCATATTCTCAGCCACTCAGATCACAGGAAGTTCCTTTGATTCTTGATCCAAGGAAGACACTTCCAGTACAGAGTTCTTCCTTTCAGACTTGCCTCTGCACCGAGAGTCTTCACAAAATGCATGGCAGTGGTAGCAGCATTTATGAGGACTCTGGGAATATTCGTCTTCCCTTACTTAGACGATTGGCTCATTCGAGCATCGACAGCTCCAGAGGCCAGCTTCGCTCTCTCTCGAGCAATGACAATTCTTCAGTACTTGGGGTTGGTCATAAACCTCCCAAAATCTCATCTCACCCCCTATGGGTCTCAATCTCTAGAATTCATAGGGGCTCGTCTAGACACACAGCAGTCAAAGGCTTTCCTGCCCCAGCCATGCTGTCTGTATAATACAACTGGCATCTCAAGCATCTATGAAGGTATTCCTTACTGCTCGGGAGATGCTTCAACTGCTGGGACACATGGCATCCACTGTCCATGTGGTTCCCTATGCTCGCCTGCACATGCGAGCAGCCCAGTGGACCCTTTCCTCTCAGTGGTCACAAGCCTCGGGTCGACTAACAGACAAAATCAGAACTACCACACGTCTGACTTCATCACTGCAATGGTGGCAATCCCTGGAAAACTTCCTTCTAGGCTTTCCTTTCCAGCAGCCTCTATGCTAGACCACTCTGACGACAGATGCGTCCAAGATGGGTTGGGGGGCCCACTTGCACGATCTCTCCACTCAGGGTCTTTGGACCTCACAGGAGGTTTCCCTTCACATAAACCTCCTAGAGCTGAGAGCCATTTTCAATGCTATTCAAGCCTTTCAGGGCCATCTCAGCAACAAAACAGTTCTGGTCCAAACCAACAATCAGGTAGCTATGTTCTATGTGAACAAGCAAGGCGGAACAGGCTCTCTGTCGCTATGCAACAAAGCTTTGCGACTATAGGCCCTCGCCAGAAAGTTACAAATTCACCTGCTTGCGGTATACCTTTCGGGCATTCAAAACTTGTGGGGAGACAAACTCAGTCGAATACTGCTGCCACACGAGTGCTCCCTCCACTCGTACCAGCTTGCTCGAGTGTTTCGAATCTGGGGAACACCAGATATAGACCTCTTTGCAAGTCCACAGAATGCCAAACTTCCCCGATTTTGTTCCAGAATTCCAGCTCAAAACTGTCTGGCAAGAGATGCTTTCCTACTCCACTGGGGACAGGACTTCCTCTATGCCTTCCCACCCATTCCCCTCATTCCTAAGACTTTATTCAAACTTCAGAGAGACAGAGGTCGTATGATACTCATAGCCCCACATTGGCCATGGCAGACATATCCTCTTCTTCTGTGTCTCTCTCAAACCACTCCTCTGGAGTTGGGGAATGCTCCAGATCTCCTGTCGCAGGAGGACGGATCTTTACTGCATACCAATCCCCAATCCCAGGGCTTGGTTACTGAAAGCCTAGAATTCCAAGATATTAACCTTTCTCAACAAGTAAAGGATATCCTCCTCGCCTCCAGAAAACCTTCCACAAGACGTTTCTACGCTTTCAAGTGGAAAAGGTTCTCTATCTGGTGTTCACAAAAGGGACTTAACCCCCTTTTACTACCTGTAGAGTTGCTACTAGAGTATCTTCTACAATTATCAACTTCTGGTCTGAAGACCAGTTCAGTTAGAGTCCATCTTAGTGCTATTGCTGCTTTTCATAAACCTTTCGATGGACAACCTATTTCCTCTCATCCACTTATATCAAGATTTATGAGAGGCCTACTTTTAACAAAACCTCCCATCAAACCACCACCGGTGGCATGGGATCTAAATCTTCTACTTGGTCAGCTTATGAAACCGCCCTTTGAACCTTTAGCGACTTCAGACCTAAAGTTTCTTTCATGGAAAGTTTTATTTTCCTAATTGCCATCATTTCTACAAGACGCATTAGTGAACTACAGGCGTTAGTAGCTGATCCTCCTTATACAAGGTTTCACCATGATAAAGTAGTCCTCAGGACTCATCCTCACTTTCTGCCAAAGGTGGTATCGCCTTTTCATTTAAACCAGTCAGTTTATCTTCCTATATTCTTCCCTAGGCCTCATGCCTCCAGTGTGGAAAGAAATCTTCACACATTGGATTGTAAAAGAGCCTTGGCTTTTTATCTCCAAAGAACGAAGCCACATAGAAAGTCTTCTCAGCTTTTTGTGGCTTTTGACTCTAGTCATTTGGGACTTCCAGTTTCTAAAAGAACTCTGTCAAATTGGACTGCAGATTGCATATCCTATACATATCAGAGTAAGGGACTTTATCTCGAAGGCCATGTCACAGCTCATAATGTGCGAGCAATGGCAGCCTCAATGGCTAACCTTCGTTCTGTCTCTGTTGATGACATCTGTAAAGCAGCCACTTGGACTTCAGTACATACCTTCACAGCCCACTATTGCTTAGACAAGGACTCCCATCGGGATGCCTCGTTTGGCCGGGCTGTTCTAGAACATCTCTTCCATACTTAATACAACTCCTACCCACCATCCACAGTTTGGATGCCTAAGGTCCTTGGGAGGAAGCATGACCCATTTCACCTGGGTTCGCAGCTAGCTGGGGTCACCCCTTGGCATCTTTCAGCTGGGGAATCCCCATATGTGAAGACTACATTCCTGCTTGTTCCTGGAGATAGCGTAGTTACTCACCTGTAACAGGTGATCTCCGGGAACAGCAGGAATTTAGTCTTCACAACCCACCCACCTCCCCTAGGAGTTGTCTCTATCTCTCTGTTTTTCTACTTCTCTCCTTTGGTCTCAGCTATAAACTCAACTGAAGTGAGAGAGGTACAGAGGCAGTAAGGCAGCACGCATGCGCTGTGGGATGCTTCCAAAATCTTTCCTATTGGACGCTGGGGAGCGCTCCCGCGTGGGCTCCGTCGGTACCGACAATACCCATATGTGAAGACTAAATTCCTGCTGTTCCAGGAGATCACCTGTTACAGGTGAGTAACTACGCTTTACCCAAGTAAACTGGTAATCACTTAGCTAAATGGCTTTTGAAAAATGTCTTTAGGATGTTCATTGGTCAATAATAAACTGTAAAATGCTTATCTGATATGTACAGATAGCAGCAATTGTTACTGCTTAAGTAACGCACAATTCTGAGAGTCACGGTTAGATCTGTTACATGCTTTTTCCCTCAGAGAGAAAGTGAGATGTCAAGAAGACTTGTTGAATACTCAGTATGACAGATCCTTGAAAGTAGATGGGTGGGTGTAACTTGGGTTTATATCTGTATTTAATAGGAATCTGTGCCACATCCTCGTGGAATTCAGCCTTGGTAATTTAGTTCTGATCATTTGAGGTTTCAGCAGCTGCTGGCAGTAAAGCACTGCAGCAAGGAAGCATGAGTTCTTTATTTCTTTTATTTAACGTTTCTTTTATACCACCTTTCAGGTTATCAAGGCGGCTTACATAGAACAATAAATTTAGCTGTACATAGAACAGTGAGTATAGAATGTGGTACAATAACTTGGGTAAAAGGAGGGGTGTAGGGGGACGGAACAGTTGAACTATGTATGAGGGGGAGTGACGTTTGCATAGGACTATGTACATTGCTTTACATTATATGTCCCATCCTTAACCATACAGTCTATTCTAGGTATCCCAAAATGTTTCTAGAAATTTCATTAGAAATTTTCAATCACCGGGGGACTCCCCTTAAACATAACATAAGATATATTGTTTTGGCAGTCACTTTTCAGAGCCTATATACTATAAAGTATCTAAGAGTTTTTTAGCTCTACTTTTGAACGTCGAGATTGTGTCTTTTTTTGTGTTCTTAATGAATTTGAACCTATTGTGTTACCAACTATATAAACTATTCAAACCAATAGTTTTAATTGAAAGCAACTAGGTCTCAGACTAAGACAGAGCAGTTGTCCAAGTTTGAATCGTTTTTGGACTCAATGCTTTCTTTTGCATCAATGACCTTATAGCGTTGCTTTGTAAAAATTATTCCTTTTTGATCATTTCAACTATTCTTTTATATATCATGTCATTAGGGAATGCATTAGAAGAATCAGAACGGTGCTTATCTTAAATCTTCCTAATGCCAAACTTCAGCGCCGTCGCGTTTTACTTGTAGAACGTTTCTTCAGGGAATATCGGGTATGTGCACCTTCTAACATGCGTCATAGAATCCAAACCATTTTATCGAGCTGGGCAGTCTTCATTCTCCTTTGGCACAACGTTTTAGCAATAGGAGAATGAAGACTGGATCAAACCCAAAGGTCCACCAAGTCCAGTATTCTCTTTCCATCTAGGTCACAAGTACCAGTCAGATTCCCAAAAAGGTACACAGGTTCCATGTTACTTATCCCAGGGGAACGAGGTGGATTTTCCTGGTCCTCTCTAATAATGGTTTGTGGACTTTTCCTCCAGGAATTTGTCCAAACCTCTTTTAAACTCCGCTACACTAACTGTTTTTACTACATCCTCTGGTAATGAATTCCAGAGTTTGATTGAGTGAAGAAATGTTTTCTCTGATTAGTCTTAAATGTGCTACGTTTTAACTTCATTACATGTCCCCTAGTCTTTCTACTTTTTGAAGGAGTAAACAACCAATCTATATTTACCCATTCCACTCCATTCATTGACCTCTATTTTATCTCCCCTCTATCGTCTTTTTTTTCAAGTTGAAGAGCCCTAACCTTTTAAGCCTTTCCTTGTGGGAGTATCCTTCCATCCCCTTTATCATTTTGGCAGTTATTCTCTGTACCTTTTCTAATTTCACTACATCCTTTTTAAGATATGGTGACTAGAATTTCACACAATATTCAAGGTGCAGTCATACCATGGAGCAATACAAAGACATTATAATATCCTTCATTTTATTCTCCATTCCTTTCCTTATGATTCCTAGCATTCTATTTGCTTTTTTGACCACCACTGCACACTGGATGGAAAGTTTCAACGTATTATCCATGATGGCACCTAAATCTTTTTCCTGAGTGGTGGTTCCTAATGTGGGCCTTTGCATCGTATAACCATAGTTTGGATTGTTCTTCCCTAAGTGCACAACTTTTCACTTGACCACATTAAATTTCATCTGCCATTTGGATGCCCATTATTAAATATACTCTCTTGGAAGCCCAGACCAGATGTATTCCATGCTTTAAGAAAGGTGGAAGAAAGATCAAATGACAGCCAACATGGCTTGAAAGTGAGATCAAAGAGATTGTTATAGCTAAGAGAAAATGGGAAAAAGAGCCAAATGATTAAAAATGGAAACAACGTAACTACTGGCAAGTTAAATGCAAGGTATTGATAAGGCAGGCAAAGAGAGAATTTGAAAAGAAGCTTGCCGTGTAAGCAAAAGCACATAAAAACTTTTTCAAATACATTAGTAGCAAAACATCTTTGAGAGCCAGTTGGACCATTAGATGACAGAGCAGTAAAAGGAGCACTAAGAGAGGACAAGGCTATAGCAGAGAGACCAAATGAATTCTTTGCTTCACTGAGAAGGATGTAGGAAACTTACTGTTGCCAGAAGTGATACTGAAAGGTGATGTATTAGAGGAACTGAAATAAAACTCGATAAATCAGGACGATGTAATAAGCTATTTGATAAAGAGCAGCAAATCACTTGGACCGGATGGCATACATCGCAGGGTGCTGAATGAACTGAAATATGAGGTTTGTCACGCAGCGAGGCTGATGAGAGCCCAGTTGAGAGAAAAGAAGGTGTTTTTCACAGAGAAAAAGACTTGCAATATTCCCAGGTGGAAGTGGAAACCTGACTACTCTAGTGCTAGAGGATTCCCAGGAGGGAGAAGTGATTTCTCAGGAGCTGAGGAAGGACCTAAGGAGGTGTCAGCTCAAGCCAAACCGAGAGCTGTTTGCCCTCAGAGGCAAAAGCACTGCTGTAACTGTAACCCTAAGCCAAACAAGAATCAGCTGGAGAAGCCAAGCCACACTGAGCCAGGAAGCCAGAAGCTGGGCTTGTACAGAGGCAGGCCTTCACCAGGAGAAGGAAGTCAAAGGCTACAGGGTAAGCCTAACCGTTATAGAAAAGGATTTCACCCAGCTGCTGCCTGGGAAAGGCAGGCAGTGGAAGAAAGCCGGTTACTTGAGGATTGCTGCCATACAAGGTATGAGAAATGTATGCCTAATAAGAAAGTTGTGAATGGTAAAAGCTATGATAAAGCTGATATAAAGCCTCTAAGGAAAGAGGGTAATTTAAAGCCTAACACAGCAAGTGGCCGACGCCCTAGGCTAGGCCAAGGACATTGGGAGCTGCTACAGAAAATATACAAAACCCCTGAATGTGTTTTACAAGAAACCAGGGATATAGAATCATAGCTTTCTGATACCGTGCCAATGCAAGTGGAACTGGCAGGAGATTTGTCTGACCAAGAGATGGACTGTACACTTTGCATATCTGAAAGTTTAGAGTCACTGCCAGACTTGTGATTGGGTGAATTGCCAGCAGATCATTCTTTATTTGTTTGAGCACCTCCATTCCTGTGACGTATAACAGTTTTTGCTTTGAACCCTGAGTTTGTTTTCTACCTGCATTAAGGACATTTGCTTTAAAGTTGTAACCCACTATTTAGAACCACTGTGAGAAAGGGAAATAAAAGCCTTATTAATTCCCACCACTCAGCTTGATTGTTTCATTGAAGATTGGAGCTAAAGCAACTACAAGGACCAAGAGCCATTTGGGCCTTTAGAAGACTCTCCAATCTTAACCTTATATTTTTGTGTCCCACCTGCCCTGGCGTCCACTGGCCACCAGGGAAGTGGTGCTGACAGGTTACAGACCTACTTTAGTAATCTGTGAACTATCCTTAAAATCATCTGTAATACCTGAGGATTAGAGAGTGGCCAGTGTAATGCAAATTTTTAAATAGGGTTCTAGAGATGATCAGGAAACTACAGACCAGTGAGCTTGACATCTGTACTGGGCAAAATGGTAGAAACCATTATAAAGAACAAAATTACTAAACGTGAATAATCATGGCTTAATGGCAGGAAGTCAACATGGATTTAGCGAAGGAAAGACTTGTCTGACTAATCAGTTATATTTTCTCCAAGGTGTGAATAAATATGTAAATAAAGGTGATAATACTGTTTCTGTATTTTCAGAAAGCCTTTGACAAGGACCCTCATGAGAGACTCTTGCGAAAATTAAAAAGTCATGGGATAGGAGTCAGTTTTCTATTGTGGATTAGAAACTGGTTAAAAGAGAGAAAACAGCATCGGGCTAAATGGCCAATTTACTCAATGGAGAAAGGTGAGTAGTGGACTACCCCAGGGAACTGTGCTGGGCCTGCTGCTTTGTAATATATTTATAAATGACCTGGAAATGGGAATAACAAGTGAGGTGATCAAATTTACAGATGATACAAAATTATTCAAGGTTGTTAAAACACAAGAGGATTGTGAAAAATTGCAAGAGGACCTTGAAAAACTGAGTGTCCAAATGGCAGATGAAATTTAACATTGACAAGTGTGTGAAGTTATGCACTTAGAGGCTGATTTTAAGCAGGGCACGTCCGGACGTCCAAAGATTGGGCAGGCCCCAATTGTACCCGATTCTGCAACCGCGGGAGCTATATGTTCCCATGATTGCAGAATCAAGACACTTAGCCCAGCGTGCCCTGAATTCTGACAAGCAAGATGTCCTTGGACTTGCCCAGCCAGCTCTCTCTACATTGCTGCTGGTGTGCCAGTGCTGAGGCATCCTGTCACCATGACACCAGCATGTCCAACAGGAGCTCCCAGTGCCTGAACAGGGAAAAGTACCATTTTCTTGCTGCCTGACCCTTGACGGGGACAGCCAGGGCCGGGATCGAGAAGCGGGACATTTACCGTGGCGGCGTGCTGACATCCGGGGGGCTGCAAGGCCTGATCTCCCCCGTGCCTGGCACTTATCCCACTTTTGAGGTGGAATAAACCGGGCATCTAAGTGGCTGCCAGGGGACCTGAATAGCCCTGTAAGTCTGGGTGCTTTGGCCAGCTCCCACTCTACCCCTGTCCTGCCCCCCTCCTTCATCCATCGAGGGCTACCTCTACACATGGGGGGAGCGATGGGATTAGAATAGCATCCAGGGCCTCTTTGCGGGTTGTATGTCCAACCCAGACATACAACCCCGCTATTCATCCCTCTGAATATACGCTTTAGGGAAGAACAACCCAAGCTACAGTTAAATAATGCAAGATTCCACATTAGGAATCACCACTCAGGAAGGATCTCAGCATCATTGTGGATTGTACGTTGAAACCCTCTGCTCAGTGTGCAGCCGTAGCAAAGAAAGCAAATAGAATGCTAGGAATCATAAGGAATGGAATAGAAAATAAAACCAAGGATGTTATAATGCCTCTGTATTGCTCCATGGTGCGACAACACCTTGAATATTGTGTGGATTTCTAGTCACCATATCTTAAAAAGGATATAGCGGAATTGAGAGAGGTACAGAAAAGTGACTTAAATGGTAAAGGGGATGGAAGGATACCCCTATGAGAAAATGCTTAACAGGTTAGGGCTCTTTAAATTAGAAAAGAAACGGCTGAGGGGTTGGTATGATAGAGGTCTATAAAATAATGAATGGAGTGGAACAGGTAAACAGATTGGTTGTTTGCTCCTTCAAAAAGTAGAAAGACTAGGGGACACGCAATGAATCTACAATGTAGCACATTTAAGACTAATAAGAGAAAATACTTTTTCACTCAGTGCATAATCAAACTCTGGAATTCATTACCAGAGGATATAGTAAAAGCTGTTAGTGTAGGTGAGTTTAAAAGAAGTTTGAACGAGTTGCTGGAGGAAAGTCCTTAAACCATTATTAAAGAGGACTGAAGAAATCCACTACTTACCCTTGGACAAGCGGCATGGAATGTATGTATACCTCTGGGAACCCAACAGGTACTTGAGTCCTGGAATGGCCACTGTTGGAAACAGGATACTGGGCTTGATGGACCCTTGGTTTGATCCAGTATGGCATATCTTATGTTCTTAATTTATCAAGGTGGAATTGCATTTTTTCAGAATCAGCTTGTGTTTTAACAACTTTGAGAATTTTGTGTCTGCAAATTTGATCACCTCACTTGTTGTTCCCATTTCCAGGTCATTTATGAATATGCTAAAAATCAGCAGATTGAACACAGATCCCTGGGGTACTGCATTATTCACCTTTCTCCATTGAGAAAATTGGCCCTTTAGTCCTACTTTCTTTTTTTCTATCTCTTAACCACTTCCTAATCCTCAATTGTAAACTTCCTCCTGTCCCATGACTTTTTAATTTTCTCAAGTCTTATAAGGGATCTTGTCAAAGGTTTTCTGAAAATCCAGATACACTATAGCCCCGATTTCATAAGGCTGATAGGGGGCAGCACGTCCCATCTGGATGTGCTACCCCGCTATCTGCCTTGCCGGTATTCTGCCTCTGTACCCCGCTGCATGGACAGAACTGCTCTGGGGGATGGGGGCGGAGAGTGGATGGGAGCATTGGTGGGGCCAACCTCCAGACGTACAGGTCCGATTCCAGAATGGCCCTGTACATCCGGGGATTGCCAGGGGGACGCCCTGCTTATTTCATCTTTGAGGTGGAATAAGAGTGGAATGCCCCCCCCCCCCAATGTGGCTGGTAGCTCCTCCCACCCCCGAGTCCAGGAGTCCTCCCACAGCAGCATTGGAGCCCAAAGGGTGGGCCCCCGTCTTTTATACTGCTTTATCATTTTAGTCAAAGCGGTTTACATTGTAATTTAAACTTGGTAATGTACATTAAACAGGTACATTGATAACTTGGATTCTTCTGCGGCAGTGGAAGTTTAAGTGACTTGCCCAAGGGCATAAGTAGTGGGAATCAAACCCTGGTCTCTTAGTTCCCAAACCAGTGCTCTAACCAGTAGGCTACTCTCCACCCAAAAGCAGACACTGCTGTATGGATAAGTCTCTATCCATGAATTTTCAGTGGTACTTTCTGTATAGTCGTTCTGAAAACTATTACAGATCAACTTGACATTATCTAGATAGTGATCACAACCATCCACAAACTTCCAACCAAATCTATTGACCCTTCAATGCCCTTTGCTCTAAAACAAAAGGTTAAGAGGTGACAAAAAAGGAGAAAGATCTCAATATGACAAACGAAGCTGACAAAATTTTTATCAGTGGTGTTTTTGGTGAGCTGAGCCCTGGTGAGCGACAGCTTTCACAACTTTCAAAAATATCCACCAAATCCATTTTCTTTGTACAACTGTTCTGCCATTTGAGAGGAAGTTTATCAGCAAGAGTATGCCGTGGAGGTCCCTCAGGCAGCTATGCTGCCATCCAGCCTACCGACCGGAACATCGCAGGGGTCCTGAGGGTCTATAAGACTCTCCCCTAAGGCCCACAGGCCATGGCCTGAAGGGGCCTGCCCAAAAACGGAAGACACGCCCCTTCGGCGGCAGTCAGTGTCATGGAAGATTGGTCCCAGTTGTGCCAGGATTATGACGTGCTGAGCTTCTATTTTGTTTCTTTTGTCTTGTGGTGTCTCATTGGTAGCCCATTGGGATTATGGGGAAATGGAAAATGAAGAAGACAACGCCTACTGAATCGGGCCCCAGGGCTACTGGGGAGTTTAATGTTGTTGGTCAACTTTATAAGCATTTCCTGACTTTACTGGGGACTTTCTCTCCCACTGAAGGGGGGGCGTCTCTCAGCAATGTTGAATGATCCCCTCCTCCTCCTCCTGTCCCTCAACTTTCATCTGCTATGGACAATGGAGTGAATATGGTACTTCCACCTTCTTATTATCTGGGCCAGTTGCCTAATCCCATCGCTATGACCCCTGGTACTAAGGGTTTGAATCCCACACTGGAGGAAATTACATTAAAAGACTTATGGACTGCTATTGCAAATATTGATGTTAAAGTTTCTACTTCTGTAGAGTCCCTGTGTGCTTTCAAGCAGGAATCTATTCAGAAATTTACTGAGGTAGATTAATAAGTTGAGGTAGCTAATATTGTGTCTACATTAAATAGTCAACTTTTTACAGTACAGCAGACTAGCTCTGCAACTATAAAGGATTCTTTGTCAATCCATTATAAATTAGAATCTTTGGAAAATAATGCAAGGGCTTTAAACCTTCGTGGTTTTTTTTTTAATTTTGCTTTGTCATCTTTACTTTCTCCTCAGATTTTACTTGATAAGTATTTCAATGAAGTTTTGTTATTTCCTGAAAAAGTTGTTATTCAAAGTTGTTACTATATTCCAGCGGGGAAACGTCAAGCGGATAAGGCAGTAGATGGGGTAGATGTGTTATCTGAAGATGTTAATGCATGATACCATGCATCCCTGGTATCATGGGGGTCTGCGGCTCTTACGCACGCAGCTTCGCAGAGCAGAGCGACTGTGGCGTAAGAGTCCTTCACCCACCTCACTTACATTCTTTAAATCCAGCTACTCTCACTATCGCTTTTCTGTCCATCTCGCCAAACGCACATTTTTCTCTAACGCCATTCTGAATGCCCCAAATCAGACTCGGCACCTTTATTCCACCCTCCGGTCTCTTACCTCCCTTCACTCCCCAGCCTCAGCTCCTCCGGTCCTTCCCTCTCCTCAGCCTTCCCTTCTAGCCGCCTGCTTCAGCAATAAGATCTCTTCTTTGAGAGCTTCTTTACCTTCCTGCCCTGCTCCGATTCTCTCCCCTCCCCCCACTGCTTCTCCCCCCTCTGCTTCTCCCCCCTCCCCCCACTGCCTCTCCCCCGCCCATCTCACAAACCTCTCACTGTTGGGCATCCTTCTCACTGATCACTCCTCCTGAACTTCACCATCTCATCTCCTCTTCAAAGAAGACCTCCTGCTCTCTAGACCCTATTCCTTCCTCCTGGCTCCTGGAATCCTCACTGGGTCTCCTTCCCTATATTCTTTCTATGTTTAACTCCAGTCTTTCCACAGGGTCCTTCCCCCACTCTTGGAAACATGCCTTGATTCGCCCCCTCCTTAAAAACCCCTCACTTGATCCCTTGGTTCCCGCCCATTATCGTCCTGTCTCCAACCTTCCTTTTCTCTCAAAGCTCCTAGAGAAATTCGTCTTTGCACAACTTTCACATCACCTTGACTCCACTAATTTTCTCCACCCTCGTCAATCGGGTTTCCGTCAGGGTCACAGCGTCGAAACTATTCTTCTTGCCTTTACTAACGCTCTGCATGTAGCTCATGATCGTGGTGACATCTCGGTGGCGGTTGCACTTGATCTTTCTGCTGCTTTTGATCTAGTCGACCACTCCCTCCTTCTTCTTCGTCTACGGGAAGCGGGTCTCTGCAGTATTGTTCACCGCTGGTTCCATTCCTTTCTTTCCTCTCGTTCGTGTGCTGTCCTGCCACCTTCCTCCTCTGCCCCTCCCTCGGACTCCTTCCCTCTTCCCTGTGGGGTTCCTCAAGGTTCTGTCCTGGCTCCCCTTCTTTTCAACCTTTTCTTAGCCCCCTTAGCCCTCTTAATCCAACAGTCCGGTTTATCTGCTTTTTTCTATGCTGAAGACATTATTCTGCTTCATCACACCTCCCCATCCTCCCCTGACCTCTCCGCGTTATACTCCTGTCTTTCCACTGTGACTGACTGGTTGACTCGTAATTGTCTTCACCTTAATCTCACCAAGACTATTGCTATCTGGTTCTCTCACAACAACCCATCCCCTACACTGGCCCCCTCCTCCTCTGGCTCTCCTGTTCCCCTAGTCTCCTCCTTTCGTTATCTTGGGGTTCACTTTGATTCTGATCTATCTTTCCATACTCATATATCACACGTCACCAAATCCTCCTTCTTCCTCCGACAAATCCGTGCAGTTCGCCCCTTCCTATCTCCTTCAGCTCTCACCACTTTGTTGCTATCGTTGGTGATATCACGGGTTGATTTCGCAAACTCAGTCTTCGTCGGCCTTTCCAAATCCCAACAGTCCCGCCTACAACAGATTCAGAACACAGCTGCTCGTCTGGTCACCCATTCTTCCCCCCGTGATCACATAACACCCCTACTATTTCGTCTTCATTGGTTGCCCTTTCCTCACCGTGCTCATTTCAAGCTGCTTATTCTGGTTCATAAAGCTCTCCACACAGGCACCCCTCAATACTTAACCGACCTTCTTTCCTTTCACTCTCCTAGGTACACCCCTCGCTCCTTCCATCTTAACCGCCTCACTCTTCCCTCCCCTTCCCGCGCCCACCTACAATCCACTCGTTCTTCTGCTTTCTTTTTTGCTGGCCCCGCCCTCTGGAACTCCCTCCCCTCTTCACTCCGCCTGGAACCTCACCACCCCACTTTTAAACAGAACCTGAAAACCCACCTCTTTTCCCTGGCATTTGATGTCCCCTCTCCCTTTGTGTGAATCCCACTTGTCCTATCCTCTGCTTTCCTCGTGTTTTGTTCTCCTTTATGTTTAGTCCTCTCTCTCCTGTTTTATTGCTTTTCTATCAAGAAATTGTATTTCTTTTCTATTTCGTTGGCTTTAGCCTTCTTTTAAATTTGGTTTTATTGTACACCGCTTTGCTTACCACTGAAAGGCGGTTTTTATCAAATGAAATAAAACATAAACATAAACATAAACTAATTTTCTGGACGATTTTATTGATATGATTGCTAAAAGGGCCACTTAGTTGGTTTCCTTTTCTTTTATTTCAGATAAATATTTGGGTATTGAAGACTTATTTCAAAAACAAGGACAAACTTTTTTGTGGATATAAATTGTATGTATTTCCCGATGTTTCTAAGTCTACCCAGGCCCGCAGAAGAGGCTTTCTTGCTTTAAAGTCTCATGTAGTTGAGTTGGGTACTACTTTCTTTCTTAGATACCTGTATAAATGTATAATTTCACTTCAAGGCCATACTTATATATTCTTTGATGTTTCTCACTTGGAAAGGTTTCTTTTGGATAGGAAGAAATAAGAATGTTTTGGTTTGCCTGTATGATTTTGTTGGAGGTTTTTTGTTTAACCTCTTGATTTCTCTTTTTGCTTTGTATTTTGTTTGTTTTGGGGGGGTGGGGGGGGAGGGTCAGCTCATCGTTATGTGGACTAATACAATTTATGGTGACTATTTAGTTGCTTATGTATTTTTTTTATTCTTCTTGGATTATTGCATGTTTTCAAATGCTTATGATTGTAATATATATTATATTTGTTTCAATAAGCATATTGATGATAAATTTTTATCAATGGTGTGTCAAGCTGTGTATTTATAGATCATAGGTTTACAAGTTCACGTAAACAAAATAAAGTCCAAAATAAAAATCAAAAGTGGACACCAACACTGTCATAGTCAAACTGTGCCAAAAAATGTTGAAAACTGTCATTTATCTTTTAAAACCATCGATATTCTTAAATGCATCAGAAGGCTTTCACAACTTTCAAAAATATCCACCGAATCAATTTTCTTCGTGCAACATAACTGCTATTTGTGTGTGTTAGAGGGGGAAGAATTGCTAAAATAGTGTGGGGGAAGGGGGATATTCAAAGGCATTTACACGGTTTGCGCATCTGCAAACCACGTGAATGCCGCTCACCAAGGTATTCAGAGGCACTAACCCAATTAGTGCTGCTGAATATCCCACAGCTACCTGCTTACCCTCAGGGCATTCCGGGGGGTGGAACGGGGATGGCACCGCAGGTTATTTGGGCAGTGGTGATATTCAGCTGCTACCCAGTTAACCTAATCAGATAAAGTTAGGACACCTGAATGGCCAGTTTTGCAATCCGACCAGCTGCTGATTATCGTTGGATTACAAGATCGCAATCCGGGCGCCGAGAGATTCTGTGCTGGGGCCCAGGCATTGAATATCCAGGGTAAAGTTAAAGTGGCAACGGCGAGCCACTTTAACTGTGCTGGGCTGCTACCGCTGCTGAAATTTCCCCCCAGTGTGCTTACTTTGAAACTGCCACATAATGTGTGCCATTTTACTTGTGTATCTAAGGATGCCCAAAGGAATACCCGTCTATAATGCAGCTAAGCGTGCATACTTTATAGCCACCAGGAGGAGGGAAGATTTCAGACAGACAAATTTAGCCTGGTAAATCCGGCTTTGAAAAAAATTGCCCAAATAGGAAGTAATTTTAGAATAGAAATAGCTATGTTTAAAGTCCAAGAAGGAGCTGATTTTATAAAGGCAGCGTATGTGCCTTTATAAGCTAGGCTCTTAAACCAGCCCCAACAGAGCATAAATTAAAACGCACAAATTTACAGCTCCTCTGAAGCTGGTGTAACTGTACAATATGTATGTACTCTGGGCATGTTCCTGTGTATTTTATCGTAACTCTGTCTCTGCTCTACCCAAACTACTCCCCAGGGAATGGCACGCATATAAGCACGTGTGGTCTTGTAAGTGCACATATATGCATGCGAGCCCCAGCATCTCTTTTAAATTGAGGTCTTGGTAGAATTTTTAGAGGATGTTTGCACTTGAAATGTTCTACAGGACTTGTATTCCTGGATGAACTGAGAAACCACAGACCAGTGAGCCTGACAGCAGTGCCTGGCAAAATGATAGAAACTCTCATAAAGAACAAAATTACTAAACAGATAGTATAATGAAACAAAGTTAACTTTAGTCAAAGGAACTCTTGCTTCGCTGATCTGTTAACATGAATAAACGAAGATATAGTGTATGAGGATTTTCAGAAAGCATTTGACAAAGTCCATCATGAGAGACTCCAGAGGAAATTAAAAAAGCATGGGATAGGAGGCAGCGTTCTCTTGTGGGCTGGGAACTGGTTAAAACAGAAAATGGAGAGTAGGCGTAAATGACCAGGAAGGTGATCGTGGAGCACCCCGGGGATCTGTCTGGGATCAGTGCTGCATAGAAACATCACCAGATACGTACAGTGCATATGTACTCATATTTTATTTATTTATTTATTTATTTATTTATTTTATAACTTTTATATACCGCGCTATTTGTTATCAGTGCGGTTTACATACAACAAGGGTGCACAGTCAGAAGTCTGTTCTGTGCTTACATTGTAACAGGAGTTTAAACTTGGAACATACATTGTAACAGGAGCATAAACTTGGAGCAACAGGGGAACTAAAAACCTATGTACAAAATATAATTAGCTTTGGATTGTATATACAGGAGGTCTAAGGCGGGTTCAAGATACTTGTGATAGGGTGCGGTTTGTAGACATTGGCAGGTGGGCGAGTAGAGGTGGGGTGGATGCTTGAGCAAAGTGAAGTAGGAAAATGTGGTGTTTAATTGCCTTACGGAACTGCATAAGGCCTTTGATGGATCTAATTTCAGGTGGAAGTTCGTTCCAGCATTTTGGGGCATAGAAGGCGAATGATCTTTTCTTGGTCGTCTGTGTGCACTTGATGGATTCTTTGGGGATGATCAAGGTATTGTCAGTTACTGATCTTCTGAGTCTGTTTTTCGGGGTGAGGGTGATAAGGTCACTGAGTGTTGTGGGGGCTAGGTTGTTGATGATCTTGAAGATGATGAGAAGGATCTTGTATGTTAACCTGCAGTGAATAGGAAGCCAGTGGAGTTCCTTGAGTATCGGGGTAATATGGTCTGATCTTGTTAAACCACAGAGAACACGCGCGGCCGCATTCATGGCGAGTTGTAGCGGATTAAGGGTGTTCTTGGGGAGTCCATAAAGAGCCACATTTGCGTAATCAAAATGTGGGAGAATGAGGGCCTGGAAGATGGTCCTGAAGTCATTATGAGGTAACATGGGCCTGAGGTGTCTTAGCGTTCTGATTTTATTGTAAACAGCTCTGGTGGTGTTTCGTATGTGCTCCTTAAAGTTGAAATGCTGGTCAAGAGTAATCCCTAAGTAGCGAATGGAAGGTTTGCTAGGGAGTTCCGCATCTCTTACTTTTAGGGAGGATGGAGGTGAAAAATCTTTGTTCCTTGAAATGAAGAGAACCTCCGTCTTCTTGAAGTTTATGCGGAGATTTTGAGATAGTAACCAGTCAGTGATGGCGTTGAAACAGTTGATAAGGGTGGAGAAGTCTGGTTGTTTGATTTTGAATGGTGTAAACAGCAGGACGTCGTCTGCATAGATTAGAGTGGAGATATTGAAGGAGCGAATGATGTCGCATATCGGCTGCATGTATACATTGAACAGCAGCGCAGATAAGGAGGAGCCCTGCGGAACACCTTGGTGTTGGCGGAAAGGCGTGGATGTAGTGGAACCAACTCTGACATGCTGCCAACGATCCGATAGATAAGACCTACACCATTCCCAGGCGAGGCCACAGATGCCCTTCTCCTGGAGACGAGTGAGAAGTTGAATGTGATTAACGGAGTCAAATGCGGCAGAGATGTCTAGGAAAATGAGGGCGTGTAGCTAGTTGCGTATAGCCTGATATGCTTCTATATTCCCAGGCATTTGTGCAGTTTGTGTAGACATCTCTGGAGAGCTCCAGGAGACCTTTTTGCCACCAGAGATAAATGAGGTGCACTCCTAATATAAGGTTATGCATTATGAGGCAATGATGTCTCTATTGAAGTGACTTATTACAACTGATCAGTCACTTGGCAGCACCTTTGTTTTATTTTATTGTAATGTTGCTCCTGGCTTTTCTGTAAATTGTGCTCTTGGTGTAGGGGGGACACCTTGCAGTGAAATCTGTCTTCCATGCTGTTCATTATTATGACTTTGGCTTCTTACAGTCATTTGACATGCAGGTTTTATTATAGAGAACTAATCAAGTCTGAAGTGATGTTTTGTACTCTGTTTTGTAATGGTGCTTTGCTTAAGGAAAGAGTCTGGCATTGCTCACATAAGTGGGTAGCATGATATAAATAGTTGCAAAACTACAAGAGTGAAGGAATGTTTGTCATTGCATGGATAAGTGCTTATGAAATCACATGCTGATATCTATTAGCATACATGTTTTAATCTTAGTAATCTGTGAACTACCATTAAAATCGTTTTGTAGTACCTGAAGGTTGGAGGATGACTAATGTAACACCAATTTTTAAAAAGGGTTCCAGGTGTGGTCCAGGAAACTATAGATCGGTGAATCCGACGTCAGTATTGGGCAAAATGGTAGAAACCATTATAAAGAATAAAATTACTGAACGTGGAGATAGTCATGGTTTAATGGGAGACAGCCAACATGGATTTAGCCTAGCAAAGTCTTGTCTTACTAATCTGTTATATTTTTTTGAAGGTGTGAATAAACAGGTAGATAAAGGAGAACTGGTTGATATAGAGCTTGATTCCATGAGGGGCATGTCCGGGCCAACTGGACACCCCTGAACAGGACGGCTCTGATAGTCCCTGATTCTGCAGGATTGGGCACTGTGACAGCCTGGTGCCCCTGCATCACCGCGGGAGAAGTCCTCCGCACTGCACGGCCAGCCCGCCGCAGTGCTGACCGGAGTTTCTCCACTGCCCAACCCTCAGCAGGGTCTGCCAGGACCGGGATCAGGTGGCGGGGTCTCACCTTCTGCGGATGCTGTACTGCTGGGGGGCCGCCAAGCCAGGCTGCCGCCATCGTTGCTGCTTATTCCACGTCCGAGCTGGAATAAGTTGCATGGCCATCTTCCGCCCACCGGATGTATAGGGCCATGACTTGAATCAGCCCTGTATATCCGGGTGCAAGGCCCTCCCTTGCTCTGCCCACTCTCCGCCCCGTGACGTCCCCATCCAGATCTCTCCACTCTGCGGCTGTGTGCATGCGGGGAGATTGCATGCTGGAATACGGACCAGATAGTTAGTGGGGCTGAATGTCCCACCGAGAAGTACAGCCCCACTATTTGCTTTACTGAATCGGGCCCTTAGTGTATCTGGACTTTCAGAAAGCCTTTGACAAGGTCTCTTATGAGAGACTCTTGGCAAAATTAAAAAGTTATGGGATAGGAGGCAGTGTACTATTGTGGATCAGGAACTGGTTAAAAGATAGAAAGCAGTGGATAGGGTTAAATGGCCAATTTTCTCAATGGAGAACTGTGAATAGTGGAGTACACCAGGGATCTGTGCTGGCTCTGCTGCTTGTTTATCATATTCATAAATGACCTAGAAATGGGAATAACAAATAAGGTGATCAAATTTGCAGATGAGACACAATAATTCAAAGTTGTTAAAATACAAGAGGATTGTGAGAAATGGCAAGAGGACCTTAAGAACATAAGAACATAAAATATGCCATACTGGGTCAGACCAAGGTCCATCAAGCCCAGTATCCTGTTTCCAACCGTGGCCAATCTAGGTCATACGTACCTAGCAGTTTCCCCAAAAGACACAGGTTCCGCAATGCTTATACTGGGTCAAGCATTGATATCCTGGGTCCCTTCTTAATAATGGTTTATGGACCTTTCCTCCAGGAACTTGTCCAAACCTTTTTAGTCTTTAGTCTTTCTATATTCTGATAAGGTAAACAATCGATCTACGTTTACCCGTTCCACTCCGTTCATTAATTTATAGACTTCTATCATATATGCAATGAAGCTACAGGGTAAACTATTTAAGACTAATAAAAGAAAATATTTTTTCACTCAACGTGTAATTAAACTCTGGAATTTGTTACCGGAGGATGTAGTAAAGGCTGTTAGTGTAGCTGGGTTTAAAAAAGGTTTGGACAAGTTCCTGGAGGAAAGGTCCATAAACCATTATTAAGAAGTGACCGAAGATATCAATGCTTGACCCAGTACAAGCATTGTGGAACTTGTGTCTCTTGGGGAAACTGCTAGGTATATATGACCTAGATTGGCCACTGTTGGAAACAGAATACTGGGCTTGATGGACCTTGGTCTGACCCAGTATGGCATATCTTATGTTATTATGTTCCCCTCAGCTGTCTCTTTTCCAGGTTAAAGAGCCCTAACCTTTATAGCCTTTCTTCATAGGAGTATCCTTCCATCCCCTTTACCATTTTGGTGGCTCTTCTCTGAACCTTTTCTTTTTTTTGTATCTTAAAATTTATTCAGCAAAAACACAAACACAATACACAACATCTGTAAAGCACTTTGGTTGAACAGGCGTAGCACCGGTATCTCTAACATCTCTTATGTGTGCGCTTACAGTGCCTTCAGAAGCACCGCCTGTTACTCCAACCCCCTTCACCTTAACCCTAACTTGAATATCTTACCACCTGCATTAACCTTCATACTCCCTCCTTATTTTACCCCTACCCACGCCCCCAACCCCATCTTCCATTCCCCCCTGCTTAACCATCCCCACACCCCTTCCCACTGTCTCCCCACCTTCTCCCATTCCCCCTTCTTCAGCCCTGTTAACCTGTGCATTTGATATAATTCTGCCATGCATCGTGCATATTTTTCTATTGGTGGCATACCCCCCTGCTTCCAATGTAGTGCATTTTCACATCTAGCCGCAAGCATACATTGCCACACTATACTCCAATTCCCTTCTCCCTCGTCCTTCTTCTTTAGTAAGAGACATAATTCCGGCATCAGGTTAATTCTAGCGCCTGTTATGCCCTCTATAATATCTCCAATATTCTCCCAATACTGTTGTACTACCGGGCATGTCCACCAAATATGCAACCAGGTTCCTTTCTCTCCGCACATCCTCCAACATTCAGCCGTCCCGCATGCCCCCGCTTTATACAATCTCTCCGGTGTCAAGTACCACCGGGACAGCACTTTCCATCCATTCTCACGCAGGGACGTGGCGATGGACGCCCTCGCTATGCCTTGAGCTATTCGCTCCCACTCCTCTACCTCCCACGTTACCCCCAAATCCTTCTCCCACGCCTTCATGTAACTTAATTTCTCCCTCCCTCTCTCAGTTAATCCTTTATATATTCGAGAAATGACCCTTTTCCTCCCCAGCAAACCCAGACAACTGCTTTCAAACCATCCTGGGTCCTTTACAATGTCCTGCCAATGCTTTCTCTGCTTCACGTATGAACCTATCTGTAGATAATGCAATCTGTCATTTTCGTGCAACTGATACAAGTCTCGCATGCCCTCAAATTCTCTTACCCCTTGCCCAAAGATTATCTGGGGCACTTGTTGTAGCCCCTGTTGTGCCCACCTTTGCACTACCATCACATCCGGGCCTTTTCCCTCTTCACAACAAGCCAGTAATGACATCACTCGCGTCCACCTCTTCTCCCCTATCAACCTCTTCCTATGTAGCTGCCACACCCCCAGAGTATGACCAATCATCGGATTCTCGCCCTTGCTTCCCTTCCCTCCCCATACCATTCTCTCCAACTCACCCGGTCGAAATCCCACTTCCTCCATCACCACCCAATGCTTATGTTGCTCCCTCAGCCAAGAGTAAACCGCCCTCAACTGCGCCGCAATGTAGTACTTTCTGAAATTGGGAACCCCCATGCCTCCCTCCATCCTTGCCACCTGCAGAGTTCTGCTACACAAAAAATATTCGGTCTGCTTCAGAACGACTAGCTTTGCTCAATAATAAAAAAAGTCGCTCACAAATTAACTCAAAATGGCTCCATCTTAAACTTCCATCGAATGCAAAAAAAACATCATACAACCACACTCAGTTATGACACTGGGTCTCAGACTCTGATGGTACTGCTTCCTGACTCGCGTCCACGAAAGCACTGTACCGAATTGCATCAACGACCCAATGAATATTCACAACGAGTAGGTCGGTCTGATAAAAATATCAATATACTTCAAAGGAATACTCCCATAAACTTCTGTATTCTGAAAACCGGCTCCTCGTTGTGACTCAAAGCACGCTCATGATCCCGACGCTTGCCTCAGGTACCCTCTCCGCATTTCACTTATATGGTTCCTCAGGGGATCTATCTTGTACTCATAACCTCGCTGTATAAAAAACAAACAAACAAATACACATAATATACTAACAGCCATCTACTTCTAATTTCACCATACCTCATACCCTAAAAATCAAACAGGCTCATACCGTCAATGCTGCAAACGCTCTAATTTCCACGACCCGCCGTTACAAACTTCTTATAAACTTCAATCCAGGGCGGAAGAGACGCCGCGCATGCGGAATCTAAACCACAAACCTCTTTTTCAAACCACCACCTAAGACGTCATCCCCAGGACTCCCCTTACTCTCCTCCAATCACAAGAAACACTAAAAAGGACCAACCCGCACTCTAAAAACCAATGCTGTACCTCACTACACTCCCTCCAATACACTCTACACTATACATCCACTTGGCACAGGAACAAACCATTCACCTACTATTAAACCTCCTAACTTTCAAGATGAATGTAAATGTAAACAGCTATACTAGAGGACCGGACTTGCTTACTAACCTGCTCAAAACGCTCGTAAAGGACCTACTGGAGACAAACAGCCCAGTCAATCCCCGCGTTGAGCCCATCTGGTTCCACTGTCTTAAGTCTAAAAATCCAGCATTGTTCAGTGGTAACTAATACTGTGTCAAGGGTGCGTGCACCCTGATTCTTAAACACCTGATCCAAGCAGAAACTGCGCAGATCCGAAAATTGATGTCCTGCACTTATACAATGACGAACAATAGGGGCTTCAAGCACTTTATGTTTTAATCTACTTCTGTGCTCCCTGAGCCTAACTCGGAGGGGACGCGTAGTTTTTCCAATATAAGCCAACCCACACGGACATAGAATCACATATACCACATTATTAGAGGCACACGTAGTTGCATGTTTCAAAAACACCGTTTGACCTGCATAGTGGAACCGAGTCAAAGGTAAAGCCACCGCACACATATCACAAAAACCACAACTTCGGTGACCCCTCTCACTAGGAACCGGAACATCTGTTAGTGAACTAACCTCTGCTGGACTTAACCTGTCTTTCAAATTCCGATCCCTCTGCCAAACACACCGTATCCTCTTATTTTCCAACCCAGGGATAGTGGTCAAGACCTTTGTATGAGTATGAATCACTTTCTGTATAGCTGTGCTTAACGGTGAAAATCTAGTGATAAAATTCACAGTATCTATCTCAAAGTTAGCACGAGGATTCAAAGAAGCACTTTCTATCAGTAAACTACGACGATTGTACAACGCCCTACGATAGGCTCTATGAATGGTCTCCTTAGGATAGCCCCTCTCTAAGAAGTTGTTACGAAGACGTTTAGATTTCCGTTTAAAGTCACTCTTATCTGAACAGTTCCTCCTAAACCGCAGGAACTGAGAGAAAGGGAGACCTTCCTTTAATCGGGGAGGGTGCATGCTACTAAAATGCAAAAAAGTGTTCCTGTCGGTGGGCTTCCTATAAATCGAAGTCTCCCATCCTGCCACACCCCGGCTTACCTGAACATCTAAATAACCTAGAGAATCTATGTGGTGAGTATAGGTGAACCGAATGTTGGGATCTAATTGGTTAATCCAATCCATAAACCCCTCTAACAAGGTAGCTGTGCCCCTCCACAACAGAAAGACGTCATCTATGTACCGCCTCCATTCTAAAATATGAGAGGCGTAAGGAGAAGACACCATCCAATTGCGCTCAAACTGCCCCATATAAAAATTAGCCACCGACGGGGCGCAGGTAGCGCCCATCGCGACTCCCGAAATTTGTTGATAAAAAATACCTTGAAAAACGAAATAATTGTGTGTAATGGCCAAGCGAGCTAAATCCAACAGGAACTGTAATCTCTCCTCTGAAACATCCTCCCTCTGCATCAAAACCATCCGAATTACCTCCAAAGCTGCCCCTTGCGGAATACTCGTATAGAGGGAAACTACATCTAAAGATACTAAAAGCACCTCCGGACTATTAGCCCATACATCTAGTTCTTTCAATATTGACAAAAAATGGGTAGTGTCCCGCAAATATGATGGAATGCTACTGAGGAGAGGCCGAAGAAAAGAATCCAGGAACACAGATAATGGTTCTAATATACTACCTCTGGTAGACACGATCGGTCTACCTGGAGGTTGGGTCAGATTCTTGTGGATCTTAGGAACCGTATAGAACTTAGCTGTGCCAGGAGCTGCTGCATTCAAATATCTAAACTCTTTTCGCGTAATAAACTTAGCTTGCAAAGCAGCTAACGTTATCTGTTTGATTTCCTGCTGTAATGACTCTTTAGGATCTATTGCTAGGATTTTATAAACCTTCGGATCTCTTAACTGGGCTTGAGCTTCTGCAACATAATACTCACTAGACATTACCACTACCGCCCCGCCCTTATCTGCACGACGTATCACTATATCACGCTGCTTCTGCAAATCTAACAGGGCTAAATTTTCTGCCTGGGACAAAGCCGTGCGGCAAAGGCGACGTGACTGTTCTAATGCCTGTACATCTCGGATAACTAATTGTTTAAACACCTCTATGGCCGGGGGTACCGGACCTGGAGGGACCCAAGTTGATTTAATAGGCAAACGGCCCCTGTCTCGAGGCTCAACTAGTGGATCTGTCTCAATTGTAGAATCCAACTCAGAAAAATAGCTTTTTAAATGCAATTTCCGGACCAAACCCTCGAGGTCCAACCTAAATTGAAAAGGGTCAAAAGTAATGCAGGGGACAAACGAAAGCCCTTTATTCAATACAGTTAAAGATATCTCTGACAGTTGCTTGCCCGAAATGTTAACAACTAAATCTTCTGGCACTACTTCCGCCTCACTGCTGGTCGCTCGCGCTGTTTGCCCTTGTCTACTTCTGATTTCTTCTTGCTCTTGTCTTCTTTTTCGCTGTCCAAAAAAACTTTCTCAATTTTAGACGAGGCGCTCGAATCAGTAGAAAGCGTGTCATCGGAGGTGTCTTCAAAGGCAACCTTCTTCTTAGGTCTCCTAACTCGTTTGGCGTTCATCCAAGGATAAACAAAACCAACCGTGTAGTCCAAATGATCTCTTTGTAACTTTTTTGTTTTCTTCAACATGATTTCCTGATGAAAAGCGGTAACTTGTTTCTGCAATTCAGTATGCTTAGCTGTATAAACGTCCTCTGATCCAGCTGCTTTCAACGAAGCTTGAATGGATGTGATCTTTTCCATTGTATTCATTGGGTCGTTGATGCAATTCGGTACAGTGCTTTCGTGGACGCGAGTCAGGAAGCAGTACCATCAGAGTCTGAGACCCAGTGTCATAACTGAGTGTGGTTGTATGATGGTTTTTTTGCATTCGATGGAAGTTCAAGATGGAGCCATTTTGAGTTAATTTGTGACCTGCAGAGTTCTAGCTGCCACCCTGGGTCGTTTATTTCCCCATATAAACCCCTCCACTTGCTTTTGCAGCCTAGTTAGTGCCCTTATGGGTGCCGCTACTGGCAGCACTTGAAAATAGAAAAGGAACTGGGGGAGCAACATCATTTTCACCACCGCCACTTTCCCCGACCATGATATAAACCCCCTATTCTCCAGGACCAAGCAGGAAGTCAGTCCTCACATATGGGTGTCATCGGCGCCGATGAAGCCCCAGAGGAGCATTTCCCCAGCTTTCTATGAAAGCCTTTGGGAATGCAGGCACACATGCGCGGTTCCCTTCCCGCCTAAAGGTGCCATCTTACCTCAGTCTCTTTTTTTCCGAGAAGCCCACCGGATGTGTGTCCTGTCATCCCGGATAAAAGTTGATTTTTTTTCGGCGATTCTCACTGGTTTTTCTCCCGGTTCGACGCCAGTTCCCCTCCCGCCGGGTTTGGTACACCGGTATCGATCCCGATTCTTCTTTTTCGGTTTTTGCCCTTCGTGGCTGGCGTTCGCGCCCTTTTTGGTTTTTTCTCTGGAAGGCCGGTCCTTTCACCTCGCGGGGACTCTTTTTTCCCCAATGGCTTCCAGCGGTTTCAAAAAGTGTGATTGGTGTAAGAAATTAATGTCTCTCACCGACACACACGACTGCTGCCTTCGGTGCCTCGGTCTTGATCATGACCCTAAGTCATGTGGACCATGTGGGAAGATGTCTTCCAAGGCACTCCGAAGTCGCCAGCAGCAGAATGAAAGGCTTTTCTCGGACTCAGCCTCCGGCCGGGCCCGGACCTCGCCTGAGGCCTCGACATCTCGGGATTCGGATCCCGAGCGCCGTCGAAGCTCCTCGGACAGGGGGTCCCCCGACCGGGAACGCAAGAGGAAGAAGCGGCTCGTGAGGGAGTCGTCGGAGGAGGTCCCTGGCTCCTCCAGGGCCAGGTCTAAGACCCCGACCGTCGCCCCGGGCCTGTGGAACAAGAGAAGCCTGCCAAAGTTCCTCGCGTGGAGCTGGAGTCTGCTGGACACGTAAGCCCCGTAGTCCTCAAGGACTCTCCTCCCAGAGAGCCGACGTCGGGCCCGGCGCCACCGGGGCCTGAGTCGGTGGCTGCTGCGTCTCCCGAGCTGAGTCTCAGGATGACAGCCTTGGAGAGCAGACTGTCTGCCTTCATGGAGCAGCAGCGGGCACTGATGGCCAGCCTGTCTGGTGCATCTGCCCCGACCACCGGGACATCGACTCTGAAGTCGACCCCGGAGACTGAGCCGATACTCGAGTCCATCATGGCTCCAAGTCGACCTCGGTCACGGTCTCCCTCGACCTCCCGTTCGGGACCGAGGGAGTCGACGCCGGTGCCTCTGGCGTCGGGGCGGGTGCTCCAGGGCCCCACGGGGTCGGACCCTGACTCCTCGTCCGACGAGTCCGCCTGGGAGACGGAGGATGAGGAGTCCCCCGATACGTTCAAGACTCGGTGCGTCCGGAGGATACTCGGTTCTCAGAGTTCGTCCGGGATATGGCCACTGCCTTGGCTATTCCAGCGGACCCCGAGGAAGAGCCTCGAGCTGAAGAGCTCGAAGCCCTGCAGTATGACTCTCCTCCGAAGGAGGTCTTTACTGTCCCTGTTCCTCCGATGCTGGAACGGCTCCTCTTCCGGATGTGGGAGGCACCGGCCTCAGCGCCGGTTTTAAGCAAGCGAGTCGACTCGATCTATCGACTCAGAAAGAGCCCTGGCTTTCAAAAGGCACAGCTACCACACCATTCCATGGTTGTGGAATCGGCCATGCATCGTCTGAAGAGTCAGAAGATGCACTCTGCGGTGCCCCCTGGCAGGGAGGCCTGGAACCTCGATGGTGTGGGTAGAAAGTGCTTCCAGGGCTCGATGCTTGCTTGCCGTGTCCAGTCTTACCAGCTGTACATGGGCATGTACTTGCGAGACCTGGCCAAGGAGTTGGCCGGGTTCTCTGCTGGTCTCTCCGGGGAACCCTTGCAGAGATTTAAGTCCTTGTCCTCGGGGATTCGGGACTGCTCGAAGTTTGTCCCGTGCCGCCTACGATGGCTTCGAGGCTTCGGCCCGAGTTGCGGCAGCCAGCATCGCGGCTCGACGCCAGGCATGGCTGCAGTCATCGGACCTCGAGCCATGGGTTCAGGACAAGTTGGTCGATGTCCCTTGCCGAGGTGAAAACCTTTTTGGCAAGCCCATGGCCGAGAAGGCCGCACAGCTCGAGACTGAGCACCTTACAAAGACAAGGCTGTCTAGGAAGACCTCTGCCCCTTCTCACAAGAAGAAGGCCTCGGGTAAGAAGCCCTTTTACCCGAGGAAGGGCACTGCCTACAAACAGTACCCTCAGTATCAGGCTGCCCAAGCTGCACCCCAGGGTCAGCAAGCCAAGGGGCAGGGTAATGGGCCCCGTAGGCAGAGGACCCCCAAGCCTCCGGCCCCTGCTCCCACTCAGCAGGGTGGGGGTTTTTGACTCCTTGAGCATAGCCTCTCAGTCCCTGCTCTCCCAACCCTGCACAGGAGGTCGCCTCGCCCTCTTTGCCCACCAGTGGCCCCACATAACTGGAGACAGTTGGGTGTTGAACATAGTCCAAAGGGGCTATGCACTACATTTTCACCAACTGCCTCCGCCATACTTTCCAGGGGAGCCTCCAAGGCCTCCCCTGCACACAGATCTTCTCCTCCAAGAGCTCCAAGGTCTGTTGGTGGACAGGGCGGTGGAGCCTGTGCCTCCCCACTTGCAAGGTCAAGGGTTCTACTCCAGGTATTTCCTGGTACCCAAGAGAACCGGTGGCCTTCGACCTATTCTGGATCTCAGGAACCTAAACAAGTTCCTAGAGAGAAAAGTTCAAGATGCTTACTTTTGGAACACTTCTGCCCTACCTCCAGTAGTGAGATTGGCTATGCTCCTTAGATCTAAAGGATGCGTACACTCACATCCTCATTCATCCAGACCACAGAAAGTACCTCAGGTTCATTGTGGGAGGAAATCATTATCAGTACAGAGTACTGCCCTTTGGCCTAACTTCTGCTCCCAGAGTCTTTACCAAATTCCTGGCAGTGGTGGCGGCCTACCTGAGAAATCAGGGAATCTTTGTCTTCCCTTATCTGGACGACTGGCTCATCAGGGGTCAGACGTGCCAGGAGGCCCGACAGGCCACTCTCAGAACTATTGCTCTTCAGAGCTTGGGATTTGTAATAAACTTCGCAAAGTCCACTTTGCTCCCCTCCCAGAACTTGGAGTTCATAGGGGCAAGGCTGGACTCTGCCCTGGCAAAGGCATTCTTGCCAGCAGACAGAGCCCAAAGACTGATGGACTTGGCAAATCTGTTTCTCAGCGGGTCAGTAGTCTCCGCCAGACTCTGCCTGAGGCTGCTTGGCCACGTGGCTTCGACAGTTCATGTCACCCCCAATGCCAGGCTCCATATGCAGCCTGCACAGTGGTGCCTTCGGAGTCAGTGGTCTCAGGCCACAGGCAGCCTCAGAGACAGAATAAGGGTGTCCAAACCATTTCTGGACTCCCTCAGCTGGTGGCTGCACCCACCCAATCTTCTGAAAGGGGTACCCTTTCAAATTCCTGGGTACACAGTGGTGCTGACCACAGACGCCTCCCTGCAGGGCTGGGTAGCTCATTGTCTGAACAAGTGCACCCAGGGCCTGTGGTCTCCTTGGGAGGCGGCACAGCAGTTCAATCTCCTGGAACTCAAGGCTATTCGACTAGCACTCAAAGTTTTCTCTCCTATCCTGGCTCATCAATCTGTCCTGGTTCAGACAGACAACCAAGTGGCCATGTTTTATGTGAACAAACAGGGCAGGACTGGGTCCAGACTCCTTTGTCGGGAGGCACAGGACCTTTGTTCCTTTGCCCTCAAGCACAACATGCTCCTCAAGGCTGTGTACCTTCCAGACCAGGAAAACTTCCTGGCAGACAGGTTAGCAGGATTTTACAGCCCCACGTTGTGGCAGCTGCATCCTTTGGTAGTTCAGAAGATCTTCCTAAAATGGGGTCTTCCTTTGATAGATCTGTTTGCCAGTCCACTGAACAAGCAACTGCCAAAGTTCTGCTCCAAGCGACCGCATCCTCTGCGGCTTGCAGCAGATGCTTTTCTAATTCCATGGTCTCAGGGCCTCCTGTATGCGTTTCCTACCACGCCCTTGGTGGCCCAAACTCTGTTTAAGATTCTTCAGGACAAGGCCTCGGTACTGCTGGTGGCTCCCAGGTGGCCCAGACAGCCTTGGTTCCCACTTCTGCTTCAGCTGGCGGTGGATTCTCCACTGCCTCTGGGGTTGCAACCCGACCTTCTCTCTCAAGATCAGGGTTCCCTTCTTTACCCCAATCTCAAGGCTCTCAATTTGATGGCCTGGAGGCTGCAAGGGTAATTCTGGCTTCCTGGGGCCTCCCTCAGGAAGTTGAGGAGGTTGTCCTAGCCTCTAGGAAACAGTCCACTAGGAAAACCTATGCTCTCAAATGGAAAAGGTTTTCTCTGTGGTGTCAGCTACGTACAGAGGATCCTTTCTCCTGTACTGTACCAGTAGTGCTTCAGTACTTACTGCACTTATCCAATCAGGGACTTAAGTCCAATTCTGTTCGGGTACACCTCTAAGCTCTAGCAGCTCACCACTCACTGGTGGAAGGACATTCTCTGTCGGTTCACCCCTTGGTGTCCCGCTTTCTCAGAGGCTTGCTTTTGCTCAAGCCTCCAATCCGTCCTCCTGCTCCTGAGTGGGAGTTGAATGTGGTCTTGCAGAAGCTGACTCGCCAACCCTTTGAACCGATGGCTACTTGCCCTCTACGCTTCCTGTCCTGGAAGACACTCTTCTTAGTAGCCTTTACCTCGGCTAGGCGAGTGAGTGAGCTTCAGGCCCTGGTCTGTGATAGGCCTTACACTCGCTTCTATAGGAACAGGGTAGTCCTTAGGACTCATCCAAAGTTCCTCCCAAAAGTTGTCTCCTCCTTTCACCTTAACTAAGAGGTGGTTCTTCCAACATTCTTCCCTAGGCGTCTTGCAAGCCAGGCTGAAGCAGTCCTGCATACCCTGGACTGTAGGAGGGCCTTATCCTTCTACGTTGACCGTACGCAGGGACATAGAAGGGCTACTCAGCTCTTCGTATCCTTTGACCCTAATAAGTTGGGGTTGGCTGTGTCCAAGCGTACCTTGTCCATCTGGGTGGCTGACTATCACCTGGGCTTACAAGGCGGCTGACCTTCCTTTGAAGGGTCGGGTCACGGCCCACCGTGTCAGGGCAATGGCTGCCTCAGTGGCTCATCTCCGCTCTGTGCCCTTGGTAGACATCTGCAGGGCAGCAACTTGGTCTTCAAGCCAGACTTTTGCGGCCCATTACTGTCTGGAGAGGGAGTCCCGTAGAGACAGTGCTTTTGGCCAAGCAGTACTCTGGAATCTCTTTAAGGTTTAGGCAACTCCTGCCCTCTGTTGGGCTACCGGTGGAGGTTGTGTCAGTGAAAAGCCTTTCTTTGCTGTTGGGACTAGAGGGAGTTCTCTTGTTCAACCTGGGTTCCTTGGTAGCTCAGAGCTAGGGAGTCACCCATATGTGAGGACTGACTTCCTGCTTGGTCCTGGAGAAAGAGTAGTTACTCACCTGTAACAGGTGTTCTCCAGGAGCAGCAGGAATCAGTCCTCACAACCCTCCCTCCTCCCCTGGGATTTGCAGTTGTACATAGTTTAATTTTTTTTTTCATTTTTGTGTTCTGTTCTTGGCTATGTCATTTGACTGAGGTAAGATGGCACCTTTAGGCGGGAAGGGAACCGCGCATGCGTGCCTGCATTTTCA
The DNA here is from genome assembly GCA_033557465.1 of Ichthyophis bannanicus. Lineage (NCBI taxonomy): Eukaryota > Metazoa > Chordata > Amphibia > Gymnophiona > Ichthyophiidae > Ichthyophis > Ichthyophis bannanicus. The sequence goes on along the minus strand of CM066040.1, from coordinate 149,528,565 downwards.
GAGGCTTTCATAGAAAGCTGGGGAAATGCTCCTCTGGGGCTTCATCGGCGTCGATGACACCCATATGTGAGGACAGATTCCTGCTGCTCCTGGAGAACACCTGTTACAGGTGAGTAACTACTCTTTTCTTCTTTCCTTTTATATTTAAAAAAAAACAAAACTTTCTTCTGGAATTTCTTCCAGCTACTTTTTCCTTCAGGTGCCACGCGCCATTTTGGGCACTAGGCCCAATTTTCCCTCTAACATGGAAAAACCCGCTTCGGGTTTTAAAAAGTGTTCTAAGTGTGGCGGTACCATCTCCGTCACCGACACCCATGAGTGGTGCCTCAAATGTTTAGGTCCTGACCACTCTATTTCAGAGTGTGTTGCCTGTGGGATGATGTCGAAGAGGGGTCGGCAAAACCGAGCTGCTAAACTTAGCATCCTTTTTCCCTCCGATGCAGCATCTGTGGCATCGACGTCTTCCAGGGCTTCATCTTCCTCCCATGGATCTCAGGTAACTAAACATAAATCTGGCCGGTCCTCAAAGGGTAGATCTCCTTCCAAGCATCGAGATGCCTCTGGCGTTGCCCTTGAGGGACTTGTACTGGCAAAATTGCCCCGGCGGGAGGCTTCGGCTTCCAAAGCACTAACGGGGCTCCAGGATGTTCTCGAGGCCCCAACCTCGGCAGAACTACTGGTGCCATGCTCTGGGGTACCGGCTGCTTCATCTGGTACTGATACCCAAGCATTGGCAGCGTCGATAGACCAGAGATTCTTGGCTATTGAACGCAGTCTGGGAGCTCTTCTCATGGCCTCGATGCCCTTGAAACCGCTTCAGACAATTCAATCGGTACCGGCACCGACATCGGCAGGTATTCTACTGGGACTGAGTCAAGCTTACCCATCCGGTATCGACAAGTCGGTACCGGACCCCTCCGACACCGACTTCGATCGGTACTGGTATCGTGCCTTGCACGATCACCCGGATCGGAGATACTTTGAATCCTCAGATGAGTCTCAAGACTCTGAAAGCTCCGCCGATACCAGAGTACTTCTTCCCGAGGATTATTCTTCTCCTCAATGTAGGATGTCTCCTCCAGAGGATATGTCCTTTCAGGATTTTATCCGAGATGTGGCTCGAGGTCTTTCCATCACAGTGGCTCCTGAAAAAGAGCCTAGGGCAAAGGAATTGGAAATCCTGCAATACCCTAAAGCTCCCAAGGAGGCAGCTACTTTACCTATTCATGAGATCCTGCATGATCTCATGTTAGGGATGTGGGAAACACCTCTAACCACTTCTCACTCTCGAAGGCTTGACACCATATATCGAATTCCTCCTTGTCCTGGATTTCAAAAAAACTCAGCTACCACACCATTCCATGGTGGTGGAATCAGCTATGAGAAGGATCAAGAGTGCAAAAAGACATGCATCTAATCCTCCAGGACTTGAGTGTAGGACTCTTGACGCCTTTGGACGTCGAACCTCCCAGGCTTCCATGCTTTCTGCCAGGATCAGTTCCTATATATTATATATGGGAATGTTCCTTAAGGAGGTCACAGGAGATTTAGAGCTTATGAGCCCCCTCCTTTCTGATAATAAGAGGCAGGATTACCTTGCACTTGTCAAACATGCTCAGGATGTTTCCAAGTTTGCAAATCGTGCAGCCTTTGACTGCTTTGAGTGTATAAGCAGAACCTCTGCTATTGCCATAGGTGCACATAGGATTGCCTGGCTCCAGGCATCTGACTTGGATATCTGGGTACAGGACAAACTGGGGAATATTCCTTGCACAGGAGAGAATCTCTTTGGCAAGAATTGGCAGGACAAAGCTAATGATAGATGCTGACAATATCACCCTGGATAGATTGTCTAAATCTCCAGCTGATCCTGCAAGGAAAAAATCCTACAAGAAACCATTCTTCAGTAAGAAGTAGTTTTACCCCTCCTATACCCAACAGGGACATCGTGTAGGTCAGTCTGCCCAAAAGGGACAGCAGCAACAGCCTAGGCAAAGAAAATAAAAAGCTGCTAAGCCTCAAACTGCTCAGCAGACTCAGCCTCCACAGGGGCTTTGACTCCTATCTAGAGAACTTTGTCTTCCTGGCCCAGAACGGCCCAGAACCCTCCACCATCCCAGGAAGGTTATGTCATTTTGCCCTCAAATGGGAGCAGATAACAGCAGAAAGTTGGACTGTGTCCATTGTAAGAGAGGGATACAAGCTTCACTTCCTCAGCATGCCCCCTCCTACAATGGTAAGACAGTTCAATTCTCAGACCTCTCTCAACGCCCAGTTAGGTCAAGAGGTCACTTTCCTTCTTGTCCAAGGGGCAATAGAAGAGGTACCATTTCCCAACAGGGTACAGGGTTCTACTCCCCCTATTTCCTTATCCCAAAGAAAACAGGAGGACACAGACCCATTTTGGACCTCAGAGAATTGAGCAAATTCCTGTTCAAAGAGAAGTTCAAAATGATTTCTCTGGGAACTCTGCTGCCATACCTTCAGAGTCAGGCTTGGCTTTGTTCTCTAGATCTCAAGGATGCGTACACTCATGTTCTCATCCATCCAACTCACCGAAAGTTTCTTCGCTTTCTATTTCAAGGGAATCACTACCAATACAGAGTTCTTCCTTTTGGCCTGGCTTCGGCACCAAGGGTGTTTACAAAATGCATGGCTGTGGTGGCAACATTTCTTCGCACCCTGGGAATATTCGTCTTCCCTTACTTAGACGACTGGCTCATTCGAGCCCCTTCAGAGCCAGAGGCCAGGGTTGCTCTCTCGCACAGTGCGCATCCTTCAGTATTTGGGACTTGTCATAAACTTCCCAAAATCCAACCTAGCTCCCACTCAGTCTCTAGAGTTTATAGGCGCTCTGCTGGATACCAGACAGACAAGGGCCTATCTTCCACAGCCCCGCTGCCTTCGCATGGTGCACTTAGCTTCCCAAGCAGTGCTAAAACTTCACCTCATTGCTCAGGAAATGTTATAGTTGCTAGGCCACATGGCATCCACTGTGCATGTGGTTCCTTATGCTCGCCTCCATATGCCATGTACAGCTGGTAAGACTGGACACGGCAAGCAAGCATCGAGCCCTGGAAGCACTTTCTACCCACACCATCGAGGTTCCAGGCCTCCCTGCCAGGGGGCACCGCAGAGTGCATCTTCTGGCTCTTCAGACGATGCATGGCCGATTCCACAACCATGGAATGGTGTGGTAGCTGTGCCTTTTGAAAGCCAGGGCTCTTTCTGAGTCGATAGATCGAGTCGACTCGCTTGCTTAAAACCGGCGCTGAGGCCGGTGCCTCCCACATCCGGAAGAGGAGCCATTCCAGCATCGGAGGAACAGGGACAGTAAAGACCTCCTTCGGAGGAGAGTCATACTGCAGGGCTTCGAGCTCTTCAGCTCGAGGCTCTTCCTCGGGGTCCGCCGGAATAGCCAAGGCAGTGGCCATATCCCGGACGAACTCATGTTGTCCCTACATGATTGTTTTCAACAGCCTTTAAGGTTGGCTTTTACACGGGGCAGTAATTTGAATAACTACTTGGTAAAGACAGCTTTGTCTCTTGACAGACCCGTTTTACCGGGTTCTGCTGGGGGCCATTATCCCTGCAACACTTGCAAATATTGTGAACAGACGCTTTCTGGTTTGATTTGGCAACATCCCACTACTGGCCGCACATATACACGGCGGTGGAAGACAACATGTCTTACTTCTCATGTAGTATATCTGCTGAAGTGTTCGTGTGGACTTTTGTATGTGGGACGTACCATTCGTTCAATGCGACAACGTCTTGCGGAGCATGCTTCACGTATTAAAAATAAAATTCTAACAGCTCCGATTGTAGAACATTGTGAAGTTTTATCCCATACTTTTGAGGACTTGTTCTGGACTGTTATTGATCATGTGCCCTTTGACCCATGAGGGGGCGATCGTGAACAAAAATTACAACGTTTAGAACAACGTTGGATCTTTGATCTACATACTATCCAACCCTATGGTCTGAATCGGGACATTGATTGGATCACCATCTTATGACGTCGAGCTTGAAGATCTGTAGTCTTATCCAAAGTATTTGACCAATAGCGGTGTGGACACCTCTGACAGTGAGGCTTTCACGCTTCTGATTGGGTTTCCCCTATTTAAAGCGTCGGGTTTGCCAAAAGCCATTGATCACAGAACGCCCAAGCCACAACGATGGAGTTTTTGTTGCATATTTGAAAGGATTAACACAAGTGCAAGTTTGGCGAAGATAAGTAATCATTTTATCACACTAGGGTGAAATCTTAAAAAATAAAAGTAGTCTACCGTCTGGCGGGGGTTAGGAAAAACAGTTCTAACCCTCCCCCGGTGGGCTCCGACAAAATAATATAGTAATTGGGTTTAATTTTATGATGGCTCTATAGTTACGCCTCCATATGAGAGCAGCCCAGGGGACCTTATCCACTCAGTGGACTCAAGCGTCAGATTGCCTGTCAGACAAAATAGCAAACTCAGATCGCCTTATTTTGTTTCTCCAATGGTGGCAGTCACCCAAAAACCTTCTGGTGGGGTCTCCTTTTCAGCAACCCCCACCCCAAGCCACTCTAATAACAGATGCTTCACAGGTGGGTTGGGGAGCCCACCTGCACGGCCTCTCTACCCAGGGTACCTGGACTCCACAGGAGACCTTTCTTCATATCAACCTCCTGGAGGTCAGAGCAATCTTCCTTGCTCTTCGAGTATTTCACACCCGGCTTAGCTACAAGACAGTCCTAGTTCAAACGGACAATCAGGGAGCCATGTTCTATGTGAACAAGCAGGGCGGAACAGTCTCTCTGTCGCTGTGCATCGAAGCTTTGCAATTATGGGCCCTTGCAAGAGAGCATCAGATTTTTCTTCTTGCGATGTATCTTCCAGGCATTCAAAACTCTTGGTCAGACAGATTCAGTTGAGTTCTGCTTCCACACGAATGGTCTCTCCATGCAGACCAGGTGGCCCAAATTTTTCAAATTTGGGGAACCCCGGACATAGACCTCTTTGCAAGTCCGCTGAATGCCAAACTTCACCGGGTCTGTTCCAGAATTCCGGCTCGAGGTTGTAAGGCCAGGGATGCTTTCTTCCTTCATTGGGGTCAGGACTTCCTGTATGCCTTTCCACCCATTCCCCTAATTCCCCAAACCCTCTTCAAGCTTCAGAGAGACAGAGGTCATATGATCCTCATAGCTCCACGTTGGCCACGGCAACCGTGGTACCATCTGCTCCTACATCTCTCTCAAGCTCCGCCTCTGGAGTTAGGATCTGCTCCAGATCTTCTTTCTCAAGAGGACGGGATGCTGTGGCATCCCATTCCCCAGTGTCTGCATCTCAGGGCCTTCTTGCTGAAAGCCTAGAACTTCACGGTCTTAACCTTTCCCAGCAGGTAAAGGATATCGTTCATGCTTCCAGGAAACCTTCCAGAAGACACTCTTATGCATTCAAATGGAAAAGGTTTACCATATGGTGTTCGCAGAAGGGTCTTAACCCTCTTGCGATACCTCTGGAGTACCTCCATTTATCAAATGCAGGGCTTAAGACCAATTCAGTGAGTCCATTTGAGTGCTATTGCAGCTTCTTTCAAGCCTCTCAATGGACAACCTATTTCCTCTCATCCTCTCATAGCGAGATTTATGAGAGGCCTTCTTTCAACTAAGCCTCCCATTAAGCCCCCACCAGTAGCATGGGACTTGAATCTGGTACTTGGGCAGCTCATGAAACCGCCCTTTGAACCATTAGCCACTGCCTCTTTGAAATTCCTTTCCTTGAAGGTTATCTTTCTCATTGCAATCACATCAGTACAGTGAATTGCAAGCTTTGGTGGCTGATCCTCCTTATACGAAGTTCCATCATGATAAGGTAGTCCTTGGAACTCATCCACACTTTATGCCAAAGGTGGTTTCGCCTTTTCATTTGAACCAAGAGGTTTACCTTCCTGTATTCTTTCCAAGGCCTCACGCCTCAAATGCAAAAATGAACCTTCATACTTTGGACTGTAAAAGAGCTTTGGCCTTTTACTTGCAAAGGACACAGCAACATAGAAAATCCTCTCAACTCTTTGTTGCTTTTGATCCTAGTCATTTGGGATTTCCAGTCTCCAAAAGGACATGGTCCAACTGGATTGCACAGTGTATATCTTTTGCCTATGAGAGTAAGAACCTTCCTCTTGAAGACCATGTCAGAGCTCACAGTGTGAGAGCCATGGCAGCCTCAATGGCTCATCGTCACTCTGTGTCTATCGATAACATCTGTCGAGCAGCTACTTGGGCTTCGGTACATACCTTCACAGCCCATTACTGCTTAGACAAGGACTCCCGCCGGGATGCCTTGTTTGGTCAGGCTGTTCTTCAACACCTGTTCCAGAATTAATCAACTCCTACCCACCATCCCTGGTAGGGATGCCAGAGATCCATGGAGGGAAGTGAAGCCCTTTCACAAGGGCACACAACTTTCTGGGGCCATCTCCCTGGCATCTGCAGCTAGAGAGTCCCCATATGTGAAGACTACATTCCTGCTTGTTCCTGGAGATAGCATAGTTACTCACCTGTAAAAGGTGATTTCCGGGAACAGCGGGAATTTAGTCTTCACAACCCGCCCACCTCCTTTCAGAGTTGTATTTATCTCCCTCTCTTTCCCTCTCCCTTTTGTCTCGGCTATAAACTCAACTGGAGAGGGACAGTTGGGAAAGGCAGGAAGGCAGCACATAGGCGCTGTGGGATGCTCCCAAAAGCTTTCCTATTGGCCCTGGGGAGCGTTCCCGTGCAGGCTCCGTCGGTACCGACGATACTCATATGTGAAGACTAAATTCCTGCTGTTCCCGGAGATCACCTTTTACAGGTGAATAACTATGCTTCGCCTTCCTCTGAACAGTTTCCAGTCTTTTTACACCCTTTGCAAGATATGGCTCCAAAACTGAACACAGTATTCCAAGTGAGGCCTCACCAGTGACTTATACAGTGGCATTAGTACCTCTTCCTTTCTGCTGGTAATTCCTCTTTGTATGCAGCCCATCATCCTCCTGGCTTTTGCCACCACCTTGTCGCACTGTTTTGCCACTTTGAGATCCTCAGAAATAATCACACCATGATCCTTCTCCTGATCTGTGCACACCAACCTCTCGCCACCTATCATGTACATTTCCCTTGGATTTCTGCTTCCCAAGTGCATGACACTGCACTTCTTTGCATTAAATCTTAATTGCCAAGCACTAGACCATTCTTCTAGCTTTTGTAGATCTTTCCTCATGTTAAGCACTCCCTCAGGGGAGTCCACTCTGTTGCAAAGTTTCGTGTCATCTGCAAAAAGACACTTTTCCATTCAGTCTTTCAGCAATATCGCTCACAAATACATTGAACATTGATGGGCCAAGGACCGAACCCTGGGGCACCCCACTAATCACCCTCCTTTCATCCGAGTGAGCTCCATTTACCATCACCTTCTGTCGCCTGTCAGTCAACCATTTTCTGATCCAGTTCACCACCTTGGGACCCATCCCCAAACTACTGAGTTTATTGATAAGCCTCCTATGAGGAACAATATCAAAGGCTTTGCTGAAATCCAGGTAGATGACATCCATTGCATGCCCCTGATCTAGTTCTTTGGTCACCCGGTCAAAGAACTCAATCAGGTTTGTTTGGCAAGATCGTCCTTCGGTAAAACCATGTTGCCTCGGATCATGCAACCTGTTGGTTTTGAGAAAGTCCACTATTCGCTCTTTCAGGAGTACCTCCATTACTTTTCCCGCCACCGAGGTAAGGCTCACGAGCCTGTAGTTTGCCACTTCTTCCCTATCACCACTTTTGTGAAGAGGTACCACATCAGCCCTTCTCCAGTCCTGAGGAACCTCTCCTGTTTCCAAGGATCTGTTGAAAACATCCTTTAATGGCCCTGCAAGAACCTCTTTGAGCTCTTTCAGTATCCTTAGATGTATCCCATCTGGTCCCATGGCGTTGTCCACTTTCAGTTTGCAAGTTGTTCTAACACATCATCTTTTGTGAATGGTGTGGTATCTACATTCCCATTTTTATATTTGGGAGTCTCAGGTGTTTCTTCTCCAGGATTTTCTTTAGTAAAAACAGAGCAGAAGTATTTGTTTAGCAGTTTCGCTTTTTCAATGTCCCTTTCCACGAGTTGGTTCCCAGCACTTTTGAGTCCTGCAATTCCACCTCTGATTTTCCTCCTTTCCCAAATATACCTGAAGAAAGTTTTGTCGTCGCACTTCACATCTTTAGCCATCTTTTCCTCTGCCTTTGATTTTGTTTTCCTTATTTCTCTTTTTGTCTCTGAGTTTGATCCTGTATTCCTTTCTGTGTTCCTCTGCAAGCTTTTGAATTTTGCGAAAGCTGTGTTTTTTGCCTTTATTTGAGCAGCCACATCTTTGGAAAACCAAATAGGTTTCCTTCTCCTTTTGTTTTTGTTTACTTTTCTTACATATTTATCTGTTGCCCCTTTTATTGCCACCTTTAGTCCATTGCAATTCAACTTTCCTTATCCCGTCCCGCCCTGCCAACTCCTCCTTCAAGTACTTGGCCATTTTACTGAAGTCAGTGTTTTTGAAGTTTAGGACTTTGAGCTTGCCCTCACATCCCTCATGAAGCCTTATGAGCCAATGGAACCCTCTTTACTTAAGCATGTTACCTGGAAAATTACTTCACCTGGAAGAATAAGTGAAATTCAAATCTTACTTTACCTATGAACCTGTGGAGCAGAAAGGCAGACAAATATGATGTATAGCTCTCAGATTATGCCTAGTTATGTCTGCACAGGACCATTTTGGGTTTTGCTATAATTAGAGAAATGAGGAAAGTTCTGTGAGTATATTACAATTTATTCTGGTAGAAAAATAGCAAAGAACACACTATTGCTCAGGAATGAGGTTTGTAGCAGCAACTAGTAGCAATCCTTATGTAAACATTAATAAATCATTAAGGACAATTACAAAGTCATGTGGCTCACTCTGCACTTAGAAGGGTGCAGAATAGAGCTCTCTAATTAACTAGATCCCACCAGCAAGAGAAACAAAGATTCTTCCTGCAGAGAAGAATTCCATGTGAGGTCCAGAGTCAAGTTCCAAAGCAGTAATAATCCAAGCCAAAAGCGCAGGCTACAGCCATTGCAGGTGAGCTGCATGAGGTGTCAGGAAACATTACAAAGCATCTGAGGTCAATGCATGATCTTGGCTTGTCCCATGGTGGTAATAGACCAGCCTTCTGTGACGCGCAGTCTCTCTTTTGTAGTGCAAGTAGTGCAAAGCAAGTTAGGTAGCAAAAGACAAAAGCTCCAGGTTTTGTCCATACAAAACATTCTTATTGTTTGTGTAGAGTTGTTATCTTGACGCATGCCCAGTTCTTGGATTGGTTAGTTCCATCGGGTAGCTGGGTGAATCAGAAAGCAGCTTTCAGGAGGTGATCATCTGCACACTAGGGTCCATGGTGAGAGATGACATGCAGGAGCAGACTAGAGCCCAATACATTCTGGTGACTTCCAAGGTCTGTTGAAGCAGCTCTGCAGATGGGAAAGGCCTAGAGGTGTGGTGCTCTGCATGAAGATAAGACAGAAGTCTGCAGTATCTACTCACATATCGTTTCTAGCAGGCAGTGATTCTGTAGCATTGACAGGTCTGAGGCCTCAGTAGCAGGAGTCCATGTTTGGTTCAAGAGTTTGGTTCTGTAGGCCACTGGCAAGCTGCAGGCATTAGCCTTTCAAACCAAATAAGAACATAACATAAGATATGCCATACTGAGTCAGACCAAGGTCCATCAAGCCCAGTATCCAGTTTCCAACAGTGGCCAATCTAGATCATACGTACCTAGCAGTTTCCCCAAAAGACACAGGTTCCACAATGTTTGTATTGGGTCAAGCAGTGATATCTTCGGTCCCTTTTTAATAATGGTTTATGGACCTTTCCTCCAGGAACTTGTCCAAACCTTTTTTAAACCCAGCTACACTAACAGCTTTTACTACATCCTCCGACAAATTCCAGAGTTTGATTACACGTTGAGTGAAAAAATATTTTCTTTTATTAGTCTTAAATAGTTTACCCTGTAGCTTCATTGCATGTCCCCTAGTCTTTCTATATTCTGATAAGGTAAACAATCGATCTATGTTTACTCGTTCCACTCCGTTCATTAATTTATAGACTTCTATCATATCTCCCCTTAGCCGTCTCTTTTCCAGGTTAAAGAGCCCCAACCTTTTTAGCCTTTCTTCATAGGAGTATACTTCCATCCCCTTTACCATTTTGGTAGCTCTTCTCTGAACCTTTTCTAAAATCGCTATATCCTTTTTAAGATACGGCGACCAGAATTGCACACAATATTCAAGGTGCGGTCTCACCATGGAACGATATAGAGGCATTATAATATCTTTTGTTTTATTTTCCATTCCTTTCTGTATCATACCTAGCATTCGATTTGCTCTCTTGGCCGCCGCTGCACACTGGGCCGAGGGTTTTAACATGGTATCCACAATGACGCCTAAATCTTTTTCCTGGGTGGTGGTTCCTAATGTGGAACCTTGCATCGTGTAACCATAGTTTGGGTTGTTCTTCCCTAGGTGCATAACCTTGCACTTGTCCACATTAAATTTCATCTGCCATTTTGATGCCCAGTCTTCCAATTTATCAAGATCCTCTTGCAATTTTCCACAATCCTCTTGGGTTTTAACAACTTTAAATAGTTTTGTGTCATCTGCAAATTTGATAACCTCACTCGTTATTCCACTTTCCAGGTCATTTATGAATATGTCAAAAAGCAGCGGACCCAGCACAGATCCCTGGGGTACACCACTATTCACCTTTCTCCATTGGGAAAATTGGCCATTTAGCCCTACCCTCTGCTTTCTATCTTTTAACCAGTTCCTGATCCACAATAGTACACTGCCTCCTATCCCATGACTCTTTAGTTTTGCCAAAAGTCTCTGATGAGGGACCTTGTCAAAGGCTTTCTGAAAGTCCAGATACACAATATCAACCGACTCACCTTTGTTCACCTGATTATTCACTCCTTCAAAAAAACATAACAAATTAGTAAGACAAGATCTTCCTTGTCTAAAGCCATGTTGGCTGTCTCCCATTAGGTCGTGACTATCTACATGCTGAGTAATTTTATTCTTTATGATGGTTTCTACCATTTTTCCCGGTACTGATGTCAGGCTCACCGGTCTGTAGTTTCCCGGATCACCCCTGGAACCCTTTTTAAAAATCTTCAGTGTCATGGAGCAAGGCAGATAGTGCCTATAAAAGTAGAAGAAAACACACAGGGCAGTTTTAAAACCGGCAGTGCAAAACACATGGCTAGAGGTTGCTATGAGCAACCAAGCAAAACAAGAGCACAGGCTGTAGGTAAACGCCCAGATAGAGAATTACGTCATGGCTCATCAGAGAAGCAGAAACAGCTGCGACAGTTTGAGCTAACAAGAGTCTCAAAGAATGACGCACTTAAAAAGTCAGTCTTGAGCAAAGCAGAGCAGAACCGAGAAAGAAGCAGTCTCAGGAGCAGACACACACACAAGGGAAACAGAGACGGGAGCAGGGAGTCAGACTCATTCTCTGATGCCAAGGGAGAAAGAGACCCTGAGAGGATTCACTGGAGAAGAAAGAGCAGAGCTCAGGAGAGCCAGGAGTCATACCTGCAAGCTTCTGACGTGGATTCCATCTGTACCTCAGAGGGGTTTGCCCAGGAGGAATTCTCGGAGGTTAGTGCTGGAAAGTGGGGCTGCACTAAGCCAAAGTCCGGTTGTGGACAGAGAGAGATTCCAAGCTGCAAACCACAAGGAGCTGGGAGAGGGAATACCCACGAGAGCAGGTACCTGGGGAGCAAAAGCTATATCCAGAAGTAATTTCTTACCCGAGAGAAAGACGTCCCTTGCGGGGAAGTGAAAGGGAGAAAACTTTCAACTTCCCGGTTGCAAAACGGAGAGTCAGAGCTCAGCCTGAAGAAAGGCATAGTATATGGAATAGAGGGGCACTGGATTTTAACTACAATGGTCCTGAAGGATATGCCCCTGTAAGGAGAGAATCCATAGTGCACGGTAACCAGCCTTTCTGCAGGGGGAGAGGGGAGAGAAGCTCTAGCCAAGAAGAGAGGGAACTTTTAAATACTGATACACATTACAGCCCTGACAAATATAATTCCCAAGAAGCACACGAGGATATGGGATGTGACTTCTGTGAAGAGACCTCAGATATTTGTAAAATGGACTGTACAATGGTGTTTTCAGACAGTGTGACCTCTTTCTGTTAAAGCCTGAGTAAAACCCTGCCTAAGAGAAATCTGTGGAGGAACACAGATTTCACTGGAAAGCTTTTGGTGAGAGAAAAAGCCTGTTTTTCCTTATTGTTTGTTTAAAGCTGGCAAGAAGCATTTTTGTTGTAATTTGTAGTTCCCACTTGTGTTGTACCAGTTTTTATGGTTTAATTTCTTTTGACTCTTGTTGCAAGAATTCTCCCGGGAAGGGAAATAAATACCTCTTTAAGCATAGCTACTCGACCACAGCTACCTTCTTATTAGAATAGCTATTGGGACTCAAAATCCCAGGGGGCATTACTCCTCCCTTGCTACATAAGAGGATCCTCATTGAAGCCCCAGGCCTTCCGCCTCCGGGGTAGTAGGTGAGTGACATCAGGTATTAGAGATGATTTTAATGATAGTTCACAGATTACTAATAGCAGGTCTGCAATCTCGTATTTCAGTTCTTTCAACACCCTTGGATGTATACCATCCGGCCCAGGTGATTTGCTACTCTTCAGTTTATCTAATAGTTGTGATACATCTTCCCGATGTATCGATATTTCCTTCAATTCTTCCGCACCTTTAAATACCACATCAGTCATGGGTAACATCCCTACATCTTCCTCAGTAAAGACTGAAGCAAAGAATTCATTCAATCTCTCCGCTATCGCCTTGTCGCCTCTTAGTGCTCCTTTAACCCCTTTATCATCTAATGGACCAACTGACTCTCTCACAGGTTTTTTGCTACGAATGTACTTGAAAAGGTCTTTACTTCGCGTTTTTGCTTCCGCAGCAAGCTTCTTCTCAAATTCTCCCTTTGCCTGCCTTATCAATGCCTTGCATTTGACTTGCCAGTGCTTGTGCTGTTTCCAGGTTTCGTCGTTTGGCTCTTTTTTCCATTTCCTGAAAGATGCTTAGATTGACTTGTTAATGCCTATAGACAACTGTCTACTTATTTCCCTGTTACGTAAAGCTTCAGTTCTGTGGTAATGCTTTGCCTGTGAATTCATCACAACCAAACTTCGATATAAGTTATCTGGGTTGGGGAGCGGGGTGGCAGTGTACTGCAGTGGGGGTAGTGTATTGTACTGTACTGCAGGAAACTGCATTATATTGCATTGTTGGGGGATGCATTAGGGAAGTAGAGGGGGGTCAGGGGGTCAGCCTCCTATCAACATATAAGAATGAAGTCAACCAGGCAAAGAAAACGCACCATACAAACACACTCAATAAGGCCCTCAACAGGCCCAGGGAGCTTTTCGCACTCGTCAAATCGCTCACCAAGGCTCCGCATGACAGCAATCCCAGCAGTTCCATAACAGCCCAACGGCTAGCAGATCATTATGCCAGCAAACTTAGTCCCACAGCGCCTGCCCTCCTCGCTCCAAAGCTAGATGCGGCTAACTCCCTACAAAAAATTAACACCCATGAAAGACCAGACCAGGGCAGAAAATGGTCAACCTTCCAGAGAGTGGATGACCAGCAAATAAAAAACATCATTACCAGCCTAAAAACCACAACCTCCCCTCTTGACCCCTGTCCAGCCGCCTGGATCAAGGCAACCAAGCAAGAAATGGCACAACACATCTCGCACATAGTGAACCTCTCTCTACTGCAAGGTCTCATGCCATCGCTTCTTAAAAAGTCGCTCATACGACCCATTTTGAAAAACAAAGCACTCAACAAGGACGACCCATCCTCCTACCGCCCAATTTCGAGCATATCTTTCCTCGCCAAGATTATTGAAAAGGCAGTGCAGCAGCAGCTGCAGGACCACATTGATGACACAAACGCCCTTGATGTGCATCAATACGGGTTTCGGCAACATCACGGTGTAGAAACCCTCCTACTAGCCCTAATGGACAACCTACTCAAAGGCCTAGAAAACAAGAGCAAGATGTATATGCTTATATTTATAGATATATCAGCTGCCTTCGACTCAGTGCATCACCCCACACTACTGGAGTGACTTGAGTCCATAGGCATTTCAGAAACCCCACTAAATTGGTTCTCCTCCTACATAACCAACAGAATGCAGCAGGTCCAATTCAACAATGACAAAGTAGCCCCCTTCCCACAAACCCAAGGCATTCCACAAGGCTCCGCCCTCTCCTCCCTCCTATTCAACTTATACCTACAACCAGTATGCAAGATTTTCCAGGACCACGAGATCAACTACCATATATACGCAGATGACCTAATGCTTTATACTCAACTCGACGTAAATAACCCAAACCTCAACAAGCTTGAAAAATGCCTATTCGAGCTACAAAACTGGCTTCAGCGCAATAACATGTCCATTAATCACAAGAAAACAGAAGCAATGTGTATCTCCAGGAACCCGGGCTTCGAGCCCCCAACAACAGTCACCATGAACAATAACAATTACAACATCAAGACAGAGATAAAATATCTAGGAGTGATGTTTGACAACAAACTAAATATGGACAAACACCTTCGAATTACCAACCGGGCCATTTTCCACAAATTAAGAGTCTTGCAGCCTCTACGTAGCATCCTCGATCATGCCGACTTCAGGTCTGTCGTTCAAGCCCTCATCATTCCACATCTAGACTATTGCAATGCCATACTGCAAGGCCTGCCAAAGAAAACTATAAATATTCTATAAATGGCACAAAATGTTGCTGCCAGAATCATTATGCAAAAAAGCCTCTCTGACCACATTACACCTGTTCTAATTGAGCTACATTGGCTCCCCATTGCGGCCCGCATTCAATACAAAATGATAGTCACTACATTCAAACTCATCCATAATGTAGCTCCCTCACACCTCAACAGCTTAATATACAGTCTACCCAACAACAGAAATAGAAGAACCTCAATACCCTCTGTCTCCCGAAGTGCATCAGAAAGGTTAATGCATGTACTAGTAACAGAGCTTTCTCATTTATAGCTCCGGCACTCTGGAACCGGCTGCCATGTGAACTGCGTGCAAACTGTGACCTGAAAGACTTCAGAAAAAAGCTTAAGACGCACCTCTTCCAATCGCATTACAATATAACCTAGGCCCTCTACATCACTACCACCATTTCCCACTACCAACTGTCTTCCATGCATGGGACAACCACCGTACCCTATGTATACTCACAACGAGTACTGCATTCAGTCATATGTAAATATGTATATAAAGTATCCTGTGTGAAGTCTTAACATCAATCAACTGTAACCTGTAACCCTATGTTTTTGCTGTGCACTACCTCTCCCTCCCTAATCGCAATGTATATATTTCTAATTCCTGGCCGGTACAGCCACTCTTACCTTGTATAGCAACCGCTGCTGATCACTGGAAGCAGCGGGATACAAATGTACACTAAATAAATAAATAAAATAAATAAATATGTTGAGATAAGAGAAGAGGGTAGGGAGCAGTAGTGGGGAAGTTGGGGAGAGGTGATGGGGTAAAATTTAAGGAGGGAATGTACAAGGATTCAGTGTTTTTTATTAGCCTGTGTAATGTGGTTCAAGGTAATTGTATGGGGAAGAGGATTTGTGTGGTGGGTGGGGGTGGATTGAAGACGTTTGGCACTGTTATTTAATAAGGTTCAATAAAAAGTAAATTTCAAAACAAGGTCACAAGGAGTGCCAGTGGGAATTGAATCCATATCTCTTGGATACTAAATTGTTGCTCTAACCACTAGGCTGCTACCCCACTCCTAAAGTGAAAATACGAGTCCCCATTTCCTAGCAAAGTTTGTTGTCAACACAAAAGACATATGGGATAGGATTTTACCACCTCCTCCACACCCTCTGGATGTTTGGCAGGCAAAATGAGCACATTTCTGCTGCCTATTCGTGTCTGGAGTAGGTATAAACTTGGACGTGGCACAGGATGTACAGGGCATGTCTGCAATCGAGTAAGAATGTCCAGATACCTGATAATGCACCAAACCTCTGCCATATCCCAATCAGATTTTGACATCCTCACACCGGGGATGTCCACAGAACTGGCTTCTAAAATGGCTCCATATATACCCCAATGCTGCCTCAGATCCCTGCAACCCCAATGCTGCCTCAGATCCCTGCATGACAGCTGTCTGGTTCTTCGCTCCCCCCCCCCCCCACCTCCCACCTTGAACTGTAGACCATAAGATACCATTGTCTTTGTGCAACCAAGTCTGTCGCTTTTCTTTGCTATCTTGCCGCCTTCTTCCCTGTGTAAATATGCAGTTCAGCCACTGTTTCTATATGTAATTTGATGGGGTTTTTTGTTTTGTTTTATTGTAAACCACTCTGTCTGCTTGGCAAAGGATGGTCTATCAAAACCTAAAAAACAATATGCCCATTTTCTGGTCTCCAAAGCACGAATTGGGCTTCTAAACTAACCGCCATAGAGTAATAAACGAAGATAGACACTTAGGGATGCTGGAATAAAGTGCTTTGTAGGTCAGTATTAGAATCTTGAAAAGAATCCAAGAAGAGTTGGAGAGCCAGTGGTGGTATATCAGAAGAAGGGTAACACGATCAAATTTGCTGGCATAGGATAGGAGTCTTCTAATAGCTTTCTCCAGGAACAAGAAGGAATGCAGTCTTCACATATGGGTATCGTTGGCATTGACGGATCCTGTGTGGGAGTGCTCCCAAGCCTTTGGGTGCATTCCACTGCACCTCCGCATCTACCTTCCCAACTCCTCTCCTCAGTTCTTCGTTTTCCTGTCACCACCAAAAAACTTGTATTTTCTTTTTTGGCTGCCTTTCCATCGACACTGGTACCTTTCCTGATACTGGCCCTGATATTTAATTTTTATTTTATCTTTTCTTCGTTTTTTTTTTTTTCTTTTTTCGTTTCTGTGAGGCCTTAGGTCTCGACCTACATTTTTGCTATTTGTCACCATGAACAAACATATCAGTGGCTTCAAAAAATGTTCAAAGTGCTCCAGCTCTGTCAGTCACCAATTCTCATAACTGGTGTCTAAAATGTTTGTGTCCAGACCATATATGACAACGTAGACCGTAGAGGCAATGTGTCCCAGAATATGCGGCATGTCTCGAGCTGTCACAACACTGACTTTCTATGGTGAGACCAGGTCGATGAGATGAAAAGAGTGATCCTGAGGAAGAAAATCTCGGCCCTGACAAATGTCAAAAAATGATCCTATGAAGTCGAGTTGTGGGACAGAACCAGGTGAGACTTTGAAAAGTTCAGCACAAAGCCTAGACTTTGGAGTACCATGATGGTGCGAGAAAGTGACTGTTTTACGACCTCTGGGGATTCTTCCCTTATCAGCCAGTCATCTAAGTAGGAGAAGAAAAAGACCCCCAAAAAACATAGGTATGCTCCGACAACTGCCATGCATTTTGTGAATATTCTGGGTGCAAACGCTAGCCCTAAAGGGGAGCATCTGATACAGGTAGTGGATTTGCTGAACTCGAAAGCGCAGATACTGTCTGTGGTGAGGGTGGATCAGCAAATGGGTGTAAGCCTCTTTGAGGTCTACAGAACATAGCTAGTCGTAACTCTGAAGATATGGTAGAAGGGTGCCGAGGGAAATCATTTTGAACTTTTCCTGAACAAGGAGTTTGTTGAGATCTCTCAGATCTAGAATTAGTCTGAAACCTCCTATTTCTTGCGGATAAGAAAGTAAGGAGAGTAGAAGCCGTTGCCTTCTTGGGAAGGGGGAATTCTTTCGATTTCCCCTTGGGCTAGTAGGGTGGCCACGTCGAGGACAGGAGATTGGTCTACAAAGAATTTGTAGGATAATCTCTTGTGGAGGTGGTTGGGAATTAAGCTTTGAAAGTGAAGCAGATAGCCCCCTTGGACGATGTTGAGAGTCCAGTTCTCTGATGTAATGAGATGCCACCTATGGACATAAGCTGAAAGCCTGCCTGCTATGTGCAGGGACTGGAGTTCTTGCAGAGGCAGAGTAGTTATGCTCTCTAGGAAGGAGTCAAAACCCCGGTGCTGGCTGGGGCTGAGCAGCTGGTTGGGGTTTAGGACCTTCGGCCTTCTTAGGCTGATGTGGACCCTGAGACCTATGCTGCTGCTGCTGCTGATAAGAAACAGAGGGATGGTATGAAGAGTAATATCTCTTCTTCATGGTATAGAAAGATTTCTTGGAAGTAGCTTTTCCCCTAGAGGGGTCTGAAGTCTTTCTTGAGAGACGTTTGAGGGTAAGATCATCTGCCTCAAGCTCTCCTACTTTCTTTCTCCAACCCTTACCAAGCAAGTTTTCTCCAGAACAAAGAATATTGGCTAATTTATCTTGAACCCACTGCTTGAGGTCCGATGCCTGGAGCCAGGCCATCCTACGGGCTCCTATACAGACTGCAGCAGCTTTGCTAGTCGATTCAAAGGTATTGAAGGCTGACCTGGTCAGGAACTTGGAAGTATTTTGAGCTTGCTTGACTATATTCATGTAAGCATTGCGTTTGTCATCTGGGAGAATAGAAGCAAAGTTTGCTAGATCCCTGGAGTCATCTTTGAGGTACATGCCTGTTTAGAGAGTGTAGGATGTAATCCTAGAAGCAAGCATACATGCCTGGAAGCAGCGACATCCAAAAGCATCGAGAGCTCTAGCATCTTTGCCAGTAGTACCAATGAATGAGTCTTAGAACTCTTGATACTTCGCATTGCTATTCCACTACCACTGAGTGGTGCGGTAATTGAGGCTTTAGAAACCCTGGGCATGATGGGACTCCATACATGGTATCGAGGCGTTTACTAATAGGTGGAACCGTTAGCAGGGCCTCCCACATACGTAGCATTAGATCCTGTAGGATCCGATGCACTGGTAACATTGCTGCCTCTTTGGGCCTCAAGGGGTATTGGAGGATTTCTAACTCGTCAGCCTTTGATTCTGTTTCTGATGCTACGATGATCTGGAGACCTGCTGCCATGACCGTAATGAAGTCCTGAAAGGACATGTCCTCTGGTGGGAAATGACATCTCGCATGAGGAGGAGAGAGATTGGAGAGGATATCCTGGGTCTCACCTGGTTCCGCCCCACAACTCAAGTTCATAGGATCAGTTTTTGACATTCATCAGGGCCGAGCTTTCCTTCCTCAGGATCACTCTGCTCATCTCATTGACCTGGCCCTCACCATAGAAAGTCAATGTTGTGACAGCTCGAGACATGCTGCATATTCTGGGACCCATGGCCTCTACGGTACACGTCGTCCCATATGCCTGCCTGCACATGAGACAAGCCCAAGGGAGGAGTAGCCTAGTGGTTGGGGCAAGGTACTTCAGGCCGGAAGGTCGGGGGTTCAAATCCCACTAGAGGACAGCAATCTTGGGCCGGAAGGACTGGGGTTTCTAGTCCCACAGATGCTCCTTGTGGTCTTGGGCAAGCCTCTTAACCCTCCATTGCCCATGTTCCCTGTAAATATTAGTGTATGTGTCATATCCCCATGTGTTAAATGTATCCCCCAATTGTGTTGTGACCGCTTTGATTGAAGGATAAGGCGGTATACAAATCTGTCTAAATAAATAAAAATATAAATATATCATGCCAGTGGACTCAGAAGATCGGGCATCTCTGACAAGATTTGCATCACTTTTCCTCTTGTCACTCCCTTCATTGGTGGTGCTTTCCCCAAAGTCTTCTAGGAGCGTCACCTTTTCAGATGCCTCCACCTCAATGCACCCTAATGACTTATGCTTCCAAGCTAGAATGAGGAGCACATCTGGATAGTCTCACTACACGGAGGCAGTGGACAGCACAGGAATCTCAAAGGCAGATCAGTCTCGTAGAGCTTCGTGCTCTCACCAATGCCCTTTGGCTTTTCAACCCCAACGTTCGGGTAAACATGTCTTAGTTCAGGCAGACAACCAAGTAGCTATGTTCTATGTAAACAAGCAAGGGGGAACGGGTTCTTATTCCCTCTGCCAAGAAGCACTTTGCCTCTAGTCCTTTGCCATTACACACCACATCCACCTCTGAGAGATGTATCTCCCAGGCGAACTCAATGTCCTGGCGAACAGACTCAGCCATGTACTACATCCACATGAGTGGACTCTGCATCGGGACATGGATCTTCAATATGTGGGTGACCTCCAGAATAGATCTGTTTGCTTCCCCAGAGGATGCGCATCTTCTGCTTTTTTGCTCAAGGATTCCCTCCAGACACAGTCTGACAGCGGATGCCTTTCTCCTTCATTGGGGCATGAGCCTGCTTTATTTATTCCAGCCACCCCCTGATACCCAAAACTCTGTTCAAATTGCAGGCCGACAAGGACTTCATGATTCTAATAGCCCCTTATTGGCCCCGTCAGCTGTGGTTTCCTCTGCTGCTTCATCTAGCACAGACTCCAACCCCCAATTTGGGTCATGCTCCTGACCTCCTGTCTCAGCATCAGGGGCAACCCTTCCACCCCAATCCACAAGCCCTCCGTCTCGCAGCATGACTGCTGAAGGCTTGATCTTTGACCTCAACCTCCCTCCACTGGTCAGGGTCATCTTGCTTGCTTCCTGCAAGCTGTCTACCAGACATTCTTATGCCTTCAAATGGCGGTAGTTCACCCTCTGGTGCACCCAACAGAAAATTAACCCTTCTAATTGCCCAGTGGAGCATCTTCTACAGTATCTTCTCCACTTGTCTTCCACAGGACTTCAGACTAATTATGTTAGAGTTCATCTCAGTGCCATTGCAGCCTATCACAACTCACTGGACGGGCATCCCATTTCCTCGCACCCCTTGGTGCAACAATTCAAGTGGGGTCTTCTGCTTTCCAAGCCAACCGATCAAACCACCGCCAGTGGCTTGGGTCTTCAATGTGGTCCTAGCAGAACTTCTAAAAGCCCTGTTTGAGCCTCTGGCTACCACTTCTCTAAAATTCTTATCTTGGAAGGCATCTTCTTCATTTCCTTCACCTCAGCTTGTTGCATCAGTGAACTACAAGCTTTTGTAGTAGATCCCCCTACACTCGATTCCACCATGACAAGGTGGTTCTCCATACTCAACCTCACTTCCTTCCAAAAGTAGTCTCAACTTTTTATCTCAACCAATCTGTGATGCTGCCAATATTCGTAGATGACCTGGAAATGGGAATAATGAGTCAGGTAATCATATTTGCAGATGACACAAAACTATTCAAAGTTGTTAAAACCCATGAGGATTGTGAAAAATTGCAAGAGGAGGACCTTGATAAATTGGAAGACTGAGTATCCAAATGGTAGATGAAATTTAATGTGCATAAGTGCAAGTTATGCACCTAGGAAAGAACAACCCAAACTATGGTTACACGATGCAAGGTTCCACATTAGGAGCTACCACCCAGGAAAAGGATTTAGGCGTCATCTTGGATAACATGTTAAAACCTTCCACCCAGTGTGTAGCGGTGACCAAGAGAGCAAATAGAATGCTAGGTATCATAAGGAAAGGAATGGAAAATAAAACAAGGGATATTATAATGCCTCTGTATCATTCCATGGTGCGACCAACCTTGAATATTGTGTGCAATTCTGGTTGCCATATCTTAAAAAGGATATAGCATTATTAGAAAAGGTACGGAGAAGAGCCACCAAAATGATAAAGGGGATGGAAGGATACTCCTATGAAGAGAGGCTAAAAAGGTTAGGGCTCTTCAACCTGGAAAAGAGACGGCTGAGGGGAGATATGATTGAGGTCTATAAATTAATGAATGGAGTGGAACGGGTAAACGTAGATCAATGTGATTGAATTCACATTAACCCTAAATGACCTCATCCAACACAAGGAAAATGAGACCATAACCAGGAGATTTAGAGCCTTCAAAAAAGAAGCATTCATAGATGAAATCAAACCACAACTTCAGCAAGATTATGAAAACCTTGACCTGGGCATAGAGAAATGGAACTCCATAATATCAAATGCAGCATCAGCACCTAAAGTACAGAAGCACAAAAACATAGGAGACCCAATGCCCCCTGGTACTCAACTGATATTAGAGACGCAAAATGCACCCTCTGAAAACTGGAGAGAAAATGGAGGAGAAACAAGTCACACAAGACTCCTTAATTCAATACAGAGACAAGCAAATGGAATACAACAATCTAATAAATGAATGTAAACAGCAATACCATACTAACCTAATCATTAATTCTGTCAACAAACCAAGAGAACTATTTAGAATTGTCCAAACACTAAGGACACTACAAAGCATGATACCCACCATCTTAACCCGCAGGAATATGCAGACTACATAAAATCGAAAAACACCCTGACATGCTCCACCGCACCCCAAACAGATGACCATGAAACGATAGAGGAGCATCAAACCTGGGAAGACTTCAGCATACCATCAAAACAACAAATTGAGGACATGAGTGGCCTCAACACAACTACTTCACCATCAGACCCATGCCCAGTAGCTTGGATCAAAGCCACTAAAACCCAGCTCTCCCATCACATTCACAAAATCGTCAAAGATTCACTCCAACAAGGATACATGCCGCAAACTCTGAAGCACGCCATAAGACCGATACTTAAAGGCAACAACCTCAGCCTCTCTGAACCAAAATCATACCATCCGATCTCCAGCCTTCTTTTCCTTGCAAAAATCATTGAAAAAACAGTACAACGCCAACTACAAGACCATATTGACATCATTGCCCCACTGGACATCCATCAGCACAGTTTTAAACCCCAACACGGAGTTGAAACACTACTTACTTCCCTCTTTGACAATCTCTTAAAAGGCATAGACAACATAAAGAATGGATTTCTGCTTGTATTCATGGACATATCGGCAGCCTTCGACGCTGTGTAACCTCCCAATTGTACTGTCTTGATGTTGTTAAGTTCCCCTAGGTTAAATGTAACCCTCCAATTGTGATGTGACCACTTTGATTGTAGGATAAGGTGGTATACAAATCTGTTTAAATAAATAAATAACGCCATCAAAATATAGAAAGACTAGGGGACATGCAATGAAGCTACAGGGTAACCTATTTAAGACTAATAAAAGAAAATATTTTTTCACACAACGTGTAATCAAACTCTGGAATTCGTTACCAGAGGATGTAGTAAAAGCTGTTTGTGTAACCGGGTTTAAAAAAGGTTTGGATGAATTCCTGGAGGAAAGGTTCATAAACCATTATTAAAGGGGATCCAGGATATCCACTGCTTGACCCAATACAAGCATTGTAGAATCTGTGTCTTTTGCGGAAACTGTTAGGTACTTGTGACCTAGATTGGCCACTGTTGGAAATAGGATACTGTGCTTGATGGACCTTGGTCTGACACAGTATGGCCTATCTTATGTTCTTTCCCCAGCCGCATGCCTCAAGACCTGAAGCAGCATTGCATACCATGGTTTGCAAGCATGCTCTTGCTTACTCCTTGGACAGGACCAAGGCTTTTAGGAAATACTCTCAACTCTTTATTTCCTTTGATCCAAGCCACTTGGATTGCCAACTGCATTTCGTTTGCCTATGCTCAAGCCGGACTCTCTCTCTCTGGTCACATTACCGCTCACAACATGAGGGCTATGGCAACCTCAGTCGCCAACCTCCGTTCTGTCTTCATAGAGGAGATCTGCCAGGCAGCTATCTGGTCCTCTGTTCACACCTTTGCTGCTCACTACTGCCTTGACAAGGACTCCTGTCGAGACGCTTTGGCCAGCTGTTCTTCAGCATCTCTTTGGGACTTAATCACAGCTCCTACCATTACACTTCTTGGCACCTGACTCCTTGCTCCATGCTCCTACTTGCTGCACTCGAGTCTGCTGTGGCCACTTTGTGTTCATATCTTCTTGGCTTCATTCCTTAGCCTCAAAGATGTCTTTTCAGTCTAGTGCCTGGGAGCTAGTGAGTCCCATGTGTGAAGACTGCATTCCTGCTTGTTCCTGGAGATAGTGTAGTTACTCACTTGTAACTGGTGATCTCTGGGACAGCAGGAATCAGTCTTCACAACCCACCCTCCTCCTTGGGAGTTGTTGGGTATTCTTTTCCTCTTTTCTCAGCTACAAATTCAACTGAGGAGAGGAGTTGGGAATGCAGGAAGGCAGATGCGCAGGTGCCTTGGAGTGCTCCGAAAAGCTTTCCTATTGGACACTGTGGAGCGTTCCCATACGGGCTCCATTGGTGCCGACAATACCCATATGTGAAGACTGATTTCTGCTGTTTCCGGAGATCACCAGTTACAGGTGAGTAACTACGCTATGTCTTGTATCAGTGCCAGAAGACTCACCTGATCCAAGATCCTTTTCTGCTTATACCATTTAGATATCCTTGCTATTAGTAAAACCTGGGTTGAGGAAGGTGACATTGCCTATCTTAAAGATACATGTCTACCCACTCATCTTTTTTTATTCTTTCCATTGACTACATAAATGGGGCAGTGGTATTGCTCTTTACATTCCAGCAAACTGGAACCATAGAGAACTTAATAATTCTTCTTCCTTAGAATTAGAAGCATTGACAGTGAGAACTGATGGTCTTCTCCCACTTCACTGTCTAATAATACATCACTCCACCAGTATCTATCGTACTTACAGAAGAACTGAACTCCCTTTTAAGGGAATTGTACCTGTATCTAGGCTCTTTGTTAATAATGGGTGATTTTAATCTGCATGTTGATAACCCTACCTCTAATATATATCAAACTTTCTGCACTTCATAGCTGATTTACGCTTATCCCTTCTTTCCTCTAACCCCACTCAAAAGGCAGGTCGTTGTCTTGACCTGATATTAAGCAGATGTGATTTTCCTACTCTATATCCACATTTTATCCCCATCTCTTGGTCAGATCATTATCTAGTATCTTTCCAACTCAAGCTCCCAGGTAGCCTCTCTACACAGACAATCCCTTATATAATAAGGAACGTCTGTGCAATAAATAAGAATGTATTTTACTCTTGGATAATTCTGAGATGCTCCCTCTTAATGAGAGGATTCAAATTTGTTTTTCACAGAGGAATTGAGCTTAAAAAAATGCTAACAAAAAATAATCAAACAAAAGTCCACGAAAGACAAGAAGAATAAAAATGGAGGAAAAATCCTTCCCGTCAGAACAAAGAAAACTGTACATATTAAATATGATTACAAATTAGATATAACCCAGTAATTAGGCAAGTAAAGTCCCCTTACATCATAAATTCCTTTCATGCATATGAAAGCTACTCTAAATAATTATTTAATATCGTAAGGAAGCTGAAAAACACAATGGTGCCTTCGCATGCCAACAGGGATGAAAGAACTGAACCAATTTGTTGACTCTTAAAAAGAATTATGACTTATGTGTCTTGATTCCTGTACAACTGGTGTTTGGGGTTTGGTTGTATAGTTATAACTGTAAACTGTTTAACTTTAATAAAGAAATTTGAACTAATAAAATATAGTATAGAAATTTTCTCCTGTTATGCAACTCTAAGATCATCCCATAGAGACTGTACCTGACCACTTTGGCCTCTTAACTGACAAAATCCTTAAATGTCACAGGAAACCTTTTACATAGATTAACACCTTTCCCATATTACCACTAGATGATATCCCAAGTCAAAACACAGATTCTCCAAGAATACCTCAGCGTTATTTTTCGTGTTCATAGTATTATCTGAATTCCATCTGGGAAAAATACTTAACTCACTAAATTCTTTTAGCTCAATGGCTGATGTGTACCACCGTCTTTGCACCCCTGATCCTAAAATTAATCAATTCCGGTCTCTTTCAGGTACTTATACCAGAAAGCTGGAAACATTCAATGATTAGACAACTATTAAAAAGCCAAATTTGGACCCAACGGATTATTAGATTTCTAGATTCCAATAACTCTTTCCACCCAAGGCAATCTTGGTGGTGTTGCGAACATAGCACTGAAACCTCTTTGGTTGCTATACTAAATGAGTTAATCATTTACTATGACAGATTTAGAGATGTCATGGTGATCCTGCTAGACCTTAGCTCAGTGTTTGGCATCATGGTTCATGCTCTACTTCTTAATCATCTAAGCAAAACTGGTATAAAACGTGCAGCCTTTAACTGGTTTCACTCTTTTCTAGGTGCACTTATCACATTTCTAAACAGCAGACATTGTCATCCACCTATCTCCCCTGTTTTGTGGTGTCTCACAGGGTTAGATATTGGCTCCTACTCTTTTCAGTCTCCTTATTTTTCCCTTGGCTTTGCTAATTCAGGATTTGGCCATGAGTGCCTATCTATGCGCTGATGACATTCAATTGATCATAGTACACTATAGCTGGGACTCTGTGTTTCAGCAAGTGCTTGAACACAACCTTTAAAAGATAGGCTCCTGCATTGACTCGCATGAATTGATTTTGAACCCTCAGAAAATGAAAACAATTTGGATTTTAAATAATTTCAACTCCTCATTTGACACCGTCCAATAGGAAAAAGTCCTATTTGTAGGTACGTTAATTGAAAGAGTTTTCTTTTAAGCTTATATTGTCCAGAAATCATTCATTGCCCTTAGAAGGATCAGATCTGTTAAGCATTACTAGGTAACAAAGCCTTAAAAACAGTATTACACACCCTTACAATAAACAACTGCATACTTTCCCCCTACCTGTTTAAATTTATATGCAGAACAAATCATCAGAGAAACAGGACTATATGAAAACAGAGGTGTGAAGATTGGTGGGAGACTCATCAACAACCTTCGCCATGCTGATACCACACTACTGGCTGCAAATGAAGACAATCTGAAACATTTGCTTCTCAAGATCAAGGAGCATAATCTTAAA
Organism: Ichthyophis bannanicus; assembly: GCA_033557465.1. Classification (NCBI taxonomy): domain Eukaryota; kingdom Metazoa; phylum Chordata; class Amphibia; order Gymnophiona; family Ichthyophiidae; genus Ichthyophis; species Ichthyophis bannanicus. The sequence continues at coordinate 149,501,698 of CM066040.1, read as the reverse complement.
ATGGGCCTGCACTTTAATGTAAAGAAGACAAAGATCCTGACAACTGGCAAAATCAATAAGTTCAATGTTGATGGAGAAGAAATTGAAATAGTGGACAACTTTAACCTACTTGGATCAACTATCAATAAAGAAGCAACAAGCAGTCAAGAAATCAGATGACGCATTGCTCTTGGCAGAATGGCTATGAAGGACCTAGATAAGATTCTCAAGAGCAGAGATGTCTCTCTCCATTCAAAGATTTGACTCGTTCAAGCCATGGTATTTTCAATAACGTGCAAAAATTGGACAATGAAAAAGATAGACAGGAAGAAAATTGATGCCTTTGAATTATGGTGCTGGCGATGATGAATACTATGTATACCATGGACTGCCCGAAGAACAAACCAGTCAGTACTAGAGGAGATCAAAGCTAAGCTTTCTTTAGAAGCTCAGATGACAAGGCTTTGACTTTCATACTTTGGACATATCATGCGAAGAGAGAGATCATTAGAGAACACCATGCTTGGCAAGGTAGAAAGCCAACACAAAAGAGGAAGGCCAGCAATGAGATTAATTGATACAATAATAGCAGCTATGAGTGCCAGTCTGTCAACAATGAGCCACCTGACTGAAGACTGAACATAGTTTAGGACAACTATCCACAGGGTCGCCATGAGTCGACACCGACTTGACGGCACTTAACAACAAAAACACAATAAGCATCATGGATTACTATAATTCTCTGATGGCTAGAATCCCCCAGTACCAATTTAGAAGACTACAGCTTATCAAAAACACTGCAATTAAACTTATATATGGTGCAAGATGATCCAACCACGTGACACCATTACATCATAAACAACATTGGCTTCCTGTCTGGTCCAGAATCAAATTGAAAATCGTATTCCTGGCTCACTATTCCAATTACACGGGATTTCTTAGCTACCTAAATTCTCTTTTAATTCCTTATTGTCTTGTCCACACATTAAGATCATCCCGGGCAAATCTTTAATAATTCCATCCTATTTCAATTTGAGGTTGGCATCATCCTACAGTATAGCTTTTAGCTGAATTGCTCCTCTGCTATGGAACTCTCTCCCAGTCAAACATCAACTGGAAAGCTTTTACATAAAATTTAAAATAGTAGAGACTTGGGTCTTCTCCCAGCTCTTTCCTGCATAACTGGTTGGTTTCCGGCTTAGCAGAAGATGCTGCTTCCCTTCCCTTCCCCCTTATCCTCTCAGTCAACACTTGTCTCTAGAAAAAAATGTTTCTACTACATTTCCTTCCTATAGTTTTGATCTTATCTTACGAGTTTGCGTTTTGTTTCTGAATTGTTATAGTATTTTAATTAACAGGGAGGCGTGGTCTAGTGGTTAGGACAAGGTACTTCAGGCCGGAGGGTCGGGGGTTCAAGTCCCACCTGGGGACAGCAATCTCAGGCCGGAGGGATTGGGATTTCTAGTTCTATAGGCTTGTGGTCTTGGGCAAGCCACTTAACCCTCCAATGCCCATGTTCCCTATATGTATTAGTGTGTGTGTCTCATATCCCCTTATGTTAAATGTATCCCCCAATTGACCGCTTTGACCCGGTGAAAAGCGGGATATAAATACAGCTAGCTAAATAAATAAATAAATAAATGTAAACTGCTTTGATTATTTGAATAGTGGTATATCAAATCCTTATAAATTAAATTAAATTTATTTATTTAAGCGTCTTATATTGTGTAATCAAGCAGTTTTACAATATAAACAAAAGTATTACATTATAACATGGTATATAGGTAACAGGTGTGACCTTATTAAATCATAGATATTTACATGATTAGGCAATAATTCTTACATAACTTATTTACATGTTCATGTGTCATAGAATCTTAATTAGCACATATTTAAATATTTTCTTGATTTAACTGCAATCGTATTTTAGAGATGTTTTCAATTGACTTAAATAAATTTCAATTGACTTAAATAAATTTTGAGCAAAAAATAGTGTATGGAGAAAGAGGGTTAGGGGAAGTGGTCAGCATTCTAGACCATAGTAAGATTCATGCTGCAAGAAAAGGTGCCTGTTCCCCCGCTTAGAAACCATTTGCAGTTTCTCTTTCTCTGTCTCACTTTTGTTCTTCCGTAGAGATTCTTTTGGAATTCAGGTCTCTTGGAGGGTTCATTGTAACGGTGCTGCTGGACTCCTGTGTGGGGAAGGCTCTGTATGCTGTGGGTTCAAGGACGTGCTCCCAGTTTAATGTGCACAGACATGCTCCTGCCTGCTCTCTGATTGGCAAGGTTAACACTAAGAGGTGCTGAGAGCCTTCAGCTTGTCAAACTGATTTGATTAGATGCTCCACTTTATCCCCTCTCTCTCTCCTACACCCACCCAACCTCCACTTCTTGATTCTTTTAACTACAGACTCTTGACTGTAATTATTTTTCTTATTTTCCCATTGAATCCTAGCATTGCACCAGGCAGTTTAAGAAACTCTTAAGGAGAAGATTAGCAGGCGATAGCAGCAGCTCTTGCAATGGTTTTGCTGAGACAGTAGGATAATCCATTCGTCTCACCCTTCTTTCTGTCTTTTCTCCTGAATATTTTCGGGAGTCTGGTTTTAAGTCTCCACATTTCATAACAGGTTAGCATTTGTGTTTTTCCATCCACTGTTCACCTCTTCCTTGAATTATTCCAATATATCCCAGGCTTCACCTGTAAAACCCTCCTTTATGTTGTCTCTAATAAGTCTGCACCAAGTTATATCTGTTCCAACTTGCAGCAGCAGCAGAACCCCCTGGTTGAATTAATTGTGCCAATCTACCCTGAGCAGATCAAATAGTTCAGCCATATTTAAATTATTTGAAGTGCAGTTACACCCTTATAGAATCTGAACTGAAATCTATTGCTCTTTCCATAGGTGATAATGGATTCAGGCTTGGGCCTTTAAGGTTTAGGATGAAAATGTGCAGTTAATATTCTTTTGTTCCGACAGACCTGTACCAGAGGACACCAATGGCTTTCACTTGTTTTGCAGTTAGCAATGTCACTTCCTCAAGGCAGAACCATAAAAGGAGTTTGATGTTTTAAGGATTCCCTAAAAGCCCTACACACCAATTTTTTTAAAATTAATCAAGCTTAAACATTCACACAAACTACCAGAAATCTACTTGAGAGTAGCCTGACCTTATGCACAAAGGGTCTGATTGTGCAAAAAGCACCTCTCTGGCAAAGCAGCCTAAGTAGCATCCGGAAGCTTCTCCCAGCTCAATGTATTAAACCTTGACATACTGCATTACTTAAGAGTTCTCTGTAAGAATTAAAATCCTTTCTGTCTGGATTTTGCAGTGCGGGGAAAATTTTAGTGACATCTTAAAGGTTTCTCCCGTGTCCCTTTAATGGGATAAATAAAGGCCGCTTGTTTTAGACCAGCAAATGGGGGGACAATCCAATTTCCCTAATTTCATCAAGACACTCTCAAAGCCTCAAAGCATTAGCTGGTGCAATGGACTTTAAAAAAAAAAAAAAGAAAGAAAGAAAAGAAAAGCGGTGAACTGACCCCATGGCATGTTGACTTGAAAGTGAGCCCTCACGTACTTCCATTTCCCTCAGCACACTTGATCCTCCATCCGTGCCGAACGATTCCACTAAAGGGCATGTGATTTTATTCTACATCATAATAAGACAATGTTGCCCATAAACTTTATTGCAGTATCTGATTAAGACTAGAAACACATTGAGAAGGCAGAGAGCAAAGTCGTGAAAGGGAAGGATTCCAAAGAGAAATAATTTTAATTCGATGACCATATTGGTCTGAATACTGGAGCTTTGCTGATCTCACCAATATTTTTCTTTAACACATCAGCATCCAGCTGCATTTCTATATGTGGTCTTAACATGCATCTGTAATAGGTTTATGATTTTTGTAGTTCGTTGCGTATTAATTTGGCGCAAGATAAACCTTTTTTGGTATATTTTCTCCTTTTTCATCCTTTATACTGACCACCAGGAGGGACATTTTCAAAGCCATTTCCACAGCTAAAATGACTGCTTTACCTATGAGAATGGGCTTTTATAAAATTTTCCAGCCTGTATGGCAGTAAGCTAGTGTACTCAGTGGGGGTTATTCTGTGCCATGAATAGCAGGGATGGACGCACCAACGGGATGTCCATCCCCACTATTCATGCCTTCACCCGACTCCGACTAACTTCCCCGCCGGTTGTGTGGGGAAGTTAGGTGGGGGTGGGGAAGGGGCGGCTTGGGGGCAGAGTCTGGGCTTCGCTGGCCCTGGACGTACAGGAATGATTCTAATGTCGGCCCTGTATGTCCAGGGCCGACGACATGTGCGGGGAAGTTATTCCTCCCCCGAGGTGGAATAACTTCTCTGGATGTGCCTTTATTGAAACGCTGCGGTGCGGATGGGGCAGGGGGGCCAGAGAACATTCCCCACAGCCCTACCCTGGCCTTAAGAGGCCATATCGGGGGTTGGGCTGCAGGGAATTGGCTTTAATCAATGGCGGCCAGTATCACAGCTCTTCAATGGAGCTGCGGTGCCTTGGCAACATGACGCCATGGCGTCGCGGCTCCATTGAAGAGCCTTGACTGAATTAGCCGGGGACAGTCCTGCACGTGCCTGCCGGACTGAATTGCAGTCCTGGCCTGCACACAGAACTGTTCGCGATTCTGATCCCACGTGGCTAGACTTGCCCCGTGGGATCAAAATCGTGATCCCCTCTGTATGTCCGGTTTACTTAGAAAGAGCAACACCAAGGGAGCACAACTCACGCTGAACACAAAGAAACAGTCACAGGCGTGAATAACATGGAAAGACAGAGTCCTTTATTGAACCAACGGCCGCCCGACACAGAAGCTTCTGCGCGTCAACTGAGCATTGACGGCAGTTCTTCTGAGCATTAGCATATAATCTAAGTGTTTGCACAAACAGTGTGAAGTGACATTTGGTTTATACATCACAACAGAGTTGTTTTGCCTGGCTAGCCCCTGACGAAGGGTACGAAACACGGCCTGTGTCGGGCGGCCGTTGGTTCAATAAAGGACTCTGTCTTTCCGGTTTACTTAGAAATCCATTTTGAGGTGCTCACAAAGACATTATTTATAAACATGATGGCAGAGGGAGAACCACGTGATGCGTGAGTGAGCAGGTTGAGGGTCTGCTTGCTCCGAGGCCATTCTGGGCAAATTAGCTGATAAACCGCACATAAAACGCCCCAACATCTAGTACTTACAACCGGAGACTGAGGGGCACCTTGAGGCATGAAAAGGAGCTCTCGGGTGGACGGCAGGATGGCGGCAGCCCCAAAAAAGGACAAAGATCGGATGGGCAAATCTGGGGCCTGCACGACCACGCTAGCACCGCCAGTTTCCCCCGGCGCGGAGAGCGTTGAATCCGGCACGGAAGATTTGGCTAAAGAGGTGGCAAGGTTTTTGGAGCCGAAATTTGACCTAGTGCTGCAAAAGCTTGCAAACCTGGCTGATACTCTTGCAGATATGGGCAAGAGAGTGGACGAACTGGAGCACCGCGTTTCGGCGATTGAGGATGAGGAGGGACAGCGTGAGCGCGAAAGGAAAGCGCATTACAAACAGCTGGAGGCCCTCCAGGCCAAGGTGGACGACCTGGAGAACCGTTCACGTAGAAATAACCTCCGAGTGGTAGGCATTCCAGAATCTTATAAGGAAAACGGGCTTATACAGTTTTTGGGAGACTGGTTGCCTAAAACCTTGGGCCTCACTGCGCTAGTGGGAAAACTCGACATTGAGCGAGCGCATCGGATTGGGCCGCGGAGAGAGGAGCAGCAGCGGCCCCGCGTAGTTATCATGCGGCTCCTCAACTTCCAGCATAAGGTGCAAATTCTACAAGCGTTTCGCCGTCATCGGGACTTACAATTGGATAACAGTAAACTCCTAATATTTCAGGATTACTCCATTGTGGTGGCACAAAAGAGGAAAGAATTCACCCCACTCTGTGATGCTCTGTTTAAAAGACATGTGCGTTTTACCCTGGCTTTTCCAGCGACACTCCGAGTAACGCACCGGGGGAAGAACTTTGTATTTGAATCAGTATCAGCAGCGAAACAATTCGTAGAGAGCCTGCCGGTGAATTCTACCATGGAGGACCCGCCGACATGAGTAGCTGGCAGTGAACTGTGCCGGAGGGGCGAGAGATGGAACTGAAGGCACAATCGCAGTACTGTGTATCTGGCGGATCTCTTACTTATTTGAAAACCCAGTAATGGAGATTTGCTGTATCTTTACTGTGGTATTATGCTTTGATTATGTTGTTTCCTTGGTCACGAGCTATGTTTGCTTGTGTCCCACTGTTGATACCTGTTGATATTTGTTAAATCATTTTGTATGAGTGGGAAGGGGATGTTTCCGACTTTGGATGAAGCCCGGGAGGGCCCTGTTGCATCTGGTGGGTTCTACCTCAGCGGATAGTGCTGAGGCATAGATTGTTGGGTTTTACTTATTAGGGATCGGGATGGTTAGTAACGGGAGGGGGAGGCGGGGAGGGGCGGGGAAGAGGGAGGGAGGATTGGGTGGGGGGGCTCGCTTTGTTTGGATGGGGAGAGTGCGCCGAATGTATGTTGTTCGAAAGTAGAGCTGTAGTACTAGGCTCGTTGATTTCCTCAGACACTTTGGGGGTGATATGCCCCATGGCCGGGGAAGCCCTATACTAATGTTTCACCCTGGGTTGAGGCTGGGCGATCCAGGACTTGTGATGTGGATGGAAGACCGTGATAGCTATCCTGTGCGAGGAGTGAGTGAATGAGGGATGTACTGAAGCTGGTCTCATGGAATGTAGGAGGGGTCAATACTCCAGTTAAAAGGACGAAGATTTTACAGGCCTTAAAGAGGGGACACGTGCAAATTGCGTTATTGCAGGAAACGCATTTGAGTGCCACGGAGCACGCCAAGCTTAAAAAAGATTGGGTGGGGCAGGTTTTCGCGGCTTCTGCGGGAAGCCGGAAGCGTGGAGTGGCAATCCTGGTGAAAAGGGGCCTCTTAGTCGAGGTTATTAAAGAGGAAGCCGACCCGCAAGGTAGATTTTTCTTCTTGCATGCAAAAATACAAGGGGAGGAGCTGTTTCTTGGGAATATTTATGCCCCCCAATCATTATGATCACCGATTCTTTCAACTTATTTTGAATAAGATACTGGGGGCGCCGAAGAAACCGTTGATATTGGCGGGTGACTTTAACTGTCCCCACGATCCAGCATTGGATAAATCCCGGGTGGGGGGGATCTAGCGGGACATGGCATAACAATAAAGGAGTGGGCTATCTCTGTCATATGGGGGGTTTGATCGACTCGTGGAGGACCTTACACGGGGTGGAGCGGGACTACACACATCTGTCGAGAGTGCACCAGTCCTGGTCTAGGATAGACTATATATTGATCTCACGAGAGAGTTTGGAAAAAGTGGCTACGGTAGAGATTGAACCCTTGGTAATTTCTGATCATGCTAAGGTGGCCCTGGAGTGGCGCCTGCGGTCTTCTAGAGGTGCCAAATGGTCTTTTCCTGGCTATCTATGGAAGAAGGAGGATTTTCGGAAATATCTGATACAGCGATGGGAGGAATATTTGGTGCTGAATGATAAGGGCGATGTTATGGTGGCAACATTTTGGGAGGCGGGGAAAGCAGTGTTGAGAGGACACATCATAGCTTATGTAGCTAAGGAGAGGAAGCGGCTCAATAGTCGGCTCTTGGAACTGGCATCTAAACTGCAGGAGGCTAAACGGCAATCTCTGCTGCTCCCGAGTAGGCTCCCAGAGTATTTAGAGGCACAGAAAGCTTTAAATGAGGTGTTGCAGGAAAGTGCGATCCACTCGTTGCAATATTATAAACATCAGTTATTTCGATATGGGGAGCGAACAGGGAGGTTGCTGGCACGCTTGGTGAAGCCGCGGGGCGGCATCCAGGGGGTGGCACGGATTAGGGATAAAAATGGGCAGTACCATTCGGAACTTAATCGGATTGTACAAGTCTTCAGTCAGTATTACCAAGAGCTTTACACGCCCGATGTGGAAGATAGGGAGCGGGAGTTTTTGGAGGGTGTCCCATTACCGCGCTTGACCCCAGAGGACTTGCAAGAGATCAATGCGGATATCACGGTAGCGGAAATACAGAACGTGATAAAAAAGGGGAAGCCACACAAGGCTCCGGGGCCGGATGGATATGGATCTGAATTTTTCAAGATTTTAATGACCCAAGTTGCACCCACATTAGCATCTCTTTACCAGGAAGCACGGGAATCAGGCTTGTTCCCTAGAGATATGCAGACGGCAGCAATCGCTATCATACCAAAAAAGGGCCAGGATCCGGAGGATCCCGCATCCTACCGACCCATCTCGCTAATCAACTACGATATGAAGGTGGTGGCATCGGTTCTAGCGGCTAGGTTGCAGAAGTTTCTACCCCGCTTGGTGGGAGATCACCAATCGGGATTTGTGAAGGGCAGGGGAGCATTCCCCAACATTAGCAAAGTGTTACTAGGCATGGAAAAATGTTTGTCGCAAGAGCTACCTTTGATCTTAGTAAGCCTGGATGCAGAGAAGGCCTTCGATCGAGTATCATGGTCCTATATGTTTGAGGTATTGCAGAGATTTGGATTGGGTGAGGGCGCTCTACGCACATCCACTAGCTTGTGTAGCGAGCGGGGGGACTCGATCCCAGCCGTTTGAGCTGCGAAGGGGCACGAGGCAGGGCTGCCCTCTGTTGCCTCTACTCTTTGTTCTGCAATTGGAACCTCTACTGCTTGCGCTTCTTCGGGCGCAGGAGGTTCAGGGAGTAGAATGGCCGAATGGTGGTATTAAGGTTAGTGCATTTGCAGACGATATGCTGCTGTGTCTCTGTAGTCCGCAGAACTCTTTGGAGCAGGCTCTGGGAATTATTGGGAGGTTTGGTACCTTCTCGGCTTTGGATGTGGGTGGTAGGGCGCGGCAGCTTTGGCGGGGACAGTTCCCACTGGTTTGGGCGCAGGGAGAGTTCCGTGATTTGGGAATTCAGATTCCTGATCATGTGTCAAAGCTCTACTCCGTCAATATCAGACCGATGCTTGCTAGGACTGCGGCAACCCTACAGAAATGGAAGGATCTGCCTCTTTCGCTCATGGGGCGGATAGCCTTATTCCAGATGATGGAGGTGCCCCGATGGATGTACTTGTTGCGACATCTGCCTATATGGTTGCTGCGTAGAGATGTTCTGATTTTGCAGAGGCACATTGTACGATTCTTGTGGAAGGGGAGGAAGTCACGGATTCCGGTGGCCGTGCTGATGAGTGCTCGGGCGGAGGGGGGGTTGGGTCTTTTTTCGGTGCGGGATTATAATTTCCTTTGCTTGCTTAGACCCCTGAGGGATTTGATTTTAGGAACACAGGACGTACTCCCGACGCACCTGATCACTTGGATGTCGCATCCCGCTAGTGCGGCTTACCTGTTGCATTGTAAGCGTAAGGGTCTCCCAATAATGTGGAGGGAGTCGATCTACTTAGGGGCGATCAGGCAAGCCTGGAGATTTTTGTGCCAAAAGAAGGGATTTTCCTGGGTTGCCACGGATTGTCTTCCGCTGAAAGACAACCCGGATTTTGCGCCGGGGCGGCAAGGAGGTATGCCAGTGAGCTGGGTAGCATCTAGTCTGGGGTATATCGGACAAATGCGTATGCAGTCCAGTGGGGGGATGGACGCATTCCAGTCATTGGTAAGACGCTATCAGCTCGTGCCTACTTCGTTTTATTTTTATTTACAGGCGCGGCACTATATCCTAATGTTACAGCAGAAATATGACTTATGGAAGGGTAATTTGGGGGTGTGGGATTTTATATCAGAATCTGACCAAACCTTTTCTTTAAGAACTATCCGAGAAGAGTGGCATCCCGGGAGGGACCTGGGCCCGTTAGAGTCGTTGGTCTTCAAATGGAGTCAGGAGGGGAGCGTACAGGTTACTCTCTTTGACTTACAGAAGGCCTTTAAGAAGATCCGAGACATCTCTGAATCTATAAGATTCCAAGAAATTCAATATAAGTTGCTATGGCGAGCATATGTACCCAATGTTTGGGCGGCTCGGATGGGCCTACTCTCGACGGATGTGTGTCAGCTCTGTGGGTTGGTACGGGGGACGCTGCTGCATCGATTCTGGGAATGCACACATAAACAAGACTTTTGGCGGGGCGTGCGAAATTTGCTATGGACCTGGAGGCCCGGTCCTGGGGAGTTAACTCCGGAGTGGTGTTTGCTTGGCGTGCCCCGCACCGGCGATCGTGCCTCCATCAGTAGTAGGATGGAGGGCGTGGCTATCGGGGTGGAGCGAGGAGGGGTTGATACTCTTGACCCACATGCTACTAAATTATATGACCGTGGCTTTCTTATAGCGAAACAATGTATTCTTCGACATTGGATAGAAGATAAGCCCCCTCAGATTGCGGAATGGTCCCGGGGTCTGATTGTCCTAAAGGGCCACGAATTACGCACAGCCCAAATGTTGGGAGGCAAGAAATATATAGAGTGTGAGAAACTCTGGCAAGGAGTACCTGAGAGTGCTCTTGTTAAAATGGTAAATAAAGGCAAAAGGAACAGGAGACCGCTATGGTTTTCGAAGGAAGTAGCTGAAAAAGTGAAGAAAAAGAGGGAGGCCTTCATGAAATACAAGAGATCACAGAGAGCAGAAGACAGGCATCTGTATTTGGAAAAACTTAGAGAAGCTAGCAAAGTAGTCAAGAAGGCAAAGATTCAAAAGGAGGAGGAAATAGCCAATGCAATAAAATGGGGGGATAAGACATTTTTCAGATATATTAGTGAGAAGAGAAAGAGCAAAAGTGGTATTGTCAGACTCAAGGGTGCAGGGGGGGAATATGTAGAAGCTGATAAGGATAAAGCGGAATTGCTTAACAAATATTTTTGTTCTGTGTTCACAGATGAAGAACCAGGAGCAGGACCTCAGAAAACACCCACAAATAAGAACAGAAGCGAGGGACATCTTGAACTATTTTCAGAAGACTGTGTTCGTGAGAAACTAGCTCAACTTAAAGTAGACAAAGCGATGGGACCGGATGGGATACACCCTAGAATACTGAGGGAACTTGGGGACGTTCTAGCAGCTCCACTGACTGACCTTTTCAATGCCTCGTTGGAGTCGGGAGTGGTGCCAAAGGACTGGAGAGAGGCTCATGTGGTGCCTTTACACAAAAGCGGAAGTAAGGATGTGGTTGAAAACTACAGGCCGGTTAGTTTAACTTCGGTGGTGAGTAAATTATTGGAAACGCTGCTGAAAGAGAAAATAGTGAGGTTTCTGGAGTCCAGCGGATTACAGGATCCGAGGCAGCATGGATTCACCAGAGGCAGGTCTTGTCAGACAAATCTGATTGATTTTTTTGACTGGGTGACCAGGGAGTTGGACCAAGGGAGAGCTCTAGATGTGGTGTATTTAGATTTCCGTAAAGCCTTTGACACTGTTCCTCACAGGCGACTTATAAACAAACTGAGCACCCTAGGGATGGACCCTAAAGTTACTGCTTGGGTTAGAAGTTGGTTGGGTGGGAGGCGACAAAGAGTACAAGTAAATGGAGCTCACTCTGAGGAGAAGGATGTTACCAGTGGTGTGCCCCAGGGATCTGTCCTTGGTCCGATTCTTTTTAACATCTTTGTTAGTGATATAGCGGAAGGGCTGTCGGGTAAGGTTTGCCTCTTTGCGGATGATACCAAAATCTGCAATAGAGTAGACACCCAGGAAGGGGTAGATAACATGAGGAGGGATCTAGCTAAGCTTGAAGAATGGTCTAGAATTTGGCAGCTGGGATTTAATGTTAAAAAATGTAAGGTCATGCATTTGGGCTGCAGCAATCCAAGGGAGCAATACAGTATAGGAGGTGAAGTACTTTTGTCCACTAAAGAAGAGCGGGACCTAGGCGTGGTTGTGTCTGATGATCTTAAAGTAGCTAAACAGGTGGAAAAGGCGACAGCAAAAGCTAGAAGGATGCTTGGGTGCATACGGAGAGGAATGGCTAGCAGAAAAAAGGAGGTGATAATGCCTCTGTATAAGTCTTTGGTGCGACCTCATTTGGAGTATAGTGTGCAATTCTGGAGACCGCACCTTCAAAAGGATGTGAACAGGATGGAGTCGGTGCAGAGGGTTGCTACCAAAATGATTAATGGGCTTCATTATAAAGCATATGAGGACAGACTTAAGGATCTTAATATGTACACCTTAGAGGAAAGGCGGGATAGAGGTGATATGATTGAGATGTTTAAATACCTCCGTGGCATAAATGTTCAGGGAGAGAGCCTCTTTCAATTGAAAGCAAGTTCTGCTACGAGGGGACATGGGATGAGGGTGAAGGGAGATAGATTCAGGAGTGATATGCGGAAATATTTCTTTACGGAAAGAGTAGTGGATCCGTGGAATAGTTTCCCAGTGGAGGTGGTAGAGATGAGGACAGTAACTGAATTCAAGAAAGCATGGGACCAACACAGGGAATCTCTAAAGGCAAAAAGTGGACTGTTGTAGTTGTTATGGAAGGACAGACTAGATAGGCCATGTGGTCTTTTTCTGTCGTCATATTTCTATGTTTCTATGTTTCTATAGAGGATGTGGGGAGGAGTTTAGGAGCTTCTGACTGAATGATGGCGTGAGTTTGAGTGTGATTGTTTGGAGGGGTGGGGGGCTGAGAGAGAGCGAGGGGTTTTAGGAGGGCTACGGGGGGGGTTAGTTGGAGGGTGGTGGGGAGTGGGCTTTATTGGGTATGGGTAATTGCTCATTTGTTGTTGCTGTATTGTATACTATTCATTGCATGATTAGCTATACTATTGACAGTACTGTTATGCTGGGCCGCGGAGCGTCCACGCTTGGGGAATTCTGAGGGTTAAGGTGGGGGGTGGGGTGGACTATACATCCCCTGTATTCCCCGTTTTAGATACTGTTCCTGTATTTTCCGGAAGGATTTGTCTTTTGATTGTTTATCAATAGGCTATATTATCTTACGGGGGTTTTCTTTTGGCTGTATTCCTTGTTGTATCTATCTGTTTTTTCATCTGATTTCGAATCTATTATGCTGTGGCGCTGGCCGGATTTCTTTGTTTTATTGCATACAGTGTGTCTGGCGAAGTACATCTGATTGTAAAGCTGTATAACCCAATAAAAAAGATTTGAAATAAAATATGATGGCAGAAAAAGACCATATGATCTATCTAGTCTGCCCTTCCATATCAAATACTATGGTCACTTTTTTTTCCCTTTAGAGAACTTCTGTGTTTCGCATGCTTTCTTGAATTCCTATAAAGCCCGATTCCGTCCCAGACATACATGCCCTCTGTATGCCCCGTCTGAACTGAATGTACAGAGGGCATTGCGATTCTGATCCCGCAGGGCACGTCTAGCCCTGTGGGATCAGAATTGCAATCAGGCCTGTACATGCAGGCTAGGACTGCGATTCAGCCTGGCCTGCACATACAGGTCTTGCCCGACTAACTCAATTAGGGCTTTTAAATGGAGCCGCAGCGCCATGGCTCTATTTAAAAGCCACGATCCCCGACCGCCGGCTCCTGCAGCTAATTCCCCACAGCCCAAACCCTGATCTGGCCTCCCAGGGATAGAGTCCGGCTGTGGGGAATACCGTTTGCCCCCTGCCGTCCCTTCTCAGCCCCGGGCCCACCGATCCTGCAGACTCAGGGAAGTTATTCCACCTCAGCAGTGGAATAACATCCCTGTTCAAGTCGCCAGACCCAGATGTACAGGGCTGACATTAGAATCGGCCCTGTATGTCATAGAAACATAAAAATATGATGACAGAAAAAGACCACATGGCCTATCTAGTCTGTCCTTCCATATCAACAACTACAACAGTCCCCTTTTTACCTTTAGAGATCCTCTGTGTTTGTCCCATGCTTTTTTGAATTCAGTTACTTTTCTCATCTCTACCACCTCCACTGGGAGACTATTCCACGGATCCACTACTCTTTCCGTAAAGAAATATTTCCGCATATCACTCCTGAATCTATCTCCCTTCACCCTCATCCCATGTCCCCTCGTAGCAGAACTTGCTTTCAATTGAAAGAGGCTCTCTCCCTGAACATTTATGCCACGGAGGTATTTAAACATCTCAATCATATCACCTCTATTCCGCCTTTCCTCTAAGGTGTACATTTTAAGATTCTTCAGTCTGTCCTCATATGCTTTATAATGAAGACCACTAATCATTTTAGTAGCCACCCTCTGCACTGACTCCATCCTGTTCACATCCTTTTGAAGGTGCAGTCTCCAGAATTGCACACTATACTCCAAATGAGGTCGCACCAAAGACTTATAGAGAGGCATTATCACCTCCTTTTTTCTGCTAACCATTCCTCTCCGTATGCACCCAGGCATCCTTCTAGCTTTTGCCGTCGCCTTTTCTACCTGTTTAGCTACTTTAAGATCATCAGACACAAGCACGCCTAGGTCCCGCTCTTCTTTAGTGGACAAAAGTACTTCACCCCCTATACTATATTGCTCCCTTGGATTGCTGCAGCCCAAATGCATGACCTTACATTTTTTAACATTAAATCCCAGCTGCCAAATTCTAGACCATTCTTCAAGCTTAGCTAGATCCCTCCTCATGTTATCTACATCTTCCTGGGTGTCTACTCTATTGCAGATTTTGGTATCATCCGCAAAGAGGCAAACCTTACCCGACAGCCCTTCCGCTATATCACTAACAAAGATGTTAAAAAGAATTGGACCAAGGACAGATCCCTGGGGCACACCACTGGTAACATCCTTCTCCTCAGAGTGAGCTCCATTTACTTGTACTCTTTGTCGCCTCCCACACAACCAATTTCTAACCCAAGCAGTAACTTTAGGGTGGTCCCTAGGGTGCTCAGTTTGTTTATAAGTCGCCTGTGAGGAACAGTGTCAAAGGCTTTACTGAAATCTAAATACACCACATCTAGGGCTCTCCCTCAGTCCAACTCCCTGGTCACCCAGTCAAAGAAATCAGTCAGATTTGTCTGACAAGACCTGCCTCTGGTGAATCCATGCTGCCTCGGATCCTGTAATCCGCTGGACTCCAGAAACCTCACTATTTTATCTTTTAGCAGCGTTTCCAATAATTTACTTACCACCGAAGTTAAACTAACCGGCCTGTAGTTTTCAACCACATCCTTACTTCCGCTTTTGTGTAAAGGCACCACATGAGCCTCTCTCCAGTCCTTTGGCACCACTCCCGACTCCAACGAGGCATTGAAAAGGTCAGTCAGTGGAGCTGCTAGAACGTCCCCAAGTTCCCTCAGTATTCTAGGGTGTATCCCATCCGGTCCCATCGCTTTGTCTACTTTAAGTTGAGCTAGTTTCTCACGAACAGTCTTCTGAAAATTGTTCAAGATGTCCCTCGCTTCTGTTCCTATTTGTGGATGCTTTCTGAGGTCCTGCTCCTGGTTCTTCATCTGTGAACACAGAACAAAAATATTTGTTAAGCAATTCTGCTTTATCCTTATTAGCTTCTACATATTCCTCCCCTGCACCCTTGAGTCTGACAATACCACTTTTGCCCTTCCTCTTCTCACTAATATATCTGAAAAATATCTTCTTATCCCCCCCATTTTATTGCATTGGCTATTTCCTCCTCCTTTTGAATCTTTGCCTTCTTGACTACTTTGCTGGCTTCTCTAAGTTTTTCCAAATACAGATGCTTGTCTTCCTCTCTGTGATCTCTTGTATTTCATGAAGGCCTCCCTCTTTTTCTTCACTTTTTCAGCTACTTCTTTCGAAAACCATAGCGGTCTTCTTTTCCTTTTACCTTTATTTACCATTTTAACAAAAAGGTTGGTTGCCCTTAAAATATCCCCTTTCAGTTTTGCCCACTGTTTTTCTACATCCCCCAGCTGTTCCCATCCCACTAACGACTCCCTGAGGTATTGGCCCTTCTTCGCAAAGTTAGTCTTCCTAAAGTCTAAGATCCTCACCTTTGAATGGATTCTAACAGCCCTAGTCCTAATACTGAACCACACCATCTGGTGATCACCGGATGCAAAATGATCTCCCACTACAACATCAGAAACACTTTCACCATTGGTAAGCAGCAAGTCCAGTATTGCCCCTTCACGTGTGGGGTCTGTTACCAATTGCCTGAATAGTTCTCCCTGTAGAGAATCCAGGATCTCTTTACTTCTGGGTGATACTGCAGCAGGAATGTGACAATCAACATCTGGCATATTGAAATCTCCTATCAGTAGCACTTCCCCTTTCCTAGCAATGCTGCGTATGTCTTCAATTAACTCTGTCCACCTCTTCCTCTTGTGAGGGAGGTCTGTATATCACACCAATGCAAATAGATTTCTCTTTCCCTCTTTCTAGGTTAACCCACAATGCCTCCTCTCTACCTTTTAAGCTCTGTAATTCCAAAGCTTTAGTAGTAGTTTTTACATATAGTGCCACTCCTGCTCCCCTTCTTCCTACGCTGTCTGGGGCTGGCGACCGCCCACTCCCCGCCCTAATGCCGCCCTCAATCCTCCCCTTTCTTGCCCCCGTCTAACTTACCCGTACAACCGGCGGGGAAGTTAGACACTGGTGGGAAGGGGCATGAATAGCTGGGATGGACCGTCCCGTTGGGAGGTCCATCCCTGCTATTCGCGGCTCAGAATGACCCTGAAATTGTCCTCATCTTTACTTCCTCCACTGGGAGGACTATTTCATGCATTTACTACTCTTTCCATAAAGAAATATTTCCGCATATTGCTCCTGAGTCTATCCCCTTTCACCCTCATCCTGTGTCCCTTCATTGCAGAGCTTACTTTCAGTTGAAAGAGGCTCTTCTCCTCTGCAGTTATGCCATGGAGATATTTAAACATCTCTATCATATCTCCTCTATCCCACCATTTGAGATCTTTAAGTCTGTCCCCAAATGGTTTATAATGAAGACCCCTCACCAAGTTAGTAACCACCCTCTGCACTGACTCCAACCTGTTTATATCCTTTTGAGGGTGTGGTCTCCAGAATTGCACACAATACTCCAAATGAGGTCACACCAGAGACTTATACAGAGACACTATCACCTCCTTCTGCTGGCCATTCCTCTCCCTATGCACCAAAGCATCCTTCTGGTTTTTGCTGTCACCTTTTCTACCTGTTTAGCCACTTTAAGATCATCAGGAGCAATCATGCTTAAGTCCCGCTCTTCTTTCATGGACAGAAGTACTTCACCCCCTATACTATACTCTCCCTTGGATTTTTGCAGCCCAAATGCATGACCCTGCATTTTTTAGTGTTAAATCTCAGCTGCCAAATTCTTGACCATTCTTCAAGCTTAGCTAGATCCCTCCTCATGTTATCTACTCCCTCTTGAGTGTCTACTCTATTGCAGATTTTAGTATCATCCATAAAGAGGCAAACCTTACCAGACAACCCATCGCAGTATCCCTAACAAAAATGTTAATAAATCAATAAGAATATAAATAGCATGACTTGGACCTGTATGCCTAGTTCCCCACCCCCACCCCCACCCCATATTAACCTTGGGTCCCTCCAAAAAATCACTTCTGCCTACGCCACTGTTACGCATGGAAAAGGTATATAAAATTATCGTCCATAGCACCTGTTTATTAATCCTAGCTAAGGCTTTGCACGTAAAACATATGGGGAGCCAGAGTTAAGTTGTGGAGGCATTCCCAAAATGTTAGAGATGGCAGCTGAGAAGTTAATGCAGAGCAGTGATCACTACTGTGCATTTACGGCTACATTGCACTGTGTACCTCATTAGCAGTTAATGCACCTTTATGGTAACTGCTAAGGGGCATTCCTCACTTATACCATACCCCCAGTAGGAATTTGCATGCATTAGCAGTTCACCTTAAGGTTATTGCAGCGGGAACAAAAACGTATTTTTTGGTGGGGTACCACAGCCCCAGCAGGGCTGAATACCGCGGTTGCGTGGCAGTGGTTCTACTAAAGAAAAGGATTGGGAGTTCTGACAGAGTAAGTGTGTGGGGGGGTCTTTGTTTTGAGATAATCGGGCCACAGGTTGGCAAAGTGGAGGCCCTGAGAGTTTCCAAATGAAGTTGGGGGTTGAACTTATATGAATGTGAATTTTAAATGGATTGAATGGATGAGTAGGAAGTTTAAATATGCATGGGATGTTTTGATTGGGACTGGTGTTGTGATTGGAGGAGTGAGGTACTCTGGCACGCGGATAGGAGGGCGATGTCATTTTAAATACTAAGATAGGTATTGGGTGGGTAGCCATGTTTGAGGATTTAACTGTGAGAGGAAAAGTACCTTCTAGAAGCAGTAAGTAGTATTTAAAACTTTCCTAAGGGTATACTGGGATGGTGGGGTGCAATTTTAAGCTGTTAGCCTGTAAGCTTCTTTCTTCTCCCCTTTTTTTCTTGCACAGCTATAAGTCGGTGGTGATTAAGTCCTTTGACAAAGCCATTGAGGAGTTGGCGAAACCAACGGCCAGGGTCAGATTTAGTGATCCGCCATGTTGAAAATGAGAAGAAGCAAGATTAGTATGACAAAAGTGAAAGCATTGCAGTGCGGAAGATTCTTGCAGTACTGAAGATTGCTTGTATATAGGATTTGGGAGACGTTATCTTGAGCAATTGGAGTTTTTGACAATGCAACTTTTAAACATTTTTTGATTTGATTATACATATATTTTTGGAAGTATTTTGGACATATTATTCCTAATAGAATTGTGGAATAGTTTGAGGAGTCCCAATAGTTTTTATGATTTGTTAATTTGGAATTTTTGGCACCAGGCAGTTGTGGTTTTTTGGTTCATGCATTAACAGTTAGCATGGTACTATACTGTCAGCACCCATCGAAAGTTACATTAAATATCTAAGTCATCATAGTAAATAGGCTCCAAACATAATTAGTAATACACATTTTCTCATGAGTTATTATAGTAGGAAGATAATATATTTCATGAAAGAATCATCACACGTTGCATGGACTTGTCAGACCTACACCTGGAAAAGAATAAATAACAGAGCACAGCAGGAGAATGAGATGATCCTGGCTGTTGCTCAGTAGTGACACCTGTTGGCCAGACTTAATGTGTGCACATACTGGCTTTTCAAGGGAGCTGCTCTCTGGGGTCTTTGGGTCAAGGCTATTGGTGTAATTGCCTAGCCATATGGGAAGAAAGTTAAAATGGGGGAAATCCCATGCAATTGTAAATAAAGGCTCATAGTAGCAGAGCAACAGTAGGAACAAGTTCCAGTTGAGCCAGAGGCCATCAATAGGAAGAAAGTTATAGGACCAAAAATTAAAAGACCCACAAGAGGACTATGTTGTAAAGCCATGGTCTGCAACTTTCTTTTGCTTAGTACCTTTCATACAAAATATCAGAATAAGTGACGCTAATTTCTAAAAGGATGTATAGCAAAGAAATGAATAATCACAAATGCAAAATCTTTGTAAACAAAACAATGAATTCTGGAGCAGTTAGGACAGTGCTTGCAGCTAGGCTTAATCTCATTCAGGCAAATAGAGAGCAGACTATGAACACTTAAGGAGGATTTGAAAAAGGGGTGCTTGAGCTTTAATGTTCAGAGCAGCTGCTCCTATCCCCTGCTTTTTATGAGTAAAATCGGCTTTCAGTCCTATTAGGCAAGGTCATTTCTCAAGACCCAGCTCTTAGAGAAATGCAGTGAATTGTAAATCCCAGGGGCCGATTCCACCAGCCCTAGGTTTATTGGTAAAAGGTTTTTCTCAATCAATATTCATAATTGTTTGTTTTTGGAGTCAGTATTGATGTGGACTGTAAGGTTCTCCCTAGTCTCGTGGGAATGATATACGATTCCTAAAGCAATTCTGCATATGGAACGTAGAAAGAGCTCGTGCTGAGATGTCAGTAGTAAGTTGGTATTCGTTACTACGTGAATTGTCAGAGTGACTGAGAAGGAAGCAAATCAATCTTCCAGTGGTGCGATTGTGCTGCCAATCGTCTCTTATCTGTGAATGTGCCCCCGGTGGAAATCCTCCGGATTCATGCACACACACAGAGCTCAGTATCTCAAAGGCAAAGCAAATAGTAGAAAACTCTCCAGTTAGTAGCTGTTGTAAATTCAGGTATTCAGGAGAAGTTAAAAACTAAGGTAAATACTCAAGGTCTTATATAAGGTATTCCAAGCATGCAGGAGAAGGATTCTACCCACACTCCATGTGGGTTCCCCTTCTATTTTCTAAAGTGTGTAAGTTGTTTGAATTCTATTCTCTTGCTATATAGGGATCATCTTTGTCTGACCCATGCCATTTTGAATTCTGTCACTGTTTTTGCCCCCCACCGGCTCCTTCGGGAGAGCATTCCAAGCATCCACCACCCTTTCTGCGTGAGAGTATTTCCTGATATTGCTTTTACATTCCCCTCCTCTCAGCTTAATTTAATGTCATCTTGTTCTACAGCTTCCCCATCTTTGAAAAAAGTTGGTTTGTTCATTAATGCCCCTTACGTATTTAACATTTTTACCATATCCCCTGTCCCTCCTCTCCTCTAGGGTATTCATATTTAGGGTCTTCAAATCTCGTCTCATATGTCTTCTGGCACAGGCTCCAAATCATTTTGATCACCTTCAAAACTTTTTTTATCTTTTGCAAGGTTCGATCTCTAAAACTGGATACAATATTCCAAGTGAGGCCTCACCAATGATTTGTACAGGGGCATTAATCCTTCCTTCTGCTGGTTATTCCTCTCTGTATGTAGCCTGGCATCCTTCTGGCTTTGTCCACCACCTTGTCAAACAGTATCCCTTAAGGTGGAGAAACAGTTATACTGAGGTCCCTCTCTTGGTCTGTGCACATCAGCCTCTCACCCTCTATCTCATACAGCTCCTTTGGATTTTTTATTCCAAGTGAATCACTCTGCACTACTTCGCATTTAATCTTAACTGCCAAGCATTAGACAATTCTTCTAATTTGTGTAGATCCTTTCGTCTATTGTCTACTCCCTCTGAGGTATCCACTTGATAATAATGTTTGTATCATCTGCAAAAAAAGGCAAACTTTACCTTTTAACTCTTCTGCAATATCACTCACAAAGACATTTATTTATTTTATTTATTTATTTAACGTCTCTTCTATACCGCGCTATTTAGTATCAGTGCGGTTTACATACAACAAAGGATTTATACAGCGCAGGCAGCTGTACTGTATTTACAGAGAACAAGGTAGCATAAACTTGGACATTGCTGGGGTAACTATTTACAGAGTATAAATATCGTTACAGGGTGTGGGTATATACAAGCTGCTATTTACAGGTATGCGTCATCAACCATGGTAGGGATATATACTTGGTGCTATTTACAGGTAAGCATAGTTGATGCTGGCGCCCGGGGGTGTGGATGCCTTATCGCGTGCTGTGTGTGTTTGTGTGGTGGGCCTGGTGGAAGGGGGGTGGCAGTATGTGCGCTGCCATCTGAGTAGTGTTTGAGGAAGAGGTGATGCTTTAATGCCTTTCTAAATTGGGCCAGGTCGGAGATTGCCCGTATGTTAGGTGGAAGGGCATTCCAGCATCTGGGCGCATAGAAACTAAAAGCCCTGTTTGTCGTTGCCTGCATGCATTGTGTTTCCTTCGGGATTATCAGTGTGTTGATTGCTGCGGGCCTTCTTGATCTGTTGGAGGGCGTAGGCTGGATAAGCTCGGTGAGGGAGGTGGAGGAGAGCCTGTTGATGGCCTTGAAGGTCAGTAGTAGGGATTTAAACAAGAGTCTGCCATGGATGGGGAGCCAGTGGAGATGTCTCAGGATGGGTGTCACGTGATATTTTCTGGAAGCTCCATAGAGAGCTCTGGCCGCAGTGTTCGTTGCTAGCTGGAGTGGATTGAAATGGACCAGCCCCAGAATTGAACCCAGAGGCACCTTTCTTTCTTCTGATTGATTTCCACTTTTCATCACCCTCTATCATCTGCTGGCCAGCCAATTTCTGATCCAGTTAATTGCCTTGGGACCCATCCCCAGGCTGCTCAGTTTACGCATAAGACTCCTGTGAGGAACCAGTATCAAAGGCTTTGCTGAAATTTAAGTAGATCACATCCATTGCTTGCCCTTGATCCAGTTCTCTGGTCACCGAGTCAAAGTAGTCAATCAGATTCGTTTGGCATTCTTCTCTTGGTAAGACTATTTTGCTTTGGATCTTGCAACCCATTGCATTCTAGAAAGTTCACTATCCTTTCTTTCAGCAGTATTTCCATTACTTTTCCTACCATGAAAGTAAGTCTTATTAGCCTGTAGTTGGCCATCTCTTCTCTGTTACTTTTTTGATGAGGGACCCCATCAGCCCTTCTCTAATCCCACAAAACCTCCCTTGTCTCCAAGGCTCTATTAAATACAGTCTTTAAAGATGCCACCAGAACCTCTTTGAGCTTTCTCAGTATCCTTGGATGTATTACATCCGGTCCCATGGATTTGTCCACTTTTGCAAGCTGTTCATAAACACTTTCTTTCATGAATAGTGTGGACTCTACTCCATGCCCATTAGTACCTTTGTCAATCATGTGTGATCCTTCTCCAGGATTTTCTTTTGTGGACATGGAACAGAAGTATTTGTTAGCATTTCTGCGTTTTCCTTGTCGGTTTCCATAGCTTGATCTTCAGCACCTTTGGGTTTTGCAATTCCACCTCTGGTCTTATTCCTTTTTCTGGTATACCTCGCTTCACATCTTTAGCCATTTTTATCTTCATTTGCTTTTGCAATCTTGATTTCTCTTTTTGCCTCTTTCAGCTTTATCTGGTATTTTTTTCTGTGTTCCTCTTTGTGATCTTCTGAATTCTTCAGGAACAAGCAGGAAGTCATCCCTCACATATAGGTGATGTCAGCGCCGACAGAGCCCTTGCGGAAGCGTTTCCCCAGCTTTCAAAGAAAACCTTTGGGAGATGCCACTACGTGTTTGTGGCACCCGCCAAAGGGTGCCATCTTGCTTAGTCTCCTTTTTTCCTGCGGAAACCAACAGAAGTCTCTTATTTCCCCAGAAAAAGTTGAATCTCCAGGAACACGCAGGAATGAGTCTTCACATATGGGTATCGTCGGTACCGACGGAGCCTGCGCGGGAACGCTCCCCAGCGTCCAAAAGGAAAGCTTTTGGGAGCATCCCACAGCACCTGCGCGCTGCCTTCCCGCCTTTCCTAACCACCTCTCTCCAGTTCTTTTCCGCGGAGCCAGCAGGTTGTGTTCCTGTCACCGCTGAAGAATTTCTTTATTTTATTTTATTTCTTTGGTTGCGCGTCTGCCTTCTCGACGCTGAACCGGTACCGCCGGTCTTTTCTTTCTTTATTCTAAAAAAAAAAAAACTACTGTTTTTTTCTCACTTCAGTGCATTTTCTTCTTTGGCCTTAGGCCTAGGACATTTTTTCTCATGGAAAAGCCCGCTTCTGGGTTTAAAAAATGCACGAAGTGCAGCGGCACTATTTCTGTCACTGACACCCATGAATGGTGTCTAAAATGTTTAGGTCCTGACCACTCCATTGCGGATTGTGAGTCCTGCTCCATGATGTCTAAAAGAGGTCTACAGAATCGAGCAGCTAAGCTCAGTACCCTGTTTCCCTCGGATGCAGCTTCGGTTGCATCGAAGTCTTCCAGGGCTGCTTCTTCCTCACATGGATCTCAGGTAACCAAACTTAAATCCAGCCGGTCCTCGAAGGGTAGATCTCCCTCTAAGTATCGAGATGCCTCCGGGCTTGCCCTCGAGGAATCCGCACCGGCAAAATTACCCCGGCGGGAGGCTCCAGCTTCCAAAGCTTTATCCATGGGATCACAGGTTGACATTGATGGCTCGGGCTCGACCGATCACCTGTTGCCATGTTCTGGGGTACCGGTGGTTCCCACTGGTACCGACATCCAGACATTGGTTGCGTCAATGGATCAGAATATCCTGACCATGCAGCGTGCCATCACGGCATTCATACAAGCTGCGACGCCTTCGGTACCGCAACAAACTCCGTTGCCGGTACCGACTCCGGCGCCGGTACCGACATCGGTTCCGGTGCCGGTACCGATTGCATCGACATCCGCTTCGGTGTCGACTGCAGCGGTACACTGTTCTGTGATGCCCATCGGTACCGATCACTCCCGATGTCGATACCACCCGGTATGCGTATTGGGCTCTGCAGGAGCATCCAGACAGGTGATACTTCGATTCCTCTGAAGACTCTGATGAATCAGAGGTCTCTGTCGAAGCATCGATGATTCATCCTCAGGAGCCCTCTTCTCCAAAAAGGAGAATGTCTCCTCCAGCCTTTTCAAGACTTCATTAGGGAAGTGGCCAGGGTTCTTTCCATCTCAGTGGCCCCTGAGACAGAGCCTAGAGCCAAAATATTAGATATTTTACAATATCCTAAGGCTCCTAAAGAGGCAGCCACTTTACCAATGCATGAGATTCTTTATGATCACATGTTGGGCATATGGGAGACTCCTCTCACCACTTCCCCTCATTCTCGCAGGTTGGACACCATGTATCGTGTTCCTCCTTGTCCTGGCTTTCATAAGACTCAGTTCCCTCACCACTCCATTGTGGTGGAGTCTGCTATGAAGAAGATAAAGAGTACAAAAAGGCACTCTTCTGCTCCTCCAGGAAGAGAATGCAGAACCTTAGATGCCTTTGGCAGGAGAATTTTCCAGGCCAGTATGCTAGTTGCCAGAATCAACTCCTATAGTCCCTATATGGGGATGTTTCTAAAAGAAGTTACAGATCACCTGCAAACTTTATCTCCTTTCATTTCAGAAGATAAAAGGGAAGAGTTCCTCACCTGGCTCAAACATGCCCAGGATATTTCCAAGTTTTCCAACCGTGCAGCCTTTGACTCTTTTGAAGGTGCCAGCAGAGCCTCGGCCATTGCCATAGGTGCACGCAGAGTTGCTTGGTTACAAGCTTCTGATTTGGAACCTTGGGTTCAAGATGGACTAGGAAACCTTCCTTGTACAGGTGAAAACCTTTTTGGCAAAGATTGGCAAGCAAAGGCCGCCCAAATGGATGCTGAAAATTCCGCTTTAGATAGACTTTCAAAGTCTACTTCTGCTCCTTTTAAGAAAAGGTTGTACAAAAAGGGTTTTTTTCCCAAAAAAGGGAAATATTATTCTGCTTATGGTCAGCAGTCATCTACTGCAGGTCGTTTTGCTACAAAGAGACAGCAACAACTGAAACAGGCCAAGCCTAAGGCTGCTAGGACTGCTACGGCCCAACAGCCTCAGCCTCCTCAGGGCCTTTGACTTACAACTAGAGAGCTTAGCCTTTCTGGCTCTAGAACATCCAGAGCCTCTCACCATTCCAGGAAGGTTGGTTTACTTTGCTCCCAAATGGGAGCAAATCACAGCAGAGCGATGGACCCTCTCCATCATAAGGGAGGGGTACAAGCTTCATTTCTTAAACCTTCCTCCTCACACCATGATGAGACAGTTCAATTCTCAGACATCTCTCCTCGACCTTCTGGGTCAAGAGATTGCTACCCTTCTTGCCCAAGGGGCAATAGAAGAAGTACCCCTTCTTCAACAGGGCTCAGGGTTCTACTCCCCCTACTTTCTTATCCCAAAGAAAACAGGGGGCTACAGACCCATATTAGATCTCAGAGAATTGAACAAGTTTCTATGCAAGGAGAAATTCAAGATGATTTCTCTCGGTACTCTCCTTCCATACCTTCAGAGTCAGGATTGGCTTTGCTCTCTAGACCTCAAGGATGCGTACACCCATGTCCTCATCCATCCAACACACAGAAGGTTCCTTTATCAAGGGAAGCACTACCAATACAGAGTGCTTCCTTTCGGTCTGGCCTCTGCACCAAGGGTGTTCACAAAATGCATGGCAGTAGTAGCTGCATTTCTATGCACTCTAGGGATATTTGTATTCCCATATCTGGACGACTGGCTCATCCGAGCTCCATCCCAGTCAGAGGCCCAGACCTCTCTAACCTGCACAAGCCGTATCCTTCAGTATCTGGGACTTGTAATAAACTTTCCAAAATTCCATCTCACCCCTACTCAGTCTCTAGAGTTCATAGGGGCCTTACTGGATATCACAACTGCAAGGGCCTATCTTCCCCAGGCCCGTTGCCTACGCTTGGTGCAGTTAGCCTCACAAATTCAGTTAAAATCCCATTTAACTGCTCGAGAGATGTTACAACTGTTAGGCCACATGGCATCCACTGTGCATGTGGTTCCTTACGCTCGCCTTCACATGAGGGCAGCTCAGTGGACTCTGTCCACCCAATGGACCAAGGCATCAGGTTGCCTGTCAGACAAAATAGCAACCTCCAGTCGCCTCTTTTGGTCCCTCCACTGGTGGAAGTCCACTCAAAATCTGTTGCTGGGGTCCCCCTTTCAACAGGAGTTACCCCAAGCAACCCTTACAACAGATGCCTCTCCAAGGGGCTGGGGAGCTCATCTTCAAGATCTCTCCACTCAAGGCATCTGGTCTCTAGAGGAGACAGCTCTACATATCAACCTCTTAGAGCTCAGAGCAACTTTTCTAGCTCTCAGAGTCTTCCACACCCTGCTCAGCTACAAGACAGTCCTTATCCACACGGACAACCAAGTAGCCATGTTCTACGTGAACAAGCAGGGTGGGACTGGCTCTCTGTTGCTTTGCAACGAAGCTCTGAGATTTTGATGCTCTCTGGCGAAGGCCCACATTCATCTCATGGCAGTGTATCTTCCAGGGGTTCAAAACTCTTGAGCAGACAGACTCAGTCGAGTTCTGCTTCCACACGAATGGTCCCTCCATGGGGACCAGATAGCCAGGATCTTCCGAATTTGGGGAACCCCGGACATAGACCTCTTTGCAAGTCCATGGAATGCCAAACTTCCCCAGTTCTGTTCCAGGATTCCGTGTCAGGGAGTTCAGGCCAGGGATGCCTTCCTCCTTCATTGGGGGCAAGACTTTCTCTATGCCTTTCCACCCATTCCCCTAATTCCCAAGACACTCTTCAAACTTCAGAGAGACAAGGGTGTCTATGATCCTCATAGCACCACATTGGCCACGCCAAGTGTGGTACCCTCTACTTCTGCATGTCTCCCAAGCTCCCTCCCTGGACTTGGGATCTGCTCCAGACCTCCTGTCCCAGGAGGAGGGAACGTTGTGACATCCAAATCCCCAGTCTCTTCACCTCAGAGCCTGGTTGCTGAAGGCCTAGACCTTCACGATTTGCATCTTTCTCAGCAACTGAAGGATATCCTTCATGCTTCCAGAAAGCCTTCCACTAGACGTTCCTATGCTTTTAAATGGAAAAGGTTTACCATTTGGTGTCTTAACCCTCTTGCAATACCTCTGAATTCTTTACTAGAGTATTTGCTGCATTTATCCCATGCAGGCCTTAAAACAAATTCAGTAAGAGTCCATTTGAGTGCTATTTGCAGCATCCCTTAAACCTCTCAATGGACAGCCTATTTCCTCTCATCCTCTTATAGCAAGATTCATGAGAGGCCTTTTTTTGACTAAACCTCCCATCAGACCACCTTCAGTGGCATGGGACTTGAACTTGGTTCTTGGCCAGCTTATGAAGCCACCCTTTGAACCCTTAGCCACTACCTCCTTGAAATTCCTTTCCTGGAAGGTTATTTTTCTCATTGCAGTCACCTCAGCTCGCCGCATCAGTGAAATTCAAGCCTTGGTGGCTAATCCTCCTTATACAAGGTTCCGTCATGACAAGGTAGTCCTTAGGACTAATCCACACTTTATGCCTAAAGTGGTCTCACCTTTTCATCTGAACCAGGAGGTTTATTTACCTGTCTTTTTTCCAGGACCTCATGCATCAAGTGCGGAGAGGAATCTTCATACCCTGGATTGTAAAAGAGCTCTTGCTTTTTACTTACAAAGGACACAGCAACATAGAAAGTCCTCTCAACTCTTTGTTGCTTTTGATCCCTCTCATTTAGGACTTCCAGTCTCTAAGAGAACTCTGTCCAATTGGATTGCTCAGTGTATTTCTTTCACCTACCAGAGTAAGAACCTTTCTCTGGAGGGCCATGTCACAGCTCACAATGTGAGGGCCATGGCAGCCTCTATGGCTCATCTAAATTCTGTGTCCATCGACCAGATCTGTTGAGCGGCCACCTGGGCCTCGGTTCATACCTTCACAGCCCATTACTGCTTGGACAAGGATTCCCGCCGGGATGGTCAGGCTGTTCTCAAACACCTGTTCCATACCTAATCAACTCCTACCCTCCATCCCTGGCTGGATGCCTGAGATTCATGGGTGGAGGTAGAGCCCTTCCCAGGGATTCACAACCTGGGTGATCTCCCAGGCATCTCTAGCTGGGGAGTCCCCATATGTGAAGGCTCATTCCTGCTTGTTCCTGGAGATAGCACAGTTACTTACCTGTAACAGGTGATCTCTGGGAACAGCAGGAATAAGTCTTCACAACCCACCCACCTCCCCTAGGAGTTGTATCTCTCTTTCTATCTTTCCTTTCCTCACTCTCTCTTTGTCTCAGCTTTAAAACTCGAACTGGAGAGAGGCGGTTAGGAAAGGCGGGAAGGCAGCGCGCAGGCGCTGTGGGATGCTCCCAAAAGCTTTACTTTTGGACGCTGGGGAGCGTTCCCTCGCAGGCTCCGTCGGTACCGACGATACCCATATGTGAAGACTTATTCCTGCTGTTCCCAGAGATCACCTGTTACAGGTAAGTAACTGTGCTTTATTTTTGGGTTAAAACCCTTTTTCTTTCCCAGATTGCAACCAGTTCCTTTCCTGCCTCTGAGCTCGCTTGCCCTGGCATTGTATCTTGGAACCATTTCTAGGATTTTTCCCCCAGCGCATTCATGCCGTTTTTCCATCCGCTGGCCGCTTCGATAGTCTTTGACCTTGCCGGGGTACTTTTCCCCTCCAATGGCCAGTGGGTTCAAGAAGTGTGATCGGTGCACAAAAACATGTCACTCACCAATACACCCAATTGCTGCCCCAGTGTCTAGGGGCCAACCATGACCAGGAGATCTGTGTCCTCTGTAAAAAGATGTCCATGAAGGCCATCCAGTGTCATTAGCAGAAGCAGGATGATGTCTTCCATAAAGGCCTCGCAGGGGTCCTTGGAGTCACATAATGCCTCCATGGCGCCCGACCAGGACCGCAGTCACTCTGGCAACGGTTCCCCACAGTAGGAACACAAAAAGAAGAAAAAAATCCTTGAGGACTTCATCCAGGGACTCGGACATGCTAAATAAGTCCCGTGCCAGGTCCCACAGCCTGCAGAGAGAACCCGAGGAGTCTGTGCAGGAGTGGCCAAGAAAGGTTCCCCGAACTGACGCAGAGACATCCGGCGACAGGATCCAGACTTCCAAGGCCTGTCTCATCAAGGACTTCCTCTCCTCTCCCCACCAACGCCAGACCCGGTGTCTGCGTCGAAGGCTGCACTTCCTGAGTGGGAAACCAGGATGATGGTGCTGGATTGCAAATTCACTGCCTTTCCTATCATGCAGCAGGTGCCGATGCCTGGCCCCAATGTGCATCAGCGAAGATCATAGGGACCTCATTATTGAGAACTCCACCATGCTCTGAGCCAATCCTCATGAGCCTGAAACCTCAAGTCATTCCTCAGCGAGGGTCTCTGTCTCGCTCCCGCTTCCCGGGAGCAAGATCCTCACCGGTGAGCACTCATGGCTCCAGCCACATAGCTGCCGCAGGCCACTGGGGCCCCGACCCACGTCATGCACCCCAGGCCTGGTCGGCCGCTGAGTCCTCCACCGACTACTCTGACTGGGAGTCTGAGGACAAGGCACCCCTAGAGATGTGGAAACACCACGACCTCCCATTGGATCCATCTCACCTGACATCACGGCATCTATCCACGCCCGAGAACACATCGTTCCTCAAGTTTGTTTGGGATATGTCAAAGGCTTTGTCCTTCAACACGGAATCAGAGGAAGACCCTCGCATGGAGGAACTCAAAATCCTCCAGTGCAAGGCCCCGGTTCCTGTCGCCGCCATCCTCGGGCGGCTCCTTGGCGTATGGGAGACACTGGTGTTGGTACCCATAGTCAGCCAATGCCTGGACATGATCTACCCAGTCCAGCAAGGCCCCAGATTCTGAAAGTCACAACTGCCACACACTTCCACGGTGGTGGAGTTGACTATGCTCTGGCAGAAGAGCCATAAGATGCACTCCTCCGTGCCTCCAGGCAGGGAGTCCTGCACCTTTGACACTCTTGGCCACAATTGCTACCAGGACTTGATTTTGGCCTGTCATATTCAAGCCTACCAGCTTTATATCAGCATGTACTTTCGGGACCTGGCAAAGGAACTCAACAAGTTTCTCAGAGGGCCTCAGAGGGGATCAGCTACAATGGTTCCAAACCCTCATGAAGTGCATCAGGGAGTGCTTGAAGTAAATGTCTTGAGCTGCCTATGACAGCTTTGAGTCAAACGCGAGGGTAGCCGATGTGGGTATCGGCACTTGACATCAAGCCTGCTCCAGGCATTGGACCTTGAGCAGTGGGTCCAGGAGAAGCCCTACGATGTCCCGTGCCTCAGTGAAAACTTATTCAACAAGTCGATGGAGGAGAAAGCGGCAGAGATAGACACCGAATACCTCATGAGGACTCCGCTCTCCAGGAAGTCCTCCACCCTCTCTAAGTAGAAATCCCCAGGGAAGAGATCCCCATTCCAGAGAAAGGGACAACCTTACTGGGGCTACCCCCAATACCAGGCTCACCAGAGCAAGGGAATGGGCCAAGGCCCTTGCAAGCCTAAGGGCTCCAAGACCCAGATCCTGGCCCCTGCCTATCTGGGGACGGGTTTTTGACTCCCTTAGCGTAGCCTCTCCACCTTTGGGGGAGGAGCTATCAACAGGGTAGCATCTGGTACATTTTGCCCATTGGTGGTGCACTATCACCACCGACTCCTGGGCATTCCAAGTAGTCACAGCAAGCTATCTTTTTCACTTGGACCAGACGCCTCCCCCTTTCTTCCCAGGAGAGCCCTCTTGGACTTCCCTGCACCAGGCCCTGCTCCTGCAGGAACTCAGGCCTTCTCACAGACAGAGCTGTGGAAACAGTACCCCATCACCTCAAGGGCAAGGGTTCTACTCCCAATACTTTCTAGTCCCAAAAAGAACAGGTGGCCTAAGGCCTATCCTAGACTTGCGAAACTTGAACAAGTTCCTGGTGCAGGAGACGTTCAAGATGCTGTCCCTTGGAACATTGCTACCATACCTCCAGCAGGGAGACTGGCTATGCTCCTTGGACCTAAAGGATACTTATATCCACATCCTCATTCATCCGAGCCACAGGCAGTACCTAAGATTCATGGTCAGGGGCAACCACTACCAGTACAGAATACAGCCCTTTGGTCTAGCCTCCGCAACAAGAGTCTTTACCAAATGCCCAGCAGTGTGGTGGCCTACCTCTGTCTCCAAGGGGCCTTCATCTTCCCATATCTGGACGACTGGCTAGTAAAGGGAGACCCGGCCACCAAAGTGCAACCTACCACAGCTTGTACCATCAGTGTCCTAAAGTACCTGGGATTTGTGATAAACCACCCCAAGTCCCACTTCACTCTGACACAGGGCCTGGAGTCCATAGGGGCTCGACTGGACACTCTTCAGGCCAAGACCTTTCTCTCCTTAGCCCAGGGCAGGTCACCTTGAGGCTCTGGCCACCAACGTACAACACCACCACAGTGTCAGCACGGTCTGTGCTCCACTTGCTGGGCCACATGGCATCCGCAGTCCATGTTGTTCCCAATGCTTGCCTTCACATGCAGGCTGCCGAGTGGTGCCTCCACTCCCAGTGGACACAAGCCACAGACTGGCTCCAGGACAGAGTTTTAGTGACCTGCAAGCTGGCAGAGTCACTCGACTAGTGGCAGGCCACACAGCACCTGCAGGAGGGCATACCCTTTCAGCCTTTAAATCCCCAGAGGGTCCTTACCACGGACGCCACCTTACTGGGCTGGGGTGTCCATTGCTAGGAACTCCACATGCAGGGCAACTGGTCCCTAGCAGAGAGCCAGCAGCAGATCAATCTGCTGGAGCTCAGGGCCTTCCGCCACCGCCTGTAGCACCAGTCGGTGTTGGTCCAAATTGACAACCAGGTCGCAGTGTTCTACCTGAACAAGCAAGGGGGCACAGGGCTTACCACCTCTGCCAGAAGGCAGTAGCCCTCTGTTCATGTGCGATCAGTCAAGGGATGCTTCTCAGAGCGGTGTACCTTCCAGGCCAGGTCAGTGCCCTAGCAGACAGTTTGAGCAGGCTCCTCCAGCTGCATGAATGGTGACTAGACCCCAGAATGCACAGTGGCTCTTCAGACTCTGGGGCACTCCGAGGTTGGACCTCTTTGCCAGCCTGACCAATGCTCAGCTGCCCCACATCTGCTGTCGCCAGCTGCACCAATTCCAGGTAACAGCAGATGTCTTCCTCATCTCGTGGTCAGAGGGCCTTCTGTATGCCTTCCCTCCCATGCCACTAATCGCCCAGACCCTCTTAAAGGTCCTGCAGGACAAGGCTTCTCTGATCCAGGTGGCCCTGTAGTTGTACAGGCAGGCTTGGTTCCCTCTGCTGCTCTGCCTCTCAGTGGAGCCCCTGGTCCCTCTGGAGAATGCCCTGGGGTTACTTAGGAGGGGGGCTTCCTTCTCCATTCCAACCTGGAGTCCCTGACATTAACATCACGGCTGCTGAACAGGTAGCCTTGGCCCCCTTCAACCTCCCAAGGAAAGTGGAGGAGGTTCTCCTGGCCTCTTGTAAGAACTCCACGAGACAGGCCTGAACCTTCAAGTTGTGCAGCTTCTTGGTGTAGTGTGCAGAGCAGTGGATTGACCCTTTCTCTTGCCTTGTGCACACACACGGTGCTGCAGTACCTGCTTCATCTCTTGCAAGCTGGACTCGAGTCAAACTCTGTCAGGGTGCACCTGAGTGCGCTCTCGGCACATCACCATTCTATTGAGGGTAAACCCCTCTCTGCTCAGCCCCTCATTACTCTGTTCATGCGGTGCCTCCTGCTCTCTAAGCCTCCCATCCGCCCATCCTCGGCGGAATGGGATGTCAATGTGGTCTTGATGCAGCTCTGGCTACCTGCCATATGCGATACCTCACATGGATGGTTGTCTTCCTGGTAGTGCTCACCTCTGCATGCAGAGTCAGCGAGCTTCAGGTCTTGGTTGCTGAGCCACCCTACACCAGGTTTTACAAGAACAGGGTCGCACTTCACACCCACCGTAAATTCCTTCCGTAGGTGGTGTCTGCGTTCTACCTCAATTCCCACCTTCTTCCCATGGCCCCACACCAACAAGGTGGTGGCCGTTCTCCATACTCTGGATTGTAAGAGGTTTCTGTCCTTCTACCTTCAACGTACCCAGGGCTACTGCAGAGTCTCACAGCTGTTCGTTTCTTACGACCCCAGTTGCCTGGGGGAGGTTGTATGGAGGTTGTTATGAAGCAGACTCTGTCCATTTGGGTGGCAGACTGCATCGCCTTCACCCACGATCTGGGGTCTCGTTGGAGAGCTGGGTCATGGTACACAACGTCAGGGCTATGGCAACTTCAGTTGCATGTTTGCACTCTGTCCTTATGGCAGACATCTGCCAGGCCGCCACCTGGTCCTCGGACCACACCTTTGCAGCTCACTACTGCTTGGAATGGGAGTCCGGATGGGACATCACCTTTGGCCAGGCTGTACTCCATAATCTCTTTGGGGTCTAGGCAACTCCTACCCTCCGACTCTTCTGTGTTCAGGCTACCGGAGTGATGGTTCTCCCTGGACTTTGGGGTCCTTAGAGTCTCTCCTCAGACTCACTTGTGGCCGTGCTTTTCTACAGGTTCTTAGTAGCCTGTAGCTGGGGAGTCCCATATGTGAGGACTGACTTCCTGCTTGTTCCTGGAGAAAGCGTAGTTTCTCACATGTAACAGGTATTCTCCAGGGACAGCAGAAATCAGTCCTCACAACCCTCCCTTCTTCCCGGGTAGTTGCTGTATTTTGCCATCTTCTATCGGCTCTAGTTATGTCATCTGACTAAGCAAGATGACACCCTTGGGCGGGAAGAGGTCCCACATGCATGTTGGCATCTCCCAAAGGTTTTCTTTGAAAGTTGTGGAGATGCTTCCGCGACGGTTCCATCTGTGCCAACGTCACCCATATGTGAGGACTGATTCCTGCTGTCCCTGGAGAACACCTGTTATAGATGGGTAACTACCCTTTTTGTGAATACTGCCTTTTATGCTTTTATTCTTGCTGTCACTTGTTTGGGGAATCATATCTGTTTCCATCTCCTCTTGACTTAATTTATTTTTCTTGCATAAAGATCCATTGCCCTTTTTATAGCTTTTTTTTATTTTACACCACGGCCTTTTCACTTCCCTTTTCTCCTCCCACTCTGCCAGTTCCTTCTTCAAGTACTTTCCCATTTTACTAGGGTCAGCATGTTTAAAATACAGGACTTTGAGTTTGCTGCGATTGGACTCTGCCTTTGCTTTTACCCCAAACTCCGTACCGTGTGGTGATCACTGCTGCTCAAATGGGACCCACCCGGACATTAGACACGCTGCCTCCACTGGTGAGTACTGGATTCAGTGTCAACCCTTCTCTGTATGCAAACTCTCATGCTGTTTTTAAAGAGCCAGTACCTTTTCTTCTGCTAACAATCATGGCGCTCACCCTTGAATAACTACTGTGCATTATCTTGACAATCCACATTTGTTTGTACAACATTCACAAGATCACTTTTACAGACCTAACCCTGTGTTTCCTCGCCTTCTCGCTTTTTTTACTCCTTTTAATCATAATTTGTTTGCACCTCAATCACACATACTTTATACATGGGGGGTAATTTGATAAAGCATTTTCTGCTTGAAAACGTATCTTGCACCTGAAAAACGACTCATAAAATTGCCCAATTGTATATATGCTAGGGAAGTGCATTTAGCTCTCATTTGGGCGCCTAATTGTGTGTGCATATACCAACGAATTAAAGCACGCGCAATCCATTTGCATGTGCAGCATATTGTGCATAGTGGACATGCAATTATAATGAATGCAAAATCTCTGTTTTTGTTTAAAACGAAGGTGTTTCTGGTCCTGTGCATGCCTGCTACATGTGTACTTTTATGCAAACCATGTGAAGACATTCCCAGGGCCATAGTTTAGGTGGAGCAGAAGCAGAGTTGCAGAGATTGTGCATACCTTATAAAAGTACGTGCACATGCATAGAGTGCATGCAGACATGTACATCTGTCTCTAGCAGGTGTAAATTTGGGTGGGAGCATTTGTGCACTAATGTGACTGGTTCTGGGAGCCTATTCTATTCTGTGTTGGCTTAAATAAAAATAAGAGTGCCTTTTGAGAATTTTGTAGGTGCCCCTATACCGTCTATACCAATACACAGTGCATTTTTCCTAGCAAAAAAGATGCCGGCAAGCATATGACACGAGGACCATGGGTCAATTTTAGCAAGCAAAGAAAGGTGTTGGTGCTCAGTACACACGCACACTTCTCTTCTTTGAAACAGCATCTTTTCCCATAACTGATAATTAGGCTTGTAGGATTTTCATTTAGTTGATTTGTTTACTGTATTGCCTTTCCCTGATTCACATCAAAGCCGTATACAGAGCAGTAATAAAGGATGAAGGACAATTAAAGCAGGAGGACAGTGTTACAAAAGGCCACCATTCAGAGATGAGAGAATAGATAGAAAAAGTCAAACAAGATTTCAGAGACAAGAGGTAATGGGCCCCGTAGGCAGAGGACACCCAAGCCTCCGGCCCCTGCTCCCACTCAGCATGGTGGGGGTTTTTGACTCCTTGAGCATAGCCTCTCCTTCCCTGCTCTCCCAACCCTGCACAGGAGGTTGCCTCGCCCTCTTTGCCCACCAGTGGCCCCTCATCACCGGGGACAGTTGGGTGTTGGACATAGTATCTGTAAATAGACTGTAAATAGTTTCCCCTGTTATCCAAGTTCCTTCCCTTGTTATCTGTAAACTCATGCATGTTATTGTACTGAGACTTTTTGTTCTATGTGAACCGCGCTGATGCCGAATAGTGCGGTATATAAGAGAATGTAAATAAATAAAATAAATAAATAAATAAATAAAGACAGATGAGACTAAACATGATACAAGCTGAGTGTAGACAGCTGGATCAGATGACCCAGTCTACTCTGGTATAATCCAATTATGGGAAAAACTAGACGGTCAAACCAGGTGATCAGGGGGCTACAGATTGTGTCAAAGGCTTGGCAATAGAATAGAAAAGAAGACCAGCTTGGTTTTAATCTTAGATTTAGTGGTAAGGAGTTCCATAAGGAGGGGACTCTGTAGCTCTTCTAGCTGTACTCTTGAAGGTAGGGGAGTGGCCAGGAGCTTAAGTTGAGCAGAACTAAGGTTACAGACAGGAGAATAGGAAATAAGGTCAGAAGGCCCTTATTCAGGGCTTGAAAGGTCAGAAGCAGTATTTTAAATGTGATCTGAAGTGAAACAGGTAGCTAGTGGTGATGGTGGTATTGTGATATAGTCTACTTACTTTATTTTTATCATTATTTGTGTGGCACATACCAGATCTAAGCCGAACTGTACAAAGACACAAAATGCCCGATGCAGAGGCACGAATAGTGAGATTGGACGTCCAACCCCCATTTTGACCTAGCACTCAATTCTGAGTCCAGCCCTCCCTGCACGTATAGAGGGATAGTGCGGGGAGCGCTGGACGGGGGCTGGAGGCAGGGACTTGGGCGGAGCAAGGGTGGGCCGAAGCACCCAGACATGCAGAGCCTATTCTGGTCAGGGCCCTGTACATCCGGTGGTCTCACATAGGACGCCCAGCTTATACCGACTCGGAGGTGGAATGGGGGCCCTTATGATCAGGGCCTTCCGCCCCCCCCCCCCCCCCCCCCCCCGAAAGATGGAGCTGCAGCAGGTGAGTCCCCGCTGCCCGAGCCCAGCCTTGACTAATCCTGCTAAGGGTCAAGCAGTGAGGAAATGTTTGTGTCAATGTCGGGCTTTCCTGCTAGGCATTCCGATGCCATGGCAACAGGACGTCCATGCAGACTGGGGAGGTCTCCAGCTGCGGAATCCGGGGCATATCGGGCCTTCTAAGTGCCTGCTTGTGCACCGCGAGAACATCTCACTCCCGCGATTGAAGAATCAGGTACAATCTGGGCCCGTCCGTGTTTTGCACATCTGGATGGCCCATACGTGCTCCTGTTGCAGTCGGGCTCCTAGAGGGTAACCTATGTTTGGAGATGGAGAAAGTGCCTTTGTTTTTTACAAAGATGCTTAGAGCACCCATGTTCCTTATAAAATACTAGTACAAATAGGGCCAGCTTAACAGGTGTGCCAGTGGCTTGGGGTGCCAAAATACCCTACCTTTTATGTCACCATCTTACCCTCTTCTGGATAACTGAAGCAGGCAGATGCCTGGGACACAAACACTGCTTCAAGACCTCTTCCACATCTCCAACCGCATGCTGCGTCTCACTCCCAGCATGTCTTGCACAAAGGAGCCAACATAGATGCTGCATGCAAAACACTTCATCAGCTCAGACATTTTTACCTGCCACAAAGCACTGGTGAAGATTTGAAGACACCATCGTGCTCAAGCCCCACATCGCCTGCTGGCCTGGGAGGGAAGATGGTATGCACAGTGAGGTCTTAGTCAATTGCAGTCCTGGTCCAAGGGGTATAAAAGAAGAAATGTTTCTGGGAGAAAACTGGAAGAAGAGAGACTATTCCAAGGAAGTGGGGTAGGAGAAATTGGTTGAAGGGAATATGCCAGGGGAGGGGGGAGGGGAAGCTGTGAGAAAATAATATTCCAGAGAGGATGAGTTGGGGGACAGTCTTGAGATATGAACCCTAAGATCTGCTGGCTTATGCTGTGAGATTGACTCCGAAGTGGGGGCGCACAAACAAACGTTGGCTCACAGTATCACAAGCCCTTGAGTTTGCCCCAAGTACAAATTGAGTTTTGACCTGTATGCCACAAGATTAGAAATGATCTGTGATTCGTCCCCTGTGAAAGAGTAATGATCTTGACCACCTATACTGGCCCACTACTGACCTATTTCACACCTCCCATTCTAAGCAAAAGTCTTAGAAAAAGCTAGTCCTTTTCCAGTTAGTTCCATTATTACAAAAATCCTTGGCTCTATACCCTAGGCCAGTGATGGCTAACCTTTTTGAGCCCGAGTGCCCAAACTGCCGCACAAAACCAAAGAATTTCCTCAAAGTGCCAGCACGTCATTTGCATAAGTGGTCTTATTTGCATAAATATTTGCATAATGTTACCATACACTAACTTTTAGTAAACATGTCTCTTAATGAGTGCATGGATAAAGAAAGACTAAAAGATTTCTACATTACTATAATCCAGTGCCAACCGCCAGGCACATTAGGAACTACTACAAACGCTGCCCATTTAGAACCCATAGCAAACCCGCCGTATCCTGACAGCATTACCAGGACTCACAAAGCACCATACCCTACCTATCAAAAGGCAACACTGCAAATATTAAACCAATACATTTCAGTGAATACTGGGGAAAGAGAACAAGTGGCAACGTCAAATAGGAATTTCCTCTTGTACCAAACAAAGCGCAGATGTTAATGATGCACATTTCCCAGAGCTGACATATTCCAGTTAATAAATTCAAAATAAAGAGATATCTTTCTACCTTTTGTGCATTTTTTTTCAGTTGCAATTGGTCCAGCCATTTTCTTCTGGTTTCTTCATGTTTTCTGCTAACTCTCCATCGTCTGCTGTCCATTTGTCCTTTCTTCTCTCTTCTAGTTTTTTTTCCATTCTCTCTCTCTCTACATCTGCTTTAACATACTAATCTTTCTCCTTTTGCTCTTTCCTCATTCCTGTTTCATCCACACAAATTTTACCCCTCCATCCTCAATCCCCAATTACTCTCCCAATACCTGGCCAATTGTAGATTTTTCATCCCTCCTACACAAAATATTTTTCCCCTCTCCATTTTACTCTCCCAGCCCCATCCCATTCTAATCCTCCCCCAACATCAGCTCCCTTCTAGTGCCAGTCTCACCCAGCATCCATTCCCTTCTTCAAGACCCCCACTGCCCCTCAGCGCGATTCCATGCCAAGCCCCGTCCCCATCAGCTATTTGCAGTTCAAGCCCCCCACTTCCCCTCAGCCCATTTCCATTCCAAGCCCCATCCCCAACAGCTATTTGCAGTTCAAGCCCCCTTCCACTCAGCCCATTTCCAGTCCTAGCAACCCCCCAACCCATTACCAGTCTTAGCCCCCCATAGCCCACTCCCAGTCCTAATCCCACCAGCCCATTTCCAGTCCTAACCTCCCCATCAGCCCACTCCCAGTCCTAATCCCCCATCACTCAATTTTTAGTTTAAGCCCCCCCATCGCCTATCACCACTCCTAACCCCCCCCAGCGCCCATCACCACTCCTACCCCCCCCAGCCCAGCGCCCATCACCACTCCTAACCCCCCCAGCCAGCCCAGTGCCCATCACCACTCCTAACCCCCCCCAGCCAGCCCAGTGTCCATCACCACTCCTAACCCCCCCAGCCCAGTGCCCATCACCACTCCTAACCCCCCCACCCCAGCCCATCACTACTCCTAACACCCCCCAGCCCAGCCCAGCCCATCACTACTCCTAACCCCCCCAGCCCAGCCCAGCCAATCACCACTCCTAACCTCCCCAGCGCCCATCACCACTCCTACCCCCCCAGCCCAGCGCCCATCACCACTCCTAACCCCCCCAGCCAGCCCAGTGCCCATCACCACTCCTAACCCCCCAGCCCAGTGCCCATCACCACTCCTCACCCCCCACCCCAGCCCATCACTACTCCTGACACCCCCCACCCCAGCCCATCACTACTCCTAACCCCCCCCAGCCCAGCCCAACACCACACCTAACCCCCCCAGCCCAGCCCAGCCCAGCCCATCACCACTCCTAACCCCCCCAGCCCAGCCCCGCCCATCACCACTCCGAACCCCCCCCCGCCCCGCCCAGCCCAGCCCATCACCACTCCTAACCCCCCCAGCCCATCACCACTCCTACCCCCCCCCAGCCCAGCCCAGCCCATCACCACTCCTAACCCCCACCCCCCCCCAGCCCAGCCCAGCCCAGGGAAAATTAAAAAAAACAACAACCCTGTCTGCTGCCGTTGTCGGGGCCGCCGCGGCAGAATCGAGCGTGCCGCGGGGCCCCCCTGTACCCGGCAGATCCTGCCCTCCCCGTAGCAGCTCTCTCTTTGGAGCTACAGTCAGACGCGCCGGCTTGCAGAGCGCGAGGGAAGAGTTCCCTCGCTGCTCTGTTAAGCCCCCGCGGGCTTAACAGAGTCGCGAAAGGGAAACTCTTCCCTTCGCGCTCTGCAAGCCGGCGTGTCTGACTGTAGCTCCAAAGAGAGAGCTGCTACGGGGAGGGCAGGATCTGCCGGGTACAGGGGGGCCCCGCGGCACGCTCGATTCTGCCGCGGCGGCCCCGACAACGGCAGCAGACAGGGTTGTTTGGTTTTTTTTCGATTGCGGACCTTCCCGCGTGCCAGCTGCAAGGCCTTCGCGTGCCACAGCTGGCACGCGTGCCATAGGTTCGCCATCGCTGCCCTAGGCATTCAGGTTTTCAGATTGGTCATAGCACTGAAACTAAATGCTTTACTGGATGAGATAGCCTTATTTAATATTTTTTATATACCGCTTTTCAAATTCTCAAAGCGGTTTACAGGGAACATACATAACTTTGTATTGTTAGTAAATATATATGCAGGGAGCTAATACTACTTATACCACTAGATATGTCTTCAGCATTTGACCTAATTGAATTGATCAAGGTACTAAAATATCTGAGAATATTTTCTACAGTGCTTGATTAGTTTACTCCATGTTTCTCAAGCCAGTCCTGGTGTACCCCTTAGCCTGTCTGGCTTTCAGAGTACCCCCAATGAATGTGCAAGAGATACATTTGTATGCAAAGCCTCCATTGCATGCAGACCTGTTTCATTCTGGATATCCTAAAAACCAGACAGGCTAGAGAGTACACTAGGACCGGCTTTGTCTACAAGGATGAACCTTATTATGATTGGCAATCTAGTACATTTTTATAATAAATAATAATCCTGAATAAATAGAGGCACATTCCAATATAGCCATCAAGCCCCTGTGTGGCTGATCGGAATCGGGAAGCCCAGAGGTAGAAACATAGAAAAATGATGGCAGAAAAAGACCACATGGCCTATCTAGTCTGCCCTTCCGTACCAACTACTACAATAGTCCCCTTTTTACTTATGTTAGAAATCCTGTGTGTTTGTCCCATGCTTTTTTGAATTCAGATACTAAACTTATCTCAACCACCTCCATTGGGAGACTATCCCACACATCTACAATGCTTTCCGTAAATAAATATTTCCACATATTACTCCTGAGTCTATCGCCTTTCACTCTCATCCTATGTCCCCTTGTAGCAGAATTTGTTTCAATCGAAAGAGGTACTCCTCCACAGAGGTATTTAAACAGCTCTATCGTATCTCCTCTATCCTGCCTTTCCTAAGTATACATATTAAGAACCTTAAGTCTGTCCTCATATGCTTTAAAACAAAGACCACTAACCATTTTAGTAGGCACCCTCTGCACTGACTCCAACCTGTTTATATCCGTTTGAAGGTGTGACCTCCAGAATTGCACACACTACTCCAAATGAGGTCGCACCAGAGACTTATATAGAGGCACTGTCGCTTCCTTTTTTTTGCTGGCCATTCCTGTCCCTATGCACCCAAGCATCCTTCTAGCTTTTGCAATCGCCTTTTCTACCTGTTTAGCTACTTTATGATCGTCAGACACAATCACATCCAAGTCCCGCTCTTCTTTTCTGGACAGAAGTACTTCACCCCCTACAATGTACCACACGCTTGGATTTTTTTGCAACCCAAATGCATGATTCTGCATTTTTTTAGCATTAAATCTCAGTTGCCAAATTCTAAACCATTCTTCATGCTTAGCTAGATCCCTCCTCATGTTTATCTACTCCTTCCTGGGTGTTTACTCTATTGCAGATTTTGGTATCATCTGCAAATGACTGCATTAATGAGGCACAGATCTCTGGAGTTCTCCACTATTCAACTTTTTCCATTGAGAAATTTGGCCATTAAGCCCTTCTCTCTGTTTTCTATCTTTTAACCAGTTCCTGATCCACAATAGTACACTGCCTCCTATCCCATGACTTTTTATTTTCACCATGAGTCTGTCATGAGGGACCTTGTCAAAGGCTTTCTGAAAATTAAGATACACTATATCAATTGACTCACCTTTATCTACCTGTTTATCCACACCTTCAAAAAATGTAACAGATTAGTAAGACGACATCTTCCTAAATCCATGTTGGCTTTTTCTCATTAAACCATGACTCTGCACTAGACAATTGCACTCAATTTTGCGGCAACTTTCCTCCACTGTTTCCCCTTCTGCTTCTCAAGCCACCATCCCCGCCCCCGCATCCCTAGCGTCTTTTTTCTCCAACAAAGTTCAGAACTTACGTTCTTCCTTCCTTACCACCCCTCCTCCTCCTCTGTCTCCTCCCTGCACTTCTTCAGCCTCTCCTCTGTCC
Organism: Ichthyophis bannanicus; assembly: GCA_033557465.1. Lineage (NCBI taxonomy): Eukaryota > Metazoa > Chordata > Amphibia > Gymnophiona > Ichthyophiidae > Ichthyophis > Ichthyophis bannanicus. The sequence continues at coordinate 149,459,269 of CM066040.1, read as the reverse complement.
CTCGTCTGTGAGGAGCTAACCATTACGGAATCCCCTGCTTCCATCGCTCCTTGTGTGACCAGCTCTCCTAATAGGGCTTTATCTCACATATGGTCCGTCTTTCATCCCCTCACTACAGCAGAGGTACTACTCACTCTATCTCAGTCTAGGAAGACCACCTGTTCTTTGGATCCAGTCCCTTCCAACTGGTTGGTAGAACCTTCTCTCCAATTCATACCTTTCATCACTACTTTATTCAATTCCAGTCTATCATCTGGACATTTTCCTTCAGTTTGGAGATCTGCTATTGTCCATCCCCTGCTGAAACAGTCTTCTCTTGACCCCTCTGTATTATCCCACTGGCGCCCGATGTCTAATCTCCCCTTCTTTGCAAAAATGCTGGAGCGCCTAGTCTTACAACTTTCCTCCCATGTTGAGGCCACCAACGCTCTTCATCCTCGCCAGGCTGGTTTCAGACCAGGCCATAGCACCGAAACTATTCTTCTCGCTCTGCTAAATGAGATTCACGTAGCTCACGAACGTGGTGACATTACCCTTTTGGTTTCACTGGACCTATCCGCTGCATTTGATCTGATTGATCATCGAACCCTTCTGTCACGCCTTTCTGACATTGGTGTACGGGGTGTAGTGTTACGTTGGTTCCGTTCCTTTCTCACTGCCCGCTCTTATGTTGTCCATGCCAATCACCAATCCTCATCAGCCATCCCACTGTTATGCGGAGTCCCCCAGGGGTCGGTTCTATCCCCTCTGCTCTTCAATATTTTTCTTGCCCCGCTTCCCCTCCTGGCCCAACAATTTCCAGTTTCCACCTACATTTACGCCGATGATATTGTCTTTCTCTTTCACACTTCTCCAGCCATGATCGATATCACTCCCCTCAATGACTGCCTCTCTCACATTGCCACCTGGCTCTCATCCAATTTTCTACACCTGAATCCTTCCAAATCTTCAGCTATGTGGGTGTCTTTGAGCTCTTCCTGCCCAGCCATATATTTAGGGGTAATCTTAGATTCATCATTATCCTTTCACGAACACATTTCTAACTTATCCCGTCGCTCAATCTTTACTCTTCGCCAAATACGCTCAGTCCGTTCAATTCTGTCTTCTGACTCCCTTATCACTCTGGTGTTAGCCCTAGTTATGTCCAAACTGGATTACTGTAACGTAGTTTATGCCAATCTCCCCGCCTACCAACTAAAACGCCTTCAACTCCTGCAGAACACAGCCGCTCGTCTTGTCACTTTTGCCTGGAAATCGGATCATGTTACTCCTCTTCTGCTTCGCCTCCATTGGCTTCCGCTGCTCTTTCGGTTTAAATACAAGGTTCTTATACTATTACATAGAGTAATCCATACTTCTAACCCACAGTATTTAGCAAATGTAGTCTCTCTTCATACTCCTTATCGGTAGCTCCGGTCATTACACGCTAATCGTCTGTTTCTCCCCCCACCTTCACGAGCTCACCTTGAACAGACACGCCACGCCGCTTTCTTCTTCTTGGGCCCCTCACTCTGGAATTCTCTTCCTTCCTCTCTCCGTCTAGAGCCTTCCTACCAACACTTCAAAAACCTACTAAAAACTCACTTGTTCCAACAGGCATATGATCTCCCTCCCAGTAGTCCTGTCTAATTGTTTTGTTTGTCTTTGCTTACCCATGGTTTGTCTGGTTTGTCTATTGTTTGCTTTGTTCTGTGACCTCTTTGGTCCTTCTTTTCCTTATTTTAATGGATTTCCTTTCCTTTTTAATGCTTTTATTTATATTATTTTATTGTAAACCGCCCTCACGTTTCGACAAGGGCGGTATATTAAATGTAAATAAAGATAAAGATAAAGACTATCTACATATTCAATAATTTTATTCCTTATAATGGTTTCTACCATTTAGCCCGGTATGGACATCAGGCTCACTGGTCTGTAGTTTCCCTGGAACCCTTTTCGAAAACTGGAGTTACATTGGCCATTCTTCAATCTTCAGGTATTACAAGTGATTTTAATGATAGTTCACAGATTACTAATAGTAGGTTTGCAGTCTCATATTTCAACTCTTTGAGAACCCATTCGATGTATGACATCCAGTCCGGGTGATTTGCTAATCAAATAGTTGTAATACATCTTCCGGGTTTATCAAAATTTGTTTTAATCCTTTTGATACATCGCCTTTATTCACACATTTTCAGTAGTAGTTCAAGGCAAGATACAATTAGATACTTCTTTGTCCCTGGAGAGCTTACAAGCTGAATTTGTACTTGAGGCAATGTTGAGTTAAGTGACTTTCCCAATGCCACAAGAGCATCAGTGGGATTTGAACCAGGGTCTTTCAGGTACCAGGCTGCTGTCCTAACCACTAGACGACTACTCCAGGCTTGCTAATAAGCCACTAAATGTGTTAATCATGGTGACTGGGGATATTCAGCAGATATTTAGTGGTAACAAACGTGTTAGTGCCTCTGAATATCTGCAGGTGCCATCATTAAATGCCCTCCCACAATATCACTAACAAAGATGTTAAAAAGATTTGGTCCAAGGAGAGATCCCTGCAGCACACCACTGGTAGCCTCCTTCTCCTCAGAGTGAGCTCCATCTGTACCCTTTGTCGCCGCCCACTCGACCAGTTTCTAACCCAATCATTAACTTCAGGGTTCATCCCCAGAGTGCCCAGTTTGTTTATAAGTCACCTGTGTGGAACGGTGTCAAAGGCTTTACCGGAGGATATAGTAAAAGCTGTTAGTGTGGGCTAGACGTGCCCGCAGGATCAGAATCGGGTCTACGGCCTGAATGTGCAGGCCAGGCCCCGATTTCGATTGGCCTGCATGCCCAGCCACATGCCCGGCTACCTCAGTCAGGCTCTTGAATGGAACCGCAGTGCCATGGCATCCTGTCGCCATGGTACCGGCCACTGCCAGTTTACTTCTTTCCCTGCAGCCGCTTCTCATTCCAGCATCCCAAGGCCAGGTCCGGCTGTGGAGAACTTCCTGCACCCCCTACCTTTTTTTACTAGACCTAGCAGCAGGATCCCCTGACATCCAGGGGGACTTATTCCACCCCTGTGGTGGAATAAGCCCCTGTCTGTGTTCATAGCCCTGGACGTACAGGGCCGACCTCAAAATCGTAAATCACAACACTGCCTAAACTCCTCCCCTGAGCATGCCTACTCTGAAAATACACTCCTAAGTGCATCACATGTAGTTTTTGGAGTGACATAATTTTATAACAGGACTTTTATACTGTATATGGAAAAGGTTTATAACATTTCCTCTAATGGACAGTCCCTACTCTTTGGAACCTATAGTCTAGAAACAAATAGAAGCTTAGGAGGTCTTCTACTAAAGGATGCTAGCTGGCAGCGCATATTCTGGTGCACTGAAAGGCACACTGGGACACATGTCGGCTAGCGTGGTGCCATGATGTAGCAGGACAATTCCCACGCTAACTGTGCAACCCACGTAAAGAGTGGAGAGTGGGCATGATGAGCTTCAAGCAGTTACACTGCACACTGCACATTAACTACATTACTGTAGGTTCACATAACGTCACCTTAATAGGTGAAGTTAAATGTACCTTGCTAATGCGGCCCAAGTTAGGGGACAGGGCTCCATGTTAAATGCTGGAAAAATGCTTTCCACATCTCTGACGGTTAACACGCTGATGTTGCACCTAGCACTCCATAGTTTTAGCACTTTTAGCATGTTAGGATTAACTGAGAAAGAAGCAGCTTTAATCGAGTAAGACTGCATGGAATGAGGCCTCTTAAGAGTCCATATAAATAAATGCAGCCAGTGGAGCAGGTAGATTGGTTGTTTACTCCATCAAAAAGTAGAAAAACTAGGGGGCACACAATGAAGCTGCAATATAGCCCATTTAAGACTGAGTGAAAAAATATTTTCTGTTAACATGTAATCAAACTCTGGAATTTGTTTCCGGAGGATGTAGTAAAAGGTTTGGACAAAATCCTGGAGGAAACGTCCATAAACCATTATTAAAGAGACCAGGGAAATACACTGCTTACCCCGGGGTAAGCATTGTGGAACCTGTGTACCTTTTTGGGAACCTCACAGGTACTTGTGACCTGGATTGGCCGCTGTTGGAAACAGGATACTGGGCTTGATAAACCTTGGTCTGACCCAGTATGGCATTTTCTTAATCAAACCCTAGATTTGCTGAACAGTAGCAAGGTATTAGTGCCTAAGATGCAGAGTAAGCCAGCAATAAGCAGACATTTGGAGCTAACAATAAAAAAAAGTAGTAACTTGCACCCTTAAATCTAGTTTATCATTGAGCAGTTTGCCCAGGCAGCTAAACACTTCAGATGCACCATCAATGTGAAAAACAGAGATCACGTACCAGTTAACTTCACCTAAGTTTTATGTCATATCTGCAGGTTTCATCAAGGAAACTAAGGTGTGAATTTACAGTAACTGGCACATTCTGTTATCTCAAAAGCATGCATCTAGATATCTCCAATGTCATCTTCATTAATGTATTCCATCTTGGAATCTACATTCTGAAAATGCAAACCTTTGGCATGTGCCTTCCTTTAAAACTGCTAGGTTATCGAAAACTCATTCATCTGCTTTTTCCATTGCATCTCCACAGCTCTGGAATACCTTGCCACCCAGTATTAGAGCAGTAGGAGATCTTTGGCTTTTTAGGACATTACTAAAAGCATTCCTATTCAAAAACGCCTATGGTTAGATCTCTGATTTTTATCATGTATTTTCAGTCTGTATTTTGTGGGGTTTTTTATGTATGTTAATCTGTAAGCCTCTCAGAATGGCTCTTGCCAGTAGAAGTGGTCTATGAAACAGTTTTAATAAAATAATATAATTCCACCAACATTGACGGTGAACTTATACAATACATTGCTAATGCATGGTCTTCCTTTGGAAGGCACCATCATCATCTATGAGATGAGAAAGGAGTGAGACTGCCTACTAAGATCAAAGTGTACCAAGCAATGGTTTTGTCTGCACTGCTATATGGATGTGAATCTTGAACACTATCCTGCAGACACCTGGAGCAACTTGACAGGTCCACAAGTACATTCCTGAGACTGTTCTGCAATATATGTGGTAAAACAAGATCCCCAACAGAGAAGTCCTAATGAAAGCTGCCAGATTTCTAGTGTGGAAGCTCAGCTTCAGTGGACAGGCCAAATCAAAGATAGAGGATATCAGAATACCTAAATTTTTGCTCTTTGGTCAACTGAAAAATGAGTACATATCAAAGAGAGGACTATGCCTTGGTTTCAAGGACACCCTCAAGCACAACCTTAAAATCTGCAAGGTAGACATCAACAGTTGTGAGGAGATGGCCTTAGGCACAGTCAGATGGTGGCAGCTTTGTCACTTGGGTGGCCAAAGCCTGGAAACCAAGTGAACACAAGCACAGAGGAAAAGAATGAGGGAAGGAAAGGCCAACTCCAAAATTTCATCAACTGCAAGTTTTTTTGCCTGCATCACCTGTGGTCTCGCTTATGGGTCAAGGACTGGTATATCACGCCAACAAATAAACATATGCAAACTGAGTTGCTGAAAATTGATATATTACCATTGACAGGAGATTCCATTAAACCAGCTATTGTCTAAAGCATGATTCATCCACATTGATTACTCTTATCACTCTTCTACATACATCTATAGAAAAAGTGCTGCGTGCTATATGTCAAAACTCAGTGTGGCATATAACAATACAGTAGATATGTTAACAATACAAGACATGTATTTACAGAACAGAAAACAAAAAACAAACACAAATTAAACCCTCTGCCTCTTTCTTATAAACTGATGCTATAAAGAAGGTTCTGGTCTATAACTGTGTCCTCCTTACCTCTTCTGTCTCCGCTACTACTAGAGGAAGTGAAAAGGGTTAAGAGCCCCTGCTTCTGGTATTCTTTTCATTTGTTTATTTCTGATGGCAGAAAATTTCTCTACAGACAGGCACAATAAGATGGTATTTCATATCCACTGGAAGCTTTGTAGATCTCGTAAACCCTACAATATTGCTGTACCCGGAAAAGCACTGGGATCATGATTCTAAGATAATTACGGAGAAGATGAGACACACAGCAGAGACATTTATCGGGCCAGAAACAGGAGGATGCTGATATATAGTGCAGGAAGAGTCCCAAGCCAAGCTTTCTGCTTTCACATCATATTGGCAAGAGAATACTTCCAGAAGTCACGAGTTTTGGCATATGTGACCTCCTTTTAGGACACCATCTAAAGGGTTTTAATGCATAAGAAACAAACTTATTTCAATGGAAAAGGAGCTATAGAACTAGGGATCATGATATAAAGCTCCAAGGAGCAGGGCCGGCCCAACCATCATTAAAATTAGGCAGTCGCCTAGGGTGGAAGCTTCTGGGAGAGTGGCAAAGAGCAAGGCATTCAAGGCTAAACAATAGGTTCTGACAGCCGGGGGCAAAAGGCTTAAGGTTTGCCTAGGGTGCCAACACTTTGAACCAACTCTTGGGCCAGCCCTGCCAAGGAGATAGATTCAGAAACAGTATCAGCAAATATTTCACTGAAGGAGTAGCAAATTCTTGGAATTCCCTCTTGGAGGATATGGTGGAGACTAAACTGGTAACAGAATTTACGAAAGCTTGGAATTTATACAGAGGATCCTTAGTGACGAAGTGATGAGAATGAAGCACTGGTAACCTGTATGGGGCAAAGGTTAAGGCCCAAAGCAGCATTGGGCTTCCAAGAAGGCATTGGAGTAAATTACATGGAACAGCGGATACCGCCCCAAAAGGGCATTGTGTTTCTAAGAAGGCATTGAGGTAGTTTATATGGTAGGACCATGATTAAAACCCAAACTTCAGTAGTAATGGGGAGGCTGATTTTAAAGTGGAAAGAGGCCTGATTATGGATCTTATAAGAAGCAAAGTTGAAGATGATGAGACCTGAAATGGCCAACTAGTAGAGATCATCACTGTAATAAATTTTGAGCAAGATATGGAGGGCAGTTTTAGGAAAAGAATTAAGAGAACAAGTAAATATGTGAGAAGAGAATAGATGGTGACATGTATCTGCTCAAAGTGTACAGATTTCAAGTAGACAGACTGGATGGGCCGTTTTGATCTTTAAATGCTATCATTCAAGATTTTACTACGACAAGGCAAGTACAATAAGTGTGCTCCCACTAAGAGTATACAGATGTGGGGATGGCTTTCCTGTTGGTCTGGTTACTGAACTGACAGTCATGAAGTTCAGCAATGGTCATTAGCACATCATGCTTCAAAATCACCCTCCTGTTGTTTTATCTATGATATAGTGTTATGGACAGATGCAATCTCTCCATGCAGTGTTCTTGCTATGCTTTGTAGATGAATGCTTAAAAGAGGAATAAACCTCTATTAATAAATTCCATTCTCCATTGGAGCAAAATATTGGTTGATTTTAAGCATTTCTGCACGCAGACCTTTTCTCCCAAACTGGCTACCACTTGTAATTGCTAAAAGTGTGAGCAACCACATTTAAAAACAGGCAAGTATAATGTAATTAAAGTGCATAATAAATACAGGGTGATCAAAAAGTTCCTGTGTATCTGTGCAAACCCAGATTTATTGTAGAAAGCAGCCCTGTTTTTGGTGGAAAGAGCTTATGTGATTTTTGACGTATAGTATGATCTTTTCAGCTTATCCTCCTTGTTATAGCTGAAATAAATTATCATGATAATGGTCTTTACTATTCATATTAATAGTAATTTCATTAGTGTATTGTAGGTGCACAGGGACTCTTTGATCACACAGTGTAATGTAATAGATCCTTGGACTCATTCTGCCTAGGACGACCTCTGCCCCTTTACCCGAGGTTTTATTTACGACATGACAAGCTAAAGAAAGCTCTTATACAGTATGCTTCTCCAAGTTCAGTCCTCGAGGATTGCAAGCAGGCCAGATTTTTAGGATATCTCCTAGTGAATATGCATGAGAGAGATTTCCATTCAGTAGAGGTAATATGTATGCAAATCTCATGCATATTCATTAGAAATATCGTGAAAACCTGGACTTTTTGTGGCCCTTGAGAACTGAACTTGAATAAGCCTGTTTTACACCCTATCTCTTGAATACATCTGTCTGTTTACACTACTCATAATATCTCTTAAGTAAAGATAATCCTGTTTCTGTTTTTGGGGGGTTTACCTGCAGCCGAGAGAGTTCATCATATGCTAATCAAGGCCCAAACATCATTTCTTTGTGTTCCATGCAAGCTTGTAAAGCAGACTGCCCCCCTACTCCCCCCTTCCCCACACACTGATTTCATGAATGTGCATTTGGTTTGTTTGGGCAACTCAAAATTTAAATTGTATGCAAATTGCTTGTATACGCATACGCCTACAAATTAATACCCATACAATCTATTTATGCGTTTAAAAAAAGTTCTTGTGTGCATACGATATGAGGCGAATTCTAATTTAGGCACGTCTGGGCTGTCCAGGCATCCAAAAAATGGATGGGCCCAAAGTGCACCCGATTCTGCAAACATGGGAGCTAGACGTTCCCACGGTAGCAGAATCGGGCACTTAGATGGCCCGGCGTTGCCCCGATTCAGCAGCGTGGGGCGTCCATTGCCCTGCTCGTCCAGCCTGCCCTATGCTCCTGCTGGTGTGCTAGTGCCGTGGTGTCCCTTTGCCATGGCACCAGGAGCGCAGAAGGCCTGACATTGCTGCCTGACTCTCAGCAGGGGCAGCCAGGGCCAGGATCAGAAGAGGGGGTGCTTACCTGCTTCTGTGCCGTGACTTTGGTGGGGCTGTCTGGGCTGATTGCTACCATTGGTGGACTTATTCCACTGCCATCTTCTCGACACCGGATATACAGAGCCCTGATTAGAATAGGCCCTGTACGTCTGGGGAGTCGGCCCGTCTCTGCTCTGCCCACTCTCTGCCTCCAGCCCTCCCCCTGCCTCCAGCCCTCCCCCTCCCGCCCCCATCCAGTGCTCCTCGCACAGGCCTTCTATGCACACGGGGAGCCAGGGAGACGGAATACTCTCCCTGCGAATAGCGGGGGTTGCACGTCCAACCCAGATGGCTATTCGCAGCTCAGAATGACCCCCTATGTGCGCAAAAGTGAAAAGTGTAATAGGTGAAATAAACATGAAAAAGATGATTACAAATCATTAAAATTTAATTTCATTAAAACAAGCATAAACAACATTTTTTCACCATGCACAGCTCTATTGCATGTATATAAAATCTCACGAATCGTAAAAGACAATATTTATTTTAATCCTGGAATTACCTTCTATATTACTGATCATTTTGTAATTGTTAGGTTGTCAGTCCAAATAATGTTTTGATGGGGGGGAGGGTTGTTCTAATAGATCAATTCACCTTAAAGGGTTTTTTTCCTGTCCTTTTTATTTCAAAATCACAAAGTCAGCTTCTCTTGCAAGTTTGTGCTTGATAGGGAAAATAACAAGGTAGCTTAATGGGTTTTTGGCCCATAGTAGAAGGCCTGGTATATTGTCAGTGCAAGCTTTCTGAAACATCTTTCAGCTTCTCCAACAGTCTCTGGAAGTGGTACTAAACCTACTTCAGGGTTTTGTAAAATAAATCTCCTAAGATAAAATTTTTGAATTATTTTTCAACTGAAACAGTTCAGAAGAGAAATTCTCAGAACAATCTGTAAGATACTTATCAAGTAGACATTTCAAAGCTGCTTCTAGTTCCTCGGGCTCTAGTGTCACATATTTTAGGACTTGGAATATAAAACAGATGTTATCGATTGCTTCAAATTTATGCCGCAGTTCACCAGTAGTGCTCAGAGTTGCATCGAAAACATTACTTGTAAATAAAGAATCTGGATCATTTTCCAGCCAATCCCTCAGCTGCGTCATTGTGAAATGTTCTCCAATTCCTGACTGCCTTCTTAGATGTGGTAAAATTATTTTGTCTTCTGTGGAATTTTTCACCATTGATCTCTAAGTTGTTTTACTGTACTATTTCGATAATAAGCAGTGGTGAGAAATGCCTCCAATCCAAGAGATTCCCCTGGCTTGTCAAATATTGTTTTTGCCATCCATAAATATTATACGACCCACCCCATATGAATTTTCCTGGACTTGTGGTTCTTGCCCTCCTCCATATTGTGAACTGTGTGTGTCAGTAGGAAATACAATGTTATTTCTTATCTTGCACTGTTCTTTTTATTTTATATGCTATTGTTTCATCCAACATTACTTTTTCTTGTATTATTGGAAAAGTTAAAAAATATATATTTTAAAGAAACTTACAAAAACGATAGCCAGCAGAAAGCATGAAAATGAGCTGAAATACCTTTTATTTGTTTAAGTTGTGATCAAGCTTCATGTAGCAAGTTTAAGTCGAGAGTGCATTCCACAGCTTTCACAGTACTGGGAAATGCTTTGTAAATGGGCTGATAGAATCAGCATGTGCCTGACTGAGAGTAAAGTAGTTAGGTGAAGTAGAAGAAGCAATGAACAGCCTAAGCCCCGTGTGCAAAATGGGACAGCTAGATTGAGACATTCATATTTATCTTAGTATTTCAAAAAGACTCTGCTGAACCCAGAGCCTTTTCTAAAATATGTATAAGGACATACAGAAGGCGCTGCATGTTTGGACTTGGTGGTGGACACATCCACGTCTATACCCACCCCTGGGCATTAATAGGCATCTGCAAAATTCTCATTTCGGCAACCAAAGAGTTGTATAGAGAAGAGGAGAAAGCCCTCTCACTCTCCCAGTAATTTTTGCCACTCCAAAAAGGCAAGTTCCTTATCGTTCCTCCAGTTCAGTCCTCTACCTCTGGGTTGTCAACCACCTCCTGCAGTTTGGAGACTGGCATGTCAGAATCATGACATCACTGGATATAGCCTGCTGGACACTCCCATCAGCCCCAGTGTGACCAGTCTCCATGCAGCAGGAGGACATCGTGAGGCTAGTCTGGGGCTCACTAGAGGAACAGATAAGGAGCCTGTAGTATAGATGGAACCGGTTGCAGCCTGTCTCGACTGTGGGAGCTAGGCCAGGCAGCGAGGCTTCGTGCCGGCGTTTGCTTGGCGCCCTTTTTTCCTCTCCGGTGCTGGCGGCCATTTTGGGCAGCGCGAGGGAGCCGCATGGCTGCCGGGCTGGAGGAGAGCGCATGCGAAGTTGAGGAAAGGAGATTATTTATTTTTAATACCGTTTAGCGTTGCTTGCTTGATCTAAAGCAGGCTTATTTATTTAGTTTATTTTCTTTTGGTTTATTTCTTTGTTCGGTGGTAGGCAGCAAATTCCCAGGGCAGGGGGGGAGAGTTTCTTCCGCGCCAACAGTGATATCAGTAAGTTAAAGGAGAGTATCTTTGACAGGGCAGTTTAAAATTTAAAGTTGATATCCTTGCCTTTCCACATAAAAAAAAAGCAAAGTGATTATTTAGAAGTAAGGGTATATGAATATTCTTTCAGCCTTATGGCAGCATGGCCACAGTGTGTGATTTGCGGCACCCGGAGAGGCACGGTTGCCAATTCAGGGGTTTGCTGCGGCTGTGCAGCGCTATCTTCCACAGTAGAGCAACAGATGGATGCCAAAGAGCTCCCAGAAGGGCAGGTGACGTCGGCAGGAACAGTACCTGAATCTGTGCATTTTGCCGGGCAAGGGTCCGTGTTGGAGGAGACAGCAGGGTCCTCGGATCTCGGGGATTTTTGCCCCGATTTCATATTAATGATGCACCAGGCCTTTTGCTTGCGGCGGCAGGGCATGATGCTGGGAGTGTGGCCTATTTCTGCCCTTTCTCAGCAGATGGATGTAGCTGGGCGGGGAGTGCGGGTCCGTCGGCACCTAAGAGGGCAAGGACTCGAGCGCTGTCGTCCGCGGAGGGCGATTGGCCGGATGTTGAGGACCCCGACTGGGAGCATGAGGAGGGGTTGGAGTATCTGGAAGAAGGGGAGATCCCAGATCCTGAGGATCAGGCTAAGATCATAAGGGTCTTCCGGAGGGAGGAGCTGGCAGCGCTGATCACTGAATCTATGCAGATGTTGAATCTCGCTACTTAGCCCACTAGTGAAGAAGAGGTCGAGGACCCGGTTATTCAAGCAGTAAGGCAAACGCAGGTGGTGTTTCCGGTTCACCGGGTAGTCGACAGAATGATCCAAGACGAATGGGATCAGCCGGAAGCGGGGCTCATAGGAATACGTACAATGAATAGGCTTTATCCCCTAGCCGACAAGGATAAGGAGAGGTTCCGCTCGCCTCATGTGGATGCGGCGGTGGCGGCGGTTACAAAAAAGACCACTATCCCAGTGGAAGGCAGTGTGGCCCTGAAGGATGCGCAGGACCGTAAGGTTGCAAGCTTATTAAAACAGGTATTTGAGGCGGACGCGTTGTCGTTGCAGGCATCCATTTGTGGAGCTTGGGTGACACGAGCGTGTTTGCGCTGGGTTCAGCGACTACGTCTTTCGCCTCACCTGCACCAAGAGGAGCTCAAGGAGCTGGGCCACCTGGAGTCCGGAACGGCGTATTTAGCGGATGTCCATTACGACTTGATCAGGGCTCTCGCGAATAGTACGGCTTCCGTAGTGGCGGCCCACAGGTCAGTGTGGTTGTGAAATTGGGCGGCGGATGGTTCAACCAAGTCCCGTCTTAGTAAGTTGCCCTTTAAGGGTCGTTTGCTATTTGGAGAGGATCTGGATAAATTGGTGAAGGACCTCAGAGAGACCAAAAGTGGCAGGCTTCCAGAGGATAAGCCGAAACAGGGGAAGCCCGGGCTAGGCTTTCGGGGCCAGTTTCGGGATTTCCGGAGATTTCGCTCGTCACGTTTCGGAGGTTTCCAGAGAGGACGTTTTACCTCGTGGGGCCGAGGATTTCGAGGAGCGAATAAAGGGGTTCTTCTCAAGCCCCACTTCAGCGACATGGAAGCCACAATGAAGTGAGGTGGGTCCCGGTGGGAGGAGCTCCGATAGGCGGGAGGCTTCAGGAGTTTCTTCCTGCTTGGACCCAAATCACGTCCGATCAGTGGGTGCTGGAGATAGTTCGTCAGGGATATGCGCTGGAGTTGGCGCGTCCCGTGTGGGATTCATTCGTCATGTCTCCTTGCAGGGGACAAGAAAAAACTTTGGCAATTTGCAGTACGTTATGGCGGCTCCTACAATTAGGGGCAGTCGTAGAGGTGCCGGAGGTAGACTATGGCGTGGGTCTGTACTCCATTTATTTCATGGTGCCAAAGAAGGGCGGTGTGTTGTGGCTCATTTTGGATCTGAAGGGCGTAAATCGATGCCTGCGGGTACCGCATTTCAGGATGGAAACCTTGCGTTCGGTCATTGTGGCAGTGCGGCAAGGAGCGTACTTACACATTCCCATTTGGTCAGCTCATCAGAAGTTTCTGAGGTTTGCTTTCCCTTGAAGACACTATCAGTTTCAAGTGTTGCCTTTCGGTCTGGCAACGGCGCCGCAAACTTTCACCAAAATTATGGTGGTGGTAGCGGCGGCGTTGCGCAGAGAAGGAATCTTGGTGCATCCATACGTCGACGATTGGTTAATTCGGGCAAAGTCCTAGGCAGAGAGTGTTCAGGTAACAAGCAAAGTGGTAAGGTTTCTTCAGAGTCTTGGTTGGGTGGTCAATCCAGCCAAAAGCCAGTTGGAACCATCTCAGAACCTGGAGTACCTGGGGGTTCGGTTCGACACGAAGAGTGGAAAGGTGTTTTTGCCAGAGAGGTGAGCCCAAGTTCCCAGGCGGCTGGTTCGCAGATTCGGGGCCACACCGGCACCGTCGGCATGGACTTATCTGCGCGTGCTGGAGACCATGGCAGCGATGCTGGAGGTGGTTCCTTGGGCCAGGGTCCATATGAGACCTCTGCAAAGGTCACTCCTTCGCCGGTGGTCGCACCAGATGGATTCTTTGAGCAAACGGCTTCCGTGCCCCTTCAAGGTCAGTCTCTTCAGTGGTGGTTGCTCCCGACGTCATTGGCGGCCGGAATGCCGCTGGAGCAGCCAGAGTGGCTTCCATTGTTAATGGACGCCAGCCTCAGGGGCTGGGGAGCCCACTGCGAGAGCAGGTTTGCGCAGGGGTTTTGGTCTCCTCTGGAGAGCTCATTGTCGATCAGTCGTCTGGGGTGCCGAGTGGTCTTCAGGGCACTACAGGCATTCGAGACGTCAGTAGCAGGTCGGGCAGTCCGAGTGCTATCCGACAACTCAGCGGCAGTTGCCTACATCAATCGCCAGGGCGGCACAGGGAGTGCGGCCATGGAAGAAGAGGCGGACTTGTTATTCGCCTGGGTAGAGAGTCGTTTGTCGGCGATTTCGGTGGCGCGCATCGCAGGAAAGGACAACGTGATGGCCGATTTTCTCAGCAGGGTCTGAGTGGATGCAGGGGAGTGGGAGCTGCATCCGGACGTCTTTGCACAAATAGTTTGCCGTTGGGGGAGGCCAATAATGGATTTAATGGCGACCTTCCAGTCAGCAAAGGCCAACCGTTTCTTCAGCAGAAGGTGGGAAAGAATGTCGGAGGGCATAGACGTGCTGTTGCATCAGTGGCCGTCCTCAGGCCTTCTGTATGTCTTTCCTCCGTGGGCTTTAATCGGCCGGGTGATTCAGCGGATCGGAGTTCATCCGGGAAGGGTGCTCCTGGTGGCACCCGACTGGCCGAGGCATCTGTGGTTCGTGGACCTAATGCGTCTCCTAGACGGAGAGCCCTGACGGTTACCGGTCAGGGTGGATCTATTGTTGCAGGGGCCTCTCTTCATGCCTCAAGTGGATCGATTCTCGCTTATGGTATGGCCATTGAAAGGGCCAGGCTAAGGAAGAAAGGCTATTCGTCGTCGGTCGTGGCCACGTTGCTTAGAGCAAGGACATAGACTGGAGTATGTTCGAATCTGGCGTATATTTGAGGATTGGTGTTCGAGGCGACAGATTCGGGCATCTACGGTTTCCATCTCCTCCTCGATATTAAGTTTTCTACAGGATAGTTTTGATAAAGGTCTTGCAGCCAGTTCATTGCGAGTACAGTTGGCAGCTCTTTCCTGTTATCGCGGCAAGGTACAGGGGGTGGTTCCCGGCGCTCATACTGATGTGTTGCGCTTTCTCAAAGCGATTTCTAGGTTGCGGCCGTCGCGTAGAGTGATGGTTCCGCCTTGGGATCTCAATTTGGTGTTGGCAGCGTTGTCCAAGCCGCCTTTTGAGCCGTTGCGTCGGGCATCGGTAAAGGACTTGACCTTAAAAAACATATTTCTGGTAGCCATCTGTTTGGCTAGGTGCATCTCGGAGTTGCAAGCGTTGTTGTGTAGGGAGCCGTTCTTGTCCTTTTCTAGAGAAAAGGTGGTGCTGCGGCAAGTTCCGTCTTTTCTGCCTAAAGTGGTTTCGCCCTTTCATCTGAATCAGACGGTGTCCTTGCCAGTGTTAGGTTCGCTAGAAGGAGGCGACCCGGACCGCAGTTTGCGCCGTTTGGATGTGAAGAGGGTGTTGCTGTATTTGAAGGTGACGAAGCTATTTCACAAGTCTGATCGGTTGTTCGTGGTGTTCGGAGGTGTGCGCAAAGGAGAAGCGGCAGCAAAGGCTTCCATTGCAAGATGGATTCAGGAGGCGATTGCTTCTGCCTATCTTCTTCAAGGTCGGTCAGCACCCATTGGGTTGCGAGCTCATTCCACCAGAGCGCAAGCGTCTTCCTGGGCGGAACACAGTTTGGTTCCACCAGGAGAAATTTGTAGGGCGGGAGGTGTCCGGTTCTTAATTTTCCTTTACAACGTTCCTGACTGGTTGCTGGTGAGGTGCTGCACTGATTGGTTGCAGGTGCTGCGGTCTATAACATTCACGGCCCCACCGTGGGACGCGGTCTCGGGCGTCCCTCGGGCGCATGCCCAAAGGGGCGTGACCAAAGGGGCAGAAGGTTATCCCTGTTATGGGGAAAAGGAAAAAAGAAATACCCGCCTATTGTTCAACTGAAAGCAGTTAAGACTGTTGGTCCAATGGATGCTCATGTTAAAGTGAGTGAAACCTCGGCTTTGGTTTTGTTATCGAAGGACGCTAGTGTGGACATTTCGGCAGTGAGTATCTCTTCTTCTGTCTCTTCTCCAAGCGAGCAGGGTGTAACTCCGCCCATCCTTGAGCTTGAATTATTGCTTGGTGAGGCCTCTCCACTAGATGTTGCGGAGAAGGCTGAACTCGGCTCAGTTTCACTGCCTTCTTCTTTTTTTAGACCTGATTTAAATTTGTCGTTAACACCATCTTTGCCATCTGTGATTAACTTCTCCTCTGCTATTGAATCTCAAGTTGCGCCTTCTGATGTTTCCTTGAGAGACATATGGGCAATTGTGTCTCTGGCTGTTTCTTTGAAAAAAGTTTTTGACTTTTCCAAGGAGACCGTTTTGAAGTTAGCAGATCATGAAGATAGAATTCTTTCGTTGGAAAAGCGGCTTCATATACAGGAATCTAAGTCTTCGTTGCAGAAAGACTTTTGTGAAAATTTTTCCTTTGACTCTTCTATTTTACATCGTCAGGATGAGTTTTTGGAAAATTCCTTAAGGTCTCGGAATCTTCGGTTTCTGAATTTTCCAAAAACTCATTATCTGTCTCCCATGATTCTTTTTCGGAAGTATCTGGGGGAGGTGTTATTAATTATCTTTGTTGACTCTGTTAATGTTTCAAAGCTTTATTACATTCCTCAAGGGAAATTAGGTAAGGGAGGGGACGGAGTGGAACCGAGCGCCTCTTGTGAGCGCTTAGCTTCACCATCTTTGGATATTTCGGATTTTATTGAGTCAGATAGTGATAATATATCCTCTAGAGCTACACTTTTGGTTACCTTTTTAATGGAGTTGATCTTTAGGAAGAGTGCATAGGGTAAAGTTTTGCGTGCATATTTCCTAAAGAAAAATGAAAAATTTTGTGGTCAACCGATTCAGGTGTTTCCTGATGTCTTTAAGGTAACTCAAAAGCGGCGTAAGTCTTTTTTGGAGATTCGCCCTCGGGTCTTGGCTTTGGGGGCATCTTTCTACTTAAGATTTCCATGTAAATGTCACATTGTGTATCAGGGGCAAAGATATATATTTTTAGAGGTAGAACAATTGATGGTATTCTTAGACAGTAAAACTTGGATGGTTTATTGTCGTTCTATTTTTTTTTATTTCTTTGCTCATGGATTAGTTTAATGGAGTTTAGTAATTCTAGGGACCATTTGGGCGTTTGATTCGTTGATCACCTCCCTGATGTGGACAAATTTATGTTTGATGTTTTGGAGCTATATGATGTATGGCTGTTTTGTTTTATTTTATTTTCTTCTTTGTACTTTGGAAAATATTTTATAAATAAATAAATTTAAAAAAAAAAGAAATTTGTAGAGCGGCGATGTGGTCGTCTCTGCATACTTTCAGTAAGCATTACCGTCTTGACGTGGCAGCTGCGACTGCCTGTTTCGGATCGGCGGTATTATGTGCCGGCTTGAAGAGCCCCTCCCAATGATTACTGCTCTGGTACATCCCAGAGGTAGAGGACTGAACTGGAGGAACAATAAGGAAATGATAATTACACTTACCTGGTAATTGTAGTTCCTTGAGTGACGACAGTTCAGTCCAGTCCTCAATCCCACCCGGGAGTCTTAGATGGTATCAGATCAGTAGCGCAATGAAAAGTATTGCAGGTAAGTCTGATTTAGAAATTGTTTTGTTTGCACTCTTTCCTTTGCCTTCTTGTGTGTTTAGCAGGGAAGGGTGTAAGAAAGGTTTGCCTAGATAGGTAAGATGATGATTCAGTTTAGGTTCTGATTGTTATTATAGCTACTTATTTGTTGCTCCTTTGAGTCTGCTTTGTTAATAGTTCACACTGGGGCTGATGGGAGTGTCCGGAAGGCTATATCCAGTGATGTCATGATTCTGACATGCCAGTCTCCAAGCTGCAGGAGGAGGTTGACAACCCAGAGGTAGAGGACTGAACTGTTGTCACTCAAGGAACTGCAATTACCAGGTAAGTGTAATTATCATTTAAGGGCGGTATATCAAGTGCCTTAACCATAACCATACAAGTAAACAAACAGAGCTTTTTATGTATTTGTTTGAAAGATTTATATACCACTAACGGCCTATACATTTTCTTGGCTGCTGCATCTGCTGCACATCTCTACTTACAGAATGGCAGGCCAGGACATGTATGTGGCGAGAGATACATGCGCCCATTCCAGAATACCATCAGTGACACGTCGGTGTTCCAAGGCCCACTGCCATCCATATCAGACAGGTGCACGTTTCTAAAATCACTTCAAAACTTGCACATCTCTGGAGTATAATTCTGCACGTTCCTGTTCTTTTCTGTCTGACGAAGACATTTCTCTTTTAGGGTGGAGATGAGCCCATTTTAGAAGACACATGTGCCCACCTTCGCTGTTGCTCTTCCCACAGAATTTCCGATGTTTGGACTTGGACCAATGTTCCCTCTAATTTTCTGTGGGCTGTGTGCGCATAAAATATCAGCTGTGCAGCTTTTGAGGAAAGGTTAAATTTTTGTGCGCCACATAACGACACTTGGAGTTATATACTTTAAAATTTGACTACACGTCAGAATACAGTATGTATACCACATTGATTTTAATCAAATTAAATGAAAATAGACGATTACTAAATGAAGCAGAAAATTTCTAGTAATTACAATCACAACTTTTAAATTTTAAGACGTCTGTGTTGTTTTCTATCAGAATCAGAACCGTAATTTTTGTGCGCTCTGTTGTAAAGTATGTGCGCTCGCTCAGCGATGTGTGTGCGTGCGCACACGCACACAGCTTAGAGGGAACAGTGACTTGGACATCCTAGATTGCACCTACTCGGCCTTTCTCAAATGTGCTCTTCCTGTGTGTTGCCAACTAATATCTGTTACTATGGGTCAACCAGATTAAAGCATTGACAAGCTGTGTATGCACTTTGGGTCCAAACATCTACGGGGGCTTTGTGAGATGTGCGCAGAACTCGGGAGGTTTGGATTGCAAACTGTGGCTTTTTCAGGATTGAAGTTTACAAAATAGACCCAATCAAGAGTGAAGCTTCAGTACTCACTATTAAAAATATGCTCATGCCCAGTTCAAACAACAAGGATTTTTTTTCTGGTATATTCAATACATAACATTTTAGGAGGAAAATATCTCACTGTAATGCAAAGCAACAAATTTCAGGCTTATTTAAGTTCATGCCAATAGAGTGGCTCGGACCTTGCACATCATAGATCAAGAAAAAACCTCCTAAATATATTGTTTCTCATAGGGGCACATTAAGAGCCTCAACAGGCTATAGCTACTAAACGCATTTCCGCAGCACACATTACACTGATAACCACTATAGGCTGTAGCCACCAAGATTTATTTTCCTCACTTCTCTTCTTGTTACATGTCATTGTGAACACCCCCAAAAAAATCTGTTCAGCAATACAAAATTTAATTGCTGGACTCTTCAATGAAGTGAAATATGGAGAAATAAGGAGAAAAAGACCTGTTTCCTCACTTCCTCTACTGATATCAGAGGAAAATACAATGATCAGAACATCATACTGTAGGTCTGAAAAAACTCCTTATATTCTTAGGACTTATATGTCACTCTTTACAATATATTTTTCAAAAGCTCTTTTCAAAAAGATTCATTAAAAAAAAAAATCAGCCTCACTCACAGTATTTTGTTAGAAAAAAACCCATATTCCCAGAGAACCTATCTGGAATATTGAGTTCTGAAGAGTTCACACACCAAATTTCCAAAATGCCCGACAAAATCTCTGTTTCACTTAACTGCTGCATCAGGGGCTCTCTGTTCAAACTCAGTTGATGCTCGGTGTCTGCACTTCCTTTTTTATACTTCATACAAACTAACCAATCAGCTGCCAGGATACTTCCACAGCCAATCAACAAATCTAAATACATTCACTCCTCAATTCCTTAGATTCGCTTCAGGAACACTGCCTACTCAATCAGTCCATTGAGACCCTTCAGCTCCAAAGTTTGTAGCTTGAATATTCAATGCTGCTCCTGTTGAAGTAGAGCTCTTCCGCGATCTCCCTTCTGATCACTCTCTTGAATTTGGTCTAAGACTGTGCAACATAAGCCTCAAAATTGTGCCCAGCTGTCAAGCAGTGCTGCACCATAGCAGAAGCTTCTTTTTTTCTTAGATATACAATACTTATGTTCTGCCATCCATACACGCAACTGACGAGTAGCCTTACCAATATACACCTTCTGGCAAGGACATCGCACTGCATACACAATGAAAGTAGAAATACAAGAGGTAACAGAAGGTAACTTTACAGCTTTCCTTACTACTGAGAAATAAAACTCTTCTTCCATAATGGCACAGATTGGAAAACTGCCACATCTAAAATGTCCTTTATCTCATGGTGCCAATACCTCCTCAGATCATAACAAGTAAAACCCTTAGATTGTCTTCTCATATAGACAAACTGCAGTCTCTTTTGCCTAAAACATGGATATACCTGGACTACCTCCCAGTGTTTCTTAATAGATGATACAATCTGCATCGACAATGAAGAATGCTGCAATACACAAGGAATAAAATCCTCCTCATTCAACACCTCCTCAGGACTCTGTTCCAAGAGCCATTCTCTATGATTATTCTCAGCCCTTTTATAGGCATTAGATATGGTACACGTTCCACAATGCTTGTCCCGGGATAAGCAGTGGATTTCCTGGATCTCCAGGAACAAGCAGGAATAAGTCCTCACATATGGGTACGTCGGTACCGACGGAGCCCGAGCGGGAAAGCTCCCCAGCTTCCCAGAAGGAAAGCTTTTGGGGCCTCCCACTGCGCATGCGTGCTGCCTTCCCGCCTTCCTGACCAACTCTCCTCAGTTCTTCTTTTTCCGCGGAGCCAGCAGATCGTGTTCCTGTCACCGCTGAAGAAGTTGTTATTTTAATTTATTTCTTTGGCCGCGTGTCTGACTTCCCCGATTCCAGACCGGTACCGCCGGTCTTTTTTTCCTTTATTTAAAAAAAAAATCTTCTTTTTTTCCCTCACTTGGTGTGTTAGTTCTGTGAGGCCTTTTGGCCTTCACTAATTCTCCCTCATGGAGAAACAAGCCTCTGGGTTTAAAAAATGCACCAAGTGCAGCGGTACTATTTCAGTCACAGACACCCATGAATGGTGTCTTAAATGTTTGGGGCCTGACCATTCCATTCCGGATTGCCCATCCTGTTCTTTGATGTCTAAACGTGGCTTACAGAACCGGGCAGCCAAGTTTCACATGCTGTTTTCTACAGATACTCCAGCATCGACATCTTCCAGGTCTTCCTCTCCTGATGGATCTCAGGTAACCAAACATTCCTCTGGCAGGTCCTCAAAGGGCAAATCTCCCTCTAAGTATCGAGATACCCCTGGGCTTGACCCTGAGGACCCTGACCCAGCCAAACAACCCCGGCGGGAAGCTCCGGCTTCCAAAGCTCCTCCTATGGGGTTACAGGTTGACATCGATGGCACGGCCTCGACCGATCACCTGTTAGACTGTTCTGGGGTACCGGCTCAATCATCCGCTACCGACATCCAGACAGTTGTGGCGTCCATGGATCATACAGTTCAATCCATGCAGCAGGCCATTTTGGCTTTTATTAAGGCTGCGACGCCCTCGGTACCGCACCCTGCGGTACCAACTCCGGTTCCGGTACCACAACCGATACCGGTACCCATGCCTTCTACATCGACCAGTATACCGATTCCGGTTCCGGGGTTTTTCCCGATACCGATCCGGTTCCAGGTACCCCCGATGTCGATACCAGTCAATATGCTTATCGATCCCTGGAAGCAAACAGACGATACTTTGAGTCTTCTGATGATTCTGATTCATCAGATGACTCTGCTGAAGTATCCCTTAATCTGCCTGAGGAGCCCTCTTCTCCAAAGAGGAGAATGTCTCCTCCAGAGGATTTATCCTTTCAAGACTTCATCATTGAAGTAGCTAAAGGTCTTTCTATTTCTGTATCCTCTGAAAAAGAACCTAGAGCGAAAAAGTTAGACATTTTAGGATACTCTAAGGTTCCCAAAGAGGCAGTCACCTTGCCCATCCATGAAATTCTTCAAGATCACATGATGGACTTATGGGAGACTCCTCTCACCCTATCTCCACATTCTCGTCGTCTGGACACCATGTATCGTGTCCCCCCTTCTCCTGGGTTTCAAAAAACTCAGCTCCCGCACCACTCCATCGTGGTGCAGTCAGCTATGAAAAGGATCAAGAGTACTAAAAGACACTCTTCTACTCCCCCAGGAAGAGAATGTAGGACTCTGGATGCTTTTGGAAGAAAAGTCTTCCAAGCAAGTATGCTTATTGCCAGAATCAACTCATACAGCCTCTATATGGGCATGTTTCTGAAGGAAATTGCATTAAAAATACGCCATTTCCTCCCCTTTATCCCAGAGGATAGAAAGGAGGAGTTCCTTCTTCTGCTGAAGCATACCCATGATATTTCAAAGTTCTCCAACAGAGCAGCCTTTGACTCCTTTGAGGGTGCTAGCAGAGCCTCAGGTATTGCCATAGCGGCTCGCAGAATTGCTTGGCTCCAGGCCTCTAACCTTGAACCCTGGGTCCAGGATGGGTTGGGAAATTTGCCCTGTACAGGTGAGAATCTGTTTGGTAAGGAGTGGCAACTCAAATGGATGCAGAAAATGCTGCTTTAGATAGACTTTCTAAGTCTACCTCTACCCCTGTCAAGAAGAAATCTTTCAAAAAGCCTTTCTACAAGAAGGCCAGATTTGCCACAAATACTGGCCAACAATCTTCTGCAGCTTGCTTTGCTCCTAAGCGTCAGCAGCCTAAACAGGCCAGGGCAAAACCTGCAGGGGCTGCTACAGCCCAACAGTCCCAACCCCCTCAGGGTTTTTGACTTAAAACTAGAGAACTTAACCTTTCTGGCTCTAAAACATCCAGAACCTCTCACCATTCCAGGAAGGTTAACTCATTTTGCTCCCAGATGGGAGCAAATCACATCAGAGCAATGGACCCTCTCTATCATCAGAGAGGGCTACAAACTACATTTCTCCAACCTTCCTCCCCATACCATGGTGAGAAGTTTTAATTCTCCCCCATCTCTCCTAGACCTGTTGGGTCAGGAGGTGACCACTCTTCTCGCCCAAAAGGCAATAGAAGAGGTTCCTCTTCCTCAACAAGGGTCAGGTTTTTACTCCCCTTATTTTCTCATTCCCAAGAAAACAGGGGGGTACAGACCCATTCTGGATCTCAGAGAATTGAACAAATTTCTATACAGGGAGAAATTCAAGATGCTTTCTCTAGGCACTCTCCTTCCATACCTACAGAGTCAGGACTGGCTTTGTTCTCTAGATCTCAAGGATGCGTACACACATATACTCATCCATCCATCCCACAGAAAATTCCTACGGTTTCAGTTCCAGGGAAAACATTTCCAATACAGAGTACTTCCCTTCGGTCTAGCCTCGGCTCCAAGGGTATTTACCAAATGCATTGCAATAGTAGCTGCATTCCTACGCGCCCTGGGAATTTTTGTCTTCCCATACCTGGACGACTGGCTCATCCGAGCTCCGTCTCAGTCCGAGGCTCAGACTTCCCTGGATCGCACCAGGCGAATTCTACAGTATCTGGGACTTGTGATCAATCTGCCAAAGTCCCAACTCACCCCTACTCAATCCCTAGAATTCATAGGGGCCTAGTTGGATACCACCACCGCAAGGGCCTATCTGCCTCAGGCCCATTGCCAACGTCTAGTGCACTTAGCCTCTCAGACTCAGTCCAGAAGCCACTTGACTGCCAGAGAGATGCTACAACTATTAGGCCACATGGCCTCCACAGTGCATGTGGTGCCTTATGCTCGCCTGCATATGAGAGCAGCTCAATGGACTTTATCCACCCAGTGGACTCAAGCATCAGGAGCTCTCTCAGACCAAATAGCAAACTCCAATCGTCTCTTTTGGTCTCTCCAATGGTGGATATCCACTCAAAATCTGTTGTTGGGGGCCCCCTTTCAACCATTGTTGCCCCAAGCAACCCTCACAACAGATGCCTCCCAAACAGGTTGGGGGGCTCATCTCCAAGATCTCTCCACTCAGGGCACTTGGTCTCCACAGGAGACCACCCTTCATATCAACCACTTGGAACTTCAAGCAATCTTTCTAGCTCTCAAAGTTTTTCATATCCTCCTCAGCAGCATGACAGTCCTTATTCACACGGACAATCAAGTAGCCATGTTTTACATAAACAAACAAGGAGGGACTGGCTCTCTGTCGCTTTGCAACGAAGCTCTAAGATTATGGGCCTTCGCCAGAGAGCATCAAATCCATCTCCTGGCAGTATATCTTCCAGGAATCCAAAACTCTTGGGCAGACAGACTCAGTCGAGTTCTGCTTCCACACGAATGGTCCCTGCACATGGATCAGGTACTCAGAATCTTCCAGAAATGGGGAACCCCGGACATAGACCTCTTTGCCAGTCCGTGGAATGCCAAACTTCCCCGGTTCTGTTCCAGAATTCCGTGTCAGGGAGTTCAGACCAAGAATGCCTTCCTCCTGCATTGGGGTCAGGGTTTCCTGTATGCCTTTCCACCCATTCCTTTGATTCCCAAGACTCTGTTCAAACTTCAAAGGGATCAAGGGTCCATGATCCTCATAGCTCCACGCTGGCCACGCCAAGTGTGGTACCCTCTACTTCTGCATCTCTCCCAAGCCCCCTCCCTGGACTTGGGAGCGGCTCCAGACCTTCTGTCTCAAGAGGAGGGGACTTTGTGGCACCCAAACCCCAAGTCCCTTCACCTCAGAGCTTGGTTACTGAAGGCCTAGACCTTCAACACTTCAACCTTTCGCAGCAAGTGAAGGATATCCTACATACCTCTAGGAAACCTTCCACTAGGCGCTCTTACGCTTTTAAATGGAAAAGATTTTCCATTTGGTGTGCTCAAAAGGGTCTTAACCCTCTGGCACTCCCATTGAATTCTCTTTTGGAATATCTCCTGCATCTCTCCAATGCAGGACTCAAAACGAATTCAGTAAGAGTCCATTTGAGTGCTATTGCGGCATCACTTAAGCCCATCAATGGACAACCTGTTTCCTCTCATCCTCTTAATGCAAGATTCATGAGAGGCTTAACTTTAACTAAACCTCCCATTCAACCTCCTCCGGTGGCATGGGACTTAAGCTTGGTTCTTGGTCAGCTTATGAAGCCACCTTTTAAACCCTTAGCCACTACCTCCTTGAAATTTCTTTTCTGTAAGGTTATTTTCCTCATTGCAGTCACTTCAGCTCGCTGCATCAGTGAACTGCAGGCCTTAGTGGCTAATCCGCCTTATACAAGGTTCCATCATGATAAGGTAGTCCTTAGGACAAATCCTCACTTTATGCCTAAAGTGGTCTCACCTTTTCATCTTAATCAAGAGGTATATTTACCTGTCTTTTTTCCAGTTCCTCATGCATCCACTGCAGAGAGGAACCTTCATACTCTAGACTGTAAAAGAGCTCTTGCCTTTTACCTCCACAGGACACAGCAACATCAAAAGTCTTCTCAACTTTTTGTTGCTTTCGATCCTTCTCATTTAGGACTTCCAGTCTCCAAAAGAACACTCTCCAATTGGATTGCTCAGTGTATCTCTTTTGCTTACCAGAGCAAGAACCTTTCTCTGGAGGGCCATGTCACCGCTCACAACGTGAGGGCCATGGCCACCTCTATGGCTCATCTAAACTCTGTGTCCATTGACCAGATCTGTCGAGCAGCCACCTGGGCCTCGGTTCATACCTTTACAGCCCATTACTGTTTGGACAAGGACTCCCGCCGGGATGCCTTGTTTGGTCAGACTGTCCTCAGACACCTGTTCCATTCTTGAACAACTCCAGCCCACCTTCCCTGAATGGATGCCTGAGATCCATAGGAAGATGAAAAACCTTTCAGGGTCTCATACCCTTCAGGGGATCTCCCGGGCATCTCAGCTAGGGAGTCCCCATATGTGAGGACTTATTCCTGCTTGTTCCTGGAGATAGCACAGTTACTTACCTGTAACAGGTGATCTCTGGGAACAGCAGGAATTAGTCCTCACAACCCGCCCACCTCCCCTAGGAGTTGTATCTCTCTCTCTCTTCCTTTCCTCTCTCTATATTGTCTCAGCTATAAACTCGAACTGAGGAGAGTTGGTCAGGAAGGCGGGAAGGCAGCGCGCATGCGCAGTGGGAGGCCCCAAAAGCTTTCCTTCTGGGAAGCTGGGGAGCTTTCCCGCTCGGGCTCCGTCGGTACCGACGTACCCATATGTGAGGACTAATTCCTGCTGTTCCCAGAGATCACCTTTTAAAGGTAAGTAACTGTGCTGTCCTCTATAATAATAGATTATGAACCTTCCTTAGCGTCTCTCTAGTCCAGTCCCGGAACCATAGAGTTGTGAACCTCCACCAGCAGCTTTGGAGACTGAATATCTTCAACTCTTTGATCATCCAGCTATATGCAGCCCCAAGGACCGCCCACACATCAGTATCTCAGTCTCCAAGCAGCTTGGAAGTCAGAGCCCAGAACTGGGCTCCTTAGGAACAAATAAGCAGAGCTTTAGTGTTTTATTACACAGGTACACTACCAAAAAACTGCCTCCAGTTTTGCAACTGATTCCTATAGATTTTGGGGTGCTGAATCCAGGAAAAATAGCCAAAATGTTCCATCACGTCACGTTTTCTTGCAAAATTAGATTTCTTACCCATATAAGGAATGTTCACATAATTTCTTTTTAGCCTACTGCAGTTTATTTTCTGGGCCCAAAATAGAGGTTGTAATGGTTAACTAACTAGAAACACTCCCTCATGATATTTTAGAGTGTTTTGTATTCATTTTATACATTAACAGGACAATTGGGAGGCGGGGGGCTAAATCCAGTACTCGCGCTGGCGCATGTTCTTTCCTGTTCGCCTCGCCTTGTTCGCTCGCTCAAACACGGTGGTTGCGACATGAACGTTCCTGTCAAATTTCAGTTTCTTGCAAGTTCATTATTACCTTTTGTTTGCTCAGTCGTAATCCAGCTTTATTCCGAAGTGGTTCACTACAGTTGTAGTTTGCAGTGCTGTGTATTTGTGATGGCTCACAGAGCCAGAGGTTGCGTCAACTCTCCGGACAGTTTTTGTTTTATTTGTGGGGATTATACCGTGAAAAAGCGGCAGAGGAACATTTCTGCATTTATTAAAAAAGTATATTTCGCCTATTTCGGTTTGAAGTTAGGCGATCAAGACAAACCGTGGGCTCCTCACAAAGTGTGCAAGACATGTGAGGAAGATCTACGCTTATGGATGAAAGGTAAAAAACAAGCATTTCGTTTCGGAATACCTATGATATGGCGTGAACAAAGAGACCACAGCAGTGACTGCTATTTTTGCTCTTGCAAAAATAAGAACGTAATAAGTTACCCCAACCTTCCCTCAGCAATTAGGCCTATGCCTCATAGCAACGAAGTACCTGTGCCTGAACCACCAAAATCTTTGGATCATATTTGTGTGGACGGTTCTGATCATGATGAGACTCATCAGATGGCTTTTCCCGATGAGTCCAGTACTTCCGAGTTTGAAACTGAACCAGATCCGAAACCTGAACTTTTCTCTCAAGCTGAATTGAATGATTTAGTCTGGGATTTAGGACTCCCAAAAGATGCTGCCCAACTGCTAGGTTCTCGGCTTAAACAGAAAAATCTATTGTCACCAGGAACAACTTTTTATTGGTACCGCAACCGCGAGACACAATTTTTGAAGTATTTCAGCAAAGAGGAAGATTTGGTATTTTGCAACGATATATACGGAGTGATGGAAAAGTTTAAACTCAAGTATGATCCTGCTGAATGGCGGCTGTTCATTGATTCGTCAAAAGACAGCATAAAAGGTGTTCTTCTTCATAATGGCAACACATTTGCTTCAGTTCCTATTGCTCACTCTGTTATTCTCCAAGAAAAATACGAGAATTTGGCCCTGATTCTTCAGAAGATTCGTTATGATGAGCATAAGTGGATGATTTGTGGAGACTTTAAAATTCTATCCATGCTATTAGGGCAGCAATCCGGTCTCACCAAATATCCCTGCTTCCTTTGCTTGTGGGATAGCCGGGCCCGCGACCTACACTGGGGGAAAAAAGACTGGCCAATTCGGGAGTATTTGAGACCCGGTGAGAAAAATGTTCTTCATGAGAGCTTGGTATCTCATGATAAAATTTTATTACCACCTCTCCACATTAAGTTGGGTCTCATTAAGCAATTCATCAAGTCCCTTCCAAAAGATGGTGAGTGCTTTCGGTACCTTTGCTCAAAGTTCCCCCGACTTTCTGAAGCAAAGCTAAAGGAAGGAGTGTTTGTTGGCCCTGATATAAGGAAACTCATTTCAGATGGAGCATTCGCTGAAACGATGTCTGAGAAGGAAAAAGAAGCCTGGGATTCCTTCAAGGATGATGTTCTCAAATTCTTGGGGAACAGGCGGGATGAGAACTATAAGGATATTGTTGCCAGGATGCTCAATGCCTTCAAAGAACAAGGCTGTAACATGAGCCTGAAAGTCCATTTCTTACACTCCCATGTGAACTACTTTCCCGAAAACTTGGGGGCGTACAGTGAAGAACAAGGTGAAAGGTTTCACCAGGACATCAAGGACGCAGAGAGAAGGTACCAAGGAAGATGGAACACCACTATGATGGCTGATTTCTGCTGGTTGCTGCTGCGGGAAACCCCAGATGAAAAATACGCCAAGCAGCGCACCAAGAGAAGCATTTGGGGGAAGAAGAAACGGGCCCACCAGGAGATTGATTGACCCAAGAATGACTTTAAAATCTAAACTGTGTTGACAAATATCGTCTTTTTACTAAACTTTGAAATAAAAATTTGCTAGTTATTACCACAGTGTCGGATCTCATTTATTAGAATTTTATTTTCACACCATCGGGTGTTTGTCTTCATGTATTGCAGTGGTGCGGTTTGCGTTTTCTATTCTTACATACATACCTGTTCAACATTTTTTGCACATTTCTTTGCTTTGCTTTGTGTCTAACCTCGCTCTTATATGCTCAATGTTTGTGCACATGTATGTGGCTGTTTTAAGTGCAGACAATTTTGCTACCATCACAGTGTGTTTTGTTGACATTACTCTATTCTTATGTGCTGCCTTGTTACAATTTTCTTTATTCTTATTTGAATAACTACTAAACAATTAGTATAAAGAATTCATCCAAGAAACTTTTATCTCGATCGCACTCAATCTGAAACGTTCACCTCAAACTGCTAACCCAATGTAGCAAAAAATCTGTACGTGATGGAGCAAATTGGTTACCAGATTTGGATTCAGTGCACCAAAAAACGTAAAAATCAATCGAAACATTAGAGGCAGTTTAAAAAAAAAATTTTTTAGTGTACCTGTGTTATTTTCTAGGTTTAGGTGCTGGGCTGCTGCTGTGGAGGAATTCTTTGGCTGTGTCCCTTCTGCCTTTATCTGATCTGTTTTTTTCTCTCTTTCTCTCTGTCATTCTCCCCATAGGTCAAACAAGCAGGGGAGCTGCAAAGGACACAGGTCTCCTTTCTACCGAACCCCCTTGGTGGGTGAGGAGAAGGTTGAAGGCAATTAACTGCGGCAATTAAATACAGCAGTAGGCTCTGAGGGTCCCCTAACTGATTTAGGGGTTCCCCCGAGCTGCCCTGAGCGGTTATTAACTCTGATGTTGGCTCTGATAACTGCTACTCAGAGCTTGTGACAGGCACGCTGGACAGCACTCAGAGTTTTGACCCCCCCCCCCTCCTCTCCTGTGGGTGAGTAGAGTTTGGGGCTTTTTATTTCTAAAGGCAGTGATAGAGGCCTTGGGGTAGCCTGGAACAGCTCTGGGGAGTTTGTTTAGACCTTTTGGGTACTTTTTATAGTCCTTTTTTTGGCGGGATCGGGTCTGGCGGCTATCTTGGATTTTTAAAGTCATTTTTTCTTCGTGTTTTTTTTAGGGATAGGAGCTTCGTTTTTGAATTTTTTGGTCAGATATCAGCTAATTGACCCCAGCTCTATCTAATCCTGCGATTTGGAGCGTTTTTGAGCACTTTTAAAATCGCAATTTTTTTTTCTGCTCTGTTTGCTTCAGCAAGGTGTCTCTGCTTTGCTGGTAGAGGGCTGTGTGCATAGGCATGCCTCCTAGTCCTCGGTGTCTGGTTTGTGGCATTCGTAGAAGTAGTAATTTGGAAGCCAGAGTCTGTGCCACTTGTTCTGCTGTGGGTGCTGTCATGGAGGATCCTCTGGAGGGCTCCAGTGCGGATCTCCCTCCTGTCTCTACAGAAGGGACATCAAGGCAGGCAGAGACGGTCCTTGGTCCGGGGATTTCTGAGGTGCCAGAGCGCCTGTTGGCGGGGGGCGTCCAGGAGGGATCCCTGAGAATTGCACCCGCCTTTTTCTCTCTCATGCAGGAGGCTCTGGCTCTCTTGCAGCCGGCGGGTGGAGGTTCGGTCCCGCCCCGCCGTGGGCTGAAGCACCCACTTTCAGTAGAGGGAGACACTGGTCCACAAAAGAAGAGCCGGCCCCCGAGTGTTGCGGATTCTGCGCCTCCTGGGGATGAGTCCCACGAGGGGCTGGGGGAGGCTCTCGGGCTAGAGTCTGCGGAAGATTTAGAAGACGGCAAGTTGTTTGACGACAAGCAGAGTAGTAGAATAGTGCGTGTATTTCGTAAAGAGGAACTTCCGGCACTGATTGCCGAAACCCTCAAAGTATTGAACATACCCGTGGAAGATTCCGCTGCGGAGGACCAGTTGGAGGATCCTTTGATGCAGGCGGTGCGCACTTCCCACAGAGTCTTTCCGCTCCATAGGGTTTTTAAGGCTATGATCCAGGAGGAGTGGAACAGTCCAGAATCCGCCTTGCGCGGGGCTAGACTGTTGCCTAAGTTGTATCCTCTATTGGAGGCTGATAGAGAGCTTTTTCGTTCGCCGAAGGTGGACGCGGCAGTTTCCGCGGTTACTAAACGGACTACTTTCCCGGTGGAAGGTGCTGCGGCGTTGAAGGATGCGCAGGATAGAAAGGTCGAGAGCTTGTTGAAACAGGCGTTTGATGTTTCTGCCCTGTCAATGCAGGCGGCGGTGGCCGGGGCCTGGGGGGCGCGTGGCTGCCTCCACTGGTCTCAGCAGTTGCAGGGGCCCCAGTCGGCGGAACAGGAGGCCGCGGTGTCCAGATTGGAGTCTGGTGCCGCTTATTTGGCGGATATCCACTATGACCTCATTAGGGGGTTGGCTAACGGCATGGCGTCTGTGGTAGCGGCGCTTCGTTCTCTTTGGTTACGCAATTGGGCGGCTGATGGTTCTTCTAAAGCTCGCCTTAGTAAGCTGCCGTTTAAGGGCAGGCAGTTATTTGGAGAGGACTTGGATAGGTTGGTTAAAGATCTCGGGGATTCTAAGGGGGGTCGGCTTCCGGAGGATAAGCCCAAGCAGGGGAAGCCGACCTTCACCTTCCGGGGGTCTCAGCAGTCCTTTCGGAGATTTCGTGCCTCCCGCTTTGGTCAGTCCCAGCGTTCCAGATACCCGGGGCGCGGACAGAGTTTCCGCAGATTTCGGGGGGCAGGTAGAGGTTTTGGCTCCTTCCAGGCGCAGGTCCCCAAAAAGTCACAATGAAGCGAGGCCGGCTCCGGTGGCGGTGATCCCCATAGGGGGCAGACTACGGGATTTCTACCCTGCCTGGGCCGCTATCACATCCTATCAGTGGGTGTTAGAAGTGATACGAGAGGGATATGCGCTCAAGCTGCATCGATCGGTGCTAGATTCCTTCGTTATGTCCCTGTGCAGCGCTCCCTGGAAACGAAGAGCCGTATCAGATACACTTTCCCGGCTGCTTCGGCTCCGGGCAGTCGCCCCCGTGCCGGAGGGGCAGTTAGGGTCCAGTCGATACTCCATCTACTTCGTGGTGCCGAAAAAGGAGGGCACCTTTCGACCAATCCTGGATTTAAAGAGAGTGAATCGGTGCCTCCGGGTGTCGCATTTTCGCATGGAAACGCTGCGCTCGGTCATAGCGGCGGTCCGCGAGGGGGAATTCCTAACATCCCTAGACCTTACGGAGGCCTATTTGCACATTCCCATTCGTCGGGAACATCAAAGATTTCTGCGGTTTGCACTGCCGATGGGCCATTTTCAGTTTCAAGCCATGCCCTTCGGCCTCGCGACGGCGCCACGGGTCTTCACGAAGATCATGGTGGTGGTAGCGGCGTTCCTGCGGAAGGAGGGTGTCCTCGTGCATCCCTATCTCGACGACTGGTTGATCCGGGCGAAGTCGAGGGAGGAGAGTCTCCGAGCGACGGCGCGGGTCGTACAGATTTTGCAGTAGTTAGGCTGGGTGGTCAATCGGGCGAAGAGCAGCCTTCTTCCCTCGCAGACCTTGGAGTATTTGGGGGCGCGTTTCGAGACCGGCAACGGGAAGGTTTTTCTCCCAGTGCACAGAGCGCGGGCCCTGAGGCGGCTGGTGGAGCAGTTTCTAGCGAGACGGTCATCCTCGGCTTGGCAATACCTTCAGCTTTTCAGCACGATGGCGGCGACCATCGAGGCAGTTCCGTGGGCAAAGGCGCACATGCGGCCCCTGCAGCGAGCGCTGCTGCGTCGATGGTGTCATCAGTCCGACTCACTAGCTCGTCAGTTAGTTTGCCCCTTGGGGGTTCGGCGCAGCCTTCGCTGGTGGTTGCGTCGGCGCTCTCTGGCGAACGGTATGCCCTTGGAGTCTCCCGTCTGGCATCTGCTGATGATGGATGCCAGTTTGAGCAGCTGGGGGGCTCATTGCGAGGGTCAGATTGCTCAGGGCCAGTGGTCCTCGCGAGAGAGCCAGTGGTCCATCAACCGTCTGGAAATGAGAGCCGTGTGGTTGGCTCTGACTGCGTTTCAGCCTTGGCTGCAGGGAGCGGCGGTCAGGGTGCTGTCCGACAATGCCTCCACGGTAGCCTACATAAATCGCCAGGGAGGCACAGGCAGCGCGGCGTTGGAAGCGGAGGCGGATCTGCTTCTAGAATGGGCAGAGCGGCATCTTCAATGTTTGTCGGCCCAGCATGTCGCGGGGGTTCACAATGTGGAGGCGGACTTTCTGAGTCGTCACAGAGTAGACCCCGGAGAGTGGTCTCTACATCCCGAGGTATTTGCGTTGCTGGTCCGTCGTTGGGGTCTGCCGATAATGGACCTCATGGCGACCTTCGAGTCCGCGCAGGTCGAACGGTTCTTCAGCAGGCGTCGGGAACGCATGTCGGAAGGCCTCGATGCATTGGCACAAAGGTGGCCAAGGTACGGGCTGCTCTATGTCTTTCCTCCGTGGGCTCTGGTGGGTCGCCTGGTGCAGCGGATCGAGCGGCATCCGGGTCCCGTGGTTCTGATTGCCCCGGACTGGCCTCATCGGCCTTGGTATGCGGATCTGGTGCGGTTGAGTGTGGCCGATCCGTGGCTGCTTCCTCCTCGGCCGGATCTCCTTTGGCAGGGGCCGCTGCAGATACCTCAGGTGGCTCGATTTTCGCTTACGGCATGGCTATTGAGAGGGCGCGAATGAGAGCCAAAGGTTATTCTCCGGAGGTCATTGCTACCTTGTTGCGGGCACGGCGTCGGTCCACGTCGCTAGCGTATGTCCGGGTCTGGCGTATTTTTGAGAGCTGGTGTGCGGATCGCGAATTGCGGCCTTTGCAGACCTCCGTTCCTCAGATCCTCTCCTTCTTGCAAGCAGGGGTGGACAAGGGCCTGGCGGACAGTTCCTTGAGGGTACATGCAGCTCTTGCGTGTTTTCGGGGCAAGGTTCAGGGCCAGCTATTGGGGTCCCATGCTGATGTGAAGCGCTTCTTGCGAGCGGTGTTGCTTATGCATTCTCCGTGCAGGGCTTTAGTTCCCTCGTGGGACTTGAATTTGGTGTTGAGGTCTCTGGTGGCTTCGCCGTTTGAACCCTTGGCGCAAGCTTCGTTGAAGGACTTGACGTTGAAGACGGTGTTTCTGGTGGCGATCTCGTCAGCTCGCAGGATTTCGGAGTTGCAGGCTCTTTCGTGTAGGGAACCCTATCTGTCTTTCTCGGCCAACAAGGTGGTATTGCGACCCGTTCCCGCGTTTTTGCCTAAGGTAGTTTCGGCGTTTCACATGAATCAAGTGGTGTCTCTCCCGGTGTTTGCCAAGGAACGCGGTAAGCACGCGGATAACTCCTTGCACGCGTTGGATGTCCGTTGAGCGCTTCGCCGGTATTTGCGGGAAACGGCGTCCTTCCGTAAGTCCGATCGTTTATTTGTCGCCTTTGGCGGTCCGCGCAAGGGGGAAGCGGCGTCTAAGTCTTCCATTTCCCGCTGGTTGAAAGAGGCGATTTTGTCAGCATACCTTTTACACGGCAAGATGGTTCCTGCCGGGCTTCGGGCTCACTCGACTAGGGCGCAGGCGGCGTCTTGGGCAGAAGTTAGCTTGGTGCCGGCGGTGGATATTTGTCGGGCGGCGACGTGGTCGTCCTTGCACACCTTTGCTAAGCACTATCGTCTGGATGTGCAGGCGGCATCTGATGCGTGGTTTGGCTCTCGGGTGCTTCAGGCTGGACTAGCGAGGCCCTCCCGTTGAGATATACTGCTCTGTTACATCCTCTATGGTTCCGGGACTGGACTAGAGAGACGCTAAGGAAGAGTAAATTAGACTTACCTGCTAATTGTTGTTCCTTGCGGAACTCTAGTCCAGTCCCGGATCCCTCCCTGTCTCTCGGTTCTCGCTGCCAGCCAAGAAGATACAGTCATTATAGGAGTCTGCCAGGGTTTCTGTTCTCTATGCTTTCGGTCAGAGCTCCTCTGCTTGCAGCACGCCTTAGTTCCCTTTCGGGGCCAATTTGGAGGGTGAGCGGTGTCGCCTCTTGTTGCTTGTGTTTTGCGCAGGGGTCGCCACGGCTGTTCTGGTCCGCCTTCCCGTAGGCGGGAGATTGTTCATAAGAAATACAGAAAAAAAAAAAAATTTTCACTAGTAGTGGGATCTTTAGGGTCAGGATCCTTTTTTCCACTGTATGGTTATATCTACTTATTTGTTGCTCTGCTTAGTATGCTTTGTCAATAGGTACTGATGTGTGGGCGGTCCTTGGGGCTGCATATAGCTGGATGATCAAAGAGTTGAAAATATTCAGTCTCCAAAGCTGCTGGTGGAGGTTCACAACTCTATGGTTCCGGGACTGGACTAGAGTTCCGCAAGGAACAACAATTAGCAGGTAAGTCTAATTTACTCTTTTCTCCAGGAACTTGCCCAAACCTTTTTTTAAAGTCAGCTACACTAAGAGCTTTTACTACATCCTCTGGGAACAAATTCCAGAATTGGATTATGCATTGAGTAAAAGAAATATTTTCTCTTATTTGTTATTTTATTTAACTGTTTTTCAGTACTGTTTTATCCTACGGTCAAAGCGCTTTACATTGCAACAGAATATTGTACATTAAACAGGGAAGTCAACTTGGAGATAACATTTAACTTTTGCTTAGGTTTGGAAAGTCTAGGGTGTCAGTAAAGACTTAGGTGGTCAAGGAAGGGAAGAGTTACATTAACTTACATTGTAGCTTCATTGTGTGTCCCCTAATCTTTCTACTTTTTGATGGATTAAACAACCTACCTACGTTTATCAGTTCTACTCCATTCAATAATTTATAGACCTCTATCATATCTCCCCTCAGCCGTCTCTTTTCCAAGTTGAAGAGCCCTAACCTTTTTAACCTCTCCTCATAGGGGTATCCTTCCATCCCCTTTACCATTTTGTTGGCTCTTCTTTGTATCTTTTCTAATTCTGCTATGTCCTTTTTAAGATTTGGCGACCAGAATTGCACACAATATTCAAGGTGTGGTTGCACCATGGAATGTTATATAGGCATTATAATATTCTTGGTTTTATTCTCCATTTCTTTCCTTATGATTCCTAGCATTCTATTGGCTTTCTTGGCCGCCGCTGCACACTAGGTGTAGGGTTTCAATGTATTATCCATGATACCTAAATCTTTTTCCTGGGTGGTGGCTCCTAATATGGAACCTTACATCGTGTAACGATAGTTTGGGTTTTTCTTTCCTAGGTGCATAACTTTGCACTACCTTTACTCTTATCTCTCCCTACACCCCTCCTCGGGAACTCCACTCTTTTGGCAAATTGCTTCTATCTGTGCCCTTCTCTTCTATTGCTAACTCCAGACTTCGCTCCTTTCACCTTGCTGCTCCTTATGCCTGGAACAAGCTACTTGGGTCTGTACGTCAGGCGCCTTCTCTGACCCTTTTCAAATCCAGGCTGAAAACTCACCTCTTCGCTGCCGCTTTCGGATCTTGACTCCCCTGATCTCTTTTGTGTTTCCTTGTCTGCAGCTACTGTGTTGTCTGTCTCGACTAGATTGTAAGCTCCGATGAGAAGAGGGACCATCTTTTACGTGTGTCTGTATAGTGCTGCGTATGCCTTATAGTGCTATACAAATGTTCAGTAGAAGTAATAGTAGCACTTGTCCACATTAAATTCATCTGCCGTTTGGATGTCCAGTCTTCCAGCTTATTAAGGTCCTCTTGCAATTTTCACAATCCTCTCGTGTTTTAACAGCTTTAAATAATTTTGTGTCAACTGCAAATTTGATCACTTCACTCATTATTCCCATTTCCAGGCCATTTATGAATATATTAAAAAGCAGTTGGCCCAGAACAGATCCCTGGGGTACTCCACTATTCATCTTTCTCTATTGAGAAAATTGGCCATTTATCCCTACTCTCTGCTTTCTATCTTTTAACCAATTCCTGATCCACAATACTACACTGTCTCCTATCCCATGACCTTTTAATTTCACCAAGAGTCTGTCATGAGGGACCTTGTCAAAGGCTTTCTGAAAATCCAGATATGCTATATTGACCAGCTCATCTTTATCTACCTGTTTATTCACACCTTCAAAAAAATGTAACTGATTGGTAAGACAAGACTTTCCTTGGCTAAATCCACGTTGGCTTTCTCTCATTAAACCATGATTATCTACTGTACATGTTGAGTAATTTTATTCTTTATAATGGTTTCTACCATTTTGCTCGGCAATGACATCAGGCTCACTGGTCTGTAGTTTCCTGGATCACCTCTGGAACCTACAAAACAGAAATAAACACACGCACTACATGTCCAAAACACAATGCACACAGAGACGTGAGCACCTAAACAGGAGTTGGAAAGAATTCCTTGAACAGTGCTCGTCATGCTTTCCCCACTTGTTTTTTCCTTCATTATCAGAGTGATTATCAAAATCATGACTTTTGTGGTCAAGAGAAATATGCTTCAGGCTGCACAGTTCAGAATGCTGCTTGCTCTGCTTTCAATGTGTTCCAGCAAATCTCATAGGTAGTAGTACATAACTTTCTATAAATATCTTCATGCATCTCATACTATATTTAGCCTTAGTATTTTTTTTCTTCATGGATATAGGATTGCAGCCTGGGCTGGGCTCCAGTAGACTGTACCCTTTATTCCCCATGCTTGTACCCTGATGCTGATAGAAACCCAGGCCGCCAGTGGCTTGACTGCTCAACTGTCTGTTGTCTTCTGTTTAAGTCCTCATCATTCATTGTAGTTCTTTTCTGATCTCATTGTTATGTGTTTTTTAATTTATTGTAAACCACCCTGTATGACCCACAAAGGGCGGTATATCAAGCTTGTAATAAACGATAAACGACTGTCATGGAAGGGACCTGGATTCCATTCCTGGGCAGGCCAGGACTGGGGATCCTGTAGAGCAGTGGTGTACATTTCATTCAAGCAAGGAGGAGGCCTGGTAGTTGCCATCCCAGAACAGCTATATCAGGACCAGCGCCCAGCAGAGTTTTGAGGCAGAGTGAATACCAGTGTGGGGCTTCTGAGCCAGTGCATGCTTACAGGCCCTGTTGTAGGCTCACCACCTCCTTTTATGTGAATTTCTTCTTACCAAGGTAACTCTCAGAAGGGATAAAATCCTGCAGAACTTGTGAGTGTATGCTGGTTCTCTGTGGACAAGCCAGATAAGGCAGTTACACACAGGTGAAGTTAACTTTGTCTGCGCCTGCTCAGATCTGCTCTGCAGGAGTCCAAAACAATCTAGAAGTCTTTCTTGGCATGTGTGAATACCTCTCCTAGTGATGACTGCCACGCTTGCCAACTTGTATGCTAGTTTGTCTTATGTGCCTCAGCGCCCAGATGTTTTTTTGCTCACTCTCGTGCTAACACTTTCAAAATCTCCATTGCTCCAGGCTCCTGATAAATGTGAATGCAGGTTTATAGTGCTGCAGTCTCGACAGAGGCCAGTTCCAATGGAGCTAGAAGCCCCAAAGAGCTGAAAGGAACTATCGGGCTAAAACCAAAAATTCTTCTTAATAGAACTGCAACATTCTCCTGAATTAAACTCAATTCATGAAGCTTGAAACAGTGGAAAGGTATTTCAGCTTTTTTCAATGCCTTTTGCTGGCTGTCTTCTGGTGCAAGTGTCTTTGGTACCTGATCTGCACATGCTGCTTTGATATTGGACAGCTAGCCTGGATGGGCATGCCGCCAGCTGGGACTTTACAAGCTTTGTGGCACGGATTATTGAAAGGAGATTAAGCCTTCTAAACCCCTTAGATTTTAATTATTTCTGTATGTATTTATAAAATCTACCGTCTGCTCACTGCAGGGCACAACAGTCCAAGTCCACATCTGTAGCCTAGGTTTTACAGCCTGACACAGTTTGAAGTTACTGTGGAGTAGGGCTTCTCTGTTGAAGCAGTTGACAACTAGAGGATGAAATAATGGAACTTCAGAGATCAAAATGCAAGACAGGTTAAGAATCTAGATGAAATTTAACACTGTACTAAGAATGCCTGAGTTAGCATGCCCAGATTTCTTTAATTGCAACCAATCTTCCCACAAAGCTGCATGAGAGTTCTCTGCCCGCGCTGCTGCTGGTAGGAGGGGGCGCGGGATATTTAGAATATTGCATCTCACTGGATTCACGATTCATCATTATTCTTTTCTTCAGTCTTCATTAATTTAACCACCACTGAGATGAGGCTAACTGGCCTCTAATTTCCATCTTCCTTCCTATTACCATGAAATGAAGCTGCAAGGAGGTAAACATATAAGCAATGTCGGGAACATACTCTTTTCAGAGAAAGGGTGGTGGATGCATGGAATGCCCTCCCAATGGATGTGATAAGAGCAAAAATAGTGATGGAATTCCAAAAGTCATGGGACAGACACAGAGGATCCCTATATAACAAGAGGATGAAATCAAAGCAACCTTAAATAACTTTTACATTTCAACAAATAGAGGAGGGTAACCTGCATGGAGTGGTGGGCATAACCCCCTAAAGAAAGGGGGTAACCTGTACAGAGTGGCCGATATCACTCTAGCCTCCTTACTGGGCGGACTAGATGGTGTTGCTTTTTCTGCCCTCATATATTATGTTGCTGTTAACCGCTGCAATGAAGAAAGATGACACTGGTTCTTCTCAGTTCCTGTGAGACCACTTCCATCTCAGATAATTATTGAGGCTCCATCAGCAGACTGGCCAGACCTCCTCTGAGCTCCCTTAATATTATAAGGTGTAGCTCATCAAGACTCATGGATTTTCCATCTTTAGAAGCTATTGTAATAACTTTTTAATTACAAGCGATTAGCATACTACAAGAATGCATCTTATGTAGGAAATTTCAGCATTGTACAAAAGAATGAAATTTAAAAAAAAAAAGAAAAAAAGACAATATTACAACAAAAGCTGTGCTTCAGTGCAGATAAAGCCCAATAAGGGGAAACTAAAAAAAAATAAATGATCAGAACTGTGGTAAAAAGGAAAAAGGAGACACCTCTTAAAACCTTTACTACCAATGCAATAGCTAATTATATGCAGTTGTTGTTTATTTTTTAAAAAAGTACTAAAAAGCAATAGTATAGTTTAAATGCAATGCTGACTTCTGGCAACCCAACAGCTCCTGGATTTTCTTGGCAGTGTGATCAGAAGTAGATTGCCAGGCCTTTCTTCCGCAGCAATGGAGGGTTAAGTGACTTGCCCAAGGCCACAAGGAATGCCAGTGGGAATTGAACCCTAGTCTCTTGGTTATCAAGCCACTACTCTTCCACTCAGTTAAAAAGCATACTAAACTTGCTACTCTTTTTAACTTCATTGGTAGAATTTAAGTTTAACTCGCGCCTCAAAACACTGAATTAAAAAAACTGGGGACTCTCAAACCAGTTGTCCCAAACCAGATATACTCTATCCCGAGACCAGAGAATCCCCCCAACCCCCTATACTCAACTACTGTACTCTCTCCACTCCCACTCATCCAGGTCTGTGGATGGTTGCTTTTTCAATCCATAGAAGTAAATGGAATTAAAATGTTTATTTCAACTCCTGTACTATAGTAAATGTTCAATGCGAAAGATGAAGTTAAAAAAAAAAGGGTGCAGAATATTTAGCACCTTCCTGCATTAGAAGTAATTCCATACACGGGTTATTTCCATGCAGTAGCATGAAAAGTGTGCATTAAGGAGGTAATTCTATAATGAGCCACATACTTTTCATGTCATCAGTTCACAGAAGTCACCTATTTAAAATGACTTGTACACGGGGATGGGAGTTTAGGTGGTCACCATTCTGTAAGTGGGGTTTTTCAGTGGGTGAGCATGTGGGCAGAGCGCAGATTAATGCACGTAAGTGATAATAGAATACAGTGCATTGCTAAAGTATTCATCCCCTCTGTGTTTGTCCTGTTTTGTCGCATTACAACCTGGAATTAAAATGGAGTTTTGGGGGTTAGCACCATGTGATTATATAAAACATGCCTACAACTTTGAAGGTGCAAATATCCTTTATTGTGACACACAATAATTAAGACAAAAAAATAACTGAAAGCAGGAATGTGCATATGTATTTCCTCCCCAAAGTCATTATGTTGTAGAGCCACCTTTTGCTGCAATTACAGCTGTAAGTCACTTCGGGTATGCCTCTATTCGCGTAGCAGATCTAGCCACTGGGATTTTCAGCCATTCCCTAAGGCGAAACTGCTCCAACTCCCTCGAGTTCGATGGGTTGCGTTGATGTACAGCAATCTTCAAGTCATGCCACAGATTCTCAATTGGATTGAGGTCTGGGCTTTGACTAGGCCATTCCAAGACATTTAAATGTTTCCCTTTAAACCCCCTAGTGTAGCTTTAGCAGTATATTTGAGGCCATTGTCCTGCTGGAAGCTGAACCTTCATCCCAGTCTCAAATCTCTGGCAGATTGAAATAGGATTTTGTCAATAATTGCTCTGTCTTTAGTGCCATCCATCGTGCCTTCAATCCTGACCAATTTTCCTGTCCCCGCCAATGAAAAATATCCCCACAGCATGATGCTGCCACCACCATGCTTCACTGTGGTAATGATGTTCTCGGGGTGATGGGAAATGTTGGGTTCGTGCCACACATAGCATTTCCCATGATGGCCAAAAAGTTAAATTTTCATCTCATCTAACCAGAGAACCACCTTCCATCTGTTTGAGGGGTCCGCCACATGCTGTTGTGCAAACTCCAAACATGTTTCCTTATTTCTTTCTTTGAGCAATGACTTATCTCCAGAAAAAAGCAGGAATGTAGTCTTCACATATGGGTATCGTCGGGACCGACGGAGCCTGCGCGGGAACGCTCCCCAGCGTCCAATAAGAACGCTTTTGGGAGCATCCCTCAGCACATGCGCGCTGCCTTCCCGCCTTTCCAACTGTCCCTCTTCAGTTCTTCGTTTTCCGCGGAGCCGACAGGACACATACCCTGTCACCGCAGAAAATTTCTTCTTTAAACTTGTTTTCTTGTGGTCGCGCCTGCCTCCGCACGACACCTACCGGTACCGCCGGTTCGTTCGTTCTTCTTTTTAAAAAAAAAAAAATATTTTTTTTTCAACTGTTTCTCTTCAGTAACTTATTCTTTTGGTGCTAGGTGCCATTTTGGGCATTAGGCCCCATTTTTTCCAAAAGATGGAAAAACCAGCTAGTGGTTTTAAAAAAAAATGTACGAAATGTGGCAGTACCATCTCCTTCACTGACACCCATGACTGGTGTCTAAAATGTTTAGGCCCTGACCATTCTCCATCTGAGTGTTCCTCCTGTATGGGGATGACTAAAAGAGGAAGACAGAACCGAGCTGCAAAGCTCCGGTACCCTCTCTTCTTCGGATACCAGGTCCATTGCATCGACGTCTTCAAGAGCCTCGTTTTCCTCCCATGGATCTCAGGTAACTAAACATAAGAGCTGGTCCTCAAAGGGTAGCTCTCCTTCAAAGCATCGAGAGGCCATTGGCATTGTCCTTGAGGAAATTACACCGGCAAAACAGCCCCGGTGGGAGGCATCGGCCTCCAAAGCATCAATGAGATTCCAGGATGTTCTTGAGGCTTCGACCTCGACAGAATTACTGGTGCCATGCTCAGGGGTTACGGCCGCTTTTACCGGAACTGACACCCAGGCATCGGCAGCGTTGATAGACCAGAGATTTCTCGCTATCAAACGCAGTCTTGCAGCACTCCTTATAGCTGTGGTACTGTTGACATCAGTGGTTCAATGGGCACGGGTACCGGCCCC
This sequence comes from Ichthyophis bannanicus, assembly GCA_033557465.1. Lineage (NCBI taxonomy): Eukaryota > Metazoa > Chordata > Amphibia > Gymnophiona > Ichthyophiidae > Ichthyophis > Ichthyophis bannanicus. The sequence continues at coordinate 149,416,857 of CM066040.1, read as the reverse complement.
GGTGGGAATCCTTCCCATGCAGACTTTTTCTGGCATCGACAGATCAGTACCGGACCAGTTCGGTACCAACTTCGATCGATACTGAGACCGTGCTTTGCATGAACATCGGGATCAGAGATACTTCGAATCTTCCGATTCCGATGACTCTGATAATTCTGCCGGTACCAGAGTGTTTCTCCTGGAAGACTCCTCTTCTCCCCAACGCAGAATGTCTCCTCCGGAAGACATGTCTTTTCAGGATTTTATTCATGATGTGGCCCAAGGCCTTTCAATCACGGTATCTCCTGAAAAAGAACCTAGAGCAAAGGAAATGAAAATTCTCCAATACCCTAAGGCTCCCAAGGAAGCAGCCACTCTGCCCATTCATGAAATTCTTCATGATTTGATGCTCAGAATGTGGGAGACACCTTTGACTACAGCTCCTCATTCTAGGAGACTCAATACCATGTATCGAGTTCCATCATGTCCTGGTTTTCAAAAGACTCAGCTGCCACACCATTCAGTGGTAGTGGAGTCAGCCATGCGTAGGATGAAAAGTGCAGAGACATGCATCCAGTCCTCCAGGTCGTGAATGCAGGACTCTTGACGCTTTTGGGCGTCAAACTTTTCAGGCTTCCATGCTTTCGGCTAGGATCAGCTCATATATTTTATATATGGGAATGTTCCTCAAAGAGGTCACAGGAGATTTGGAGCTTATGAGCCCCCCTTCTCCCTGAGGAAAAATGACAGGACTTTCTCACTTTGGTCAAGCATGCTCAAGATGTCTCCAAGTTTGTACACCGTGCAGCCTTTTACTGTTTTGAATGCATCAGTAGAACCTCTGCTATTGCCATTGGTGCACGTCGGATTGCCTGGCTTCAGGCATCAGATTTTGAGATTTGGGTACAGGATAAATTGGGAAACATCCCTTGCACAGGAGAAAACCTCTTTGGCAAAAATTGGCAGGAAAAGGCTAATGAGATAGATACTAACAATCTCACTTTAGACCAGTGGTTCTTAACCTTGTTGGAGGTACTGAACCCCACCAGTTTCATATGCACATTCACCGAACCCTTCTTTATAGAAAAATAAAATATGATTTTTTTTCAAATTCAAGACATAGGTATATGTTTTACTGGTTCACAAAATGAATCGTGCATTAACATCACTGTGTTCAAAGAACAAAACCAATACAATGCATGAACTCACAACAAATTACATACATAACTTTTCACAAAGACATGACCTTTTTTAATACTACCACACTGAAATGGTTTTAATTTTTAACCTTATGTATTCCAATAATGAACTTATTGTATTTATGCTATTTATTATTTTTAACATTTTAACACACACCCATCACCTAATTTCCATCAGGCTATACCGCTACAATAATAATGAATATTTACTGCAAATCAGTGTGACTTCTGCTGTTGCCTTTGAGAGACCAGTTCAGAAATGCGTGGCTTCACCTTGGCAAGTGCCACTCTCATGTCATTTTCACAGCAAAGTCTGTTCCTTTTCTTCGTTTTTATGTCCAGCATCCTCGAAAAGAATTGCTCGCAAAGATATGTTGTAACAAATGGTATAAAAATTTCCAGGACTTTCCTAGCAATAACAGGATACGTTACCATTTGTCGACACCAAAACGTTGAGAGCATTGTTGTTCTGAAGAGTTGCTGTTGAACCTGGCTCTGCTGAATTTCAATGATTTTGTCGAGGTATTCATCATTGACATCTGCTATCTCAACACCAAACGTGAACGGCTGTCTCACCCATGCTGGATATGACTCTCTTGTAGGGAAGTATCCGTCGAGAGACTTTGCAAGCTCAATTGCTTGCTTCAGTTCCGTGGGTACAGAAATGTCTCCGATTCCAGACACATCTTCGATCTTACTTACATAGTCGTCCAGCAGGGGAAAGTTTGCGAAGTTATCGTTCTCTGTTCGTCGTTTCCATAACGGTAGCTTTTTTTGAAAAGCCTTCAGGTTTTCTTCCACTTCGATGATGTTGACTCCACCACCCTGCATCTGCTAATTGAGATGATTGAGAGATGCGAATATATCAGCCATGTACGCTAAAATGAGAATGAACTTAGAATTTTTGAAGCAATCTGCATGACGATGTTGGTGCTCTTGCAAAAACAGGGCTAATTCCACACGCATGGCAAAAACCCGATTCAGCACCTGTCCCCGGGATAACCACCGAATGTTAGAATGGTACAGAAGTACCTCGAATTCAGAGCCCATTTCTTTACGCAGCTCACTGAAGATGCGGTGCCTCAGTGCACTATTTCGCACATAGTTCACACATTCCACTACAATTTTTAATATTTCTGTCATTTCTGGAGGCAAGGTATTTGTTGCCAACGCATGCCTGTGCAGAATACAATGCGTAACAATGATGTGTGGTGCATCGGCTTTCACTAGCGCACCAAAACCAGACTTTCTTCCCAACATGACTGGAGATCCGTCCGTACAAACTGCAGAAACCATATCCCACGAAAGATTGTTGTCTCTGAAGAAGTCATCCACAAGTTTCTTCACATCGGCTGCCTTAGTTGTTGTAAGAGGCTTACAAAATAAAAAATCTTCCTTTATCATGTTGTCTTTCACATAGTGCACAAATACAGCAAGCTGACTTAGATTAAAAACGTCTGTGGTCTCGTCGAGTTGGAGGCTGAATTTTGCCGGGCTTGAAATCAGATCTGCAACTACTTGAGCCAAGATGTCTTTGCTCATGTCCTCTATTCTGTTGCTGATGGTGTCATTTGAAAGAGGAATTTGGGATAATTTAACTTCGGCCGCTTTTCCCAGCATCAGATTCGCCATCTTCAACACAGCTGCTTTTATGAGTGTTTCACCAATGGTGTGTGGTTTGCCCTGCTTTGCGATCAGGTAAGCAACTTTGTATGATGCTGTGAGGATCGGTTTGTTGATGGGTACAAAGCCGAGAGCAGGCAGAGTAGCCTTTTCATCGAATCTGGCTCTCTTCTCCTTGAATTCAGCAAGCGTTGTGTTCTTGTATTCCCCATCTCCATGCAGGTTAAGGAAGTGTTACTTTAGTTTTGCCGGTACTAGACTAGAATTGCTTAACTTGGCATTGCGAATCATGCAGATAGGATGCTGACTCCCATCATGTTCTGTTATATATGCGAATCCATGTTGTACATATTCGTCCGACCACTTTCTTTTTTTGCTCGACATAGTTAGTATGGATTAAAATATTAAGAAAGAAATCACACGACATACCATCACGACAGTCACAAGTCGACTACTGAGTGCACCAAATTCCCTGCAGCACAGATTGGCCAAGCAATGTAGCGTGATCACCTGCAGCCAATGATGGCCAAGCGGGGCGTGTCATCACAAATCATATGAGTCGGGTGCGTGTCTTGTGTCTTGACCTCCACCGAACCCCTGAGACTGACTCACTGAACCTCTAGGGTTCGATCGAACCCAGGTTAAGAACCACTGCTTTAGACAGATTCTCAAAATCTATAGCCACTCCAGCCAAAAAGAAGCCCTATAAAAACCCTTTTTCAGCAAAAAGAGGAAGTTTTATCCATCCTATACCCAGCAAGGGTATAGGATGGATAAAAGACTGGTAAGGGGGACTGTTGCTTCTGGAGGGAGATCTGCAACTGTGAGTATTTACTTCTGGTAATTTTCTAAAAGGAGTTCTTTGTATTAAAGCTAATTAATCTGTGATCCACTATTTTTGTTAAATCAGTCAGGGCCTAGTAGCAGCAGTTTAAGTTTACATTTAAAACACAGAGGAGAACTCTCTGGTTACATTTCATACCCAGCAGAGAGCTTGTACTTTAAATTTAATAGTCACTCAGGGCCTAGTAACAGCAAAGTACTTTCAGTTTAAATTTAAAACACAGAAGAGAGCTTTCTGGTTACATTTGGAGCCCAGCAGAGAGCTTGTAGTTTACATTTAATAGTCACTCAGGGCCTAGCATCAGCAAGGTTCTTTTAGCTTAAATTTACAACACAGAAAAGAGATTTCTGGTTAAATTTAGAACCCAGCAGAGAGCTTGTACTTTAAATTTCATAAGAAGTTAGAGCCTAGCAGCAGCTAAGAGCTATAATTTAAATCAAATCAGAATATAGCTTACCTCAGCAGCACAAGACAGGGTACTGTGTAGCAGCCCTCTTTTAATAAGTGTTAATTCCCTCCCACCCTCCCCTGGGATAATCGTAGCTTTATAGGTACTTACACATCTTAAAAGACAGGAGGTGCTCTCAGGTGAAGCTCATTACCCAAATCAGTCATACACTAAGGACCTGAGATTGGTTAAGCTTCAGGTGAACAAGGTATATTACACGTATTAGGTTCAGTTTTATTAGTATAAATATCCATAGCAACCCTTAGTAAGTAAAGAACTTAGATCTAAACACAAACTTAAAACTAAGATGCAGACAGCAGTCCAGCAGCGGGATGGGGGCTTTCCAGTCTTTTGCATTGAGTGTCACATGTATGATTTTCTCCCAGTTGGTGAGAGGTCTTACGTGTGCACTAGGTGCAAGGAGCTCTTTGCTCTCAGGGAACGAGTCCGTTCTCTAGAGGCTAAAGTAGCAGACTTGGAAAGCATAAGACAGACAGAGAGGTACATAGACGAGACCTACAGGGATATAGTCCTGAAGTCCCACCTCCAGTCTGGCAGCATCCCTGTTGCCATGGAGGAGAGAGGTCACGTGACAGGAGAGCATTACCCTGGTGTGGCAGGAAGTGATTCTGTAACTAGGACCTGTCCTCCAGGTGATGTAAAACCCTCTCGCACCGAGGAAGTTTCTCCAGGGCCATGTGCCCATGAGGGAAGGGTTAGGGACAGCCGTTATAGTTAGTGATTTGATCATTAGGCATGTAGATAGCTGGGTGGCTGGTGGACGTGAGGATCGCCTGGTAACATGCCTGCCTGGTGCGAAGGTAGCGGACCTCACGCGCCACCTAGATAAGGTCTTAGATAGTGCTGGGGAGGAGTCTGCTGTCTTGGTACATGTTGGTACCAATGACATAGGAAAATGTGGTAGGGAGGTTCTGGAGGCTAAATTTAGGCTTTTAGGTAGGAAGTTGAAATCCAGAACTTCCAGGGTAGCATTCTCCAAAATGCTTCCTGTTCCACGCGCAGGACCCAAAAGCCTGACAGAGCTCCGGAGTCTCAATGCGTGGATGAGACAATGGTGCAGAGATGAGGGGTTTGGATTTGTTAGGAACTGGGGAACATTCTGGGGAAAGGAGGGGCTCTTCCGAAGGGATGGGCTTCACCTTAACCAGGATGGAACCAGGCTGCTGGCATTAACCTTTAAAAAGGAGATATAGAGCAGCTTTTAAACTAGATATTAGGGGAAAGCCGACAGTCGCCCAAGAGCAGATGGTTCGGAAGAATGTATCTTTGAAGGATACTACCAAAAGCAGAGAGGTTCCACAAAAGAGTAAAGTAGCCCAAATGCCCTCAAGTATGGAGCAGACAGAGCTTAAAGATCCCAAATTACTCATGTCTAACAGACAAATTAATATGGATAAAATACATTCTCTAAAATGCTTGTATGCAAAAGCTAGAAGTCTAAAAAATAAGATGGGAGAGTTAGAATATATAGCACTAAATGAAAGGTTAGATATGATTGGAATATCAGAGACATGGTAGAAGGACGACAACCAGTGGGACACTGTGATACCTGGGTACAAACTATATCGTAATGATAGAGCTGATCAAATTGGTGGAGGGGTTGCTCTCTATGTTAGAGAGGGCATTGAATCAGAAAGGATTAAAGATTTGCAGGAAACAAAATCTGCTGTAGAATCTATATGGATTGAAATTCCATGTAAAAGGGGGAAGGCAATGGCAGTGGGGGTGTACTATCGAGCGCCTGGCCAGAATGACCAAATGGATGATGAAATGCTCAAAGAAATCAAGGAAGCTAACAAAAGTTACAGCACAGTAATAATAATGGGTGATTTCAACTACCCCGGTATCAACTGGGTCAGTGTCATGTCAGGACATGCTAGGGAGATAAAGTTCCTAGATGAAATAAATGACTGCTTCTTGGAGCAGCTGGTTCATGAACCGACCAGAGGGGAAGCCATATTAGACCTAATCCTTAGTGGAACACCAGATCTAGTGCAAGAGATAAGGTTGTTGGGGCCACTTGGCAATAGTGATCATAGCATGATCGCCTTTGATTTAATTAGTGGAGGGGAGGGATAGTAAGGAAATCCACAGTACTACCTTTTAACTTTCGAAAGGGAGACTATGATAAAATGAGGAAAACAGTTAAGAAAAAACTAAAAGGAGCAGTTGCAAGGGTTAAAGACGTACATCAGGCTTGGCTGTTGTTGAAAAATACTATCTTGGAAGCCCAGACCAGCTGTATTCCACGCTTTAAGAAAAGTGGAAGGAAGTCCAAAAAACTGCCAGCATGGTTTAAAGTTGAGGTCAGAGAGGCTGTTGTTGCCAAAAAAGCATCTTTCAGGAAATGGAAAAAAGAGCCAAACGACGAAACCTGGACACAGCACAAGCACTGGCAAGTCAAATGCAAGGCATTGATAAGGCAGGCAAAGGGAGAATTTGAGAAGAAGCTTGCTGCAGAAGCAAAAACGCGAAGTAAAGACCTTTTCAAGTACATTCGTAGCAAAAAACCTGTGAGAGAGTCAGTTGGTCCATTAGATGATAAAGGGGTTAAAGGAGCACTAAGAGGCGACAAGGCGATAGCGGAGAGACTGAACGAATTCTTTGCTTCAGTCTTTACTGAGGAAGATGTAGGGATGTTACCCATGACTGAAGTGGTATTTAAAGGTGCAGAAGAATTGAAGGAAATATCGATACATCGAGAAGATGTATTACAACTATTAGATAAGCTGAAGAGTAGCAAATCACCTGGGCCGGATGGTATACATCCAAGGGTATTGAAAGAACTGAAATATGAGATTGCAGACCTGCTATTAGTAATCTGTGAACTATCATTAAAATCATCTCTAATACCTGAAGATTGGAGGATCGCCAATGTAACACCAATTTTTAAAAAGGGTTCCAGGGGTGATCCAGGAAACTACAGACTGGTGAGCCTGACGTCAATACCGGGAAAAATGATAGAAACCATCATAAAGAATAAAATTACTCAGCATGTAGATAGTCATGAACTAATGAGAGACAGCCAACATGGCTTTAGACAAGGAAGATCTTGTCTTACTAATCTGTTATTTTTTTTGAAGGAGTGAATAATCAGGTGGACGAAGGTGAGTCGGTTGATATTGCGTATCTGGACTTTCAGAAAGCCTTTGACAAGGTCCCTCATGAGAGACTTTTGGCAAAACTAAAGAGTCATGGGATAGGAGGCAGTGTACTATTGTGGATCAGGAACTGGTTAAAAGATAGAAAGCAGAGGGTAGGGCTAAATGGCCAATTTTCCCAATGGAGAAAGGTGAATAGTGGTGTACCCCAGGGATCTGTGCTGGGTCCGCTGCTTTTTGACATATTCATAAATGACCTGGAAAGAGGAATAACGAGTGAGGTTATCAAATTTGCAGATGACACAAAACTATTTAAAGTTGTTAAAACCCAAGAGGATTGTGGAAAATTGCAAGAGGATCTTGATAAATTGGAAGACTGGGTATCAAAATGGCAGATGAAATTTAATGTGGACAAGTGCAAGGTTATGCACCTAGGGAAGAACAACCCAAACTATGGTTACATGATGCAAGGTTCCACATTAGGAACCACCACCCAGGAAAAAGATTTAGGCGTCATTGTGGATACCATGTTAAAACCCTCGGCCCAGTGTGCAGAGAGCAAATAGAATGCTAGGTATGATAAGGAAAGGAATGGAAAATAAAACAAAGGATATTATAATGCCTCTATATCGTTCCATGGTGAGACCGCACCTTGAATATTGTGTGCAATTCTGGTCGCCGTATCTTAAAAAGGATATAGAGTTATTAGAAAAGGTTCAGAGAAGAGCCACCAAAATGGTAAAGGGGATGGAAGGATACTCCTATGAAGAAAGGCTAAAAAGGTTAGGGCTCTTTAACCTGGAAAAGAGACGGCTGAGGGGAGATATGATAGAAGTCTATAAATTAATGAGCGGAGTGGAACGGGTAAACGTAGATCGATTGTTTACCTTATCAGAATATAGAAAGACTAGGGGACATGCAATGAAGCTACAGGGTAAACTATTTAAGACTAATAAAAGAAAATATTTTTTCACTCAACGTGTAATCAAACCCTGGAATTTGTTACCGGAGGATGTAGTAAAGGCTGTTAGTGTTGCTGGGTTTAAAAAAGGTTTGGACAAGTTCCTGGAGGAAAGGTCCATAAGCCATTATTAAGAAGGGACCCAGGATATCAATGCTTGAACCAATACAAGCATTGTGGAACCTGTGTCCCTTGGGGAAACTGCTAGGTACATATGACCTAGATTGGCCACTGTTGGAAACAGAATACTGGGCTTGATGGACCTTGGTCTGACCCAGTATGGCATATCTTATGTTCTTATGTTCTTATGTAAGGGCAAGCTCGGGGTCAAGTTGCCCAGAAGGGGTCGACAACAACAATCCAGACAAAAGAAGCCAAAAGGCCTTAGAGCTCAACCAGCTCCACAGGCCCAGCCCCCTTAAGGGCTTTGACTCCTTCATAGAGAACTTAGCCTTCCTGCCTCTGAAGGGGCCAGAACCCCTAAACATTCCAGGCAGGTTGTGTCATTTTGCCAACAGATGGCACCAAATAACAGCAGAAAACTGGACTCTGTCCATTGTGGGAGAGGGGTACAAGCTTCATTTTCACAGTATGCCCCTCCTACAATCGTAAGACAGTTCAATTCCCAAACCTCTACAGGCAATCTACTGGATCAAGAGGTCTCAACACTCCTTGCTCAAGGAGCAATAGAGGAGGTGCCCATTCTTCAGCAGGGTGCAGGGTTCTAATCCCCCTATTTTCTTATTCCAAATAAAACAGGGGGACACAGACCCATTCTAGACCTCAGAGAATTGAACAAATATCTGGTCCGAGAAAAGTTCAAAATGATTTCTCTGGGAACTCTTCTGCCATACCTTCAAAGTCAGGATTGGCTTTGTTCTCTAGATCTAAAAGATGCATATACTCACATTCTGATCCATCCAGATCACAGGAAATTCTTATTCCTTTTCAAGGGAAAACATTTCCAATACAGGGTTCTTCCCTTTGGTCTGGCTTCGGCACCAAGAGTATTCACGAAATGCATGGCAGTAGTAGCTGTATTTCTGTGAACCCTGGGGATATTCGTCTTCCCTTACTTGGACGACTGGCTCATTCGAGCCCCCACGGTTCCAGAATCCAGATCTGCACTGTCTCGTACAATGCGAATCCTTCAATACTTGGGATTGGTTATAAACCTCCCAAAATCCCAACTTGCTCCATCTCACTCCCTAGAGTTCATAGGAGCTCATCTAGATACCAGACAGTCAAGGGCTTTTCTCCCACAACCCCGCTGTCTTCGTATAATACAGGTAGCTTCTCAAGCAGCGGTGAAGTCCTCCCTAACTGCTCGAGAACTACTACAACTATTGGGAAATAATGGAATCCACGGTTCATGTGGTTCCCTACGCTCGCCTTCATATGCGAGCAGCCCAGTGACCCTATCCACACAGTGGACACAGGCCACAGGACGTCTGTCGGACAAGATATCAAACTCAAGACGACTGATCTTGTCCCTACAATGGTGGCAATAACTGGAAAATCTTCTAGTGGGGTCTCCTTTCCAGCAACCCCTATTCCAGGCCACCCTAACAACAGATGCATCGCAGGTGGGATGGGGAGCACAACTGCATCATCTCTCTACCCAGGGTACCTGGACTCCATAGGAGGTTTGTCTTCACATAAACCTCCTGGAACTCAGAGCAATCTATCTAGCTCTTCGAGTGTTCCATGCCCAGCTCAGCTACAAGACAGTCCTAGTCCAAATGGACAATCAAGTAGCTATGTTCTACGTGAACAAGCAGGGTGGAACAGGCTCTCTGTCGTTATGCAACAAAGCTTTGTGACTATGTGCCCTCGCCAGAGAGCATGAAATTCACCTTCTCTTGATATATCTTCCAGGCATTCAAAACCTTTGGGCAGACAAACTCAGCTGAGAACTGCTGCCTCACAAATGGTCTCTCCACCTAGACCAGATGGCCAAGATATTTCAGATCTGGGGAACCTCAGACATAGACCTCTTTGCAAGTCCACTGAATTCCAAACTTCCCCGGTTCTGTTCCAGGATTCCGGCTCAAAATTGCCAGGCAAGGGACGCTTTCCTTCTTCACTGGGGGTCATGACTTCCTCTATGCCTTCCCACCCATTCCCCTCATTCCCCAAACACTCTTCAAGCTTCAGAGAGACAGAGGTCGTATGATCCTCATAGCGCCATGGTGGCCACGCCAAACGTGGTATCCCCTGCTTCTACATCTCTCTCAAGCAGCACCTCTGGAGTTAGGCTATGCTCCAGATCTCCTCTCCCAAGAGAACGGGATGCTATGGCACCCGAATCCCCAGTCCCTGCATCTCAGGGACTGGTTGCTGAAAGCTTAGACCTTCAGGATCTTAACCTTTCCCAACAGGTGTAGGATATCCTTCAGGCTTCTAGAAAACCTTCCACAAGACGCTCTTACGCCTTCAAGTGGAAACGTTTTACTATATGGTGTTCACAGAAGGGGTTAAACCCCCTTATGATACCTTTGGAATCGATACTAGAGTATCTACTTCATTTATCAAATTCTGGTCTAAAGACCAATTAAGTAAGAGTCCATCTTAGTGCAATTGCGGCTTCCTATAAGCCTCTAAATGGGCAACCAATTTCCTCTCATCCACTCATAACAAGATTTATGAGAGGTCTTCTATTAACAAAGCCTCCCATCAGGCCACCACCGGTGGCATGGGATTTAAACCTAGTTCTCGGGCAGCTCATGAAACCGCCTTTTGAACCTTTAGCCACTACAACCCTAAAGCTTTTGTCCTGGAAGGTCATCTTCCTAATTGCAATCACCTCTGCACGTCGCATTAGTGAATTGCAAGCTTTAGTGGCTGATCCTCCTTATACTAGGTTTCACCATCATAAGGTTGTTCTTAGAACTCATCCACACTTTATGCCAAAGGTGGTTTTGCCTTTTCATTTAAATCAATCAATTTATCTTCCTGTATTCTTTCCGAGGCCTCATGCCTCTAATGCAGAAAGGAACCTTCATACTTTGGATTGTAAAAGAGCCTTGGCTTTTTACCTACAAAGAACACAGCAACATAGAAAGTCTTCTCAACTTTTTATTGCTTTTGATTCTAGTCATTTGGAACTTCCAGTCTCCAAGAGAACGCTGTCCAAATGGATTGCACAATGCATATCCTTTGCTTATGAGAGTAAGAGTCTTCCTCTTCAAGGCCATGTCACAGCTCATAATGTGAGAGCCATGGCAGCCTCTATGGCTAACCTTCACTCTGTGTCTTTTGATGACATTTGTCGAGCAGCCACCTGGGCCTCGGTACACACCTTTATAGCCCACTACTGCCTAGATAAAGCCTCCCATTGGGATGCCTTCTTTGGCCAAGCTGTTCTTCAAAATCTCTTCTAGACCTAATTCAACTCCTACCCACCAATCCTGGTGGGATGCCAGAGATCCATGGGAGGAAGCATGGCCCACCTTACTTGGGTGGTAGCTTCCTGGGGCTATCTCCCTGGCATCTTCAGCTAGGGAGTCCCCATATGTGAAGACTACATTCCTGCTTGTTCCTGGAGATAGCGTAGTTACTCACCTGTAGCAGGTGATCTCCGGGAACAGCAGGAATTTAGTCTTCACAACCCACCCACCTCCCCTAGGAGTTGTCTCTCTATCTCTCTGTCTCTTTCCTCTCTCCCTCTATCCTTTCACTCAGCTACAAACTTAACTGAAGAGGGACAGTTGGAAAGGCAGGAAGGCAGCGCGCTTGTGCTGATGGATGCTCCCAAAAGCGTTCCTATTGGATGCTGGTGAGCGTTCCCGCGCAGGCTCCATCGGTACTGATGATACCCATATGTGAAGACTAAATTCCTGCTGTTCCCGGAGATCACCTGTTACAGGTGAGTAACTATGCTTTTTCTGGCCACTCTTCCATAAAGCCCCGCTCTGTGGAATGTACAACTTAGTGGTCCTATGGACAGATGCTCCCAGATGCTGCTCCCAGATCCTGCTGTGGATCTTCAGTGTTATCCTTGGTGTCTATGTAGCATCTCTAATTAATGCCCTCCTTGCCTGGTCTGTGAGTTTTGGTGGGCGGCCTTCTCTTGTCCGATTTGTAGTGTTGTCATTTTCTTTCTATTTTGTTATAATGTATGAGAATGGAGTTCCGTGGGATATTTGGAATATGGGATATTTTTTTATAATGCAACCCTGATCTATACATATCCACAATTTTGTCTCTGAACTGTTGGAGTGCTCTTTGGTCTTTATGTTGCTTGCTTAGTGGTATTGCAGAGTCAGGGGCCTTTTGGAACAGATATATTTATACAGGCATCATGTGACAGATTATGTGACACTGATTGCACACAGGTGGACCCTAATCAATTAATTATGTGACTTCTGAGGTTAATTGGTTGGACCAGATCTTATTTAGGGGTTTCAGAGCAAAAGGAATGACTATATATGCGCTCACATCTTTTCAGTTTTTACTTGTTTTTTTTATATATACAAGGTATGTGTTGTCATTTAACCTCACCAATTTGGGCTGTATTGTTAGGTTCATTACCTAACATCCCATTGAACCTGCATTTTCATTCCAGGTTGTACATAATGAAACAAAACAGCACAAAAACCAAGGGGATGAATACATTTGCAAGGCACTGTAACTTAAGCACAGTTCCTACAAATCTAGTTGTGGGCATTTATCCTAAGTCCAAGGTTTGATGTAAACGTTTGCATCTAGATTTGGCAAACGCATCCCACCACTTATGCCCCTTTTCTATAAAGTACACACGTACTTTATAGAATAAGTGCCAAATACATACATCGAATTTTGTAAACAGCCTTTATAGAATTACCCTCTAAACCCCTTCCTACTTCAAAATAATTTTAGCACTAAACCATTAGTAATAAGATGAACTTAATGCACTTAAGTGACAGAAATTCAAATTAAAATTCTTCAAGGGACAATTTCAGAAAGGTTTCCTAGAAGGGGTGACTCCATGTCAGAAGATGCAGAAGTGGGTGCAAGTGGGCCCCCTTTCTTGGTCCCCTTGGCACCGCAAGGGCTACTCGGGCAAAATTTATGTGACTAGTACAGCTTATTGTGTCAGTCCCTTCATCTGACTTGTTTCTTGGAAACACTAGTGTGGCATCTTTACCACTACCACATATTTTTATTTCTTTATTTCTTTATTGCTTTTATATACCACACTATTTAAAATCGGTGCGGTTTACATTATAACATACTTTGTGCGTAACAGGTGCTCTGTTACACACGAAATATGTTGTAATGTAACATATATCTCTGTGCCTCTGGGAGGCCCTTCTCCAAACCTTTCTTCGGCAACCACTGAGTTCTTGCTGAGTTCTTTCATAACAAAATACATGAGATTTCTCTTCAATTTCCTGCTTTATCTTCTTTACTCTGTCTTCACCCTCAATACCAACTTTTTCCCTCAACTTTGTCTACCCTTTCTTCATTTCTTTTGATCTCTGTTGAGGAAACATCTCATCTTCTTTCTTCCTCGAAACTTACTACCTGTTCTTCTGATCCCATCCCTTCCCACCTTCTTGTATCCATTTCCCCCATTGTCATCCCTTCCATTTCTCATATTCTTAATTTCTCTCTTTCCACTGCTACTATCTCTGCTGCCTTCAAACATGCTGTGGTCACGCCTCTACTCAAGAAATCTTCCCTTAATCCTAGCTCTCCTTCTAACTACCGTCCAATCTCCCTTCTTCCCTTTGTTTCTAAGCTTCTTGAGTACACTGTCCTTCACTGTTGCCTTGACTTTCTATCCTCTTATGCTCTCCTCGAACCCCTTCAGTCTGGATTTCGCCCCCTACATTCTACTGAAACACTCGCCAAGGTCTCCAGTGACTTGTTTCTGGCCAAATTTAAAGGTCTTTATTCAATCCTTAACCTTCTTGACCTTTCTGCTGCATTTGACACTGTTGACCACCACCTTCTTGATATGCTGTCTTCGCTTGTTTTTAGACTTGTTTTGTCCTGGTTCTCTTCCTATCTCTCCCACCACTCTTTTTTAGTGTTTTTTTTTCTAATGGTTCTTACTCTTCCCCGATTCCACTCTCTGTTGGTGTTCCCCAGGGGTCTGTTTTAGGTCCACTACTCTTCTCTGTCTACACCCATTCCCTTGGTTCTCTCATTTCTGCACATGGTTTTCAATATCATTTCTACACTGATGATTCTCAAATCTGTCTGTCTGCACCTGCTATCTCCCATGCATTGCAGGCCCATGTTTCTCCCCGTCTTTCTGATATTGCCATCTGGATGCCTCACCACTGTTTAAAACTTAACATGAATAAAACTGAATTGCTTATTTTTCCTCCCAAACCTCTTCTCCCTTTCCTTCATTCTCCATCTCTGTTACCACCCTTCTCCATCCTGTTACCTCAGCTTGTAACCTTGGTGTTATCTTTGATTCCTCTCTTTCCTTTTCTGCACATATACAACAGACTGCTAAAACTTGCCGTTTCTTTATCTTTAAGATTTATAAAATTCATCCTTTCTTCTCTGTTAACACTACACAAACGCTTGTCTAATCTTCAATTACTTCTTGCCTTGACTATTGCAACCTTCTTACTGGCCTCCTAAGTCATCTCTCTCCACTTCAGTCCATTCAGAACTCTGCTGCGCGTCTCATCCTTCGCCAGCCTTAATTTGTTCATATCACCCGTCTCGTCAAATCTCTTCATTGGCTTCTCCTCAGTTACCGTATTCAATTCAAACTCCTCCTTTTGACTTTTAAATGCATTCATTCTGCTGCTCCGCTCTCTCCTCTCTCCTCGCCCTCTGCTCCCCTCCTCGTGAACTTCCTTCTTCTTCAAGCCTGCTCCTATCTTTGCCCTTTTCTTCTGCTAACTCCAGACTTCGGTCCTTTCACCGTGCAGCTCCTTACGCATGGAACTCTCTTCCTGAAGCTGTTTGTCAGGCTTCATCACTCCCCCTCTTCAGATCTCTGCTAAAGGCTCACCTCTTTAAGGCTGCCTTTGGTTCCTAATCCTCTGTTCCTTGTGTCTCCTTTGTCTTGTTTGTCTTGATTAGATTGTAAGCTCTAACGAGTGGGGCCTGTCTTCATCTGTGTTTGTACAGCGCTGCGTGCAGCAAGAAGCGCTCTATAAATGCATAATAATAATAATAATTAGTGCTTTGCTTCTCTGCTCAGTCTTACAATTCTGTCTCTGCACTTTCTCCTTTTACTGCTGTACTGTAGCTGAAAGTCTCATTACCTTGCTTTGCTTCTGTAACCGCCTTTTCTTTCCTCGCACCTTTGTCATCTTCTCCCAGCCTTTCCAGATATCCTTTCAGTTTTAATTCAGTTTATCCTCTTTCCGAGACCCCTCATACCTTTTTAAAAGCTCATTTTTCTCCCTTACCTTTTTAGTTCTTCATAAAGCTCCTTTTAGTTTCGCCCACTGTCCTTCTACTACACCAAGGGGCATGTTTAGTAAGCCCTACAACGGTATCGTGTGTGGGCCGGGTTTCCAGTGCAGGGCTTGGGGCTAATTGCAGGGATGTGCATCAGTCCCCCTGCAGTTACCGTGCTTCAGCGTGACCAGCCTGCTGCAGGTGCAACTAACGCCCACTTCAAATGCAAGTAAGAACTGCACAAGCTGCCCCATGCTGGCGATGCTCCGTCCCCCACAGTCGCCGCCCCGACGTGCGCTGCTTTCTGGCATGGCACCTAAACCACATGCTAACACTGTACTACCCTAGTATCTCATGGTAGTAAGCACGCCCCCTTGTGTTTCCCACCCTACTAGTCAGAAATAATCTTTTATTTTTATAATATGTAAATGGGCCACAGAATTGAAATGATTTTGCCATGGAACTTTATTACTTTTGACAGTGTCTGCCCAACTTTAGCTGAACTCCTGAAGGGCCAGATATATCCAGGCAGATGATAGTTAGCATCTGTCTTATTGTGGCCATTTACATTTATGGAGAGAGATACACTAAGATCCATTGCTACCACCTGATCAGGTTATACTTGGGCATTGCACTGTTCTGGTACCAGCCGTGTCTCTAAAGACCTCAGTGCTGAGCTCTCTATGCCTCAGCTACAGTCCCATTTGGACATTACAAGTTTTCTGGGCTCAGGAGAACATAATATGCTCAACACATATTCTCAGGTTTGTTTCTTAATTTCATTAATTTCTTTATTTATTAGTATTTGTTACCACCTTTCGTGAATCAATGCGGTTTACATTGAACTGAACATTTACATTGAACTAGATAAACATTATTGTATATTAAACAATACATTTTACATGAAAAAAAAGTAACTTGGGATGAAAGGGTAAGGGGAGAATTTTTTGCTACTGCTAATGTCCTCTGATTTTTATCAGGGTGTGGTGAGCTCATCAGTGGATTTATTCTCGTTGGTATTGGTTGGAATCCGAGGGTAGCTAGTTGGTTTTGGAATGGTGTGCTGAAACCATGTTGCTTAGATACTCTTCATTCTTGAACTGTGATCTCTTCTGGTACTCTGACCTATCCACGTAATGGTCATTGCCAAAGACGACTCCACAAAAATACATTAATGATATTTCTATCTTTATAAAGCTGCACAAAATCTTGATATTAGCAGCTTCAGATTCACCAAGTTCAATTTCTTGTGCAGTTAAATAGACACGGGAAGCTCCATTTTGCATAAGGGCTGAATATGGGAAATGGGACTTTCAGATAATAATGATCACATTTCCTTGATAATTTACAAAAAGCTCTGCTGAATGTGGAACCTTTTGTAAAAGGCATGTAAGGGTACTAGTAGATACACATGTATTTGCCTTCATGTACAGTGAGAGCAGCAATTTTCCAGAAATTTAATGTAGAAAAAAAATCAAGATTACTGCTAGGGGACATTGGCACCATTTTGAAGCCAACCACGTGCTAAGCAGGAGCGAGCAGGCATTGATCCTGCTCCCACTGGCCATGAAGGACCTCCAGTAAGCCCAAGATTGAGCATAAACTGATGAGGGACTGGTCTTTGGACGGGGTCAGAAAGCAAATTTTGTGTTGAGTGGGCAATGAGAGGGAGAGAGGATTGGAGTTGGCTGGGGAGGGAAACTTGGCTGTGCTTTGGGTAGGCAGGTAGGAGGACTGGAACTGTTTCGGGGGTACACGGAGAGATTGGAACCACTTCAGGGGTAGGAGGGATTGAATACTGGGTAGGGGAGAGGGTAAGGTCTGGGACCAGCAAGGATGGGGGTTCTTGAGGTCGGGGCTGTGGTTGGGGGGCCCCCCATGTCAGTATGTATATCTGCACCTATCAGCAGGCACTTATTCGTGCCTGGGGGGGCAGGTGTAAATGCTGATGTCTGAAATTTTTCATTCAGATGTGGATTCCCTATACAAAATGGGGAAATCATCTCTGATCTGTAGACCTGCCCTAAACACTGCTTTCCCCCCACTCTCACCACTCCCCCCAGGGAAGGTAGATGATGTGAGCATTTTCATCTCTGCAGAAGCATTGACACCTGTAATTCAACCTACACATGACAGTGCTGCTTTTGGACATGGGAATGCATCTAAGATAACCACCATAGTATTTTGGCGTGCCCAAACCATGCCTTTGACACATCCCCTTTGAATCTCAGCATCCCAACCATTTGCACTTGTAGGTATCAGCTTTCTGAAACAACTGTTTATACATGTAGGCAAATCTATACCTGGAAATGCCTCTATTTACCTCTGTCGAGGTCCTAAAATTACCTCAGTTGTGTCAGGCTGTCTGGGACTGTTTCAAGCCAGTTTACCCTGCAAAGAGGTTTTAAAAGTAATTTTTGCAAACACTCTCAGGGTGTAATTGTATAAGTCGTCTTCTGTGGGTAAAGATGTTTTACACATCTGTGAAAAGAAGGTGCACTGCAAGATTGTGCCTACTTTTGGCGTGATCTGTATGTGAGCCTTCCTGAAGGCGTAGTTTGGAGCTGTGACAGGTTTGCACTGTGCATGCAGATTTTTGAAAATGCGTGTGTACATGCATAGAGGACATCACACATCTATACCTTTGGAACAGGAGGTGGCTGTAAGAGTCTATTTTAGAAAGGTTCATAGTTGTCGATGTAGCCTTTGGAATACAATCACTAATGCAAAAACTGACCAGCACTGATTTCACTATTTAATTTTGTTAAAAACGTGGAGGCATCAACGATACAGAGCTGAGCTTATGGAGAGATGCTTCTGTTTCGTTTTCTTCATTCGCCTCTTCGGAGAAATATTTTGTATCTACATTTTCATGTGCACACACATCTACATCCACAACCACTTTTTCAGATGTCTGTGAGCACAGCTCTGGAATTAGAGTATCTACAGTGATCACACAGTGTGACTGGTCCTGCATGTCACCAGAAGTTAATACTATGACAAGAGTCACTTCTCCTGCCAGCTCTGTGGGACAGGGGGAGAATAGCCTGGGGAATCATTTCCACATTGGCTGCTACACTGTTCTGCACCTGAGAAACCAGACTGGTCCTCAGGACCTTCAAAATGAAACTTTGTTCCCAGTAATTTTTGTGTTATTGAACTGTGTCTTGGCGAGTGTGGTGGGAAATCACCTCCTTCAGACTTTTAGATCCTGATCCCTTGTTCTCCTATGTCTGTCCTTATCTTTCCCTAGTCGTACTCTTGTTCTCCGCTATTGGTATTGTCTGTCTTGATTAGATTGTAACCTCTGACGAGCAGGGACCATTTTTTTTTACATGTATCTGCGTGGGCCTTGTAGTGCTTTATAAATGATTAATAGTAGTCGTAGTAGTAGTAGAAATTCTTAGTCTTGTTATTTTGAAATATGTCGTATGTACTGTTTGTTGAAGCAGAGCAGTGGAGTACTTGAAGATTATGATCTTGGAACAGACCGCGTGATTAAAGTGAACGGAATTTATATTCATCCGACTAGAAATAAAATTCTCTGTTTGTGAAGTCATTTGAAATAATTGTTCATGTTAAACCAGGCTACATGTAAGCTACGGTATTCCTATTGCGATTCTAAATTAAAGTCAAACTTTCAGCATTAAAACATTTTGGCTTGCATTAGTAGAGGCTCAAAACCCAAGCCCTATACATTTTGTTTTAGAAATGACCAGTCAAGAGGCCCCTTGGTATCTACAGTACTATATTATTGTTTTAGCAGAGTAGCAGATTTGGTACCCTGTCATAGACTGAGCATAGCGATTTCTGTGTGCTTGGGAAAGAAATAGTTAACTATATTGACTGCAGGAACAGATTGTGTTTTCCTTCTGTGATCTAGGCTGACAAGACATCAGTATTCTATTCATCTGTTGGGAATTAGGCTGTTAATCCAATCAATGACTCTTCAGTGAGCCGGGCCTGCCTCCTCACTGGGGAACAATTGGATCAGATGCTAGATTGTTTAAGAGCTAGTGCACAGTCCCCATGTCAGGTGGAATTTTCAAGGACTCCCTGGTGAATTGGGGACGGGGAACACTGTCTCGGCCCATTTATCCTCTTCCTAAAAAGCCAGGTATTAACCCTCATCTGTACTAAAGTGACAGGCAGCAGTCCATGTAAGCTCAGGGAAATGAACAGGGAATTTAATACAATTCCCATCATTTGTTGACTTTCCATCACATTAGGATGGATGATACACAGAACCATAGCGCTCTCCCATCCCAACAAAAGGCTTTCTTAAGAAGTTCTCTTCTTGTCGTTCATAATTTGACTTCACTGAGAGAACATATTTTAAATTGAAACTGGCCAAAGTTTGTTTTTGTGTAGATATAGCTTCTCAAAACTAGATGGTTACTTGTGTATATAAACACAAGCGTGCATATTTGGGCGCTATGTATTTAGACGCATTCGTTGTTTGAAATACTTCTATTGAAACGGTAATTAAATACATTTTTATGGACTTTTAACCCTACTGGAGGATCACATATAATCCAATCCTTACTCTAAGCCAGGGGTCTCCAAATCCAGTCCTGGAGGGCCGCAAACAAGTCAAGTTTTCAGGATGTCCCTAATGAATATGCATGAGAGATATTCACATCAAATTTCCCTCATGTATATTCATTAGGGATATCCTGAAAATCTGGTTGGTTTGTGGCCCTCCAAGACTGCTCTAAGCAATTACTAAATAAACTGTCAAGAAATAGCAGCTATATTCCATTTTTAACTTTAAGCACTGGCAAACCTAATGGTTCAGTGACAGTGCTATGGCTCGCTACATTTAGATGCCAATTTCACAAAACTACATGTCCTTAAAAGAGAAGCAGCATCACACAGGGCTTTACACATGTAATTTGTGGAAAATAGACATGTTGATGCAAATTTCACATGTATATGTATTTGCTGACATTTGCACTTGGAAGACCAGGTGCTGTAGGCCTATCGCAATGACAAAAGGCCTAGCAATCTACTTCCAGTTGCACCTTGCCAAGAAAACCCATGGGATAGTCACAACTACAGTACCTATAAGGTTGCTAGGCGTTTGCATCAACTTTACATCACACAACAATGTATGTAAGTGCCCGGTTTCACAAGACTGCACCTTCAAGAGGAGCCAGATAAGGAACAGAGCCTCATAGTCAAAAGACTTTACCCCACTGAGAGGGATATTCAGAGGCACTAACAACTGGATAGTGCCATGGAATATCCCCCCCCCCCCCCCACACACACATACACACCCAACAGCAATCCCACACCTATTCTTATCTTTATTTCTGTTTTATGCCAACAATTGTTTAATGTTTATAGTTCCATGTTTCTACTATGTTACAGTTCTATGTAACTAGTTCTATGTACCTCACTAAGTTGTCTCTGTTCCATGTAAGCCAACTTAGAAACACAGAAACATGACGACTGAAAAAGACCACATGGCCTATTTAGTTTGTCCTTCAATATCAACCACTACAACAGTCCCCTTTTTTTCCTTCAGAGATCCTCTGTGTTTGTCCATGCTTCTTTGAATTCAGATACTGTCCTCATTTCTACCACCTCCACTGGGAGACTATTCCACACATCTACCACTCTTTCCATAGAAAAATATTTTTGCATATCACTCCTGAGTCTATCCCCTTTCACCCTCATAGCAAAGCTTACTTTCAATCAAGAGGCCCTCCTCCTGTGCGTTTATGCCACAGAGGTATTTAAACGTCTCAATCATATCACCTTTGTCCCGCTTTTCCTCTAAAGTATACATATTAAGATCCTTAAGTCTGTCCTCATATGCTTTATAATGAAGACCATTAACTATTTTAGTAGCCACTCTCTGCACCGACTCCAACCTGTTTATATCCTTTTGAAGATGCGATCTCCAGAATTGCACACAATACTCCACAATACTTATACAGAGGCACTATCACCTCCTGCTGGCCAGTCCTCTCCCTATGCACCCAAGCATCCTTCTAGCTTTTGCCGTTGCCTTTTCTACCTGTTTAGCTACTTTAAGATTGTCGGACACAATCACACCTAGATCCCATTCTTCTTTCGTGGACAGAGGTACGTCATGCCCTATACTGTACTGCTCCCTTAGATTGCTGCAGCCCGAATGCATGACCTTGCATTTTTTAACATTAAATCTCAGCTGCCAAATTCTCAACCATTCTTCAAGCTTAGCTAGATCCCTCCTCATGTTATCTACACCTTCCTAAATGTCTACTCTGCTGCAGATTTTGATATCATCCGCAAAGAGGCAAACCTTACCCAACAGCCCTTCCGCAATATCACTAACAAAGATGTTAAAAAGAATCGGACCATGAACAGATTCCTGTGGTACTCCATTGGTAACCACCTCCTCTTCAGAGAGAATTCCATTTACCTGTACCCTTTGTCACCTCCCACTCAACCAATTTCTAACCCAAGCAGTAACTTTAGGGTCCATCCCTAGGGTGCTCAGTTTGTTTATAAGTTGCCTGTGAGGAACAGTGTCATATACTTTACTGAAATCTAAATACACCACATCTAGGACTCCGGTCCAACTCCCTGGTCACCCTGTCTAAGAAATCAATCTGATTTGTCTGGCAAGCCTTGCCCCTGGTGAATCCATGCTGCCTTGGATCTGATAAGCCGTTGGACTCCAGAAACCTCACTATTTTCTCTTTCCGCAGCGTTTTCTCACCACCGAGGTTAAACTAACCAGTCTATAGCTTTCAACCACATCCTTACTTCCGCTTTTGTGTAAAGGGACCACATGTGCCACTATCCAGTCCTCTGGCACCACCCCTGACTCCAAAGAGGCAATGTAAAGGTCCATCAATGGAACTGCTAGAACGTCCCCAAATTCCTTCAGTATTCTCGGATGTATTCCATCTGAGCCCCATCACTTTGTTCACTTTTTAGTTTAGGTAGTTCCTCCCGAACAGTCTTCTGAAAATCATCTGATATGCCCCTCGCTTTTGTTTCTGTTTGTGGGTGTTGTCTGAGGTCCTGCTCCCGGCCCTTCAACTGTGAGCACAGAACAGAAATATTTGTTAAGCACTTCCACTTTATCCTCATCGGGTTCTACATATTCTCTTCCTTCAACTTTGAGTCTGACAATACCACTTTTGCCCTTTCTCCTCTCACTAACATCTGAAAAATGTCTTATTTCCTCTTCTTTTTGTATCTTTGCTTTCGTGACTACTTTGCCAGTCTCTCTAAGTTTTTCCAAATATAAATGCCTTTCTTCCTCTTTCTGTGATCTCTTGTATTTCATGAAGGCCTCCCTCTTTTTCTTCACCTTTTCAGCTGCCTCCTTTTCCTTTTACCTTTATTTACCATTCTAACAAAAAGGTTGGTTGCCCTTAAAATATCCCCTTTCAGTTTTGCCCACTGTTTTTCTACATCCCCCAGCTGTTCCCATTCCGCTAATGACTCCTTGAGGTATTGGCCCATCTTGGCAAAGTTAGCTTTCCTAAAGTCTCCTTGCTTTTGAATGGATTTTATCAGCCTTGGTCCTAATACTGAACCCACACCATCTGGTGATCACTGGATGCAAAATGATTTCCCATTTTAACATCAGAAACCGTTTCCCCATCAGTAAGCACCTAGGCCAGTATGGCCACTTCATGTGTGGGTTCTGTTACCAGTTGCCTGAATAGTTCTTCCTGTAAAGAACCAGGATCTCCTTGCTTCTAGATGACATTGCAGCAGGGATGCGCCAATGAACATCTAGCACATTGAAATCCCCTATCAGTAGCACTTTCCGTTTCCTGACAATGCTGCGTATGTCTTCTATTAAATCTCTGGCCACATCTTCACCCTGTGATGGAGGTCTGTGTATCACGCAATGTAAATGTATTTCGCTTTCCCTTTTTCTAGTTTAATCCACACTGCCTCCTCTCTCCCTTTTAAGCCCTGTATTCAATAGTTTTAATATTATTTTTTTACATATTCCTCCTCCCCTTCTTCCTACCCTATCATTTCTATCATCCATAAAGCACCACCTCTTCCTTCTACACTTCTCCCAGTTCCAGTGCCCATCATCAACCCTCTAACGCAGTCCAAGCCCTCATAGTCAAATTGTAAATATCATATTTACTCAAGATGTTAACAAGAAATGCTATTCATTGTATATAGGTTCATAACATATATGTACAAAGTTGTATATTGTATATAGGTTCATAACATGTATGTACAAAGTTCCCCAAAGTTGAATCCCAGTTGAATGCGCCTGTTACATGTAAACTCACAATAGCCTGTTGCTTGCTATGAGTACTCCTGTTCAATGTAAACCGCGCTGATGAAAAAGAGTGCGGTATAAAAGAACTATAAATAAATAAATAAATAAATTTCTGAATAACGTATAGCCTGGTAATAGTATATATCAGTCATGGTTGTCCATGAATCATGTCTCTGTAACTGCTCCTAAATCCAAGTCAACTTCTCAAAGTCTCAACATATGGGATCTTATTTCCCATGCTACGGGTATTTATAGACACTGCTTTCCAGATGTTGCCCATTTTACCTATTTCTATAAAGATATTTAATGTTTTACTTACCTGGGGACTTTCTTCACCCATCCCCAATGAATCTAGTTTAAAGTCCTCTTCAGTAGGTTAGCCAGTCTGCTACTGAAGACATGTTGACTCTTCCTGGATAGATGGACACCATCTCTGCCCTGCAGCCCTTGGAGCATCATCCCATAGCCCAGGAAAGCAAAAGGCTCTCGATGACACCGTCCACGCAGCCATACATTTATCTCCAGGATACAAGCTTCTTTGCCTTGGCCTTTACCCTCAACAGGAAGAATTGAAGAGAACACCACCTGTGCCACTATCTGCTTCACCCTCTGTCCCAGAGCCATAAAGTCACTCTTGATACACTCAGAGGGTTACCTAGCAGTATCTAGTAGGCTTGATGCATCTCAGCAAACTCTCCATTACATCTTGGATTTTGGCACCTAGCAGACAGCATACCTTTCTGCACATCAAGTCTGGTTGGCAGATGGAAGCCTCACAACCCCTCAGAAGTGAGTCACCAACCACCACTACCCTTTGCTTCCTAGTAGTCATTGATTCTGCAACTTTAGAATGCTCAAGTTCTGCTTCTTATCTTTCCTGAGATGCTTCCACCTCCTCCACTTCCAGGGCTGCATAATGTTTCTTCAATTCGAGTGCTTGAGGAGTTGGATTGGTGATTCTGTAGGCCTTGGTGACTCATGTCCTACCTTCGTCATTCTGTAAGCTCCTATCTTCACCTCTGCTGGCGAGCTTGGATGTTTCAAGAAGCATCTCATCAATGTACTCACTGTCTTGATTGCTCCTCAGCCTTGCCACCTCTTCTCTGAGCTCCTCCACCTGTTTCCTGAGAGCCTCAGCATGTAGGCATTCTGCATATGGAACCAGTCCTTCAACTGGCATTGGGATCTCTGTCTGGACAGAGGCAGAAGCTTTAGAGGAGGCAACAGCTTTGGCAATACGATTTTTCATAGCGGTTGCTCAGTTGATGGAGCTTTGGTACCTGTTGAAGTAAAAGAGACCTATCAAAGTACCAGCCTGTTTCTCAGCTGTCCTCTCAAATAAAAAGCAGTTGACCTATTTTAAGTGTGTTATAAACATGCTGTTCTATGTCCCTCTGTGTATCTAATTGGGGAGTGGCCCTATAAAGCAAGAATGCCCACATGGGGTGGGTGGAGAGGGAACTAACACCTGATGAGATGTCAGTGGCTTCAAAGACCTGAGAAAGAGAAACTAACATCAGAGTTTTAAACCTACACCACTAAAAGCTCCAAATATTCCCCTTTTGAAATAAAGCACAAAAAAGACTAACTAATTCTAAAACTGTATACCAAAACCCAGGGGCAGCTCTATAATGAGGCAGAGTGAGGCGGTAGCCTCAGGCGGCAAACTTTTGGGGGAGGCAAAAATGCAGCCTCCTCACTCTGCCTTCAGTTTAAAAAAAAACAAAAAATATGGACAAGCTGCTGTGGCCACAATAGCGGTAATTTAAAATGAAAGGAAACCCGTGCGAACCTCCCGGCCCTATGGAACCCCTTCTGCCATGTCCCACTCTAGCGTCACTTCTTTTTGGGGGAGGGACGCAGCTGCAGGGGTTCCATAGGGTGGGGAGGCTCCGCACCGGTCTCCTTTCATTTTAAATTACCGCTATCGCAGCTGCAGAGGAAGGGGAACAAGCAGAACAGAGACATGGGCAGCAGGAGAGGTAGCAGAATGAGCTCCATGGGGGGAAGGAGTGGAACAAGCTACATGGGGAAAGGAGAGGGAGCGGAATGAGGTACATGGGGGGGTAGGAAGGGAAGCTGAACAGAGCTACACAAGGGGGAAAAAGAGGGAGCCGAATGAGCTACACGGGGAAGGAGATGGAGCTGAACGGAGTTACACGGGGGGTGGAGGAGAGGGAGCAGAATGAGCTTTGAAGGAGAGGGAGCTGAACGGAGCTGACAGAGAGGGAAAGAATGGGCTAGAAGGGAACTGATGGGGGGGAAAGAGAAAGCTGGAAGAGAGCTAACAGAGGGAGAAAGAGAGGGCTGGAAGGGAACAACGGGGGAAAGAGAGGGGCTGGAAGGGAGCTGACATGGTGAAGAAAGGGCTGGAAGGGAATTGACAGAGGGGCAAAGAAGCCTAGAAGAGAGCTGACAGAAGGGGAAAGAGATGGTTGGAAGGGAACTGACAGGTGAGAAAGAGAGGGTTGGAAGGGAACTGATGGGGGAAAGAGGGCTGGAAGGGAGCTGATGGGGGAAGGAGATGGAGCGAAACGGAGCTGACAGAGGGGTAAAGAGAAGGCTGGAAGGGAACGGAAGGAGATGGATGGAAGGGAACAGAGAAAGGGGAAGGAGATGGCTGGGAGGGAACTGACATGGGGGGAAGGAAAGGGAGCAGAACGGAACTGGCAGAGGGGGAAAGAGATGGGAAGGAAGGGAACTGACGGGGGTAAGGTGGGGGAGCAGAATGGAACTGGCGGAGGGGGAAAGAGATGACTGGAAGGGAACTGACAAGGGGGGGGAAGAGGGGAATGGAAGGCAGCTGATGCCTGGGGATGGTACTGGAGGGGGACAGGAAGGAAGCTGACACCTGGGGATGGGACTGGAGGGAGCTGACACTTGGGGATGGGACTGGTAAGTGGCTGAATAATGGGGAGGAGACTGGCAGGGAGGGGGCGCTGGGACTGGAAGGGAGCTGACACGTGGGGAGGGTTACTGGGACTGGAAATAGGCTGATGGAAGCAAGTGAAAAAAACAAACGAAGAGACAAGAAATGGCAGATAGAGTGCTAAGAGAAAAGACAGGAAAGCAGAAGCCTCAGATCAGGACTGGCATGACCAGAGAATAAAATGATCAGACAACAAAGGTAGTAAAAATAATTTTATTTTCCATTTAGTGATTGGACTTTGCGCTATCTTTATATTTTACACAATATGGGGAACTGCATCTCTTATCTGATGTTGCACTACATGCAGAGTCTGGCTTCTTGGGGTTTCATTTTAATTCTTGTCTAAATATTTTATTTTTACTTTAGGTTGTGATCACTTATTCTTAACTTGGTGAGAGTCTGTGTTCTGAGTGTGTGACCAGGGCCGTTTGTTCTGTTAAGATGAAATTTGTTTGGAGGGATCTGTACTGTAGCAATTTGCCTTGTTCAGCTTTTCAAATAGGTGTTAGATGTTCTAGGGCCCGCTGCAGTATTTATAGTGCTGCTTTTTTCTGGGTAGGCACCTTGTATGAGTTTTGGAAGTTTATGCTGGTAATGGTATGGTAGATTTGGCCTTGTAGATCTTTGGTGACTTTTGTAGGGTTTTAGTTCCCAATATGCCTGGTACTGGAGAATATTTGTTAGTGAGATGACCAGAATCAGATTTTTTTTTTTAAGATACTGAGTTCTGTGGGTGAATATCCTAGTTCTGCTCTGCATCCACTGTTGAGGGAGGAGGTTCTGTGGATGCAAAATATATTTATTTATTTATTTATTTATTTATACTTTTCTTTTATACCGCTTTTTCCCAAGATCAAAGGCGGTTTACAAATAACATAATGAACAGTTTACAATTAACATATTGAACATTGTTTTACATAGAACATAGTATTTTCTTTAAACTATATATGTTCAAAAAGAAAAAGCAAGAACCCCATAACACAGTTTATAACAAATTAAAAATGAGTTATAACTTAGTTTTATAAAGTGTGCTGTGGTTCTCGCTCATTCTTTTAGTTCCTTGGTGTGCAAACATCTTGCATTTCCTCCAAATTATCTAAGCTTTCTGGTTTGGTTCAATCCCAGACTGGAGTTTTGAGAACCCCCCCCCCCCCATACACACACCACGGGGGGGGGGGAGAAGAGGGGGGCACCATCTCATCACTTGCCTCAGGCAGCAGATTGCCTTGAGCCGCCCCTGCCAAAACGTTTTTAAGAACTCTCAGGCAGAGAGCTAGAAATTAAAAGCCACACACTCTTACCTTGCTTTGAAATGGAGAGACCTGTTAGGAATGCCTTAGAAGGTTCTGAAGACTTTTATGCAGTCCTTTCACAGGCTAATCAGACCCACTAACCCCTGATGAGGTAGGAGTGACTTCAAGGAGCTGAGAGAAAGAGAAACTAACAAGAGTTTTAAACCTACACTACTAAAAACCCCAAATATTTCCCCTTTTGAAATAAAGCACCAAAAAAGACTAACTCTTTATAAAAATGTATACCAAAATTTGGCCCAGTTGTTATATGTAAACCGCTTAGACTCATAGATCAGCAGTATATAAACACAGTTAAATAAATACATAAAATAACTGCCATGGCACTGTCCGGCTAGTGCTGGGGCAAGGTTGGTCCCAGCATCTATCCAATTAGTGGCAATTTTCAGTCCACTAACTGGATAAGTGGCTGCATAAACTTAAGTCATGAAAAAGGCTGTCCTAACTTTATGCGGTTCGCCATATGGCTTGCAGCTGAATATTGCCAGTATCCAGATGGCAATGGTGGTTGACATGAAAACCGAAACTCTCTAGATTCTGGTGCTGAATATCTGGTGTTTTAAAAAGGCTGACTGCTCAGTTTGACTATTGACCCAACTTTTTTTTTTTTTGAGGTGTTGTTGGACAACACTGAGGTAAGCACAATTGTCCCCTCAGTCACTTGTTGTTATTATTGTATTCTGTTTGTTTGTTTACAAAATACTACTTCATCATCAAAATTTTATAATCCTCTATGAGATTTTTTTCTTGCTGTTGGCTTGTGATAGAAGGGATTCCCGTAACTATCTTATGACATGACCACAAAGGAAACATAATAAATGTATGAACTAACAAAACCACCATCACTCTCCAAATCAATATGAATATAGAAGAGGCATCAAAAACATCCCGACTGTGGCCACTCTTTGGGTCATTAAGTTCAATGCCATCATCAACATTAAAGAGGTTGAGATGATAAAGGGTTTCTGCTTTTTTGTCATTCACTCCAAATTTTAAGATAATAGAAATGCACTGGAAGCAGACCTTGAATGAAACAGCAAGGTCAGACGTTTAGTAGGTAATTTTATAAGGCACCACATAAAGTTACTCACCATCGATATGGGTACATCATGTCTTTTTGATGACTTGTGTGTGGATGGGCCTTTGCATGTGCACTTTAGCCACTCACTATTTTCTAAGTACGCTTGCCAGACTGATAGGCTGCAGGTGTGCATGGAGTGAAGCTTGGGCAGAACGTGCACTTTTGCGCTTAAATTCTAATTCTCTGGGAACAAGCAGGAAATTGATCTTCACATATGGGGCGATGTCGGCATTGACGGAGCCCGCACGGATCCAATCCCCAACTTTCCAATAAAGTCTTTAGGACCTATACCACGCATGCACATTCATCTTTCCACCCAAAGGTGCCATCTTACCTCAGTCTTCTTTATTTCGTGGAGCCCTGCAGACATGCTATCTGTGCACCCTGGTTAAAGTAGATTTTTTTCCACCGTTTCTTGGTAAATTTTCTTCTTTCTTCAGTATCGATCACCTTCTGCCACCTGAATCCAACTCCCTGACATCGGCTCCTCTTTCCCGCTATGTCTTCAACTAGTGGATTTAAGCAGTGTGACAAGTACAACCACACTATGTTCTGCACGGACTGCCAAAGTACCTGCATAAAATGCCTTGGGGTGGACCACAGCATGTCTTCCTGCCTGCTTTGCCTTGTGATGTCAGCTAAGACCCAGAAGGAACGCGAAAGGTGGCAAGGAGAGCTGTTTGCCAAGTCTGCCTCTGGATCGGTATCAGGGGTGGAATCCCTGCCTTCGACACCGGTGTCGGGCGATTCAGCGGCTTGCTCCCAGGCTCAGTTGGAGCCGCGAGATCAGAGTGCATCGGAGTCATCCTTAGAGGACCTTCCCCGGGCGTCAAAGGCTTCATCGAAGCCAAAGTCAAGATCTGACCCTGGCCCATGGGGTAAGATATCCAGGACCCAGGCACAGAGCCCTCGATTCAGTGCCGGTGGTGAGGGCCGGGAATGCCTCCCCAAGCAACTCCAGAGGTAGGCATCATCAATGGAGTCGGGGGATCAAATTTGTTCCCCTGATGTCATCACCATCCGGGACCCCCTACCAGGGACCCGACACCAGTCTCAGCATCCTCGAAGATGGCACCCACCTCGGCAGAACTGTCAGGCATCAAGGCCACGATGCAGCATTCATTGAGGCTCAGCAGGGCCCGACTCCCAATCACTCTGGTTCGTCAGCACCTGTGATGGTACCATCCTTGTCCAGGACCTCCACAGAGGATGCCCCTCCCATCCTTGAGAGGCTGGCCCACTCAGTGTTGACTCCGTCAGCGTCCAAGTCGAGGCCTGGCATGGCATCGGGTCCGGCCACACCAGAACCATGACGCCAGGTGGTGTTGACGCCAAGAGGGAGGAGTGGCCTAGTGGTTGGGGCAAGGTACTACAGGCCGGAAGGTCGGTGGTTCAAATCCCACTAGAGGACAGCAACCTTGGGCCGGAAGGACTGGGGTTTCTAGTCCCGCAGGTGCTTCTTGTGGTCTTGGGCAAGCCACTTAACCCTCCATTTCCCATGTTCCCTGTAAGTATTAGTATATGTGTCTCATATCCCCTCATGTTAAATGTATCCCCCAACCGCTTTGACCCGGTGAAAAGCGGGATATAAAAGCAGCTAAATAAATAAATAAATAAGTCAGTCCAACGACTGCAGAATGCTAGCCGACTCCTCCAGCTCCGAGTCAGCATGGGAGATGGATCAGGAGTCTCCTGACACCATCCTCCACCGGGACATCCCCTCTACCCCTCTCTGCCACACCATCGGCAGTGCTCACCTCCAGAGGACCTGGCTTTCCTAGAGTTTGTCCGGGAGATGTCCCAGGTGCTCGTCTTCATGGCGGTGCCCAAGGACGAGCCGCATACCGAGAATCTCGAGATCCTCCAGTACAAAGCTCCTCCTCGGGAGGCACTGACGGTGCCCATGCCCCTCATCCTTGAACATCTGTTGTTCAGGATGTGGGAGACCCCAGTGATGGTGCCCATTGTGAACCATTGACTCGATTCACAGTATCGGGTCAGCTGGAGCCCCGGCTTCCAGAAAACACAACTGCCACATAACTCCATGGTTGTGGTGTCGGCTATGCATCATATTAAGAGCCAGAAGTCGCACTCTTTTGTGCCTCCCAAGTACCTTTCTTGGAAAGTAGTATTCCTCGTGGCACTCACCTCCACCAGGTGTGTGCCACACATGCCCTACACCAGATTCCACAAAAACAGGGTCATTCTTAGGACTCACCCCAAGTTCTTGCCGAAGCTTGTCTCTGCCTTCCACTTGAATCAAGAGGTGGTATTGCCCACCTTCTTCCCTAGGCCTCATTCCTCTAGGGTGGAGGCCTCCTGACACGCACTGGACTGCAAACGTGCACTGTCCTTTTACATCCAGGGGGCGCTGCCCCATCGTCGCTCGGTACAGCTCTTTGTCTCTTTTGACCCCCATCAGCTTGGAGTTGCAGTCTCCAAGTGCACCCTCTCACAGTGGGTGGCTAACTGCGTTTCCTTCGCCTATCAACAGACGGGGTTCTCTCTGGAGCATCATGTGACAGCTCACAGTGTGCATGCCATGGTGGCCCCAGTGGCAAGCCCGCGCTCAGTGCCCTTACTGGGCATCTGCCAGGTCGCCACCTGGTCCTCTGTGCACACTTTTGCTGCATAGTACTGTTTGGAAAAGACCTCTTTGTGGAGTAGTGCAACTTCTTCCCGCCAATCCGTGATGTCCAGGCCACCGGAGTGGGGATTGCATCTTTGCTGCTGCAGTGTCAGCCTTCCAGCCAACCAGCACCCCCTGCTGCCTTTTACAGTCCGCTATTTGGGGCGCCTGTGGCTTTTAAAGGTTTTTTTGTAGCCTGTAGCTTGGGAGTCCCATATGTGAGGACTGACTTTCTGCTTGTTCCCAGAGAAAGTGTAGTTACTCATCTATAACAAGTGTTCTCCAGGGACAGCAGGAATCAGTCCTCACAACTTTCTCTCCTCCCCGTGGAGTTGTTTTTCTTTTTTCTGCTTTGAGCTATGCCATCATCATATTATGGTAAGATGGCAGCTTTGGGTGGGAAGGTGACCGCGCATGAGCGGTGTAGTTCCCAAAGTCTTTCTTTGAAAGCGGGGGATTGGATCTGCATGGGTTCCGTCTGTGCCGATGTCACCCCAAATGTGAGGACTGATTCCTGCTGTCCCTGGAGAACACCTGTTACAGGTGAGTAACTACGCTTTCTGAACTTCCCAAGCAGTGCTGTGGTGGGAGTAGAGTTCTCACTTAGAACAAAGTAATTAGAGAAAGCTCTGAGATACCAATTTCCCCTCTACAAGTGAAGATTCAGGCTGTGTATTTTTATGTGCGCACACACTTGAAGATGAATGCTCTGACACTCAAGCACAGGGTCCTAACATTAATCTCACATTAGGTATGGCTCTCGCAGCTCTGCCTTCTGTACAGATTGGGGCTAACACTATTGTCCAAGCATGTCAGAGGCTTCATCAAGAGGCACTGGGCTTGGAAGAAAGTAGTTTTATCTTGCAATAGAGCTGAATTTGCCATGGGGAAACAGTAGTAAGCAGAATTTTAGAAATGTAATATAGAAACTGATACTTAGAAAATGCATTTCCAGAGCACAAGGAATCTTCAGTTCTGAGCTCAAGCAACAAATTATAAGGTGTTTAGGAGTAGAGAGTTTCTGATGGCGAAGTTGAGAATCTCAGGGTCACCACCTTCAAATCAGAGAAACCTATGCACGTACAGGATGTAGGCACACAAATCTAGACATATAAATGCTAGGTAGTTTTATAAACAGCCATGTCTGCACATAAACCGCTATTTATTTATGTATATAGCTTAGTAGTAATTCAAGGCGAGTTACATTCAGGCACGGTTGGTCTTTCCCTGGAAGCTTCTACTCCGCTCTTTTACATGCTGATGTACCCTATAAAATTCCCCTCTTGGTGTAAGCCAAGTATGTGAACTGGGTTCATGCCAGACTTTCCGCATCAAGCTTCTGAAGCATTACCAGTACATACCTGACAATAAATTTGCCATGGAAGATGTTCCAATTTTCTTACGTATAAGCATTGGCCCGTAAAATAACCCTTTTGTAACTTGCAAAATAAGAACTTGTTTTATCGTATGTAGCCACTTTCACATGCATTCGATAATTCGCACATCATTTTAGATAAGCTTGCCATGTTCAATTAACATATACTAGCTTGTCCAAATTGTGTTTAATTTTCACTGCATTCTATCAAAATCCATCAGGCAATCAGCAGCATGACATGGTGTTTAAAGCTTCTACATGAAGGGTAGTCTGACGTGTGCTCCACAGTTTACTATGGCATTCACTATAGAACAATTCACAAATGTGGGGGATATGAAATTAGCACAATGTATTTTTGTGTTGTGAAGGTATGGTCCATTGTTTATTATAACACTATATAAATTGGCATTAGGAAGTATCATATATATAATGAAGGGTTAAAAATTTTATTTTATTTATTTATTTATTTAGAAGGATTTAGTATACCGCTTTATCATTAAATCAAAGCGGTTTGGCACATCAAACAATCAATAATAATGTGTGGTCTGTAGCATGCAGTGGGAGAACTAAGAAGAGTGGTGTGTGGTGCAGTGTGTCCGATTTTATCGGTGAGCTATTTACATAATGAGCAATATACATATATACGATAATGGAGCCGTGTGAAAGGTGCGCTAGGATCATGATCCTGTATTGTCTTGAAAGTAGTAAAAAGGAGTCATTTATGTGAGGTCCTTGAAATGTTCTGTAAATAGAGCAGTCTTAAGAAGTTTTCTGAAGTCCTTGAGGTCTTTGGTTGATCTTAGGTGGTCTGGGAGGGAGTTCCATATAGCGGGCGCTGCCAGGGAGAATGCCCTACTTGATGTGGCCTGCTTTGTTTAGCAAATTCCTTTGGTGTTCTGATGGTGTCTGAGGTTCCTTTTCTTCTTGGTCTCTTGCTGTCATCGGTTTTTATGAGTGGTTGTAGGCTGTCAGCTGAGAGGTTGTGTATTATTTTGAATATGTGTAAAAGTACTTTGAATTGGACTCGAGAGCTGATTGGGAGCCAGTGTAGGTGGTACAGTATGGGAGTAATGTGATCATGATTTGTGCAGTCTGTTATGAGTCGTGCGGCTGTGTTTTGTGCTAGCTGTATAGGTTTTATTGTCTTTTTTGGTAGCCCCTGGTAGATGTGATTGCAATAGTCTAGAGTGGGAGTGATGATGGCTTGACAGACTGTTCGGAAATGTTCATGAGCGAGGATGGGTTTGAGCCTTCTGACTGTCCTCATTTTGATGTAAGCGCTCTTTGTGATTTTTGCAATGTGGGATTGGAGGTTAAGGTCCTTGTCGAGTGTTACTCCCCGGTATTTTATTTCTTGTCTTACTGGTATGATGGTGTCATTCAGGTTGATGGTGGCCGAGGGTGAAAATGTCTGGTTTCTTGTGATGAATAGTGCTTAAGTTTTATTGTAATTTATTGATAGATTGTTTTCCTGAAGCCAGGTTGCCATTTGTTGGAAGCAGTTGGCTATGTTGGAGTAGTCCGGGTTGTCCATATTGATTGGTGTGAATATCATTATGTTATTTATTATTATTTATTTATTTACATTCTCTTATATACCGCGTTATTCTGCATCAGTGCGGTTTACATTGAACAAACTGAAATTACATTGAACAGGGCATTATAACTTGGAGATAACTATTTTTACAGGGAACATGGGCTGTGGAGGGTTAAGTGGCTTGCCCAAGACCACAAGGAGCACCTGTGGGACTAGAAACCCCAGCCCTTCTGGCCCAAGGTTGCTGTCCTCTAGTGGGATTTGAACCCCCGACCTTCCGGCCTGAAGTACCTTGCCCCAACCACTAGGCCACTCCTCCACTCATGTCATCTGCGTATATGATGTATTGAATCTTGTGGTCCTTGATGATGGCGCAGATGGGTTGTACGTAAAGATTGAAGAGCAGGGCGGAGAGAGCTGAGCCTTGTGGGACTCCCTGTGTGGTTCTGAAAGGTTGAGAGGTCTTTGTTCCACACATGACTTG
Source organism: Ichthyophis bannanicus (assembly GCA_033557465.1). Taxonomy (NCBI): domain Eukaryota; kingdom Metazoa; phylum Chordata; class Amphibia; order Gymnophiona; family Ichthyophiidae; genus Ichthyophis; species Ichthyophis bannanicus. Next base: position 149,381,723 of record CM066040.1, on the reverse strand, counting down.
TAGCTGTCTGTTGGTGAGGTAAGATGTAAACCAACTCAAGGTGGTGCTGTGTAGGCCCGCCTCCTGTAGTCTGGTTAGTAATGTTGTGTGGCAGACAGTATCAAATGCTGAGGAGATGTCTAGGAATATCATGAGGTCGCCCATTCTGGTGTTGTCGATCGTCCTCAATAGTCTGTCGAATAGCTGTATCAGTAGGGTTTCAACCCCATGGCTGGGTCGGAAGCCGTGTTGATTGGGGTCCAGGGGATTGTGGATGTCGATATGTTGTTGGAGTTGGTGTTGGACTACTTTCTCGATGATCTTGGATTGAGCTGGTACATTGATTTGAACTGGTATATTGATTTGAGCTGGTACATTGATTTGAAGTAACTATACTATTGCACCAGTTTCATTGACGTTAAATAATTATTAGTTTGCTTATTTTATAAAGGCAACAATAGGCTCCCAGATCCAGCCCCAGTAGCACACAGATTTACACCTGCTCTGTGTGTGGGGGTTTACGTCTGTATTCACGTATTTTATAAAAGACGTGCGTACATCCCTACTCTTTCTCCGCCCTGCAAAGCTACGATGCTGGGAATGCCTATGAGCAGATTGCATAAAACTAGGCACACACGTTCCATGCACATTTTATGTATGTATGCATTCGAGCAGTTTTATAAAAGCCCTTTGCTATGTACAAACAGGCTTTAAACACAGAAAATGTTTTTTTTAAAATTACCCTAGTAGTTCTTTTCCTTGCTTTGGAGAGGGTTTACAGTCTGCCTCCTATATAAGCCTGTGTTAATGCGCATTAGAGTGAGTGATGTACTTGGGTCCTATTTACTAAAACTATCTTAGTTGTTAAATGCGTGTTTTGACATGCAACATCCGTTTACATGGGGCTCAAAAAGCAGCCAACATGTCATGTTAACAGTGCACATCAACTGCTGCAGTAAGCCCCTAATGCAGAAATTCAGATTAGGCTATGGGGAAAGGATGGAAAATGCATCTTGGCTGTTGACATGAGCATCATTAGCCACAGAGGATCACTATGTTGCAAGAAGATGGAGTCAAAGCAAACAAACTTTTATACTTCAACAAACAGAGGGGCTGACCTGCATGGAGTGACAGCTGCAACCCTTAACAAAGACATGGGGGGATAGGGGGGTGACCTGCACAGAGCAGCAGATACAGCCACTCGAGTCACCTTACTTGGCAGACGAGATGGACCATACTGGTAGGCCTGGCCCAACCACAAGGCAAACTAGGGGGTCGCCTGCAGCGACAGCTTCTTTTTCTTGGAGGAGAGGTTGGCTAAGAGCAAGGCATTCAAAGCTAAACAAAAGATTCGGACAGCCAGGGGGAGACATGCAAATCTTAAGGTTTGCCTAGGGCACCAACACTTGGAACTGGCTTGCGCCAGCCCTGCATAATGGTCTTTATCTGCCGTCATGTACTATGTTGCTATGTTATATTTCTGGGAGTAAGTCTTCCGCATTAGCAGTAAGGCTGCCTTCCTCTGAGTGCTGGGAATGCCCCCATCAGTAATTGCAAAGGTTTTGTATTTAGCACACCTTTAACTATGGCTGCTAACATTCATCGAGTGCAAAACCTTAATGTGGTTTAGTAAATAGTCCTCATTGACAATCGTGTTGCATTAAATAACGCGTTAACATTAATACAGTTTAGTAACAGCAGCTGTAATCTGAATTCAAAAAAGCATGGGTCAAATGCAGAGAGTCTAGTCTTGTTTCTATGAAATATTTCTTTACAGAAAGAGTGCTGGATAGTCTCCCAGTGGAGGTGGTAGAGATGAGGACAGTATCTGGATATAAAAAAGCATGGGACAAACACAAAGGATCTCTAAAGGAAAAAAAAAGGGCACTCTTGTAATGGGTGATGTGGAAGGGCAGACTAGAAAGGCAATGTGATCTTTTTCTGCCGTCATGTTTCTATGGGGACAATGGAGGCTGAAGAATTAGCCCAAGATCACAAGAGCGTTCGTGGTAAAAGTGAGATTTGAACCCTGGCTACCCTTTTTCTTAACCTTTAGGTTGTAGCATGGAAAATAAGATCCCAGATGTTAGCATGGGAAATAAGATCCCAGATTTTGAGGCTTTAACGGAAGAGGCTGACTTGGATTTAGTGGTGGTTACGGAGACATGGTTCATGGACAACCATGACTGGGATGTAATTATGCCAGGCTATACGTTATTCAGAAAGGACAGGGTAGGAAGAAGGGGAGGAGGAGTGGCACTATATGTAAAAAAATATATATATATATTAAAGCTATAGAATTACAGGGCTTAAAAGGGAGAGGGGAGATACTGTTTGTTAAACTAGAAAGAGAAATCCATTTGCATTGGTGTGATATACAGACCCCCTTCACAGGGAGAAGTGGACAGAAATTTAATAGAAGACATACGCAGCATTGCCAGGAAAGGGGAAGTGCTACTGATAGGCGATTTCAATATACTCTGCTGTGGTGTCATCTATAAGTAAGGAGATCCTGGATTCTCTACAGGGAGAACTATTCAGGCAACTGGTGACAGAACCCACACATAAAGGGGCCATATTGGACTTGGTGCTTGCCAATGGTGAAAGTGTTTCTGATGTTATAGTGGGAGGCCATCTCACAACTGCAGACCATCAGATGGTGTGGTTCAGTATTAGGACTAGGACTGATAAAATCCATTCAAAAGCAAGGGTCTTAGACTTTAGGAAAACGAAGTTTGCCAATACCTCAAGAGTCATTAGCAGGATGGGAACAGCTGGGATATGTAGAAAAACAGTGGGCAAAACTGAAGAAGGATATTTTAAGGGCAACCAACCTTTTTGTTAGAAAGGTAAATAAAGGTAAAAGGAAAAGGAGGCCACTATGGTTCTCAAAAGAAGTAGCTGAAGAGGTGAAAAAAAAAAGGGGAAGGTCTTCATGAAATACAAGAGATCACAGAGGAAAACAGGCATCTATATTTAGAAAAATCTTAGAGAAGCTAGCAAAGTAGTCAGGAAAGGAAAAATACAAAAAGAAGAAGAAATAGCCAATGCAATAAAATTTGGGGATAAGACATTTCCCAGATATGTTAGTGAGAGGAAGAAGGGCAAAAGTGGTATTTTCAGATTCAAGGGTGAAGGAGATGAATATGTAGAATTGATGAGGATAAAGCAGAATTGCTTAACAAATATTTTTATTCTGTGTTCACAGATGAAGGGCCAGGAGCAGGACCTCATAAAACACCCACAAATAGGAACAGAAGCGACAGGGATCGTGAACGATTTTCAGAAAACTATGTTCATGAGGAACTAGCTAAACTAAAAGTAGACAAAGCGACGGGACCGGATGGGATACATCTGAGAATACTGAAGGAATTTGGGGACATGTTAGAGGCTCCACTGACTGACCGTTTCAATGCCTCTTTAGAGTCGGGAATGGTGCCTGAAGATTGGAGAGAGGCACATGTCCCTTTACACAAAAGTAGAAGTAAGGATGTGGTTGAAAACGCCAAGCCGGTTAGTCTAATCTCTGTGGTGAGTAAATTATTGGAAGTGCTGCTGAAAGAGAAAATAGTAAGATTTCTGTTTCTAATAGATTTCAGGATCGGAGGCAGCATGGATTCACCAGAGGCAGGTCTTGTCAGACAAATCTGATTGATTTCTTTGACCGAGTGACCAGGGAGTTGGACCGAGGGAGAGCCTAGATGCGGGGTACTTGGATTTCAGTAAAGCCTTTGACACCATTCCGCACAGGCTACTTATAAACAAACTGAGCACCCTAAGGATGGACTCTGTTACTGTTTGGGTTAGAAATTGGTTGAGTGGGAGGAGAAAAAGGGTACAGGTAAATGGAGCTCACCCTGAGGAGAAAGAGGTTACCAGTGGTGTATCACAGGGATCTGTCCTTGATCTGATTCTTTTTAACATCTTTGTTAGTTATATTGCGGAAGGGCTGTTAGGAAAGGTTTGCCTCTTTGCAGATGATGCCAAAATCTGCAATAGAGTAGAAACCCAGGAAGGAGTAGAGAACATGAGGAGGGATCTAGCTAAGCTTGATAAAATGTTGAGAATTTAGCAGCTGAGATTTAATGCTAAAAAATGCAGGGTCATGCATTTCTGCTGCAAAAATCCAAGGGAGCAGTACAATGTAAGGGGTGAAGTATCTTTGTCCACAAAAGAAGAGTGGGGCCTGGGTGTGATTGTGTCCGACAATCTTAAAGTAGCTAAACAGGTAGAAAAGGCGACCGTGAAAGCTAGAAGTTTGCTGGGTGCATATGGAGAGAAATGGTCAGCAGAAAAGGAGGTGATAATGCCTCTGTATAAGTCTTTGGTGCGACCTCATTTGGAGCATTGTGTGCAATTCTGGAGACCACACCTTCAAAAGGATATAAACAGGTTGGAGTCGGTGCAGAGGGTGGCTACTAAAATGGTTAGTGGACTTAGTCATAAAGCATATGAGAACAGACTTCAGGATCTTAATATGTACACCTTAGAGGAAAGGCGGGATAGAGGTGATATGATTGAGATGTTTAAATACCTCCGTGGCATAAATGTTCAGGGAGAGAGCCTCTTTCAATTGAAAGCAAGTTCTGCTACGAGGGGACATGGCATGAGAGTGAAGGAGGATAGATTCAGGAGTGATATGCGGAAATATTTCTTTACAGAAAGAGTGGCGGATTTGTGTAATAGCCTCCCAGTAGAGGTGGTAGAGATGAGGACAGTAACTGAATTCAAAGAAGCATGGGACAAACACAGAGGATCTCTAAAGGAAAAAAGGGGACTGTTGTAGTAGCTTATATGGATGGACAGACTAGATAGGCCATGTGGTCTTTTTCTGCCATCTTGTTTCTGTTTCTACTTTTCCACGCCACGCTTGTTTGTTGCCCCTTATTCCTGTGTTGATATTTGTGGAGTTTTTTTAAGCCTGTTACTGCACTTGGTTTTGGTTTGTAGGAAACAACTAATTAGAATAATGATGCATGGCCACAGTACTATATTACCCAATGCAAATAAAAGAAAGAGGTTAATTAGCAGAAGTCAGGAGCAGTGAATTAAATGTTATGTCTTTGTTTTGCAGGATAGTGAAGGACAGACTGCATTACACTACGGTAAGAAGAGCATGGTATACGGGAGGAGGGGTATGTTGGGGATGGGTCGCAATTCAGAGCTGAAAACTAAAAGCAGTGGACCAGCTGCGGAGATCAGATTCAGGGGGAGGCGACAAAGTGGCCAGATGTAGTGGCTGGTAGAACTATGGGGCAGATTCAAAGTCAAACCCAAAACAGCTGAATTCCAATCTGGTTCATGTTTGACATTATTTTCAGATTTTCCTGCGATTCACTAGGTAAGTTTGTTAACATTTCCCCTGTGAACTTAAACTCAAGCATACACTATGTAGATTTGCTGCATGTTTGCCAATTTGAGGATTCCACATAGAATTTTTTTCAGAAATTGATTTTATGATCCTGAAAACTTATGTAATTAATTCATAAACTTTTAGGATTGTTACATTCATACATCTCTAGTAGTTGGTTTGAGGATGTGCCAGACCTAGACAGCAAACCTTTGTGTCCTGTTGGTAGTAGAGGACCAATGTCCCCATGGGTGCCGAAAAGATGTCAGGGCACTTCTCTATTGGCTTCCTTTTCAGACCCTAATCCTTATATCATTATCCCCTATAGAGAAGGAGACTATAATATGGCATTGAAAGGCCAACTTACTTAGTTCACGCCTATCTCCAGGAACAAGCAGGAATGAGTCTTCACATATGGGTATCGTCGGTACCGACGGAGCCTGCGCGGGAACGCTCCCCAGCGTCCAGTAAGAAAGCTTTTGGGAGCATCCCACAGCGCCTGCGCGCTGCCTTCCCGCCTTTCCTAACAGCCTCTCTCCAGTTCTTCTTTTCCGCGGAGCCAGCAGGTCGTGTTCCTGTCACCGCTGAAGAAGTTCTTTATTTTTCTTTATTTCTTTGGTCGCGCGTCTGCCTTCCTCGACGTCGGACCGGTACCGCCGGTCTTTTCTTCTTTAAAAAAAAAAAAAAAAAAACTACCGTTTCCCACTTCTGTGCAATTTTTTCTTTTGGGCCTTGGGCCTGGAAGATTTTTCCTCATGGAAAAGCCCGCTTCCGGGTTTAAAAAGTGCACGAAGTGCAGCGGTACTCTTTCTATCACCGACACCCATGACTGGTGTCTAAAATGTTTGGGTCCTGACCACTCCATCACCGATTGTGAGTCCTGTTCCATGATGTCTAAAAGAGGTAGACAGAATCGAGCGGCAAAGCTCAGTACCCTGTTTCCCTCTGATTCAGCTTTGGTGGCATCGACATCTTCCAGGGCTTCGTCTTCCTCCCATGGATCTCAGGTAACCAAACATAAGTCTAGCCGGTCCTCGAAGGGTAGATCTCCCTCTAAGTATCGAGATGCCTCCGGGCTTGCCCTCGAGGATCCTGCACCGGCAAAATTACCCCGGCGGGAGGCTCCGGCTTCCAAAGCTTTATCTTCGACCGATCACCTGTTGCCATGTTCTGGGGTACCGTTGGTCTCCACTGGTACCGACATCCAGACATTGGTTGCGTCGATGGATCAGAATATTCTGACCATGCAGCGTGCCATCACGGCATTCATACAAGCTGCGACGCCTCCGGTACCGCAACAAACTCCGTTGGCGGTACTGGTTCCGGCACCTGCACCGATATCGGTTCCGGTGCCGGTACCGATTGCATCGACATCGGCTTCGGTGTCGACTGCAGCGGTACCCTGTCCTGTGATGCCCATCGGTACCGAATCGGTACCGATCACTCCCGATGTCGATACCACTCGGTACGCGTATCGGGCTCTGCAAGAGCATCCAGACAGGCGATACTTCTATTCCTCCGAGGACTCTGATGAATCAGAGGCTTCTGTCGAGGCATCAGTACTCCTTCCTTAGGAGCCCTCTTCTCCAGAAAGAAGAATGTCTCCTCCAGAAGACTTGTCTTTTCAAGACTTCATTAGGGAAGTGGCCAGGGGCCTCTCTATTTCAGTGGCCCCTGAACCAGAGCCTAGAGCCAAGAAATTAGATATTTTACAATATCCTAAGGCTCTTAAAGAGGCAGCTACTTTACCAATTCATGAGATCCTTTATGATCACATGTTGGGCATATGGGAGACACCTCTTACTACTTCCCCTCATTCTCGCAGGTTGGACACCATGTACCGTGTTCCTCCTTGTCCTGGCTTTGATAAGACTCAGCTTCCTCATCACTCTATTGTGGTGGAGTCTGCTATGAAAAAGATAAAGAGTGCAAAAAGACACCCATCTAATCTAAGGAAGAGAATGCAGAACCTTAGATGCTTTTGGCGGGAGATTTTTCCAGGCCAATATGCTTACTGCCAGAATTAACTCCTATAGTCTCTATATGGGGATGTTTCTAATAGAAGTTACAGATCATCTGCTAACTTTATCTCCTTTTATCTCAGAAGATAAAAGGGAAGAGTTTCTCACCTGGCTTAAACATGCCCAGGATGTTTCCAAATTCTCCAACCGTGCAGCCTTTGACTCTTTTGGTGCACGCAGACTTGCTTGGTTGCAAGCTTCTGATTTGGAACCCTGGGTCCAGGATGGATTAGGAAATCTTCCTTGTACAGGTGAAAACCTTTTTGGTAAGGATTGGCAAGCAAAGGCCACTCAGATGGATGCTGAAAATTCTGCCTTAGATAGACTTTCAACGTCTACTTTTGCTCCTGCTAGAAAAAGGTTATTCAAAAAGACTTTCTTTCCCAAAAAAGGGAAATATTATACTGTTTATGGTCTCCAGGCATCTTCTACAGGTCGTTTTGCTGCAAAGCGACAGCAACAACCTAAACAAGCCAAGCCTAAGGCTACAAGGACTGCTACGGCCCAACAGCCTCAGCCTCCTCAGGGCCTTTGACTTTCAACTAGAGAACTTAGCCTTTCTGGCTCTAGAAGAACCAGAGCCTCTCACCATTCCAGGAAGGTTAGCTCATTTTGCTCCCAGATGGGAACAAATCACAGCAGAGCAATGGACCCTCTCCATCATAAGGGAGGGGTACCAGCTTCATTTCTTAAACCTTCCTCCTCACACTATGGTGAGACAGTTCAGTTCTCCAACATCTCTCCTCGACCTTCTGGGTCAGAAGATTGCTACCCTTCTTGCCCAAAGGGCAATAGAAGAAGTACCCCTTCTTCAACAGGGTTCAGGGTTCTACTCCCCCTGTTTTCTTATTCCAAAGAAAACAGGGGGCTACAGACCCATATTAGATCTCAGAGAATTGAACAAGTTTCTATGTAAGGAGAAATTCAAGATGATTTCTCTTGGTGCTCTCCTTCCATACCTTCAGAGTCAGGATTGGCTTTGTTCTCTAGATCTCAAGGATGCGTACACCCATGTCCTCATCCATCCAACACACAGAAGGTTCCTTCGCTTCCTTTATCAGGGAAAGCACTATCAATACAGAGTGCTTCCTTTCGGTCTGGCCTCTGCTCCAAGAGTGTTCACAAAATGCATGGCAGTAGTAGCTGCATTTCTACGCACTCTAGGAATATTTGTATTCCCATATCTGGACGCCTGGCTCATCCGAGCACCATCCCAGTCAGAGGCCCAGACTTCCCTAGCCTGCACAAGGCGTGTTTTTCAGTATCTGTGACTTGTAATAAACATCCCAAAATCACAACCCACCCCTACTCAGTCATTGGAGTTCATAGGGGCCTTACTAGATACCACAACTGCAAGGGCCTATCTTCCCCAGGCCCATTGCCTACACTTGGTGCAGTTAGCCTCTCAAATTCAGTTAAAATCCCATTTAACTGCTCGAGAGATGTTACAACTGTTAGGCCACATGGCATCCACCGTGCATGTGGTTCCTTACGCTCGCCTTCACATGAGGGCAGCTCTGTGGACTCTGTCCACCCAATGGACCCAGGCATCAGGTTGCCTGTCAGACAAAATAGCAACCTCCAGTCGCCTCTTTTGGTCCCTCCAGTGGTGGAGGTCCACTCAAAATCTGTTGCTGGGGTCCCCCTTTCAACAGTTGCTACCCCAAGCAACCCTCACAACAGATGCCTCCCCAAAGGGTTGGGGAGCTCATCTACAAGATCTCTCCACCCAGGGCATCTGGTCTCCACAGGAGACATCTCTACATATCAACCTCTTAGAGCTCAGAGCAATTCTTCTAGCTCTCAGAGTCTTCCACACCCTGCTCAGCTACAAGACAGTCCTCATCCATACGGACAACCAAGTAGCCATGTTCTACGTGAACAAGCAGGGCGGGACTGAGATTGTGGGCCTTCACCAGAGAGCATCAGATTCATCTCATGGCAGTGTATCTTCCAGGGGTTCAAAACTCTTGGGCAGACAGACTCAGTCGAGTTCTGCTTCCACACGAATGGTCCCTCCATGGGAATCAGATAGCCAGGATCTTTCGAATTTGGGGAACCCCAGACATAGACCTGTTTGCAAGTCCGTGGAATGCCAAACTTCCCCGGTTCTGTTCCAGGATTCCGTGTCAGGGAGTTCAGGCCAGGGATGCCTTCCTCCTCCACTGGGGGAAAGACTTCCTCTATGCCTTCCCACCCATTCCCCTAATTTCCAAGACACTGTTCAAGCTTCAGAGAGACAAGGGGTCTATGATCCTCATAGCTCCACGTTGGCCACGCCAAGTGTGGTACCCTCTACTTCTTCATCTCTCTCAAGCTCCCTCCCTGGACTTGGGATCTGCTCCAGACCTCCTGTCCCAGGAGGAGGGAACATTATGGCACCCAAATCCCCAGTCTCTTCATCTCAGAGCCTGGTTGCTGAAGGCCTAGACCTTCAAGATTGGCATCTGTCTCAGCAAGTGAAGAATATCCTTCATGCTTCCAGAAAGCCTTCCACTAGACGTTCCTATGCTTTTAAATGGAAAAGATTTACCATTTGGTGTGCAGAGAAGGGTCTTAACCCTCTTGCAATACCTCTGAATTCTTTACTAGAGTATTTGCTGCATTTATCCCATGCAGGCCTTAAAACGAATTCAGTAAGAGTCCATTTGAGTGCTATTGCAGCATACCTTAAGCCTCTCAATGGACATCCTATTTCCTCTCATCCTCTTATTGCAAGATTCATGAGAGGCCTTCTTTTAACTAAACCTCCCATTAGACCACCTCCAGTGGCATGGGATTTGAATTTGATTCTTGGCCAACTTATGAAGCCACCCTTTGAACCCTTAGCCACTACCTCCTTGAAATTCCTTTCCTGGAAGGTTATTTTTCTCATTGCAGTCACCTCATCTCGCCGTATCAGTGAGCTGCAAGCCTTGGTGGCTAATCCTCCTTATACAAGGTTCCATCATGACAAGGTAGTCCTCAGGACTAATCCACACTTTATGCCTAAAGTGGTCTCACCTTTTCATCTGAACCAGGAGGTGTATTTACCTGTCTTTTTTCCAGGACCTCATGCATCAAGTGCAGAGAGGAATATTCATACCCTGGATTGTAAGAGGGCACTTGCTTTCTACTTACAAAGGACACAGCAACATAGAAAGTCCTCTCAACTCTTTGTTGCTTTTGATCCCTCTCACTTAGGACTTCCAGTCTCTAAGAGGACTCTGTCCAATTGGATTGCTCAGTGTATTTCCTTCGCCTACCAGAGTAAGAAACTTTCTCTGGAGGGCCATGTCACAGCTCACAATGTGAGGGCCATGGCAGCCTCTATGGCTCATCTAAACTCTGTGTCCATCGACCAAATCTGTCGAGCGGTCACCTGGGCCTCGGTTCATACCTTTACAGCCCATTACTGCTTGGACAAGGACTCCCGCCGGGATGCCTTGTTTGGTCAGGCTGTTCTCAAACACCTGTTCCATACCTAATCAACTCCTACCCCCCATCCCTGGTGGGATGCCCGAGATCCATGGGGTGAGGTAGAGCCCTTCTCAGGGACTCACAACTTTGGAGATCTCCCTGGCATCTCTAGCTGGGGAGTCCCCATATGTGAAGACTCATTCCTGCTTGTTCCTGGAGATAGCACAGTTACTTACCTGTAACAGGTGATCTCTGGGAACAGCAGGAATAAGTCTTCACAACCCACCCACCTCCCCTAGGAGTTGTATCTCTCTATCTATCTTTCCTTTCCTCTCTCTCTCTTTGTCTCAGCTTTAAAACTCGAACTGGAGAGAGGCGGGAAGGAAAGGCGGGAAGGCAGCGCGCAGGCGCTGTGGGATGCTCCCAAAAGCTTTCTTACTGGACGCTGGGGAGCGTTCCCGCGCAGGCTCCGTCGGTACCGACGATACCCATATGTGAAGACTTATTCCTGCTGTTCCCAGAGATCACCTGTTACAGGTAAGTAACTGTGCTTTCCCGTAGTAGTTCAAAATGAGTTTGCATTCAGATACAGTAGGTATATCTCCTTGTTCCCAGAGGGCTTACAATCTAAGTTTGTACCTGAGGCAATGGAGGGATAAGTGACTTGCCCAAGGCCACAAAGAACACAGTAGGATTTGAACCTTGGCTTTCCTGATTCCCAGCCAGTTGCTTTAACCACTAGATGTTGAGCTGTGAGTAGGCTTCTGCCAAAGAGGATTTATGACTGGTGAATCGCTAGTTTGGCCTCTACTGCTTAGTTTCGCAATGGAATTGGTATGATGGCAGGACAATTTTATTCAAATCTAGGACTGGTATTTTTGTTTAACAAGGACTGCCCCATGTCTTGTAGGTCTCACTCTGAAACCAGAAATAACTTAGTGCTGGGAAGGAAAGCCAAGGGTCTATCTCTCTCGTATAATTTTGCCTAAGAGGTGTCCTTGTGTTGACGGCTTTCCCAATTACACTACATACACAGACCATCTCTGAGATGGGCTATAAATCTGAGCTGGTGGAGATTAAAAGTGGGATGTACTAGCCAGTTCGTTGAGGTCAGAGTTGATCAGGGGTTACATTCAGGCCAGCATTTGTAGTGTGCCCTCTATACTCTTTCCGAAAGGAGACAAAAGATTGAGGCAGCCCCCTACTTACTCAGCAGCATTCCTCCCAGCCTCTGAGTATTGTTTTCTGGTTGGAAGAGCATCTCCTGATGAATTCAGCACTTGTTGAAGAGTTGATAAGCCTGAGTGCTGTCTTCCTTATAAATGACCTGTTAGCCTTGTCCTCCTCCCTCTCCCCTCTCCCCAGGGATGGCTCACTCCCTCTCTCTCTGTCCCCAAGGAAATCAAGGTACTCGTTCCACATGCTGTCACATGGCTCCTGCACCAGGCAGGTTTCTTGTCTTCACTGCCCCCCTCCCAGAGCACCATCTGTTCCACTTCTATGCTGGAACGAGAGAGGAGAAATGAAAGGGCCATCATAAAACCCCAGAGGATTAATGCAGTTGGAAGACGAGTGGCGCTGAATGAAAATTCATTTTCACCTGTGCCACCGTCAGGGCAGCCTCTTTGGCACTTGACAAATCGAGGTTCCTGGGGAGTCATAAATCCAGCACATGTTATCATCTCCAGAGAATTTCGCAGGCTTTCTACTAACGCAGCGCTGATTACTGAAGGCAGCACCAACGCACATTGTCTGGCTTTCATCTATTTTTATTATTATACTTTCTGTGCCCTCATCCATCTACCCACCAATGCCCTCTCTGTCCAGCAAGTAAGCATTTGCCAGGGACACTTGGCCAGGAGGGTTTTAGTTCGTTTTCTGTCCTATGTACCACCAGGTGGTCCAGATTTGAGTTGAGAACAGTGTCCAAACTTGCATTTTTCCATTTTGTTTCCACAACATGGAGGGGGGAGGATTGAGGTATATATGTAAAACACATTTTCAGTCTTCACAAGAACATTTGGGTGTGATCTTTGATTCAGCTGTTCCATTCAGGAGCAACGTTTCCAAATCTCACTTTACATTGCATGCTGTTGACTAAAATAGTTCTGACCTCTGCGTTTATCAACATGAAAAAAGAAAATGTTTGTAGAAATACAGGGCCCGGCATTGAATATCCGGGTTACCCGGATTGCCAGGAAACAAACTGGGCAATGGCGATATTCAGCCCTGTTGCTTCTATGGTGAAGGTTAGGCCAGCCTTTACTGCACCTGACGTTTGCTGCATGTTGATAACTGGGCAGCAGCTTAATATTGCTGCTGCCCGGTTATCGATGGGGGCCGCCCCTGACGTGCCCCAGTGCTAAAGGGTTAGCTTTCAGCAGTGGCACCTTCATATATTCAGCAGCACTAACTGTTAGTGCCGCTGAATATTCCAGACAAGGGCATTAATATGGTCAGCAGGCCTGCTTTGTTAATCCCTTTGACTATCCTGCCCCACCCCAGTCTACAATATTTTGGTTGCTGCTTTTTTTTTGTCATTTTGGTGACCTACCTGTTCCGATATTCAAAGATTTAATGTGCCTGTGCAGTCCTGCACCTTGAAAGGAAACTTAAGGTCCAATGTTTTCCGCTTCTGCTGGATCTGCCTTGTCTGTTCGCTGTTTTTGCAGGGTTACATTCAGTGTGGTCTGAGGCTTTCTAGTACTGTGATCAGCATTAACATCTCTCTCTTGACATAACCCTTCTCTTGCCTCTCTTTTCACAGCCTCTGCCTGTGAGTTTTTGGATACTGTGGAGTTGCTGTTGAAGTATGGGGCAGACCCCACTCTCCGTGACCAAGATGGCTGCCTGGCCGAGGAGGTGACCGAATCTAAGGAAATTTCTGCCAGGCTGCAGCAGTATAGAACATCAACCAAAACATAAGGGGCCTACAGGGCAGCAGAACGCAGCAGTATAGGAGCAAACCGGCAATAAAAATCCAAGCTCATGAACTTCTGTCTCAGACTGTGCACTTATTACTGAGGGGTATGGGGTGGTGCAAGGGACAGGAGACACTCCCTGGCCTCTTGCAGAGGCATCGTTTCTGTTGTCAGTCCACTTTTCCATTGCAGAAGTGAGAAAAATAAGATTTCTGTTTATATCATGGCTGCTCTCTTACAAAGCTTATGTGAACAATGATAATGAGACATACTTGCTGCCAGAATTAAAAAGAAAATATGTACGCTATGGTGCAAGTTTCCTTTATGATATACTGTTTGTGCAGGACCCGCAGGGAAGTAGGAACATCGCTGTAAGGGCAGCTGACGAGACTGAGCTGCTGCTGTTGCTGCTGCTGTCTGAGAGGCCTCCCTGCTTTCTTGCTTTCAGGGTGGCTGAAAATTTTGGAGGGGTTTTGGAAGGGATTTAGCCATAGCCTTAGTTATCACCCTCCTATCCATCAGATAATGGCCCTGGGGAACAGCGTCCCACGCTCTTCCGTGGCCAACGTGTAACGAAAGGTGGTTTCATCAGAATGTTTAGCTTTTAGCATAGGGTAGCGTCCTTCCCTTCCTCTCCGCTACCAACAATCGCTAGAGCCCAGTCCCAAAACTGCATTCATGACCTGCTAGAGGAGATAGTATGGTATGTTGGTTTATCTTGCAAATAAGAAATTCAGGCTAGTTCATGGAATTTTAAGCCCTGTCCCACACGGATTTGCTTCTCAATTGAATTTTTTTACTTGTCTTTGAACTTCAGTGAATCAGGATCATAGTGTGGCTCGCTGCTGAATTGCCCTGATGAAAACAAAGTGAAGGACAAAAAAAGCAAACCGTTTCTCTTCTTACAGAAGAAACAAGTTGAATATTGCATATGTTGGCAGAGCGTTTGCTGTTTCTTTGGCTGGCTGCTACATGAACAGTGGTTGTGCCCATGAATGAGGGGAAGTCAGAAATTAAGGACTTGTCAAATGAGTCAGTAAAATCCAAGCAATCTGCAGAGACCATTGCCTTGACCTTGACCATCTTCTCTATGATCACATGCATTATGAACAAGCACTGATTATGCTGTTCGCTTAATAATAGGATATTCATCTTATGAAGATGACCGACAAGCTTTGCTTAGGCAAAGACACTCTGACAAAGCCTCACTTGCAAAGGTGCCTCTCTGAGAAACCCAGGAAGAGACTAGCACTGTCCCATACAGATGCTGCCTGCTGCAGCCCACACATTTTCACAGAGGATATTCTCAGTTGTGTTCACAAAGTGGCTGGAAGAACCTCGGCTTATTTTTGTGGTTCTTCCACAAGAACAGACATAAAAATACAAATCCTAAAAGCTGAGGTATGCCACACTTTATGTGGGTTAATAGCCTCTTATAACATCCTGACTGCCAAGAAGGCTTGTACTTTGCCAGTAGGCACAGCCAGAGAGGTACAGTTTGGGTGAGTGTGGATGGAATCGAGACATTGTATTGATAGTAATATATCTTAATTTATGCACTTTGATTTACACCTGCAAGTGTAAATGCCCGTCCCTCAACTTAAGGCACCTACTTGCCTTTATAAAATAGGTGCGTTTTGACTGTCATAACCTAGGTGCCATATTTCAAAATTGCCTTCTCAGAGCACCGAGTTGAACAAGCATTTCCTTTTCTTCTGTATAAATTAGAAGGAGGGTTGGTTTGTGTTATATCATGACTAACTCGCCTCTTGTCATATTCAATATCTCCCAAATAATCCCCAGGAACATTTAACTCTACAAACATAAATGATTTTATAATGCATGAGTTTTACAACCAAGTGGATCCCTACTGAAGTCACTTCTCAAAAAAAAGGATCCATGTAATCTGGAAAATAAACCACCACCACATTCTGTTGGTCCTTTAAAAAGTCTCAAACTTCAAAGACTTCTGTTTTCTCTAGGGTTCATCCAGCTGCAATAACTGTCTCCTAAGAGCAGGAAGAACACAATTCCCATAGGGATGTAACATTTACTTTGGTTCTTGCTTATTTTGGATAGCATTTTAGTGACTATGTAGTTTTTGTGGTTACTTTAGAAAAAGAGTTAGAAAACCAGGACTGGACTAAAATCTCATGATGACCTATCGTTTGGTTTGCAGCACTGATAAAGTAATCTTGTTCACTGTCATAATAACATAGTAGGATGAGGGCAGAAAAATGCCATTTGGCTCGTCCTGTCTGCTGATTATTTTCTCCGTTTTCCAGCTACCCTTAGAAAGCAGCTCCGTGCAGTGATGTCAATAATGTAAAGCTGCCCTTATCCATCACTGCACCAAAACAAATGGTTCTTTTTCCCTGTCTGACAGTCGGGCATCGCCCTTTAATGCTGTTTGGTGTGATTTGCATCATGAGAGCTTCCAGCCATTGGAAATAAAGTGACTGCCTTCCTTTTCCCATTTCACTACTCATTAAATGATACATTTTTGTCAACCAACAGAACCAGAAAACCAATAGAACGCTGACAAAATTAGGACAGGGGCTAAGAGGCTTCTGGTGTGCTGCAGTTTGATACTGCCTCTTTAAGAGCTGTCAAAGTGACAGGGAGGGAAGAGCCTACAACATAAATATGTAATAAGAGACAATTGGAGTAAATGGTTTGGCAACAGTGCCCTGCGCAAGAAACATTTGTTGTTTTGCACCTTCACTGCCAGAGAACCTCGAGCACTAGATCATGGAAATCATAAATTTGGGCTCCAGAAGGGAAATGGTAGATACACATGTGCCAAAGACATCTAGTTCATGAAGCAGCATCGATGATGGTATCTCAGGCAGGTCACTTTCCTCAGATGACTGGACTAGGGATGGATGCTACTTGCTGGGATTTAATAGAGGATAGGAGAACCACCCGAATCTTCCTTACCATACAGGCACGTATTCCATTTTGATATCGAAGGGGCCCTGCCAGTCCCCAAAATAAAACGAAAAGCTTTCCTAGAATAGGCTCTGACATAAGAGGTAAAATGGCCCAGCAGATCCCTACAGCTTTCATACTACATAGAACACATTTGCTGAACTTACAGCTTAGCCCTGAACCTGTTTACAGCACTTTAGGTCTATTTGTGAGTTTGGAGCCTGTCCAAAAAAAGGGAAGACATACATCATCGTGTATAATCTGCTTTATTCTGCCAACCCCCACACCCGGTGCACGGCCCTGTGGGCTGCTGCTGCTGAAATCCTTCAGTGCCTTTAACTACTGATGTAGAAAGTGGATAATGTCTTTTCAAACTAAGCTGGAATCTGCTCCCTCAAATCACTTTAATAGAGGAGCATCAAATGTTTAAAATGGTTGAAACACTAAAACCAATGCAGATCTCAAGCCTCCAAAAGGACCTGTGCTGGGGTGGCACAAGGCCAGAAGCAAATGGGCCATTGCTGCCTCATCAGCAAGGGTGAATTTGCATGGTGGCAGTGCCCTATGCATACAATGGAAGGGCCTTGAGATATTCTCCGTTCCTTGTGATTTTCAGTGATCATATACACGTCCTCCATAGAAAAGAGGAAATGAGTAAAATGACTGGATGGAACCTTTTAACATCTGAGGAAAACTTTGTGTTTATTTTACATAGACTTTTTACCATATACACATCTCATGCCAATGTACAGGAGCCAGCAGCATATACAAAGAAAGTCACCAAATTATGTTTTTCCAAAGACATGGCAATAGATACATTTCATTTATTCCAGAAACAAGACTTTCACATTTGGAACTGTACAACATTTACAGTGTATAGGAGGTGGAGAGAAAAGCCAGGAATTGTCTGGAGAGCTTTGTGGTATCTGGGTTGAAAGGTGCACTCAAAGGCAAGCCGGCGGTCTGCAGTCAGCCTCCTGGAACAAATTGCCAGGGTTACCCTCTCTTTGATCTCTATCTCGTGTCCTCCTTCCGTGTAACCGTTGCAGCTTCTGTGTCTTTGCCTTACATGGTTTCATTCACCATGTACTAATGGAGCATCAAACAATGGCCTCACAAATTTTGCATCCTTTAAAACTATCTGAAAAATTCAGTGGAAAAAAATATAGTACCTTATTTTAAGAAGAGTGGCGCATGAAATGGCAAATTTTCACTGAAGCTTTTGAGTCGATTAGTCAACTCAAACTCTTGGGTCCTGAATCTGTGTATTAGTGACGAGGTTGGCTTGGGGAGTCTCCTTCAAATCTGGACATGTCTAAGCTTTGAAATACTCTTTCACCATACTCAAATTCAGGCACAAAAGTGTTAGTGGGCAATGCACATTTCACTCTTAACTGCCAAAAGTACATTCAACCGGAATATACATTTGACCAGCTGAAACCTAATATAATGTATTTGGAAAAATGTGAATATTTGTAATCTTAGCTAAGATGGTTTTCCAAGAATTTGGGGATAAAAAAATATAGTGGTTTACATAAACTAATGAAAATTATCTAGGGGGGTTTATTGTGTTCTTTGACCATGCACAGAGGAGTGGCCTAGTGGTTGGGGGCAAGGTACCTCAAGCTGGAAGGTCAGGGGTTCAAATCCCACTAGAGGACAGCAACCTTTGGCCAGAAGGACTGGGGTTTCTAGTCCCACAGGTGCTCCTTGTGGTCTTGGGCAATGGAGGGTTAAGTGGCTTGCCAATGTTCCCTGTAAAATAGTTATCTCCAAGTTATAATGCCCTGTTCAATGTAATTTCAGTTTGTTCAATGTAAACCGCCTTGATATCATGAAAGGCGGTATATAAGAAATGTTAAATAAATAAAGTGATAAAAAGTGTGCTGGGGGGTTTTTCCCTTTATGATTTAATAATTGCATATCTACCAGATGGATATCTACAGCTCAACAGGGCCTTTTCACTGCTACTCAGCACTTTTGTCAGGACAGCTGCTGTGGAGATGCCCACATCAAAATTAATAACGCTTTTCATATTTTTTGAAATGCACTGAAAGGGGCTGCAACCTCAACATTCCAGTATCTATCCATGGCTGTACAATAGATTTGAGACCCGAGTGGATAATGAACTAGCTTAACATTGAACAAGGCTTTCCCTGCTACTGAGAACCTCCATTGTGTACCAGCAGCAGGGGAGCAGTCAGTCTGTCTCCCAGTTCCCATGACACAGCACTGCGTGGTGACACGGTTGCTCTTGGATCATGGGGATGTAACTGCTGGCAGCAGAGAGCCACCTTCAAAATCAACTGGTACCAGAACTTAATTGTCCAACCCAGGGTGTACTTTCACTTCACCAAAAGCCCACCTCGAGTTTGGAACATATAAGTTTCCCCTTTTCTCCCTCTGTATGCTAGGATTTATTGAAAGTTTCCTACAAAGCCTATAGGTGATGAATGAAAAGCAGATCTAGCCGTGTCTGCTCCTAATAGCATGGAATTAGGTATGACCCTAAGTAGATGAGAGAGTATGCAGTTTTTGTCTGGTACATGGAGTGATTGGTCTCTCTCTAGCTTTATCATCATGACTTCTATCTCCTTTTTTCTTCTCTCATCTACGATCTACAGCTGTGCCTTACTGACTAAACAACACATATTCAAAAATTGCTGGTGTTACCCCGGAATGGGAAGCAGCTTTATACTGCCTGACACACCGATATCCATTTAATTGTAGAACATGAGGAAAAGTCATTAATATCTCAAAAAAAAGTACTGTTCATCTGCTGCTTCGCAATGAGAGGTCATGTTATCATTGATTAAAACAACCAGTCGACTAAAGTAGAAACCTACAGTGTGTGTTGGCAGCAGGCAATAAAACAAGCTCTTTTCCTCTCAGCAGGATTTTCTGCCACTCTTTATAGCTGTTAAGGTGCAAATATTTCTCCGTGATCAAGCAGGAATAAGTCCTCACGTATGGGTGACGTCACCTCCGGAACCCCAGGCAGGAACACTCCCCAACTTCTATTGGAATCTTTTGGGAGGCTCACCCATGCCTACATGCCTCCTTTCTGCCTGCCACCATCTTGATTCAGTCTTTTGTTTTTTCATGGAACCCCAAGACATGTTAAGGACATCCTCTAGTTGGCAAACCTTTTTCCTCTAACTGGGTATTTTCACCTCAGGTTTTCAACCTAGTCATCTGCTGTTCTCTCCTCCCTTTACTTTATCTCCTAATCAATCGTGCATCTTTTTATTCTTGCCGTGGTGTCTTGGCCTCTCCCTTGCTGGTGCTCTGGTAGGCCTCAGCCTTCATCATTTGACTTTGCCGTGACTATTTTTCTGGATGACATGTCCTAGAAACCCACCAGCGGGTTTGAGAAAGTGTTCCAAGTGCTGCAGAATGATATCCATCACTGATACTCATAATTGGTGGCTACAGTGCCTGGAACCCAATCATCAGCCCTCTTCTTCTAATTTGTGTTTGCAGATGACAAAAAGAAGACTCAGGGTGTCATGAGAAGCAGCGCAAATCACTGTTTGGTGCTCATAAGTCTGATCCATCATCATCGGCATTGATGGCATCAGTCTTTATGGCTTCCAAGACTGCACCAGATGTTGATGGTGCATCAACAATGAGAAGCTCTTGAGCTCAGTCAGAGCTGAACACCAGTAGTGCCACAGAGCATCGATCAATTGATCGATCTCCACCCAAAGGAGAGGAAGGATTCAGCCATGTCGTCTTCAATATGAAGGGGTGACTACGCTGAACATCAAGCAAAGATTCTGATGCATTGGTGTTAGAGCCCATCGAGGCATGGTGGGTTGAGAGTGATGGGAGTCTACATAAGCACCCCTCGAAGGTGCCCCAAAGGGAGGAAAGCTCATCCTCCAGGACATCGGAGGGGGCACTGACAGATTACCGACAGCTGAGACCCAGCCGCTGATATCCCTGTACAGATATCGGCTACATTGGTCGAAGTTGCTCAGGCCCCACATCCTTCAGAATCAGCAGCAGAGAGAAGCACCTTCTGCAAGTGCTCAAGAAACACATTGTGGTGCTAGTGAGGCAGCATGTCCTGGGCCTTTATGTTGACTCCATTGACATTGGCAGCTGTTCCTAGAGACACATGCACTGCCTGCGGGAGAAGCATCGACATCGGAGCATCGAAGGACCCTGACACCAGTGCCTGCCCAGCCGATATCCCTATCTAGTGTCTTGGGGTCTGATGCACCTACAAAATCTAGAAGGGCATCGGTGCATCAGCACTCCCAATCCCCTCGAAGAAGGAGAGCGATCCAGGCAGAGATTCAGATGTACTTTGACTTCCTCTCTGAATTTGATTCAGAAGACTGAGTCACCAGCATGAAATCAGAGGACTTGTCAGAGGTCAGGTCCCCTGAGCTCCCATTGGACCCTTCTTTACATCATGAGCAGCGCAAGTCCCCTTCTGAGAACATGACCTTCCAAGACTTTGTAAGGGATATGGCCAAGGTCATTCCATTTTCTTTAGAGACTGAGGATGAGCCCAGGGCAGAAAAGTTGGAGATTCTGCAGTACTCCTCAGCCCCTAAGGAGGTGGCAACAGTGCCCATACACCGCATCCTGCAGAGGGTACAGATGAGAATATGGGAGAACCTCTTCATGGTACCTCCAGTTAGTAGAAAGCTTGACTCCGTGTATAGAGTTAGAAGGCTCCGGGTTCAAGAAGCCTCAGCTTCCTTACCATTCTTTGGTGGTCGTATCCACCCTAAAGAGAATCAAGAGCACCAAAAATCATTCCTCAGCACCCCCAGGGAGGGAGGCTCAGACATTGGACTTTTTAGAGAGAAGGTGTTTCCAGAGTTCCAAGCTTGTAGCCTGCGTGGCCTTTTACCAGCTCTACACAGGCATGTTCTTGAAAAACATCATGTGCAACTTAGCTAATCTGACTCGGTTCCTTCCTCCAGAGAAAATGGATCAGTATCATTCCCTAATGGCCCATGGCAAAGACTGCTTGAAATTCATGGTCCAAGCGATCTATGATATCTTTGAGATGGCATCCAGAAATGCTGCCATAGGTATTGGCACCTAAAAACTCGCCTGGCTCAATTCGTCAGACCTGAAACAGTCAGTGCAAAACAAGCTGGTGGATGTCCCATGCCACAGAGAGAATCTCTTCAGGGAACAGCTGAAGAGAAGACTAGCTATATTGAAAAGCAGTATGTTACTCTTACCAGGCTCTCCAGGTGCATATCTGAGCACACCTCCTATCATAGCAGGTACCAAGTTGGAAACCATAAAAAGACCTACATAGTAACATAGTAAGTGACGGCAGATAAAGACCAGCATGGTCCATCTAGTCTGCCCAGCAAGATGGCAAGAGTAGGTGCACCTGTCGCTCTGCGCAGGCCACCCCTCCCCATGTTTTTGTTTATGGGTGAACCCACCACTCCATGTAGGACACCCTTATTTGTTGAGATGCTAGATAGTTCAGAAGTTAGATGGTACCGTTTATTTTGCTTTTATCCTGTTGCTGTAAAGGGATCCACTGTGTTTGTCCCATGCCGTTTTGAATTCCATCACCGTGTTTGCCCCCACCACTTCCATCGGGAGGGCATTCCAAGCATCCACCACCCTTTCAGTGAAGAAATATTTCCTGACATTGCCTCTCAATTTACCACCTTGTAGCTTCATGTTATGCTCTCTAGTTTTACAGCTTCACCGTCTTTGGAAGAGGTTTGTTTGTTCATCATTTCTCTTTAAGTATTTGAAGGTCTGAATCATATCTCCCCTGTCCCTCCTCTCCTCCAAAGTGTACATATTTAGGTCTTCAAGTCTCTTCTCATAAGGCTTCTGACGCAGGCTCCAAATCATTTTGGTCGCCTTTCTCTGAACAGTTTCCAGTCTTTTTACATCTTTTGCAAGATATGGTCTCCAAAACTGAACACAGTATTCCAAGTGAGGCCTCACCAGTGACTTGTACAGTGGCATAAGTACCTCTTCCTTTCTGCTGGTAATCCCTCTTTGTATGTAGCCCAACATCCTCCTGGCTTTTGCCACCGCCTTGTCGCACTGTTTTGCCACCTTGAGATCATCAGAGATAATCACACCAAGGTCTTTCTCCTGAACTGTGCATACCAACCTCTCACCCCCTATCGTGTACTTTTCCCTTGGATTTCTGCTACTCAAGTGCATGACACTGCACTTTTTCACATTAAATTGTAGTTGCCAAGCATTAGACCAGTCTTCCAGCTTTTGTAGATCTTTCCTCATGTTAACCACTCCCTCGGGGGAGTCCACTCTGTTGCAATTTTTTGTGTCATCTGCAAAAAGACAGACTTTTCCATTCAGTCCTTCAGCAATATCACTCACAAATATATTGAACAGCGCCGGGCCCAGGACCGAACCCTGAGGCACCCCGCTAATCACCTTCCTCTCATCCCTCTCACAGGTATAAGTACTTTCCTGAGCACCAGACCTCCCAACTTAAGCAGGCCCTTCATTGTCAGCAGTGGCATGAGATTCCTCAAAAGGACCAGCCGGCTCCTTTTCCAAAACCTTGTGTGGGGTTTTGACTGGTTCCTGAGGAGCATAGCCAATCTTCCAATGACTGCAGTAGAAAACCCTTCAGTTGGGAGAAGGCTTGCTCTTTAGTGCAGAAAGGTGGCCCCTCATAACTTTAGACTCATGGGTTTGACAGATCAAAAGTGATTACCAACTACATTTATTGCAAATATCACCAAATTGCCCCTCAAGGGTGCATCATCTCGACCCTCTGCACCAGGAACTGCTTCAGAGAGAAATCACTATCCTCTTATTCGATCCTGCAATCGAGCTCATGCCACTAGAGCAAAGAGGTTGGGAGTTTTATTCCAAGGACTTCCTGAACCTCAGGAAAATGGAGGAATACCATCTCATCCTGAACCTAAGAGATTTGAACCTGTACTTGGAAAGCGAAAAGTTCAGAATGATTTCTCTAGGCACCCTGCTTCCTTACTGTCAAAAAGGAGATTGGCTGTGCTCCCTGGATCTGAAGGATGCCTATATTCACATATCTGCCAGGAGAGCAAAACACTCTGGCAGACAGACTGAGTCAAGTCCTCCAGCCACACAAGTGGATGCTGGACAGGGAAGTTGCTACTCACATCTTTTGAGAGTGGGCCACTCCCCTCAATAGATCTGTTCACCACCCTGCAGAATACTCTGATGCTTTCCTCCTTCAGTAGGAAGAGGGTCTTCTCTACACTTATCCTCCAATACCTCTCATTGGAAAGACCCTCTGGAAGTTCATAACAGATGGTGGCATGATGATTCTCATTTGCTCACTACTGGCCCAGACAGCTATGATTTCCTCTCCTGCTACAGCTCTCCATCTGATTTAATAATATAGGAGGGTTGGATGATATTGCACCCCCTACATCTGGTCCTTGGCCCTTACAGCATGGATATTGAGAGGCTAATGTTGTCTGAGCTTAACCTTCCGAATGATGTAACCAAAGTCCTTTTGGCCTCCAGGAGGGCCACTTTGAGAAAGTCTTACTCTTGCAAGGAGGCATGGAAGTGCAGTGGAGCCTCCCAATAGCTTCCAATAGAAGCTGAAGAGCATTCCTGGACAGGGCTGCATTGGGAACGTCACCCATATGTGAGGATTAATCCTGCTGTCCATGGGGAACACCTGCTATAGGTGATTAACTACCTTTTCTTTAAAAAAAAAAAGCTAAAAACCACAAAGGCAAACTCGCCTCCTCCCACGTCTGATCATTTTCATTAACAAAAAAAAGCAATCTGCTGTAAAATGGTTACAGCTCAGAAAAGGGTTATAATACCAGTGGGTAAAGGTGGAGACAAAAACAGGAATGGAATTCAGAAGAGCCTGGCATACCAGTTGCAAAGAAGGAAGGGGAAAGCTAGGGATCAACTGGAGTCTATGGAAAGCACATGGAAATAAACTGGGAAGACTAGATGGGCCCGAGGGTCCTTATCTACCATCATAGTCTATTTAATTGCCTTGGGTCATCAGAGAAAGGTTGACCCTTTTGTAACGTCCTTTAACTTCTGTCGCATTTTATTTGAGGCTTTGTCAATTTTCATCCCATAGCCAGGAATAGGCAATAGGATGTATATTATAAGATCTCCACCTGGCTCCTATGGCCAGGAGCTGTCCCAGAACCTACCATCTGAGCCACCATAGTATTCATGAAGAAGCCCTTCCTAAGAGCAGTCCTCAAGCTAGCATAGGAGATGATGGCAGTTAAAGAGCCATAGGCCTATCCATTCTGCCCAGTTGGTCCAGTCTGTGCTGCTAAGGATATAACCCAGCTGCTAGCCGGCGTGCTGGACTGCTTATTGCATCTCTCTCATATCAGAGTCGGGGGAGGGGGTTCAGTTCACTTTTCTTTGTATTCTAAGATTATTTTTTTATTCATTTCTGCCAGCACAAAAAAAAAAACAGGCAGAATGTTGTGTTCAGGGTTAAGAAACTCAGACCGGTTAAAACTGAGCATGGTGATTTAAAAGTAGGACTACCTGGCAAGGGGGGATGATAGTTCTGAAATGGATTCGCTAAATAGGGATGGAAAGTTGTGCCTGCCTCTGGTTTGAAATGGAACACTAAGCACTGCTGAGGCAGATTGAATCTTAGTCTCTGCTCCCATGTTTATTCTTTCTCTGGACAATGTAACAAAAGTTACGATGACATTTTACTGAGACATGGTATTACTATCTTTGTGTACTGTTCTAATAATTTAGCACATGTTTAGGGTATATTTTGAATACATTTAAGCATGTGCAAGGCCACTACCACTCCCAAGCCCTTTTGGTGCAAAGGCAGAATGTTACTATTATAACCGGACAAGAGGAACATTTCAGAACTGCTGGGAATATTCTACCAAGCAGCCGATCCGGTTGCCTTAACATCCTTGCCTGATTTGTAATTGGTTTTGACCATGGCTTAAATTTCTGGGTGAACAATCCAGTGTGGAGTTCTGATACTATTTTCCAGACTCAAGAGGCACAGCATCAGGAGTGTCCTGCCCAGGGCCGGCAAATATATTAGTGCTCCTTGCGCCTATTCTGATCCCCAATCTGTGCTCTCTCTACCCCCTACATTCTGATTCCCACTCCATTTATGCTCCTTCCCTTTTCCCTCTCTCCCCTAACCTAGCCCTCTCACCCTCGGTGGTAGGAAAAGAGGTGCCATCTTTCTGCCTTTTCATCCATTCCTGCCCCTTCTTGCTTATGGTCCTGCTGCCGGCAGCCTGAAGGGAAGGGGAGGGGGGAGAGGATGAGGATGAGTCTGGAGCAGACAAAGCCCATAAAAGTCACTCTACTTCCTAATCTAGTTCCTTCCTACTGTTGTTCCTCCCTCCCCTCCTGTCCTGGGGAGGGGATGATCCTGAAACAGAGTAAACACAAAAAAGGACTGAACCTGCAAAAGTTTGAAAGTTGTGAGTAGTGCCAATCCTCAAGGCTTCGGCTTATGTACCTTTACCTAGGATTAAATTTCTGGCAGAATGACCCAGAATGGCATTTTGTCACCTTTTTTCTAGGACTGGAAGAAATGGAGCAGAACTAGCAATGTAAATCAGTTCTGGCTCCCGCTGCAGAAATGGATCATGTCCAGCCTACCTATTCTCAAAGAGGGAGGAAGCAGAGCAGAACAAGAAGTACTAAAGCGCCTTACCCCGGGCCAGGAGCAGCCACACGGCAGCCCAATTGAAGCCATGAAGCAAAATAACCAAGGTAAAACAAGCATGGGGTGAATGCATGCCAGCCTGCCTGCATTTGCTGTTATGAGGTGTGTAAACCGCCTCACCCTGTAGCTGCTTATGGTCCTGGGTCCCACTGCCTGTTCCAAGGGGGGAGGGATGAAGGGTAAGAGTGAATAAGGGGATCAGAGGAAAGGGGAGAAGCGAGGTTAGGGGAAGAGTTAAAGAGTACATGAAAGGATCAGAAGTAGGGGAGGGAAACAGGAGGAACTGTTGGTAGTATGGGAGGAAAAATAGAGTGAGTGAGAGGATCAGAGAGTTTGTGGGATGTGTGAGGATCAGGGTGGGAAAGAGCAAACTACAAGTGAGATCTGAAGGGCTATGGGGTAAGAGGAGGTGTATGAGTAAGTGAGGACATAGGAAGGAAAGCACAAGGTGTTGATCTGTTCCTCCCCTTCTGAGGAGGCAAAACAAACAGGCCATATACTCGAATGCTGGGCTTCCGCACCTGAGAAGACTGGACAGTGTAGCCCAGCCCAGCCCATCACTTCAGAGAAGGCCCATGCCTTACTGGAGGAGGAGGAGTTAGCTGGAAAGGATAAGCTTCCAGACACAGGGAATTATTGACCACAGGGGAGGACAATTGAAGCACCACCAGGGACTGGGGAGCTGAGACTTGGGGACTCCAGGACCACTAGGGTATGGAAGAGGGCACGTGTGTGTGCGCACGTGTGAGAGAGAGTGTTCATGAATACGTGTGTGTGCCTGTATGTATATTTGGGAGCGAGAGTTCAAACCCAACCCTTCCTCTCCCTTCCCTGCTCCACATTTCTATTTCCCTTTTGTTTACAAATAAAGCTCTGGTTTTGAGAAGAGGGAAAATTGCACATTTTATGAATGAGTCTGGTCACTATTCTTGGTTTGAGTGCAGAGGATCTTGTCATTTTATTAGGTTGGTAAACATGGGGGGGCAGGAGGAGCATGTGTTTAAAACTGTATTAAAGCTACCTACTATAAAGGAAAGCAGAGTAGTTAATGTCGTCTTCTTAAAATAAGAAAAAGAACCCTCCCTGAATAAAACCACAGGTCCTCTGTTGCATTAAGTCAAATGCCAACATTCTTAAAACCATAACACGGTCTCTTACAACAAGAAATCTATTGTGACCTCGGGAATTCCCAATGGAATATGGAAGTAAGGTTTATACTGAAAGGATCGGGTGTGCACAAAGATATTCCTGGTCCTCCCAATTATACACACACCTCCTATCTTGAGCACACAAAAGTTGCATACTGGAAGCAAGTTATTGTGAATCCCTAGAAAGAGTAAACAATTTTGATTTTTGTGGTGCTGTACCAAATGCACTAGTACAGCTAAGTGCAAGGACTGGGTACTAGTCTAGAAGGAGACGGTTGTCCAGAGCTGAAAGGTTTTGATGTTGAGCACAATCTAAACAACAAAAGGGGCATTGAATTAAATGTCTACTGTAATCTTTTAATATAGCCAAAACTTCAACTGGATATTTAGTCTTTTACCTAATAGCTTTTATGTTCTGCGTGCCATATAGCATGTAAAGGACACTATTTGGTGCATTCCTAAATAAGTGCAGCAAAACCCCTGTGCTTAACTCCCTGACAGAGGGAAGGATCATGGGCTAGCACAGGGGATTTTAAAGGCACAGCGCAGTTAAAGTAAGCCTCTCCCATCTGTTGCACTTTAATCAAAAAGAAAAGCAGAATGTCACTCACCCCGTCATCAAAACAGAGCGAAGCTGTGATCTTTTCAGAGTGGAGGAGTAGCCTAATGGTTAGAGCAGTGAGCTCAGAACCAGCAAAACCCAGTTCAAATCTCATTGCTGCTCTTTCTGATCTTGGACACGTCACCTAACACTCTCTTGGCCTAACGTACAACCATAGATTGTAAGCCCCCCATGGGCTAGGAAAATACCTGCTGTATCCCTTCCATGATGTTTCAGATGTACATTACAAGAGAAACTATTGCCCTAGGGCAGTGTCACATCTGCAGGTTTAAAGGGATTTCACTTTTGGTCCATAATGAATAGGCTTTTGCTTCAAGAGGACTTCCCTTCTATAAAGTTTAAAGGACTGAATCAGATAGTGAGAAATCCTCAGAGGCATTCCTTAGTATCACGTCCCCAGAAGGTTCATACCCATAGAAGAAGGCATTGCAGCCAAAGTATGGTGTGGCTTCTACTCTTACAGATGATCAACTGTTAAATAAATACACAGTTCACAAGGGAAATTCCTTCCAAAATCTATCAATCAATCAAATGTACAGAAACAGGGAAGAGGGTGTACCTACCCGCTGGAAATTTTGGTGCATCAGACTTCCAGGAGAGTACGGGAGAGAAAGCAAGTGTCTTCTCCCCCACACTGCTTTGCTGTACTAAGTGGTTTAAAGATGGTTAACCCCCCCCCCCCCCTCCGCCTTTTAATATTAATGCTTCAAAAGGAAGCATCAGGGTAGAATTTGGTGATTTCTGTTTTTGGCGTCTGATAACAGTTTGCCATTGGTGCACACCCTCCACCTCTTCTGTGTCACTGTTGACAACATCAATTTGGAGCATATGGAATCTCAAAGGGGACATTTTTAACTGATGACAACATGGATCATTTGGATTACATCATTTCTGGAATCTTACACACTATAGCTCTTTTCTCGTAGATACCAAAGCCAGTGTCGAGTTCTAACTTCCCTTTAAAACCTTTTGTGCATTGGTTAGTCTGGGGTGCCGATACTGCATTGGCCCCCTTTCCCCAACTATCAGTATAATCTCTTGACCTCTTTACCTGATCTCAAATCAAACAGTCAAACTACACCTAAGGTTTTGTGAAAAACAAACTTTTCTCTACTGTCTAAGAGATACTAAACCAAATTTCACCTGCATTAAGACCACCACACCTCACCTGAAGTATGGTCTTGGCAGAAGAAATTGTTTATGCAAGTGCTGTGGTAAAAGCAGATTTGAATCTTGTTGTCTTAGATCTCTGAATTCTGACATACAGACCATTGCTTTGCCGACAGAGGCGTGGTGGTCTTTGCATAAGCTCCATCGTTGATTGGTGCTGCCATATGCAACACCTTTGATTGTCTTTCCATTTCTTCACCTTTTCCATCCTTGCAGCATGTTGAAGCACATGGATCATGCAGAGGATCGTATCCATTGAGCCAAACACAGCAAAGTCCCTTATGGTGGCCACAGTTTGTCATCTTGTTCAGTTATACAGTACTGTACCATTTTACTCTAGGCTGGCTGAAAAATCTTTTCTTTCAGCATAAGTTTCATTTAAGCTAAAACTTAAAGCACCTATGACTTTTCAATTCATATGTACTACGCACTATAGTACAAAAGGAGATGTGTCTTGCAGGGTAAGATATCATTCTCTGTCCGGAACAGGCTAAGAGCACAGTAGAGGCAATGCTCGCAGGCCCTCATGATGAGGAAGACATGTTCTGATCAACAGTTCTACTGACCAGCCCTCTGGGCTTGCTTGTCCCCCAGTCCTAGATGGAGCTAAAACTAGGTTCATCAGTCAAAGCGCTGCTCATATGACCACCCTGCACTGTAACTAGAAGATTTAAGGGGATACCTAGAAGCCACAAAAGATCTTTGCCTTATGGCAGCAAGTGGGTTGGAAGCTGCTCAGTGAGCTGGAAGTCCAGGAGCTGTAAGCGATAGGTGGCCTAGTGTCATTTTCTACATGTTGAGCAGCCAGATCCTGGCAGTCTTGTGCCTGTGATTTTGCCAGACTACATGACATAACAAGCTGTAGTACCATCACATCTGTTTACTTACATTTCTTGGGTCTGGCTTTGTAGATGTAAATGACAAACACAGGTGAGTTGCACCCACACCCTGAAAATGGAAGAGAATAATGGTAACAAGCACCTGAACCATATCTGTCTAGAGTCTATTAAACAGCATGAAATAAATGCTTAAAAGAATGACAACATTTGGGGGAGCGGGAACATTTTCATACTGACCATTTCCTCCCTATGTAGTCAACACTTATGAGCGAGTCTCAACCATCATGAGTTTAGACACTTTGAAAATAAAGTCTTCAATTTTTAAACTATTTTGCAGTAAGTGCTGTTCTTTTGCTGAAACAGAATTTCCACAGACATAGTTGCAAGGACTTCATTTCCTAGCCTTAGGGGGGCTCAGGTTCCTTCTGACAATGCATAACAATGGGTTTTTAATATTTTGGCACCTATTATTTCAGAGAGAACCCTACTACTAACAAAATGAAGACTGTGATCTTCCAGAAGGTGTCAATATGTGTCATAAGCTCTTTGAACAAGTCCATTGATACAGTGAAGCTCAACATTCTCAGTAGCTTGGTCTACAATGTCTAATGTCATGTGCAATGTGTTCTGAAGGGGAATCACTCCAAAGGACAGAAGGATATCTTCTATTTTCCCAAGACAATTTTGTAGGATTCAGGAGAGAGGACCTCCATTGAAAATAATGGAAACGCCTTGGTAGATGCAGGGTTCTTGATGATTGATTAATTGTCTCCTGGTATTTTTAGTGAACTCTCAGGCTAAAAGATTATGTTTTTTTATTTTAAAAAGGAGGATGGTCCATGTCATCTAGCCAGGAAGCTGGGCTGGTTGGAAAGTCTGGATAACCAACACTACTTCCTGTAGAGATATCTGAAGTTGGTCCCCCTGCCATCACTCTTAATGTCTGTCTTATTCCCTGCCCTGCATGTGCTGTAATTCCTAAATTGCCGTCCATTGTATAAGTCAGCCCATTGAGCAACGGAGTATGGGAAGGGAGGGATGATATAGAGGAGGGAGATTGGGGAATCCCATAGGGGCTTCCATCCCTCAAGTCTTGATAGGATTGCCCTGTCCCATCTATGGAGAAGCTGCCATTGACAAGCTGTCCACCAGCGACATCACCAACACTGTTGTAAACTCCATTAGTGTGACCAAGTTCAGACACAATGTGGTCCTCTGTGGGCAAAAAGAAAAATAGATTTGGTTATGTGCATCAAGCATTAGACAACCTTTTATAAGTCATAACTTAATGTATAGTCCAGTCTAAGAAATTGCAATGGCAAGTGAATCATTGCACAGAGCAGTTTATGAATGATTAATCAACAAGTTATCTCCTGAGAAAGAAACCATTTCAAGCAAATGGTTCAGATCATCATCCCAGAAAATAAATTCTTTGTTTAACATACCAAGATCCTTATATTTCTCAGTATAAGCAATGATCCAACAATCCAGGACTTGAACGTGGGGGAAAAATTACCCCATCCCCCAATCCCTTCTCTCTATAACCTTGTATCTCTACAAGGCCCCCCCCCCCCCAAATCCCTTATTCAAAAGCCAAGTACCCCTTTAAATCCTAGTGAGTGGGATATTCAGCAGCACAAAGGAATAGCCTCTTCCTAATGCCGATGCACCTCCCATTGCTAACCACATGCCATCAGGGTGTTCTGGGAGCAACACTCGAACTAATTGGTCAATGGCACTATTGAGCCACTGGCCAGTTAACTTAAACCGACTAAAGTTAGGCACAAAAAAAGTCAGCTTGAACTTTAGATAGTTTAGCTATTGGGCCAGTGGCTGAATATCGTCACTGCCCAGTTAGCTAAAACACTAACCAGGCAAGCCAGATATGACCCTAACCCTAATGAGCACTGCCTGTTGCTATTGAATATTGGCCCCTATATGTACAACATTATTTTAATAGTAGTGAGAGGGCTGCATAATATAATACTTATTGGTGAATTCCTAAGACCATATCATTTATTATAAATACTACACTTTGTACATTCTTGGGGAATGTTGCTTGCCTTGGGTGAATTCTTTATCAGAGTGCCCGAAACCACACAAAGCCCTTGTAGTGCAGTAAAAATCCAGAAACTGACTGCAAGTGACTGAGCACTCAGAATGGAGAAATTTACCCAAGTCAGTACTCCGCGTCTCACCTCGGAAGCTCAGCTCACTGTCGCTGACCCCACAGTCCTCTGCAGAGCTCTCTTTCTCATGTTTGCTCCCTCCACGGTTCCTTTTCACGCTCTTGTAAAAATGGCCCCAGCGGTGCCGACCGGCATCTTTTTTCAAACGTTTTTCTTTGGCTCGCCGGTTCTGAAACCAGACCTGTAATTCCAAATACACAAGTCTAAAGAGTTTGCATTTAAAAGTATGTGCTGGAGGGGGACAGAAGCAGCAACTAATAAAATGATGAAACTGTCACACAGCACCAGACCCCTAAGGCAACTGCTACGTCATCGTTTGTGGCCACTGCCGCAGGCCTTGGAGAGGACCAGCAGTGGAGGCAACGGGGGTGGCAGGATCAAGAGCCCACCTAAGGCACCTCCAGTCCTTGAACCAGCCTTACCTGCCCCCTTGCAGGTAGCTCGCAGCCCCACGCTAGTAATGCGGCCCACACTCATGTTACCAATTCAGGGCTTAGTAAATATGCCCCTCTGTACAATATTGCTTAAAAAAACATGATTTAGTAGCTTTCCCAAATGAAGATAATCCCTTTGAAGGCAAACCTCATTTGGACCATAATTTCACAACTTAGGGGCAATGATGGAAAAAGATTGTTTCCTGATCAACACCAGAGAGCGGATGCTAAGAAGATGAAATGAATCAAGCAATCTGAAAAGGCAGCGCAAATAATGTTTTTGGAGGATGACAGAAAGAGCGACCCACACACAAATGCAGCAAGTTCTATTGAGAGACGAGTGGACAGTTTTTGAAGGAACCTAGCTGGATAAGTATGGAGTGAGCTGGCATGACCCTGGGGTGAAATTGCTAACTTGTTCTGCTGCATTGCCTAGTGAATTGTAGCTGTATTGCAAAAAGGATATTTCTGCAGTTATAGGTTGTTTTTTTCCTTCTCCTCTAGCCTTCAGGTTCAAAGAGGAAGGCAAGTTCTTTGAAGTCACTGTCCTTCTCAGGTGTTAGATCCCTCTCTTCCCACCCCAGCTGCCCATGTGAGAATTCTTGCTAAATAGGGAAACTCACCAATTAGCTTGTTTGGAAAGATAACAGATTTTTTATTGGTTCTTAGGGAAAAATCTAGGACGTAAACAGTTCCACATTTAGATATCTACTAAAAGTAAATAATTTGATATTTTTGAAGGAGTTTGGATTAGAGAATTTAAATGAATATTAAACAATATACTTCACAATCATAATATCAGAATTTAGTAGTGTAAAATAGCTGTTTAGCAAGCTAGTACTACCCACAGGTACATATAACAGAGCTGTTAGAACACACATAAAAGAGGCTAGCTGCTTTTTCTCTGAGAAACAATTAGGGACTTTGGTAGGTCTTAATCAATCATTTCCTTCAACAGGTATCACAGCTCTAACAACTGAACTATGGCTGAAAAGAATTGTGTTGCCAAAGCTGTTGTCCCCATTACAGCTTCTGCCTCTGTCCAGATGGACAGCCCAATCCCAGTCAAGGAACGAGTTCCATGTGCACGTTGCCTGCAAGTTGAAGCCCTCATGAAACAAATGCAGGAGCTGAGAGAAGAGGTGGCGAGGCTGAGAAGCATCCATGACAGCGAGAAATACATTGATGAGATGGTTCTTGAGGCATCCAAGCTCTCTGACAGAGATGAAGATGGTATGCTACACAATGAAGAAAGTTGGACATGAGTCACCAGAGCCTGCAGAATCAGCAATCCAGCTCCTCCAGCCCTTAAACTGAAAAGGCAGTTTGCAGCACTGGAAGTGGAGGAGATGAAAACATCCCAGGACCGGGAAGAACCAGAGCTCAAGCACCACAAAACTGAAGAATCAGTGACCACAAGGAAGTGAAGGGTAGTGGTGCTTTTTGATTCTCTTCTGAAGGGTACTGAGGTGTCCATCTACTGAAGAGAGGGTTGTGCTCTATGTTAGAGAGGGCATTGAATCACATAGGATTACAATTTTTCAGGAAAAAAAATACACTGTAGAATCTCTGTAGATAGAAATTCCATGTAAAAAGGGGAAGGTAATGGCAGTAGGGGGGTATACTACCGCCCACCTGGCCAGAATCAACAGATGGCTGATAAAATGTTAAAAGAAATCAGGGAAGCTAACAAAACTTAGAACACAGTAATAAGGAGTGATTTCTTTATCCCAGTATCAACTGGGTCAGTGTCATGGCAGGACA
The DNA here is from genome assembly GCA_033557465.1 of Ichthyophis bannanicus. NCBI lineage: Eukaryota > Metazoa > Chordata > Amphibia > Gymnophiona > Ichthyophiidae > Ichthyophis > Ichthyophis bannanicus. Next base: position 149,347,286 of record CM066040.1, on the reverse strand, counting down.
TGTTAGGGAGATAAAGTTTCTAGATGAAATAAATGACGGCTTCTTGGAGCAGCTAGTTCATGAACCGACCAGAGGAGAAGCCTTCCCCCATTGCGCAAAGGTGACATCATATGCCCCTCTGGCTTTAAATTGTACAGCCTTGCGGCATTTATATTTTCTGTGCATTTGTTTGACTATCCGTTTGCTGCTCTTTCTGTACTGACGCCTGTTCTACTTTTTTCCAGTTGCTATCCCACAGTGTTGCTATCCACTCTGGGCGGTTCCAGTCTGCCTAGGCTCAACATGCCATTGCAGAAAGGTGACATCATACGCCCCATGGCTTTAAATTGCACAGACCCATGGCGTTTCTGCCATGGCAGCAAGACATCCTCCTTGGGTGAGCTCCTTGGGGTGACTCCAGGGCACTTTAGATCTCAGACTTCTTGTTTGGTGGACACTGCTAGTCGGGCCTTTAAACTCCCCTTTGACATTGGTGCCCACTGACGGCTGTATCATCTCGCAACACATGCAGTCCCACCAGAATATCACTGTGCGTTGGGGCTACCATCCAGTTCTAAGGAGAGGTCCAGGTAGGCGTGATGAGGTGAGACATTTAGTTTTTTGTACCCCAGCTGTTGTACTAACTACAACTGATACACAAGCTACCCACAACTTAGTGGCTGCTAGCATTGACCTACTGAATGTACGTGCCCTTTGCTCAAAAACTGCTTTTGTCCACGACATTATTATGGAGCTGGACTTCTAACTGCTTTTTTTGACGGAAACCTGGCTATATACTGGGGAAGACTGTTACCTCTTACAGGCTCTCCCTCCTTGCTATTCTTTTGTATCCCATTCACGTCTGGAAAGAAAAGGGGGAGGACTAGCAATCATTTTTTTCATCGCATGCCTTACTCATGAAATGTGATTCCTCTTTTCTTTCCTATCCAGAAGTCCTACTTGCTAAATTAGATCTACTTTCACTATGTATACATTACTGGTTTACTGTCCTCCTCAAATGCCGTTTGCATCCTGGGGCCTGTTTTACTCTATGCTCTCAGATGCATATGCTCGGTTTCCCAACCTCCTGGGGGATTTCAACATTCACATCAGCAATCCCATCCAATTAAGGAACTCATTCCTCATGGACTATGTCTCAAGTCTTGACCTTGAGCAGCTTGTGCATGTCCTGACTCAAAGGTGGACATACTCTTGACTTTTCCACTGAAGCATTTTCCAATCTTTTTAACCCTGTTCAGGCCACCCCATGATCTTGAACTGATCACAATCTAGTCATATTACAAATTCAAGGTCTCTCACCTCATGAACCCTTGGGTTCATTCACAAAGTAGATGAGATCCCTCCATCAGGTGGAGACTGATGCACTACCTTCAGTCACTGACTTGTTCCTCTGAGGATAACTCTTCATTATTGGTGTCTGATAAAGTTACGACTTGGAACTCCTCGCATCATTTTACGCAGACAAATTGGCCCCTCCATCGTATTACTTGCAACCCCAAACATTACCATCCTTGGTACCAGGCTTGAAGCTCCTTAAATGCCAGGTCCAAAAGGCTGAATGCTTTTGGAAAAAGCACCAAAACCCTGCTGCACTAGCTCATTGCAAAAATAAGCATAATCAATATAAGGCACAAATCAAACTGGCAAAGAGATCCTTCTATGCTTTAGTTATTAAGAATGGCATAAATGGGTCCAAATTGTGTCATCTGTGTCCCCCAGTGTCCAGTCGTCCTTTAAAAACCTCTCCCCTTTAGCAGTGGAGAAACTGTGACTTGGCCTTTATCCTACCCTTTGTGCCCTGGGCCCCATCCCATCATCCTGGATCAAACACCAGAATTTAGACCTAATACACCTGCTTTAACCTATCACTAAGCAGAGTCTAGCAACTGCTTATTTACCTCCAGCTTTAAAACAAACTTTGATTCGACCAATTTTGAAAAAGTCCAGCCTTGACATCTCTATACCCTCCAATTACCATCCAATTTCTAATCTCCCATTCCTGACAAAAATCATTGAGAAAGCGGTACTCCTCCAGCTTATAGACTTTATTACAAAAAAGAAAGTTCTCCATCCAAGACAGTCTGGGTTCTGTCGTAACAATAATACAGAGACAGCTGCCACTGCTCTATTGAGTGAGCTACATAGCAACTTACTGTAGATGCCCATAAAACTGCTGTAATCATCTCCCTAGAACTCACCATGATGTTTAATGTTATCAACCACCATCTGCTACTTCAATGTTTGTCAGATAGTGGCATTTCGGATTCCATACTCAACTGGTTTTCACCATTTCTTCAAGGTCGTACATTTCAAGCTCAATCTAGTCATAATTCCTTATCAGCCATAGCTAGTCTGCCATGTGGCGTGCCACAGGGTCCAGTTCTTTCCCCCAACCCTTTTTAACATATTCCTAGCTTCAATCTTGACCCTGATCCAGGGGCATGCCATTAGCTCTATTATGCGGACAACATACTTTTGGTGCACTATTCCACTTGGTCTGCCTCTTCCGATCTGTCGTCATTAAAGGAGTGTTTAGATTCTGTAGTGAACTGGTTAGACTCACACTACCTTTGATTAAACCCAGATAAATCCCGACTCTTTGGATCACTAAGAGCTCCTCCACTCCTGCTCAGAGCCCAATGATCAAAGTTTTCCCTGTCCCTGTCATCACTTCCTTCACGCACTTAGGCATAATTTTCAATGCGCAGCTGTCCAATGACCAACAAGTGGCAGCAACAGTTTGATCCTCATTCCTTTGGTTACACAAAATTCACTCAATTCGATCTCTGCATACTACTGATGCTTTTAATTCTCTCATTCACTCCTTCGTCATATCTCGCATTAACTATTGTAACACCATTTACTGTGGTATTCGCTCCATGAACTTGAAAAAACTACAACTTGTAGAAAACACAGCAATTTGGTTACAAGCATATGCTTCATGGTATGACCATGTCTCTCCGTTATTTATTGGTTACCATTGGCTCCCCCTTCCCTGCAGCTTTCACTTTCAAGTCCTTGTATTAGCTCATATGGCCTTTCACACGGGCTTCTCTCTTTACCTCTCCGCACTACTGACTCCATATTGTCCCCCATGAGTGCTCCGATCTCAGAATGCAAACGGCCTTGTCATTCCTTCTGTTCACATGGAAGCATCTCGACATACGGCTTTCTATTGCTTGGCCCCTTTTCTTTGGACTTCTCTTCCCCTCCTCATCCCCCCACATACACGCCAAGTCTTCTCTTAAAAAAGTTTAAGATATTGCTGAAAACCTATTATTTTCAGGCAGCCTTTTGGGACTGCCCTGCCTAGAGTGGGAGGCCACTTCTACTGTCTTTATGCTCATCTTTCTTTCCTGTCTGAAACTGGTGGTCCTCTTATTTATTTATTTTAATTACTAAACACTGCTTGGATGCTACCTGGTCAGAGCAGTATAGCACGTTTTATTAATAATTCTGCACACAATAATTCAGAATTTTGTACTTTGATGATATTATTTTTGTCTGCATTGTATTTTAAATTAAGAATCACTCAAGCGCAATATGCTTTGTTATTTTGATAAACCAAACATGCAGAAGGTTGCATAATTAAGACCTTTTCAGTTAAATAAATAAATAAATAAAACATCATTTTGAATTTTGTGAGCAGAATTCCAGCAGGAGTAGTAGGTGTAAATTTGTGCATCAGTATTTGTGCCTTTCTGGGGTTAGTTCTGGGAGCCTAGTTTATTTATTTATTTAGACAGTTTTGTATACCGCCTTATCCTTCAATCAAAGTTTATAAAGAGAGATAGGTGCCTATGTTCTCTTTATAGAAGAGGCATAAAATAGATAGCTGTTTGGCCTTCTCACATGGGTACCCTGCTATAAAATCAGGTCCATACAGTATACTGATACTTTAGCCAGATTACCAAGAGGTATTCCTGTGGTGGAGGAGATTGATGGAGTAAGTTATGCATGTGGAATTTGGGGGCACTTTTATGCCCATATATGTGTGAGCAAATGTTCAAAGAGAAATCCCCCAGTTAGCTATGCAGCTTAGCAAAAACCAGTCCTTTAATATAGTATATGTTATTGTGCATGAAATGAATATCAGGATTTGGATTTTAGATTTAATTAAGAACATAAGAACTGCCATACTGGGTCAGACCAAAGGTCCATCAAGCCCAGTATCCTGTTTCCAACAGTGGCCAATTCAGGTCACAAGTACCTGACAAATCCAAAAAGTAGCCAATTATTCACTTTTTCCAAATCCCAGAGGAAGGTGAGTTACAATTCAGGTGCATGAGTTATTTCCTTGTCCCAGGGAGTCTCACAATCTAAGTCCGACCTGAGGCAATGGAGAGTGCAGCAATTTGCCCAAGGTCACAACGAGAGCCAGTGGGAGAAGCAGGATTGGAACCCTGGCTCCTCTGGCTCTTCCGGTTCGATGGGAATGGGATTGTGACTTGCTGCGCGTCTCATGTATCATACAGTATTTGTCCATCAGCTCGGTTTTGCCTGCTGACCAGAGGTGTGCTCACTTACTGTGAGTGTGAGGCTATGACACTAGAAGGGAGAGCACGTCAGAGCACTAACTTACCTGCACTACCCTCATATCCAGTCCTGTCTCGGAGGAAAGCTGCTCCCTGACGTGCCGAGCTGGTTTGGGGGAGTTCTTGTAGGCATTCTTTAATGTTTCCAACTGTTTGGCAGTGATGGTGGTCCTGGGTCTCTTGGCCCCTGCCTCTGAGTCATCTAAAATAGAAGCAGCTTTTTCTTACTTCAAGAAAGCAGTCACGATAAACAAAATTCTGACACAATCCTGGATGCTAAGAGTCTGGGAATTTTGAGGCATTCCAAAATCATTCTTGCAAAACAAACCCCAGCTGCTGACGAATGCATTTCAGTTGCTTGAGCTGTTACTGCACTGCTAACTTTCACAACTACATGAGTGCAGGGCAGTGTAGGCTCTCTCAACGAATCCCAGGCCAAAAGTACCATATCGGATTTCAGCAAGTCTCTCTTCAACTCTGTGCTGTGCCAGCTTCCCCAGAAAATGTCACTGTAACCCAAAGGCAATGTCCCCGTAATGTGTAGCATGGGCTTCCTCTCTGTCCTACCTGCTGCTCACCCTCCTCTTTCTCCAGCTTCATCTGTGCTTTTATGTGAATTCACTATATTTGAGGTCTCCTCATACTGCTACTATGCAATGTCAGTATGGTACATGGTTTAAGCACTTGATATACTGCCTCTTACTGTGTGTAATCAGAGCAGTTTACAGATATATGCTAACAGGCACTTTTTATTCCTTTGTCCTTGCAGGGCTCTCAATCTAAGTGTACCTGAGGCAATGGAGGGTTAAGTGGCTTGCCCAAGGCCACAAGGACCCCAGTCCCTCCGGCCTGAGGTTACTTGTCCCTACATGGGAATTGAACCCCTGGCCCTCCAGCCTGAGGTAACCTGTCCCAACCACTGAGCCACTCTTCCCTCATGAATTCTCAAACCAATCCTTGGAATAAACCTAGCCAATCAGATTTTCAGGATGACCACAATGAATATGCATGAGAGACATCTGCACGCACTGCTTCCTTTTATACAAATCTTTCTCCTGCATAGCCATTGTGGTTATCCTAAAACTCGACTGCCTAGGTGTGTCCGAGGACTGGCTTGAGAACCATCTCACTCAACTTCGGTGCATTGCCGACATTCTCACATTGTCCAACTTTGTGCACATCTACGTTCCTCTATCCATTTCATGATCCATTTGTGCTGTTCTTGCCTATATGTACAAGTTGGATCCATGTGTGTTTGAGGTCATTTGTGCAACTCGCCAACATGGTTGTTCTCATGAAAAAAAAACAAGCAGGAAACTGTTTTTGATTTATGCAGAATTGGTGTTTTCTGTTTGTGAAAACTTACAAACTCTATCCCTGGAAACCATGTTGTAAGTTTTCTTTCAATTAAGTCAGCTAGACGTTCAGATCAAGAACAACGGAGCCTGCTAGAAATGCACAAGGATTTGTAAATATGTCTGAGCTGCCAGCATCAATACGGAGAAGAGAGACATTGTCTTCTCAGCAACAGTGCAAACAGACATTCAGTCACTGGAAGAGACCTGACTGAGCTCAAAAAGAATGCTCATTTAAGAGCACTCTGTCTTTATCAATGTAGAATCCATCATGGACCACTTTAATCACAAGGCGTTTGCAAGGTTCTAGAATTTGACTAGAGTTTTCAAAGCAATAGTTACCTTTTCCTACCTGCCTCCAATTCTGACCTCAAAACTCTGCTGGTTATGAGACCTCAGTTCTACTGTTATGTGCGAATTTCACTAGGTAATTTATCTCCGTTTTCCATATCCTCTTCTTCCTACCAAACCATCCGCAATTGGTTGGAAAATAATACGAAGGAGTATCTCCAGCATTCATACATATATAGAAAGCTGGAAGGGAATTCTGTCTCAATGCTCATTCTACTTGCATCTATCATCATAATCCCTTTAATTTTTCAGTACCTTTTTTGAGTTTCTGTGCCAGATGCTGGATTTGGAGACTTATACCATAGCAAAAGAGCCCAGTATTATTCAAAGGAAAAAACCACCATTACGTGTCACTAATAAATTTTTGTCGGAAAGGCCGTCAAAGTGTAGAGGACTTGCCCTCACACCACTGCGGTCCATCCATTTTATTAGAAAACCTTAAAAAGCGGCAAGTCCTTTACACTTTGACGGCCTTTCCGACAAAAATTTATTTGTGACAGGTAATGGTGGTTTTTTCCTTTGAATAATACTGGGCTCTTTTGCTGTGGTATATATTTTCAGACCTGGTTGGGGATTTGGATTTGGATTTGGAGACTTGTCAATGGTGAGAATTAAAGAAATTTCTATTCTTGAAAGAGAGTAGCCTAACCTTCAGTTGTTGCCATGAACTGCAACAGGCCCATGGACGACGTGTGTATATGGTCCAACCCTTTCTTGCTAAGATGGATAAGATCAACAGATGAAACACTGGGACCTCTGTACTAAAGTGTAACACAAGCCTTAATGCATGCTAATACCTGCTTTACTAAACACAAGTGGTGAATGTGCTCTCATAGTCCTTTTAATGTGCGTAAACTAAGCAGAACATATGCTAAAAAATGAGATGTAAAAATATACTAAAGAGCTCATTAACTACCGGTGCAATGAAAAATTACACATGTTTAAAGGCGTAAAATGTAACAGTGCCTTGCCATCCTCATTAGCGTGTTCTTTTACAGGCATCTGCATTAATTACATTTAGCAAAGACACATATTTTGCTAATCCCAGCACGTGAATAGCATTTGCATATCATAATTATTATCCATTAACATGCACATTAAATATTGCATTACTGTGTGCTAATGGTCCATGTTTAGTACGTTGGCCCTTGTGAAGAGAACCTTCTAGAAGATTGTCTTTATTGGCAGGAGTAGTCTCAGATTTAACTGGCTAGAGAGCCAAGTGTTTCAAGCCTAAAAAAACCCCACCTTTCTCCCACTTGCTTTAGGGCCATCTTCCAAAGCTTCTTTAAAAAGGCATTATCCTGGCACTCCGTCTCAATACCCCTACCCCTATTTCCTAGTTGCCAGGGATGCTCTCTTGGTATTCAAGAGTTCCAATGGAGGACGTCTGTCCTCACCTTCAAGTTCTGCCTATGAGCACCGAAATTTTCAATCTGGCCCTGGGCAGGAGAGAAGACGTATGTGAGCAATTTTGAAAGCCTTAGGATTTCTGCTTTAGAACAATGTAGAAAGTTGCATATATAATGGGCTCGATATTCAAAGCGATGAACACAGTCAATTGTGGTCAACGGGATATTCAGCGGCACTAATACAGTGAGCAGAGCTGAATATCCACGGGTGCCGCCACCGGGCGCCTCGATGCTAACCACTTAGCATTGGGACGTTCTGGAGGTATTTCATGGGCGGTACCTGGGGATAACTGGGCAGCAGTAATATTCAACTGCTGCCCCGTTATCCCTTGGCGGTGAGAGTTAGGCACAGAAAAGGCCGTCCTACCTTTTGCTGCCGAAGCTAACTGGACAACGGTGGAATATCGCTGCCACCCGGTTAGCTTCCCATTTTGCGGTCCGACCCAGATAGTCAATGCCGGTGGCTGGATATGGTCCCAGCATTGACTATCTGGGTTTAGAGCTCAGTGGTAGCCACCGCCATTGAATATTGCGCCCTCTATCTTCAAGAGGAGATTACCACAAGGGCCAACGCACTAACCTTCTTATCCTGAGCAGCTGCCACCGTTCTGTCCCGTCCCTTCTATCTGCCTCATGATTAGACGTGATACTTACCATTCTGCTTGGCCGTCTCATAGTCTTCCTTGCAGACCAGCCGCCCATCCTCCATGAGGTAGAACTCATCACCTGTGGCCAGCTGACGGCTGCAAATGATGCAAGCGAAGCAGTGGAGATGATAGACAAAGTCCTGGGCTTTCCGAACCACCTGGGTTGGGGGAATTCCCTGCTGACAGGCTGTGCATTTTGTGCCAAACCGCCTGAAATAAAGCAAAGTAAATGCTCTGACACCGAAAAAAAGATGCTCCATCCACTCCTTGTTCCTCGGCACAAGAAGGCTTGCAGTGGTATTACTAGAAGGCCGGGAAGAAAATCATTCAAGACATGTCAAATCAGTCCTGGTGTATAATCCACAGACTAGCACAGTCTGGTGTTTGCATCTTAGTCAATCTCAAAAAACTACATGTTCCAGCATGCACTAGAAAACCAGTATCAAATTAATCTCTCTTTAACTCCCCCAGCTGTGGGTAATCCAAACAATAAGTATGAATCCTGATTTGAGAGAGAGAAATACATTGTGAGAAAAAAATCAGAACACACCTTAGGACACAGGCGATCTCCCAAAGAATGAAGATCGGTCGATGTCACTGCCTGGATAAAACCTTCATTCTAAAGCTCATTTTAGCAGTGGCTGAAAGAACTGGGGAGGTCCAGTGCATGGCAGGCCCATACTTCATCTACATTAATACCAAATTAATTAATTACTATCACCACTATCATGATTGATACCAATTAACTCATCTTGATAGCGTTCTTATGGGGAAATAATGATACCTGGCTTTGTTTGAGGGAGTGGGGGGAAGGGGGGGGAGTGGAGAGTAAGAGACTGTTTTCAGGTATATGAATAACTGTGTGATAGTGTAAATGTGTGTGTGTGTATAGGAGTGAATTCTTTAGTGAATGTTGGGGTCAGTTGGCAAAGATTTGCATAGAGCTGCAAAACTGGTAGTGTGTTGCATGTGGTATAAATTTTGCATTTCTGCAAAATTGCCATTTCTAAATTATTTATTTTTATTTTATTTTGTGACATTTGCTATACTGCAAGTCAGGACTGTGCCATAAAAGCGGCTTATTACTATGCATTGGACAATTGTAAAAATAGTCTTCAGTGAGCCACAAAGGTTTTTCTTGCAGTTATCAAATTGTGCAAGTTTTATCTAAGCCAAGGCATAAATTTGGCACTAAACAAAAACTTGCAAGAGAAACCATACATGCTAAAAAAAATAGCACCAATCCTAAAAAGCAGCCCTAAATGCACCAATCCTAAAAACCAACCCTCAATGTCAGAATAAGTATTTGTGATTATGCATGATATTCAAAGAATTTATGCTCCTAACTTTGAGAGTTCTGCTCTTAAATTGGCCTCTATTTATTTATTTATTTATTTAACTGTATTTATATCCCGCTTTTAACTGGGTCAAAGCGGTTTAACAAAAAGGGGGGAGGGTGCAGTAATCAATTCTTGGGTGGGGGGCCGTCACCGGGGAGGCCAACATTAATGATCTAAAACAGACATTAAGGACTTAAACAATGGACATCAGTCTCTTAGGAGGTAGATCTGTGGTATGTTAAAGGGTCGGAGAGGGAGTCAGTGGTGGATGTTTGTTTCTGGTCCGAGGTATTCCTGGAACAGGATTGTTTTTAGTTGCTTTCTGAATGTTGAAGGATCTCCGTTGTTTCTGATTTGACTTGGTAGGGAGTTCCAGAGGGATGGCGTGTATAGTTCAAAGGCTCTGTTGCAGGTCCGTTGATTGTATTTAGTTCGTTCATGGGGGATGGTGAGGGTGTTGCTGGTGGTTTGTCTGGTTGTTCTGTTGTGGGTGGGTTGGGGCAGTAAAGTTCAGAGCTGGGAGGTCTGCGTTTGATAGAGGGCTTTGTGGATAAGTAGGGATGATTTGTATTTGATTCTTGCTTCGAGAGGGAGCATGTGCAGTTCTCTCAGGACTGGGGTGATGTGATCTTGTTTTTTTTGCTTTCTGGATAATTCTTGCTGTGGTATTTAAGGCAGTTTTATTTTATGTATTTATTTACAGTTCTTCTATACCGCACTCTTTTTCATCAGCGCGGTTCACATTAAACAAGAATACTCATTACAAGCAACAGGCTGTTGTGAGTTTACATATAACAGGAGAATTCAGCTGGGATTATAACTTTGGGAAACTTTGTACATATTCGTTATGAACCTGTATACAACAAATGGCATTTATTATTAACATCTTGAGTGAATAAGGTATTTACAGTTTTACAATTTTTACTATGAGGGCTTGGAATGCGTTAGAGGGTTGTTGATGTGCCTTGGGATTGGGAGAAGTGTAAAAGGAAGAGGTGGCGCTTTATGGCTTTTCTGAATTGCTTGAGGTCCATAATTGCTCTGATGGTGGGAGGTAGGTTATTCCAGCTTCTGGGTGCGTAGTTTGCGAATGCCCTGTCTGTTGTTGAACGTGTGCATTTTGTGGCCTCAGGTGGTGTAGCCAGGGTATTTGCAGCTACTGATCTCCTGGATCTGATGTTGGGAGTGTGATTGAGGAGGTTTGAGATTGATGAAGGGGCTATAGTGTTGAGCGCTTTAAAGGTCATGAGAAGGGCCTTATAGGCAATTCTGCAGCTTATGGGAAGCCAGTGTAGTTCCATTAGGATGGGGGTAATATGGTCGCTCTTTGAGGCTCCGTATAGAACCCGGGCTGCAGCATTCATGGCTATTTGTAGTGTATTTAGGGTGTTTTTTGGGAGACCATGGAGTATTATGTTCGCATAGTCGAAATGGGGAGTGACTATTGCTTGGAATATGGTCCTGAAGCTGTCTGGGTCAAGCATATTTTTCAGATGACGCAGGGTCCTTATCTTGAAATAAATGGTTTTTACCGTACGGTTGACATGTTCTTTAAAGTCCAGTCGATGGTCCAGTACTACTCCAAGGTATCTTATGGAGGGCTTGATTGGGAGGTCCGCGTCTCATACTTTTAGGGTCTCAGGGGGTGAGAATTCTCTGTTCTTCGTGACTATCAGTACCTCTGTTTTTTTATAGTTTATCCGCATATTCTGGGAGAGGAGCCAGTCTGCTATAGCGTTAAAGCAGTCAACTAGTGTTGTGTAATCTGGGTGCGTGACATTGATTGGTGTGAATATTAGCACATCATCCGCATAGATTAGCGAGGATATGCCAAAGGAGCAAGTGATATCGCATAGAGGCTGCATGTAAATATTAAATAGCAGCGCTGATAGAGATGAGCCCTGAGGTACTCCTTGTTTTAGATGGAAAGGTTCAGAGGTGCCTGCAACTGTCCTAACTTGTTGCAATCGATCTTCCAGGTATGACTTGCACCATTCCCATGCTAGCCCGTGGATTCCCTTGTTATATAGACGGGTTAGAAGTATTTCGTGGTCCACGGAGTCAAAAGCTGCAGAGATGTCGAGGAAAATTAGTGCAAAGCCCTTTTTGATGTCATCTATCCCGCTGATGAGTGTATTGGATAAGGTGGTTAGCAGTGTCTCCACTCCGTGAGCTTCCCTGAATCCATGCTGACTGGGATCAAGCGGTGAGGAGGTGTCTATGTGTTGTTGGAACTGATTGTTGGTTACTTTCTCAATTATTTTGGATAGTAGAGGTATACTAGAGATCGGGCGGTATGATTCTTCTCTTGTTGGGTCTAGTTGATTGTTCTTTAGCAGAGGTCTTATGGAGGTCTGCTTTAGGGCCGATGGGAAGATGCCTGTTGAGAAGGACATGTTTATTATTTCTGCTATGATTGTAGTCGGTTGGTTTGTAGTGGGTTGGTGTGGGTGGCAGGTAGTCTGTGATAGATTATGTTGCAGTAGTCCAGGTGGGGGAGCGTCATAGCTTGCATGACTGTCCTGAAGTCCTGTGGATCAAGGAGAGGCCTGAGGCGTTGTACTGTTTTTGCTTTGTGGAATATTATTCCGGTAGTCTTTTTGATCTGTTGCTTGAGTGTGAGCGCTTGGTCTATGATGATTCCTAAGTATTTTATGTGTGGTTGTATTTGTATTTGTGTGGTTCCTAAGTTGAGGTGTGGTGGTGGTGTGAAGTTTGAATCCTTGGTTACTATGAGGGCTTCTGTTTTTTTTAGGTTGATGGATAGGTTGATCTCCAGGAACAAGCAGGAATGAGTCTTCACATATGGGTACGTCGGTACCGACGGAGTCTGCGCGGGAACGTTTCCCAGCGTCCAATCAAAGAGCTTTTGGAAGCATCCCACCACGCCTGCGTGCTGCCTTCCCGCCTTTCCCAACTGCCTCTCCTCAGTTTTCATTTTTCCGCGGAGCTGGCAGGACGTCCTCCTGTCACCGCCGAAAATTCTTGTTCTTATTTCTTAGTTGTTTTCTTGTGGTCGCGGCTGTCTTCCCGACGCCACCGGTACCGCCGGTGTTTTCTTTTCTTTTCTTGTAAAATCTTCCTTTTCCACGGGATTTTTTTTTTTCTTCATAGTGTCCCACGGTCTCTTAGGCCTTTTAGGCCTCTTCTTTTCCTTCATGGAACCGCCAGACACTTTCTCCAAGAAATGTTCAGACTGTGGCGGTACAACTTTATTTTTAGACCCTTGAAGTCGGTGTCTAACTGACTTGGGTCCTGACAACAGTTTAGTGAGAAGACATCTACAACATCGAGGTTCCCTCGATACATGGTTTCCCTCCAACTTCGGGGCACCGTCCCCTTCTTCTTCCACACAGGATCAGGTAACCCACAAACAGTCTGTTAAGACTAGCCAGTCCTCGAGTGGTAGGTCTCATGCACAGCATGTAGACGGCTCTGGCCTTGCCCTCGACGGCCCACTGGCTTCAAAACTCCAGCGGGAGTCTTCGGTCTCCAAAGCGTATACGGGGTTTCAGGTTGTTCCTGGGGTTCACCCCCCACAGAACATACCTAAGCCGTGTACGGTGGTGGCATCCGCTTCGAGCGGTACCGATACCCCGGCATCGGCACTGGTGTTGGATGAAACACTCCTCACCAGGGATCGTCATCTGGCATCCTCGGTGCCTTCGGGACCGGTGGATACTCCCCAGATTGACTTTCCATTATCGGTACCAACACCGATACTACCACCGACGTCGGTACCCTCCAGATGTGCATCAACAGCCTCACTTCCTTCGATGCCGAGTCTGGAATCGATCTCCAGTCTGGAGGACTTGGTACCGACTCGCCTTGGTACCGTCTTGCGGCGGTACCGAAGGCTCGGTTCCGATGACTCGGATCCGCAACTCTCGGTTCCCCCGAGGTCGATTGAGTTGCCACTGGTTGACCTTCATTCACCGGTATCAGACACAGTACCGAAGTCGGTACCGATGTCCTCATTACCCTTACGGTCAGTGCCTTCCATGCTTCGCTTATCAGGCTCTCTGCCCTCGATGCCGAGTTTGGAATCGATTTCTAGTCTGGAAGACTGAGTACCAATAGGTTTTGGTACCGACACCGATCGATACCGGTGGCTCGGTACCGAGGATAGTAGCCGGAGGTTTTCGGTTACCTCTGTACCGATTGAACTGTCACCGATGACTGCTCCGATGTCTTTGTCGGGCTCGACTCCGACATCGGTACCGATATTGGCATCGGTACCGGTATCCACAGTAGCATCGTGGCCAACTCCTGCCATGCTTTTTTCAACAGGATCGCTCCATTCTATACCAAGCTTGGAGTCGATACCTGGCATGGACAATGTGGTAAGGACGGTTGCTGCTCCTGACAGCCAGTACCAGCAACCATCCCTTAAGCATTCCACACTGCACTCTGCAGGATCTTCTATTCCTATATATTTGGATAACTCTGTGGGTGCTTAGGCTAGTTCTTTAGATCTAACCTGTCCAAGGGAGATTCCTGTTTGTGATCCCTCTTTTCAGAGTTTCCTCCTGGATATAGCAAGATCCCTTGCCATTCCTATTCCAGGACATGATCCTGCACAAGGCTCTGTTTCTACCAAAGCAAAGGACAACATAATGCTTCCTTTGCATCATTCCTTGCAGGATCTCCTTCTAGGAATGTGGGAAACACCTTTAAGGGTACCCCCACCTCCCAGGGCAACTGATCTCTTATATCAGGTGCCCCCCTCTCCAGGGTTTCAAAAGACTCAACTTCCTCATCATTCCATACTAGTGGAATCAGCAATGAGGCGGGTAAAGAGTAAGAAAAAGCACTCTTCTTATCCGCCAGGTCGTGAGTCTAAGACACTAGATGCCTTTGGACGTCAAACCTTCCAGACATCTATGCTTTCTGCAAGAATTCTCTCATATATTTTTTATATGAGTCTTTCTCTTGAGGAGGTCACAAAGCAATTACATCTTTTGACTCCTTTCCTTCCAGATTCCAGGAGTACAGACTATTCCTCACTGCTTAAGCATATCTAGAATATCTCTTGGTTTCTTTCTCGTGCTTCCCTAGACTCTTTTGAGTCTGTTAGCAGGACTTCTGCTATAGCTATAGGGGCACGACGTAGAGCCTGGCTCCAAGCTTCAGACTTGGACAAATGGGCACAACAACGGCTGGGACATACTCCTTGCACTGGAGAAAATCTTTTCAACAAGGAGTCTTTACGTCAGGTTACTCAGTTCTCCACTGATTTACCTGTTCCTAAGGGTTGTTCTACACCTTCTTCTGTCCCAGTAGGTAGGAAATGTCCTACCAAACTTTCTTCCCACAGGAGAAGAAGGTTTTATTCATCACTTGCCCATCATACAGATGTTCCCCAACAGGGGAGGCATCGTCCTGGTCTGAAGAATCCAACCTCTCACCAGGCTCAGCAAACCCAGCACCTGCAGAGTTTCTGATCAATCATCATTAGATGCTTGTGACTCTTGGGGTTAGAATCTACAGTTGCTTCTTCTCAATAGAGGCAATCCACTGCTTCATTCTAACCCCTACACATGGATCTCTTTCCAAAAGACATCCATTTTTTCTATATTTCTATGAGCTGTCAGGATGTTCATGCCTATAGGTCACAGGTTTCTCCTCTTTTCCTGCTAGGGAAAGAGGTCTGACCACTATCAAATGATAGTTCCTGTGCCAGCATGTATTTTTCCTTTCTATAGACTTACTACTTGGTAAGTCTTCTTCAGCTCCATTCTCTTCACCCTCTTACCACTGTAAGAGCGGAATTACTTGCTGGGGGGCTTTTTCTTCAGCCTCTCTAGTTTTTGTCACTTTCCAGTGCGGAGTTTTCCTCTCTGAGTTACCTCCCCTGTTTCAATCTTACTTTGAGGCAGCTTATCAGACATGTCCAGAGTTTTCTACTCCTGTTCTGTCTGTTCTTTCTGTTTTTGAACAGTAAGATTCTTTCTGCTGTCTTGCTAGCAGCTGCCTATGCAGGAGCCTTAATGTATGGTCCACTGGTTCTTGCCCACAAACAACCAGATTTGTCCTCCACTAACATTCTGTCTAGTCTTAGTAGTGGCTCCAAGTCAGTGCTTTCATCTATCTTGGAGATTATCTCACTACAAGCTTTCTGGATTGGTCTTCTATTTCTGCCATCTCCATTCCCCTGGGTTTGGCAGCATAGTTGGCAGAGATACTGGCTCTCTAGCAGCCAGTTCTATCTCCTCATTCTCCTGCATCATGCTCTCTGCAATTCTACAGATAAGCTTTCCACTATGGGCCCTTGCTAGAGAGCATGGTTTTTTTTTCTCCAACAGCTATCCTAGATGGTTGGAAAAGGCTTTTCAGTCATGTCTCCCATGACTAGAAGGTTCTCCCTTCTTTTACTATCTCCTTTTGATATAAAGGACATAGGCCTTCTCTTACATAAAGGCTTAAGGAGTTGCCAATTCCCTGCTTTGGTCCATAGCATTCCCAATCGGGGATATGCTCTTTCTCCTTGCAGCTCGTCCTCATGGTAAGAACGCATGATACCATGTTGACCTGCTTAAGGGCAAAAAGTATCTCATCTCTATGTGTTTTCTGTCTACTTACCATGCTAGAGTCCTGGAAGACTCGGGACTTGCTGGCTGCAGATTGATATTATCCTCTGTTTTTCATGTAACCATCCTGGTTATTTCACTAGCTAGCATCCTTGCAGATCATAACCAGGGGGAATAGATTCTCTATATATCTTCTCAAGTAGGTTCCACCTCCTTGTTATTAGATGAATCTTTCCTCTCCACATATCCTATGTGAATACCATGCTGTAGGCATATCTCTGTCTGTTTAATTGCAGACACCCATATTTAGGCCTACATATTCATATTTATCTTTTGTGTGTATTTTATGCCCCTCCATATCTCACTATATATATATTCTTATATGTCTATCTATATATCTATATGTGTATATATATATCTATATGTATTTGTTGAGATATTTCATTATAGATAGATATGTCTCCACATACTTATCTATCTGACTGTCTATGCTCATATAGCTATATGTTTCTGACAGAGGGGCTTTACCCATACCTATGCTATCCAGCAGGTTTGGGGTTCTACGCACACAACCACTCCGGTGGTAGTCAACAATTTTTATACCATAACCTAAGGGTTTAGGTACCTCTGAAGCTCTCCGTGCCCAATATCTCTCCTAGCTTACCCCAGTTAGGAGAGATATTGTGGATCTTCAGTTAATCACAGGCTTTAACGCCTCAGGCATTTGTCCTCTCTTTTTGGGATACAAGGGGTTCCCATACCCTTTCTCCCCACAAGGACTGTGCCTGTTTGTCCAAATTGGTTAGCCTTTCTCTTTTTGCTCCTAAGAGTGAGCCACTCTGCCACCAAAAGTGTTAGGTTTTTGTCATACAGCCTTCCTCTGAAGGCCCACCGTTTTTGTACTACCCCAGTTTTTCCTACTGGGGTTACCTGTTACCTTTCAGAATTCTGACCTCCACTGTTTTCCTACAGGTTTATTACCTCCACTTTACAGTGAGGTCCTCTTCACGGTTCCTCTACTGGGTTTCCCAGTAGATCCATGAACCTCCATACTTCTGTGAAATCCTGTCAGGGGAGGTCCATATTGCAATATTCTTTGCAATATCATTGATGACAATCATCATCCTCACATGGACTCCTTCTCTGCAGTCCTATGCTGGGTTAGCTGTTCCACAGCATCTTTCTTTCTTCAACTCCTACCCTCCATCCTCAAGATGCCTGGTGTTCTGGGAGATAGCATGTTCCAACCTATGACATGCTGGGACTCCAGGCATCTCAGCTTGGGAGTCCCCATATGTGAAGACTCATTCCTGCTTGTTCCTGGAGATAGCACAGTTACTTACCTGTAACAGGTGATCTCTGGGAACAGCTGGAATAAGTCTTCACAACCCTCCCACCTCCCCTAGGAGTTGTATTCTCTATCTCTATCTTTCCTTTCCTCTCTCTCTCTCTTTGTCTCAGCTTTAAAACTTAACTGAGGAGAGGCAGTTGGGAAAGGCGGGAAGGCAGCACGCAGGCGTGGTGGGATGCTTCCAAAAGCTCTTTGATTGGACGCTGGGAAGCGTTCCCGCGCAGACTCCGTCGGTACCGACGTACCCATATGTGAAGACTTATTCCTGCTGTTCCCAGAGATCACCTGTTACAGGTAAGTAACTGTGCTTTCTTTTGTAGCCATCTGGAGACTTCTATGAAGCAGTCTGTTAGTTGATTGTTTGTTGGGTTGGTGGTTGTGATCGGTCCATAGAGCATTATGTCATCTGCGTAGATGTGGTAGTTGATGTTATTATGGGCACGTATGATTGAGCAGAGTGGTTGCAGGTAGATGTTAAAGAGCATGGCAGATAGTGTGGATCCTTGGGGTACTCCTTGGTGTTGCTGAAAGGGGGGGGGAGGTTGCTATGCTTGTGCGGATCAATTATTGTCTATTGGTCAGGTAGGAGCAGAACCACTGAAGTACGACGTTGTTGATGCCAATTTCTTGGAGTCTGTGTAGGAGGATGTTGTGGGAGATGGTGTCAAAGGCTGCGGATATGTCTAGGAAGATCATAGCGTAGCCAGAGTGCTTGGTCTGTGTGCCCTTGATGAGAGTGTTCATTTGAACATTGTTTATTGAACAGTCTATGAACATTTACTAGGGCAGAGTTCCTAAATTTTTACTTAAAATTGCCCTGAACTCCTAAATTAGGAGCATAAAAAGTGGATGGCAACGGGGGCAAACTAAAAGTGGGGAAAACGAATTCAGAGCTTAGCACTGATTTTCAGCACTAGGCACCTAAAATTAGGCTCATAAATCTAGAAAACGAATGTCAGGCCTAAATTTAGGAGCATAAATTGTATGCATCTAAATTAGGATGAATTTGCAGTCAAAAACTTAGGCACTTAAATATGGCTGAAAACAGGGCAGCAATTTAGGAGCTCAACTTTTTTTTTTTTTTTTTTTAATATATCGGGCCCAGAATTTTGAATTTTGTGTGCAGAATTCCAGCAGGCATATGTGTATATACCTCTTAACATACAAAAGCAGTCTTTTGCCCTCCATTTAAAGCACTGGGGCATGCCTACTTGCAGTGCAGTTATTTAAATTACACTATTTTTAACATTAAAAGGGAAGTATACATTGTTCGGATTTCTGATCTACATTTATCTGCCGTCATTTACTATGTTACTATGTTACTATATTTAAGCACTTTGCTGTTGTACCTAGAATCTGCCTTTTTTGCCTACTTTTGGAAATAAAAGAAGGCTTATGAGGTCATTATGTCTGTGCATGACATGTCAGAGGGAATAGGAGGACTCTGACAGGTGTGTTTTTCCCTCAGTTTAATGCACATGGACAGACTACAAGTGCATGCATGCAGGCATCCCAAAAAAGCTCAGTTAATTCTGGATGGAACGTCTTGATTATATACTTTTTGCATTTTTGATGTTCTATAATCTGGCCAGTAAACATGCGTTGGAGTCCTTTCCTGTTTTCTCTGCAAATTACCATTTTAGTTATTTTGTGCTCCCTGGTACAAAGGTTGTCGGGTAAGAGGTCTACTATTGCTTCAGGGAGTTTCTACCCTCTAGGGAAGCTTCCTGCAGGAGAACGGAGCCATCATCAGCGAGAGGAAGGCGCAGAGACCAGCTATTGCTGAATTCATGCGGGTGCTGTGACTGGCAACACATGAAGACTTGAAGTTGATGTCGTGGTGGAGAAACCGTCCTTACTGAAGCCGTCCAGGACTGGGCTGTATTTGCTGTTTCATGAGCAACAGACTTTTCTTATTTCTCCATATGGGTTTGTTTTGTACATACCACAACAGGTATGAACCTCTCATAAAGCAGAGCATGTTGGGTATGATCTCAATCTTGCAAATGTATTGCTAGTGCTCTGAATACCCATAGGCAGCAGAATGGGATGGGCTACAGGGACCTTGGCCCCACCAATATTTTGCTCAACGGAGCTCATAGGGGTCTAATATTGTACAGACAACATATCAAGGTGTGCTTGGAAGTTCTTTTTATGTTGCCGTTTGATATTTGCCCTACTGAGACCAGCGTGAGCGGTGAGCCTCTGACAAAAGAATAAAGGACAGAGAGTAGAACAGACAGGAGCGAACACTCTAGCACAGTGCGGATTCCTGTCAAACATAGCAGCGCCCTGATGTTATTGAAAGAAATGCACGTTGGGACACAACCGGTTACCAGCAGAGAGTAGGCAGAATGGCCGCAAGTTTGCTGATCCTGGGACTTCGAAACAAGCAAACTTAAAAAAAAATAAACCTGCCCTTTGTAATTTTAGATAAGGTATGTTCTAGAATATGTAAAATCTGTGTGGGAAGCACTTCATCTTTTGATGTATATTACCAGTAGTCCCCCTTATGAAGTTAATACAAACGTCTTGGCAGTAAATCCGGAAAGCTGTGAACCCAGGAGCTGTGTTACTAGACGACAGGAGTGAGATTTAAGCATGGTGGTGATCTATTTCCTATCCATTGCAGGCTGGCAAAAGAATACATTTTGCTTTTATGCAGGACAATGATTCAAGCTACACAGTCATAACAGCGCAAGAAAAATGAAAGAGAAATGGACTTCTCCTGTACTGCTGTTAGCAGTGGAAGCTAGCAGGGTTTATATCCTCTGACATCTAAATCTTTCATGCATAATCTCGAATAAAGGAGAATATTTGAATGGGAAGCTGAATGCCTGGGTGTTCCATTTTTGCTATGGCTTTGAAAGCTCGATTTGAATGGAAGCAAGGCCACTGTTAGGCAAATTTTTTGTTTTGTACTCCCCTGTCTCAAATTCTAACTGCCCATTAGAATTAATACATTTTCTACATTTATGCCAACTGATTTATTTTACATAAAAAAAGCATAACAGCTGGATATTTAAAAATAGTGCACTAATAAAGGAGACAGTTCAAGTACAGTCTGAGGTATGAAGCTATTATTATTTTCACATGCACTGCACTGGTGACTACAAAAAACAATTATTGCGAACCCTGCAAAGGCACTCAGTGCCTATATAGGAAATATTCTGTACCAAAATAGCACTAACTCACAGTACTGCAACCGATTTCGCAGCTAGCAGTCTTACAAAAGCAGTTAAAAGCAGACCTCTTCAGGCAGACATCCCCTAATTTAAAAGACCTGGTGGATTGAAGGTATCTTTCAGGTTTAAGCAGATGAAGTAATATTTACTGTATGTTTTTTCTATGTTTTAGAGATTTTGATTTTAGGATGCTTCTTGAGTTTAATCTGATTTTAATCTTTTCTAACAATTTTCTCATTTCAGTGATGTCTTTGTCCTGTCGTAGCACTATTGGATGTGTTGAATTTATGTATGTTGCTTGTAATCCACCTAGTATCCAGTAGAGCAGAATATAAATCTTTTAAATAATTTAAAAAAATGACACCAATACACCTCCTACTGGGAAAACAGAGCGAACCAGACTGTGACAGAAACTGCACGCTAGCAGGATGCTTCACCGCAGACATACATGCGTAACACAGACAGGCCCTCACTAAGCACTAGAACTACACCACATGTTACAAATAGAAACCATAAAAGCCAGACTCTGCGTGCAGTGCAGCGCCCTAGAGATAAAATGCAAAGATATAATAAATGTTCATTCCCAAAGCCAACATATTCCAATCACTAAAAACTCAGAGTAAGATGCAATTTTCAAGCTTTGATCTTTTTTTTTTTTTTTTTTTTCTGATACGGTTGGTCCCGGACTCTTTTGTTCACTTTCCTTTTAATCTTTTCCTAATCCTCTTCCAGGTTCCCATTTTCTATTTTTCTCTCCTCAACATCTCTTTCTGGCAATGATCCCCTCCCTTTTATGTTTTTCTCCATCTCTTTCCTTGGCCTTTCTACCCGCCCCCAGGTAAAATCTTTACTCCTTCTCCCTGTCTGTCACACTCCATTCTTCAAATTTCTCTTTTTTAACTTCTCACTTACTTATCAGCTTTCCATTTTCCATTCTCACCTCTCTGGTTCTCTCATTTCCTGCTCTGTCAAATACTCCTCCCCAAACTTCTATTTTCCACTCGTGTCCCCCATTGTTACCCACTGTACTCACTCCTCCACTTGCCCTCATCTTCCTTCATTCCGCTGCCTCTTGGTTTCATCACTATCAGTTGTTATCTCCTTAATCTGCAGCCCCTTTCTTTTGTCTCTTACCCACTACCCAGCCTTCCATTTCCTCTTTCATCTTCTGCATTTCCATTTCGCTCTTAGTCCCTACGAAGACATCGCCTTCCTGTCTCTCACTCTTTTCACAGCCTCTGCCCCATTCTACAACCTCCCAACCCTTCTAGAATTCCTCCTTCATGCCATATCCCCATCTTCCCCACCTTTCTTCACAGAATCTCATTTCACAGCCCATAGCCCATCTAATACACCCGATTCATACCCTTATCATAATCACTTAGTTTCCACTGAACTGCTAATCCCAGAGTATCCACTCTCCCCTCACCTAATCCCTGAATCCCCACTCTCCTATTCAGAGCCGGCCTATCTACTAGGTGGGCTAGGCGACAGATCTCTGTGGCAGCAGGCCATGTGCTTCTGCACACATGACCTGCTGCCTCCCCACCCCCTCCGTGGCCACTGATTCCGGGGATGGGATTGGGGCGGCGTGGCTAAACTCGGTGCACATGGCCTACCACTTTTGACCCCCTGAAGTTGTGTCAGAGGGGATCAGAAGCGGTTGGCTATGTACGCTGAAGCGCATGGCCTGCCACAAAGCCGAGCTGAGCCTTCCACCCCCAATCCCGGAATCAACAGCACTGAGGGTGCAGCAGCCTGGCTCAGCATAGGGGTGAAGGAGAGGTGAGGGAGGGGTGGGGGCATGGCACAGCTCGGCACATGGGGGGCAGTGCAGCTCAGCTTGGGGGTGGCATGGTGCAGCTTGGTACATGGGAGCAGCATGGCTCGGCATGCGGGGAGGCAGGGCTTTGTGATTCAGCACAGGGGGGCAGGGAGGAACAGCTCAGTGTGGCTCGGCAGCATGGCTCGGTACATGGGGGGATGGGGCAGAGAGATGCAGCACAGCCGGGGCTTTTGCCTAGGGCAACAGAAACCCTGTTCTTATGGTACCCAATCATTAACCAAACCATGGATGTCCCACGCTCTTCCCAATCCCTGGCCAGTTTCACTGAGTCTGTGTGTGCCCACCTCACTCTTAATTTGGGTCTGTATCAAAGGAGTGACATAACAAAAGAGTGAAAAAAAATCAGAGATGAATTTGAAAGGAATGACACAAACCCTAACATGAATAGTGTCGTAACAAAGGAGTGACATATCATAATAGTGATAATCATCTAATTTGTAGATTAACACATTATGGACCTAATTTGTTTGTTTACATCAAAGAATACTGTGTGTCATTAAGGCGGCTACACCTGCAACCAATTATCGGTTGCCACTGCTCGACCAATACTGTCATGTGAGCCTACACTATTGACATGCACCACCCCTCCACCGTGTGCCGACAAATCATCATCACAAACTCCACCGCTACCCAGCAGGAAAGTGTATTTAATTTATAATTTTCTAGCTCATAATGGACGAGTATCAGTTCGTAAAATCCCAAATGGGTAAAGACATGCTGGCAAGTCCAGTATCCTGTTTCCAACAGTGGCCAATCTAGGTCATACGTACCTAGCAGTTTCCCCAAAAGACACAGGTTCCACAATGCTTGTATCGTGTCAAACAGTGATATCCCGGGTCCCATTTAATAATGGTTTATGGACCTTTCCTACAGGAACTTGTCCAAACCTTTTTTAAACCCAGCTACACTAACAGCTTTTACTACATCCTCCGGTAACAAATTCCAGAGTTTGATTACATGTTGAGTGAAAAAATATTTTCTCATATTAGTGTTAAATAGGTTACACAGTAGCTTCATTGCATGTCCCCTGGTCTTTCTATATTCTGATAACGTAAACAATCGATCTACGTTTACCCATTCCATTCCATTCCATTCATTAATTTATAGACTTCTATCATATCTCCCCTCAGCCGTCTCTCTTCCAGGTTGAAGAATCCTAACCTTTTTAGCCTCTCCTCAGAGGGGTATCCTTCCATCCCCTTTACCATTTTGTTAGCTCTTCTCTTCTCCACCCTCGCTCTGCCCCAGAACATCCCTAATACACCCTAATGCTACCCGCATAGCATCTGGGCACGTTAGGGACTTAGACGGGATTTTCGAAGGGCACTACCCATGTAGAAGGTGCCCTTCGAAAATCCTGGATAAGGGAAGTTACCCATATAAAGGCCTTCAAAATTTGGGCCCTGAATAAATAGATAAATTACAAGGTGCTTCCTGAGCTGCCATGGTTTAGGAATAAAGTAAAATGAAGTTGGACTAATAGACCTTATACCTGAATGTCAGATACTGTATTAATGATAAACGTGTTGTAGAACCAGTGATGAATGCAGTGAGTGTCTCCTTACAGAGTTCAGAGCACTGCAGGGAGCTCAGGCCTGGTCAATCCAGCCAGGAGAGGGAGGAAAGAGGCACTACATTGATGTGATATACAGACCTCTCTCTCAGGCAGAAGAAAGATTTAATTGAAGGCATTCATAATATTAATTTGAAAGGGGAAGTATTATTGGTAGAAGATTTCAATTTGCCAGATTGGGATTGGGGTATCCCTACTGTAGTATCATCTAGAAATAGGGAGATCCTGATTCTCTACAGGGAGAACTGCTGCTATTTTGTACTAGAACCCAAGCAAGAGGGATAATAC
The DNA here is from genome assembly GCA_033557465.1 of Ichthyophis bannanicus. Classification (NCBI taxonomy): domain Eukaryota; kingdom Metazoa; phylum Chordata; class Amphibia; order Gymnophiona; family Ichthyophiidae; genus Ichthyophis; species Ichthyophis bannanicus. The sequence continues at coordinate 149,322,873 of CM066040.1, read as the reverse complement.
TGGACTTGATGCTTACAAATGGGGAGAGCGTTTCTCATGTTGTAGCAGATGATCATCTGGCATGCAGTGGTCACCGGATGGACAGCTTCAATATTAGAACACAGGTGGAAGTTCATTCAAAAATGTGAGTCCTAGATTTCAGGAAAACTAAGATGTGGGAATACCTCGACGAGTCGTTAGCTGGATGGGAACATCTGGGGAAAGTAGAACAACAGTGGGCAAAACTAAAAGATATTTTAAGGGCAATGAACCTTTTGCTCGGAAAGTAAATACAAGTAAGGGGAAAAGGAGGCCATTATGGTTTTCAAAAGAAGTACAGGGGGAGAGAGGTTGGAGGCAGCGCTGAGGTCCGGAGATACTGGGCTTCCTTTCCCGCCGGCTCCGACGTCATCGGGGGCCCTTTAAATGCTGCACAGCTGATTTCAGCGTCGGGAGAGAGGTTGGAGGCAGCGCTGAGGTCCGGAGATACCGGGCTTTCTTTCCCTCCGGCTCCGACGTCATCGGGGGACCTTTAAATGCTGCACAGCTGATTTCAGCATCGGGAGAGAGGTTGGAGGCAGCGCTGAGGTCCGGAGATACCGGGCTTCCTTTCCTGCCGGCTCCGACGTCATCGGGGGCCCTTTAAATGCTGCACAGCTGATTTCAGCGTCGGGAGAGAGGTTGAAGGCAGCGCTGAGGTCCGGAGATACCGGGCTTCCTTTCCTGCCGGCTCCGACGTCATCGGGGGCCCTTTAAATGCTGCACAGCTGATTTCAGCGTTGGGAGAGAGGTTGGAGGCAGCGCTGAGGTCCGGAGATACCGGGCTTCCTTTCCCGCCAGCTCCGATGTCATCGGGGGCCCTTTAAATGCTGCACAGCTGATTTCAGCGTCCGGAGAGAGGTTAAAAGCCTGGTAGGTCAGGCGCAGCCGGAGGCGCTAGTCGGGGCAGCGATATAAGGGGATAGATACAAGGGGCATATTAGACCCCTTGGGAGCCCCTTGGAGCCACGAGGGAGAACGGGAGAGCTGGTTCAAGTGCTGCGTTGTGGTAGCTGTCGGCTAGATGGGCAAAAGAAAGAAGAAGATATTGCCGGCGGAGCAAACGGAGGTTGCCGTTGGACCCATGGACAAACATGTCAAGGTAGTGACCAATACCAATATATCACTTGACCCGGACTTTCTTGTTCTACGATCGTCCACGGCTTCTCTTAGTTCCCCAGACCGCTCACCATCATCTCCTCCAGTATATGTATCTCCACCTTTGTCCGCTCCTCTGGGCACCCAGTTTCAGCAGAGTACCCCGATAGATGTTGGGGGACAGCTGAAACCAGTGTTATGGGTGCCTGTTCCAGACGAAGCCAGGGTGGTCCAGGATGACCAGGTCACCCTGGCAGATATCTGGAAAGTAGTCACCCGTATCGAAAACACCTTTGTCCCCACTGTAATACAGTTTTGTGGTTTCTCTTCTGAGATTACCACTAGGCTGTCTGAAGTGGATAAAAAGGTTGAGTCTATTTCTATACAGGTTGCTAAGTGTGAAACCCAGTGTCAGGCCCTTGCAGCTGTCAATTCTTCTCATATAAAGGAAAGTTTATATGTGCACACTAAGATGGAACAGTATGACAATTTGTTACGAGCAAAAAATGTTCGATTGTTGAATTTTCCTTTTTCTCATTTACTTTCTGCTGAAATTTTGCTAAGGAAGTATTTCAAAGAGGTCTTGGGGTTGGCTTCGGCTGACTCAATTGCTCTCTCTAAGTTATATTAGCCCATGTTCCCTGTAAAATAGTTATCTCCAAGTTATAATGCCCTGTTCAATGTAATTTCAGTTTGTTCAATGCAAACCGCACTGATGCAGAATAGCGCGGTATATAAGAGAATGTAAATAAATAAATAAAATATTACCTTACTGGAAAGGAGGTTGGTTACTGGTTCTCTGGTTGGGTTTGATGAGGTTAAGGGCACGGATGCCCTGGACCTTACCAAATTCCTAGAGGACTCTAGGGATACTATTTCTTCTAGAGCCACGTTGGTGGTATCCTTTCTTTCAGACCAGGATAGAATGCTTGTTTTTCACAGTTATTTTAAAAATATGTCAGCTTTGTTCTGTGGTGCCAAGGTTCAAATGTTCCCAGATATTAGTAGAGTGACACAGACTAGGAGACAGGCCTTTTTGGCCCTTAAACCTAGACTGCTTGCTATTTCTGCTACTTTCTTTCTTAGATATCCTTGCAAATGTTTGGTTTTGTATCAAGGTTCAAAGTTTGTTTTTCTTGATCCTTCTCAGCTTGAGGTATTTCTGGCTGACAAGGAACAACTGGGTAATTAGTAACTGGAGGTGTGTGGGTTTACTTTAAGCTGCCTGATAATTTAGAGCTTGCTTTATTTGTTCTTTGAAGTGTTTCTTTTTCTTTAAAGTCTCTCCCCGGATTGTGGGCTATGATGATGTATTGCTATTCATTGTGAGTTTTTTGGTCAATATTTGTTATATTGTTATATTTTGCCTTTAAGAAACATCTGTGGTTTCTTTATGCTTGCTTTTGTAAGTTTTTTGAAATTTCAATAAAAAAAATAAAAGAAGAAGAAGTACAGTAGCTGAAAAGGTAAGGAGAAAGATGGTAGTCTTCATAAACTATAAAAGATTGCAGAAAGAGGAAGACAAACAATATCTGGAGAAGCTAAGGGAAATTGGTAAATAGGGGAAGAGCACTAGATGTGGTATACTTAGATTTCAGCAATGCCTTTAGAATCATTATTCATCAGCAACTTATAAATAAATTACGTGCCCTTGGGCAGACCCAGACTTAGGCAACATAGGTAATTGCCTAGGGTATCAAATTTTGAATGTGCCAAATACCAAGCTAAAGAGGACCCTGCTGTCACTTTCAAACCATCTACATGTGCTGCTTCAGAAGGGTACAGTTGTGGCACTATGGTCTTCTACTGCTTCTCCAGTCTTTGGGATCTCTGTCACAGTCCTTCCCTCTACCCACTCTCTTGGGTCTACTGTCTGGCCTTACTTGTGGACACCAAAATTTTAAATCCCTTAAGATGGAATCTAACACGACTGACTGGGTTAGAAACTGGTTGAGTGGGAGGCAACAGAGGGTAGCAGTAAATGGAATTCACTCTGAAGATGTGCCACAGGGATTGGTCTTTGGTACTGTTCTTTTTAACATTTTTGGAAAGAATATTGTGGAAGGTATGCCTCTTTGTGGGTGATATCCTGGAAGGTGTGGATAACATGAGGAGGGATTTGGTGAAGTTTGGTTGAGAATTTCAGAGTTAAGATTCAATGCTAAAAAATGCAAGGTCTAGAATTTGGGCTGCAAAATACCAAGGGAGCAACAGTATAGGGGCAGCTCTTCAATGCATAAAAGAAGAGTGGGACCTAGGGATGATCTTAAAGTGGCCAAATAGGTAGAAAAATAATAGCAAAAACCAGAAAGATGCCTGGGAGAGAAAGTAGGAAAAAGGAGGTGATAGTGCTTTAGTATAAGTCTCTAGTGAGACTTCATTTGACGTACTATGTACAATTCTGGAGACTGCACCTTCAAAAGGATATAAACAGAATGCAGTCAGTTCAGAGGGGGGCTACTAAAATGGTCAGTTGTCTTTGCCATAAGCCATATGGAGAGAGACTTAAAGATTCCAATATGTATACTTTGGAGGAAAGGTGAGAAGGGTGATATGATAGACAATTTTAATACATCCATGGAATAAGTGCATAGGAGGTGGCTCTCTTCCAGTTGAAAGGAAGCTCTGGAATAAGGGGTCATAAGATAAAGATGAAAGGAGCAATCTGAGAAAATATTTCTTTGTGCAAAGGGGGGTGGACGTGTGGAACAGCCTTTCAGTGGAGATGGTAGAGTCATGAATTCAGGAGAATATGGGACAAGCACCGAGGATCTCCGAGGGAGAGGAAGGGATTGTAGAACTTAATTATTCTTACGATTGGGCAGACTAGATTGGCCATATGGCCTTTATCTGCCGTCATCTTCTATGTTACTAAAGCACTAAAAAGAGCCACAGGTTTGTAGTAAAAATACTAATATGCAAAATCTTGGATCTCTTTTGAAAAGAATTGGTTATACAGCAGCAATTGTGGAAATAAAGTTGCAACCTGAAAACGTTTTTGTTTTTTCTTTGATGATATTGACTGGCGTTATACACTTTCTTTCAGTGTCTTTTCCTGTATTATGGTCTCACAAGCTTTCTGTAGCTCAAATCAAGATCTACCTTGTCATTACAATACAGGCCCAATCTTACAATTTATTCCCACCAAAGACTCAGTCTTGCCATCTATCCAGTAAATAGTCCTTTCCTCTACTGAAAGTAAAGTATAGAATCAGTCCTGCCATCTACTAGAAACATAGAAACATAGAAATATGATGACATTAAAAGACCACATGGCCTATCTAGTCTGTCCTTCCATATCAACAACTACAACAGTCCCCTTTTTTCCTTTAGAGATCCTCTGTGTTGGTCCCATGCTTTTTTGAATTCAGTTACTGTCCTCATCTCTACCACCTCCACTGGGAGACTATTCCACGGATCCACCACTCTGTCCATAAAGAAATATTTCTGCATATCACTCCTGAATCTATCCCCCTTCACCCTCATCCCATGTCCCAGCATAGGACCAGTCCAGCCATCATCTCATTCCATAGATCAAGATTCTCAATCTTCTTATCCCATTACTCCTATTCTTAGGTAAAGCCTCCAGTTGATGTCATTCCTGAAGGCCAGATGTGCATTAACGACTGAAGGTATTTTCCATTTATCAAAGAACATCTATACAATTCATAGAAAAACAATGCGGCAACTTGATAGATCCTTCCAGGATAAAAGCAAAATATCCTGCATCACACATCTGTGATGATTTATACATAGATCAAACAAAATCTGAGCAACATGACTGGTAAATAACAATATCCGACAGGACTGTCCCCGTCATACTGTGGTGATGAGTGCAGCATCCTGCCATGGCTAACTGAAATGCATCCATTGTTTCTTAAAACTAAAATGATTAGAAGAATAAATATACTCAAAGTCACTTTGAAGAGCTAGAAATGCACGATTGAATTCAAGTATGAAAATGGGAAAAAATGAACTCTTCTTTTAAAGTGGGCTATAGGACAACTCCTTTAAATTAGAGTCTGCTGTGGTACAGAAAGACAGAGGCACATGTACTGTACTTTTACAAATGGCAGAGATATACAGGTAAACCAGAAAAAAGCAGAAATGGAAGTAGACACAAAGCACAGCAAAGTCCATTCAAGCATTTGATTCCAAAGGTGTATAGAAAGACCGGACTCAGCTGAATGTCGGTGAACTAGCCTGCATCAGGAGTCATGACAACTTGAGAACAGCCTCGTCTGCCGACTCTTCAAGACAGTCGGCTTCCCTTATTTTCTGTCATCCACTTCCTACAGATTCACACCATTTTCCACCTTTGCTTTCCATATCTTCCTGCCAACTCAGTAAGCTGCCTCAGAGGTGCTGCATGTCTTTCCCAGGCTCATATAGGGCTCCTAACTGGGTAAGGTATACAGCCTATATTGTTCAAATACAGAAAAAGTGCCTGTATAGCTGCATACCAAATGCCAGCCTATGATATATTATATACATGGAGCCCAATTCCCGAATATGCACATCTGTCTCGCAGGCATGTCCAAATCGAAAACAGGGCCAATTTGTGAGTCCGCAGACATGGGGATAGACGCAGCCACAGTTCCTGAATAGCAAATATAGACATGTCTGGCACTGCACTGCACAAAGCACAATAGCGTACAAGAGATGGGGGTATATGTGGTCAATGGCTGTGTACAACCCCACACCCACCATATTCAGAAATGATAGACATATTCTATCCTACCCGTCTCCACGATATACCTGTGAATGGCCACGCCTCCTCTGTAAAACGTGCATCACACCTAAGCCACTTTGCCAACAGACAGTGTTGGGCCGATGCAAATTACACATGAAAGCTGATGGTACACAACTGTTGATGCAAAGTAGACAATATATTCCAGTCTGTTGTATGCACAGAACACTGCCAAGTTAGCTCAGGGCATGTTAGGATAGTATAAAAGCAAGTAGAGGGTGATATGTTTGTCATGCGTTGCATGGCATCGCAACCTACATGGCAGTAGAAGACCTCTTTAGTTCTGCTTGTCTTGGTCATCTCAGGAAAAAAAGTCTGTACAATGCTAAGGCAGGACCAGACAAAAGCAAAACTGGTCTCCATAGCTAAATGTCAACACAGCCCTGCTAGTAATGAGGGACCCTCAGAATGAGAGCAGTCACCAGTGCAAACAGCACTAAGATCTGCCCAAATGCTCCAGCAGCGCTCTCTACAAATGTGCATTTGTAGAGATCAGTGATTATGTCCTCGGCATGTCTGTGTGCTGTGCGCACTGGTGACTGCTCTCTTTCTGAGGGCCTCTCATTACTGACAGGGAGATGTATTGCCATATAGCTATGGTGAACATGGTCTGCTTTTGTCTGTCCGATAACACTGGCGTATGGCGATGCTGCACTCAACCCTACGGTCCAGGTACCGGTCAACCATTCATGTCCCCCCCCCAACTTTGTGGATGGGCACACTATAACCTTCCATGCAACATGCTAACCACACACATACTTTCAAGTGTAGTCTAAGGAATACATACTTCTGCACAGAACATGCCTAACCCCTAACAACTACAGGTGGTATAACATTATAGCATGGCAACCCAGGACTCCAAAACCAGTCACATATATTTGGCATTTGGATTGTTAGGGACCCCTAGATCTGCTCACTTAGCACAAGCAGCAGTGCATTTTAGCATTGCCTGAATAAACACTGTGGCACATCTTAAGTTTTATGTGGGGGTGTTTCGTAATGTGTCCTCACCATACAACCTTCCCCTCACCTCTGGTCTTTGTTCTGTACAACCGCATCTTCTGTTTTCCCAGACTTCAGACACACCAGGGCAGAACATAATTGTCGCATCCAATCTAGCTGGGCTGCATTGTAGAGCAGAGCAGAACATTTTCTAAGTCCAGCCCTTATTCCCCACTTCTGCAGAATGAACTTGGACATATGCGGGTAACACTGGTGACATACACAGGCCTTTCCAGGATACACTTTATATGTCTCCGTGGCTGGCCATAACCCCATTCCGCCCCCTCCCCCCATGTTCTGCGATGCCCATGCTAGGACCGTGTACGTGCAGGGCCGTGTGCTTTTGGCATACAGTTCTAGATGTTTTCACGTGACACATGTCTATCCCTCACGTCTAACTGGCTTATTTGTGTTCTCGAATGACCCCCCTTACTGTAGTTGTGGTATAACCGGAAAAGCTTATTTTGCTGACTAATTGTTAAAATATGGAGTCTAAACACTAAGGCCACTGAGCATTTAAGCGTCTCAGGCTAGCATAAAGCAATAGGATCATCACTACCTCTTCCAGAACAAAGGTGGCAGCTTTGAGTTTGTTGGTGCAGTGAACCTATGTGGATCTTGGAGAATTTAAGGCCTAAAGGTGGCAGTGACATATTTGATTTAGAATTCTTTTATGGCCATAGTGTGAGGAGCTCTGCAATCTGAGCATCAAGAAGTATGCTGATAAACCAAGTCCAACTCCAGCCAAGAGTTTTGCCGAAAGCAACAGCTGCTTCAGGGAATCCTTCCAGGTGTTTATGTTGGAAGCTGTTCCATATTTACATAGTCTGATGTCTCCTTGAGGGAGAACCTGAAGCAACCGTTGCTTATGGCGAAAATCTTGGCCAGAGTTGGACTGTGTGAACTGAACATCTTTGGTGGTTTATACCGGTGCTGATTGCAGTCATGATTGGCCCCAGTGGATGCATTGTCTAAAGAGTTTTCTCCTGACACCCTGAGCTTTATGGGGTGTGATATTTACAATCGAAGATGGTCAAGACTAACACAGACATACGCACTAATAATCTCTCCACACCATCCAAAACATTTCAAGCAACTCCACTATGCAACTTCACCGCAGTATCCACTAAAGAGGTTGCGGACATTGTTGCTTCTGTTAACCCCAGCACAGCACCTAATGACCCCTGTCCAGCCAGCTGGATCAAAGAGCTTTGCCACGACATAAGCAACATCCTGGCCAACATACTGAACCAGTCCTTTATCACTGGATCATTCCCGCAGAGACTCAAAAACACCTCTATCAAGCCCCTACTAAAAAACAGCAAACTAGACCCTTCTAAAGTAGAATCCTTCAGACCAATATCGAGCATCCCTCAGCTTGCCAAGATCATCGAAAAAGCCGCTCAACAACAAATCCAGCAACATATCGACACCGAAGCACCGTTGGACCCAGCCCAACATGGATTCAGGGAAGCACACGGAGTAGACACTGTCCTCACTACCCTGTTCAACGATCTGATCACAGGAATCAACAGCATACAACAAGGCTTTGTCCTCATTTTTCTGGACATATCTGCCGCCTTTGATTCGGTGAGTCATGACATACTTATACAACGCCTGAAAGAAAAGGGGATCCAAAACACAGCGCTAAAATGGTGTGAATCCTACTTATCCAATAGGTGGCAACAAGTCAAGGCTGGCCAAACATCCTCCGAACCATTTCTGCAAACACAGGGAGTTCCCCAAGGGTCGTCCTTATCATCTCTGATGTTCAACATTTATATGCAGCCGATATGTAACTTAATTCGATCCTTCAACGTAAAATGCCTTGCATACGCTGATGACATCCTCCTTTACATGCCGTTCTTGATAGACCAACCAGTGCTCTCCCCAATAATTAATTGCTTCAAAGCAGTAGCCGATTGGTTATTATCACAAAACTTACGGATCAATCACAGCAAAACAGATGTCCTATTTGTCACGAGGAACCTCAAATTCATACCTCCTTCATCACTACGTGTCAACAATGTAGAGTTGAAGTCCAAATCCACTATCCGTTACCTTGGCATCACTCTGGACCAGCACCTGAACATGACAACGCATATAAAAAACATCACAAAGGCAATATACCATAAAATCAGAACTCTACGTCACCTCCGACACCTACTGGACTTCACAGACTATCGAACAACCTTCCAGGCACTAGTCCTTCCACATGTCGACTTCGCGAACATCATCCTTCATGGCCTCCCACAATCAACTTTAAACCCACTCCGCTTAGCCTTGAATGCAGCCGCAAGAGTCCTCTCCGGATCGTCAAGATCCGACCACATAACACCCATCATGAAGGAATTGCATTGGCTACCTCTACATGCCAGGCTCCAATACAAATCATTGATCCTCACTTTCAAAGCCCTAAATAACTACCCCCCTACACCAATCAGCAAGCTAATTCATGGCACCCTGGAAAACAGAAACAGAAGATCTACTGCACGGAACACATTAGCAGTCCCCAAGCTAATGACTAAGTGCACAAAGGCTACCTCCAACAGAGCCTTCTCCTTATTTGCCCCTTTAAGCTGGAATGCACTCCCCCACGAAATCCGTGGAATAAAAAGCCTCATCCTATTCAGAAAGGCCTTAAAACTCCACCTATTCACAAAATACTACTCAGAAACCTCCAGCGATAGAAGCTCAACCAACAACCTGCAAACTTCCCCTACACACCAGTCACCCCTGCACATCAACACCACAGATAACAGGTAGTCCCCCCTCAAACCCTACCAACCTCACAAAACCAATGTAACACCCATTTACATTAAAGCATTGTACATAGTTCGAGTTAATACGTATTTAATTTCCCTGTTTTCTCTCCCATGTTCAATTCCCTGTTCTTTGTAAACTCAATGTTATTTGTATACATTGCAGTATTCTTGTTCGATGTACACCGCGCTGATTTTAATAGCGCGGTATAGAAGAGAATGTTAAATTAAATATAGAAAAATTAAATTAATTAAATATATTGGCGAATGCTTTTTGAACTGACCTGGATACACTTGTGGCAGACACGTGTATTGCCATGTCTATGCTGCTGCGCTTGAAGGATCTTTTATTACGCCTGTAGCGACTTTGTTGGTGCCACTGGGATTTATGCAGGATGTTTTTTCACTACTGGCAATTGGATCAATATCTTGATACAGTTTGAGGATCTGATGATCTGGGATATTAGCTACTGATATCTGCATTTTTATCATCTGCTTTCTTCCAACATCATCCTGCTTATCTCCAGCTAAGTGTGTTTTTGTTTTCTTGGGACATTTTTGGTGATTTTAATAAGTTTTTGAAAGCTTTCCTCACCATAGTCTGCATTGTTTTCTGATATGTGCAATACTGGAGACATTATGACCTTTTGAATTTTTCTTTTCTTATTATGTTATAGGTGGACCTTTGTAATAACTATGAATTAGTGAATGCAATAAATTTTGTCCTTTGTAGGTGGACATTGTGTGAGTTATTGCTTGTAAGTCTTACCTGTCATTTTGGTTCACTGACTTTTATACGAGGGTAATGTGGCTATCATTTTATATATGGATTGCATGTTGATACTTCATTTTTGGGTATTTGTTAGTGATAAATGTATATGAATTTAAAAAAGTGTCTGATACGTTTTGGTTTATGACCTAATTGAAAGGTTGGGAGGGCTACATTTTTTTTTTTTGCTTTGTTATTGTCCTATTTGTAGTATTTTTGGTGATTTATAGGTTTTGATAGCATTTGATTCCTGACCATGCCTCTGCTTCCTAGGCTGGCTGGTGCTGGGGTTGCTGTCACAGCAGTACTCGTAACTCTTGGTGGGGTGGAGGGTGGGGGGAGGAACGACAGAGTCCCAGTTATTGTGTAATGACAACTCATAGTGGTCAGAGTTTGGCCCGTGTTTGTGTGGTTGTGGAGGGAGTCCATTTTGTGGCTCCCAGACAAAGGTTATCACTGTAATGACTTGGTTTAGTAAGTTGGGAAGAGGATATAAAATATTGGAAAAACCTTGATTGTAAATGAGGTTTTAGGTGCTGTAGCCCATAGGAGGTATCGTACAGAAACAGGGCTACCCTGTATTCTCTACAGGAAGAACGTCCCAGCAACTAGTAGTGAATCCACACTTGACTGGACAATCCTGGATCTGGTTTTAAAGGGTGAGAGTGTTTCTGATGTCATAGAAGATGGTCATCTGGGATTCAGTGATCACTGGATGACATGTTCAGTAGTTAAGCACAGGCTATGGTGGTTATTTCATAGACAAGGAAAACTAACTTCATTAAGATACGGTTGTAACTCAATGAGGCATTAACTGAATGGGAAAGTTAGACAGAGTAGAGCAACAGTGGGTAAAACAAAAAGAAGACACTACAAAGGCAACAAGCTTTTTTGTTTTTATTAGGACAGTGTAATAAAAGCAAAAGGAAAAAGTGAATTGTGGCTTTCTAAAGAAATGGCTGAAAAAGTAAGGGAGGAAAGATTGGCATTCAAAAACCACAAGATATTTCAGAAAGGAGAAGAAAGGTAGCAATATCTGCAAATCTAAGAGAAACTGTGAAAGCAGTCAGAAAAGCGAAGATTTGGATATAAATAGAATAAAAAAACAGTCAAAACAGTAAAATAGAGCAATATTTTTAAAAAATCTGCTGGTGAGAGGATGAAGTGCAAAATTGGAATTGTAAGACTCAGAGGTGAAGGAAAAGAATATGCAGTCTTATAAGGAAAAGAGGAAATGCTTAACAAATATTTCTGATCAGAATTCAGTGAAGAAGGGCTTGGAGTAGGACCACAGAAAACTGCTACAACTAAGAATGGAAGCGAGGTTCACCTCAAACCATTCTCAGAAGAATGTCTTTGTGAAGAGATAACTAAACTAAAAATAATATCCACAGTTATTACATGAACATAAGGAAGTTCTGGCAGCTCCCCTGTATGACCTTTTCAATGCTTTCAAAAGAACTAGAGAACGGGAAGAGGAGCCACATTTGCCTAACTGGAACTGAGGAGGGAACTACAGGTTGGTTTAGTCTGGCCTCAGTGATGAGTAAATTTATGGAATTGCTACTAAAAGAGAGGATTGTGCAGTTTCTGGAATTCAGTGGATTATAGGATCTGAGGCAGCATAGTTTTAGTAGATGGACATCTTGTCAGTTGAATTTAATCAATTTCTTTGATTGGATAACCAAAGAGATTAGAGGAAAAGGCCATAATTAAGTTTATAATTTATTAAAATTTGATATAGCACCCTTTAAATTAAAAAGAGTGTTTTACATAAAAATATAAAATGAAGAAAGTTGAAAAGAACTCCATAATGTTGATAGAGAGCAGTTAGAACACAAAGTAGGGGAAGAGAGAAAAGTAAAACCAAAGAGACGAGAAGATGCACAGACAGGTTAAATGTTTCTGAAAAAAGATGAGTTTTGAAAGCAGATTTAAAGGTTTTATGGGAAAGATCCTAATGGCGGTCTCGTGGTAAGTCATTCCATAGAGAGAGTGCATAGAAGTAAAAGGCTGGGCCTTTAGTAGAGGTCTATCTGGCACAAGAGGCAGGGGGAAAGTAGAGATAGTATGAATGGCACGAGGAAAAAGAGGAGGAGCATGAGGGATGATTACTGAAGACAAATAGGACGGGATTTACCAGTATGGAGAGTTTTATGAACATTATGCAATAGTGAATAGGTAACCAGTGGTATTCAATCAGCATGGGAGTGATGTAGTCAAACTTAGCTGTGGTGTCCATGGATTTCAGCAAGATCTTTGGCCCTGTTGAACATGTGCGATTTATAAACAAACTGAGCATCCTAGGTATGAACCTTAAAGTGACTGAGTGGATTAGAGGCTGTTTGAGTGGAAGATGACAAAAGGGAGATCACACAAAATAAAGGGCTCTCCAATGTATGCAAATTTCATGTACATTCATTGTGGTAATCTTGAAAATCCTACTGGTTATGTGGGTCTCCAGGAGAGGGTTGAGAAGCACTGCATTAAACAAAGGATGGTGGATACGTACAGCAGCCTCTCAGTGGAGATGGTAATGTCAAGGATGATATCAGAATGCAGGAAACCTTGGGACGAGCACAGAGTATCTCTGAAAGAGAAGGGATTGCACTGCTGAGCAAGAGGTGTGGATGAGCAAACTGGACAGCCTTATGGTCTTTATCTGCTGTCATGTTCTCTGCTTCTGTACTGCTACATATGTTCTGAATGTTTCTTTACAGGATTTTGTACTCAGGGCCGGCCCGTCCATTGAGCAAGAATGTTTTTTGCACAGGGCCCCGCATTTCAGGGGGCCCCACGCAAAAAACATTCTACATAAGCCCAAATAGATAAAAAAAAGCAAACCAGCTGCTGCTGCTGCTGCCGCTGCCGCCGTGGCAGCGGCAGAATCAAGCGTCCCGCCGCGGGGCCCCCCCTAACCGGCAAAGCCTTCTTGCAGCATCAGCTCTGGAGTCCCAAAGCGCAGGCTTTCAGAGACGCGAAGGGAGAGCTTCTCTGACCTCTCGCGGCTCTGTTAAGCCTGCCGGGGCTGATGGGAAATCCCATCAGCCCCGGCGGGATTAACAGAGCCGCGCAAGAAAGAGAAACTCTCGCGGCTCTGAAAGCCCTGCTTTGGGACTCCGTCCGGAGTTGATGCTGCATGGAGGCTTTGCCGGGCAGGGAGGGCCCCGCGGCGGGATGCTTGATTCTGCCGCTGCCACGGCGGCAGCAGCAGCTGTAGCAGCATCCGGTTTGTTATTTTATCTATTTGGGCTGATGGGGGGAGGGGGGTTAGGACTGGTAATGGGCTATGGGGGGGGCAAAGACTGGAAGTGGGCTGATGGGGGGGTTAGGACTAGTGATGGGTTATGGGGGGGCTAGGACTTGAAATGGGCTGATGGGGGGTAGGACTGGTAATGGGCTGATGGGGGGCTAAGACTGGAAATTTATTTTTATTTATTTATTTACATTCTCTTATATACCGCGCTATTCTGAATCAGTGCGGTTTACATTGAACAAACTGAAATTACATTGAACAGGGCATTATAACTTGGAGGTAACTATTTTACAGGGAAATGGGCTGCTGGGGGGCAAAGACTGGAAATGGGCTGATGGGGGGGGTTAGGACGTAATGGGCTATGGGGGGGCTAAGACTGGAAATGGGCTGATGGGGGGTTAGGACTGGTAATGGGCTATGGGGAGACTAAGACTAAAAATGGGCTGATGGGGGGGTTAGGACTTGAAGTGGGTTGATGGGGGGTTAGGACTGGTAATGGGCTATGGGGGGCTTAGGACTGGTAATGGGCTGATGGGGGGCTTAGGACTGGTAATGGGCTATGGGGGAGCTAGGACTGGTAATAGGCTGGGGGGGGGTTGCTAGGACTGGAAATGGGCTGAGTGGAAGGAGGGCTTGAATTGCAAATAGCTGATGGGGAGGGGGGCTTGGAATGGAAATGGGCTGTGAGGGGAGGGAACTAGGACTGGAAAAGGGCTGAGTGGGGGGTAGGACAGTAAATGGGCTGATGTAGGGACTAGGATAGGACTGGAAATGGGCTTTTGGGGGTGCTAAGACTGGAAATAGGCTGTGGTGAGGGCTTGGATTAAAATGGAATGGAGGGGCTAGAACTGGAAGTAGGCTCATGGGGGGCTTGGATTGGAAATGGGCTGAGTGGAGGGGAGTTAGGATTTGACATGGGCTGATGGTGGAGCTAGGAAAGGAGTAGAAATGGGCTGATGGGGGCTGGGATTGGAAATGAGCTGATGGAGGACTCGGATAGGACTGGAAATGGATGGGGGAGCTAGGAATGGAAATGGGCTGATGCGGGGACTAGAAGGGAGCGGATGCTGGGTGGGGCTGGAACTAGAAGGGAGCTGATGTTGGGGGAGGATTAGAATGGGATGGAGCTGGGAGAGTGAAATGGAGAGAGGAAAAAATATTTTTTGTGGGAGGGAAGACAAATCTACAATTGGCCGGATATTGGGAGAGTAAGTGGGGATTGAGGATGGAGGTGTAAAATTTGAGTGGATGAAATAGGAATGAGGAAAGAGCAAAAGGAGAAAGATTAGTATGTTAAAGCAGATGTAGAGAGAGAATGGAAAAAAACTAGAAGAGAGAAGAAAGGACAAATAGACAGCAGACGATGGAGAGTTAGCAGAAGACACGAAGAAACCAGAAGAAAGTGGCTGGAGCAATTGCAACTGAAAAAAAATGCACAAAAGGTAGAAAAATCTCTCTTTATTTTGAATTTAGTAACTAGAATATGTCAGTTCTGGGAAATGTGCATCATTAACATCTGCGCTTTGTTTAGTACAAGAGGAAATTAATTTATAGTTTTATTTCTACAGTGTTATTGTACATTCCAAGTTTGGCTTTTGGGGTTCCCAGTTTAATTATTGCCTTCCTATTTCTAAATTGTGATTCCTTGTTTGGTGATGGTCTATGTTCTGCATGTGTAATTGAGCTGAGGTATTCTGTTTATGTAATTCCTATTTGACATTGCCACTTGTTCTCTTTCCCCAGTAGGTCATGTATTGTTGTTCTCTGAAATGTATTGGTTTAATATTTGCAGTATTTCCTTTTGATAGGTAGGGTATGGTGCTTTTGTGAGTCCTGGTAGTGCTGTTAGGATATGGCGGGTTTGCTATGGGTTCTAAATGGGCAGTGTTTGTAGTAGTTCCTAATGTGCCTGGCGGTTGGCACTGGATTATAGTAATGTAGAAATCTTTTAGTCTTTCTTTATCCGTACACTCATTAAGAAGCATGTTTACTAAAAGTTAGTGTATGGTAACATTATGCAAATATTTATGCAAATATTTATGCAAATGAGGCCCCGCACCGAGTCTCCGCACTTGGCCCCGCACCCCCCTTGGGCCGCCCCTGTTTGTACTTCATAATGTTCCTGGTAATAGGGAGTTTGTGTTGCTGTTACCGAATTGACACCAGAATTTGAATGTGTTATTTTGTCTGGAGAGTTGTACAGGAAAATGTCATAGTTCTGCTCTGCACTCATTATTAGGGGTAGTTTCTATGAAAACTGGAAGTGGATAATTTATGCTAGTTTTGTCTTGCACAGACCACGACAAGAATGAACCTCACTATTAAGCCAGGGCATACTGAGTATTATCTTGATTTCTCTAATTTACTGGAAATACTCATCTAAATACTTGCATTGTGCAAAGGAGCTCCCTTTCAGAACTTGTACAGTTTAGTATCTACAGGCATATATCAAAGGTGAGCTTGAAAATTATTTTTGATCAGGCCAATAGGCCCAAAAAATTGGGACTCTTTCTTTATCTTTATAAGAACACAAGAACTTAAGATATGCCATACTGGGTCAGACAAAGGACCATCAAGCCCAGTATCCTGTTTCCAACAGTGGCCAATCCAGGTTACCAGTTTCCCAAAAAGACACGGTTTCCACAATGCTTGTCCAGGGGTAAGCAGAGGATTTCCTGGGTCCTCTTTAATAATGGTTTATGGACCTTTCCTCCAGGAACTTGTCAAAACCTTTTCTAAACCCAGCTACACTAACAGGTTTACTACATCCTCCAGTAACAAATTCCAGAGTTTCATTATGCTTTGAGTGAAAAAATATTTTCTCTTATTAGTCTTAAATGGGTTACGCTGTAGCTTCATGCCATGTCCCCCAGTCTTTCTACTTTTTGATGGCATAAACAATCAATGTTTACCCATTCCACTCCATTCATTAATTTATAGACCTCTATCACACAATATCTTCCCTCAGTTGTCTCATTTCCAAGCTGAAGAGCCCTAACCTTTTAAGTCTGTCCTCATAGGGGTATCCTTCCATCCCCTTTAGCATTTTGGTGGCCCTACTCTGTACCTTTTCTAATTCTGCTATATCCTTTTTAGGATATGGCGATCAAAATTGCACACAATATTCAAGGTGCAGTTGCACCATGGAACGATACAGAGGCATGATAATATCCTTTGTTTTATTTTCCATTATGGTTATGGTTAAATTTAATATACTGCAACAGTGCAAGGCAATCTACATGGTGTACAATAATTTTAAAAACTCATTAAATAATCAAAAAGGAACTCCATAATTAAAATAGGATAGCATAACGACCCAATGTACATACATTAGATATACAGTAAACGTAGGTAGGGGAAGGGCATACACGATAAACAGATTTAGGCAAACTGTTTAAACAAACTAGTTAGACAAACTATGACCCCGTCCAAAGCAAAGGTGATGCCCTCAAGATAAACTAGACCAAAATGTTAAAAAAGGTCTAAAAAGGGAAAGTTTTTAAAGCTTTTTTAAAACTCTTAAAATTTAGCTCAGTGCAGAGATTTGCAGGCAGGCTGTTCCAGTGTGCCAGAGCAGCAGCAGAGAAGGACGATTTTCTAGTTTACTCATATTTACTACCATTGGCGAGGGAAGGTGCAGGCGAAAATCATGAAGCAAGCGAAGGGACCTAGCTGGCGCATACAGGGTGACTAAAGAGGACAAATACAGTAGCTGGGAAAAGCATCATGCATAATCTTATGAGTAAAGGTAAACATTTTGAATATAATCTGAGACTTTATGGGCAACCAGTGGTATTTAATGAACAGTGGGGTAATATGAGCAAATATTTGTGCACAAGTGAGTAAACGAAGAGCTATGTTTTGAATAGACTGGAGGCGTTTTGAGGTGAGACTGCGGAAGGCCAAGATAAGCAATGTTACAATAATCAAGTCTTTGAATCACAGTATGCAGTAGTGGATATGAGTGGGTTTATCAAGAAAAGCATGTATGCTATGGAAATGTCATAGGGCCAGAAATGTTGATTTTGTTACTTGTGTCAGCTGTGGGGAGAGGATAAGAGCAGAATCTAGGATGACCCCGAGATATCAGAGAGAGGAGTGCAATGGAAAAGGAAAACCATCCAACACTGGGGCTTGTGTAGGATGGAAATCAGAACCAGTGAACCAAATGGCTGTGGATTTACTAGGGTTTAACTTAAGGGAATTTTCTCGTAACCAGGAAAAGATACTGGTTAGACAGATGTTTAGAGGAGTCAGATCAAGTGAATAATTGTCGGATGAGAAGTAAAATGTCATCAGCATAAACATAACAAGATATGCCGGAACTCTGTATTTGTGTAACCATTGGACTGAGGAAAATATTGAATAATAAAGGGGATAAAATAGAATCCTGTGGGACACCACATAGAGGGTCCTGGGGGGTAGAGATATCCCCTTGGATATATACCTGAAAAGACCTATTTTATAGAAAGGAACAAAACCATGAGAAAATTGTACCACAGACTCCCGCCTCACACAAGTGGGCCAAACGTAAATTATGACCACTGTAGGCAGGCTTCTCCTCGGACTCCCCTGCAGCAACCCTGAAGGTGCCCGCAGCCTCCATAATGCCCTGACCACCAAATCAAAGGCTGCAGATAAGTCAAGTGAGATAGAGAGGGTATAATTCCCATGATCAAGTGACCTGTGGATTTCATTAAGTACTGCAGTTATCATTGTCTCAGTACTGTCGTGACTGTCTAGGATGTAAGATTGGGATGTGTGATTCCTAGCATTTTCTTTGCCTTCTTGGCAGACACTGCACACTGAGTGGAGGGTTTCAATGTGTTACCCACAATGATACCTAAATCTTTTTCCTGAGTGGTAGTTCCTAATGTGGAATCTTGCATCGTGTAACTGTAATTTGAGTTGTTCTTTCCTAGGTGCATAATTTTGTGTTCATCCACATTAAATTTCATCTGCCATTTGAACATTTAGGGCCTGATATTCGAAGGGCATTTACATGGTTTACAGCCTAGTAAACTATGTAAATGCCTTAGATAGGGATATTCCATGGCACATACATGGTTGTTGTTGTTAAGTGCCGTTGAGTCGGAGTCGACTCATGGCGACCCTCTGGATAGCTATCCTAAATTGTGTTCGGTCTTCAGTCAGGCGGCTCATTGTTGACAGACTGGTACCCATAGCTGCTGTTATTGTATCGATCCATCTCATTGCTGGCCTTCCTCTTTTGCGTTGACCTTCTATCTTGCCAAGCATGATGTCTTTCTCTAATGATCTCTCTCTTCGCGTGATGTGTCCAAAGTATGAAAGTCGAAGTCTTGTCATCTGAGCTTCTAAAGAAAGCTTAGGTTTGATCTCCTCTAGTACCGACTGCTTTGTTCGTCGGGCAGTCCATGGTATACACAGTATTCGCCGCCAGCACCATAATTCAAAGGCATCAATTTTCCTCCCATCTGTCTTTTTCACTGTCCAGCTTTCACATCCATATGATGTTATTGAAAATACCATGACTTGAACAAGTCGAATCTTTGTCTTCTTTACATTAAGGTGCAGGCCCATGTTGAGACTATGTTCTTTGATTGTGAGAAGCAAATGTTTCAGATCATCTTCACTTTCAGCCAGTAATGTGATATCATCAGCATAGCGAAGGTTGTTGATGAGTCTTCCACCAATCTTCACACCTCTGTTGTCTTCATACAATCCTGCTTCTCTGATGATTTATTCTGCATATAAATTAAACAGGTAGGGGGAAAGTATGCAGCCTTGTCTTACACCTTTGCTTATTTTAAACCATTCTGTTTCTCCTTGTTCCGTTCGAACTGTTGCTTCTTGATCAATGTACAGATTGCGCAAGAGAACGATCAGGTGTTCTGGTATACCCATGCTTCTTAATGTGGCCCAGAGTTTCTCATGGTTTACACAGTCAAAAGCCTTGCTATAGTCGATAAAGCACAAATAGATATCCTTTTGGTATTCTTTCATCTTTTCAAGGATCCATCTCACATCCGCAGTGATGTCTCTCATTCCTCGCCCTTTCCTGAACTCTGCTTGCACTTCAGGTAGTTCTTGTTCCAGGTATGGTTGTAGTCTCTTTTGAATAATCTTCAGTAGAATCTTGCTGGCATGTGGGATCAGAGCGATTGTGCGATAATTTCCACAGTCAGTTGGATCACCTTTCTTTAGTATTGGTATAAACACAGATTTTTTCCAGTCAGTTGGCCATGATGTTGTCTTCCATATTTCTTGGCAGATCATTAACTGGGCCTCAGCGGCTTCCTGTCCTTACAGCAATCACTGGATTTTCAATGCCATCACCGCATCATTGAGTATCCAGTTTAGAGGCTGGTGGGGAGGACTGTGTGCCTCATCGGCGCGTAGCCTTTCCAAACAGCGGGCAGCTGAAAATCGGCCCCTAATCTTCCAATTTATCAAGGTCCTTTTCCAATTTTTCACATCCTCTTGGATTTTAACAATTTTTAATAATTTTGTGTCATCTGCAAATTTGATTACCTCACTCATTATTCCCATTTCCAGGTCATTTACAGATGTGTTATAAAGCAGCGGAAAGCACAGATCCCTGGGGTACTCCACTATTCACCTTTCGCCTTTGGGAAAATGCTTCTAGGCAGTTTACAATCAGGTACTGTATATATTCCCTTGTCCACAAAGGGCTCATAATCTATGCATACCTGAGGCAATAGAGGATTATGTGGCTTGCCTGGCCTGAGGTTGCTGTCCCTGAGTGGGAATCAACACCCAGTCCTCCGGCCTCAGGGAACTTGTACCAACCACTAGGCCACTCCTCCCTCCAGATTTCTAATTGTAGGTCTGTAACCTCATATTTCATTTCTTTCAGCACCTCTAGATGTATACCATCTGGTCCAGGTGATTTGCTACTCTTTAGTTTATCAAATAGTTGTAATACATCTTCAAGGTTATTGATATTGCTTTCAATTCATCTTTAAATACCATTTCAGTCATGGGTAACTTCCCTATGTTTTCTTCAGTAAAGACCAAAGGAAAGAATTCATTCAGTCTCTCCGCTATGGCCTTGTCCCCTCTTAGTGCTCCTTTCTGCATCAGGCTCCTTGTATCTAACTTGCCAGTGCTGATGTTGTTTCCAGTTTATCATTTGGCTCCTTTTTACATTTCCTGAAAGATGTTTTTTTGGCAACAGCTGCCTCTTTGATCTCACCTTTAAACCATGCTGGCAGTTTTTTGGACTTCCTTCCACTTTTCTTAAAGCATGGACTACAGCTGGTCTGGGCTTCCAAGATAGTATTTTTAAATAGCATCCATGCTTGATATAAATCTTTAACCTTTGCAGCTACTCCTTTTAGTTTTTTCTGTTTTCCTCATTTTATCATAGTCTCCCTTTTGAAAGTTAAAAGGTAGTACTGTGGATTTCCTTGCCATATTTCCTCTATTTATTAAATTAAACACTATCATGCTATGAGTGCCAAGTGCCCCCAACACACTTCTCTTGCACAAAATCTTGTATTCCACTAAGGACTAGGTCCAAAATGGCTTCTCCACTTGTCAGTTCATGAACCAACTGATCCAAGCAGCAGTCATTTATTTCATCTTGAAACTTTATCTCCCTAGCATGTCTTGCCGCAATTCTGACCCAGTCGATACCGGGGATAACTGAAATCACCCATTATTATTACTGTATTGTAATTTTTATTAGCTTCCCTGATTTCTTTGAACATTTCATCATCCATTTGTTCATTCTGGCCAGGCGGTCAATAGTACACCCCCATTACCATTGCCTTCCCCTTTTTACATGGAATTTCTATCCACTGAGATTCTACAGTGTATTTTGTTTCCTGCAAAACTTTAATTCTGTGTGACTCAGTGCCTTCTGTAACATAAACTGCAACCCCTCCACCATTTTGATATATTCTATGATTGTGATATAATTTGTACCCAGGTATCACAGTGTCCCACTGGTTGTCCTCCTTCCACCATATCTCTGAGATACCAATCATATCTAACCTCTCATTTAGTGCTACATATTCTAACACTCACATCTTGCTTTTTTAGACTTCTAGCATTTGCATACAAGCATTTTAGAGGTTGTATTTTATTCATATTAATCTGGTTTTTGGCAGGCAGGAGTAATTTGGAATCTTTAAACTCTGACTGCTCTGTACTTGGGTTACTTTTGTCTTTATTGGAACCTCTCTGTCAATATGCCCTAACTTCAATCTTTTGTTAGTATCATTCAAGGATACATCATTCTGAACCATGCGCTTTTGGACAGATGACACAAAAATTCTTTTTGCAGGTGACACAAAAATTTGCAACAGAGTGGACTCCCCTGAAGGAATGGATAACATGAGGAAAGAGCCGCAAAAGCTGGAAGAATAAATCTTAACTGCCGAGCATTAGACCAATGTGAATAAGTGCAGTGTCATGCACTTGGGAAGCAGAAATCCAAGGGAATTATATGCAATAGGGGGCGAGAGGTTGGTGTCCAAGGACCAAGAGAAGGACCTCGGAGTGATTGTTTCCGAGGATCTCAAGGTGGCGAAACAGTGTGACAAGACGGTGACCAAAGCCAGAAGGCTGCTGGGAGGCATACAGAGAGGAATTACCAACAGAAAGGAGGAGGTACTAATGCCACAGTACAAGTCACTGGTGAGGCCTCACTTGCAATATTGTGTTCCGTTTTGAAGACCATATCTAACAAAGGATATAAAAAGATAGAAACAGTTCAGAGAAAGGCAACCAAAATGATTTGGAGCCTGCGCCAGAAGACATATTAAGAGACTCCAAGACCTAAATATGTACAGTGTACTCTAGAGGAGAGGAGGGACAGGGGAAATATGATATAGACCTTTGAATACTTAAGGAGTATTAATGAACAAACAAACCTTTTTCAAAGACAGGGAAGCTGTAATACTAGAGGGCATAACATGAAGTTGCAAGGGGGTAAACTGCAAGGCAACACCAGGAAATACTTTTTCACTGAAAGGGTGGTGGATGCTTGGAATGCCCTCCCGATGGAAGTGGTGGGGGCAAATACAGTGACAGAATTCAAAATAGCATGGGACAGACACAGTGGATCCCTTTACAGCAACAGGATAAAATCAAAATAAACTTAACTGTCTCTGACATCTCAACAAGTAGCGGTGACCTGCAAAGAGGGGTGGGTGCATCCCTAAACAAAGGCATGGGGGGGGGGGGTGACTTGCACGGAGCAGCAGGTGCACCTACTCTTGTCACCTAGCTGGGCAGACTAGATGGACCATGCTGGTCTTCATCTGCCATCATATATTATGTTACTATGACTGTCGGCTTTTCCTTATTTTCTAGTTTAAAAGCTGCTCCATCTCCTTTTTAAAGGTTAATGCCAGCAGCCTAGTTCCATCCCAGTTAAGGTGAAGCCCATCCCTTCAGAAAAGCCCCTCCTTTCCCCCGAATGTTGCCCAGTTCCTAACAAATCCAAAACCCTCTTCGCTGCCCCATTGAGACTCTGGAGCTCTGCCTGCCTTTTGGGTCCTGCGCATGGAATGGGAAGCATTTTAACTTCCTACCTAAAAGCCTAAATTTGGCCTCCAGAACCTCCCTACCACATTTTCCTATGTCACTGGTACCAACATGTACCAAGACAGCAGACTCCTCCCCAGTGCTATCTAGTACCTTGTCTAGGTGACATGTGAGGTCCGCTACCTTCGCACCAGGCAGGCAAGTTATCAGGCAATCCTCACGTCCACCAGCCACCCAGCTATGTACATGCCTAATGATTGAATCGCCAACAATAATGGCTGTCCTAACCCTTCCCTCATGGGCATATGACCCTGGAGAAACCTCCTCGGTTTGAGAGGGTTTTACATCACCTGGAAGAAATATCTTAGCTATAGGATCACTTCCTGCCACACCAGGTTGATGCTCTCCTATCACATGTCCTCTCTCCTCCGTGGTAACAGGGACATTGCCAAATTGGAGTTGGGACTTCAGTACTACGTCCTTGTAGGTCTCATCTATATACCTTTCTGTATTCCTTATATTCTCCAAGTCTGCTACTCTAGCCTCCAGAGATCCAACTCATTCCTTGAGAGCAAAGAGCTCTTTGCACCTACTGTACATATAAGACCCCTCACGAACTGGGAGAAAACCATACATTTGACACTCATTGTAAAAGACTGGAAAGCCCCCATCTTGCTGCTGGACTGCTGTCTGCATCTTAGTTTTAAGGTTTTGTTTAGATATTTAAGTTGTTTACTTACCTAGGTTTGCTGGGGATACTTACACTAATACAACTATACCTAATATATTACATTAATTAAGGACCTGAGATTAATTATTTCTGATGAGGACAATTAGCCGCACCTGAAAGTGAATAAGGACACCTCTTTTCCTTTAATTGGTTTAAGAGCCTATAAAACTAAGATTATCCCTGGGGTGGGTGGGAGGGAAAGAAGACTTAATAATAGCTGGCTTACTACACAGTGCCCTGATCTATGCTTTTTTTTATAAAACTTATATTTTATTGAGATTTTTCATTACAACAGCAGTAACCACCATATCGTCTTCAGCACAAGTGCTCTCCTTACATCACAAGCCTGAAACAAACCGCTGCTCCTATTTCCAACATATATGGCAATTCCGAGAACCTGCATCTAATTGGGGAGGAACCCGTAATTTCTTGTTCATATATGCTAATAGCAAGAATATCATCCTCAACAATGTTTTACAAAACAAAAGAAATAAAACTGCACAAGAGGACACACTACCCCAACTAATCTCAACACCACATACCCCTGACACCATGAGTTCTTTATACCACAGTTTCCTGGTTTTTCATTTCACCTATTGATATTTGAGGATACTTTTCTCCTCAAATATAGTATGATCTATAGTATGGAGTGGAGGAGTAGCCTAGTGGTTAGAGCAACGGCCTAGTACCCAGAAGATCCCACTGGCACTCCATGTGACTTTGGGCAAGTCGCTCTATTGCCTCAGAAGAAAAGGCTGGCAATCTACTTTAGAAAACCCAGAGGTAGCTGGGTTGCTATGAGTCCACTGACTTGATGGCACAAAAAAAAAAAAATAGTATGATATAGTTGCTTCATAGTGACATATTAGCAATGCTTTTGTTGCGTTTTTCTCCTGGCGTAAGATTATCAGATGTCCCTGCTTGGCATCTGTTTGGCAACCTGCTGTCCCCGATTTCAGCAATGGGGACAGAGGGGGTAGAAAAGCAATTTTATTTTCAGTTTAGTGATTTGAATGTATCAGTTTTTAGACTTTACATCCATTATCTTTATGTTTTGTACAGTGCGGGAGAAATGCATCAACGCTTCTATTTCTCCGTTGATTGTCTGCTACTGTTGCTCTCATGGGATGTATTGGGGGGGGGGGGGGAACAGGATAATGATTCCACTTCTCCACATCAGTTTGCTCAAACCTGCAACTAAGGTGTTCCTTCCTCCCCTCTCCCCTTCAAATTTATGATAAGCACCCCAGATTTGCCTGCAAAAAAAAATCTAATAACCTTATCTTGATGACACTCGGATACAACATAATAGTGCCAATAGGGAAGGAGTGGCTGGGAATCGTGCCTATCCTTGGATCCATGGCTGGGGCGGACCTGGGAAGGAGGAATGGCCATGGTCAAGCCTAGAGGGGCTTTTTGGGGAGATCCAGACCCAATGGGGTTGATATTCAGATAGGTTTAAGATAGTACCACTGCATATCCCCAAAGACTCCTGGTTAATTCCTTTGTGGTCTATAGGGTGGAGCTAAGCAGTCCTGGCAGTTATCCCGTTAGAATCTGAATATCACCATAACCGGAGAGCAAAACCTCTGGCCAGCGAAACTAGATATTCAGCATCAAATACTGAGGAGGCTCCAGTGCTGAATTTCTGGGTTTAGTTAAAGTGGCAGCGGCCACGAGCTTTAAAAACACCGACTGCTGCCACTGAATATTGACCCTAATATTATTTCTTTTTTGTGTGTTGTTGTTTTTTAAGTAAAAGCAAACAACAAATGAAATGGAAAAAAGAACAAAAGAAAAAAAAAAAGAAAAAAAAATCATATTCCGTGCACATTCCTAGAAAAGCGTGGAGAATTGGGAAGATGTTGGTGAACCAGGGAACGATGGGAGCTGGGAGATGGGGAATTTCTTGGATTCAGAGGCTTTGCTTTTGTGCTGGCTCTCTGCGGTTCCCACTGCTATTTTGAAAAGATGGGTTTGAAACTGTCAGAGAGACCTCCCAGCCAAATCTTTAGTCCAATTTGGTCATATGAAGAGATGCTAGGGTACAAGAGCGTAAGGAGTATTTAGAGAGATTTGGGTTTCTGTAAAGGTTAAATCCTCACAAATAACCTCTCTTGTAGTACTTCAGCTAAAGTCTAAAATGACAAAATTCCATTTAAACACTTGAATTGGAAATATTAATAAGATTTTCTGGGAAAAATTTTAAAATAGCAACTACATGTTTTCCTCTGTTCACTGGAATTGACATGTAGGCACTTGATTAAGTCTGTCTCCATCTGCCTGTCTGTCTTTTGGTCTATAATCTTACTGTTGTATTTATCTTGGAGATTATATATCATGCCATCTGTCAGCCATAGTAAGTAATTCCTCTGCTTATGCTTAAATTTGACAAATGGCAATATTATCTGGGGCTCCTACAATCAAAGTGTTTGTAAGGTATCATCTGGGCAGTTTTGCTCCATGGCCTGAAGAGTAAAAGGATCCACTACAGACCTCAAGTTACTGTTCATAAGCGAGTCCAGTGCTGCCGTGCTGTCTCTCTCTACGTGGTGCAGTGCAGATTGATTTGTGATAATCTTCATGTTCATTTATTTGATTTACAGCTAATCATATCTAAGCATATCACAATTTAAAACAGCACGGAATAATACGAGGTAATGTCAAGGAGATGGAACAACTATGGGTAAAGACAAAAGGGTAATTACAAAGCGACCGTTCTTGAGGCACAGAAGAAACAAAGGTGTAGTGCGTGTAGCCAGCACAAGGAGCTCTCATCATGTAGCCTCTGAGGAAAAGAAAAGCATCACGCTTGCGGGAAAAGCAAGCGTTCAAGAATGTGTCTTAAAGGCAGGTCTGAATTTCCTATTCCAACCTGATGTCCAGGAGTAAATCATTTCACAAAGTGGGTGCGACCACACTGAAACAGGACTTACGCGTACGCTCTAACCGGATTAAGGAATGTGAGGGCATGACTACAGTCCATGTTGGGAGGAACAGCGATTACGCTGGGAGGCATTAGGAACCGGGTGGTCAGCTAAGAAGAGAGGGGAACCAGAATTGTAAACCTACTGGGAAATGATAAGAGCCTTAAACTGAGCCTAAATCTTATGGGACACCAATGTGCTTTGTAAAGGAGGGGAAATACATGATTAGATTTCTTGGCACCATGAAGAAGTTTAACAATTAATTATAATGACTCCTGGATGGTACTTCATTTGGAGTTCTGCATACAATTCTAGAGGTCACCCTTTCAGAAGGATATAAACTGGATGGAATTGACCCAGATGGCAGCTACTAAAATGGTCAATAGTTTTCATCATAAGGGGTCAGTTAAAATCTAAACATATATACCTTAGAAGAAAAGTAGAACAGGGGAGATATGATGGAGACATTTAAATACATCCAAGGTATAAATACATAAGAAGTGGACCTCTTTCAAAGGAAAGGAGACTCTGGAATGAGGATGCAGGTGAAAGGGGATAGACTCAGGAGTAATCTAAGGAAATATTTCTTTATAGAAAGGGTGATGGATGCGTGGAACAGCCTCCTAGTGGAAATGATGGAGACAAGGACAGTATCTGAATCCAAAAAAGCATGCCACAAGCGCAGAGTATCCCTGAGGGCGAGGAAGGAGCTGTATTGCTGAGAAGTTGGAATGGATGGGTAAACTGGATGGGCATATGGTCTATTTCTACAATCGTGTTTCTTTCAGGAGACCCCAGTCCACACCATTTCTACCTTCTGATCTGATGTACCATGTACATTACTATGCCTTACACCTGCTTCCATCAGTCAACTAACGACTGTGTTCCTAGCAGGAAATGCCCTGGGTTACCGGGTATTTACTAATAGAGAATGTTCTGGTCTGGATTTGCTTTGGAAAGAGAAATGTAGGTCACCAGCAATCTGGCCTTTTCCGGGAGGGGCTGTTCTGGTCAAGAATGCCATATGTAAGATGATTGTGGACTTACTTGAAGAAGTCTTCTTTGCAGTAGACACTGCCCGCTCTGGAGAAGCACCTCTCAGCCAGCTGTACTTGGCAGTCGGCACACTTGAGGCAGGAGCTATGCCAATGGCGGTCTAGAACTTTCAAGATGAACTTGTCCAGGATGTGCTGGTTGCAGCCTGCACACTGAGGGACCTCTGGAGACAGGAGTGGGTGGGAATTCACAGAGAGAAATCAAGGTAGGAAAGGAACAGGAGAAAACAGACATGAAAGAGAGAGATGGGGAAGTGGGGTTAACGGTGAGGGTGGGAATTTGGGTGAGGAAATAGGCAGGAGAGGGAGGAAACAGATAGAGCAAAAGAGATTTGAAAAAAAGCAGGAACAACATATGCAGAGATTCCTCAAGAAGAGCCCATAAATCATGCACAAAAATATAACCGTATCTAATAAAATGAAAGAATATTTCAGCATTTTATTATTTTCAGATTTAACCTCCCATCCAGATTAAAGAGCTCAGCACAGTTTACAAAAAAATCAATGTGTATCAAAACGATCAACCAAACAGTAAATACAAAATAAAATACAAACAACCAACCAAATAAAACACACAGTCATATATACAAGCACATAGCTATTTCACAGAAACACAGAAATATAGTCAACACCATAATGATCACACATCTTTTAAAATATATGAAACGTGATGCGCAGGAAACTGTCAGTATGATGGGCAGATCAGAGGAAAAGTGAATTAAAAGCAGGGATATGAATGAACACTTGTTCCATAGTTATAACTGGGGCTAGTTCCACCTGAATTGGAAGCCCAAAGGATTATAAGGAACTGCTGAGTATCAGGGCCAGATCTAGGGTATGGGCAGGTCTGGCCCAACCATCAGGAAAGAAAGACTTGGTGGTTGCCTTGAGGGGGGGGGGGGGCGGGGAGCAGCAAAGAACAGCAGCAGTCAAAGCAAACAGATTCCGAGAGCCACACAAACTTAAACAGTCCTCAGCAAATACTTTTGCCTCACACATTGCAGGCACATACATACTTTTAAATACTAAATTTGCCTTCTATGTCTGATGTCCAATTGTGCATTTTTGCAGGATTGTTGTTGGAAAGGTGGCGTTCAGACGATCATGACTGCTAAATTTAATTATCAAAATCTCAGGAAGGGAGACATAAGGCTGAAGGTTTGCCTAGGATGCCCAGTACCTTGCAACGTGCATATGTCAGGCCTATTTTATCGCATGTCCTTTATAACATAGGAGCCTAAGTGGTGAGATACAGGTGGCAAATCTAGATGTAATCACATTCACCTAGATTTGTAAAGAATGTGTGTAAATTATAGTATTTTATAGCTTAAGAATGCAAAGTTATGCTCTGCCCACACCGAAAAGCCCACATCATCGGCCTTCCTCAAGGTCACTTGTGAAAACGTTGAAAAGAACTAGACCAAGGACAGATCCTTGTAGCATAACACTGGTAACACCCCTTTCCTTGGAGTGAATGTTTTTATTATTACCCTTTATCACCTCCCACTCAATCAGTTTCTAACCCTGTCAGTCACATTAGGGCCCACCCCAAGGGATCTCAGTTTATTTTTAAGTCACCTATGTCAAAAGTCTTGCTGCAATCCGGCTACACATCTAGCACTCATCCCTGATCCAACTCGCTGTCACTCAGTTGACCAGATTTTTATTTTATTTAACTGATTTTTTTATAACGCTTTATCATTTCAGTTAAAGCGGTTTACATTGTAACTTAAACTTGGTAATGTACAATAAAACAGGTACATTGATAACTTGGATTTTTCTGAGGCAGTGAAGTGTTGTGACTTGTCCAAGGCCACAAGGAGTGCTAGTGGGTCTCTATTTTTATTTTATTTAAATTTCTATACTGCAAATTCCAAAAATCACTTGCGGTTCCCAAATCAGTGCTCTAACCATTAGGCTACTCCTCCACTCTGACATACCCCTGGTAAAACCATGATGCCTTAGATCCTGTTATCTAGTCTTCTTGTGGTGATATTTCAACTTGGGTTATCTTGTTAATCTCCCTATGTTGTGAATTCAACAAGTAAACTGTCTTGAAGAATTTTGAAGATTCCCTTTTTTGTGGTACGAGGAAATGTTCCTAATGTATCCCAGACTACCCAGCTGAGAATGTAGGCTTTCCTCCATTTGAAACAACGAGTGATCATAGCTGATGCCACTTTCTGTTTGAAGTTTCCTTGTAATAGTATCATCAGGCGCCAGAGAAATAAATGCCCTTTTATTGAACTATGGAACAAAAAGTCTGTAGTGAGGTGATTCTCAGTAGATAAACCAATCTTTATTAAGGTGCACATGGAACTCTAGTGTAGAATCCTACTTGGCCATGTTGAATCCAACGCTTTCAGTATTTCAGCAGAATCTGGAGTATTGGATTGGATTTTGCCAGAGTCAGGCAACTACACCCACATATTCTTGTTTGAGGTCTCAACCCCCTATGAAAGCCTAGCCAAAACACGGCCATGTAGGGTTCTACACTAGAGTTTGTCGTGCACCGCCCTGGTGGCCAGTGGTCGTAAGTGTAGGTGGGACACAAAAATTATTTTATTATGAGAGGAGGGACTTTTAAGAGCCAGGTGTAACCTGGTCTTGGCAGTTCAGCTCCTAACTAAGAAAAATTGTGAATGCAGAGTAGAGGGTTAACAAGGCATTTATTTCCCTTTACGCATAAGATTCAGCTGGGTTACAACCTAAAGAAAAAGACCTTAACTTCAGGAATGAAATCAACTCAGGTTAATGGAAAACTGTTATGTTTCACAGTTGTAACAATGCTTAGTTAAGCTTTCCAGAGTAAAGCAAATGTTTCAGCACTCTTCTTCCATTTAGCAAATGAATAACATTCTGAAGATAACATATAGCATTCATAGGTTTAACAGTGACTCTGCACTGCCTGAAATACACAAAGAACAGTCCATCTCTTCCTGAGGTAAAAGGGTTGACTCTACAAGTTCCACTTACATCGGCTCAGAATTATCTCTGTCTGTATCAGTGGTTTCACTGGCTATAATTTCTGGCCAGGCCCTAGTTTTGTTCTCTGGATGTTTAAAGAGTTCCTCTAGTGTTTGCCAATGAGCATGACCTACCCTCGGGCGTTGGCTACTTGGCTTATGAGAGGTAGCTTTGCTTTCCTTTCTCACAGGTTTAGCATTACTTTCAAAAGGCTTTTTATAAGGTAAGGTTTTCTTCATAGAAACAGAGTCAGCATACCTTGGCTTCCAGCAGCATATAGAACTGGGATTTCCTCCTTCCCGCAGTTCTTCAGGAACACAATCCCTGTGCCAGTCTCCTCTCTGAAAGCTTCTGTTACCTTTCGGTTTAGCCCCAGGTTCCTCTGGTACAAGCAGGCTTCTTTCTTTCACTCTGCTTTGCCTCCAAAGGTGATTGTTCCTTTGCCCAGCACTAGTTTCCCAAGTGCTTCTTTCTGCTTGGTCCTTGCTTGTGGTGCTTCTCTCTCGTAAACCTTCAGCTTTACATCCAGCTCCACACCTGCAAGCACTGCTCTGCCCTCTCCAGTCTCCAGTCTTCCGTTTATAAAGCTCTCCTGTGTTTGAGCTTTCCGGGCTGACTGTCAGGTGCTCTCGATTAGCTAAGTGTGTCCACTCAGGCTCTGTGAGTGCACGCCTGCTCCCTCTAGCTGTTCTGTGCGGATATTGCATCTTGTGCACATCTTTTTCCTCATGAAAAACAGCTTCTTCTCCTGCATTTTTGCTTTCATCAGCCCCTGCTGCATGACATATCCCCCTTCTTAAAATATTATGGGCTGAGGAATCTTCTTCCCTACAGCACGTAATTCGGGACATCGCATCCGCATTAAAATGCAGCTTTCCTGCTCTGTGCTCTACTCTATAATCATATGGTTGCAACGCCATGTACCATCTGGTTAGCCGGCTGTCATTATTTCGCATATGGCTCAACCATTTTAGAGGGGCATGGTCAGTAATAAGGACAAATTTTCTTCCAGTTAAATAAAATTTCAGGGACTCAACTGCCCACTTGATTGCCAGGCATTCCCTTTCGATCATTGAATACCTTCTTTCGGCCGGTGACAGCTTCCTACTCAGGAACATGAGAGGATGTTCAGGGCCTTCTTGCACCTGGGAGAGAACGGCGCCTAAGCCGGTTTCCGAAGCATCCGTCTGCAGTAAAAATGGTTGGCTAAAATCCACGCCTCGTAGTATCGGGGCTCGACACAACCTTTCTTTTAGGTTCCTGAAGGCTTCATCCGCCTCCGCGGACCATTGTAATGTATTCGGGGTGTTTTTTCTTAACATCTCCGTGAATAGTGCGCTCTCATCTGCAAAATGGGGGATAAAACGCCTATAATAGCCGATGAGGCCGAGAAAACTCCTCAACTGCTTTTTATTCTGAGGAACAGGAAAATTTCTTACGCTCCCCACCTTGTTTATTAAGGGGCGCACCATACCCTGACCCACCAAGTGGCCCAAATACTTGACCTCTTTGGCAGCGAACATGCACTTCTCAGGGTTCAGGGTTAATCCTGCTCGTCTCATCGCTTTCAATACGGCCCCGACTTGGAGTAGGTGTTGATGCCATGTGGCACTATGAATGACCACATCATCCATATAGGCTGTGGCGTAGCTTTGGTGTGGACGCAGAACTATGTCCATTAGCCGCTGGCAGGTCGCAGCCACTCCATGTAACCCAAAGGGCATCCTCCTGAACTGGAACAGCCCTAGGGGAGTGCTAAAGGCTGTTTTGGGTCGAGCATCTCTTGTCAGGGGCACCTGCCAGTACCCTTTGGTCATATCCAAAGTCATGAGGAATTTTGCTTGACCTAGCCTGTCTAACAATTCTTCGATGCGAGGCATCGGATACTCAAAGGTTGACACTTTGTTAACGTGACGGAAGTCGATGCAAAAACGCATGGTACCGTCGGGTTTAGGTACCAAAACAATTGGACTGCACCAAGGACTATGCGATTCTTCAATAATACGCATTTGCAGCATTTCCTGTACCTGGTTTATAACTTCTTGTCTTTTTGTCTCTAGCAAACGATAAGGCCTTTGTCTTATAATTTTCCCAGGAGGTGTGATTATCTCGTGCGCTACTAAAGCTGTCTCTCCTGGTACAGGCGTCAGGACGTCTTTGAACCCTTCTAGCAAATGGGCCAATTCCTGCCTCTGTGTTACGGAGAGTTCATCACTGACCCTTGGCGTAGGAGAGGTTTTGCATTCATCCAAGCGTGGGCCCAGATCTTCGTCCGGCTGCTCATTCCCGATTGCCACAAAGCCTTCCATATCTGCCTTTCCTGTTGAGCCGAAACCTCCAGTTCCCCGGCTCGTGGGGGTTACCATATCCACTTCTTCTAGGGTTGGGAATCCCACACGCTCGCATATTAATTGAGCAATGCCCTCTCCTGCTTTTACATTAAAGTCCTCATCTGCAAAATTGAACAGAAGGACTTTAAGGACGCCTCTGTAATCTGGATCCACTACCCCAGCACCTACGTCAATAAAGTGTTTGGAGGCTAGGCCAGACCATGGTGCGATGCGACCGTAGCAGCCTTGGGGTAGCTCCAACTGGATATCTGTACTGACTAGCGCTCGTCCATGCTTAGGAATAACCTGGTTCTCGGCACTATATAGATCGTAACCTGCGGCCTGTGCAGATGCTCATTGAGGGCTGCGAGCTTGCCTGGATGTTTTACAAAACTTTAGCACAAACTTCTTCTGAGGTTCTTCTTGTATTTTAAACTCGGTCTTTTTAGGTTTCCTAACAGTGGGCTGGGAACTGCACTAATCTTAGAGCGGGTGCAAGTGGATACAAAAGCTTCCTGCGGAGACAAACCCTTTTTAAACTGAGGCCAGTCTCTGCCTAGCACTAGCTCTTGAGGTAGCCTAGGTATCACAGCAATTAACATCTCCTTTTCAATACCCAAGCCTTTTCCCAATAGCTTGTGTACTGGGTAATGTGTAGCAGCACCATGTATGCATTTTATTTTTACTTTTCCTTCTGGCTGTTCAGGTACAGACTCACCATGCTCCTTGATCAAAGACCATAATTTGTGGGAGATCATGGTCTGATCTGCGCCAGAGTCTAAAAGTGCTTTTGCCTCAATGCCTTGTATTTTTACACTTAATACAAACCCTTCCCTCATTGCTTTCATGTTCTCTCCAATGAGAGCAGTACGCATGTAACATTCATTCTTTAAGTGACCCTTTTTTCCACAGGAAAAACATCTTTTAGAGGGTTCCTTTAACATAGGGGTAACATTTTTCAAACCCTTATATGCACAGCGTGAGAGACTTTCTGATGTCTGCGCTTCCATACCAACTGCCAACTTTGGAATCTGCGCCTTCGGTTGGGTGACCAATTCGGCTTCCAAATAACGCTCTGTTAGCGCGATGGCTTCAGCAGTGGTGTGACAATTTTGCAGAATAAGGAAGTTCTGCACGCTTTTAGGAACTGCAGACATGTATTGTTCCAATACTATCATATCCATCAAAGTACTCACTGTTCTTTCATCAGGTTTTAACCATTTTGTAGCCAAACTGCTTATTCTATGTCCTAGATCCTTAGGCGTCTCGCCTACCTTAAGCTGAGTAGCTCTAAACATACGATTATATACAAAGGGTGTGAGGCCTAGGCGATCCCTGATGGCCTTGATCACCTCTTCATAATTATTGGCCAGAGCAGGGGGCATCGCCCTGTATGCTGACAGCGGCTCCCCTGTGAGGGCTGCTGCCAGGCGAATTGCCCATTGCTCTTTCGGCCAATTCGCCGAACGTGCAATTCTATCAAAGGAGTCAATGAAATCATCCACGTCATCGGTGGCAGTTAACTTTCCTACCGACAAGGTGTCACATGTCCATTGTCCTACCGGACGATTACTCAATCCAGAGTTCTGTCCTAGCTGAGTGTTGGCTCTCTCCAGTGACTCTTTCTGCTGTGCCAGCCAGGCCTCCATCATTTGCAGAACAGGCTTCTGCTGCTCCTTCATGGCATGAATAGCCTGCCTCTGGTTCTGGCCAGCGAGTTCTCCTTGCCGGTCGAACTGCAGAGCCATCCAAGCGCACAGCTCCTTCTGCTCCATGATGATCCCTGAAAGAAAAAAAAAACCACAGAGAAAAACCAAGTGCGGTCCAACAACCAACAATGAGCTTCCTTTTCTTCCTTTTTTTTTTTTTTCCAACTCTTACTGCTATATCCAACACAGGTCAGGTATATATACGTTTTACCTGGTGCCAGTGTTGTGTCAGCTTTGGAAAAGACGTTGCTGCTCCGGCCTGCAGTGCTCCACCTTCGGTGCCAGCAACCAGATACTTCCCTCTCTGATTCACGTCTCCTTTCACTCCGGGTTCTTGGCCTTCATGTCCGGGTTTTGGCACTCCACTCCGGGTTTTGGCACTCCACTCCAGGTTTTTCTTTTTCTTTTCTTTTTTTTTTAAACCTTGGGGTTAATTTCTTTCTTTATTCTTCTTCTTGCGGTTGTGAACCTCAAAATCCAAACAACTACGCCATTTATGTCGTGCACCGCCCTGGTGACCGGTGGTTGTAAGGGTAGGTGAGACACAAAAATTATTTTATTATGAGAGGAGGGACTTTTAAGAGCCAGGTGTAACCTGATCTTGGCAGTTCAGCTCCTAACTAAGAAAAATTGTGAATGCAGAGTAGAGGGTTAACAAGGCATTTATTTCCCTTTACGCATAAAATTCAGCTGGGTTACAACCTAAAGAAAAAGACCTTAACTTCAGGAATGAAATCAACTCAGGTTAACGGAAAACTGTTATGCTTCACAGTTGTAACAATGCTTAGTTAAGCTTTCCAGAGTAAAGCAAATGTTTCAGCACTCTTCTTCCATTTAGCAAATGAATAACATTCTGAAGATAACATATATCATTCATAGGTTTAACAGTGACTCTGCACTGCCTGAAATACACAAAGAACAGTCCATCTCTTCCTGAGATAAAAGGGTTGGCTCTACAAGTTCCACTTGCATCGGCTCAGAATTATCTCTGTCTGTATCAGTGGTTTCACTGGCTATCATTTCTGGCCAGGCCCTAATCTTGTTCTCTGGATGTTTAAAGAGTTCCTCTAGTGTTTGCCAATGAGCATGGCCTACCCTTGGGCGTTGACTACTTGGCTTATGAGAGGTAGCTTTGCTTTCCTTTCTCACAGGTTTAGCATTACTTTCAAAAGGCTTTTTATAAGGTAAGGTTTTCTTCATAGAAACAGAGTCAGCATACCTTGGCTTCCAGCAGCATATAGAACTGAGATTTCCTCCTTCCCGCAGTTCTTCAGGAACACAATCCCTGTGCCAGTCTCCTCTCTGAAAGCTTCTATTTATTTATTTATTATTTATTTATTACAATTTTTTATATACCGCGCTATTTACAATCAGCGCGGTTTACAGAGAACCAAAGACCAGAACAACAGGCTGCTCGGTTTTACATAAAACAGGAAGATAAACTTGGATACGATAAACTTGGATAATATGGGGGTAAAACTATATACATAGAATGTTGGTCTGTTACCTTTCGGTTTAGCCCCAAGTTCCTCTGGTACAAGCAGGCTTCTTTCTTTCACTCTGCTTTGCCTCCAAAGGTGATTGTTCCTTTGCCCAGCACTAGTTTCCCAAGTGCTTCTTTCTGCTTGGTCCTTGCTTGTGGTGCTTCTCTCTCGTAAACCTTCAGCTTTAGCTCCAGCTCCACACTTGCAAGCACTACTCTGCTCTCTCCAGTCTCCAGTCTTCTGTTTATAAAGCTCTCCTGTGTTTGAGCTTTCCGGGCTGACTGTCAGGTGCTCTCGATTAGCTAAGTGTGTCCACTCAGGCTCTGTGAGTGCATGCCTGCTCCCTCTAGCTGTTCTGTGCGGATATTGCATCTTGTGCACATCTTTTTCCTCATGAAAAACAGCTTCTTCTCCTGCATTTTTGCTTTCATCAGCCCCTGCTGCATGACAAGTTCCACGTGTACCTTAATAAAGATTCTCAGTAGACAAACCAATCACCTCACTCCAGACTTTTGTTCCTTGTGTTTTGCAAGTGTGAGTGCTATTGTTTGGGACAGTTCCATTTTTGATCTATTCCATTTCAACAATGTCCTTAAGGATAAATGTGCCCTGATATTTTTTTTTTTTTTTTGTTCTGACCTGCTCCAGGTTAATAGGGGTAGATGACCCTATTTTGTTGCCATTGCACAGCTGGATGTATTGTAAATAATTATAAAGCTTTCTTTATTTTGATAAAAACGTCCTGGTCTTTGTAACCTTGGAAGTGAACTATTGATTTTCTTTTCTTTGGAATTCATTTCATATTGGACTTACTTATTTGCCTACTATATTTCTCTTCTACTTTTTATTTGCTTTTGTGAATCTGGTTTGAAATTTCAATTAAAAAAATCTAAGAGGGTACTGGAAGGAGAGAAGGGGGGGGGATCGAGATTGGGGACGGGAAGAGCAGAATGCGGAGGGAGAGAAAGGGGGATGTAGAGCACAATGATGAGGGAGAAGAGGATGCCAGACCCTGTGCAAGGGATGGGAGAGAGAGGAAATCAGGGGAGATACCGCTGCTGGCCAAGTGTGTGGAGCAGAGGAGAGAGAGAAAGGCGGATGCGAACTCTGTGGGCAGGTGGGATACTGGAAGGGCTTTGGAATACTGGTTCCGGTCAGAGGATGGGAGGGAAGTGCTGGGCATCATAAGCAGGGGAAGAGAAAAGCAGCTCGAGGCTGTGGGCGGTGCGCAAAGGGTGGGGGAAAGAGGAATACAGAACTCTGTATGCTAAGGGGGAGACGCAGACAGCAGTGATTCTGGTGCCCAGAGGGTGTGGAGAGAAAGGGGAATGCGGGGAACTGTGTTGAATATTCATTCCCATACAAAAGGAAGTTGGCATCAGGTGCTGGTAGGAGCAGAAGCAGACAGTCCCATGGTGCCAAAGTTTTGAGGTAAGCACCATGGAGCTGTTGTAGCACATTGCCATCGTTGTAGGTCCCAGAGAGGACTGACAGCGACAGCAATGGGGATCGGTGGAGGGGGGAGGGGAGGAGTGCTCAAGAGATGATGCTAGAGGTGTCTTGGGTAGAAGCAGATTTGTGAAAAGGTGCTGCAGATGCCGGTGTGCGAGTAGGGTTAATAAAGGCTATCCAGGTTAAGAAACAAGTCCCCTTTTGGTTGAGTAAAACTATTGCCATTTTACTATGTGTTTTCTTACTTTAGGTCATTACAGTGGAAAGCTATGATACCTCTACTCTCTCTCTCAACAACCGTTAAGCCCCAAAAGATGTTGTAATACCAGCACAAAAGCTTTAATGATTTGTACATGAGATTATAGATGCTCCCGGGAATATTTATAAGTGATCTCACTAAATGAATTCTGTTTAACCAGCAGATTTTTATTTTTAGAGGGGACACATTTTGAGAAATTAGATAATTATTGATATATTATTCATTGACATGTTTTGAGATGGACGTGGGGGAGATGATGTCGTCCTCCTCCTCCCCCCCCCCCAAATATTGCGAGTGCTAAGGCTAAATAGATTCCCTGTTCTCACTGCCAACAGGACTTCCTTATCATTCACCCCCTCAAAGTAAGCAGGCAAAGTACAGCTATGGATAAACCACAGAAGTTACATTTAAGAGGGTCTCGCCACGTGGCCCAAGTAACTTTGAGGGCTATTTTCAAAAGCGATTTACTTTTGTAAATTGGCCCTCTGAAATTCACGCATCATTTCACCAGGTAAAAAATAGAAGCAGGATCAACCACACATATTTTTAGTCATGACGAAAGTAGGTGGACTTGGCGGCGAAGTTAAGGTCAAGGAGAAGCAACAAAACACGTAGGGCGTGTTTACTACACCACATTAGCTTTGACACGGCAGATATTCAAACACAGTAACACAAAACGACATAGGCAAATAGGACATAACATATCTGTCATAATCCAGATTAGGGGCTACAATGTACTAAGGTGCCAATTCCCTCACTGTAAAAAGTTGCATTGTACATAGTTAATGAAATCAAGTTAGTCACTGTAATCACGTTATAAGTTTTATTGTAAAGGTTTACACATGTTCTATGTACTATGAATGGGTATTTGTAAAATGTTGCACCCATACATACTTCTATTCATTGTAAACCGCACCTGATCCATGGAAAAGTGCGGTATATAAGTATTTATAAATAAATAAATAAGGGGAGGAGTGGCCTAGTGGTTAGGACAAGGTACTTCAGGCCGGAGGGCCGGGGGTTCAAGTCCCACCTGGGGACAGCAATCTCAGCCCGGAGGGACTGGGATTTCTAGTCCTGTAGGCACTCCTTGTGGTCTTGGGCAAGCCACTTAACCCTCCATTGCCCATGTTCCCTGTAAGTATTAGCGTATATGTCTCATATCCCCTCGTGTTAAATGTATCCCCCAATTGACCCCTTTGACCCGGTGAAAAGCGGGATATAAATACAGCTAAAATAAAAAAAATAAATAAATAAAAAAATAAATAGTGTGGCACGCTTGGCAAGCGCCAACAGCCAATGCAGGCAAATACAGATCGTGCAGAAAATCACTGCGCCGTCGGCAGGACACATGTTAGCTGCATGCATGGATGTGGTGTGGGCGGAGAGTGGGCGAGGCTGCGTCGCAGGGTTACTGCGGGCATAGTTAGCGCATGGTAACTCTCAAATTTGTAGACAGCGCCAGTGGAAGGCCACCTCAATGGGTGGCATTAGTTGCATCCAGGATCATTTGCATTTTCTACGAGTTGTCCACTTGCAGAAATGCTGTGCGCACGCCCAACAGGTAACACATAGCTTCTGCAGCTAACACGGCGCTGTTTGCACAATCATGGCATGTTAACTGTGAAAGACTAACGCACTTTGGAAAATGCAAAACGAAGGGGCGTGTTTACTAAACTACGAGTGTTGCAGCATAAAACAAACCCCACAACACATCCCACAAACAGCAGGTACGGATCTCTGCAGGTGCTTTTCCTCTAGACCTTTTCCAAAGGAAACACACCAGAGGACTTTGCAAATTGCCCCCTTCATGGACAAACAGAAAATATCCCTGTGATACACCACCAAAAATGGAAATACTAAAAAGAAAAGTAGCAACATTATTAGGCAGGGAAAACAAGATTAAGATGCAAGCATCTGGAACTACAGGGGTCCATTCATCTTCCCTTACGTCGTCTTCGGCCCTGCTCACTTACAGCTTTGAACTCTGAGGACTGGCAGTTACTTAGCTCTTGGCAGCTTAAAAGCTTCATGCCCTCTTGGCAAATCCCTTAACATTATGTAAATGGGATGAACGGACCAACATCTGGTATCTGCAGCTTGCATTCTTCACACCTTCCCCCTATCAAAGGAAATGCAGAGCCTAGTCTGAGGAAGACACTTTATAAACATTCATTGGGTTTCTATAGATAGCATAGTCTATGACGGCAGATAGAGACTATCATGGTCCATCTAGGCTGCCCAGCAAGGAGGCAAGAGTAGGTGCACCTGCTGCTCCATGCAGGTCACCCCTATTTGTTGAGATAGCAGAGAGAGTTAAGGTTATTTTGATTTTATCCTGTTACTATAAAGGAATCCACTTTGTCTGTCCCATGCCATCTTGAATTCTGTCACTGTATTTGTCCCCAGCACTTCTATTGGGAGGGCACTCCAAGCATCTACCACCCTTTCAGTGAAAAAGTATTTCTGACATTGCCTTACCCCCTTGCAGCTTCATGTTATGCCGTCTAGTTTCAGCTTCCCCGTCTCTGGAAGAGGTTTGTTTGTTAATTATTTCTCTTTAAGTATTTAAAGGTCAAATCATATCTCCCCTGTCCCTCCTCTCCTCTACATATTTACGTCTTCAAGTCTCTTCTCATATGTCTTCTGGCGCAGGCACCAAATCATTTTGGGCCCTTTCCTCTGAACTGTTTCCAGTCTTTTTATATCCTTTGTGAGATACGGTCTCCAAAACTGAACACAATATTCCAAGTGAGGCCTCACCAGCGACTTGTACAATGGCATTAGTACCTCTTCCTTTCTGCTGGTAATTCCTCTCTGTATGCAGCCCAGCATCCTTCTGGCTTTTGCCACCGCCTTGTCACACTGTTTTGCTACCTTGAGATCCTCAGAAACAATCACTCCGAGGTCCTTCTCCTGGTCCATGCACGCCAACCTCTTGCCCCCTATTGCATACAATCCCCTTGGATTTCTGCTTCCCAAGTACATGACACTGCACTTCTTCACATTAAATCTTAACTGCCAAGCATTAGACCATTCTTCCAGTCTACTCTCTTGCAAATTTTTGTGCCATCTGCAAAAAGACAGACTTTTCCATTCAGTCCTTCAGCAATATCACTCACAAATACATTGAACAGTACCGCTCCCAGGACCGAAACCTGGGGCATACCACTAATCACCTTCCTTTCATCCAAGTGAGTTCCATTTACCATCTCCTTCTGTCGTCTGTCAGTCAACCAATTTCTGATCCAGTTCACCACCTTGGGACCCATCCCCAGGTTGTTCAGTTTATTGACAAGCCTCCTATGAGGAACAGTATCAAAGGCTTTACTGAAATCTAGATAGATCACATCCATCATATGCCCTTGATCTAATTCTCTGGTCACCCAGTCAAAAAACTCAATCAGATTTGTTTGGCAAGATCGTCCTTTGGTAAAACCATGTTGCCTCAGATCATGCAACCTATTGGTTTCAAGAAAGCCCACTATTCTCTTTCAGGAGCGCCTCCATTACTTTTCCCGCCACTGAGGTAAGGCTTACTGGCTGTAGCTTGTCACTTCCTCCCTATTACCACTTTTGTGAAGAGGTACCACATCACCCTTCTCCAGTTCTGTGGAACTTCTCTTGCCTCCAAGGATCTATTAGGCATCAGCCCCAGGGCCATTGCAAGCTGGAATTGCACCCTGTGTGACTCATGATGCTGGCACACCACCCAGCCAGCCACACACAGAAAGTCTCTCATGGGGCTTCCTAGAAACCCTGCTAATGATGTCAGTGCACTTCTGTACTTGCCCCATGTGTGGCTTGCACAGCCCTTCCTACAACCTGATCATCCCTAGCCACTAATAATTATATTTTCTTTTAAACTGCTGGTTTAATATTTAAACCCCATGGTCAGCCATTTTCTTAAATGCTGGCTGCGGCATTTAAATCGCTTATATGGAGCAATTTCTATATTTTTTTTAAAGTGCCGTCAAGTCAATGCTGACTCCTGTCGATCCTGGGACTTCTTGACAAGATATGACTGAAAGTAGATTGCCAGCCTTTTTTTCCAAGTCAAAGGAGGATAAAGTGACCTGCCCAAGGTCACAAGGCATGCCAGTGGGAGTCAAACCCCAATCTCCTATCTCCTGGGTGCTAGGCTGTTGCTCTAACTACTCCTCTACTCCATTTCTAAAATACATGCGATATATATGTCAGTGGTGTTGAATGTACATAGACCGCTGAGCTGAACATATAGGTAGTAATTTTATAAAGGGTGTGCAGAAAGGTATGCACTAGAAGCACGCATGTCCCTATTCTAAAGGACTTACACATGTGCTTTAGGTGATCATTATTCCGTAAGTGCCCATTTCCGCATGTAAATGCATGCATAAGCCCCAACGCGAATTCCTTCGCTTAGGGTGTACACAGGAGTGAAGCTTGGGCAGAGCATAAATTTACACCCATAAGTTATAGAATAGTAGAACTTACACTTAATCTGTTGTTAAGGGCTGTCACGTCAGTGTCGACTCATGGCTACCTTGGGCCTAGTTTTCCTAAATTGTGTTGCTGTTTGTTGATAGAGCGGCATTTCTAGCTGTTTTTATTGTATTGATCCATCGCATTGCCGGTCTTCCTCTTTTGTGCTGACCTTTGCCTGGACATCGGCATTTACACCTGTTCCAGAGCAGGTGTAACAGCCGCAGCTAGGCTCAGGCGCGTCAGTATGGCCCTAATCTATAACGTAAAGTACGCTCCTGCTCCTGTTATAGAGTTGGGTGGAAAAAAAGATAGTGCTGTAAGAATTTTCAGCATTACTATCCATTTACTGCTACTGAAAACATTCACAGAGGTCACTCACACATGTGGGGGGGGGGGGGCATTTTAGAAAGGACATCCAAGCGCAATCTGAGATATCTAAGCCAGAACATCTGAAAACAAAACAGAACAACCCTCAGACACATCCAGGTGCAGACATGATTTCACAAACATGGACGTGCCTGA
The DNA here is from genome assembly GCA_033557465.1 of Ichthyophis bannanicus. Classification (NCBI taxonomy): domain Eukaryota; kingdom Metazoa; phylum Chordata; class Amphibia; order Gymnophiona; family Ichthyophiidae; genus Ichthyophis; species Ichthyophis bannanicus. The sequence goes on along the minus strand of CM066040.1, from coordinate 149,279,821 downwards.
TATGGACGTCTGCGGGGCATCTACATAGACATCCACAGTATAGTAGTTCAGAATCTGGATGTCTAGGAATTCGCTTATGGTTAGAGTAGTGGGCTAGGACCAGGGAAGCCTCGGTTCAAATCCCATTGCTGCTGTCGTTGTGATTGTGCTGAGTAATGGGGGTGATGGAGTACTCGCTTTCTCCTCTACACCCTCTGGATGATTTCCAGCCAAAACAAGCACTTCACCCAATGTTTATTCATGCCTCGAGCAGGTCTAAAGTTAGACGCAAGTCCGAACATCCAGGAAGTTTCTGAGGCAGTGAAGTGTTGTGACTTGTCCAAGGCCACAAGGAGTGCTAGTGGGTCTCTATTTTTATTTTATTTAAATGTCTATACCGCAAATTCCAAAGATCACTTGCGGTTCCCAAACCAGTGCTCTAACCATTAGGCTACTCCTCTACTCTAAGACATACCTTTGGTAAAACCATGATGCCTTAGATCCTGTTATCTAGTCTTCTTGTGGTGATATTTCTACTTGGGCCATCTTGTTAGTCTCCCTATGTTGTGAATTCAACAAGTACACTGTCTTGAAGAATTGTGAAGATTCCCTTTTTTGTGGTACGAGGAAATGTTCCCGATGTATCCCAGACTACCCAGCTGAGAATGTAGGCTTTCCTCCATTTGAAACAACGAGTGATCATAGCTGATGCTACTTTCTGTTTGAAGTTTCCTTGTAATAGTATCATCAGGTGCCAGAGAAATAAATGCCCTTTTATTGAACTATGGAACAAAAAGTCTGTAGTGAGGTGATTCTCAGTAGATAAACCAATCTTTATTAAGGTGCGCGTGGAACTCTAGTGTAGAACTCTACTTGGCCATGTTGAATCCGACGCTTTCAGTATTTCAGCAGAATCTGGAGTATTGGATTGGATTTTGCCAGTGTCCCGTGATGCAACTACACCCACATATTCTTGCTTGAGGTCTCAACCCCCTATGAAAACCTAGCCAGAACATGGCTCAGGGATCATATCTATGTTCAAACGTGGAGTCGGAAAGATCTACATGTTGTTTTTTTTCAGTTACAGGTCAGGTCCGCTCTGCTGCTGCCAGCACCCACCACCGCTGAGGGAACACAAATTGGCAGTGGCAGAACAAGGGCAGGCAGCGTCGGTGGGAAGCTGGCTGGATATGGAGATATGTGGTAAGATGGGGAGATGCTGGACATGGGGCAAATGTAATTGGGGGGGGGGGGAGCGTGCCAGATATGCAAGGCATACAGGGTGCAATTATGGCTTGGTACAGCTCTGTATTGCAATAATCTAATCGAAATAGAAGCAAGGGTAGAAAGATGAAGGCACAGTTTCTGCCACGTTATGTTCAAAAGAGAGATGACCATCAAATGATTATCCCTAAGTAAGTCAGCCCCGAAATCACAGGGCTTTTGGAGGGGAATCCAACCTGCCCATCACCCAAACAGCCTGGGATTTGGCAGGATTCAAGAAGTCATGTTCCTGCAGTCAAGAAGACACTAAATCTAGGCACCTATTCAGTGGGGACAGGTTAGGTATGCCAGCTGAGTAATACATTAGTAAAACATCAATCGGCATAATAGTAGCCACAGAGTCTCTGTTCCTAAATCCGCGTAGCAAGAGGGGCTAAGAAAATGCTGATTAGTGTGGGAGAGAGAACAGACCCTTGGGTCCTGTAGGGTTCGTCCTTTCGCTAATCATATTTAGAGGGTTATTTTAGAAGCCTTAGCTGGATTTTACATGTCTATAATCAGGCATACGCACATGTAAACTGCACCAATGTATAAACGGCCATTTTAGAAAAGGCCCCATTTCCAAGTGGATGTCCTTAGTAAGTGGAAGTTTTGAGAAGGCGTGTCGGGGCGTGGCCTGGGTGGGATAAAAATCTAAATTTGCATTCCCCAGTTCCTAAGAAATGCATATGTAAGCCCAAAATTGTCCACATCAGGATTTACAACTACTCCCTGGCAAGTGTAAGTTTTTAAAAAGTGTTTGTTTCGATCAGCCCTTTACAGGAAGGATTAAGGGGATTATCCTTTGTAAATCCTCCCCCCCCCCCCCGCCAGTGATTTCCCCTCCCAAACTGAAATGAGTTAGAGCGCGTTAATTAACAGTATCTACACGTCTGTGAAACGCCTCCTATGCACGTGGAAGGCCGACATTTAGAGATGCAAGTTGTTGAATGCCGCCATTTGTATGTGTAAATTGCCGGGCTTCCTCCCTTGATTTTCCCAGGTGTAAATTTGTCAAATGGCTCCTCCCACTGCAAGTGGATATAAATCCATGTGCATCCCGGCACTTCCTTCTGGCTCCTCCCACTGCAAGTGGATATAAATCCATGTGCATCCCGGCACTTCCTTCTGGGTGTTTGAAAAACAGCTTCATGTTTAGCACAGCTATTCCTAAAATCCTGTTGGGTGCGAGCATGTCCCAACGTCACCATCTCAATTCACATCTCCATGTTCTATTTAAAAGGCGTCTTAACATTTTCTTAGCTCATATGGTGAGAACTTAGGGGGTCTTAGTACTGATTATTATATCTACATGGATGAAATCCAATTTTGATTCCAGTGGTGGATCAGTGGTATAAGTTCCAATGAGGGGCCCCCAAGCAAAATTTTACTGAGAGCCCCCCATTGTCACAGTGGTATGCCCCCCATGTGGGCCCCCTAGTGTGGCAGCCCCTCCCTGTATGGGCCTCACATGCTGCAGCAGCAGTGGCAAACTTACTTGAACATCTCTGCTGCGCCGTCTCCGCTCCTGTAAGTTTGCCGCATGTCCAGCGGCTGTTCCCGCCAGGTCAAAATCTCATGGTACAGCTGTTATCATGAGATTTCTACCCGGTGGGGAACAACCTCCAGGCATGCGGCAAACTTACAAGAGCGGAGGCAGCGCGGCAGAGCTACTGTGTAACCCCCTTTTCTGCCTGGGCCCCCCTCCCGGCATTACAGGGGCGTTTGGGTGGAATTTACGCTAGTGCAGTGGAGAGGTATCCAACCAAACACATGACTGAGTCCGTTCTTGAAACTAAATACAGAACACTGAAATCATCGGAAGCTGGCTCCTCGGTGGATGGAACAATTCTTCCTTTGTGTTCCTCAGTTCGAAGTCTAGGAGTAATTGACTCCCATCTCACCATGGACAGCAAGTAGCTAATGTAGTACAAATTTCTTTTATGGAAAATCATTTTTATTGTTATCAAACATTTCCACTCCCAACAACAAAGATACATGAAACAGTACCACCGACAGTTACATTACTCCGCTCACTTACACCAAGATTGGGTATCGAACAGCACCATCAGGCCACAGAAAATAACTCCCCTGCCTCCACTACCTCCCTTAATGTACCCCCTCCTCCCTCCCTTCCCTTATACTGCACCTCCCCCCCCCCTAGTCTCCCGGGATACTCCCCTACTGGAACCCCACTCCACCCTGACCCACTCGGGTCTCTCGCCACCGCCACTCCAGGCTGCCCCCTATTAGATGCGTGCACCAGCATCTAACTACAGCTCAATCCTCCGCCCCCTCTAGTGAATCTCCAGAAACCCGCAGCAAGGGCTCCCAGATGGCCTGAAAACGTTCCCAGTGTTTTCCACCCACTAATCGGGACGTTCTACGCTCCATCTGCATTACTCCTCGGAGCTGTTGTTCCCAGTCCCTGGGAAGTGGGCCCCCCTCCGACAACCAATGTCGTAAGATACACTGCTTTTCCACCAGAAAGCTCTTTTCATAAAATTGTCGTAAGGGCTGTGTCCCCCCAATTCCCGGGCAAGACAGTTGGAATAGACACCAAATTGGTCGGAGCTCAAGCCTCATCCCCATCCACAGGGCTATTTTCTCCCATAGCGCCTCCCAAAATGTCTGAATAACAGGACAAGACCAAAATCAGTGTAATAATGTACCCGCTTCCCTCTTGCAGAGACCACACACATCTGTTTTCAGAATACCCAGCTTCACCGCGCAGACCTCAGGTACGTATGCCCGCCACAGCAATTTATATTGCATTTCCTGATACCGCATCGCCTCCGATGCCACCCGTACTCTCTGGAAGGCCTGCCCCATCAGCTCCTCCGTGATTTCCAACAACCCCTCTTTCCACCACCTACTAACTAAGGGGGTCAAGCAGTCCATGCTCCCTTCCGGAGCAATCTCTGCTCTCAAAACTCGGGCAGTAGAACTCTCCTGGAGCCTCTCCATCAGTAACCACAAACTGCCGGGCCTCGACATCACCGCAACCCTACTCTTTAGGCTTGTCATATAATGTTGAGTCTGTAGATAAAAATAAAACGTCTGCGTCCTCAACTTATATCGTCTGGCCAGCTCTTGAAACGATTCCATCTGATCCGAATCTGCCATTCTCATATGTCCTAGGTATTCAATACCAGCTTGATGCCAGCTCAGTGCTACTCCATGCTCCCTCCCTGGCGCAAAGACCCCATTACCCTTCAAAGGTAAGCAATCTGTAACCATCCAACGCAATCCTCTCTGACTGCATAGGGCCTTCCATACCGACCGGAGCGTCCCCAAATATTGCGACACTTTCCAAGCCTGCGGCAACATCGCTCCTACACAATGCAACAAATATGCCCTATGCCAGTCCCCTGACATCTGATCGATCAGGGCCACCGGGATGCGCTCCTCATTGCCGACAATCATGTCGCTCAACCGCCTCCCTAAATAGCACAAATTATAGCTCCTCAGAGAGGTCAAACCCACACCTCCTTCACTCACAGGACGCATAAGCGCTGTCAAGGCTATACGCGCCCTTCTATCCTTCCAAAGAAATTTGCCAATCTGTTTTTGCAAGTTTAACAGATCTTTCGTTCGTATCCATAACGGCAATTGCCGCAGTAAATATAGCCATCAGGGTCACTCTATCATTTTTACTAACGCTATGCGTCCCATCAAAGACACTGGGAGGTCTCTCCACCTCCTCAGCTTTGCTATCGTCGAATCGAGCAGTGGCTGCACATTAACCTCATCGAGTCTCCGCGGATGTTCTGGAATTTGAATTCCCAGATACCGTATGTGCCCATCCGCCCAGCTTAGAGGGAATTCGCCCCTCCAATTCCTCCGGGATTGATTATCCACATCCAAAACCAGCGACTTAGTTCTGTTGATTCTGAGCCCTGAGAATCGCCCAAAATGTTCAATATTGCCCAATGCCGCTGGCAGTGACCGCCCAGGACTTCGAAGACACAGCAACATATCATCCGCAAAGGCACTAACCTTTATGCCCCCTCCCTCCCATTCTATCCCTCTTATCAATTCGGATGCTATAAGCGATTTCAATAACGGTTCTAGTTGTAACACATATAATAAGGAGGAAAGCGGGCACCCCTGCCTGGTGCCCCTGTGTAATGAAAAGGGCTGCGAGCGCTCCCCCCCAATATCTACCACCACCAGGGGGTCTGCATATAGCGCTTGAACCCACTCCAGGAATGGCCCTGAAAACCAAACTTTCGCAGTGCAGCAAACATATACCCCCAGGATACTCTGTCAAAGGCCTTCTCCGAGTCCAGACTAACAAGAATCACCGGATCCCGATCAAATATACTCTTCTCGATCCCCAACAAAACCTTACTGATGTTCACACAGGCCTCTCTGCCCTTAACAAAACCCGCTTGGTGGGGGCCCACTAACGTCGTAAGGAACTGCTGGAGTCAATTCGCCAATACCGAAGCGAGCAGCTTCATGTCAGAATTAATCAAAGAGATCGGCCTATAGGATGCTGGATCCTTGGGGTCTTTCCCCTGCTTCAGAATCAAGATAATGCTTGCCGTTCTCATATCCCTCGGGAAATTACCGCTCCCCACGACCTCTCCATAAACTGCCGCCAAAGTCGGAACCAGCTGCATCTCCAGCATTTTATAGAATTTGGTGCTGAACCCATCCGGGCCCGGTGTCTTATGTGACGCCCCGGCTCGAATCACCCTTTGAATTTCCTCCCCCACAATGGGCTGATTCAACACCACTCGCTGCTCCTCCGATAGTGACGGCAGCTGCACCTTATCCAGAAACGCTGCCATCTGCGCCTCATCGCCCTCGTCGACCGCATATAACTCTTCAAAAAATGTCCGAAACACTTGAACAACTTTGTCTGCCTCACTGTGTCTCATTCCCCTATGATCTCGGATCAGCACTACTCCTCTAGGGCCGGCTTTATCACGCACTAAGCGTGCCAACAGCTTCCCTGTCCGATCACCATAGCGAAAAAATTGGTGCCGGTAATACTGCAAAGATTGAATAGCTCTCTCCTGCAACAGACCATTCAATCGCTTCTGAATCTCCACATACCTTCGGACTCCCCCCTGTTGTTTCACCGCCTGGGCCTTTGCGCTACGAAGTTCCCCAGTCAATCTGATCAACTCGTCATTGATTCTCCGCCGCTCCGCTGCTACATAAGCTATGATATGACCCCTGAGAACCGCCTTACCGGCTTCCCAAAAAGCTGCTACCGAGCTGGTCTTCCCCTCATTAAACTGAACATATTCTGCCCGGTGATGGCTCACATATTTTTGAAACTCCGGTTTCCGCCACAAGTGGCTTGGAAAAGACCATTTCCTCCCCATTTTCCGCCCACCCCTCCAGTCCAGCACAACCATAGCATGATCCGATACAACAATAGGCTCTATCTCCACTTTAAGCACCTTTCCAAACCAATGTTTCGACACCAAAATATAATCAATTCTCGACCAAGTTTGATGGGCCCTCGACAGATGTGTGTAATCTCTGCTCTCCTGATGCAACATTCTCCAAGAGTCAACCAAGTCTCCCATTTCACAAAGATACCACGCACCCTTACTCAACCAACCCCTGCTAGATTGTGTGTACGACCTATCCAGGGCAGGATCATGCGGACAATTAAAGTCTCCCGCAAGAATTAAAGGTATTTTTGGGGCCCCCAAGACCTTATCCAGTATATGCCGAAAGAATGCATGATCATATATGTTAGGGGCGTATAGGTTCCCAATGAACAATTCCTCTCCTTGTATCCTAACATGGACAAACAAAAATCTAGCCATGGGGTCCCCCTCCTCCTCCAAAACCTCACAAGCCAGATTTTTATGCCACTCCTTTCCGCCAACCACCAGAGGAGGCCGACAAGACTTTCCCCACCCAGTCTCTCTGCAATTTGGCATGCTCCGTGGGACTTAAACGAGTCTCCTGCAATAGGGCTATCTGCGCCTTCCCCCTCTTCAGGGCTTGCAAAATTTTGGTCCGCTTTACCGGGGTACTAATCCCACCCACATTCCAAGTTACTAACTTTAAGTCATGATGCATACTTTAGCACCACCCGATAAGTTTCTTCAAGCCATGATTCAATATTGGTAACACCAGCGCAGGGCAGCCCAGCCTCCACTCTGCACAAATGAACTCTCCGCAGCCCATGTCCAGAATCTCCCTTCCCTGTAACGGCCCCTTCCCCTTCCAAGTACTTCAATATTCTCCAGAGGGATCTTCCCGGGAAACTCCCACAGCTCCCCCTCCCCACCATCCCCCTCCCCTCACCTCCCCTCCCCCGACCTGCTACTTGCTGCTCCCAACCCGCCCCTAACCCCTCCCCACCCCCCTACCCCAACCCCGAACCCCCTTAAAACAAAACCAACCATGGCCCTCAGTAAATCCACTGAGGCCTAGGCCCAAAGTGATGCTGCGGGGCCGCCTCGGCTAAACCCACCCTCTCTGTCCATCTGCTTCCCCACTATGCGGCTAACCATAACAACCAATAAACATCTTTGGCAAGAACAGCACATCAAGAATGACAATACAATAGTAAACAAAACCTGCATAGTGCGCACGCCTGTTACCCCCTCAACAAAACCTCTGCATTTATTCAGTCTCAAGTCTGTGGGGTAAAAGGACGCCCTCGAAGTTCAGTGTCACCTTACAATTCCATCTTCACACTCTCCACGCATGGCTATATCACGTCTACAGCGCCTTCTTGACCACTGCCATGTGCAATTGCAGATCCAACTCGTGCTCAGTCCTCTGTCCCCTTGCCTTTAAGCTGCGCCAGGAATTGCTTCGCCGCTGCTGCTTGCTCAAACGTGTGGTTCTGTCCTTGAATAAAGACCCGCAGTATCGCCGGAAAAGTCAGAGTAAACCTGGCGTTACGGCGAAACAATTCTGCACATATCGGAGAGAACTCTCTCCTCTTGGCTGCCACCGCCGCCGAGTAATCCTGGAAGAGTAAGATCTTCTGATTGTTCAGCTTGAGTTCAGCTTTCTTCCGATAGGCTTGCAGGATCTGTGTCTTATGCTGAAAGTTAAGCACCCTCAGGATCACCACCCGGGGCTGACCTCCGGTCTCTCGCCGCACCCCCAGCCGGTGGGCTCTTTCGATTTTAAACTGACCTCGTAACTCCTCCAGGCCTAGTGCCTCTGGCAGCCAGTTCTCCAGAAATTGAAGCAGCTCGCGTTCTGGTTTTTCCTCACCCAGACCCACAATCCGCAGATTGTTCCTGCGCGAGCGATTTTCTAAATCGTCCAGCTTCTGCTGGAGTCCCAGCAGCAACTGTTTTTGTTCCATGGCTTCTCTATCTCGCCTCCCCTCTCCTTCCTCCACGCATGAAACACGCTGCTCCAACTCTTCAACTCGTTTTCCAAAGTCGGTCAGCGATTCCCCCATGCCTTCCAGCTTTTGCATTATCAGATCAAACTTGGGGTCAAGGAGCTTGACAACCTCTTTTGCCAGCTCTTCCGACGTGGAATCCATGCTCTCCACACCCGGCAAGGGCGGCTGCGACATGGCTGCCGAGGAAGGCCCAGCTCTAGCCAACCTCTCCCGATCTTTCCTCGCCGGTAGCGGCATCTGACCCAGACGCTACGATCTACTGTGGACTGCACTCGGTAGCAGGACACCACCAAATCTTGGGAAGGTAATTTTCCCTGAAAAGATTGATTTAACTGCAGATTAATTGCCGAGGCAGCCCCGGAGCAAGCGAGACACGTCCTCACTCACTCACGCATCACGTGATCTCTACAAATTTCTTTTATATATTTATGATGGGTTAGACAAATGTGAGATTTTTTTTCCCTAGGGATGACCTGCAAATGGTTCTTCAAGCAGGTATAATGGCCCACCTTGATTTTAGTAATATTGTGAATTTGAGGTAACAGAAGAGGCTGCTGTCTAGGCTACAGTTAATACAGAATACAGTGGCCAAGATAATCTTAAAAGGCTACCGTCATGAGAGGGTGAACCCTTATTTGATCAGAATGTATTGGCTGCCTATAGCAACTAGAATCCAATTGAAGTTATGTTTTGTTTTCAAGATCTTAAATGATTTGGCCCCAGATTATTTGGTTCCTTTAATTGCACTTTGGGCCCCGATTAGATCGTTACGTCGTTTAACATCTTTGAGGTTCGGAATTCATGCTACTGCAGAATATAACTGGTTAGGCCCTCGTGATAGGACACTCTAGGGTAGTGCTCCTCCATTTTGGAATTCCCTATCCATTCAAAGACATGTGGAAAATAATGTTGCGACACTTCCCCCCATGTTGTCAGCACATGCGTAATGGGCTTATTTTATAAAGGGAGGTGTGCGCATGTCTCACTTCATATAAGAACAAACCAGTCAGTACTAGAGATCAAACCTAAGCTTTCTTTGAAGCTCAGATGACAAGACTTCAACTTTCATACTTTGGACACATCATGCGAAGAGAGAGATCATTAGAGAAAGACATCATGCTTGGCAAGATAGAAGGTCAATGCAAAAGAGGAAGGCCAGCAATGAGATGGATCGATACAATAACAGCAGCTACGGGTGCCAGTCTGTCAACAATGAGCCGCCTGAATGAAGACCGAACACAATTTAGGATAGCTATCCAGAGGGTCACCATGAGTCGACTCTGACTCGACGGTACTTAACAACAACAAAAACATATTAGGGCCCAATATTGGGAGAGAGAGAGAGAGAGAGGAATTAATTTCCTGTTAAGTAAAACTACTAACTGATCTGTTCAACCTTTGCAAAAAAGTGAAAGCTTTCTATTTTGTTCAAGCATTTACTGGAAATATCTCATTAAACATTTTACTTTTTATTTCTGTTTTGTTGTCTAAGAATGTTTATGTTCTGTGCTTTATGTTTGTCACATTTATATTTAAATATTTTCTTACTGTATGTCTGTTGTATACTTCTTAGAACTTTTAGCGACTGGCAGCATATGCATGCTTTTAAATAAATAAATATTTTATAATCAATGCGGGTACTTGCAAACTCAGGCCACATTCCTTCTATATACACATGAACATGATATTATAAATTACCCCTTTAGCTTGTTTGCATAACTGCTAGTAAACATATTCAATTGCACTTATATTGACCCATTAATAAAAACGATATTTGAATACCAAATGTGCAGCTGTGCAGGTCAAATTTACGTTTTTCTAATGGTTCCCACTTAGTCATTTCTCAGTACCTCCATCTGGGTTCACGGCATCTTCATTCATTTTTGAGCCTGATTCACTAAGAAGATAGTTTGGGCAACTGATGAGAAGATTGAAGCCAACATTCGGGGCACGTATTATTGGACATATTTGATCACCTTCCTTATTTCTCCTTTTTAAAATGGTTAGTGAATAAGTAGTTAGCACTCTACTATTTACTACTCTCCATTGGGAAAACTGACCATTTAGATTTCATCTCCATTTCCTGTCTTTTAATCCACAGAAAGATATTGCCTCCTATTTCATGCCATTTTAATTTCCTGAGGAGTCTCTCATGAAGGGCTTCATCACGAAAATAATATGCCATGGAATAGGAAGCAATATCCTTTCATGGTCTGGTAACAGGTTAAAAGATAGGAAGCAAAAAAAAAAAAAAAAAAGGTCTAATGGTCAGTTTCCAAGTAGAGAGAGTTAAATAGCGGCCGGTCCAAGGAATCTGTACTGGGCCCGGTATTGTTTAACTTATTTATAAATGATCTGGGAAAGGGAGCAAATGATCAGATTTGCAGATTATTCATAGTATTGAAAACACAAACAGGCTGTGAGGAATTATGGGAGCCTCTGTCTATCTGAATGCCAGACATTTTTTAAATAAAATAAATTTTATTCCACCCTGGGCCAGCCCATCCACTAGGGCGGCAGACCCTGGTGGGTGGCATCACTACCCCAACCTTCTGGGAAGCAGCAGCTGAACTGCTGCTTTAGTGCCTTGGCGGGCTTTAAAGCTCTCACGCATGTGTATGCAGTTCTGGTCTGCCCTCCGAGAAAGTTGCAAATGGGGGGGGGGGCAGGAGCGGCAGGCCGTCAGCGCTCATGCTCCCAGGCGCTTTAAGGCCTGACGCAGCCACTGCCGCTTCCTCATAAGGAGGGGGCCGCAGCACGGAGCGTCTGCCTAGGGCGGCAGAAACCCTCATGCTGCCACTAATTTCACCTAGAATAACTCCTAAGCAGAGTACACTGAACACAAGAAACATTATCAGTTCAAAATACACACAAAAACACAAAGTAAAAGCAAACATTACAAAGTTTAAACTGCAGCTTTATACCACAGATATGACACACTCCCTAAAGCACAGATAGTTAACTTCTAAATATACCTCAACAGGTAATGAGTTCCAAAGGGAATCCTCACAAGAAAAGGCACAAACATGAATTTCAACTTTGTGCAGTTGCTTTACGGAGGAGACAAGCAAGTTTGCCACATCCGAAAGAAGGGTACATGGCAATATTTCTTGAGAGCAGCATGCAAATATAATGGCCCCTGACCATTAAGGGCCTTAAAATAGTCACCAAAACCTTAAAATGAACCCAAGTGTCTAGGGGTAACCAATGAAATTGCATTAAGAAAGGAGACACGTTTTGAAACCTCAAAATCCCAAACAGTATCCTCACAAGCATATTCTGGGCAAGCTGTAATGCCAACAGGTATTTTTTTGGGCAAACCCAAATACAACGAATTACAGTAATATGAGTTGGAAGAATGAGCATTTGGAAAACTAAACGTAAATCCTGCAGTAAAAATGCAATGTGTGCCTTAGAGTCAGTGCTGACCCCTGGCAACACAGCCCTGGGTTTTCTTGGCAGTGTGACTGGAAGTAGATTGTCAGGCCCTTTCTTCCGAGACAATGCAGGGTTAAGTGATTTGCCCAAGGCCACAAGGGGTGCTAGTGGGAGTCAAACCCTGGTCTCTTGGTTAACAAGCCCATGCTGTAACCATTAGGCTGCTCCTCCACTCCCAGCCTGCAGTAGCAGGGGCTCTAAACACTAACAAGACAAGCTTATAAAGAGCAGATTTGAAGACACCATTCAAATGTGTTTGCATCAACAGAGAAGAGTCCAAGGTTACATCAAGATTACAGATTTTGATTTTGAAAGAAATAGAAATACCTGAAACACAAATACTACCCTCAGAAGGCATCACTTTATCTTGTGTAAACAAGAAGAGCATCTGACATGACTAAATTTTAGTGCCAACTTTTTGTGATTTAATCAGGCACTTACAAACTATCAGACTCATCTTCATAATAGTGGACAAGAGACATCCCTTCATTGGAAGAACTATCAAAACCTTATCTGTATAAATTCTATATTCCAATTGTAACTCCATGAACACTTCACATAATGCTGCGGGAGAGAAAGCAAATGCCACTCTTTATTCCCGCGACTGTTCAGAGGTCAGCTGAGGCTTCTGGCCTCCCTGGCTCCCTCTGCAGCCGGTCAGGCACGGACCCCTCCCCCTCCCCAGAGACACAGGCCCTTGTTGCGGCCAACATCCCTGCACAATGGACGGACCGGCCCTGCTGATTACCATTATATCCAAGATCTGTGTCAGCAAACATGGTATAGAGGTGTCCATGGGGACTGGCAAATTAAGTGGCTCCTCTTTGTCTACTTCCCTGGGCCATATTGCTGAAAATGAATGAAATGAATGAGGATTTAATTGATTCTGCTATTTGACTAAAAACAAATGCACATCCCTGAGTCACTGTATACCAGCTCAGAACAAAGGAGGGGCCTGCAGGACTTAACAACGTGGAGGTAAGCTCCTCCCATGCTGCTGACATCATTGTTGATCACCCCCAGGCTCCTTTTTAATCAATCCACCACCAAGGCAAGCCTGCGCCTAAGGGCCACGCCAAAGAGCCCTTAGAAGTGGCCCTTGGAGTGGCTGAGGAGTCCCCACCTGAACTTTACCCAGCGCTGCTGCCAGTCCTAGATAAGCTCCTTTTTGGCTTCCTAGACTCAAACTTTGCACTGACTTACTGCTCGGCTCCTCTACAAAGATAGCTTCACCTCCACAACTGCACGCACGGAACCCAGGACACAGGAACTCACCATGTGAGCCTCCCATTACTTCCTCGTCACTCTGCTCCTATTAAACCTTCTCCTCCGCTACACAGAAGCCACCTCATCATCGACAACCACTGGACTGCTACCACCACTAGCCAAACTGCATCACGGACTACCCTGGCAGCATATACAAAAGCACTCCAGCAGGAGGCCTCCCACTCCCATTCTGAACACCTCAACCAGCTTTGAATTAATCAATGCTAGATCGATTAGAAATAAAACCAATACTCTAGCAGACCACCTTCAAACCCATAAGACTGACATCATGTCTATTACTGAGACCTGGCTAACGAACACTGACCAAGTCATTCAGAACCAGATCTCATTGCCCACACCCAGAGCATTCAACTGCCCACGCACAAACACGAGGAGAGGAGGTGTACTTATCCTGGCAAGGGGCCATCTCAGGCTTTAAACCTCTGCACCTACCAGTATAGAGCATAGCCCATGATCATCATTGAGAATAAATACATCGCTATCTGCCTCACCTATAGAGCTCCAAATGCTAATGCTGATGAGCTCTCCACAACACTCGAAACAGTGTGCACATCAGATTCTCCCCACAAGCCACAGATTGCACTCAGAGGTAGAGTTGAGGTTGAAGTCACCAACAAGGAGGCCGACAATACAAACAATCCTAACAGCGCCCACACACTAGGTTCTACTCGGAACCTCATCTTTGTCCCTAAACTGCTTCTAGAAGTTAATACCATAACACCACCTTTAATCACCCCAACACCATGGTCTGACCAACACATCATAAGATTCAACATGCGCATCCCTCACCTACTGGGCAGAAGATTCAAGAGCTTCGATAAGGATCAGTTCCTACAAGAAACCCTTCCTAATTTAAACCAAGATTGCATAGATCTTGACAACATAATTGAAAACCGGAATAAACGCTATCACTGCAGCTACAAAAGCACCAGACAAAAAGAATACCATAACTTGGGGAAGAAGAGCGAGATCAGCACCCTGGTACTCCAATGAAATAAGAGAGGTAAAGATAACCCTAAGGAAAATCGAAAGAAGCTGGAGGCGGAACAAGGCCCAAGACACCTTGCAGCAGTACAGAACAAAGCAACAGGAATACAAAAAATGAATCAACCGACACAAGCAAGAATACCACACCAACCTCATTCTGAAATCCCCTAACAAACCCAAGGAGTTATTCGATATAGTCCGAACCCTCACGAAAGAAAAGGCTCCCATAAATGAGGACATAATGCAACCACAAGCCATAGCAAACTTCCTAATAATGAAATATAAGATCCCACATCAGAACAACTCACTCAACAGGAGAGGAGACACCAAAACCATGTCCATCAAGGACACCTGGGGCGAATTCAGCATATCTTCCGTTAAACAGGTAGCTCACACAATCTCCAAGCTGAACACCAGCACTGCACCATCTGACTCACGCCCAGTACCATGAATCAAATCAGCCAAGGAAGAGCTCAGTCAATTTATCCACAAAGTAGTACATTCATCCCTAACCCAAGGCTACATGCCTACAACCCTCAAACAGGCAATCAGCTGTTCAATCCTCAAGCATGCCTCTTTAGACAAAGATGACCCAGCAGCATATCAACTTATCTTGAGCCTACCCTTCCTTACCAAAATCATAGAAAAAAAAAACAGTACAGCTAAAAGACCATGCAGACTCACAAGCACCACTGGACCCCCACCAACATAATTTCAGACCAAACCACAGTGTAGAAACACTACTTACATCACTTTTTGACAGCTTAATCAGAGGCATTGACAACATAAAAATAGGCTTCCTCCTCATCTTCATAGACATCTCATCAGTCTTCAATACAGTATCCCACAGCATCCTCCTGCAACTGCTAAAGGACATTGGCCTCCACCACATCACACTCAAGTGGTTTCACTCTTACCTAAGCAATGGACCATAGCAAGTCAAATGTGGTGCAACCAATTCCACTCCATTCCCCGTCCTCCAGGGCATACCACAAGGGCCATCCTTATCAGTACTGCTCTTCAACCTATACATACAGCCAATCTGCAAGGTCATCAGAAAACACAATATCCAATACATGTTATATGGCAATGACATCAAGATTTACACCCCAATCAATCTAGATAATCCAGACTACTCAATGATAACAGGATACCTGGAGGACATGACTGAGTGGCTTGTCAACAACAACTTAAATATAAACTACAATAAGACTGAAGCCCTACTTATCGCAAGGAACTAATCTTTTACACCCCCACACTCAGTCAAATTACCTAATATGAACATACCCGTAAAGGAAGTAGTAAGATACTTGGGAGTCACACTGGACCGCAACCTGAACTTACAATCCTCCATCAACAAGACCTCCAGGAACGTATATCAAAAAATGAGCATAGTCAGGAGGCTGAAAACTCTCCTCAGTCAGGATCACTTCCGTACAGTTTGCCAAGCGGTTATTACACCCATCTTAGAGTACTGCAACTCCCTATACCATGGCCTCACAAAACAGATTGTCTGCCCCCTGCAGATGGCTCAGAACACCACTGCATACATCATCACCGGCTCGGCAAGACATGAACATATTGCTCCCCTTCTGAACCAGTTAAATTGGCTCCCAGTTCATTCCCGCACAAAGTTTAAAACAGTGCTGAAAATTTTCAAAATCCTGAAAAATAATCCGCAGACATCCTGAAGAACCTAATCAATAGAGATCCAGACAACCAATCCAGAAGGCACAACAAGTCAAACTTTATTATCACCCCCAGCGCTCCCACAAAGTCTAAACAGTCCACATCTGGGAGGACATTTTCCATCGCTGGAACTTCCTACTGGATAATCTAAGAGCCACTGTAGATACTAAGAACATCTGGAAAAAAATGAAAACCTCTCTATATACAGAACACTTCAGTAACATTACCTAGTGGATAGTATCTCCCCTCCATCTCAATGTTTCCCCTGGCCCCATGATGTCCCAAGCTTCCCTTTTTAAATCCCCCCCCCCCCCCGAACCTTCGCTACCTGATTGTATATATTAGAGCTCATTCCGTTCCGGATGTAGATCCCTTCTGTACGTCCGGTCTGAGCCAGACGTACAGAGGAGATCGCAATTCTGATCCTCTGGGCGCATCTAGCCCAATTGGGATCAGAATCATGAACAGTCCTCTACGTGCAGGCCAGGACTGTGATTCAATCTGGCCTGCACGTACAGGACCTTCCCGGCTAACTCAGTCAAGGCTCTTCAATGGAGCCGTGGCGCCATGACACCATGTTGCCACGGCACCGTGGCTCCATTGAAGAGCCGTGATGCCGGCTGCTGGAAAAAAAGTTTATTCCCCGCAGCCTGATTCCTGACCTGGCCTCCTAAAGCCCCCCTGCCCCATCCGTGCCCCAGCATTGAAAAAATAACATGTCCAGGGAAGTCCTTCCACCTCTAAAGTGGAATAACTTCCCCACACATGTCGCCGGCCCTGGACATACAGGGCCAAAATTAGAATCAACCCTGTATGTCCAGGGCTGGCAACCGCCCACCACCCACCCAGACTCCGTCCCCAAGCGCCCCTTCCCCGCCCCCGTCTAACTTCCCCACACAACTGGCGGGGAAGTTAGACGCAGCAGGAGAAGGCACAAATAGCGGGGATGAATGCCCTGTTGGGATGTCCATCCCTGCTATTCATGGCACAGAATTGGGCCCATTGTATGTAGGTTATCTTGCTCAGCAATTCCCGCATGTTTCCCCTCCCGTTTCACTTTGTTACTCTGTAAACTGTTCAAGTTGCTATGCAAACCGCTTTGATTGTAGGATAAGGCAGTATAGAAAACCTGTTAAATAAATAAATAATAAAGTAGAAGAGAGGGCCCTTGAGAAACAGCCCTCTCCAAAGGGGGTCAAAAGCAACTGAAATATTAAGAAACAATAATAGAAAGTGTTAGGATTTAATTAACTGAATAAAGTATAAAATAAACTTAATAAAACCCATATTGATGAACATCTAAAAGATCATACTTGAGTACAAAATCCTACAGCTGTTGTCTGTTTCAAATATTCAAGTGAATCGCCCTAAAAGTGCAAAGTGATGCACATAGAGAAAAATAATTCTAATTATATGTACCAATCCTGGCTTGACCTATAGTAAACTACCCCTTCTTAAGCTTGGTGATTTTGCGATATTTGGATTTTCAATTCATGTATTGCATATATTCATTAAGAATAATGCATGTAAAAAAAGGGACAAAAATAAAATCTATGATTAAATCACCCAGGAAAATGGAAATATTTGCAGGAGGAATCAACTGTTTCTTCCATGTTAAATGTAATATTTGTACAAAGAACATCCCGCAATTGTACAAAACTATTGATAGAATTATTGTCAAATAAAACAACGTTCTGTGATATTTGAGAAGAACACACAAAAATGAGTTGCATGCAATATTCCTCGGACGCATGCGTGGGAGTCCTCTACCCATGCTGCTGCCGGTAGGGGGAAGTACTGCGATATCACGTCTTCAGTGGCAGCCTACTCCTTGCAGCTAGAAGCATGATATCACAGCATCCTCATCTCTTGGAACCCACATGGATGGAAGACTCCCATGCATCTTCACAGGAATGCTGGTTGCATGCTCCACAACAGTCTCGGCTGTAGTCACGATAAATGATAACTGACCATTCTCTGGTATGTGTCCTACCATATTTACCATTAAAATAATTATTTATTTATTTATGTGCAAGCTTTTTTATATTCTACATTCTACAGGCACACTCCGAGTTTAGCTCATTATCATGTTTTTTTTCTTTTACCCAAAGACAAGAGACAATGTGTGGGCTCTTCCTTCCTCCCTAGTGATACTGTGACATTGGTCAAATAAGTGTGAGCATTGTGCTATGTGTCCTTATGTTTTGGAAGCCACTGAGATTTATTAGGGGTCTTTGACATTATCTCAGTATGTCTCAGTCCTTTGATTGTGACTCAAATAAGGTCATTTACACAATTTTTTGTCCTTGTGAGCTGATGCATACATGGCAAACTGCCAGAAAAATAAAGGGTCAGGTGTCTGAACATCTAAGTCATATTCGACAAAAGACAAACAACACTCCCATAGTGGACCATTGGGAAGATATTGAAACAAGAAATCTATGACCTTCTTTTTGTTGTTGTTGGGAGATGATGCATCTTGGCTCAGGGGCCTTTTACTAACCAGTTAATGTGCATTTTAGCATCTGATGACCGGCCGCGGTGAACAAGTATACATGGGCATGCCAGCTACTGGCTGCCAAAATGCACATTGACTGGCAGTGGAGTGCTAATGCAGCGAGTGGGTAGGTCAGGCGCAGAGGGCGAACATGGAGAGCACATTCGCACGTGATCACCCTCAATGTTCCACTCAGCACTGATGCACCTAAATAGGAATTACACTTACCTGGTAATTGTGGTTCCTTGAGTGACTCCAGTTTAGTCCTCAACCTCTGGGTAGTGAACCTCCTCCTGCAGCTTGGAGACTGGGCATGTCAAACTCATGACATCACTGGATATAGCCTGCTGGTCTCTCCCATCAGCCCCCAGTGAACTACTGACAAAGCAGACTCAAAGGAGCAAAAAATCAGTAACTTTTTTTTTTAAACTTAACATTATATTCGAGGGCACACAGAACATATAGCCTATCTACCTACTACTCACCTTCCAGAAGGAAATGGACTGCTTCCTGCATGCTCTCCTTTCCGTCGAATGCCTAGCCCTAAACAATCCAGAGCAATATAGCAATATATATAACAATATCATAATATAATAATATAACAATATAGCGCAAAACAAATGGAAGCATCAAAACGACTGAACACCACTGAAGGCCTACATCCACTTTTAACCTTGCCCTTCCCCCAACAGAAAAACCACTGCTAAGACCCCATCCCCGGGCGGGAATGAGGACTAAACTGGAGTCACTCAAGGAACCACAATTACCAGGTAAGTGTAATTCCTATTTCCTTATCGTTCCTCCAGTTTAGTCCTCAACCTCTGGGATGTATCAGAACAGTATCATTGGGAGGGACCTTTCCAGCCAGAAATCAACACCGCCTCCCTGAAAACGGCATCCTTAGCCGCCAGAACATCTAGGCGATAGTGCTTACTGAAAGTATGGAGAGACAACCAAAAGGCCTCCCTACAGATGTCCACTGGCGGAACCAAACTGTGCTCTGTCCAAGAAGACGCTTGCACTCTGGTAGAACGAGCTCGTAAGCTCCCTGGGACTGTACGGTCCCGTAGAAGATAGGCCAACGCACTCGCCGCTCCAATCCATCCAGAAATGGACTCCTTCGCCGCCGCTTCCCTTTGCGGGGCCCTCCGAACACCCTGAAGAGAGATGATCCACCTTGCGAAAGTTTCTGAAACCTTTAAAACACTGCTGCAGCAAGCTATGGTTCAATACGCACCTAGCACTGGAAGAGAGACCATTTATTTAGGTGAACGTAGAAACCACCTTTGGCAACGACGGAACCAGCCGCCAAGCCACCTTCTGTCTGGAGACAGACAAAAAACGATTCCTGACAGGTCAACGCCTGCAAGTCCGAAAATCGCCTTGCCGAACAGATGAATATCAAACATACCATATTCAAGGCAAAACCCTTAACCTACGCCTGTTGCAAGGGTCCCAATGGCGCGCTAGCTAACGCTCCTAAAACCAACTTGAGCTTCCCCGGTGGAATTAATATCCTACGAGAGGGCTACAGTCTAGTAACCGCCTGAGAAAGCATACCACATCGACCTGTGCATGAGAGCCACTCCCTGTCCTTTGCCCCTATAGCAAGACAGAGCTGCTAACTGAACTCTCCAGGACCTGCCTTTACCAAACCCGTCCTGCAGAAAACTTAATACCAAGGGAACTGACACTGTTGTCGCACGAGCGTGCCTCCGCAAGTGCCCATCCTCAAAGATGCGCCATATACGCACATATGCAAGGGACGTAGACTTTTTTTTTTTTTAATACCAACTTTCACCAATTCAAGATGTTCTACAAGGCACACAACCCAACAGAGCGTCACATCTGTTGTACATGCAACGGAACCCTTAAAATATGAGCATACATGAATCCACCGCTTGCCTCGATACAAGCATTGAGTAGCCTATTCGTCTTTTTGGAAACCAGCCAGGTCCTTAAGACCTGGATTGGCTACCCTAGGAAACAGGATACTGGACCTGAAAGAGCTTGGTCTGACCCAGTATGGCATTTCTCGTATCCTTATGAACAGAACCTCCCCAAGGTCTCTGCCTTGGAAGTAACAGGCTGCGCCTGGCCCTATGGCCCTGTGGGTAGCTCACACGGAGTAGTGCGGCCTAGTGGTTGAGGCAAGTTGCCAGAGGACCAAAGGTTTGAATTCTAATCGAGACCACCAACCTTGGGTCATAAAAACCGGCGTTTCTGATCCCACAGGTGGTCCTTCTGGCCTTCATTAAGTGACTTAACCCTCTGCCTCAGGTACCAAAACATAAATTGTGAGCCCTTTAGGGACAAGGGAAATAGAAATACCGTAATTGACTGTATGCCACCCCGACCTGTAGGCAATCAGTATACTCAAATAAATAACTGACTGGGAATATGTGACCGTAGCAAACACTGGCAGTGGAGAGACATCAGAACTGGTGCTGGTTCCTGGTCTTCCTTTCTCTCTCTCCCAGTCCTTCTGCTAGCATTGAGAAAAGGCTGAGAATAGACCTTGCTTCCTGGACATCAGAGAGAAAGAGGGGCTAGGATCCTGGAGCAAAGCTCAAAGAGAAAGGGAAACTGGTGACTGTGACACTGTAGCTCCTCCGGATGGCTCACTCCACAGCAGATCCTACAACTGCATCTCCAACCCCATATAACACCATGAGGACCTCACGCACTTAAAATCAGAATAGAATTTGTCACACTAAATGCTCCTTATCTGTTCCCCCAAGAGAGCCCAGAAGCTAGGCTCACTACGTTCTCCTGCTGCATGGAGACTGGACACACTGGGGGCTGATGGGAGAGACCAGCAGGCTATATCCAGTGATGTCATGAGTTTGACATGCCCAGTCTCCAAGCTGCAGGAGGAGGTTCACTACCCAGAGGTTGAGGACTAAACTGGAGGAACGATAAGGAACATACCTTTATGGCTATTAATAGATGCACCCACATCAATTGTGCCACATGTTAATGTATGCATTTGCTCGTTAACTGCTGGGAACATGCTGGTCACGCCCTCAAAGGTGAGCATGGAGGCTTTGCACTTACTGTGCATTAAAAATGAGCATTAAGTGCAAAACCTTAGTGGGATTTAATAAAAAGGGCCCCTCATTCCCATGATAGCTGTTAGCAGTAGTGGCCAAACCAGATCACAAGTACCTGGCAGGTTCCCAAAACGGTAAATAGATTCCACAGTGCGTGTCCTGGAGTAAGCAGTGGATTTCCCGGGTCCTATTAATAATGGTTTATGGACTTTTCCTCCAGGAACTTGTCCAAACCTTTTTTAAACCCAACTACACTAACAGCTTTTACTACATCCTCCGGTAACCAATTCTAGAGTTTGATTACGCGTTGAGTAAAAAAATTAAAAAAAAAAAAAAAAGCATTTTACCATTTACTCACATACTTGCATTTTCCACCTATGTGCACACGCGTAGTGAAAGTACATGCCCTTGGTCTTCTGCGCATACAGTACTTATAGAATAGTGGCTGGTTAAAGTACACGCATAAAGGCCCACTTACTCACGTGAATCTCTAACCTAGCTCTGATTTACATACGTAGAAGTCGTGAAGCTCTCTGCAGCTCCTTATAAAATTACTCCCTATGCAAAAGGAGAGAGAGAGTCGGGGGAGATGCTACTACTTATGATCCCCCTTCTCCATTTCAGATCACTAGAAATTAATGACATCTGAAATTCAAATGAGAGTGTGTGCGCAGGGAACATAAAATAAAAACCGGGGTAATGAATGCACATAAAAGGAAGGAGGGGTGACATGGAATCATTCTAGAGCCCTGAATGAAGGCAGCTATGCATTAAAGGACCATTAAAGGCACTTAGAGCGTCCTGCTGCACCAGACCAAAGCTCAAGCTTGAGGCCCCCATAAAGTACCTTCTTTTGCTCTTTTGCTTATGTTTAAATTCTTATTATTTATGGATTTTTTTTAACAGTAATAAGAAATTCATTCTCACATCCTGTTTCCTGCAAGTCGCCTCCTCTCTTGCACTCTCCTGCTCTTGAATTACAGTGACCAGTGCAAACATCAATCAGGCACTCGCTGCTCAGTGCTGACATTCATGTTGTGACATTACCACTGCTCTGGCTGCCTCTAATAAGTCACTTGTGGAGCAGGTTTTTAGATGGTGCGATGCATGGCTTCAGTGCCGGTGCAAAGATATGAGACGCCCTAGGCAACCCCTCATTCTTTTTCACCCCCCCCCCCTTGCTCCCATCCCTGTCCCCTCTGCCACCCCTCTCCAGGACCTACAGCACCAGCAATTGCATTAGACACAGCACTTACCCAAAGTCTCCAATGCTGTGCTTTGACCAGTCGCTTCTGACCCCTCTGCCGCAGGTTTCCTGTTTGCTTGGGAGCTGAAGTGAATGGTCAAAGCGCAGCGTCGAGGATTTGGGTAAGTGCTGTATTTTAATGGCATTACCTCCACTACAGGCCTTCAAGACGGGTGGCAGCGGCAGCAATGAGCCACCCTCAAAATGTTGCCTCTCTAGGCAGTCACCTAGTTTGTAGATGGTAGCACCAGCCCTGCAGAGCTTGCAGGCACACGGGTACATTTGCAGCCACAAGCTTGCAAGCTCATTTTCATAGAGCCCCCCCCCCCCCATGGAGTTTCCCTATCAAATTCTGACAGGCTGGTGTCACAGCTAGGGGGCGCTGTGAGATATTTTTGGGATGATGAGGCTTCTAGAAAAGCCCCACTGCTATGCTGTCTCTAATTCCCCTTACTAGATTCTACCTTTCCACATAGAAACCATATGCACAGAGTAATGATAACACTTAAACAGCTTTATTTATTAAGATGATGCTTGTAATCAAACACATAATCAAGCAAGCTTAGAAGTTGAATATCACCACTTCAAAAACATAAACATACAAAACATCATGTAGCCAGTAGCCAGCAACCACCTGTTATAAATCACAGGGTCTCTTCATACCTCCAGCCACGCCCAAAGGCTCCTTTGCAGTTCACTCAGAACTCACATAAACCAGGGCTCTGATCCCAATACTTAATTGTATTAGGTGCTGGCTTGCCCTCATCGGTCATTTACTACAGAGCTCTCAGCTCTACATGTTTTTCCTCCCAACTCTGCTGGTTTCTTTCACCACTCTGTTGGTAATTTTTTCCCTAGCTATAAACCTTCAACATCCAAGAATCTTCCTTTCTGCAACAACCCAGCCTGACCTGGCTGCCTCTCTGTTCAGCTAATTACACTGAACCTTAGCTAGTTTTATTCCCCTAGTACTGCTATGGGGAACAAGCATGAGACCCCAACCCATCACAGCATGGATGCCTATCCCACTCATTAACCAGCTCCATGAGACTCCAACCCAGCATACTATGGATGCCTATCCCACTCATTAACCAGCTCCATGAGACTCCAACCCAGCATACTATGGATGTCTCTCCCACTCATTAACCAGCTCCATGAGACTCCAACCCAGCATACTATGGATGCCTATCCCACTCATTAACCAGCTCCATGAGACTCCAACCCAGCATACTATGGATGTATATGCCACTCATTAATTAGCTTACATTGACTGGTTCTCCTGGGCTATTCTCTGCTATTCTAGCTCTCTGCCCCTTTTGTCCAGGACAACCAGGGACACATACTCTTGGCTAATTAGTATTCCAATTCCTTCCAGGTGGCTGCACTTGACCCAGCTCTTAATGAACCGCTTACCATCTGTGAGGCTTACCTTGTGTC
The DNA here is from genome assembly GCA_033557465.1 of Ichthyophis bannanicus. Lineage (NCBI taxonomy): Eukaryota > Metazoa > Chordata > Amphibia > Gymnophiona > Ichthyophiidae > Ichthyophis > Ichthyophis bannanicus. The sequence continues at coordinate 149,255,597 of CM066040.1, read as the reverse complement.
TCCTCAATGTGGGAACTTCCAGCCCTATAGCAGAGCTCCCTCTAATGCCCAATAGATGCAAAAGCGCATGTGTGCACCTTCCTGTACATCACACTAGGCAACAATGAATCCTTAGGACCCACTTATATTTGCACCTGTTTCAAAGCCCCGTGCGAATGTTCTGTCTCCTGACTTCTGTCTGCTACTGTATGAACATGGGTAAAAACACCTGTGCTCAGGGCTAGATTTCAGTTGTGGGCATTCATAGGCAAGGGGGCTTGGGGGTGAATAGATCCTCCACTTCCCGACTGTCCTTGCCCTACCCTCTCTGGGTATCCCCCTCATTTACAATGCTGTCCTCTTATGTGGGCTGGCTCCCGAGCAGTAGCAACAATCCAGTGGCAAAATTCAGTGCAGGGCTTGCAAACTCATGTGCCGACAGGCCCTGCGGTGCCCTCTCCTCCTGGTGCAGAACTTCCTGTTACCATGGAAACCTGGGCGAGGGAGAGGCGGGGCACAACAAGGCCTGTCAGTGCATGAGGTCTTGCAGGCTCTGAGCTGAATTTTGTTACCAGAGTTGCTGTTGCTTGCTCCTCAGGGACCTGGTAGCACAGCAGGACAGTGGCATCAGGCCTGGATCAAGGAACCGCCGCAGTTATGACGTTCCAGCACGTAGCAAAATTTGTTGCCAGAAGCAGTTGCCCATGTTTTAATCCTGGCCTGCCAACACCATGGGCAGTGGGAGTACTTTTGCCCACCATGAAGGCCGGGCAATTGTCAGTGGGGCTTTTCCTTCAGGTAAACGGTTTTAACAGTTGCCTGCTCCGTGATCATAGTTATCCATATCTAATAAAAATGTGTTAATTAGATAAAGCAAAAACCAGGAAGACATAAGTATATCATAATGGGAGGAGCTGAGTAACATACGATTCAAACCCTTTTGTGCTAAGTTGGCTGATATCATCAGCTGCTGTAACCAATGAGGTAACTCATCAGAGCTATCCAATGGCAGATTTTGGCTGGTTCACAGGTTTTTCATGAATTTTGTTCAGGTTCGTTGCTGTAATGAGGTTTCCCTGCCTGCCGATGGGAAATCTGCCGTGGAGTTACACCATTTTCTTTAAGATACATCAGGCAGCAGTGTTACCCTTTGAAAGTTAAAAGCCTCCAGAGAGCGGGCGCCAGTTGTCAGTTTCCCTAATGCTTTCCTCTAACCTTGTGCTTATATGCTAAGGCAAAAATGGGACTGGCGCACCCAGCAGTAGGGAATGGTCCTGTCCTAGTTGGCTCAGTGTAGGCAGGGAGAAAGTGATATCTGCCATCCGTTGGCGGGTTTTATTAGTTATGACCTTACCAAGAGAATTAGTAATTTCCCTAAGATTGGTTCAACTCAGTAAACAGCTTTTAAACTCTGCAGATCTATATGTAGATCCGAAAGCTAAATTTCAGTGGGAACGACCTGTAGCGTTTCCCTTTCAAACACAAGAGCTGATGGGAAACACCGTTACAAAATGTTAAAAAAGTGTTTTTCTATTAATAGCTGTTAAAATGCATACTTCTGACCATGTGGCATCTAAATTTTACAAAACATTTCAGAATTTCCAAATGGATTGTTGTACAGACATGGAGACAAGTTGGGAGAATGAATTAAGATATAACATGGCGTCCGTACCAGGGTCTTGTTTCTAGCTGAAACTTCATAAGTCTCTTGCAGGAACGGTTTCACTGCTGTTTGCTTCGGTAAAATCGCTTGACTGACAGTTATCTTTCTGTGGTCAGCTAATAGCATATGCCAGCCATAGGCACATTTGAGATAGACTCGGGGGGGGGGGGGGGGGAGGCTTCACCCCCATCAAATATGGCAAGTGTTAATGCTGAATTTGTCCCCTTCCCCCCACTCCCAATATGACTTCCTTACCTTTTACCCCTCCAAAGCAAACCACACCTATATTGCCGGTTTTCAGATCTTTGGACTTTTAAGTAGATTCAGAAGAGGCTTTCCTTAGAACATCTTATGTTACAGAGAATAAACCAACTCTTCTACAGTCCATTATCACACCTATATGCAGGGCCGGTGCAAGGAAATTAGGAGTCCCTTGGTGAGAATTCAGCATGTGTGCCCCCTTGCAATTATCTTTTAGACCCTTAGCGCCCCCAAGATTTTGATTTTTAAAAACAGTTGTAATAATCCCAACACTACCCCTCCAAGAACAATCCTGTAAAAATGCATACTTGGACATCACACTTTTAAATATTAATCTTTACTTTGTAAATATATACATAGTGCGGGAGCTTTGAAAAAGCCTCTTACAAAGGTAAATGGACTGTTTGCATAATGCCCGTTTGTCCTGCACGTAAAGGTACGCACTGATGAATCTGACTTTGTGTGGCTGCCAGGACCCATTGCTTTGCTTTGACTGTAGTTGCTCTATGCTGCCACCCCCCCCCCCCCCCGAAACTGCTGCCATAGGTGACTGCCTAGGTTGCCTAGTAGTTGGGCTGGCATTAAGTGCATCCATGTTATCTGCAATGCAGCTAATGCAAACCAACCGTATTTTCTCTGCCTTAACTGCATGGGCAGATGCTAGGACCACCAGCAGCAGTTAACACGGATGCTTTGCAGTCACCGTGCAGTCATTTGGGAAATTACTGCATGGTAACTGCAAAACATTACCGTACTTTAGTAAAAGGCTTCTGTTGAGGCCTACAAATTGAATTGTAACATTTTTCCACTAAAGTGACCAAAGCAAATTTTTCATGTTTTGTCGCATTTGTCCCTTTTGTGAAAAATGTGATAAATTCATCCTTCACAAGTACTAAATTTCACATACTACATGCTATATTTCACTAAATTTCTGATTTAAAGAACCCCCGAGATACGGTATCATTCAAAGCAGCTCATTAACTTGGAAACAAGTGAAAACTGGTAAGTGAAGATACTGCATCAAGCCATCGGCGTTGCCACGGATGATGTGCAAATTGTGGCCAACACTAATCATTCTTCCCCAGATCTATCTTCCCTTAATCATTGCCTTGATTGTTTCAGACTGGCTTCTCTCTAATCACCTAATATTAAAATCTGAAGGAATCCGAGGTAACCTGTATCTTTAAACAAAGCCAACATCCATAAGATTTCTCCATTATTAAAGGCCGTTTCCTTGAGTTGCATGCGTATATTACAATTCTTGGAGTGCGCCTGGATTCCTCTTTATTGTTTAATTCACAAATTTCTTCTGACCCAAAAGCTGTACTTCTTTTATTGTAGTCACAAGTGCTGGCTGGTCTGGATGATTGGAAGTCACTTTACAATGGCCAAAACTCGCATCTCTTCCACACTTGCAGTTAATTCAGAACACAGCAATTAAACTCCTGTATAATGCCCGTAGGCATGATCCCGTCACTCCATTTTGGAAACTGCAGTGTTGGCTATCAATTTCCTATCAACTTAAACTCAAGATTTTGTTATTGGCTCGCTGGGCATGTCTTACAAATGTTCCTTATCTTTCTAACCACTTGGTCCCTTACCGTATTGCTAGTCGGTCTCTTCTTTCTCAAAATCAGAACCTTCCCACTGTTCCATCGCCGTTCGACTCTCTTATTCAGCACCTGTCCTGTGGAAGTCTTTCTTCGCCTTGAGACCTTCCATTGGACGTTTATGGCTAATCTAATGTCATCTTTTTTGGCATAAGCATTTCTGGACTTTGACCTCTAAAAGGACTTGACCTTGGGGTGGCTGGCTGGCAGCCTCGTTTTCCTGATTGTTTTATCCTTCCTTTCCTTGTTATATTTTCATATGTTGCTTGTCTTTTTATATTTAGTAAAAATGGGCTTATTCCCAACTATGCCATGTTTGTGATGATCTAGTTTTGCAAACCACTTTGCTGGAATTGTCAAAAGGCAGTATATCACACTTTAACAAACAAACAAATGGGATAAATTATATGCATAGATGTCCTGCATGAGGCAGCCCCGGCCAGACACCACTATCAGAAGCAGTAAACACCAAGCGCCACCATTGCAATGTTCCTGCGATGCCGTGTGGTAGTCCTCCTGCCCTTACTGCTACCAGTAGGGGGAGCTGCTGCTTTTAGTCACAATGAACAAGCACTTTCTCCTTGCAACTAAAAGCACCATATCACAGCACTGCCTCCTACCAGCAGCAGTGCGGGCGATCGGACTCCAGTGGAGCTTCATAGGAACCTTGCACCACTGCCCTGCCTGTATTCACACTTACAGGCCACAGCAAATTGTTGCCAGTGGTCCTGGCTCCTACAAGTCCCGGGGTCCAGGCTGGGGGGTGATGACTTCTAGGAAACACGTAAAACCAGGGCTGGATTAAATAAAGCACATTGCACAGGGCTCTAGACACATGAATTATCGGGCTATGCTTTAATCCAGGCCTGACAGAGTGATGTCAGTGGGGTTTAAAAATATCAAGGTCTGTAGGAGAGCTGGGGGTTGGCTCTTAGATTTTGAAGCTTGGGTTGGCAGTTCTAGTGATAAACAAAAAATTTCTCTTTGCGTTAGCAATACTAAATACTGAAGGGTTGCCCAAAAGCTCAACATTGGAAAACATCTTTAATCCGATGTCACAATTCTGTTGCACTTGCTTGCAGCATCACATACAGTAACAGTCTATATTTTCTTTTAACTATGCACCAGCAAGCAGTAAGATCAGTTTGTCACACTGTGTGTCAGCGAAAGATGGGGGGATGGGGAATTCAATCACTGTCACATAAAAGCTTAAACTTGCACAATCATTAAATAAACTTCCAGGAAGACTTCAAATACATAGCCAGTGGAATAAATCATTCCGTGCTTTTACATAAATCTGTCTCAGTTCCTGTGGAGTTAACCAGACTAAGGAAGTCTAAACTGTACCCTTTCTCCATCACAAATTAATTAAAGAAGGGATGGTAGAAAGCGGAACTGTGAAAAATAGAAGATAGCATGGTTTTCCTCAGATAAGTTAATTCTGCAGTAGGTGAATACTGTCTGGTAATAACCTCAGCCAACATGACATGGTTTATTGGCTGAGAGGGATTATAGCCATGTCATATGAGCGTCTGATTATTAAAGTGTCATGTTTACAAAATTTAAAATTCTGTAACAATCTGTATGTAATATATATCAGTTGTGGGATTAGCAAGAGGTCACATTCTTTACCAGTGTCTCTAATATGTTATGTTAAGTCTGTCATAAGCTCCTAACATTAGCAATGTGTTGCACCCATCAAAGGTATTACTATGCTTTGGACGGCTCGGGGTAATTAATTTTCTGTCATCTCCCTTTTCCTTTCCATTTGTTTCTCTCACCTCCCCTTTCCTTTTTCCCCTTCTCTGCCCTAGGGACTGGATCCTAATGAGTTAACAGCCCAGGCAGTTTGTGATCAATGTCCAAAGGCAGTCTGAAAGGAAAGGGGCTCTCACTGGCTGGTGACCTCACGAGGCGCTAGAGACTGATACCCGAGGGTCTCAGTCAGGAAGGATTCTCCCAATCTAAGAGCTCTTTTAACATTTGAAAGAGGGGATTTGGTTTATTTGCCTTTACTTGAGGAAAAGCTCTATTGCCGTTACATTTTTTATTGCAAATCATGAGCAGTTTTGTGGCTCATTTAATAACTGCTCATTTTGGGGACAAATTTGGAAAGGCATTTCATTGGGTAAAACATTGTTTTGCATGCAGAAATAGTCTTTTATTAGACTGCACAAACTATATGGGATAATTTTATAATAGGGCACCTAGGTTAATAGGGCAGGAAATCACCAATAAAAAAACCCAGGGAGGTCTTTGAAATAGCCAAGTCGCTCACCAGAGAGCCACTCAGTCAACCCAAGACATCACCCTGAATCCACAGGACATGGCACAATACCTACAAGCCAAACACAATATAAGTAACTCCATCAATCTCACTCTGTCACCTCTGAACACTCCTGGTCCACCTTTGGAACTGTGTCCCCAGAAGAGGTTGACAGAATAATCACCAACATCAACACAGCCACCTCACCACTTGACTCCCGCCCAGTATACTGGATAAAAATCACAAGAGCACACACCACTTTATTTTGAAAATATTACAGATCTCCCTAACACAAGGTATCATTCCACCCTCACTAGAATAAGCCTCCATCAGACTGCTCTTAAAGAAACCAAACCTTAACATCAACTCACCAGCCTCATACAGACCTGCAGCCAGCATCCCTTTTATAGCAAACATTGTTGAAAAGGTTGTACAGACCCAACTTCAGGACCACATAAACAACCACACACCATTGGACCAACATCAACATGGGTTCTGACCTTATCACAGCATTGAAACCCTACTCACATCCCTAGTAAACAAGCTACTAACCGGCACAGAAGTCCTCATGCACAGATTCATCCTGTTATTCCTGAATATATCCACTGCTTTTGACTCCATGTCCCACCATATCCTGCTCAACAGACTCAATGATATTGGAGTACAAGGCACTCCCTCAAATGGTTTCATTCCTACTTCTCAGACCATAGCCATCGGTTAAAGGTTGGAATCCACAAATCCTCCCCATTCTCTTTACTTAAAGGATTCCCCAAAAGTTCATCCCTCTCCTCCCTACTCTTCAGCATCTACATCCAACTCCTGGGCACAATCCAGAAATTCAGAATTAACTACCAGTTCTATGCTGTTAGCATCATGATCTACCCTCTATTCTCCACAACCACACCAGACTATTCTGAAATCACCAACTGCTTCTCTGAGATAGTCAACTGGCTCCACCTCCACACCATAACAATCAACTACACCAAAACAGAGATCCTACACATCACAAGAGAACCCAACTTCAAACCCCCCTCTCCAATCAAATTCGGTAATGTAGACATCCATGTTAAATCAGAAATCAGATATTTGGGAGTTAGTCTTGATCAAAATCTAAACCTCCAAGCCCAAGTCAAAAGCACCACCAAGTCCATCTACTACAAGCTCAGAACCCTAAAAAATCAGTGCCCCCTCCTGATACACAAGACTTCTGCTCTGTCTGTTGATGTTTATGCTTATACAATTTCTTGATATACCACCCAGGCTGAAGGGCATCACAGCGGTTTACAATCACTATAAGCAGGTGCTAGAGAGCAATCCCCCCCCCCCTTGTTCGACTACTGCAACTGAATTTATCAAGGATTACCTAAGCATACACTCCACACCCCCCCCCCCTGCAATTAGCACAAAATACGGCAGCAAGGATCATTCAAAGAGTGTCACAACAGACACATATTGCACCCATACTGAAACAACTCCACTGGCTCCCTATCACCTCAAGAATCAAATACAAAACCATAATGAACATACACAACCTAACCTCCAAACACCTGTATATGCAGCTAAACAAACCCAAGAGTGGCAGACCAAGAAGACACAATAAATAAAATCTCTGATGTTCCACCTCAGTTCAACAAGAAAAAACAAAGCACATGTAAAGAGCATTCTCGCTGTATGCATCCGCTCTCTGGAACTCACTACCTCCCACTCTAAGGAACATTGAGTCAATTGAAGACTTCCAAAAGAAATTAAAAACCTACCTCTTCCAAGAGCATTTTAGCGCAGACCTCCCGTAGAGCTCTACTCAACACAGATTCTCTCAACACAACATAGACCCTTCTACCTCAACTCCATGAACCCCTCAGTCAAAGAACATGTTCCAAGCTACCACTGCCAAACTCCCCCCCCCCCCCTCATTACCAAAGTAATCCACCTTGCCCCAGATGCACTGCATCCACTAAAATCTTTTTTCAGTCAATGTGTAAACAATCTCTGGGATTCAGTAGCAGAGGATGTAGTAAGAGCTGTTAGTGTAGCTGGGTTTAAAAGAGGTTTGGATAAATTCCTGGAGGAAAAGCCCATAAATCATTATTAAAGAAGACCGGGGAAATCCATTGCTTACCCCTGGGAGAAGGACCCTTGGTCTGACCCAGTATGGCATATCTTATTTTCTTAAATCCTGCATAAATCACATCTAGATTGAATGTGTGGACATTAATATTAGTGTGCCCTTTACGTACATTTGCACATATTTTATAAATCACGACTCTGACTATGGTCCACCCAAACTCTTCTGCTGAGTACGCCTACTATTCAAGTATGTTCCTAAGCACAAGTACTTTAGGGACAACCTAATTTTATAACAGGTCGTTTACACTATAAAACAGTGTTTATGCATGAAAATGTTTCTAAAATTAGCCTCCATGTGTGTAAACCTCTGAGTATATGGACATAAGGTTATCTAAGCAGAGGTGTTCCTGAGGATGGGTCAGGAAGGAGCTTTACATTCTCTTATATACTGTGCTATTCTGCATCAGTGTGGTTTACAGGGCATTATAACTTGGAGATAACTATTTTACAGGGAACATGGGCTATGGAGGGTTAAGTGGCTTGCCCAAGACCACAAGGAGCACCTATGGGACTAGAAACCCCAGTCCTTCCGGCCCAAGGTTGCTGTCCTCTAGTGGGGATTTGAACCCCTGACCTTCTGGCCTGAAGTACCTTACCCCAACCACTAGGCCACTCCTCCACTCATATAAAATATGAGCATGCAAACATAGACTTAGCTGGGAAATTTCTGCATGGTAACTGCATGCATTTCCACCTGCAATTTAGTAGCTGTGGAATAGTTTTCAGAGAGAAAATGAGCACATAGTTTCTCTTAGAAAGCTGGTATAACTGGGGAATTATGTGTGGATAGAGTCTTAGCTAGCTAATACAAATAAATACTAGAATTTTGGCATAGTTATAACCACATAATTCTGCAAAGCTGGCAGGAGGCGAACCAGGGCAGTGGTCCACGGGTGAAGAGGAACTGTTCTGCCAAATTTTCTGCTCTAGTGCGGGTGCAGAATGTGAGAAAGGATCTAACGCAGGCATAACCACTGTTCGGATGCCTTTGCTAGTGGCAGTGCATTTAAATTCACGGAGATTCACTGTAATGACGCGATTAGCTATGCAACGCAGATAGAGTGAAGTGTGCCGAAGACCGAAGGCTGAACTTAATGTCTGATTTTAACACGAGGTCTAAGGAGGCATTAAGGGTTAGCTCAAGGTCTGCCGTCGGTGCTGGTGAAGAATTTATGCTCGTTTCTTTGGCGAACAGCCCCTGCAACTTTTTTTCTAGCTTTGCTGAACAGACGGCTGAGAGAAAAAACAGCAGGAGAAACATGCTACAGCGATGTTATGCACTGGCTTGTTATTTGGTACAGAAACAGCACTATTATAATAAAGAATACAATTGCCGCGCGCAAGTGCCTGTTTGTGTGTAGGCGCTGATAACGCAGATCCCTGTGCGCATGTGCCTGGCTTGCTGCCCTGGTTTAACGCAGACATTTTGCGCAGAGCCAGTTTGCATGCTGTTTGATTAGAACATCGCTGCACAAAACATCTGTGCTAAATCTGCATGAGGAAACCCTGGACTCTAGCACGGGGTTTCTGCATCGAGCTGTCACTGGAGAAGGGACCTGGGGCCGACCCACGCTAAAAGGATGTGGTATTGGAGAGATAAGAACATAAGATATGCCATACTGGGTCAGACCAAGGTCCATCAAGCCCAATATCCCGTTTCCAACAGTGGCCAATCTAGGTCATACGTAGGTCAATCTAGGTCATACAGACCTTTGTGAAGGGGAGATGAGCTGGGGTGTAACTTATTGCTACACAATATTAAGCAGCCTGTTACAACATTACCCTGTTTACCAGTTACAAATCCCTTCTCCCACAGACAGTTACAGACCAGAGGAGGCAAATTTGGAAGCTTGGAATATGCTCTCATCAGTAAATAGGCTTGATCGCATCCTGAGCTTTGCATTCTCTGTTCCTTCTGCAGTAACCGAGTTAATAAAAATGCTTTTTTAAATAGTAAACTGAGCAGATTCCTCATAAACTCAGGAAACATGAAGGCCTAAATTTCTTATCATGATCATTTCTATCCTTAGGATATTTTAAAATATACTTTCGGGAAGCGTCAAAATGGAATTGTATCTGCTACAGGTGTAGGTTCAAAATCCTCCCATGGACATCTTTATGCGAACAAACATTAAACACAACATTTTAGAAAGACAGTCTAGGAGCCATCTGCGGGGTCCAAACCAAAATGTCTGAAATTCCCTGAGACAGCAGAGAAGGTGGGCACATGTAACAGCTTCCTAAACTCGATCTCTCTCTGCCTCCAAAGATGAACATTGCTGCTAAAATGAAAGAGGGCAGGAATGTGTAGAAAAACTGCAGGTCAATGGGAGATTTCAGAAACATGCACGTGCCAAACGTGTACACCTATGAAATCGACAGCATAGGCGCGTCCACAGCGCTGTTCCAGAATGCGCATGTTTATCTGCTTCGCCTGCTGTTTTGCAAATGGAGACATGCAGCGGCATGACTGCTAACAAATAGGCCTTTGTATTTACCTGTATGCTTTTTGAGGGGACGCAAATTAGTGTGGGGTATTCCCTCTTCTTCCCACTATGACTTGCTGGCTGAAGTGAGCACCTTTCAGAATGACATTTATGTCTGATCCTGAGTGGGAATAAATGTCTATAGCTTCAGTCTAGTTGTTATTTCAGCTGGATTTGTGCTAGTACTTTATAAAGACGCACAAGCACCTACGTGTCCTTATAAAATAGGCACCTGGCCTTTGCAGACAGGCAATCTGTTATACAACGACCCACTTACTGTGTCTGACCAATCAACTGTCAGTGACATGGCGAGTGGCCAAGGAGGACGAACTTCACAAGAACCAATAGCATCAGAAGAGCACATTGGAGAATCCACTCAGTTCAAAGCGGTAGCTTAGGAGATAAGGCTGCCATCTATCAAAGAGGCAAGCCATTCCTAAAATCCACCTGCCAAAGGGGCGCGCACAAGGCAAACAGTTTCAGTTTCTGCATCTGGGGCTTTTTTGTCCAATTTCCAGATGGTTGTCTTTGGTTCGTTTGACACATTCATGTTAATAAAAAAATGTTAGCAGGCATTAGAACTTTTTAGTTCTTTATGACATTTTCAAAAATGCACTCCAAGATCATCCTGAATTGAGAAACAGAGACTACTGCGAGTCAAGAATAAAAAAGAAAAGCTGTGAAATTCTGATGGCAGAAAATTTCTATACAGGAAGACACAATATAGTAGCATGCCTCATCCACTGGAAACTCTGCAAATACTACAATATCACTGTACCAGAAAAGCATTGGGATCATGATCCTAAAAGAATTATGAAGAATGAAGAGGTTATGATCACCTGGGATACTCCCATTCCAGCCGATAAAAAGCTGGATGTGAGGAAGCTGGACATAATAGTAAAAGAAAAGAACACCAGAATGCTGTTGATTAGAGGTGTCAGTCCCAAACAACTATTAATCGTGCTGAGAGGGAGAAGATCTTCAAGTACCAAGACATGCAGTCAGAGACCAAGAAAATGTACAGAAAGATACCAAGTTACTTCCCATCATGTTAGGTGCCACAGGCTTAATTATGAGGAATTTCCAAGCACAGCTTAGTAAATTACCCATACATGTAACATCTTACGAACTCCAGAGGGAAGCTCTCTTTGGCACGTTGCAAGTACTATACTGAGCATTACAGTAGATTTGAGAGACTGAGATCATACTCCACGTACCCTGGTTTGGGAGTGAGGGTCAGGACTGTCATAGTATGTGCAAAAATAACTCATTTGGAGAAATTGCCCCTCAAGATGTTTCCTTCAAGATTCTCTCACCTATTCCAAGAGGCCAAATAATTTTCTAGATTGCACAACCTCCTCCTCTAGCCATTTTCGTAGCCGTTTCATCTGCCAGCTGTGTTGACAACAGAGGGAGCAGCGAACTTTGGGATTGAGCAAGATTTCAGCCTCCTCTCCAGTGCAGATACCTTTCTAAGAACCCCACATGCATTAGAACATTTCAACATGGGCAAATTGATCTTCTACACCTCAATTCAAAGGCTAAAGCATGTTAAATAGATTTTGCTGACACTAAATTTTTTAAGGTACGCCAATGAATCAAATGAGTGCTAACAAATGCACATTCCTAGTAGCCAGGTTTCATGAGGCTTCTTAAAGGCCTACCATGATCATATGACATTTTATGAGAAACTAAACTATCATTTTTATAGCCCAATTTGCATAGGGCATCTAGGTAGCCATTGGACCATTGGACCATTGGACCATTCACCAATCCACTTCAACTAGCTATGAATACAGCTGCCAGAGTCCTATACGGAGCCCCAAGGAGTCAACATATTACTCCCATCCTATTTGAACTCCACTAGCTTCCAATATCATACAGGATTCTATACAAAGCCCTAGTTTTGACCTTCAAAGCTTTCATCAAATCTCATCACCCCGCGTTGTCTGACCTCCTGCATCACACACAGAACACCAGATCTAGACGATCCACAACTGATAACATGCTAACAATCCCAAAAGACCTCACAAAACTCTCCCAGACAACTACTTCAAGAGCATTCTCATCCTTCGCCCCCAGATGCTGGAACGCGCTGCCACCTAGCATCAGATCTCAAAGAGACCTTTCTAAATTCAGAAAATTTCTAAAAACACACCTCTTCATACAACACTTCTCACAATATACTGACTCTCCTACCCCTCTAACACAAACTATTGACCATGGCTAGCCGAATACTTCCTGAATTTACTACCTGTTCAAGATCAAAACCTCACAGACCCCCACCTTTAGAAAGCAAACGTTTGAGAATCTATTGTAAATAGTCTTTAATATCTTATTTATTTTAACCCCAGTTATCCATGTTTTTATATCCTGTTTTCTGTAAACTTGACATATGTTTCATGCTTAAGAACAAAGTTGTTAAAATGTAAACCGCGCTGATGATAAAAGTGCGGTATATAAAAGCTGTTAATAAATAAATAAATAAATAAAATAAATAAATCAGGGCATTCACGATTCCCTGGGTATTTTACAAAAGGCTCTGCTGAACATGGGGCCTTTTGTAAAATACATTCAAGAATGCCAGAAAATATGCTTGTATTTGCCAACAGAAACAGCCATTTTAGAAAGAAACACACAGAAAAATGCAACGGCATCATGCTAGACATTTGTATAGCGCTAAAAGGCGTACACAGTACGGTATATACACACATGAAGACAGTCCCTTGTCAATACAGCTTACAATCTATTCAAGACAGATACAACAAACAGGACTAGAGATGGGTTTAACACACAATCGGTGATAAACAGGAGAATAAAAAGGGTTAAGTGCTGATCTTGCAACATATGAGTATTTGTAGGCAATTACACATGTAAGCAGGACCAACCCAAGGATATCTGATGCCCTAGGCCAGCGATGGTGAACCTATGGCACGCGTGCCAGCTGTGGCACGCGAAGGCCTTGCAGCTGGCACGCGGGAAGGTCCGCAATCAAGATATGCGGCATTAAAAAAAAAAAAAAAAGCTGCCGCTGCCGGGGCTGGGGCCGCTGCGGCAGAATCGAGTGTGCCGCGGGGCCCCCCCGCCCAGCAGAGCCTGCCCTCCGTCCCCGGTATCACCTCTCTCAGCTGCCTCCAGTCACACGCGCCGGCTTTCAGAGCGCGAGGGGAGTTTCTCCCTCGCTGCTCTGTTAAGCCAGCGGGGCCTGTTGGGAAGTTCCCATCAGCCCCCGCGGGCTTAACAGAGCAGCGAGGGAGAAACTCTTCCCTCGCGCTCTGAAAGCCGGCGCGTGTGACTGGAGGCAGCTGAGAGAGGTGATACCGGGGACGGAGGGCAGGCTCTGCTGGGCGGGGGGGCCCCGCGGCACACTCGATTCTGCCGCGGCGGCCCCGGCCCCGGCAGCGACAGCTTTCTTTGTAAAAAGTTTCGCTGGGGGGGGGGTGTAGGAGTGGTGATGGGCTGGGGGGGGTAGGAGTGGTAATGGCTGGGGGGGTTTAGGACTGGTAATGGCTGGGGGGGGTTAGGACTGGTGATGGGCTGGGGGGGATAGGAGTGGTAATGGCTGAGGGCTGTTGGGGGGTTAGGACTGGTGATGGGCTGGGGGGGTTAGGACAGGAAATGGGCTGATGGGGTTAGGACAGGAAATGGGCTGATGGGGGGGTTAGGAGTGGTGATGGGCTGGGGGGGTTAGGAGTGGTAATGGGCTGGGGGGGGTTAGGAGTGGTAATGGCTGTGGGCTGTTGGGGGGTTAGGAGTGGTAATGGCTGTGGGCTGTTGGGGCTAGGACTGGTACTGGGCTATGTGGGGCTATGACAGGAAATGGGCTGATGGGGGTTAGGAGTCTTGATGGGCTGGGGGAGGTTAGGAGTGGTGATGGGCTATGGGGGGCTATGGGCTATGGGGGAGCTAAGTCTATATGGGCTGATGGGATTAGGACTGGAAGTGGGTTGATGGGGGCTTAGGACTGGTAATGGGCTATGGGGGGCTAGGACAGGAAATGGGCTGATGGGGAGGGGTTAGGACTTGAGGTGGGCTGTTGGGTGTGGTTAGGACTGGTAATGGGCTATGGGGGGGCTAGGACAGGAAATGGGCTGATGGGGAGGGGTTAGGACTTGAGGTGGGCTGTTGGGTGGGGTTAGGACTGGAAATGGGCTGATGGGGGGTTAACACTGGAGGTGGGCTGATGGGGGGTTAACACTGGAGGTGGGCTGTGGGCTGATGGGGGGGGTTAGGACTGGCAATGGGCTATGGGGGGGTTAATACTGTTATGGTGCTGTTGGCTGATGGGGGATGTCTGGTAATGGGATATGGGGGGTTAGGAAATATAATGGACTATGGGGGGGGGCTAGGACAGGAAATGGGCTGATGGGGAGGGGTTAGGACTTGAGGTGGGCTGATGGGGTTAGGACTGGTAATGGACTGTGGGCTGATGGGGGGGTTAGGACTGGCAATGGGCTATGCGGGGCTGACTGGAAATGGGTTGATGGAGGGTAGGACTGGAAGTGGGCTGATGGGGGGTTAGGACTGGAAGTGGGCTGATGGGGGTTAGGACTGGTAAAGGGTTATAGGGGGGGCTTAAACTGAAAATGGGGTGATGGGGGGTTAGGACTGGAAGTGGGTTGATGAGGGGGGGCTAGGACTGGTATTGGGTTGGGGGGTTGCTAGGACTGGAAATGGGTTGGGGGCTGCTAGGACTGGAAATGGGCTGATGCAGGGACTAGAAGGGAATGGATGCTGGGTGAGGCTGGAACTAGAAGGGAGCTGGTGTTGGGGGAGGATTAGAATGGGATGGGGCTGGGAGAGTAAAATGGAGAGGGGAAAAATATTTTGTGTGGGAGGGATAAAAAATCTACAATTGGCCGGGTATTGGGAGAATAAGTGGGGATTGAGGATGGAGGGGTAAATTTTGAGTAGATGAAATAGGAATGAGGAAAGAGCAAAAGGAGAAAGATTAGTATGTTAAAGCAGATGTAGAGAGAGAATGGAAAAAAAAAAACAAGACAGAAGAAAGGACAAATGGACAGCAGATGGAGAGTTAGCAGAAGACACGAAGAAACCAGAAGAAAGTGGCTGGAACAATTGCAACTGAAAAAAAAATGCACAAAAGGTAGAAAAATATCTCTTTATTTTGAATTTATTAACTGGAATATGTCAGCTCTGGGAAATGTGCATCATTAATTTTTGCGCTTTGTTTAGTACAAGAGGAAATTAATTTATAGTTTTATTTCTACAGTGTTGTTGTATATTCCAAGTTTGGCTTTTGGGGTTCCCAGTTTAATTATTGTCTTCCTGTTTCTAAATTGTGATTCCTTGTTTGGTGATGGTCTGTTCTGCATGTGTAACTGAGCTGAGGTATTCTGTTTATATAATTCCTATTTGACATTGCCACTTGTTCTTTCCCCAGTAGGTCATGTATTGTTGTTCTCTGAAATGTATTGGTTTAATATTTGCAGTGTTGCCTTTTGATAGTTAGGGTATGGTTCTTTGTGAGTCCTGGTAGTGCTGTTAGGATACGGCGGGTTTGCTATGGGTTCTAAATGGGCAGCGTTTGTAGTAGTTCCTAATGTGCCTGGCGGTTGGTACTGGATTATAGTAATGTAGAAACCTTTTAGTCTTTCTTTATCCATATACTCATTAAGAGGCATGTTTACTAAAAGTTAGTGTATGGTAACATTATGCAAATATTTATGCAAATGAGGCACCTTATGCAAATGAGGCTTTAATTGACGTGCTGGCACTTTGAGGAAATTCTTTGGTTTTGTGCGGCAGTTTGGGCACTCGGGCTCAAAAAGGTTAGCCATCACTGCCCTAGGCAAACTTTAAGCCAGACATCCCATCCCCCCCCCCCCCCCGCCACAAAGGTGTCCAGCATCTCATCTCCCTTTCTCTTCCCTTCCCTATCCCCTCACAGGTTTCCAGCAGTTCCCCTTCCTATCCCCTGGGTGTCCAGCTGAGCATCTCTCCTTCCACTTTCCTTCCCTAGGTGTCCTGCATCCCCCCTTTCCTATCTCCTCAAAGGGTGTCCAACATCTTCCCTATCCCCCTCCCCAAAGAGCGTCAAGCGTCCCTCTTCATCCCTATCACCCCCCCCCCCAAAGGGCAGGACCATACCAAGCTAGGAATGTGCCCTGTGCAATTTGCGAACGTGGTGCCCCCTTTAAGAACTCACTCTTATCTGACTTCCTGGAAACTCAGGGATGATATCGGCACCCCTTCTGTATTTGTGCCCTGTGCGGCCGCACCATTCTCAAAGACTTTGGCATGACTCTGCATGTATCTAAGCAGAAGAGGGCTTAATATCTCAGAAAGGGCCTGGAGGAAAGAAAACATCACCTGAGGCAATTCAAGGAGGTGTTACGTGCCGACTCTACAAGTATTTCTATAGCTAAAAAGGAATACTCTCCTTGTATTCAAAATAGCCCAAATCCCTCTAAAGAACTCTTTTAAGATCTTGGCAGTGTAGCAACCTCACTCTGCCCCCCTCTCAGTGTCCCTTCATGCTGAGGATTTTGATGCTCTAAGATCTTTATCATGCACTCCTCCCTCCCTGCATCTTTTGCCCCTCTTCTTCGCACCTACCTCTATCCCCTTCCCTTTCTAACCCCCATTCCGGTACTTGGTCTTCCTTTCCTCCCTTTCTGCAACACACCTTTGCACAGCTTCGCTGCTCTACTTTGCACATGGATCTGCTCTCTTCTGACCTGCTTAAAACTCACCTTCATCCACTCCATCACTTTATTTTCGATATGGTCAATTCCTTATTATCAAACCAAGAGAAGAAAAGGGAGGATAACTTCCGCAGTAGTACCAAGGACCAACAAACAGCAAGTGAAAGACATACAGACAGTTAAAAGCTTTTTAGGCTGTAGAATAAAAGCTTTTTAACTACCTGTGTGCCTTTCGCTTGCTGTTTGTTGGTCCAGTTCCTCATTATCATCTGGTATCCTCCCTAAGTTGTGGAAGAATACCTCTGTTACCCCAATTTTGAAGAAAGCTTCCAAGGATATTAATACTATAGACAATTACAGACCAGTCTGTTCTCTCCCTTTTCTGGTTAAAATTGCAGAAAAATTTGTCTTTTTTTCAATATCGGGATTTTGTGTGAAAGAGAAACATCTTCCATCCCCATCAATCTGGCTTTTGGTTAACTTTTATGTTAAGCGAAATACATACTTGATTCAGGTAAGATATCTCTCATTGTCTCACAAGATCTTCCCGTGGCCTTTGATCTAGTTGATCATAGCCTATTTAATTGCCTTGTGACATCGGCATCTCAGAAACTGTTCTCAGTTGGTTTTTCTGCTTCCTATCCAATTATTCTTTTTCAGTCTCCCTGCAATCGACTGATTCTTCGGTGCAGCTCCTTTCCTATGGAGTGCCACAGGGGTCGGTCCTTTTCCCTATTTTATTTTACATTTTTCTTACCTCTCTTGCCCTTCTTATGCTGATGATATTCAATTAGTGCTGACCTTGATCCTCAGTCTCTGGATCTTCATCAGCTAACTCCTGTCTCGCCACAAAAGCCCAATGGCTGGAATTTAACCTGTTAAAACTTAACCCAGCTAAATGTAAGGCCATGTGGATTGCCGACCATACACCCCCTCCCTCCCTGGCCCCTATTTTCTCTGGGATCACCCTTCCATTGGTTCTTTTCTGAAAATTTTGGGATGATTCTTTGATTCGTCCCTCTCTTTTGATATTCAGATTTCTGCAATGGTGAAATCCTGTTTATGTGTCCTACAGTCAATTACAGCCATTCACCTTTTTCTTGATGAAGCTGCTCTAAGCTCTTTGGTGATGGCTCTCGTTATAAATCGATGGAGTGCAAAAATTCTTTGTATAATGGCTTGCGGCTTCAGTCCATAAAAAGACTTCAACAAATACAAAATACAGCTATTAAATTAATCATGCATTCTAAATTTAAGATCATGTTACGCCCCTACTGAAATTTCACCATTGACTGCCTGTAAGCACTCGTACTAGCCTACAACGTCTTCTATACGGACCCTTCACTCTATCTTTGATACTCTAATTTCTTATATTTCAGTCAGGACTCTTCATTCAGAACATCGTATCAGACTCATCATTCCATCTAACAGCTGCACCCACAACCAGTTCACTGTCATACATTTTTCTGGCTCCTGTGTTATGGAACTCTATTCCTCTGTATATCAGACAAGATTCATCTTTGAAATCCTTTAAGAACGTCCTAAAAACTTATTTTTGAGCAGGTATTTGGTGGTCTATGAACAGGGGGTGGAAGCTTACAGGACCGCTGCAGGTTACCCCTCTTTTCCCTCCCTCCCTTTGGCCCTTTTTTTTACTTCCTCTACCTGTTTATGCAAACAATGTATTTTAGTGTTTTCTTATTTTTATATATTTTGTAAACCACTCAGGTGCCTTGGTTAAGAGCAGTATATCAAGTGCAACTTGGGAGGGAGGAGTAGCCTAGTGGTTAGGACAAGGTACCTCAGGCTAGAGGGCTAGGGGTTCAATTCCAACCTGGGGACAGCAATCTCAGACCAGAGGGACTGGGGTTTCTAGTCCTATAGGCATCCCTTGTGGCCTTGGGCAAGCCACCTAACCCTCCATTGCCTCAGGTACACACAGATTGTGAGCCCTTTGGGGACAAAGGAATGGATCCAGTACCTGCTTATAGTGATTGTAAACCTCTCTGATGCCCTTCAGCCTGGGCAGTATATCAAGAAATTGAATAAACATAAACTAAACCATAAACACCTAGCAGTAACTCCAGAATTTACCCCAAAAGTGTTCTTTATGCCCAATACCCAAAAATCCTTCCCATAGAGCTCTGAATGCCTAGGCTGTTAACCATACAAGGAGATAACTGAATAAACTTTAATAAACAGTTTGAATTAAATCATGGGAAATGGCAAAATTACATTGACAATGTCAAGACCACTGAGATTTTCTCAACAGGATCTTCTTTGATTGTCACCTCTTTCAATGTTCAGATTAGAAGGGTCACAGCAGGCGGCCTTCTTGTACATGGCCACAAGACTATGGAATGAAGTCAGAAGCTTATTACCATGATTTTTGTAAGAAACTAAAAACCTGTTTCCCCAATTGCATTAGTCTTAATGTGTTACACTGGTTTTGTGTGTCATAACTTATGTGTTGTTATGATTTTACTGTTTTTTTATGTAATTTGCTTAGAGATTGTTGATCACAGGTGACATCATATAAAAGACAACACCAAATAACTACTCTCTCTTAGCAAAAATATGAGAGAATACGACAAGAGCAAAAATACAAGGAAAGTTATACAGTAAGAAGCAAATCATATGTATCGCCACAGTTTTTAGATTGCCTGGCAGGATAAAACCCTATCTCCACCTAGGATGTAGGAAAAATAGGACTGTTAGTGAATCCCCATAAATCTAGTCCTTTGGAAAAGAAAAAGCTCTTTGATGCCGTTTGTTTGCGTCCTCAGTGTATTCTCAGGCGGAGACCCCCCTCAGAAAATACTCAACCCTTCTGCAAGTCTTTGGTGGTGTTCTACTGTCCAGAGGCAAAGGATAGCAGGCTGGAGTCTCTGTCAGTTGCTAGTAGCACATGATCTGATCTCTGCCCGGCATCTTTCTCTCTCTCTCTCTCTCTCTCTCTCTGCATGCTCTTAACACAGTCCGCAAAGTGCATGCAGTGGGGGAGGGGTACTCCTGATCCAACAAGGCTCTTACTAAGACCCTGCAGAAACTGGAATCTCTCTATCTCTGGTATAAGCATGCTGACAGCCAGAGGACGGTTGCCAGCTGGCCAGTATTTTGCTGACCTGGTTGTTTTTTAGAAAGGGAGACCAGTGGCCAGCAGGACAGAGAACTGGCCAGTGTAAGTGCTGATTTGCTGCTGACCATTGGCTTCCCCAACTTATACCCCACTCTTCGTGTGCCAGACTGCCACAGTGACACTAATACCCCCTCCCTCGCATCCTATGTCTCCCCTGGGCCAGCAGCAGGAGCAGTGCTTCAGGGTACAGTGTATCTTGCCTCCATGGAGCCAGTCGGAGAGGATGTGCACTGAAATGTAACTCCTGTTGTCAGTCTGGAGGAGGTGTGATATGTGCGGCACAGCCCAGGGAAAAGAGCTAAACCAACAATGGAGTCTGGTCCCAGAGGGACTTGCACCTAGTCCATGCCCCCTTCTCCTGGAATGGTTTTATGGCAGGGCTGCGGGAGAGCACTGAAAGAGGGGGGAAACTCTGGGGGAACCTGATAGGGAGAAGATGAGTCAGAGAGCAGAAACATAGAAACATGACGGCAGAAAAAGACCACATGGCCTATCTAGTCTGTCCTTCCATATCAACCACTACAAGAGTCCCCTTTTTTCCTTTAGAGATCCTCTGTGATTGTCCCATGCTTCTTTGAATTCAGTTACTGTCCTCATCTCTACCACCTCCACTGGGAGACTATTCCACGGATCCACCACTCTTTCCGTAAAGAAATATTTCCGCATATTACTCCTGAGTCTATCCCCTTTCACCTTCGTCCTTTGTCCCCTCATTAAAGAGCTTGCTTTCAATTGAAAAAGGTTTTCCTCCTGTGCATTTATGCCACAGAGGTATTTAAACATTTCTATCATATCTCCTCTCTTCTGCCTTTTCTCTAGAGTATACATATTGAGATCTTTAAGTCTGTCCCCATATGGCTTATAACAAAGACCACTGACCATTTTGGCAGCCACCCTCTGCACTGACTTCATTCTGTTTATATCCTTTTGTAGGTGTGGTCTCCAGAGTTGCACACAATACTCCAAATGAGGTCTCTCCCTATGCACCCAAGCATCCTGCTGGCTTTCACCATTACCTGTTCTACCTGTTTAGCCACTTTAAGATCACTGGAAACAATCACACCCAGGTCCTGCTCCTCTTTGGTAGACAGAAGTACTTCACCCCCTATAGTGTACCGCTCTCTTGGATTTTTGCAGCCCAAATGCATGACCTTGCATTTTTTAACATTAAATCTCAGCTTCCAAATTCTAGACCATTCTTCAAGCTTAGCTAGATCCTTCCTCAAGTTATCTACTCCTTCCTGGGTGGCTACTCTATTGCAGATTTTGGTCTCATCCAGCAGCACTTTCGCAATATCACTAAGAAGAATGTTGAAAAGAATCAGACCAAGGACAGATCCCTGTGGCACACTACTGGTAACATCCTTCTCCTCAGAGTGAGCTCCATTTACCTGTACACTTTGTCACCTCCCACTCAACCAATTTCGAACCCAGTCAGTCACTTTAGGGTCCACCCCTAGCTGCTCAATTTGTTTATAAGTCACCTGTGCAGAACGATGTCAAAGGCTTTATTGAAATCTGAGCATACCACAGCTAGGGCTCTTCCTTGGTCCAATTCTCTAGTCATCCAGTCAAAGAAATCAATCAAGTTTGTCTGACAAGACCTGCCTCTAGTAAACCCATGCTGCCTCGGATCCTGCAATCCACCAGAAACCTCACTATGCTCTGTTTTAGCAGCGTTTCCATTAATTTACTTACCACAGAGGTCAGACTAACCAACCTGTATTCTCCCACCTTCGTCTTTACTTCCACTTTTGTGCCCTTCTCCAGTCCTCTGGGACCACTCCTGATTCTAAAGAAGCATTGAAAAGGTCAGACAGTTTATCTGCTAGAACTTCCTCAAGTTCTTCAGTACTCTCAGATGTATCCCATTTGGCCCCTTCGTTTTGTCTAATTTTAGTTTAGCTAGTTCCTCACAAACACAGTCTTCTGAAAATCGTTCAAGATCCCCATCACTTATGTTCCTATTTGTGAGTGTTTTCTGAGGTCCCACTCCTGGCCCTTCATCCGTGAACACAGAACAAAAATATTTCTTAAGTAATTCCACTTTATTCTAATCAGCTTCTTCGTCCCCTTCATGAGTCTGACAATACCACTTTTGTACTTCCTCCTCTCACTAATCTTTGCTTTCCTAACTACTTTCCCTGCTTCTCTGAATACGTTTTTCCAAATATCAATGTTTGCCTTCCTCTTTCTGTGATTTCTTGTATTTTATGAAAGCCACCCTTTTTTCTTTATCTTTTCAACTACTTTGAGAACCATAGTGGCCTTCTTTTCCTTTTACATTTATTTACCTTTCTAACAAAAAGATTTGTTGCCCTTAAAATATCCCTTTTCAGTTTTGCCCATTGCTTTTCTACATCCCCCAGCTGTTCCCAATGCACTAACAATTCCTTGAGGTATTGTCCCCTCTTGGCAAAGTTAGTTTTCCTAACATCCAAGACCCTTGCTTTTGAATGGGATTTTATCAGCCCATTCTAATACTGAACCACACCATCTGGTGATCACTGGATGTGAGATGATCTCCCACTATAACATCAGAAACATTTCCCCATTGGTAAACACCAGGTCCAATATGACCCCTTCACGTGTAGGTTCTGTTACCAGTTGCTGGACTAGTTCTCCCTGAAGAGAATCCAGGATCTCCTTACTTCTAAAGGACACCACAGCAGGGATGTGCCAGTCAACATCTGGCATATTGAAAGAACCTATCCATAACACTTCTTCTTTCATGGCAATACTGCATATATCTTCTATTAAATCTCTGTCCACCTTACTGCCTGTGAAGGAGATCTGTATATCACACCAATGCAAATGAATTTCCCATTCACTCTTTCTAATTTAACTCAAAGTGCCTCCTCGCTCCCTTATAAGCCCTATAATTCTGTAGCTTTAATATGATGTTTCCATATAGTGCCACTTCTCCTCCCCTTCTTCCTATCCTATCCTTCCTGAATAAAGTATAATTACATCCCGATCATGGCTGTCTGTGAACCATGTCTCCATTACTGCCACTAAATCCAAGTCCGCATCCTGCGTTAAAGCCTCAACATCTGGGATCTTATTTCCCAGACTATGGGCATTTATGTACACCACTTTCCAGATGTTGCCCCTTTACCCATTTCTAAAGAGGTATTTAATGTTTTTAATATTTCATTTACCTGAGAGCTTTCTTCATCCATTCCCAATGAATCTAGTTTAAAGCCCTTTAACAAGAAGGGCCACATTGGACATTTCAAATCATGGAGAGGGCATGTAGTCCTCCTCGAAGAGTTTGCTTAATGGGAGGCACAAGGAGACGGAAGTTGTTAGAGAAAATAGATGAAAAGTGAAGGTGTAAAGAGCAGGAAAGAGCGAGATAAGGGATAGTGAGAAGAAGTGGAGGAGAGAGATAGAGAGGTGAAAGAGCAGGAAGAAGGGTGGTAAGGAGATAGAGAAGAAGAGGTAAAGAGAGATGAAGGATAAGTGAGGGATGTATGATAGGAACAGGAGAACAGTAGTATGTGAATGATGGGGAATAAAGAGTGCTGGGAGGGAGGAATGTGAGGAGGAGAGCACAGGGTAGGATAATCTGGATGGGTCCACAGAACTGAGGCAGCAGAAGAGGACAACTGTAGGCTGATTAGGAAACAGGCTCCAGGAGAAGCAGAGTTGGGAAGTTTGGGCCCTCTCCCCTAGTCCCTGCCCTTAGAAGGCTGGAAATCAGACCAGAGAGTCTAAAAGGAGGATTGTTGCTGCAAGGTGAATACCACTGGATTGTAATCCTCTGCTGGGGGGGGGGGGTGAATTGATGACCATTAGGCTGAGCGTCTCAAGGACCAGTGGAGGTAGTTTTGCCCTTTTGCATACAAGGAGTTGCAGTTCTCATTGTCCCAATCATTTCTTTTAATCAGAGCTAGAAGTCCATGTGGCAAAACTAGAACTGGATCAGCCTGTTCAGTTGACCTGGGGTTAGTTGGCCACCTTGGGAGTTAAGGGGAGGAGGCTATGGATGGTGCTTCCCTATATAAACTGCATACTGCAGAGCGTGTGAGGAAGTTCTACATTTGAAATATCATATATATGAGGTAATTTATTTAGAAGAGATAGAGAAGGAAGAAAAGGAGGAGGAGTAGCCCTATACGTCTAAAGCAATATTAAAGCTGCTGAAATATAGGGGACATGGGGAAAAGAAGAAGCGCTATGGATTGTGTTGGAAAGAGGAGATGGCACTATCATCCATACTAGTGTAGTCTACAGACCTCCAACTCAAACTGAAGAAATGGATGGACTTCATTATTGATATTGCAAAGGTAGCCATGAAGGGGGAAGTGATCATATTGGGTGACTTTAATCTACCCGATATGGATTGGAGTATTCCTTCTGCAAATCTGGAAAGAAGTAAAAAAAAATTGTAGATGCCTTCCAAGATGCATTGCTTAGACAAATGGTGATGGAACCGACCAGGGAAAGTTTGATGCTGGATTTAGTACTCACCAACAGAGATAGCATGTTGAATGTCCGGATGGGTGCCCATGTGAGCAGCAGCGATCATCACACAGTGTGGTTTGAGATAAAAGTCAAGGCAGAGTCCCCTCACAGCAAGCTCAAAGTCCTAGACTTCAAAAACGCTGACTTCAGTAAAATGGCCAAGTGCCTGAAGGAGGAGTTGGTAGGGTGGGAGAAGCTAAGGGAAGTGGAATTGCAGTGAGCTAAACTAAAGGCAGCAATAAAAGGAGCAATAGATACATAGTAAGAAAAGTAAATAAAAACAACAGGAAAAGGAAACCTATTTGGTTCTCCAAGGAATGGGCTGCACAAATAAAAGGCAAAAATCACAGCTTTCACAAAATTCAGAAGTTCACAAACAGAGGAACATAGAAAAGAATACAGGATAAAACGAAAAGAGACAAAAAGAGAAATAAGAATAGCAAAATCAAAGGCAGAAGAAAGATGGCTAAAGATCTAAAGCTTGAGGACAAAACATTTTTCAGGTATATTCAGGAGAAGAGGAAGATCAGAGGTGGAATTGTAAGACTCAAAAGTGCTGAGAACGGCTTTGTGGAAAGTGACATTTAAAAAAAGCAAAAATACTAAACAAATACTTGTTAGTTTTTTATGAAAGAAAATTCTGGAGAAAGACCACCTGTGACTGACAAATATACAAATGGGAATGGAGTAGATATACACCATTCACAGAAGATGATGTGTTAGAACAGCTTGCAAAACTGAAAGTGGACAAGGCCATGGGACCGGATGGGATACATCCCAGGATACTGAAGGAGCTCAGAGAGGTTCTTGCAGGGCCTTTAAAGGATGTTTTTAATAGATCCTTGGAGACAGGAGAAGTTCCACAAGACTGGAGAAGGGTGATGTGGTACCTCTTCACAAAAGTGGTAAAAGGGAAGAAGTGACAAACTACAGCCAGTAAGCCTCATCTCGGTGGCAGGAAAAGTAATGGAGGCGCTCCTAAAAGAGAGAATAGTGAACTTTCTCGAAACAAATAGATTAGTAAAATCATGTTGCCTCATATTATGCAAAGGACGATCATGCCAAACAAATCTGATTGAGTTCTTTGACTGGGTAACCAGAGAACTAGATCAAGGGCCTGCGATGGACGTGATCTACCTAGATTTCAGCAAAGCCTTTGATACTATTCCTCATAGGAAGCTTATCAATAAACTCAACAGCTTGGGGATGGGTCCCAAAGTGGTGAACTGGATCAGAAATTGGTTGACTGACAGATGACAGAAGGTGATGGTAAATGGAACTCACTCAGATGAAAAGAAGGTGATTAGTGGCATGCTCCAAGGATCGGTCCTGGGACTGGTACTGTTCAAGGTATTTGCAAGTTATATTGCTGAAGGACTGAAAGGAAAAGTCTGTCTTTTTACAGATGACACAAAAATTTGCAAGAGTGGACTTCCCTTAGGGAGTGGATAACATGAGGAAAGATCTACAAAAGCTGGAAGAATGGTCTAATTCTTGTCAGTTAAGATTTAATGTGAAGAAGTACACTGTCATGCACTTGGGAATCACAAATTTAAGGGAATTGTATGCGATAAGTGGAGAGAGATTGGTGTGCACAGACCTGGAGGAGGTCCTCTGAGTGATTGTTTCTGAGGATCTCAAGGTGGCGAAACTGTGTGACAA
Source organism: Ichthyophis bannanicus (assembly GCA_033557465.1). Lineage (NCBI taxonomy): Eukaryota > Metazoa > Chordata > Amphibia > Gymnophiona > Ichthyophiidae > Ichthyophis > Ichthyophis bannanicus. The sequence continues at coordinate 149,229,266 of CM066040.1, read as the reverse complement.
GCCAGAATGATGCTGGGTTGCATATAGAGAGGAATTACTAGCAGAAAGGAAGATGTACGAATGCCACTGTACAAGTCACTGGTGAGGCCTCACTTGGAATATTTTGTTCAGTTTTGGAGACCATATCTTGCAAAGGATATAAAAAGACTGGAAACAGTTCAGAGGGAGGCAACCGGAATGATTTGGAGCCAGTGCCGGAAGACATATGAGAAGAGACTTGAAGACCTAAATATGCATATGCTAGAGGAGAGGAGGGATAGGAGAGATATGATAAAGACCTTTAAATACTTTAAGAGTATTAATGAACAAACAAAATGAAGGCATAACATGAAGCTGCAAGGGGGTAAATTGAAAGGCAATGTCAGGAAATACTTTTTCACTGAAAGGGTGGTGGATGCTTGGAATGACGTCCCGATGGAAGTGGTGGGGGCAAATACAGTGACAGAATTCAAAATGGCATGCGACAGACACAGTCGATCCCTTTATAGCAACAGGATAAAATCAAAATAAATGTAAGTATCTCATATATCTCAATAAATAGGGGTGACCTGCACGGAACAGTGGACACACCCCTAAACAAAGGCATGAGAAGGGTTGACCTTTATGGAGCGGCAGGTGCACCTACTCTTGCCACCTTACCGAGCAGACTGGATGGACCAAGCTGGTCTTTAGCTGCCGTCATATACTATGTTACTATGAATCTGGGAGATGAATCTTGTGTATGGGGGAACATTCTGTATGCATGTTGCAAGGCTGTGACTCTATGGGAACTGAAGAGTCCAACCTCTAGTACTCCCCCACTCCCAATGTGACCTGCAGGGGTTGAACCCTGCATTGCCACCATTGCAGTAGTTATTTTTATTTATTTACATTCTCTTATATACCATGCTATTCTGCATCAGTGCGGTTTACATTGAACAAACTGGAATTACATTGAACAGGGCATTATAACTTGGAGATAACTATTTTACAGGGAACATGGGCTATGGAGGGTTAAGTGGCTTGCCCAAGACCACAAGGAGCACCTGTGGGACTAGAAGCCCCAGTCCTTCTGGCCCAAGGTTTCTGTCCTCTAGTGGGATTTGAACCCCCGACCTTCTGGCCTGAAGTACCTTGCCCCAACCACTAGGCCACTCCTCCACTCCACACTATTTGTTGGTGTGGTGGGATTTTCTCTTTCAAAAAATTGTCAATCCCACTTCTGGGTGGTCACCTCACAAGTCTCTGTCCCGGAGGATCAGATCCTATCAGATGGAGATCCTGATGTCTTCACTCTCTATCTCTCCTTTCACTCTCCTGTCTGCAAAGCCTGCAAAACCCCGGGTTCGGAGGCAAACTCCCCATGGAGTCATAGACAGAAGCTATAAAGTGTCCCTTGGGTCCTAGAGTGTCAGGCATGCCCTGATTGGCCTTCTCAAGGTCAACATGTTCAAGAAGCTGGGCTTGCTTACTACCCCTGCTTAGTCTTATATTCTGAGGAAAAATTAACCCTTTAGCTTCTGTAATTCTCAAATCTTGAATGAAATTGATATTACTACAAGCCGCCATATCAGCACTTGAACGGTGAAAGCAGGGTATGGTGTCCAGTGAATAAAGTCCAGCTTTTTAATCCCTGCTACACACTCACACACCATGTCAGATTCTGAAGAGGCAAATGAGAAGTGGGAGTGGGATTGGGATTCCTCACCTTGCTCTTTGGGAGGGCCGCAACAGACGGCAGAACCTGAATTAAGTCCTAATAGTAAATGTAGGACACCCTGAATCTGGAAGCTTAAGCTCCTGCCTTCAGTCCTAGTGAAGAAGATCCTATAAATTGCTTTTAGATGAGGGACTAGCAGAACAGAATTCATCCACCTCCAGAGTGCTCAAAGCTGTTGCTTCCAGAAAAGCCTCTGAATATACCTGTTGACATGCCCAAAAGTCCTGAGGACCCCAAAAGAATAAGAGAAATCAGTCGTCGTCGTCCCCCCCTCCGGATGTCTGATCTATAAAGGCCCGGGTCAAAGCACTGAGGATCCCATCCAGTCAAAAAAATATGTTGAAATTTCTAATATTATCCACGTTAGCATAAAGCACCCAACTCAGATCCAAGAAAAAGTGCACTAGATGGTTAAACAAATTGACAAATATGTGAGGAATTAGAAAGGGAAATATGTTTATCTAGATAAATGCTATGTTAGTTACTTACAAAAAACTAATATTGGTATATATATGGTGAAAATCATATGAACGTATCATAAAAATCAAAAAAGTAATGAATATGGATTGCAATATGAGCAATTATTAAAGCATCATTATATAAAAAAAACACATAAAAATATACAATTAATTAAATTCATACAATCAAAACATCTTACTCCCAAAAACAAAATATTCTGTCAATACCCTAAACAACATGCTCGTTGCCAGAGCCAAAGGTAAGTTAAAAAAATATATAAATTTTTACCTATGTGTGAAAAGCTAAATAATCAATTTCCTCCCCACTATAAAGGACACATAGGAGAAAGGTAACTAAGCCTAAGTGAAGGGAAATTCAGTAGTCGCTGTCAATAAGAATCAGAGCTTGAAACATCGATTTAAAATCAGATAGTAATAATAAGATATTTAAGACCAGACATACAAAGGGGATAGTCGTGCGGGACAGAATCAGGCCCTATCTGTATACTTGTGGAGCATGTTAGGGGAGGAGCAAGGGTAGGCCAGAAAGTTATCCAGATAGTGGCAATATTCAGTTACAATTAAGATAATTTATGTGTTTAGTTTAGGCCTACAGAAGGTCAGGCTTAGCCTCAACAGATAATACATTGACCATGCCATCATTCTGTATATTCAGCACTGCTCTCTATAGGGATATGACACAGAATACACAAATGGGAGGGTGGCATTTAAGAAGCCATTGGGCTAAAAATTTGCGGAGCTTGTACTATAAGGTTGGACCCAAGGGGGAGGGTGCAAAAGCAAAAGTTGATTCAGGGTGTTAAAAAACTACTTGAGCCGTCTCTGAGTATACAGTAAATACCGTCAGGCCCAGCCTCCACCCATGACCCATCCAGTCCCTGCCCCTTCACAAGATGAGCAGTTAATGTTCCTTGTAAACCGCTCTGATGCTAAAGAGCGCGGTATATAAGAAACTTTAAATAAATAAATAAATTAAATAAATGTGGGAATTAGCGTGTGCTGTCATGCTAGCATGATATCAGTTACCGGAAGTAATACGTGCTCTAATGTCAGTGTGATGGAGTTACTGTATGCTAAAATGCACATTAACTGCTGAGCACACTTTAGTAACAAAGCCATTAGCATCAAAGATCGCCACAAGGTTATGAACATCAGGAACAATATTAACCCACGGATCTGTGCTGGTCCACTGATTTTTAACATATTCATAAATGACCCGGAAATGGGAATAGCGAGTGAGGTGATCAAATTTGGAGACGACACAAAATTATTCAAAGTTCTTAAAACACAAGAGGATTGTGAAAAATTGCAAGAGGACCTTGATAAATTGGAAGACTGGATGGCCAAATGGCAGATGGAATTTAATGTGGGCAAGTACAAAGTTATGCACCTAGGAAAGAACAATCCAAACTTTGGTACACGATGCAAGGTACCACCTTAGAAATCCTGGAAACCCTTAGTCATCATGGATAATACGTTGAAAACCTCTGCCCAATGTGCAGCGGCAGTCAAGAAAGCAAATAGATTGCTAGGAATCATAAGGAAGGGAATGGAAAATAAAACAAAGAAAATTAGAATGGTGCAACAGCACCTTGAATATTCTGTGCAACTGTGGTTGCCATATTTTAAAAAGGATATAGCAGAATTAGAAGAGGTACAGATTAGAGCCACCAGAATGATAACAGGGATGGAAGGATACCCCCTATGAGGAAAGGCATAGAAAGTTAGGACTCTTCAACTTGACAAAAAAACGGTTGAGGGGAGATATGATAGAGGTCTATAAAATAATGAATGGATTGAAACGGGTAAACACAGATCGGTTGTTTACTCCTTCAAAAAATAGAAAGACTAAAGGGCACACAGTGAAGTAGAATGTAGCCCATTTAAGACTAACAGGAGAAAATATTTTTTCACTCAGTGCATAATCAAACTCTGGAATTCATTACCTGAGGATGTAGTGAACACTGTCAGTGTAGCTGAGTTTGGACAAGTTCCTGGAGAAACACTCCATAAGCCATTATTAAAGAGGACCAGCGAAATCCACTGCTTGCCCTGGGATAAGAAAGGTGGAATCTATGTATCTTTTTGGAACCTGACAGGTATCTTATGACATATCTTGTGTTCTTAACCACATCTGCTTCTTTACAAAGTCATATAGATGGTTCAAGGAAAGAACCCCCAGCTTTCCCAAAACACCTCAGCTTTATCTCCAACTGTTCAAAGTAAATAAACACTGGAACATCAATGCCTGGGTGGCAACAAATTTGTCTGCTTTGGGAAGAACAACTAGATATCCAGAGCATAAACCCTATAATGTACATTTAAGGATTGAAGTAACTTGCCCAATGGTTCAAAATAAATGTCAAACCATAGAGATGCCAGGATTGACCTCTGAGGTTCAGTGGCTTCCAAGCAGAACATTTGTTAGCAAACATCACTTGTTGACACCAGTCATAAGAACATAAGATATGCCATACTGGGTCAGACCAAGGTCCATCAAGCCCAGTATCCCGTTTCCAACAGTGGCCAATCTAGGTCATACGTACCTAGCAGTTTCCCCAAAAGACACAGGTTCCACAATGCTTGTATTGGGTCAAACATTGATATCCTGGGTCCCTTCTTAATAATGGTTTATGGACCTTTCCTCCAGGAACTTGTCCAAACCTTTTTTAAACCCAGCTATACTAACAGCCTTTACTACATCCTCCGGTAACAAATTCCAAAGTTTGATTACACGTTGAGTGAAAAAATATTTTCTTTTATTAGTCTTAAATAGTTTACCCTGCAGCTTCATTGCATGTCCCCTAGTCTTTCTATATTCTGATAACGTAAACAGTCGAAAAGATTGAAACCAAATTTGATAGCGCCCTCCACCTAATGACTGTGAACAGTCTAGCAAGATAAGATGGTTCAGTGTACCAAAGGCAGAAGAGATATTGAAGAAGATCATGATGCACCACGCACCCCTCCCCCCCCCCCCATGCCCCACTTCTGACAACAAAGATGCACTAGAAAAAAACCCCAAGAGAACAGAAAGCAGTAGAGTTTCACTGTTGTTACTGGAGCAAAGCTCACGCTATAAGGCAGTGATGGCTAACCTTTTTGAGCCCGAGTGCCCAAACTGCCGCACAAAACCAAAGAATTTCCTCAAAGTGCCAGCACGTCAATTAAACCTTAACAACAATATTTTAGAGCCTTATAATGATGTTCCAGATCACCCATTTTGGGCAAGGATACTGGGGCGTTACAAATTACACAACACTTGTCTTTCACCATGATGAAGAAGTAGTCCATTTCCCATTCATCATGAAAGTGGTAGGTTTTGCTCTTCTTTGGAACCCAGCTCCCGCGCGGGTCCTATAATCTCGCGAGAGGACGGCGCACGAGCCCTAGCGTGCAGCTTCTCGGCGAGAGGCGCGCAGAAGCTCCGACCGGAAGGGGAAGCGCGGGGCCGGGCTGGGGCCTTTCTCCTAGCACAGGGGTCTGCAACCTTTAAGACATAAAGAGCCACTTGGACCCGTTTCCGAAGGGAAAAAAAAAACTGGGAGCCGCAAAACCATTGCGACATTTAAAACAAATCTAACACTGCATATATTGTTTCTTACAGTGTACCATCATAATCACAATCACAATCATAGCCTGAGGTAAATATGAGGGCCCAAATGTAATCCACATTATAAATATATTATTATATTATTGTCACTTTTCTTTTAATATTTTTTTGACCCCCCTCAGAACTACTTTTCATAGAAAACGTTAAATTTACTTACCGTATTTTCCGGCGTATAAGACGACTGGGCGTATAAGACGACCCCCTACTTTTCCTGTTAAAATATAGGTGTTTGGCCTATACTCGCCATATAAGACTACCCCTCTTCCAGCGCACACCAAAAAAATACGCCGGAAAATACGGTTAATTAATCACAACAAGTAACAATATTTGATTTCAAAATTATGATGATTTTGTAGTCAAATCACTAATATGAAATAAAATTATTTTTTCTACCTTTGTTGTCTGACCAATTTATTCTCTGATCATGCTGGTCCCGATCTGAGGCTTCTGCTTTCCTGTCTTCTCTTAGCTCTGTTTCTGTGGTCTATGGTCCATCTGCCATTTCTTATCTCTTCTTTCATTTTCTTCACTTCTTTCCATCAGCCTATTTCCAGTCCCAGTAACCCTCCCCAGTATCAGCCCCTTTCCAGTCCTCACTCCCAGTACCTTCCAATGTCAACTTGCATTCCCATGATTGCCACTGGTGTCCATTCCCTTCCAGTCCCCCTCCTTCCCCACTGACCAGTCCCTTCTAGTACAAATACCATGGCAGCCCCTCTCAGATCCACTCCCTTCCAGTTCCATTCTCCCATCCCCTCGCATCAGCCCATTTGTAGCCTTAGCCCCCAGTTTTCTTCCAGGGCCAGCAGCTCTATCCTCCCCTCCCCACAATCAGCCCATTCTCAGTCAAAGCCCCCCAATCAGCTCACTTCCAGTGCTAATCCCCCCTCAACCCCATTACCAGTACTAGCCTCCCATAATCAGCCCAATACCACCAGTCCTACCCCCCCCCATCACCAGTCCTATCCCCCCATCAGCCCATTTCCAGTCCTAACCTCACCGATCAGCTCATTTCCAATGCTAGCCCCCCATCAGTCCATTATCAGTCATACCCCCCTATCAGCCCATTACCAGTCCCAACCCCCCCCCCCTTGATCAGTCCATTCCCAGTCCTAGCCTTCAACCCATTACCAGTCCTAGTCCCCTCCCATCTGCCCATTACCAGTGCTAGCTCCCCCATCAGCCCATTATAATCCTAAGCCGCAATGTCTCTCGCCTCTCTCCAGCATTTATCCCGTCTGTCCAGTATGTCCCTGTCTCTCCCCTTTGTGCATGCCAGCCCCCCTCACTCCATGTCAGCCCCCGTCCTTCCATCTGTCCATGTCAGCTCCCTCCCTCCCTCCCTGTCAGCCCCACTGTCCATGTCAGCCTCCCTCCCTGTCAGTCCCCCTCTGTCCATGTCAGCCCCCTCCCTCCATCTATCCATCCTTCCATGTAAGCCCCCCTCCTTCCATCCATACATATCAGCTCCCTCCCTCCATCCATCCATATCAGCTCCCTCCCTCCATGTAAGCCCCCCTCCTTCCATCCATCCATATCAGCTCCCTCCCTCCATGTAAGCCCCCCTCCTTCCATCCATCCATATCAGCTCCCTCCCTCCATGTAAGCCCCCCTCCTTCCATCCATCCATATCAGCTCCCTCCCTCCAAGTAAGCCCCCCTCCTTCCATCCATCCATATCAGCTCCCTCCCTCCATGTAAGCCCCCCTCCTTCCATCCATCCATATCAGCTCCCTCCCTCCATGTAAGCCCCCCACCCCCCATGTCGATGTTAGCCCCCCCCTCTCCCCATGTCGATGGTAGCCCCCCCCCCTCTCCCCATGTCGATGGTAGCCCCCCCCCTCTCCCCATGTCGATGGTAGCCCCCCCTCTCCCCATGTCTTCCTCCCTTCGTCTGCAGCCGCGGCTCCCTGCCTGTTAGGGAACCGCGGCTGTGCTTGTAAAATCGTTGCGGAGCCCTTCCTGTCTTGACGGGCTCCGTGCAGCATTGTCCCGCCTCTAAAGGAAGTTGTAACTTTAAAGGAAGTTACATCTTCCTTTAGAGGCGGGACAATGCTGCACGGAGCCCGTCAAGACAGGAAGGGCTCCGCAATGATTTTACAAGCACAGCCGCGGTTCCCTAACAGGCAGGGAGCCGCGGCTGCAGACGAAGGGAGGCAGACACCTGTCCTAGCGGACCTTCCCGCGTGCCAGCTGCAAGGCCTTCGCGTGCCACAGCTGGCACGCGTGCCATAGGTTCGCCATCGCTGCTATAAGGGATCAGAACTGCCATAATTCTCTAAGAAATCTTGCCCAAAGAAGAAAGACTAGAAATATAGCAATAATTTCCTAAAACTACTAGATCAAGGAAAAGCCTTCACAACATCAAGCTGTTGGAGGACATCAGGGAAAGTTATTTCCTTCAATGACGATATTCACTTAGGGCTTAAACAGAGAGCTCAGGCATGAGGCAGCTGGAATGACAGCAAGTTCGTTGAAGCAGATTGCCTTGGCAAATTCCCCCACAGGTAACCCAGAGAGCCGATGGGGGGAAGCCCACGGAGGTTTAGCCACCATTTACTTTTCCAAAGTTAACAATGACTTTAAGTTGGGAGGGAGTGTAGTCAGGGCCATTGCAAGGATATGAGGCACTTTAGATGAACCTCATTCCTGCCACCTTGTCCCTCTCTTTGGGATCTGCAATGACAGCAATGACTTGAAAAAGCAACGCAGCGCTTACTGAAATCTCCAGCACTGTGCCCTGTTCCTACTTCTGCCCCCATTCAAATAAGACGTCTGTGACGGATGGGGCAGAAGTAGAAACAGTGCAGAGCGTCAGAGGTTTCGATAAGCGCTGTGTTGCTCTTTAAAGTCATTGCCGCCACTGCAGGTCTCGTAGAGGGGCAGCAGCAGGCTGCCCTTGGACCATTGGCGCTTAGGCAACTGCCTAGTTTCCCTAATGGTAGCGCCAACCCTGAGTATAGCAACCTTCTAGTCACCACATACCTTTAGTATTGCCAACTTTTTGAAACAGAAAAACCCTCCACCCATCATGCCCCCAGCCCCACCCTGCCCTGCCTCCTGCGCCACCCTTGGCCCCCCTCTTAGATCACCTGGTCAGTAGGAAGGCACTACTTCAAAATGAAAGAGAAAGTAGTGCAGCGAGCATCGCACACGTTCATTTGTATCTACACCATACGACAAAAATAAGTTTTTTGAAGTGTGTTCTTCTTCTTAACCGCCCCCTGAAGAAGGCTTTGCAGCCAAAACGCATTGGGGTTTATTAAAGAATTCATCCCTGAACTTATTTGTCACCAGTCCTTTGTGCCTGCTAGTTTGGTTCTCTTCTCCTGGCTCCCAATATGCCACCATCCAGAGGAACCTATTCCACTGTTTACATGGCCAACCCTGAACATACAGGGCCAACCTTGGAATCAGCCCTGTACGTCCAGGGCATGACGCTGCCCACTGGCTGCCCTCGCTCCTCCCTCGGCCCACCTCCCCCTGCCCACGAACAGAGCTCCCCACACAATTCGCATCTACGTGCAGGGAGTTCTGTTCCGCCAGCACAATACAAGCGTTTAGCAGGTTTGGACATTCAGATCAGACGTCCAGACCCACGAAACACAGTTCAGAATGACCCCAATACCTTTTTCTCCTACAGGGTTGCCAGCTCATCCCAGGTCAGTTGAACAGACTGATCCAGTTCTGATTTTGTTGCATTGGATTCAGGGATTTGTAGCTCTGATTATCTAAGAGAAATCAACTGGACAAACAGAATCACATCTCCATGCATGCAATAGGGCAAACCCAGGCTTGATCAGCCTGTTTGGCTAACCCAGGATGAGTAAACAACCCAAAGTCCTCACCCCCCAAATCCCCACCATGCAATACAATCCTCCAGTGGTCTTTGAACCTCGCACTGTCCCCAATGATCACCAATCCCTGTTTCAGCCACCCTTTAGAACTATTGTTGTAATTATTTGATGGCATTATTCAACAAAATTTTATATCCAGTATTGAAGTCTGGAGTTTTATACAGGACTGGACAGAATTTCAATATGTTATACTTTGCACCTCCATTTCTGTAACACACATTCCACATCCCCCACCAGTGAAGAGGATGTTTCTCCTTCCAACTAGCCACAAAAAATATATAAATATTGAAATTGTGTGATGAACAACACACTCCCATTCCTCTGCCAGATACATACTTTGGGCTACATTTAGTAAAGTCTGTTACCATGTTAGTGTGTTCTTATGCAGTTAATGTAGCCCATGTTCCCTGTAAAATAGTTATCTCCAAGTTTATATTGCCCTGTTCAATGTAATTTCAGTTTGTTCAATGTAAACCGCACTGATGCAGAATAGCGCGGTATATAAGAGAATGTAAATAAATAAATGTATGTTGTTATTTAATAGATCTCATTGCATAAAATGGAACCTGCAGTAAGTGATGTTTGTTAATGTGTGTTAGCATGTGCTGATACAGCTATGCCTTGTAGTAAATCTAGCCTTTATGAACTAACAAAATATCCTGCAAAAGAGACTCAGAACCTATGCATGCAGAATTTTGCAGAATTTACAACATATTTGTGCAGAATTTTGCATTTTTTTTTTACACAGAATTCCCCCAGGTGTAAAATTATAACACCTCTATCTATGAAAAAGTTAAAACTTCAATATTTACATTGGGACCTGGAACATCCCTACTCCTCCGATAAGACCAATAAAACAAATAGGACTGCTACAGATCCCTATAAAAGAACTACACACTAGCACAATCCCTTATCTCAGTCACACACACAGAACATGGGCAATCCCTCAACTAATACGGAATAAAGGACCAGAAATTTGAAACAGAAACATGTAGCCAAAATGTAATACAAACCACAAATAGCCAGACTGGGAACTACAAGTCTTGAAGGACTACCAAAAGGGACTGCTCCAGCTGGAAAAAGATTTGCGCTTGTAAGTACGTATTTATCTTCTGGAATATACTCTAAAACTTGGGGAAAAGGGAGTTCTTTGGGTTAAACTGGATAAATCTGTGTATTTTAGAATTCAGTGTTTTTGCTGAGTCAGTCAGTACCATCAGAGAACTTTTTATTTACATCAAATCAGAGTACAGCTTAGCATACAAGTAGAATAGTCTCTGAGTAGAAATAAATAAATGTGTTACTAGTGACCTTTACAAAGAGGCCTTCCAGTTAGGAGGCAAAAGATCTGTGAAGTTGTCTTAAATATGTATTAAAGCCAAGTGGCAGATCAAAGGGACAATATGAAAGGCCCTCTCTATCAAACCAAGGGGCTGTGTGAATCATCCAGGAAATTGGTAAGATGTTACCTTAGAAGCACAGATCAGGGTACTGTAGAAAGTCAGCTTTTATTAAGTCTTCTTTCTCCCCCCCCCCCCTACCCATCCTGACTTCTACCCAGCCAAGGGATAATCTTAGCATTATAGGCTCTTAAACCTATTAAAGGGAAGGAAGTGCCCATATTCATTTTCAGGTGCAGCTGGTTATCCTCATCAGGAAAAGATTAATTAAGGAACGGAGATTACTTAATCTCGAGGTGAACAAAGTCCATTAAATTTATTAGTTATAGCTGTATTAGTATAAGTATCCCCAGCAAACTTAAGTAAGTAAACAACTTAAATACCTAAACAAAACCTTAAAACTAAGATGCAGACAGCAGTCCAGCAGCGAGATGGGGGTTTTCCAGTCTTTTGCATTGAATGTCATATGTATGATTTTCTCCCAGTTGTGAGGGGTCTTACATTTGCAGTAGGTATAAGGAGCTCTTTGCTCTCAGGGAATGAGTCCAATCTCTGGAGGCTAGAGTAGCAGACTTAGAGGATATAGAGAAAACAGAGACCTACAAGGACGTAGTACAGAAGTCCCACCTGCAGTCTGGAGCCATGGAGGAAAGAGGTCACGTGACAGGGCATCACTCTGGTGTGGCAGGAAGTAATCCTGTAGCTAGAAACTATCCTCCAGAAGATGTAAAACCCTCTTGCACCGAGGAAGTTCTCCAGGACCATGTGCCCATGAGGGAAGGGTTAGGACAGTTGGTAATTCAATCATCAAGCATGTAGATAGCTGGGTGGCTGGTGGACATGAGGATCACCTGGTAACATGCCTGCCTGGTACAAAGGTAGTGGACCTCACGTGCCACCTAGACAAAGTATTAAATAGTGCTGGGGAGGAGTCTGCTGTCTTGGAACATGTTGGTACCAATTACATAGGAAAGTTTGGGAGAGATGTTCTGGAGGCCAAATGAAGGCTTTTAGGTAGGAAGTTGAAATCCAAAACTTCCAGGGTAGCATTCTCTGGAATGCTTCCCATTCCATGCGCAGGATTCAAAAGGCAGGCAGAGCTCCAGAGTCTCAATAGACAATGAGTAGATGAGACAATGGTACAAGGAAGAGGGTTTTGGATTTGTTAGGAACTGGGCAACATTCTGGGGAAAGGAGGGGCTTTTCCAAAGGGATGGGCTCTACCTTAACCAGAATGGAACCAGGCTGCTGGCGTTAACCTTTTAAAAGGAGATAAAGCAGCTTTTAAACCAGATAATAGGGGAAAGTCGACAGTCGCCCAAGAGCGCATGGTTCGGAATGAGGTATCCTTGAAGGAAACTAGCAAAAGATTGAAATTAGGGCATATCAACAGAGAGGTTCCAACAAAGACAAAAGTAATCCAAATGCCCTTAATTACAGAGCAGACAGAGCTTAAAAACTCCAAATTACCCTGTCTACTGATAACCAGATTAATATGAATAAAATACAACCTCTAAAATGCTTGTATATAAATGCTAGAAGTCTAAAAAACAAGATGGGAGAGTTAGAATATATAGCACTGAATAAGAGGTTAGATATGGATTGGTATCTCAGAGACCTGGTGGAAGGAGGACAACCAATGGGACACTGTGATTCCTGGGTACAAATTATATCAAAATAATAGAGTAGATCAAATTGGTGGAGGTGTTGCACTCTACGTTAGAGAGAGCATTGAGTCACACAGGATTAAAGTTTTGCAGGAAACAAAATACACTGTAGAATCTCTATGGATCGAAATTCAATGTAAAAAAGGGAAGGCAATAGCAATGAGGGTGTACAATTGACCACCTGGCCAGAATGAACAAATGGATAATGAAATGCTCAAATCAGGGAATATAACAAAAGTTACAGCACAGTAATAATAATGGGTGGATTTAAATTACCCCAGTATTGACTGGGTCAGTGTCACAGGAGGACATGCTAAGGAGATGTTTCTAGATGAAATAAAAATGACTGCTTCTTGAACCAACAAGAGGGGAAGCCATTATGGACCTAGCCCTTAGTGGAACACAACATCTGGTGCAAGATCTGGTTGGGGTCAGTTGGCAACAGTGATCATTGCATGATTGTGTTTGATTTAATAAATGGAGAAAGGACAGCAAGGAAATCCACAATACTACATTGTACCTTTCAAAAGGGAGACTCTGATAAAACGAGGAAAAAAGTTAAGAAAAATCTAAAAGGAGCAGCTGCAATGGTTAAAGATTTACATCAAACATGGGCATTGTTTAAAAATACTGTCTAGGAAGCCCAGACCAGCTGTATGCCACACTTTAAGAAAAGTGGAAGGAAGTCCAAAATACTGCCAGCAAGGTTTAAAGGTGAGGTCAGAGAGGCTGTTGTAGCCAAAAAAGCATCTTTTAGGAAATGGAAAAAAGAGCCAAATGATGAAAATTGGAAACAAACACTGGCAAGTTAGATGCAAGAGAGAATCTGAAAAAAAGCTTGCCATGGAAGAAATAGCGCAAAATAAAAAAAGACTTTTTCAAGTACATTTGTAGCAAAAAAATCCTGTGAGTCAGTTGGACCTTTAGATGATAGAGGGATAAAAGGGGCACTAAGAGGGGACAAGGCCATAGTGGAGAGACTGAATGAATTCTTTGCTTCGGTCTTTACTAAAGAAGATGTAGGGAATTTACCCATGACAGAAATGGTATTTAAAGATGATGCATCAGAAGACTTGAAAGACATATCAATAAACTGGGAAGATGTATTACAACTATTTGATAAACTAAAAAGTAGCATTTCACCTGGACTCAATGGTATACATCAGAGCGTGTTGAAAGAACTGAAATATGAGATTGCAGACCTACTATTATCTGTGAACTATCATTAAAATCAACTGTAATACCAGAAGATTGGTGAATGGCCAATTAAACACCAATTTTTAAAAAGGGTTCCAGGGGTGATCCAGGAAACTTGAGACTGGTGAGCTTGACATCAGTACCAGGCAAAATGGGAGAAACCATTATAAAGAACAAAACACCCAATTTTCAAAGGCCTTTACACGGGTAAACTTTCCTGCTTACCTGTCTAAAGGCCTTATTTCGGATTTTCGAAAGGCAGCTACACAGGTAGTGCCCTTTGAAAATCCAGGATATGTGCCTAACGCGCCCCGATGCTATCTACATAGCATCGGGGCGTGTTGGGAGTGTTCTGGGACAGAGCAGAGGCGGGCTGTGGTGTTACTCATGAAGCACCAATTTTCGATGGTACATGGTTAGCGCTCTGCACCTTATAACTTGCTTATCTTTAAGGTGTAGGGGATAACTGTGTAGCATCGAAAATCTGTGCTACACGGGTAGCTCTTGTGGCTTCTTGCCAGTGCGGCGACAACCAGATTTTCGATGTTGGAGCTGCCTATGACTGCGGCATGGAAAATCCGGGTTAGACAGTCGTTGGGCAGGTATGCACCGGTGCGGCACATAGCACCACCCAGCTGAAGTTCGGGCCCAAAATTACTGAGCATGTAGATAGCCATGGTTTAATGGGAGAAAGCCAACGTGGCTTTAGCCAAGGAAAGTCTTGTCTTACTAATCTGTTATATTTTTTGAAGGCGTGAATAAACAGGTGGACAAAGGTGAGCCGGTTGATATAGAGACTCTTGGCAAAATTAAAAAGTCATGGGATGGGGCAGTGTACTTTTGTGGATCAGGAACTGGTTAAAAGATAGAAACCAGAGGGTAGGGCTGAATGGCCAATTTTCCCAGTGGAGAAAGTGGAGTACCCCAGGGATCTGTGCTGGGTCCACTGCTTTTTAGCATATTCATAAATGAACTGGAAATCAGAACAATAAGTGAGGTAGTCAAATTTGCAGATGGCACAAAATTATTCAAAGTTTTTAAACCCCAAGAGGAGTGTGAAACATTGCAAGAGGACCTTGATAAATTGGAAGACTGGACGTCCAAATGGCAGATAAAAGTTTATGTGGACAAGTGCAAAGTTATGCACCTAGGAAAGAACAACCCAGAACTAAGGTTACAGGATGCAAAGTTCCACATTTGGAACCCCCATCCAGGAAAATGATTTAGGCATCATCGTGGATAATACCTTCAAACCCTCCACCCAGTGTGCAGTGGCGGCCAAGAAGGCAAATAGAATGCTAGGTATCATAAGGAAAGGAATAGAGAATAAAACAAACAATATTAAAATGCCTTTGTATCATTCCATGGTGCAACTGCATGTTGAATATTGTGTGCAGTTCTGGTCGCTGTATCTTAAAAAAGGATATAGCAGAATTAGAAAAGATACAGAGAAGAGCGAACAAAATGGTAAAGGGGACGGAAGGATACCTCTATGAGGAAAGGTTCAAAAGGTTAGGGATCTTCAACTTGGAAAAGAAACGGCTGAGGGGAGATATGATAGAGGTCTATGAATTAATGTATGGAGTAGAACAGGTAAATGTAGATTGATTGTAGAAAAAAAGTAGAAAAGCTAGGGGACATGCAATGAAGCTACAATGTAACCCGTTTAAGACTAATAAGAGAAAATATTTTTTCACTCAATACCTAAACTCTGGAATTGGTTACCGGAGGATATAGAAAAAGCTGTTAGTGTATCTGGGTTTAAAAAAGGTTTGGACAAGTTCCTGGAGGAAAGGTCCATAAACCATTATTAAAAAAGACCCATGAAATCCACACTTGCCCCAATACAAGCATTGTGGAACCTGTGTCTTTTTAGGAACCTGCTAGGTACTTGTGACCTAGATTGGCCACTATTGGAAACAGGATACTGGGCTTGATGGACCTTGGTCTGACCCAGAATGGCATATCTTATGTTCTTATGTATAGTACTGGAAAAAAGCGAAATAAAAATGCATTTCCTACTATACTTTGCAAAATACTAAAATAGAAGAGATGCAAAAGCCCCCAAGCTAACATAATCCAATCCATAAACACTGAAAATTTAATTACTTTTAATTTTCTACCTTTATTGTCTGGGTATTTTATTTTTCTAATTGAGCTGGTTCCAGATTCTCTTTTCCACTTTCCTTGTTTTGTCTTTTCAGTGTCTCTTTTCTATTTTTCTCTCTCCTTCTGTCTTCTTCCCTTTCTTCTCTACATTTCTTTGACACTGCAATATATTTTTTCATTTTCTTTTCTCCTCCACTTCTTTATCCACTCACATCTAGAGTTTACCCCGTTTTCCTTTTCTCTCACCCTTTAGCTTCTGTCTCCAATTTTTACCTCACCTATCAGTTTGCCATCTCCCACTCTCATCCCTATTGTAGTGTTCCCATTGCCTCCTTTGTCTCTCTCCTTCCTCAGTCTCCGATACCCCTCAGTCACCTTTTACCCACTCCCCAGTCTCTTATTTCTACCCTTTGTGCTCACCCCCTCAATCCTCATCTATTATCCTTCTTCACCTCTTATCCCCTCACCATCCCCAGTTCCTTCCCTCACTGTCGCTCATTCTCTTCCTGGCCTTCAGCCCATTCTTCTCTACCTGGCTACCTAGCTTTCTATTACCAATTTCCTCATTTCCCCAGCCCCATTTCCACCCTCTCTCGTCTCACCCCCTTCAGAGATCCATCAAGGCTCACCAGACTCTTCCAAGGCACACTAACATGCCCCGGTGCACTGATTGAGAAGCACCGCACTAGGAGAACCAAAAATAGTGCCAGCCGCAGGGGATAATAGAATTGTGTGCTTGTAGATTGAAACACAGGTAATGTTATGGATTCAGCTCCTAAGAAATGTATCTACTGCCAGATTATCAAAACTGAAGAGACATCTGCAGTATTTATAGGAACACCAGTCTGGGTATCCAGAGTATTTCTTGGGAGAGGAACTTGAAATTCTGCTCCTAAGGACCTTGAAATCCAGCTTCCCTCTGACTGGAACAAAGCTGCATCAGCAAGTGAAGTGCGTTCGTCCGGACTTAACTGCCTAGGGTTACATCGAGAAACAGTAACTCCCTCATCATGACCCCCTCTCTACAAGGCCAGAGCAACCTATTAGGAGAACTATGCAGTTGCCTAAAGTGCCAATGTTTTCAGGGTGGCTCATTGCTGCTACTGCCGCCCCTCTCTGGGACCTGCAATGCCACTAAAACAGCAGCACAGCACTCACCCAAAGCCTCCGACACTGCATTGCATTTGGTGCTCACCACTTCCTCTCTCTCCAACACAGACTTCCTGTTTGCAAGAACACAGCACCAGCAGCAACACAGCATGGGAAGCTTTGGGGAAGTGCTGCGTTTCTGTTTTAATGCCAATGTCGCTGCTGCAGGTCCCAGAAGGGAGCGGCATGAGGGGCAGGGGTGGAAGCAGTGGGGGAGGCAACAGGATTGAGGTTCGCCTAAGGCACCTTTTATCCTTCTATTGTACCTATGCAGTAGTATTACCCCTGTAAATAGATTGTAAATAGTTTCCCTTGTTATCCAAGTTCCTTCCCTTGTTATCTGTAAACTCATGCATGTTGACTGTACTGAGATTTTTGTTCTATGTGAACCGCGCTGATGCTGAATAGTGCGGTATATAAGAGAATATAAATAAAATAAATAAAATAAATATTGGCCCTTCCTCTCTAGTGTAAGATGCAGTGAGGAAGGATACAGATTCATCGGAACAAAATATATTTATACTGCATCTTTTACCACCGACAGGCTTCTCTCTCTCATCTGGGTCGGAAAATAGACAAAAACATCCCAGGGACCAACACCAGTATAGACATGATTCTTATCACAATGAACCCACCCCCCAATAAGATCCAAGGTTTAAGGACCATGTTTTGTGTCTCTGTACAGCACTGTGCACATCTGGTATGCACTAAACGAATCCAGATAATGTTAGTAATGCACATTAGAGTATCGCAGTTCTTCACCTCTTCATAAAGGTCACATCACCCACTCAACACCCCAACTTTCAGTACTCCATCACCAGTTAGGTGCTGACATAAAAACTCCTTCTTTCCATTGTCTTTTAGAGTGAAAAAAATGGCCTGTAATAAAAATTTCCTGGGCATCACATAGCCTGTTGATTATCTGCATAATAGAATTTCAATTAATTCACATGCTCTGTTATAACTTCCAAAAAATATTCACACAAGAAATGATAGATTTTCTTCTGCAGCCTAATATAACCATTGCCAGCACATTAGGAGCAATGAGATCCATAAATACTTTGGCATCCTGAGGAACGCACCTTCAGACATATTAGTAAACATTATCATTACCAGAACAGAGTCCACTCTGAGATCTATCGTCCTGCCATGATAAATACAAGAATTATACAGGAAAACATTTATTAGGGGCATGGCTGTCTTCAAGCTCATGCCAACTTGCTCTGGGTTATTCACTTAGAAGAATAAATTAGACTCCTGGAAACTACATCAACCCCAGTGGAGATCAGACATGAGAAATTAAGAGAAAGGAAATAGAAGAAGCAATATCTCAAAGAAACAATGTTCTTTAAAAGGCACAATTTAGAAAGGCCGTCCAGGCGGCTACAGAGACGTGCAAATCAAAACACGCGGCGCAGTATGACAAATTCAGAAACACGCTTTGTGCTCATGTACGATCATCTGGAATCACCATTTGCCCTTCTGCATAAATACACATGCCCTCTGGCATATAGGGGTGTATGTGCGTGTGACGGAAAATATGGCGGTGGATATGTGTAGATTCCCCATAGAGAATAACAGTGGCAGAGGCGTACAAGCGTGACATAAAACAAGGATGCACATGCAGTATGCAAGTGAATGTGCGTCGGGACCTGTATGTAGGCACATGTGCTCCACCCCATGGAAAGTCAGCATGTGCCTGTGCGCTGTGTATCAGCAGGTCCAGCTTGGCCACCAGGCAGTGGTACTTCACCAGGGAAGAAACTCTGTTACTTTATCAGCTGGTGCTTGAGAGGAAGGACCTTGGACATTTTACCCGCCCCCCCACCATAAAGACTGCTGCATACCAGAAAGAAGGATCTGGGAGAGGATCCACATTGCCCTGCCAACGTGAGTCACCCAAAGGCATGGCACACAGGGAGGACATGCAGCTCTGGAAGACAATCTGAGTGCAAGCTAGGAAGTTAGGTAGCTTGAGCTGGATGAAAAGCTGGCTAAAACAGGCTAGTCCCCCTGGGCAACATCTACTAAGGGGTCTGAAAGAGCTGCACCAATCAGAGCAACCAAAAGAGCAGTACATCCACAAACACCCAGATGCACACTTGGAATCAGGTAGGGAGAGTAGGGACACACAAAAAAATCAGAGCAGTGACTAGGGAAAATGAGGCATGAGACCAGCAGGACACAGCTGACATGTGTTTAGGATGTAGGGATATATGCCCATTGGAACATAACATGTCTGTAAATGCCATGAGCTATGGCTAAGGCCATGTTTGCAGACATGGATGTGTTCCTGCAAGCCCCTAACCACCAGGTCACAGCACATGGCAAGCACACTGTGCACAAGGCACAACAGAAGGCAAGTAGCCATATTGTGGCAAGATAGTGCACAACCATAGATGACAGTCAGCAACAATTCACATGGAGTGTGTTGGGAATCAGAATGTCCAGATGAAGGGGTGGAAGATGTGACCCACATCTAGTACCAGGATGGGCCCAGTGACCACATGCCACAACCTCCAAATGTCTGGGCAGGGCAGACCCTCAACCCAAAGGCAGCAGAGGATGAGAGTCTAGTGGTAGATGGGGCAGAACTGCAGAAAAGATTATATGACTACACATGATGTTCACATGTATCCCCAATAGCTGATTCCACATTTTGTAAGATGTCAGGGTACCAAAGGGCAAGTACAAGGCCATCCAGAGGACTCAATACAAATTACTGCAGTCACTCTGGTGGGAACTACAGCGGCAGTGAGATAAGTCATGGCGCATGTAGCATAGATGTGATATGTAAGGACAGGACCCCAGGTTGCCATCTGCAATGCACAAGGCCAGGAGATACAGGCTGACAACATGCATCCACACCATGAATGGCCATACTGAGGAACCAGATGCACTGCCACATCAGTCAGGACATAGTCTTGCATAGGTGCAGGCACATGGTGTAAAAGGGGCCCAAATAGTGCCCAGCAGGGCCAGGTATCTGCAAAGATATGCAGTGGCAGGGGGGGGGGGAGAAGCAAAGGCCTGGGACCCAGAGAAAGGGCCACATGGACAAAGGCAGTGTAGGAGGCTCAGACAGCTCAGGATGGTCATGAGCTGTGGATGGTAATAGGATGAGAAGATGCCAAACAAGAGCACTAAGCAAGTGCCACTGCCAGCACACAGACATATGTGCAGGGAAAACTGTGTGTGGGACAGTGATATACCGTAAGTGTGTGGACTGAACCAATGAGCGTTGGGACTAATGGCCCCACTGACTCACTCATAGATGCTGTGAGCACTACAGGTACAGATTCCCCGCCTTTCCAAGCCCAGGCACACAGTGACCTAGGACCTGAAGCTGCACAACATCCAATGCAGGAGCACTGAATCAGCAGAGTGTTGCCATGATGGAAGGCTACGTATGGCCCTGGCATGATAGGAAAGCACAGCCGTGACCAGGTACTGAAGTGGCATACCATAGGGACAATAGACCTACATATGGAGACTGTGTGTTGCTTCTGTAGCCCTACACCTCCCACAACCACCTCCCACCCCCACCTCTCCAATTATGTTTATCATCAGAGAAACAGCAGCTCCACAACATGGCACATCTGCAGTGGGCAGCATCTGGACAGTTCCAGCAGAGGAGGCTCATTTAACAAGGAGCACAGGGAGCTCGCAAGGACACAGTTGTTATGATTAATGCCTGTGACAAGCCTGCGCCATGTAGTGCACTAAGAAGGGACCCTCTGTTCTGCAGATGCCGGGGTGCCACCAACAGCACCGTCATCTGCTGCATCCCAGCTGCTGCCACCTCCACCACCACTATCTGGACCCCAGGTGCCACCACCAGCACTACCTGCTGCTGTATCTCAGGTGTTGCCACCACCCCTTGCTGCTATACCCTAGCTGCTGCCACCGTCACTGCCACCTGGACCTCTACCCACAGTACCACCACAATCACTCTCAGCTGCAGCCATAGCATGCGAGGAGGACACCACCACCACCGAAGTGGAGGCTAGCAGCAGCAGCACCCCAGCATGGGTGATGGCCACATCTGAGGAAGAAGAAGGTGAGGAGGAAGACTCCACAGAGTGGTCTTCACCATTGTTGAGAGTCTCTACTGCAGTCCTTTCACTCTGCTCACCTCTCTTCTGGCTCCAAACCCTATGAGCCTTTCTCATGCTTCTAGCAATTTATCTGTACACTCATTGCTTGTATGATGATGATGACGACATCATGAGGGCCAGTGTTACAGGGTGCAATCAGGTAATTGCCCTGGGCCCCTATGCCACAGGGGTCCAAGCCTTCCTGAAAATGGAAGTGGTACAGCCTGCTGGCAGATTTTGGGCCACCTCCTAGATTTCTACTCTAGGCTCTAGCATGTCTAACACCAGCCATGGATAACACTGTTGCCAACCAGTACAACATGCAGCTGATGTGTTTTCATGAGTGCTAAATACAGGGAATGCATGTTTCCAATTTTAAAATAACTACACTTTTAAAATGTTGTTTTTAGTTTTTAGATGGCTACAAGGTGAAGAATCTTCATACCTTAAAAATCATCTCCATTTGTATTATCCTGGAAGAGCTTTGCATTCTTCACAAAATTCTGTCTCCTCATTAAGAGCATAAGATATGCTATACTGGGTCAGACCAAGGTCCATCAAGCCCAGTATCCTGTCTCCAACAGTGGCCAATGTAGGTTATACGTACCTAGCAATTTCCCCAAAAGACACAGGTTCCACAATGCTTGTATTGGGTCAAGCAGTGATATCCTGGGTCCCTTTTAATAATGGTTTATGGACCTTTCCTCCAGGAACTTGTCCAAATATTTTTTAAACCCATCTACACTAACAGCTTTTACTACATCCCATGGTAACAAATTCCAGAGTTTGATTACACGTTCAGTGAAAAAATATTTTCTCTTATTAGTCTTAAATAGTATTTTACCCTGTAGCTTCATTGTATGTCCCCTAATCTTTCTATATTCTGATGACATAAACAATCGATCTTCGTTTACCCGTTCCACTCCGTTCATTAATTTATAGACTTCTATCATATCTCCCCTCAGCCGTCTCTTTTCCAGGTTGAAGAGCCCTAACCTTTAAAGCCTCTCTTCATAGGGGTATCCCTTCCATCCCCTTTACCATTTTGGTGGCTCTTCTCTGAACCTTTTCTAATAACGCTATATCCTTTTTAAAAGAAGCTTGATTAAAGCACACCTGTGAGCAGGCATTCTGCTATACTGCTCCACAATGATGGAATAATCGCTTCCTCAGGATTATAGAAAGTCAAGATTAACTGACTTTCTGCAAATTTAAAGGTGCTTGATTTTCTTTTCTGCCATGGTCATATTTTAGGGGGGGTTTCCCTATTAAACTATTGCGATGTTTTATGACTTTACTGTTGTATATTATGAGTTTTACATGCATTATGCTTTTGGTAAATTTATATTTATTATGTTAATAATTGTTGTTCCCTGTTTTGGATGCTCTTACAATAATTTAAGAGCATAAGAATGTAAAATATGCCATACTGGGTCAGACCAAAGGTCCATCGAGCCCAGTATCCTATTTCCAACAGTGGCCAATCCTGGTCACAAGTACCTGTCAAGTTTCCAAAAGACAGATTTCATGCTGCTTATCCCAGGGGTAAGCAGTGGATTTCCCAGTCCACTTTAATAATGGTTTATAGACTTTTCCTCCAGGAATTTGTCCAAACCTCTTTTAAAACCAGCTACACTAACAGCTTTTACTACATCCTCCAGCGGCGAATTCCAAAGTTTGATGATGCAGTGAGTGAAAAAAGATTTTCAATTAGTCTTAAATGTGCTACATTATATCTTAATTGTGTGTCCTCTAGCCTTTCTACTTTTTGAAGGAGTAAACAACCGATCTATGTTTACCCATTCCACTAAAAGGGAGAAGACTGGAAAACTAAGTCAGCACTCTGTTACAAAAGAATTTCCTCCCTCTACTCATCAATTATGGAGAAAAGCCCTGTGGCTAAGAGGATTCTAGTAAGTATGTGTAGCCTAGAGAACAAAATCATACACAAGTCTTCAATTTCTGTACTTTTTCAATTATATATAGCATCCATGAGGGTACATTTTCTCATGTAACAAGTTACGTGCATATGCAAGGGTATAAAATGGGTGAGGTTCAGGGCCGACACTACCATTAGGCGAGCTAGGCAATCACTTAGAGCACTGGCCCTCCAGGAGCACCACTGCCACTGATGCGTGCTTTATGGGAAATTTCGATTTAACGCAGTCTCAGGCCTCCAGGTTTGATCACTTGGCCTTGAGCTTGACGCGTGACTCGCCATGGTCTGAGAGTGTATGTCGCCCCCCCCCCCCCCAGACTTAATTACAATTTGTGAGAAGACTTTAATGAATGGTAGAGCTATCTCCGGTTTTTATGCAATGTTAACGTAGGCAAGTGTCAGTCTCGCGTCGGATTGCAGCGTGGATGGGAATTCGACGCTGCACTTCAACAAGGCGATGTTAATTGGAGCACTTTTTGGAATTATACCATATGCCCGACCATGTCAAGTAAAATAAGTGAACCCTTGTTAAAATTATGTGAAAGCACACAACAATGCGCCTCACACAACTATAACATAAAGATTATGTGAAAACTGTTCATGTTGTCTTATCTGAAAAAATCACTCTGAACAGCAGTGTTTCACCAAACCCACAAGTTCAACAGCGCAAAAACATTTGTGCACTTATCTGAAAAGATGACATCCACAAACAATTTTCATTGCAGAGAATTTGCAGTATCAACAGTGGACACAGCACTGCATTAGGGCGCTGTCAACAATATACTGTTTCAACACTCTAAAGACCGCAATAGTGAATGGCAACTAAACATTTAAAGTTGAAGTTCCCTTCGAAAGTTAAGCACTAGTTCTTTAAATTAAAGCATCAGTTCTTTAAACCATTCTTTAAACCATTTTTAGTAGCAGTTTGGGCAAGTCACTTAACCCTCCATTGCCTCGGAAGAAAGGCCTGGCAATCTACTTCTGGTGACACTGCCAAGAAAACCCAGGAGCTTCTGGGTCGCCAGGAGTCAGGACTGACTTGAAGGCACACATTGCATTTGCAAGTACAAAAGGTCGTTGATGTTAAAAGGGCATTGAGTCCATTAGACGATAAATTGATAGTCAAATGGCAGCCCAAATTTACTGAGACCTTCTGCTACTAAGTTACTATTAACAGCAGTTGTTTTGCAACTGATATTGAAAATGTCACCTGAATATAAGTATTGTATCAAGTCTTAAGGAGGATACATTGTATACTTTCGAGTTGCAGTGCAGAGGTTTTTTCAGTATTGAACTAAACATGCGCCATGTCATAGGAGGCTCGCCCAATCTAATTCTTGATTCAGACCTCCAGGGGAAACAGATGACAATTTAAAAATCCAAGGGAAAACCTGTGGCTAAGAGGACTGTAGCAAGCAGTGCTTAATTTGTGCTGGAACGGGATGGAACGGAGTTCTGGCACTTCTCCAAGTTAGGAAGTGACATTACTCTGATTCCATCTCCAAGGTGGAGCCAGCTGCTGATTTACCTGCCTACCTCCCACTGAAATGCTGCCTGGAGCAAAGATTGATATGAGTCGCTTGACTGTATTGATTCATTATCATTCATTTTTAATCTGGACTGGCATGAAAAAGCTGAAATTCTGGGAGGTTTTCTAGTCATGGCCCCCCTCCCACTGGTTGCTTCCAGTCCTGGCCTTGCTCCCACAGGTCTCTACTGGCCCTGACTCCACCCACGGTTCCACTCCCTTTTTGCCTACAAATTAAGGCCTGCTAGTAAGTCTTCCATTTCTGTACTTTCAATTATATACAACTTCCATGAGGGTACATTTGTTTATGTAACAAGTTATGTGCATATGCAAGAGTATAAAATGGGTCAGTATCAGGGCCAGCACTACCATTAGGCAAACTAGGTGATCCCCGAGAGCATTGGCCTTCCGGGGGCACCATTGCCGCAGCTAATGCCCCTCTTGGGACCTGCAGTGCTGGCAATGGCAGCAAACAGCTCTGAGGTGCTTACCTTGAAACTTCGGCACTGCAGGGCTGTTTGCTTCCGCCTCCTCCAATGCCCGATGTCAACTTCCTGTTTGCAAACAGCAAGTCATCATTGGGTGGTCCGAGGGGGCAGAAGCAAACAGCCCCGTGGTGCTGAAGTTAAGATAAGCACCATGGGGCTGTTTGCGGCCTTTACCACCGCTGCACATCCTTGAGTGGGTCGGCAGCAACTGCAATGGGCACCGGAAGGGGGATCGCAAGAGATGAGGTTCGTCTAGGGCAGGGGTCACCAACCTCCAGAGGGCCGCGGGCCGCACAGCCAACTACCGGGAGCCTCGCGGGCCGCACCCCCCTTCTCCCCGCCCCCGCGAAAAAAAACAATGCTCACGGGAATAATTACACCATGAATTATAATGATTATCAAATCAGCTCTAACCTGTATTTTAAAAGTGATGAAGGCAAAACTGCTGCAACCAGATCCTCAAATCTTGATTTACTCCTTTGTAATAAATATTGCAGCTCCCTGCTCTCAGGTGCCTCCCAACTTCAGTTTAGGTGAACTGATCCACGAGACCTGCAGGGAGGGGGAAGGTAAGGTCCACTGGACTGATGACGAGACCTGCAGGGAACAGGAAGGTAAGCTCCTCCTCGCTCCCCATCGTGTAAATAAATCCTTGGCGGGCCGCACCGGGGTAGAGCCTTGCGGGCCGCACGAAGGGACCTCGCGGGCCGCAGGTTGGTGACCCCTGGTCTAGGGCACCTCATCTTGCACTGGCCCTGGTTGGGGTTTTAGACATAGGCACGGCTTTGAATGGGCCACATGAGTGTCTTTAGCTATCTCATTCTATACAGTCCCACTCTGTGTTCCTGCCTAAAAAGTGGAAAAAAATATACTGTGTGTGTTACACCAGTGAAACCACTCACACAGAAAATTACAGACTCATACACAGCCACGTCTATACACACGAGACTATTACAGTGCTTTAAATACAAATACAGATAAAGTACTGGAATACAGAACATGAGAATGCAAGAATTCGTGCACACACACAAACACACATCTGCACATCGTCTGCAGATACAAGCACATGGAATATATTACACACAAACAGAGAAGCTGTGGGCAGAAAAGGATCACTTGTTCCACCCCCATCTACTAGGCATCACGACTTTAAACATTATACAAAAACAATTGCTTTTAACAATTTCTCCCAATCCCCCTTCCACCCTCCCCCATCAGGGCCTGGATTTTTAAAAGCAAAGATTTGTCTAACTTCCAAAGATTTCTCAGACAAATCTTCAATATATTGGCCTGTTTGGGAATAATTTTATAACAGGACACTTAGGTTAATAGGGCAGGAAGGTGTTTTTTTCAGCCTATGTTTCTTGATAAAATACCAGCACAAATCCTGCAGCAGTCAGACCTAGATTAAAGGCACAGACCTTATGCCTGCTGGAGAGCAAGTGTAAATGTTAGGCAATACTTTACACATGTATTTTAGAAAACACAAATGTAAAGCATGTCTGGGCCCACATTCTACCCAAACTCTATTCTTGAGCACGCCTACTGCACAAGGATGCGTCAGCTTGTACCTTGTGTACTTTTAGTGTGAGCTAATTTTGTAAGAGGCCTTTTAGATGCACATATGGCTTTAACACATTACCCTCTTTGGGAGTAATTCAATAAAAGAAGGCGCCTGGTCTTAAGTGGCAAGAACACGCACAAATGGAGCATTTTAGTCATTTCCATAGATACATGCATAAAAGATACATGCACCCCATAGATACATGCACTCGAAATGCACCCCATTCTTCAAGTATGTATAAAAATGCAATAGTGCTTATCTTCACTGTGGGTGTGCACAGGGGCAGAGTGAGCAGGGCACAGTTACACACATTAATTATAAAATACTACAATCTGCAAATGTTTTTTAGAAATCTAGGTGAGGGATTTACACAAGCTCTAGAAGTAGTGTAAGCAATCGTGCCTTAAATTTAAGCATGTTTTCAACCACTTCCAAAGGAAATACAGCCTAGCGGTAGCAGTCAATGCGGAGAAAGTGCAGACATTGTGAAGCATTTCCGTGTTGTCTGCATTTTCTGCGGTAGCTACAGGCAAAGAAGGAATTAAGCGAAGAGTGGATGGTGTGTGTGTGTGTGTGTGGGGGTGTCCCTGCTGGTTGCAGCTACCATGGGCGATTGCATTGCGTGGTAGCTGCTCTGATTTGCAGACTTCACGGATGCAGTTGCCATCACCTGCATGGCAATAGCTGCATCCCCTGCAAGGCCAGTGTTGCCCCTGTGGTATCTGCAGGGAAACTCTAAGAATACCTAGGGGTGGCTCTATAATGAGGCCGTGAGGTGGTGGCCTCAGGCAGCAACGTTTTGGGGTGGCGGCAAAAATTGCCCCCAAAAAGGCCGTCTCACTCGGCCTTCAAAATTTAAACAAAAATAAGGGCTGGACAAGCTGCTGGCACCGCTTCTCAGCAGTGGTAGAATTAACCAGCCCCCTGCTGCCCCAGAAGAGCCCTGCCGTTGTTTTACAATCACCGGTGGCCCGTCTCACCTTTGCAGAGCCGTGAGAAGAACAGCATTGCTCTTCTTTCCCATGGCTCTGTTAAAAGTTGAGCCTGCCGATGCTGAGGGTAAACGAGACAGGAAATGCCTCATTTACCCTCAGTGTCGGTGGGCTCAACTTTAATAGAGCAGCGGGAAAGAAGAGAAACGCTGTTCTTCTCACAGCTCTGCAAAGGTGAACTGGGGTACCGGTAAAACAACGGCAGGGCTCTTCCCTGGGAGGGGGGGGGTCTAGGACTGGAAATCGGCTGAAGAGGTCTGTTGCAGGGCTGGGCTGGGGGGGGTGTTAGCACTGGAAATAGTCTGAGTGGGTTAGGACTTTTATTGGGCTGATGGGGGGGGCTAGGACTGGAAATGGGCTGATCGGGGGTGGGGGTTAGGACTGGTAGTGAGCTGATGGAAGGACTAGCACTCAAAATGGGCTGATGAAGGGAGGCTAGAACTGGAAATGGGCGCTTAAGGGAAGCTAGGACTGGAATAGGCTGCTGGCATTAACCTTTAAAAAGGAGATAGAGCAGCTTTTAAACTAGATAATAGGGGAAAGCCGACAGTCACCCAAGAGCGGATGGTTCGGAAGAATGTATCCTTGAAGGATACTACCAAAAGCAGAGAGGTTCCAAAAAAGAGTAAAGTAGCCCAAATGCCCTCGAGTATGGAGCAGACACAGCTTAAAGATCCCAAATTACCCATGTCTACCAATAGCCAAATTAATATGAATAAAATACAGTCTCTAAAATGCTTGTATGCAAATGCTAGAAGTCTAAAAAATAAGATGGGAGAGTTAGAATATATAGCACTAAATGAGAGGTTAGATATGATTGGAATATCAGAGACATTGTGGAAGGAGGACAACCAGTGGGACACTGTGATACCTGGGTACAAACTATGTCATAATGAAAGAGCTGATCAAATTGGTGGAGGGGTTGCGCTCTATGTTAGAGAGGGCATTGAGTCAGAAAGGATTAAAGATTTGCAGGAAACAAAATTTCCTGTAAAATCTCTATGGATTGAAATTCCATGTAAAAAGGGGAAGGCAATGGCAGTGGGGGTGTACTATCGACCGCCTGGCCAGAATGAACAAATGGATGATGAAATGCTCAAAGAAATCAAGGAAGCTAACAAAGGTTACAGCGCAGTAATAATAATGGGTAATTTCAATTACCCCGGTATCGACTGGGTCAGTGTCATGGCAGGACATGCTAGGGAGATAAAGTTCCTAGATGAAATAAATGACTGCTTCTTGGAGCAGCTGGTTCATGAACCGACCAGAGGGGAAGCCATATTAGACCTAGTCCTTAGTGCAACACCAGATCTAGTGCAAGAGATAAGGGTGTTGGGACCACTTGGAAATAGTGATCATAGCATGATCGCCTTTGATTTAATTAGTGGAGGAGGGATAGTAAGGAAATGCACAGTACTACCTTTTAACTTTCGAAAGGGAGACTATGATAAAATGAGGAAAATAGTTAAGAAAAACCTAAAAGGAGCAGTTGCAAAGTTTAAAGACTTACATCAAGCTTGGGTGTTGTTGAAAAATACTATCTTGGAAGCCCAGACCAGCTGTATTCCACGCTTTAAGAAAAGTGGAAGTCCAAAAAACTGCCAGCATGGTTTAAAGGTGAGGTCAGAGAGGCTGTTGTTGCCAAAAAAGCATCTTTCAGGAAATGGAAAAAAGAGCCAAACGACGAAACCTGGAAACAGCACAAGCACTGGCAGGTCAAATGCAAGGCATTGATAAAGCAGGCAAAGGGAGAATTTGAGAAGAAGCTTGCTGTGGAAGCAAAAACGCGAAATAAAGATTTTTTCAAGTACATTCGTAACAAAAAACTTGTGAGAGAGTCAGTTGGTCCATTAGATGATAGAGGAGTTAAAGGGGCACTAAGAGGTGACAAGGCGATAGCGGAGAGACTGAATGAATTCTTTGCTTCAGTCTTTACTGAGGAAGATGTAGGGATGTTACCCATGACTGAAGTGGTATTTAAAGGTGCGGAAGAATTGAAGGAAATATCGATACATCGGGAAGATGTATTACAACTATTGGATAAACTGAAGAGTAGCAAATCACCTGGGCCGGATGGTATACATCCAAGGGTGTTGAAAGAACTGAAATATGAGATTGCAGACCTGCTATTAGTAATCTGTGAACTATCATTAAAATCATCGCTAATACCTGAAGATTGGAGGATCGCCAATGTAACACCAATTTTTAAAAAGGGTTCCAGGGGTGATCTGGGAAACTACAGACCGGTGAGCCTCACGTCAGTACCGGGAAAAATGGTAGAAACCATCATAAAGAATAAAATTACTCAGCATGTAGATAGTCATGGCCTAATGGGAGACAGCCAACATGGCTTTAGACAAGGAAGATCTTGTCTTACTAATCTGTTATGTTTTTTTTGAAAATGTGAACAGGTGGACAAAGGTGAGTCAGTTGATATAGTGTATCTAGACTTTCAGAAAGTCTTTGACAAGGTCCCTCATCAGAGAC
The DNA here is from genome assembly GCA_033557465.1 of Ichthyophis bannanicus. Lineage (NCBI taxonomy): Eukaryota > Metazoa > Chordata > Amphibia > Gymnophiona > Ichthyophiidae > Ichthyophis > Ichthyophis bannanicus. Next base: position 149,199,002 of record CM066040.1, on the reverse strand, counting down.
TTTTGGCAAAACTAAAGAGCCATGGGATAGGAGGCAGTGTACTACTGTGGATCAGGAATTGGTTAAAAGATAGAAAGCAGAGGGTAGGGCTAAATGGCCAATTTTCCCAATGGAGAAAGGTGAATAGTGGTGTACCCCAGGGATCTGTGTGGGTCCGCTGCTTTTTGACATATTGTGGTGAACAGCGCCCTCCTGAGCCTATGGAAACGGATGAAAATCCTGAGGTTCAGCAGGATTTATGCCTATTTGAGAAACCAAGGAAGAAAGAGAGACTCTATTCCACAGAGCTGAGCATGGAGACCAGCCCAGGGGAGGAGTCCTGCAGTCCTGATTGGGCACACCCTGCCCTTGGAAGGGGCATGTCCAGGAAAGAACGTGGTTTTAAACCAGAGCATGGCTTCGCTAGTCAGAATGAGAATGGGATTAAGATAGAGAAGAGAAAGAAGGAGAGGAGGAAGAATGATTGGAAGTCCAGAAGACAGTATGCTGATACTTGGGAACCTGGCATTGGAAGGAGACCTGCAAAGTTCTATTCAGAGGCAGTGAGTAGAAGTCCCAAGGAGAGAGGACCTAGCCCTGAATTAGACAACCGTTGGAAGGCACCGCCCTGGGAAAGGAAGCCTTCAAGGCAGGCACAAGAAAGAAAACAATCATTCTGTGAAGTACCGTTTGAGCCAGAGAGCAACAAACATTCTAACAGCTGGAGAACGTTGGAGCCATCTGAAGTCAGAACGGCATGGCAACAAGTAAGTGAATTGCCACAAAGTTTCCAGGCTGAACGTAAAGCTAACTCTCCTGTGTGTGAAACATTAGCCAAAGAGACTAGCAGTTACTCTGACACAATTAATCTAAGAGAGGAGAAAATAAACAGCCTTAAGCCAGAGGGAAGTTGTATAGCTGATAGCAATTCCCTATCTCACAAACAGCAGGCTGAATTGCTCCTACAGAGTTTTAAGCAGTTTTTAGAGTTGCAAGCTAGAAGACAGCCAGTGTTACCAGAAGCCAGTAATTCCATACAGCTTGAAGAGTTAACACAAGATAATACAGACTTACCAGATTGTGAGAGCATGGATTGCATGGTCTGCTGTGTAGAGATGCCAAGCTGAAGGAAACTGCTTTTTACCGTATGTGAATTAAATGCTACGGAGCTGTTGTATTGCTTTGCTGAGAAAACTCTAATTATGTGCACCTGATTTTCCCCAGCACTGTGAAGGTAACAGTGGCTGAAAGAGGCTGCAGTGAATCTAACTGATCTCTTGGGGCAAAGTGAGTAATTTGCTGAGAAGTGAAAAGAAGCAGTTATACTTTAAGTTGCCTTTATCCTAAGTTTTCCTGTTAGCATTTGAAGCACCTATTTTGTTTGCATTTATTTGCCATGTGATGGAACAATATCCTTTACTATAATAAAAATACTGGAAACCCCATAACTACAACTCTTTATTTCGGAGCGAGAGGAGCAGGAACTACAATACCCAGCATTCCCTGGATACAGGTTACTCTCCTTCCTCACGAAGAATCAGACCGCCGCTCCTGTCTTTAGCCCCAAGGCCGGGCAGGAGCGCCGCAATATTCATAACTGACCTGGAAAGAGGAATAACGAGTGAGGTTATCAAATTTGCAGATGACATAAAACTATTTAAAGTTGTTAAAACCCAAGAAGATTGTGGAAAATTGCAAGAGGATCTTGATAAATTGGAAGACTGGGCATCAAAATGGCAGATGAAATTTAATGTGGACAAGTGCAAAGTTATGCACCTAGAGAATAACAACCCAAACTATGGTTACAGAATGCAAGGTTCCACATTAGGAACCACCACCCAGGAAAAAGATTTAGGCGTCATTGTGGATAACATGTTAAAACCCTCGGCCCAGTGTGCTGTGGCAGCCAAGAGAGCAAATAGAATGCTAGGTATCATAAGAAAAGGAATGGAAAATAAAACAAAAGATATTATAATGCCTCTATGGAAGGTACTGAGAGGGGAGGATTGGAAAGGGGCTGATACTGGGGAGGGTTACTGGGACTGGAAATAGGTTGATAGAAAGAAGTGAAGAAAACAAAGGAAGAGATAAGAAATGGCAGAAGGACCATAGACCACAGAAAGAGAGCTAAGAGAAGACAGGAAAGCAGAAGTCTCAGATCGGGACCAGCATGATCAGAGAATAAGATTGTCAGACAACAAAAGGTAGAAAAAATAATTTTATTTTCATTTTAGTGATTGGACTGTGCTATCTTTACATTTTACACAATATGGGGCACTGCATCTCTTATTTATCTGATGTTGCACTGCATGCGGAGTCTGGCTTCTTGGGATTTCAGTTTAATTTTTATCTATATATTTTTATTTTTACTTTAGATTGTAGTTACCTATTCTGTACTTGATGAGGCAAGGTGTTCCATTAATATGGAGTCTGCACATAGAGATCTATACTGTACTGTAATTATTTAACTTGTTCAGCTTTTCAAATAGGTGTATGGATGTTCTAGGGCCCACTGCAGTATTTACAGTGATGCTTTTTTTGGATGGGCTCCTTATGTGAGTTTTGGAAGTTGGTGCTGATATGGTATGGTATGGTATGGCATGGTATGTTATGGTAGATTTGCTCTATAGATACTCAGTGACTTTGTTGTAGGGTTTTGTATTTGTTCACAATATGCCTGGTACTGGAGAATGTTTATTGTTGTTGTTAGTGAGATGATCAGAATCAGATTTTTTTTAAGATATTGAGTTCTGTGGATGAATGTCCTGGTTCTTCTCTGTACCCACTGTTGAAGGGGATTCTGTGGATGCAAAATATATGTTTAAAAAGAAAAAGCAAGAACCATAAAATAGTTTATAACAACAAAATAAACACGAGTTATAATTTAGTTTTATAAACTCTTCTGTGGTTCTCGCTCTCGTTTAGTTCCTTGGTGTGCAAACATCTTGCATTTCCTCCATATAATCTAATTGGCATTTTGGTTTCGTTCAGTCTCTGACTGAAGTTTTGAAAAAGCACCCTCCCCTCCTCTATGGTGGTGGTGGGGGGGGGGGCGCCATCTCATCCTTCGCCGCCAAAACTAACTAAGCAGCGGGTGAATATCACCGCTGCCCACTTGTCTTCTTTGCTATCCAGCTGACTCAAATATTCAATGTTAGTGGCCGGATATGACCCCAGCATTGAGTCTTAGCTCCAGTGGTGATGGCTAGCCGCCATTGCTGAATATCCTACCCTTACTGCCCACCAGTAAACATGTAAGTGGTTTTGAAAATTGACCCCCCAGGTGATTAGGAACACCATCAACAAACCCAAAAGGCTGGACCCAGTTATGGAATATTCCTACAGAATACTAAAGTATATGGATTCGGAGCTTTGAGATTTATGCTATATGCAGGTAATTCATGGGAATTGTTAAACCTCTCACTCTCTTATTTTTGTTGAAATGTAAAGATGTGGCTATCCCTATGGCATTTTGAGTGGACAGATGGTCATGGGTATAAACTCACTAAGGTCTTGGACTTCAAATTAGAATGACTGACTGCTAGCGTGGTGAATACTATACTTCAGGGATTCATAGTATCTCCAAGGTGCATGTTTACTAAGCTGTGATAAAGTTTTAGAAGTATCGCACATTGAGAGTAGAGATCGATGTACAGCATAGTCCCGGCACAGACTGCACTCAAGACCCTAAGATATATCAGTGGCCCCTAGGATACATCAGTGGCCCCTAGGATACATCAGTGGCCCCTAAGATATATCAGTGGCCCCTAGGATATATCAGTGGCCCCTAGGATATATCAGTGGCCCCTAGGATACATCAGTGGCCCCTAAGATATATCAGTGGCAAGTGAGCTTAACATAGATGCAATAGCATTCAGTGCACCTGCGCTGTCTAGCATTGACAGAGAATGCGTGCCTTCGACTCCCTTGCTAATCATGCTGCGGAGACACACCTGTCTTCTGCCCCTGCCCATTTCCCTCCCCATAGTGTGTGAAACAGAAAGTAGGGGGTTAATTCCATGCTGCCTGTTTAACATACACCTGCTAATGCAGTCCATATGTTAACAGCCAGCGCAGCTTTGTAAACATGCCCCTAATAGTCTTTGCACTCAGTGATCACGTTTTTATTTCTATAGTCAAAGTAATTTTATAAAATTTAGATGCTAGGTACATGGGTCAAAAAGCATATACACTATACGCCAGCACTCCGAGTTTTCTCAGGGGCAATTTCTCCAGATGGGTTGCACATTCCTTGACAGTCATGAACCTCACTCCTATGCCAGGGTATGTGGAATATGATCCGAGTCTCTCAGATTTACTGCTAGCGCTCGCTATAGTACTTGCATTGTGCCAAAGGGGCTTTTTCTGTGTAGGGAAAGGAGGTGTGTTCTGGGCATTTCTTTCAAATATACATGTGACTGCAAATTTTAAAAAAGGCCGTTTCTGTGGTGGGAGGGACATGGCAGAGAAAGCATCAATAAATCTATGTCAGCTTTAGAAGAGAGGGTGTGTACATGTGAGGCTGGGGTAACATCGACATCTCTCTGGCCCCTCAAAATGGACGTGATGCTAAATTAAACTGCCATCAGAAGGAAATGCGGGAATACACGGGGACCGACATCTATGCACACTGGGAGGAACCATTTCACAAATATACAAGTGGGGAAAAATGAACAGAGGAAGCCTGGCCACTTACACATGTTAAGTGCCGACATTTCACGGTGCACGCATGTAAATGTCAGCACATACATATGTATTCCAGTCATTTTGCAAACCTAGACGTGCAGCTTCTATTGATCACCTAAAGAGGCTTCTGTTTTCACCTCCTTTCAGTCTCAATCCCTCCTGTAAAGGCCTGGCTGAAATGAGCACTATTTAAATACCTATTCATTTCAGGGAGCAGGTATAAATCAGGCTTTGCCCATGCATTCCCTGTATGAAATGGCGAATGCAGACAGAGATTTTGGTTCTACCCAGGCCATGCCCGGAACCGCCCCTGTCTACTTTGAATGTGATATGGGCATCCACTTGTAAAATGAGCCTTTTCTAAAACGGCCATTTACACATGGATGCAATTTACACATGTAAGTGGTCATATTAACACATGTAAATTTCAATTACGTCTTCTAATATAACTCCCTTCATCTGTATTTTATAACAGTGATACAAGGATGCATTGGCACTTTTTCCCCAGGTCTGGACTGAGGCATAGGCAACTGCCTAGAGCGCCACATTTTTAAGGCACAAACACCCGAGCCACACAGGAGTCGGATTCCTTGCATTAGACCGTGACATCTGATCTCTGGGGCATAAATCTCCCCTCGCCATTCCTTTACAGTCCTGCCTATGAGCACCATCATCTTAAATTCACTGGCAGTTACACCTGTTTGACTAATTTATTTTGAGCCCTGAGGCCTGGAGAAGTGCTTATGGTGGATATTTGCTCACTTCTCTTACTAGCAAGTCCACCTCCCATGAGACATTTGATTTTCTGATGAAAGCTCCCTTCTGCTCTACTGTTTCAAGTGCATGCTTACACAATTTGCCTCGTACATTCTTGAGTGTCACTATTTACATGTAAACATCCTTGCAGTTTATAGAATTGCAATATACCTGTATGGGTATATAGATGTATACCAATCCCCGTTAAATCCCTCATTATTTGTGCATGTATGTTCATACAATGGCCTCATCTTTTGTGCGAGGTGTCACATACATGTACATCGTCTAATAGTGCTACATGTGTTTTATAAAACATTCAGTGTTCACTTAGCCTTTTATAAAACATTTGCCTATTTTTCTGTAAGGTGGCTTAGGCACTCAGCTTATAAGCTTTTATAAAATTATCTCCCTTATAAGTATATGTGACCACTTGATTATATTGACCAGTACATTTTGGTGTATTTTTAAATTTCATGTAGTATTTTATGTTTTCTTGTTAATTTTCATAGCATACTTTTCAAAGCATGGTCATACTGGGTTTTTAAAACTCTTTTACCATTTAACGTTTGATATCATTCTTATTTAATATAATATTATTGCCCTGTTTATTAAATATTACTTTGCATTGGTTTTCTGTGCCACCACACTTTAGCAGTTTTTCATCCTATAGTTGAATTTTTGTGCTTTCATTTGAAACAAAGGAGAAAATGTCGTTTTCATTTAATTTAGAAAATGAAAGAAAAATGAATGAAATTGGGATCTACTCCTTCTTCTGAAGACTCTAAGGGCCCCTTTTACTAACGCTTAGCTTGAGCTATCTGATGCATGACCCACTGTATTCCTCTGGGCTGCTGTGTGGCAAATAGCTCAAGCTAAGCACTGCTAACAGAGTCCCTAAGAATGGTAAGCTATAAAGGTGGGCCTAGCGATTTGGGGGATTGTGGGCAAAATTAAGGGGACTTTGCAGCAGATAGTCAGAACCCTTAGCCAGATGGAGCAATTCCCAATTGCCCCTGTCCTGTGGGTCCAGTATTTGAAAATGGCAACAGCCTCTTGTTGTTGTACAACAAAACTGTGCAGCTGGTGCCAATTTTGTTGTATGGCAAAAGTTTTAAACAGCGCTGGCCTCAGATTTGCCAATGTCATGTTCAAATACTGGACTAGTGGGGCAGAAGAGACTGAGGATCCCTTCTGCCCTTTTTTGTTTGTTTGTTTTCATTTTGTTTGTTCTTTATTTTGTTTGGAAGAAAAAGAAACAAAATGAATAAAAGAGGTGCATATCACTGTATTTTTGCTCCCTAAACTCATGCCTAAACCTTGTCTTGCCATCTTATGCTTATCTGTTTCCTCGGATAAATCATGTGAAAGCCGTTCAACTTCACAGCATGACGTCTAAACACAGTTCAGGTTTCACATGTGCACAGTAGGGTTGGCAATACAACAGCGTTGTAGACTTTCAGTTTTGCTTGACTGACACATCTGCACTCTCACATGTTGGCATGTACATTGCTACAGGACACTTGTACTTTTACAGTTCTAGTGTTGATTTCATCATTATTCTAGATTGTGTACTGTCAAAGTGGTTGAGTTGATTCACAGCACTGAAGGGTTTTCATTCACTATGAGGGTAATTTTTAATGCCTTCTTCATGCTTTCAATGTCCCAATATTCACCTTGAATATTGTGTGCAATTCTGGTCGCCGTACCTTAAAAAGGATATAGCGTTATTAGAAAAGGTTCAGAGAAGAGCTACCAAAATGGTAAAGGGGATGGAAGGATACCCCTCTGAGGAGAGGCTAAAAAGGTTAGGGCTCTTTAACCTGGAAAAGGGACGGCTGAGGGGAGATATGATAGAAGTCTATAAATTAATGAGCGGAGTGGAACGGGTAAACGTAGATCAATTGTTTACGTTATCAGAATATAGAAAGACTAGGGGACATGCAATAAAGTTACAGGGTAAACTATTTAAGACTAATAAAAGAAAATATTTTTTCACTCAACGTGTAATCAAACTCTGGAATTTGTTACCGGAGGATATAGTAAAGCTGTTAGTGTAGCTGGGTTTAAAAAAGGTTTGGACAAGTTCCTGGAGGAAAGGTCGATAAACCATTATTAAAAGGGACCCGGGATATCACTGTTTGACCTAATACAAGCATTGTGGAACCTGTGTCTTTTGGGAAAACTGCTAGGTACATATGACCTAGATTGGCCACTGTTGGAAACAGGATATTGGGCTTGATGGACCTTGGTCTGACCCAGTATGGCATATCTTATGCTATTATGTTCCAAAACAGGCTTAAAGACATCCAAAGCACAGAGATGTCTCCAGAACCATTTTAGAAGCCAGCTTTGGGGACATCCAAGTCTGAAAAGGGGCCGGGAGGAGACATGGTTGGGGTGCTGTCAGGGTCCAGGATGTCCCCACCTGATCACAGAAATGTCGTGGATCTATTCTAGCATCATGTCTAATGTTAGATCTGCTCCAGGCACCTGAAAAGTGCTAGTTTTAACTGACAAAACATCCAGAGTGTGTAGAGAAGGAAGCACACCATCATCCTCAGTACAATGTCAAGGACAGCAGTATTGGGCTATGCTAGACATCCAGGTTCTGGAATATGGTTCTGGGGATGTCTATGTAGATGCCCCCACAGATGGCCATATCAGGCCCGTCCTTGTTTGTGAAATCATATCTGCACCTGGACTTCTCTGCATTTTCTTCAGACGTTCTGACTTAGATGTCCCAGATTACACTTGGATGGCTCTTCTAAGATTCCCCTGCATGACTGTAGGCCCCGAGTAAGGTTTTCCAGGTGTAACACCTCTGTCTTCTTGATATCACGCACACATAGAGTCCTATTAAATATTATACAACTTCATGTATGTTTTTATGTTATCTGCCTAGCGTGAAGTGCAGATTATAAATGCTTTTAAATAAATGAATAATATACATTCCTAACCTCAGAATATTACAGCACTTCGTATACACACACAGAGTATTGCAGAACTTTAGAAACACAAAGAATCAGTAGTACAGTCCTCTATAAACAAATATCTTCCTCCACCCGTAAATCTACGTTGACATTGGGTGTAACTGAAAGCAGCTGCATTATGAAGAAGTTATTTGCAGTTGAGATGAACTATAGCAATGCATGACATCAACACAGCTGTCACAGTAACTGATGACATCACAAAGTCGCTATTCTCATCCACTTACAGTCAGAGAAGCAAACCAGCAGAAACAGAATAAAAAACTTTCACCTAACAATACAATAGTTTTACTTCATACTGAAGAGGCATAAATCCAGTGTCATGAGTAATCTAATAAACTGCTATCAAGGAGATAATTTTCGAAGCCATTTTTGCACACAACATGGTGCCTTTGTATAAAATTGTCCAGAGTATATACAGTACAACTAAAAATAAGTGCTTATGAAGGAATTTTATAAAGGCTAGGAGTCAGCATTGACTTGAAGGCACACATTGCATTTACACAGCTAGTAGAAATGAAATATGTGTGCATATGACAAGGGTTATATGTTGCACGCTGTTTTATAAAGGGAGAGTGATATGAGCATACAATGGCGGCAAGTTGGAAGTGTCTGCACCTACAATAGGGGTGTGTTCTGGATGGGGAATGGGTGTGTACTAGACAGGATAAGTAAGTAGGCATATACAAAGTATGATATCAGTACACACTTTCTTCATCAGAAATGGGTGCATGCTTTCATACCTGCTACAGCCAGTAGTAGCTTGTGTTTTGGGACCTGGTGTGTGGATTTGCTTGAGAATAAGTAGTGGTCACTCATACGTCTTTCTCCTCTGCATCCTCTTACCTTTCATTTTATTCTAACACTGCTTTTCTACTTCATAATTGAGGGGAAGAGTAGCCTAGTGGTTTGGGCAACAACCAGGAACTGGAAAGACCAGGGTTCAAATCCCAATGACACTCCTTGTGGCCTTGGGTAAATCATTTCCGCCTCTATTACCTCACATACAAACTAAGATTGTAAGCCCTCTGGGAACTAACTAACTATTGTACCTGAACAATGAAAGAATCTCTTTGCATGACCTACTCTTGACCAGGGATCACCACGTAGCAAAATTCAACCTCAGCTCTTTGCCTCCAATTCTTTAAGTTCAATTAAGGAATGAAATCACACATACATAGAATTATATCAGTGACAGTACTACTTAAGCTTAAGCAGAGGAATTAGGGCCTGCAAACCTGAGCAGTTCTCCCATAATTCCTACTCCAGCTAGGCCATAGTACTTCTTCTATTAGGAAAAAATTGCTACATGGTACAAATTTGGCTTATCACTGTATGTCATGTTTTGCACTAATTTTTTGTTTATCTACATGTTACAAGTCAAGTCAAGCTAAACACTACGGGCCCAATTTTCGAAAGGCATTTACACAGTTTATAGCCCAGTAAATGCCTTAAATCAGGATATTCAATGGCACTTACATGGTTAGTGCCGTTGAATATCCCCTAACTCCCTTATGTGCCCTGATGCTATCCACCGGACGGAGCGGAGGCAGCGAAAAGCGATACCTAGGCAGCAGCGATATTGCATGCTATCTGGTTAGTGATCTGCACCGAAACGATAGGCAAGGAAAACCCTTTCCTATCTTTAAAGCGCAGAAGCTAACCAAGCAGCATGTAATATTGCTGCCGCCTAGTTAGCTTCGGAGGCTTCCAGTGGGTGTGGCGATACCCGGATATTCGATGCCATTGCCATGGCATTGAATATCCAGGTTAGAGGTTGGTAGGGAGGGCTATGTTCTAGGTTTTCTGCAAAATATGACCTTGGCTCCAATACACATATCTCTCTCCAAGCTGCTAGTGAATTCCAAGCTGCCAGGCTTCAGGCTGTTCTCATTTTCCATATTAACTCTTTCAGAGGGCCCTAGTACTTCACTTCAAGTCCCCATCAACAAACGAAATTTGCCTTAAACCACTACTGGAAAAGGTGTGAATTTATAACAAAATAATTGCTTCTCCATCTACTCCCTGCCCTTCCTCACTCTTGCTGTGTTGCTGGTGGTAGGTAGGCTTTCTAGAATTAGTGGTTTACGTGAATTGCTCTTGTATGCTTTGACTTGAAGGAGAGTGAAACAACTGAAGAGGAAGAAGTACTCTCTGCGATGATCAACAGACTCAAGATCCAGTCCCAATATTGTCATAAGAACATAAGATATGCCGTACTGGGTCAGACCAAGGTCCATCAAGCCCAGTATCCTGTTTTCAACAGTGGCCAATCTAGGTCACAAGTACCTACCAGATTCCCCAGAAGACACACGTTCCACAATGCTTGTATTGGGGCAAGCAGTGGATTTCCCGGGTCCCCTTTAATAATGGTTTATGGACCTTTCCTCCGGGAACTTGTCCAAACCTTTTTTAAACCCAGCTACACTAACAGCCTTTACTACATCCTCTGGTAACAAATTCCAGAGTTTGATTACACATTGAGTGAAAAAATATTTTCTCTTATTAGTCCTAAATAGCTTACCCTGCAGCTTCATTGCATGTTCCCTAGTCTTTATTCAAAACATTTGATATACCGCCCATTGCCGGAGCGTCAAAGCAGTGTACAATAATAACCAAGTGCAACTGGTGAAGGTAAAGGAGGAAGAAGGAACACCATCGGTATGATAGGAGAGACAATAGAAAAGAAGAGAGAAGGATAGTAAGGACAGCAGTAGACCCAAGGGGATGCTATAAATAAAGACAAAGGATGCTACAAATAAAGACAAAGGATGCTACAAATAAAGACCAAGACAAGAGGTGGTAGACGGGAGGGGCTGTAACCTGAATACCAGAGGATGTAAGGCGATATTGCAGAGGAGAGTAGTTCAGTGGCATCTTGGTGAATGGAAGTTGGGAGGAATAGGGAGATCGTATGCCTGGCAGTAGAGGTCTTTCTATATTCTGATGACACAAACAATCGATCTACATTTACCCGTTCAACTCCATTCATTAATTTATAGATCTCTATCATATCTCCCCTCAACCATCTCTTTTCCAGGTTGAAGAGCCCTAACCTTTTTAGCCTCTCTCCATAGGGGTATCCTTCTATCCCCTTTACCATTTTGGTGGCTCTTCTCTGTATCTTTTCTAATAATGCTATATCCTTTTTAAGATACAGCGACCAGAATTGCACACAATATTCAAGGTGAGGTCACACCATGGAATGATACAGAGGCATTATAATATCCTTTGTTTTATTCTCTATTTCTTTCCTTATGATTCCTAGCATTCTATTTGCTTTCTTGGCCGCCGCTGCACACTGGGCAGAGGGTTTCAGCATGTTATCCATGATGATGCCTAAATTGTTTTCTTGGGTTGTGGTTCCTAATGTGGAACCTTGCATCGTGTAACCATAGTTTGGGTTGTTCTTTCCTAGGTGCATAACTTTGTACTTGTCCACCTGCCATTTGGATGCCCAGTCTTCCAGTTTATCAATGTGCTCTTGCAATTTTTCACAATCCTCATGGGTTTTAACAACTTTGAATAATTTTGTGTCATCTGCAAATTTGATTACCTCACTTGTTGTTCCCATTGCCATGTCATTTACGAATATGTTAAAAAGCAGTGGACCCAGCACATAACCCTGGGGTACTCCACTGGCCATTTAGCACTACCCTTTGCTTTCTATATTTTAACCAGTTCCTGATCCACAATAGTACACTGCCTCCTGTCCCATGACTTTTTAATTTTGCCAAGAGTCTCTCATGAGGGACCTTGTCAAAAGCTTTCTGAAAAAACAAGATAGACAAAAGGTGAGTTGGTTGATATAGTGTATCTGTTTATTCACACCTTCAAAGAAACATAAACAGATTAGTAAGACAAGATCTTCCATGTCTAAAGCCATGTTGGCTGTCTCCCATTAAGCCATGACTATCTACATGTTCAGCAATTTTGTTCTTTATAATGGTTTCTACCATTTTTCCCTGGTACTGACATCAGGCTCACCGGTCTGTAGTTTCCCGGATTACCCCGGAACCCTTTTTAAAAATTGGTGTTACACTGGCCATCCTCCAATCTTCAGGTACTACAGATGATTTTAATGATAGTCTTAGGAGCAATGCATGCTCAGATTTAGGTTCAAAGAGTAGACTATATGCCACCTGCTGGAAGCTCAGCTCCAGTTGCTGCGACAGGCTCGGATCAGCTCATGGAGTCCCCTTAGTGAAAATAAAGAGACATGAGAGCAATATTTTTAAATATAGCAAACAACATTTTACTTATAATAAAATAACTGATGGAGGAGAGGATAGGAAGTTCTAGGATATAAAATGGAATAAGAAAAAGGACCTCAGGGAGAGGAGGAGAGGGAGGTCCAAGGAGATAAAAGTAGAATTAAGGGGACTAGAGTGAAGATATGAAGAAGGCGTCTTCATACTTGAGAAGATATGAGCAGAGAAATCAGATCCAACATCCACTCCTGAGCATGAAGTACCCTCTCCATCTTTGCCCCCATCCCCCTGACCTCCATGCTAGAGATCAAGTGCTCTAGCTATTCCATTGCTGCAGCCACTGTACCATCCCCACTGAGCCCAGGAGAAGCCCCAGCTCCTCCCTGAGTGCCAACAGGGGATGGTGCAGTGACTGCTATTGGGGCTGTCAAGGGCAGCTAGCTGGCAACAGGGAGGGATAGGACCTCCAAATAAAAGAACATTCCTGGCCCTCAACTCTTATCTCCCTGGGGAAAAACTGAAGTTGGCCCTATCGAGAGAAGTATAGAGTGAGGAAGTGAAAAAAAGTGGAGACAAATACTGTCACCCTAGTGGCTGCTGATGCTGCTGTCTTGCTGCTGATGGACGGTGGAGGTCTGGCAGCTGTTAATGGCTCATTGTTGGCTACAGGAAGGGGGCAGTGGTCCCCGTCATGCAGTTGTATCACTTTGTATTGTAGGAGATGCAGGAGAGCTTGCTGATCACCTGGGAAAGAGAAAGAAGAGGACAAAATCTTAACTAAGGAAGGTTCCTTCTTTAGGGATGAACGAGTTGTTTGAGCCAAAGGTGTGGTTGTTCTAGGAGCAGGCTAATGTGAAATGATGGCTGGAGAAAGTGAGTTGGAAATCCAAGGCTGTCCATAAACAGGACAAGCTGCAGAGTTGTGGTGAAGTAGTAGTGGCCATGAGGGAGACAGCCTTGTGGAAGGCCACCATAGAATGAATGGGCACTGTGAAAAGGATGGTTAGGAAGCTGGCAGCAATTCTTGTGCCAGTGTCAACTATGAGATCTTTTGATAAAGGTGCTCTTTGGAGGAGTGGCATGTATATTAGAAGCTGTTGTCCATGGACAGATAAAGAAAAGAGGACGTTTTGTGAGTGGCCTTGACAGTGGGTATATGTGTTAGCCTCTTTGAGGCTGCTTTTGAGGCCAATTAGCCTCTTTGAAGCACCTTGTCCTATTTATGGACAGTCTTACATTTTCAACTCATTCTTTCTCCAGCCATCCTTTTCACATTACCCTGCTTCTAGGACAACCATACCTGTGGCTCGAACAACTCGTTCATCCCTGATGCTCCTCATTCTCTTGCCCACTACTTATGTGTATCTTGTCACACTCTAGTCCCCAGTTTTGCAATGATTTTTTATCTTGATTAGATAGTTCCTGCTCATCAGAGCTTACAGTCTTACATCTATATGTACAGGGCTGCATACGCCTTGTAGCACTATACAAATGATTAGCAGTAGTAGTAGTAACATGCCTATGAGAAAAGCCTTCATTGCTGTTCATCTCTCTTGTGTTCTATATTAAGACAAGCTTAGAGGAAGTATTATCCCAACAGACGTGCATGAACCCAAGCCTACACATAGAACCATCTGCAAGGGTTGATGATACACTGAGATGGGTTGGCAATCCAATGTCATAACACAAAGAGGGTAATGCATATGGGTGTTCTGCAGTAGTTGCACTGGCCCCTCTTCTGCTGCCTTTTAGCCTGTACCTCCTCCAGTCTATCAGCATGATGCAGCCCCAGGTAGTGGGACAGCTTCTCCGGCTCCTCCATCTATAAGGAACAAGAGAGAGATCACGTTCAATCAAAGGAGATCTTTTGGGCAATTTATTGGACCTTATTCCTATCTTGCTTGTGCACCCTGGAAGAGAGAGTGAGAGTGAGTGAGTGAGTGTGTGTGTATGTGTGAGTGTGAGTGTGTGTCTAGCATATCCTTGGGGAATCCTATCTAGCTCCCTAGGACCCTTCCCTTACACTTAGTAAGTGCTGAACACTGTGGCCTGCTCCTATAGCCCCTCTAGACTAAGCTGATCTTGTGTCCTCCATGGCCAATGCACTCGGAAGGTGCCAAGAGCACTTTGCCTGTGCAGGACAGAGGGTTTATCTGAATGCTTAGTAGTGTGACATGCTAGCTTTTCCCTTCCAGTTATCTTCTATGGCCACCCTTTTTCTAAGGCTATGCTATGGCTCCTGAGTGCACCCCTGTGCAGACTCTTACCTTTTTGGGATATGATGCCCATCTGTTGAAATGCCTGAGCAGGCATGCCCAGGCCTGGCTCCATTCCTCCTCGTGAAGCCCTGGGTGCTGGAAGCTTATGCTGTCCCCCACACACACCATGTTCTGGGCCAGGAGGAATGTGTCTGCCATCCTGATATTGGGCTTTCAGGCCCTTGTGCCCATTTTGCAATTGACCTCACACACATCAGTGCGCACATGGCACTGAAAAATGTATCCACAAATCTGTGCACATAGATTTCTACATGTGTACTTTCAGCCAGTACATACATACATACATACATCTGGGTGCAGGAGTCACACCATTTATAAATAAGCAATGCTTTTCTAGGTAGCCCCATTTTCCGGCACACATTTCTGACTACCCAGCCTATAGAAATAACCTTCCACGCGCCATTCTACTCCCATAGCTTTAGATTTTCAAAACTATGCACATAACTGTCCATGAAAATGTGGTGCATACTAAACACATGTAAGCGTATATGAGTATTTTCTGTGGGGTAATATTTACATATGCTCATACTTTCCCTTTAAACTTGGCAGAATTTATGCACACATTTGATGCACATGTTAGCAGGCCCACTACAAAATTTCTCTTTCAGATAGATCATGCCATATCTTTCAAAGAATATGTTTTACAAAACCATACTCTTATGTGCATAATTTGTTTTTTTGCATTACTCTATTCACAGAAGTAAATCATGGTAGGACAAAGCCAATTATCCCCTAAGCTGGACTGGGTATCTTTTTGCAGCATGAGAAAAAAGTACAAAGGGCTAAATATCTCCAGATATTTTGACACATACACCTCTCAGAAATTTTGCTGAATTGTGGCCGATTTATATATTGCAGCGCATATGGTATGGATAGCATATATACTATGAGTACCTATGTATGAATACAATGCACATGAATAAGTCAATATATTATATATAATCATCCCTTTGAAAATATTATAAATATTACCTAAATGTTATGAAAACTGTCCATTTCAATGGGGAATGCATCATTTCAAACAACTGCAGATATTTTTCTATTTCATGAGTTCTACATCAGCAGAAGAGGCATGAGTAAGCAGTTCAGTCATTGATAAATTATAATGCAGAAAACAAGAGTTGTGTTAAATTTCAAAATTAGATGTTTCTTCATTTCACATACGTGCAGCCCAGCCTATGTAAAGTACAGAATCTGATAATAGAAAAATGTAAATATGTACATATTTCAATGAATGGATAAATTGTTGAAGCTTATGATATTGTAAGCATTAAAGCAGCCAAAGCTTCCTGTCTGGACTATAGCAAAAAAAACTTTTAATTAACTCTAAAATCTAAAGAAAGCATGCTTCTGGCTGCCCCTTAGATAAAGTGTTATTCTGAACTAATTTTAAATGAGGTTTATGAGCAGTGAAGCCATGTCTTAGACAGGAAGACACCTCCCCTCCTGAGTGATCAGTAAATATAAATCCTACGTCTAATGTAAAGCAAGTGGGTAGTTTGTTTTGTTCTGATTATTTTGTTGTTATTTTACAATATGTTAAATTAGTTGGCAAGGTTGCTGTTTCTGTTGCTGTATCAAAGTGATTGTCAGACTGCCTTTGTGATGTCAGCAGTGGTTTGTTGCATGTTCCATTCTAGCACAATATAGCAGAGCCTGAAGTTCTAAAAACAAGTAGAGAATGGAGCAGTGTTTCCTGGAAGTTTGTTGGCTGGTTGTTAAACTCAATTACTATTGACTGATTATAGATAAACAGATGTTGTACATAATAAAAATTAAATTATAAAATGATCCTTTTTAACACTCATCTTATTCTACAACACATAGCATGGGAAAAGGTGTTGAAGTTACAGTCTTTTCATCTCAGACTGTACATTTCACACGCCTCCCTACAATTTGGGATAACAGACCACCTGCATTGTGCAACTGCCATTGTCGTATATTACAATGGAGGTTTTTTTAAGGAAATGTGTACTTTTCTTTTGAAAATTACTCCACAGAAACTACAGGCATATATTTGCATCTGCTCTTTGGCATGCACAGATTTCCCATTTTAATTTGTGCACACACAGGTATACTTTACAAAATAGGTGCATAAGTTCAAACGTGCCCCAGAGAATGTACCTGCCTAGCTCATATCAACTATGGATGTATAGGATGCATATGCATATGCCCTGTGCAATTTTAGAAAATGCCATTTCTACTCATAGTATACAGGTTTACCCACAGAAATACCTTTAAAAATTACCCCCCAAAATGTTTACTGTATGTATGTGGCTTGGATGGAGCCTTCTTATTCTAGGATAACAAAACAGCACAGCCACAAAATCATGGATATGGGACCATTTCAGATTCCTAAGCAGGCAGGATGATGAACCCAGCCACTGGGCAATAGTAGTAATGAATCTGTGAACTTAATAGATCAGAGCGGAGCAGTCTAGTGGTTACTGCAGCAGCCTGATAACCAAAGAGACCAGTATTCAAATCCCACTGGCATACTTAGTGGCCTTGGGCAAGTCATTTGCCTCAGGTACAACCTTATACTGTAACTTTCTGGGGATAGTGCTATTGGAAAGGAATGAGCTAAAATGCTACTAAATAAATGTGTATGATACTGAATAGACCTCAGTTATGAGAATTAAAATATGAATGAAGAATAAAAGCTGCCATCATGTTATTCTCCAAACTTGAGTCTCCTTATTGGGGATGGGGAGGAGGGAGAGGGCAGGCCCACAAGGTGCAGCTCATCAAGGCCGAGTTCTCAAGATGCCACAGACTTCCCTCCAGATTGTACTGGTAAGACAATGCTGATCGGATGCAGAAGATGTGCACTTTGACTGAAGGATATTCAGTTATTAATGTCAAACAGAAAACATTTCTTTGCCCTTTCTCATTGATGGTTACGGGTACTTGTGACTTGGGTTGGCCAGTGCTGGAAATAGGATAATAACACTTAACACACGTATTTATTTATATACCGCATCTTCCAGCGATCAGTTGCGGTGTACAATTAACAACAATTAACAATGCAGAGCTTGTTTTACATAGAACAATTATAACTTTTTACATAGAACATCTTAACTTGAACAACAAAGTGTATATATAAACTGTGCGGAATAATTCAATAAATCAACACACACAGATTGAGTAACAATTTAAACAGAAGTACTGTCTCTAAAACAGTTGTAACTATATACAAGTGGGGTATCAATGCATAGGAATGGAATGATTATTCATTTGAGTTTGTACGTATTGATTGTAGTAGGGAGTATAATCTTGACTTTAGGCAGGTTCGATGGGTTCGATGGACTTTTGGTGCGACTCAGTATGACATTTCTTATGATCTTATGATTTTTAGGTTTATGCAGAGCATGCCTCTTAATAGAAGAAACATAGAAACATCCAGGATTATGTAGAAGAGTACAGGCAATCCGCAACCCAGAATTCCTCCTCTTCAGACCCGCAAAATCTCCCTAGCAGAGAAGGGAAGACTCGAGAAAACATTCCAAGGGAAGCTGACAGACCAGGAAAAGAAACAATATATTTCCTGCATATTCCATCAAAACTATACGAAAGGAGTACGACTAGTATTATTAGAGCAGCCAAGCTGATTTCAGTGGCAGAAAAAGAAGTGAATCTGAATCCCACTTTGGGGCGGCTAATTAGACAAGTCGGCAGAAAAGGGAAGGATTTTGTTTCTCTTACTTTCCCTTTGGTTTCCTTCTCTGCATGTAAATGAATTTTTGCACTATATTATTTTCATCGGGACTTGAAAAGAAAAATTAAACCACTGTTAGCCGACCTTCTCGAGGTGATTAATTTAGCCTGTTGGAAAATGAATATCTGACAGTGACTGTACTCCCAAAATAAAAGGCATGCCACTGTACGGGTCAATATTAAATCTTAGAGAGAACACAAGGAATTACTTTGAAAAGGGCGATGGCTGAAATTGTTGCATACTATACCTAGAAATGCAATGTTATACTATTCTTCCGAAAGAATGTGTGCGTAGTATATACTAATATAATGTATGTATTTATTAGTTTACTCAAAAAATTACTCTTCGGCACTGATCGTTATAAATGTGCATACCCATAATTTATTTAAAATAAATGACTCACTGCCCTGCAATTTGGTTTGGTGGCTACTTTTACCCCTGAAATAACACGCGATTACACATTTACACGTTAAGGAAAACAAAGCAATATACGTTTAGAACTAAATTCTTCACGACAGCTTTAGATAATAATGAGCTTCAAAACGGTATATATAGCCGAATTCCAAAAGCACAGCTCTTATCCAGCAAGAAAAATGTAATGGAAATGTGAAAATCTTACGAGTAACATGAAAAAAATATATTCGTTACAATAATGTTTTTGCGGCACCTAAAACGAAAGGGCGCCTTTGTTTCACCCCTGTAATACAGGACCAAGATGATAAAGCGTTCCTGTGACTTTTTCACATTTTGAGTTCAAACACTCGGAGAATATTAACCTAAAGGGTGAAAAAATTCCGAAAAAAAAATACGAGAGGTATCAATATATAAACTCATAAGACTAAACGTAAAGAAGGAGGAAAATATAGTTGCTACTGAAAAAAAACGAATATAACGTTTCAGAGATTTAGGACAAGAAGGATAAGGTAGGTAGAAGATATAAAAGCAGATAAAGAAGTGAAAAAAGACGGCCTTCTCTCCGTCTCACTGGGTAAAACGTGCAATCTATGCAGGAAACAGCGGCCTACGGATATCTCTAGGGCGCAGAGGGTCCTGAGCTCCGAGTCCAGGACAGGACCGACCCTGCTAATATGGAAAAGGCATAGGAAATAGTTCTCAAGTTATTATATTTTTGTTGTTGCAAAACAAATCTTTTGTCCATAAATAGGTGGCGCCGGAAGCACCCGACAGCAGGAATGGATAATAATTTAGGAATGGATAATAATTTAGCCTCTCTAGTCAAATAGTTTTTGCTGGTGGGACCAGGCATCTCTCTCTAGTTCTGTGTGAAAAAAAAATGCCTGACGCATCTCTCACATTGTTTTATATTCGTTTTGGAATTCAAGTAACACATTATATATTCCAATTATTTAATGGTTTATTGATCGATTTAGAATGTGCTGAACGGCAAATAATGACAATATAAATAAGTCTGATGTTTAACGTCGATTTCACAATTCGGTACCAAATATTTCAGATGTTTTAATCCAGATATAAATTACCCGGGTTTATTCTTATTTGTTTCGTATCTGGGGGTTTTTTCTTTTCTTTTCTTTTCTTTTCTAAATTACCTGGAAAATCCCCACCAAACTTTGGCTATTGTCGGTGCAGCCTGTCGTCCTTCCCATAAGGACAGCTCCATTGATTCTCGTGTTTATCTTCCTTTTCTGCTCTTGAAAACATACCCCGACAGATAACCAACAAGAAGGCCACGGTGGATGGAAAATCCGGAGATCTCGCCATACCGAAAGTCTCAATCGGCATCACAGCGCCTCCTGGGGCTTCTTTAACCGCTTATGCAAGTCCCGAGAAGAAGCGCTGCTAGGAAATCACGGAGAAGCGGATCGGAAGAGGTCAAGGGAAGGGAATTCAGATTAAAGAACAGTTTAATACTGAACAGAGCCGCGGACGTGCCCTATTTAACCGGTTTGGGAGAGACAAATACAAATCTCGTGGACACTAGAAAAGGGAGAACGATGGAGCGGGGAGACTCCTTTTTCCAAACGAATGAAGCCAACTATTTGATATATAAATAATTGTCCTGCAATCTGATCTCCTCATAACTGAGTCTCCAAGTATTTAAAGGAGATTCTGCTGCAATCTGAGTAGATCGAAGGCAGCGACTCGGCTACTTTAAACTCAGAAGCCGGTTTACCCCAATTACAAGCCACTGGTCTGAAAAACAAGGTGGAGTCTCCAGGCCAGGGACCGAGCCCCAAGAAAAGAAAGAGCTTGTTCAAAGTGCAGACACCGAGTCACATTCCTTTCATAACCTGGAACCTCTTTTCCCCACCGATTCTTCCAAGCTACAGGGCGAGGCTCGGGTAATTAGGCCTCAGCGGCGCTTCAGACTATTAATTACCACCTACCTCCTCCCCTAAGGTCAGCGCGAAATCCAACAGTAGGCGCACAACGCGCTCAGCTAATTTTGATCTTGTAACCAGTGTAGGACTGGGAATCACAGCTATATTTTAGTTTTCTCATTCCTACAGACTCGGGGGGGGGGGGGGGTTCAATTACAAACTCCATCGCAAAAAAAAAAAAAAAGGCTAGAGTCAGCATAGTTTCCGACTGCGAGGTATTGAATATTGAAATGCATAAAACAATGGACAAAATTCAAAATGGAAGAAATGTGTCTACTTTTACAATAAAATTTACTCATTCAGCGGTAGAAAATTTGGAGTGCAAAGAAGGCCAGCAGGTATATCTTTTTGGTAAATGTGATTATCAGCCTGCCTGTTTAGTGCTCTCTTCCTCTCTATTTTAATATTAAAATACCAGCAAGTTGCGCGACTTTTTGTAAATATACATTTACTCCCAGCACTAAAAGCCGACTATAAATCAACTGCTTTATTTAGGGCCGACCTCTCGTTCAGCTGTTTCACCATCACCGGCTGTTTGCTAGGTTCCCTCGTTCTGTGTGAACATTTTGTGCGCGCTGAAAAGTTACCTAACATTCAAATTAGGAAAGCCGCGTAAAATTTTCTGAAAATCTACAGTTGCAAACCATGTTTGCTGAGCGCAAGGTGCTATCCTAATAATTACTTGGAAGTGGTGGGAGCAAATACAGTAACAGAATTCAAACTGGCATGGGACAGACCCAGTGGATCCCTTTAAATCAACAGGATAAAATCATTTTCTTGGCACATCTACAATTGAATAGATAACCGAGCCCAACCAGGCTTGAATCCGCAAGGAGCAAGCCCTCAGCTCTTTCTAGGGCATGTTTGCTAGCCAGGCCAAGATGGCAACATCGAGTTACAAAAAGTAGTGCAGATGACTTATTACAACCGGGTTTAGCTCAAGCTTTTTCTTAGAAGTTCAAGGCGAATTACAGTGAGGTACAAGAGTTATTTCATTGTCCCCCAGCGGGCTCATAACCCAAGTTTGAGATAATGAAAGGTGAAGTAAATTGCCCGAGATCACTAGAAGCAACGGTAGTGCTTAGCCCACTTGTCACACTCCAGCTGCGATTTAAAGCTTTTCCTGCCTGGAATCCAGTAAAACTATAATCATCACAGGACTCAGCCCAAAATCTAGTATCACTCTAGGCACGATTTACCCCCATGGTCCTCGTATTAAAGTTTTATAAGACTTGTAATTGCCGTGTTAGCAGAAATAAAGGTTAATAAATAAAAACAAATATCGCTTGAAAAATATAAGGTGATATCTTTATATTGGACTATTTTAATATATTTTTGATTAACTATGGGAGTCAAAATTTCTTTCTTCAGATTAAGTAAGTCAGGTCTCTAGTTTCTCAAGCAAACAACCCTTTCCTCAGTTCAGGATCTGTCCTAGCTAAAGGAACGGGTTTTAGCTTTGCAGAACTAGTCAAAATGTATAAAGTGAATCCAATAAAAAGCTGTCACCTTATTTTTGTATTTATTAAAATTATTTATGTTTATAAAACGAAAAACAGATTTTTCAGAACCCCCCACCCCCCACAGCAAAAACAGAGTCTGGATTCAAAACCAGCCGAGTGTCTTAGGTTTTATTATTACTTCCTAATGATGTTTGTTTAGCTTTTCTACCTCTTGAAAGTTCCTCACGATCCTCTTAAATTCCGATCCACAGATTGAGATACACCGATACGTATTTATTCCTTCATTCTATTTGTTAGCTCACATAGCTGATAAATCACTTTAAATGTGCTGCAATTTTAAAGCCGAACATTACATATCAAATAAGGCCCGCAACCCACTCCCTCCTCCAGATAGTTCTCATTAATATAAATCCCGAACTTGGAAGACCAGTTCCACCACAACTGATACCATCCTTTGTCTTCTTATCTTCCAATTCATTGGCATGTCAAGATTTAAGATTTTGAAGTTAATTTTTAAGGGCCATGGGTTCCGGCTGGACTAGGTCCTTCTACATCTCTCCCCAGATATTTTTCTTGGCTAATTAAGTTCTGCTTGAAATCGCTTTGTCCTGCAGCTTAAAATCTACGTTAAATATTTGTCCAAGATCCGTTTTTATTTGTGGCTCTATAGAGGATATACCTTCACCTTCACCATTCCTACACTAAAATGTTAGTTACTTACAATAGTTTGGCCAATCGGGCCATTGGCAACCAAATATGTTCGTATTCTTTAGATATGACGTCTCCTAAGAATACTGACCAAATGCCAGAGTATCAAGGCACCTCTGCTCTTTTGCAGGGCAGTAGAGATATCTATATCCAACTGCTGGTTTTCAGGTATTTAACTACTTATTTATGGGGGGGGGTTTCTCATTTATAGACCACAGTCCCAGCTGCAAGCTGCCTTATATATGATGTGTAAAAAATAAAATAATTAAAAACAAACAAACAACAATATTAAAACAAACATTTAAAAATCCTGTAATCAACTAGACCTCCAAATTCTGACCTAGACTCTTTGATACCAAGGGGCGCGTTTACTAAGGCCCACTAAGCGGTTAAGGTGCCTTTTAGTGGGTGGTAACCATCAGTATGGGGGCCCTGCTGACAGTTAACCTGTGGGCATGAATGATAACCCCCGACTGCTAAAAACACCTGTCCACTACCTGAAGGTGCAAGGAATGGGCGGAATGTGGGGGTACGTGTCACACGCTGTCAATGTGGCGATTAGCAGCTGTGTCGTTAGGTGTACCTGCGTTAAATTGTAAATGCTCTTGTGCAAAATCCTAAAAGGGTCTCCATAGAGCAGTGGTTCTCAATCCAGTCCTCTGGGACCCCCAGGCCAGTCAGGTTTTCAGGATATCCACAATGAATATGCATGGGATAGATCTGCATGCACTGCTTCCATTGTATGCAGATCTATCTCATGCATATTCATTGTGGATAACCTGAAAGCCTGACTGGACTAGGGGTCCTAGAGGACTGGGTTGAGAACCATTGCCATAGAGGTTTCATGATGTTCAGCCATCGTGCTCTCCACTCCCACACTCAGCCCCTAACCGGCCCATTCCCCACCCCGTCACGTGATATGTAGTTAGCTGGATGAATATACTCGGGTTCGCCGTCCTGCCTGCACAGTAACAGTTACCGCGCGCTAAAACACCTTAACCGCTTAGGGCAGGGGTGGGCAATTCCGGCCCTCGTGCACCACAAATCCAGCCTGGTTTTCATGATGTCCCTAATGAATATTCATGAGATCTATTTGCATCCACTGCCTTCCCTTGTATGGAAATAGGACCATGAATATTCATTAGGGACATCATGAAAACCAGGCTGGATTTGTGGTGCACGAGGGCCGGAATTGCCCACCCCTGGCTTAGGGGGTTTTAGTAAACGACCCCTAAGACTCTCTCAAAATATCCTTTCTCCAATGAGAAAGGTCTGAGAGCTATCCGTAGTCTGTGAGAGACAGGTGATGGAGAGGGTGGATGAACCAGTGACCTGAAACGTAACCGCTTCGGCTGCCTCGGCTGACAAGTGCACATAGGTGGTACTGACAGCGTTTCTCGCCTTTGAAAGTTATATACTACAGGTCAGCGATCAAAATCTGACTTTTGTCGGGGGAGGTGCAGCATGTAAGTCTGTTTGTACGAGGCAATTTTTTGTGTTATTTCAGTTCCATGAACGGATTAAAATTGCTTTTTGCAATCGGCGCTGGTAAATAAAACACCCCCCCCCCCCTAAAGTTTTTGTCTTCTCTGCCCCTCTGACAGACATATAATCGCAGATAACCCGCTTGGGTGGTCATTGCAACGAGATTCCTTCTAGTAAGATCCCCTTTTCAAGGGACGTCACATTTCTAAACAGAGAACCAAAGAAACGCTTATGATCCGGAGAAAAGAATCAGGTGAAAATATCTCCTTGGGGGGGGGGGGGGGGGAGGGGGGTGTAGCAGGCGCCCAAAGCTGACCCGTTCCTTTTATCGAAAGCAAAAGCAAAATAGAAATAAATTGTCCTTCTGTATGGGCAGTTGAGAAGCTTCCCTGTTTCAAGATACCAACAGGAGAAAAATCCCCAACTTGGAGGTTTCCAGCCGTCATATATTCCTGTCTGAAGAACCGGCCCCCTCGCCTAGATCAGCAAATGCTCCTCATCTAAAGGAGACCAGCTCTACAAATTAAATACAACAGTGATCGGCGGTGCAGTAACTGGTCCTGCCCTTAGCTTACTGTTAAGAGACTTTTGTTGCGGCAGCACGGAGAGAAGTAAATCATTCGAGGAGCTTCGGCTTCTTCGCCTGTCCTCAGAGACAAGGGGGCATGTTTACAAAGCAGCGGTAGCGGCCTTTGTGCGATATCGGAGCCGCGATCCCGATATCGCACAGAGGCCGCTACTGCTGCTTTGTAAACATACCCCAAGGACTCCAAAGGCCAACGGCTAAGCCGAGGTTGCCCAGGAGAGAGAATTGTAGGGAGACCAATGGTGCGTGCATGCCAGCTTGGAAGAGGGTACGTATATTATTAGATGGCGAGACAGAGCAAGCCAGTGTTTACCAAAGCATTTCTCTATAAACTGACTTTATATTACATTTGTGACTTGCTAGTTGTTACGCTTACAAATACCATTTTCAGTAAGTAGAGCTGTTAGAATAAGGGGGGGGGGGGGCGTTATTATATTTAGTGTAACCAGAACTAAGAAATTGATGCGTCAAAGTTATTTCCCCCTTTAGTTAAGAGTAATCTGAAATATTTCATTGCCAAATAACTTCACGGGACTCGTGACAAAGAAATACATATATATAATATTTTTTTACGGTACAAATAATAGCTTAAGTATGTGTTTCCTTGTGCTTATATACATATTCAATTTATACACTGGATAACATGTTGCAGGGAATATTCCCGGCATTTAACTAGAAATTAACCCACTTTTCTCCCTTTTATAAGTAATTCTGAGGGGGGGGGGGGCGGGAAGTTTATACAGCGGACTTTCACTTAGGCTTAGTCACTTCCTGTAATGGTCCATCCAGTCTGCCCAGCAAGATGTTCAGGGCTCTAACTGGCACCCTGTGCAGGTTACACCTATTCCTTCAGTTTAGAATCGTGGAAGTTTTACGGGCAGGAAGATTGCACAAAATCTGCTGTTGGTGCAACTTAATTTCTGCTTTCTTTTGCCTTAGCTATTCTCATTATGCGCAATGATAGGAGGCTAAAGCCAGAAAAAATCCAGTAAACAGTAAAGGAGGAAAGGATAACTGGTTTTGAAAAAAAAAAAGAAAAAGAAAAATGTGAATTAAACATGATCAAATTTCTGGGGACCGAAACTGATATTACTCTCCGTGTTTTATTTAAAACATTTAGAAATTGTATTTTCTGTTTGTAGCACAAAACATTATCGCGAATTGCTCGTTTTCTTTGGTGAAAATGCAATAACCCTATTATTTAAAAAAAATGCAAAACCGTAAATTTTCTAAAATAATTCTTAAAATATCCCATTTACTATCATATTTTGCAGACTAAATCAATAACAAAAATCAATTGGATTCCAGCTTCTTTTAAATTAATCTGCCACAGACCAATATTTGGGAATTAATTCTTCAAACGAATGGTGTCAATCACAAAACCCGAAAGTAACTCCAGGGCAAGAAAGGAAGGTAAGAGGAAAAGTATTTTAGGGAAACGAACAGTGACCTGCAATCCTTAATATACTTCAAGTTCACACTGAACAAAATGTAAGCCATATGACCGTTTACTAACTTAACAGCATTCTGTTGGGAAGAAACTAAAATATCCCAGTGGCCTGTTTAAATAAATGGGTCTCTTTGCGCTTCTGCACACACCTTTGGAAGGGGACGGAAAAGGGAGATCTGTGGTCTAGACCAGAGACTTTTACTCCGCCCCCCCTTCCCCAAAATCAAGTCTCAGCCGTTTCCCGCAATATCTATAGATCCTGAAAGTATGTGCAACCTTGCAAAAATCTTTCCTTTTGATGTTATGGCAAAAAGATACAGAACTAAGCACTCTAACAGATGAAAAGTAGGGAAGGAGAACACAATACAACAAAATGCATATTGCTAGCGCACTTATTTTATTATTAAATATTTTTTATTGCATCTTTTATGCAATACGTCACCCCAATACTATAACATGTACAGATCTGGAACGATAAAAACAAAAGGAATCGTTTTCAGGATTTACCTAATTAAGAATAAAAATTTATCCTATTAATGTTGAAATGTTTGGAGATTTTTTTTCTTTTGCTCACAAAACCATATGGGCCATAATATATTCTCCAATACAATGTAGCAAGGTGGCGAAGATAAAAATAGACTTACAGGAAGAAAAACAATTAATTAATAACTTTCTAAAAACTTTCACAAAATTTCATACTCTGGTTATCAGTCCCAATCTACGTCCAGATTAAGATGTTTCTCCCACTGTGAACCTATCGGGAAGATGTTTAATACATACAGATCCTAATTTAGAAGAAATCCTAACAGCATTTTAAAATTTGTTTCTAAGTCACTTGTCACAGGCTATACTTAGAAAAGAAATTCTTGTGCACGCATTAATCATTCCAACCAGAAACCAATAAAGATCTTTTCCCATCACATATTTGACAAAAATCAGTACTTCAAGGGACGGAAAGGGGCAGGTTTTAGTGCGATACCACGTCATAGAAGCCCCGTATATCTAAAAAGAATTACACTATAATTAGAGGCATTTGTCATTTCTGAAAAAGCTATTTCACAGTCACTCTCTCAGTACTCCCAGAATACTCATTTCTCCACTATTCTTCAGACATGAAAAAAAAACCGTATATCTTCTGATAGGGAATATCATATTGCATCTTTTCTGACCTGGTTCTTATTTTATTAACATTTTCTTTGCTTTAATAGAGTTAATATGCCAGATTTTAGATGACATGAAAGTTTCCTTCTGTACTAGGAGAAAAATATACCTTCAGGCTAAACGTGCAAAGCATCCCCAGAATCCTCTCCAAGGTACAAAAACGGATAATAACCAATCACGTTCCCTGCGGCCTTGTCTTCACCCCTTCCCCACTTCCCAAAAATACAGTAACAAACTCGGCAGGTGCATGGTCTGACCCTCTTCTCCCAGAATACAACACAGGCCTGCACACTGATCCCTGCAAAAACTACTAAATGCAATCATATTACCCCATAGTAAACCCATGAAACCCAATCTGAGATGCCAGATAATCGCGGCATCGGCACCATAAAATCCAATACCGCTTCCATCACTGCCGGCTCAGAGATCCATCGCGCACATCTGCAAGACTGAAAGATACCCATAGGGGAACCATTTCCCGATCTATCCAGGATTAATATGTGCTGTGCGGTAAAATCTAAAATAAACTAGGACGCACCAGTAAGAACAAATGCAAGGCATTTATTCGTTTAATCGATTGTCTACAATTTAGCTCTGAAACAGTTTTCTTTTTCCTCAAGTTCCACGTGTAAAAAGAAAGGCGTGCAGAGAATGGGCAGCTTTCCCTGACTGTGCAGCAACGAGAACACCTGCTTGCATGCCAATATTGCGGAGCCCTTAAGAGGAGAATCTCCCATTGACGTGCATTATAGTAAAGAGTCTTTTAGAAGGGAAACAGTATGAAATGTTATTATCCCTTATTAAAAAAAAAAAAAATACGGCCCAAGAGAGCGGGCAACTTTGCACCCGCTCGCCCGAGCTCTAAAAACATTACAATTAGTAGAGGCGGTTGAGTTAGACTTTCATTGCTCTGGGAGGAACGATTAGCCCAACTTCTTGTAGGACTGACTAAAGTTGGCCATGTCACCTGAGCTAGATTTAGACGCTCCCTGCCCAAGGAGACCTCCTGGGTACTAAGCCTGATCGCCTACGTGGCGAGTCAACATATCCGCGCATCACATTCTCTGCGTTCACAGTCTACCGCTTTACATCGTCTTTTTTATGCTTTTTCTATCTGCCTCGGTTCCAACCATAATGCATCCATATCTTCTCTGCAGCGAGTTGCTGAGACAAGACATTTAGCGTTCAGTTTTGGAAGAATGCAGTTTCATATTCTCACCCTTTTAAGCTTCCCCTCCCCAGGCCTCCACGTTAATCTGTGCAGCAAAACCATCCCTGCGCCACTCAAACACCTCATAATCCAGCATTTAATTAGTAAATCAATAAGAAATTGGCTTACGTTGCATTGGCAGACCAAGAATTTCTGGGAGCCCTTTGAGGGAACCTTCTGTAGTCAGTGCTGAGCTTTGCATCATTTCATTAAAATAGATGAAAAATACAAAAAATATAAATAAGAATCTAAAGTCCGGCCGGGGATATTCAGAAGCTTGAAGTTCTGCTGCTTTAGGTCAGCAGTCGTTTGCAATTCCTTGGCCTGCTTTTTATGCTGCTATCCCGGTTTAGTGTATCCTGGGTTAAGTGGCCCTGCAGCAGCTTCTTCGGCCGGCGGTGTGCTGACCGCTGAATCAGTTTGATTCATTCACACTGCAGGAGCGGGCTTGACGTCACATACCGCAGGGAGGCCCCGCCTGTCAGCCAATCCCATCGCGCAGCAGGGGAGAGAGGGGGAGGGGTCGTCAGTAGGGTTCAGGAAGAGAAGCAGGGCAGGTAAAGCGGGAAGAGGCGGAGGCACTCTCGGCTCCGCCCCCTGCTCCCAGGGACAGCATAAATACAGCTGCTGCAAGTACTTGTTCCCCTTTTGCTTCCTCAGTACTCCTTGAATTAGGCCCCAGGATGAATCGCACTGAACATGCCACAGTCCCCACAGAGGGAGGCTCGCCTTAATTTTTACCCAGTAATTTGCTTTTTGAGAAACGATGTATCCTTTCTTTGATTTTTTTTCCCTTGTGTTTTATATAGTGGTCTGGGCATTAGATCCCCCATCACGCACACGCATAGTTTTTCTGGCTCTCTCAGCTATGTCCAGCATTAACTAACAGACGAGAAATCGGAACTTCGCTTTACCAAAGGAAAATGGTATTAAGCCTGCTTAACATTGTTTGTTTTAAATTTATTTTATCGCGTTCTTGAGACAATTGCTTTCTTTTTTTGGTTTTTCAAAAACAGCTGTATTTTCATTTCGGATCTAGAAAGATAGGAACATTTTAAAACAATTTTCTTTCTTCTTACTCTATATAAACTTGATTATTTTAGCCCAGCCCTTAACCTTCATTAATACAATGTAACGCATATAAAGGAATACAACTGAAGTTTTCGATTAACTCCTCCATCCTCCCCTCTGGTTCTGGTGTAAGGGGCCACTTCTCTATTGTCCCAGCTTTTACAAGTTTAGGCTACTTGGCATTTTGATAGCTCTCACTGAAGGGACAGATCAGTAAAATCGAGTCCAGTAGCCAAGTTCCGCTGGTGATTCCAGGAATCTGGGGTCCTGTGTATACAGTGGTTTGTTTTCTTTTTTGTCATAAACTGCATTGGGATTTCTTGTTTTTGTAACGAAAGCAATTTGGTGTCTTGCAAACGGGTTGTCAGTATTTGTAATGTAAACAATCTTCTGTTATAGCCTGAGGGAACTGGTTGGCCTGAATATAGCAACCCCAAGATATTGCTGCGTTTAACTAATTTGACTTTTGAGAGCATTTATATCTGTTTTCTAAATGTAATTTAACCTCTCCCCCCCCCCCCCCCGAACTTTTACAAGTCCCAAAACGTTTAGCCTCTGGCAGCAGCTCTCCCCAGGAAGAAAACTTTTAATTATCAGTTAATGCTCTAGCTAGCCGGATTGTTTAATTACCTAGGTGTCGTCATGATAGATAAATTAAATTAAGATTTTTTTTCTTTCAGCCCTTTATAACTAGAATTGTCGTCATTCACTCAGAACCTACAGTATATTCTAAAATAATTCTACAGTTCTGGAACATAAATTGTCCTGCTTTCCAATGAATTATAAAAAAAACCACCTACTCAACTAATAGAACATCAGAACAGGAAGTTCCAGGGTAAGTTAAGCCTAGCAATGACTGAGAGGGTTTTCAGAACATTTCTCTAGAAATCATAGTAGATTTAGGGAAAAATCATGGCCTCTTCATGGAGGGAGGATGCTAACACACTAGTCATGGACGTGCTTTTGGGGACAACTAAAATACCATCAGTTTGCATTCGTTGACTCGCCAGAAATCCCGCATTGATAAAGGAAGACCAAAGGTTTCCAACCGGTCCACGACTTGCTGATCGGGAAGGGGTAAGCCCACAGCACCAGCGCCTATGTCATCCAGATATAAGGCTTTACACTAAGCATCTTTCCATAGGCACAAAAGATGTTTTGGGGCTAGCGCTGAGGAAAATCTGAAGAAATCTTGGTATGGAAACTCAGATCTTTTCAGTTCTGTTGATCTTAGACCTCAACTTGTCTGTCTTTAATTGGGCAATCACCTTTTTTTCTCCCTCCACAGTTTGGAATCATTCACATATAGTTCAGGCAACATGCCTGTGTTACCAAGTCATCCACCCCAGACGGAGGGGGGGGGGCGTGTTTTCTGAACTATCAGATTGTACTCTCTGGATGAAACAAATTGTTAGATCTTTCCAGGAATAAACAAGCTGTTACACAAAGTAAAGCAATGATGGAAAAATCACAATCTGAACAGGTGACACTATCGGGAATGTAAAAGAGAAGAAAACTGTTCCCAAATATGTCAGCGTTAGTACAGTTGAAAAGAAGCAGTTGAGAAAGGTAAATTGATTTGCATAGGTCTCTGCATTTTATTTAGAATTTTCGTTGCACTTCCTCGAGTTCTCTAATTTCTTTGTTTTCCTTCTGTAAAATTGCACAGTGCCTGCTGTGTGCATTGTCAATATAATATCTTCACGGAAAGTGATTACAAATTATCTTCCATGACTTGCGCCCCAAAACGGTATCTCATCAAAGCATGGCAGTTTTCACATTATCTGCTCAGTATAATTTAAAGTTACACCACAGAATAGGTTTCTTAAATGGAAATGACGTATATTTAAAGTTTTAAGGTACGCGCGTACCTAGAATATTCCCCTTGCGTTAACTTCACTTTATTCCTGTTAAGTGTTCGAATGTAGATTTAAGAGGCTGAGCTGAGCCCTCAGGTTCATTCATAGTCAGAATGGCAATCTAAGCTGTCTATTACCTTTTCGCTCGTTTTTGGTCTGCCTGAGCTATGATGTCCGTCATAGATCAGTCACAGTGGGGGTGTGATTGACCTTAATACACCTGTTTGGCTCTCCTCAGACAAGCCAGGAAGTGTAACAGAAGGTGTGCAAGGTGCACTTCAGAAATACTTATGAACGAATGGTGAGTAGCTGCCGTTTCAGGATACATCATATCTAGAGGAAGTCTTAGATAACATGATGCTTTGCAAAGGCGTCTGCGGTTGGAAGAGCAAGGTGCACTCAGCTGACAAATGCAGGGAGCCATCTAGGTCGGCTTTATCTGGGCTATAGTGGTAACAGTCTAATAATCCTCTCAATGATGATCCAGGATCATAAGCGCTTATAATTAGATTTGCTGGACTGAAACAAATGTTAAATATTGCAAGCAAATTGCGCTTGATTGAAGCATGCCCTTTCTCGTTTAGCACGTTTCAATATTTTGGGAAAAGCCTAGTTATTTTGATGTAGCGTCTATCATCTTTCTGACATGGGAGCTGTCCAGGTGATGGTGCTGAACAGTACTGTAGCTACGCGCCATCGTTCATCGCAAGCAAAACCTCCACATCTCTAACTCTCTTCTTCCCAAAATGTGCTGTAATAAATCCCGACTTATTTATTTTACACTTGATAAAGTAAAGCGATATTGATAAAGCGAATTAAACAAAGTGATCTAGTCAAAAACGGGTCCGAAGCTGGTGTGGGCCGGAACGCGACTAATAGGAAGAGACACAGCTCAGCTAGGAACTCTCTCAAACCTAAGGGCTCGGACTAAGTCAAAAGGGAAACATAACAGCATCCTGGGGTGGGAATAGCAATCTTAAGAGACTCGGCAGCATCCTAGCAGGTCGGATTCTTTCTTTCATTTTAGTGCTGCAGAGTGTGACAAATAGTTCTGAATAGGTTTGGTGGTTGACCCGCAAGGTTTTGTGTTTTCTACCGTGTGCACACATCTTGCACCAAATGATATGGTTGCATTGCAAATGAAATTATTTTTTATAACGTGCATGCATTTTTTTGAGGCAAACCCTCCAAGGGTCACTTCACGGCGATTTCAATAAGGGAAACTATTCAGCCGTAGTGCATCTGTGCTAGTTGGCTCACATTTCCTAGCATCTGGCTCGGGGGAGAAAAGGGACGCTATTGCCACCCAAATTTATTGGATAAAACAAAATTCGAAGTGACAATTTTGGCAGAGTTGGGACTCGAACTCGCGGATTCCCTCTCAATAGCTGAGAAAAATATTTGGCTGGTTGCTGTTTAGAGGGTTTTTTAAAAGTCTTTAATAATTCAAACTCTTCTTCCAACCAGGATTATCAGTAGTTATTAAAATGTCACTTTACAGGTAAACGGAGTGCAAGTGAACCAGAGCTGGAGTTTGTATCGCTCAATGGTAATTCCAACACGTGAGTTCTAGGAGCTGACTAAACCTCTAACAGTTACGAATAAAGGTGTTTGCTTTCTCTACTGAATATGTGCCGGAATAGTCGGTAGAAACATTCAGTAACCCGTGGAATATCTCGGAGTCCTCTCTGTGCAAGCAGATGCCGTCGCTTCTCATTGATTGTCCATTACTTTTGCATTAAACTTTTTTTTCTGAGAAAAAATATTAACTTTTACTTTATGGACCGTGCTTAGGTAGATCTAGATCTGATTCAGACTGGGAAAATATTGTGGCAGGTCTGGACTGGAAGAAATAGCTAGGAGAACCCGGCTTGGAAAGTTAGCTTGGGCAGTGCAGCTCAGGCAGAAGCCTTGCTTGGATTACGTCTCAACCTCTTTTTCGACTAAGATCAATCACTCTGACTTATGATCTGAGGATGGCCCCTTTTCGGCCCTTTGGCTGAGGTTGAAAACCTGCACAATCTGAGGGGCTTAACAGCCTGCCGCATAACTCCATTTAGGATGCATAGAAAATCAATTGGGCAATGGCTAAAGCAGGAACATTGAATCCTCCCACTACAATTACTTTGATCATATTCTGTCTTACTCCATCCACATCGATGTGGTGAACAGGCAGGTACAAGAAACTAGCAAGAAAACAAAAAGCTACTGAAGGACAGGCAGGCAATGGTTCTGAGTGCTCCTAGGAAGAGAAGTCACGCCTCCTTTTTGCTTTTAATAAGGTGCAAGAATAGATTAGATGGCCAAAGGCATCTGTTTAGAAAAGATTTACGCCGCTTTTTCCTGCTTCCTGAAGGCTAGGGATAACGGAGAGGTCACAGTACTAGAGACGTGGGACTCGTTTGATGGAAGGAAATCAAAGCAAGGAGGGCAAGAACCTAGAGAAGCTGGAAGAGGCGGAAGGGCCAAAGTGGGAGGGCGCTAGCAGAATCCAGGACTAAAAATGAGCGTGGGCTCGCTTCCCATAGGCAAGGGGAAATCGCACCCAAATGCATTACTGTGTAACCGAATACTTGTAATCCTGCAAGCAGCATGCCCTGGAAATGTTAGATTTAGTCCTGCATTTGGGAACGTTTAATGCATATGGCATCACGTGTCTGGAGAGCTCAGGAAAAATATAAGGAATTGATGAAGGATAGGGGAGAATCATCCAGGGTCTGAAAGGAAAGAACACAAGCACAGAACAATATTTGGTTACAAAATTAAAATTATAAGAAGATAAAACAAGCTATATTGGGTCAGACCAAAGGGCCATCAAGTCCAGTGTCCTGTTTCCAACAGTGGTTAATCCAGTTCACAAGTACCTGTCACATTCCCAAAAGGTGGACAGATTCCATGCTACCAAACCTAGGGGTAAACAGTGGATTTCCCCAGCTCAATTTAATAATGGCTTATGGACTTTTCCTCTAGGAACTTATCCAAACTATTTTAAACCCAGCTACACTAAGAATTTTTACTACATCTAGCAAAGCGTTCAAGTTTAATTACATGTTAGTGAAAAAATGGTTTCTCAGACTAGTCTTAAATGTGCTACACTCAAGCTTCATTGCATATCCCCTAGTCTCAAGTTTTCAAAGGCATAAACAACTGATCTATATATCTCCAGGAACAAGCAGGAATGTAGTTCTCACATATGGGTATCATCGGTACCGACGGGCCTGCGTGGGAACGCTCCCCAGCATCCAATAGGAACGCTTTTGGGAGCATCCCTCAGCACATGCGCACTGCCTTCCTGCCTTTCCAACTGTCCCCTCTTCAGTTCTTCATTTTCCGTGGAGCCAACAGGACCTATTCCTGTCACCGCAGAAAATTCCATCTCTAAATTTCTTTCTTGTGGTCGCGTTGCCTACCGCACGATGCCTACCGGTACTGCTGATTCTTTTTCTTTTCATTAAAAAAAGAAACCCTTAAACCTAGACTGTTTCTTTTCAGAAACTTTCCTCTTTGGTGCTAGGCGCCATTTTGGGCATTAGGCCCCATTTTTCCTAAATCATGGAAAAGCCAACTAGTGGTTTTAAAAAATGTACTAAGTGTGGCGGTACCATTTCCATCACTGACACCCATGATTGGTGTCTAAAATGTTTAGGACCTGATCATTCTCCAACTGAATGGGGTCTTCCTCTTTTAGTCATCTCCTGCATGGGGATGACTAAAAGAGGAAGACAGAACCAGGCCGCAAAGCTCAGTACCCTCTTTTCTTCAGATGCTAGATCCATTGCATTGACATTGTCAAGGGCCTCTTCTTCCTCCCATGGATCTCAGGTAGCTAAACATAAAAGCTGGTGCTCAAAGGGTAGCTCTCCTGCTAAGCATCGAGAGGCCATTGGCATTGCCCTTGAGGGAACCACACCAACAAAACAGCCCCGGCGGAAGGCTTCGGCTTCCAAAGCATCGATGGGGCTTCAGGATGTTCTCGAGGCCTCAACCTCGCAAGAACTACCTGTGCCATGCTCGGGGGTTCTGGCCGTTCTTACCGGTAACAACACCCAGGCATTGGCAGTGTCGATAGACCAGAGGTTTCTTGCTATCAAACGCAGTATCGCAGCTCTTCTTTCAGCTGTGGTACCGGTGGTCCCAAGGGCACCGGTGCTGACATCGACACCGACGGTACCGGCTCCGGCGGGAACTCTTCCCATGCTATCTCTGGCTGGAGTGGACAAAGTGGTACTGGGTCACTTCAGTACCGACTTTGATCGGTACCGGGATCGTGCTTTGCAAGAGCATCAGAGTCAGGAATACTTCGATTCCTCTGATTCCAAAGACTCTGACAATTCTGCTGGCACTAGAGGGTTTCTCCTAGAAGATCCCTCTTCTTCCCAATGCAGAATGTCACCTCCAGAGGACATGTCATTTCAGGATTTCATCCGTGATATGGCCAAAGGTCTTTCAATCACAGTAGCTCCTGAAGAGGAACCCAGAGCAAAGGAATTGGAAATCCTCCAATATTCTAAAGCGCCTAAGGAGGCAGCTACTCTGCCTATCCATGAAATTCTGCATAGCTTGATGCTCAGAATGTGGGAGACACCTCTGACTACTTCTCACTCTAGGAGACTTGATACTATGTATCGAGTTCCACCATGTCCTGGATTTCAGAAAACTCAGCTGCCACACCATTCAATGGTAGTGGAATCATCCATGCATAGGATGAAAAGTGCAAAGAGGCATGCATCCAATCCTCCAGGTCGTGAATGCAGGACTCTGGATGCTTTTGGATGCAGAACTTTTCAAGCTTCCATTCTTTCAGCTAGGATCAGTTCATATGCCCTATATATGGGAATGTTCCTCAAAGAAGTCACAGGAGACTTGGAACTTATGAGCCCATTTCTCCCAGATAAGACAAGATTTTCTTGCTCTAGTTAAGCATGCTCAGGATGTCTCTAAGTTTGTCAATCATGCAGCCTTTGACTGCTTCAAATGCATCAGCAGAACTTCTGCTATTGCCATTGGCGCACGACATATTGCCTGGCTACAGGCATCAGACTTGGAGACTTGGGTGCAGGACAAGTTAGGCAACATTCCTTGCACGGGGGAGAATCTCTTCGGCAAGAACTGGCAGGAAAAGGCTAACGAGTTAGATGCAGACAATTCTACCTTAGATAGTCAGTTAACAGCCACTCCAGCCAAAAGGAAGCCTTATAAAAACCCCTCTTTTAGAAAAA
The DNA here is from genome assembly GCA_033557465.1 of Ichthyophis bannanicus. Classification (NCBI taxonomy): domain Eukaryota; kingdom Metazoa; phylum Chordata; class Amphibia; order Gymnophiona; family Ichthyophiidae; genus Ichthyophis; species Ichthyophis bannanicus. The sequence goes on along the minus strand of CM066040.1, from coordinate 149,161,814 downwards.
AGAGGAAGTTTTATCCTTCCTATACCCAGCAGATTCAGACTCCAGGTCAGGTTACCCAAAAGGGACAAACTAGACAGCAAAAGAAACCAAAAGGCCCGAGAGCCCAACCAGCTCTCCAGGTTCAGCCCCCTCAAGGGCTTTGACTCCTTCCTAGAGAGCTTTGCCTTCCTGCCTCTGAGGAGTCCCCAACCCCCCAGTATTCCGGGCTGGTTATGCCACTTTGTCAACAGATGGCATCAGATAACAGCAGAAGATTGGACTTTGTCCATTGTAGGAGAGGGGTACAAACTTAATTTTCACAGCATACCCCCTCCTACAATTCTAAAGCAATTCAATTCACAAACCTCTGCAGACAATCTGCTAGATCACGAGGTCTCCACACTTCTTGCCCAAGGGGCAATAGAGGAAGTACCCATTCTTCAACAGGGTGCAGGGTTCTACTCCCCTTATTTTCTTATTCCAAAGAAAACAGGACACAGACCCATTCTAGACCTCAGAGAATTGAACAAATATCTGTTTCAAGAGAAATTCAAAATGATTTCTCTAGGAACTCTTCTGCCATATCTTCAAAGCCAGGATTGGCTTTGCTCTCTAGACTTAAAGGATGCATACACTCACATTCTCATCCATCCAGATCACAGGAAATTTTTATGTTTCCTTTTCAGGGGAAGACATTTCCAGTACAGGGTTCTTCCTTTTGGTCTGGCTTCAGCTCCAAGGGTATTCACGAAATGCATGGCAGTAGTAGTTGCATTTCTACGAACCCTGGGGATTTTTGTCTTCCCTTACTTAGACAACTGGCTCATTCGAGCCTCCACAGTTGCAAAGGCCAGAACTGCACTGTCCCGCACAATGCGAATCCTCTAATACTTGGGATTGGTAATAAACTTCCCAAAATCTCAACTCGTTCCTTCCCAATGCCTAGAATTCATAGGAGCCTGTCTGGATACCAGACAGACAAGGGCTTTCCTTCCACAAGCCGTGTCTTTGCATAATGCAACTAGCTTCCCAGGCAGCAGGCAAAGCCTCCCTCACTGCTTAGGAGCAGCCACCTGGGCTTCAGTACACACCTTCACAGCCCACTACTGCCTAGATAAAGCCTCCTGTCGGGATGCCGCCTTTGGCCAAGCTGTTCAAAATCTTTCAAACCTAAATCAACTCATGCCCACCAACCCTGGTGGGATGCCAGAGATCCATGGGAGGAAGGATTCTCACCTTCGATTGTGGCACATTCCTGGGGCTACCTCCCTGGCATCTTCAGCTAGAGAGTCCCCATATGTGAGGACTACATTCCTGCTTGTTCCTGGAGATAGTGTAGTTACTCACCTGTAACAGGTGATCTCCAGGAACAGCAGGGATTTAGTCCTCACAACCCACCCACCTCCCCTAGAAGTTGTCTCTTTCCTCTCTCCCTCTATCCTTTCACTCAGCTACAAACTTAACTGAAGAGGGACAGTTGGAAAGGTGGGAAGGCAGTGCGCATGTGCTGAGGGATGCTCCCAAAAGCATTCCTATTGGACGCTGGGGATCATTCCCGCACAGGCTCCATCGGTACCGACGATACCCATATGTGAAGACTAAATTCCTGCTGTTCCCGGAGATCACCTGTTACAGGGGAGTAACTACGCTTTACCCATCACTCTACTCATTATTTTATAGACCTTAATCATATCTCCCTTTAGCTGTCTTTATTTCAAGCTGAAGAGCCCTAACCTTTTAAGCCTCCTTTGTAGGGGCATCCAATCCCCTTCATGTTCACTCCCCTCTACCTTTTCTTATTCCACTATATCCAGGGCCAGCGCAAGGTTATCTGCCACCCCAGGTAGAAGTCCTGGCCAAACCACCACCTGTGCCAAGCAGTGCCACACCATGCTGCCACCACTGCTGCCAATTCTGTCAGTGGGGAGTGGCTTGGCATTTTGTTGGTAGCAGCACATATGGTCTGCTGTGGGCACTAGGCTGTGCCACCCAAAGGTTCTCCATTCTAGGCAGCCACCTAGCCTGCCTAGTGGATGGGGCCAGTACCAGCTATATGGTTTAGTTTATTTCAGTTTGATATATTTTTATATAATTCTTTTTTAGATATGGCAGCCAGGACAGCACACTATTTCAGGCGCAGTTGCACCAAGGAGCAATACAGAGACATTGCAATATCCTTGGTTTTATTCTCCATTTTTCTTCGATTCCTAACATTCTATTTGCTTGCTTGGCCACCACTACACACTGGGCATAGGGTTCAATGTATTATCCACAATGCCCAGATCCTTTTCCTGGATGGGGATTCCTAATGTTATCTTTGTATTGTGTAACTGCAGTTTGGGTTCTTCCTTAAGTGCATAATTTTGCACCTGCCTACATTAAATGTCATGTTCCATTTGTATGCCCAGTTTCTCAAGGTCGTCTTGCAATCTTTCACAATCCTCTTGTGATTTAACAACTTTAAATTGTCATCTGCACATTCATCACCTCACTTGTTTCCATTTCCAGGTCATTAATAAATATCTTAAAGCAGCAGGCCCAGCACAGATTCTTGGGGTATTCTATTATTCACCTTTCTCCATTGAGATGTTAAGAGCTGTTGTCGGTGTTGAATCCTGCCAACCCTCTGGATAGTTGACCTAAAATTTGTTCGGTCTTCAGCCAAGCAGCTCATAGTTGATAGTGGTATCCATAGCTGCTGTTACTGTATCGATCCATCTCATTGCTTGTCTTCCTCTTTTATGGTGACATCTACCTTGCCAAGCATTGTCTTTTTTCCAGTGATCTCTCTTCGCATGATGTGTCCAAAGTATGAAAGTTAGTCTTGTCTGAGCTTCTAAGGAAAGCTTAGGTTTGTTCTTCAGGCAGTCAAATATATACACAGTATTATTGCCAGCACCATAACTGAAAGGCATCAATCTTCTTCCTGTCTATCTTTTTCACTATCCAACTTACACATCCATATGATGTTGAAAATACCATGCCCTGGCCAAGTTGAATCTTTTGTATGGAGAGACATCTCTGCTCTTGAGGATCTTGTCTAGGTCCTTTATAGCCATTCTACCAAGAGCAATATGTAGTCTGATTTCTTGACTGCTTCTCCTTTCTTTGATTGTTGATCCAAGTAAGTTCATACTGGCAACTATTCCAATTTCTTCATCAATGATGGACTATTGATTTTTGCTAGATGTCAGGATCTTTGCCTTAATGTTAAGGTGCAGACCCATTTTTAAGACTATATATTCCTTGATCTTGAGACAAATGTTTCAAATCGTCTTCACTTTCAGTCAATGTTGTATCCGCATAGGGAAGGTTGTTGTGTTTTTCCACCAGTCTTCACACCTCAGCTGTCTTCATACAGTCCTGCTTTTCTGATTGCTTCTGCATTGAGATAGTTGACAGTTTAGAACTACAGTCTGTTTTCTTTAACTGGTTCCCAATCTGCAATAGTACACTACCTCCTATCCCACGATTCTTTAATTTCCTCAAGTCTCTCATGAGGGACCTTTATAAAAGGCTTTCTGAAACACAGATACACTATATCAACCAGCTCGCCTTTGTCTACCTGTTTGTTCACACCTTCAAAAGAGTAAAGCAGATTACTGAGACAAGACTTTCCTTGGCTAAATTCATGTTGGCTTTGTCCCAGGACGACTGCCTTGTTGGTGCTTGTAGGCAACAAGGGGGAGGGGGGGTTCTCCACTGTTGCCCTACATTGGCTCTGGCTCCCCCTCCCTGATCAGCTCTAGCTCCACCTCTACCTCTGTCAGGCTATTCCTGTCCCCCCTCCCCCCCCTCCCCCGATTGGCTCTGCTCAAATGTCCTTCATTCCATCCTTCAATCAGCAATCAGGTCCTCAGTTGGCAAATAGCAAGTTTGCTAATGAAATTCATCCCAGGACACCCTGTGTTGAATTTAATTAATGAACCTCTGCTGCTGCTTGGGGATACAATTGCTGATTATTGGCCGCATCAGGCTCAGACTAAGTCACGGCAGTAGAGGCAGTACTCTGGTGCCTATCAAAATTTGACACCAGAGGCAGTTGTCTCCATTACCTATGCCTAAATCTGTGTCTGTTGTCCCATTAAACTAGGACTATATGTTCAGTACTTTTGTTCTTTATAATGCCTTTTTCCATTTTGTCTGACACTGACATCAGACTTCCCGCTCTGTAGTTTCCTGGATCACCCCGGAACACCTTTTAAAAATTGGCATATGCTGCCTATTCTCCAATCTTCAGAACCTTTAGAAGATTTTAATGATGGTTTACAAACTACTAATAGGTCTGTAATCTCATTTTTGAGTTCTTTCAGCACTATGGGATGCATACCATCCAGGCCAGGTGATTTTGCTACTCTTTATCAAATTATTGTATTATATCTAGTGGTGTTCTAAGGACTATCTGCACCCATAAGAGGTGCCCTGCCAGGCACACACCGTGGAGCCAGCACAGCAAACGGACCTTAACATGGTGGGTGGCTTGTCACACTGCCTCTGCTCCAGGCCTGGGAGGGAGCAGCTACTGAGCCTGGAGCAGGGGCAGTGTGGTCAGTCACCCACCACATTAAGGTAGCTTTGCTGTGCTGGTTCTTGCTGCACCTACTGTCCTACCCTTGGTACACCACTAATTACATATTCTAGGTTTCAATTTTTCAGTTCTTCAGCTATATCATCTTTGGATATCATTTCTGGCATGGGTAACTTCCCTCCATGTTTCTTAAAGACTGAAGCAAACAAGTCAATCAGTCTCACATCTATGGCCTTGTCTTCCCGTGGAGCCCAATTCTGAAAGGGACACATTTGGGCTGTCAGGACCAGATCCTGTATGGCAGGAACAAAATGTTCCACTGCACACAGAATCAGGCCTGAGGATGACCTGGTGTACCCCTGCCTGTGGGGACATCCCCCCTCCTTTGCAGGCTTCCCCAACTCCCATGGCTTAGACCTCCCTTTTCCTTGCTGCCTGAATTGGGTGGTGGGGACCACCTGGCCCTGGGGGGAGGGGGTGTATCCCTGGCCCCGATCGCCAGGTTAGTGCTGCTTATTCTATCTTCAAGGTGGAATAAGCAGCATGTCCCCTCTGACCTGACAGGACATATAGGGTCATGACATGAATCGGCCCTCTACATCCTGCCAGCTTGGCCTGTCCCTGCCGGCTCCCCCCATACTGTGGTTCTAGCCAGGTGGGGAGAGCATGAGGGGTCTGGACAGCTTGCAGGCTGCATGTCCCACTAGGAAATGCAGCCCGCACCCTGTGACTCAGAATTGGGCCCTTAGTGCCTATTTTACTCCATTATCATCTAATGGCCTAACTCACAGGATTTTGCTGCAAATGTACTTGAAAGTTTGTTGCTTCCATGGCAAGGACAGTAGTAGGCAGGCATATATGATAAGCAATCACTGTCTGGAATGGCTCCTGGAAACTTTACAGTGGTGCTTATAAAAGGATTTTCTGTGCCTATACCCATATTCATACTAATTTATTGATTGAATGTATTTCTCACCTATCTTTTCAACTCTTATTTCCTAGTCCCATATGCAAAAGATCAGCTTATCTTCCATCCCTATTCTTCCATCCCCCTGTATGAAAGGATCCTCTGTCTCCCTCCCCATTCTCCTAGATCAGTGTAAAATGTTTGGGGGGTTAAACATGAGAAGAGTGTTCAGAAACCACCACATTAATGTGATGTAGGAGTGAATTGCAATACCGCCCACAATCCTCTGCTGCATATACTTTGAATTATTCTTCTCGCATGCTACATATTCACTTACATGAAATTTTTAAATAATATTTTTTCTATACCGGGACAAAAAGGTCTCTGACAATTCCCATGTTAGCATAAGTTGTGAAAATCTCAGCCTTCATAGTGTGGTCTTAGCTTGTTTCAACTCTTCATACGTATCCACAATATGGTGTATGCTCCTTTATAAGACACAATCATTTGACAATTAGATGCCACTTTCCATAGCACCTGACTAGTTCCTCTTTGATGGTTTTAAATCAAAAGAACCAATCAAAACAATTCTAATAAGTGATTCCATTCAAGCCATTGGATCCTACTGTATTTAAGCAGAATATCTCTTTGCTCCAGCCAGGGCTGGCCAAACCATTAGGCAAACCAGGCAATCACCTAGGGCAGCAGCTTTTGGGGGTGGCAAAGAGGACATTCAAAGCTAATTAATACCCTAACAGCCAAGGGAGGAGGGGAGGCACAAGGCTTAAGATTTGCCTAGGGTGCCAACACTTTGAACCAAATCTGGGGCTGACCCCTGGCTCCAGTACAGAGAGTTGTAATTGTGATTTCTCCTCTTACTTTTTATTATTTTATTAAAATATGATCTATTTTAAATATGACAACCATTTGCTTTGAATTCTAAAACCAATTTAGTGTTGATAAAGTGGTATTTAAGGAGCTGCGATACCCTGTGATTCTTTATCTCAAACGTGTTGGAAGTTTTACTCACATGTTGCTTTAAATACAGACATGAAATCACATGGATAACATACTCTGGGCCTCTTATAAAGAGCACATGTCATGTTTTGTATGTGTGTGAAGAACTGAAGTAGGCTGAGATTTATACAACATGCCTAATATAAGAATTTTAGTAATAAAAGGTGAAGTATGAAGTAAAGGAAAATAATTTTGATGATCTTGGGCTGGAGAGCTCCCAGGTTGAGCTTTGCAAAACAGTGATCATCATTGATGTTAAAACATTCATTCAATTGAATTGATACTCTTAGGGTTTATCTTGAATATTAAGTCTGGCTTATCAGGGTGTGCTAAGCAGTTAGCATGTAAATTAGCTGCAAAGATTTGAATGGCAGTACACATTAATTTACATGCCAACTTTATGCCGTGTTATGGAGCAGGAATTGGGCTGGTCATAGGCAGTGAATATGTGGCATGCACTGTCGCTCTTCAAGAGGAAGTATTAAGTGCACCTGAGCTGATTGGAAATGCACTTTACATGTGCGAAAGAACATTTGTGTGGTAATTGCAGGAACGTGCTGGGCAAGCCCCCAGGAGTTAGCAGACAGCCTTTGCATTTACAGCACATCAACCTTTACAGCTAAAGCGCAGTAAATACAAAACGCTACTGCTCTTTAGTAATGGGGCCCTAAAGTTTGTGAAACTTTTTAAAAATGTTTTTCACATAGTATATAATTAAAGCACATAGCACTTTAAAAATCAAATGGACAGGCCAATCTTAAAGTGGATTTAAATGTTTAGTAGTGGCCATTAATGATAGAAGCCGCCTATCATCTGCACTCAGTGAATAATGCTGCTGGACATTCTTACTGACCATTCCGGCACGGTCTGGATGGTGAGGATGAAGTGTGGGTATTTTGCCTAATGCTAGAGCTAGCTGGCAGCATTCACCTGCTGTCCATGTACCTATGCAATTAGGTTTAGGATAAAACCCTATAGCTGGTGGTAGTCTGGTCTGTGCATAAACTCAGCACGGCTGGCCATACATAGAGTAGTGCTGACTGTAGGCATGAGCAATTATTTTAAATTTTAATCATTTTCAAGAATAGTCATCCAAGATATAACTTGAATAAGCAAATCTGAGCTAACCAGGATGAAATAGGTCATTTTTAACAGCCCATCACACCAGCTAATACAGCTAGCTGATATGCCATATCCTGTCCTATATGGTTTGTACAAGAGCTGCAGCTGGGAGAAACATAGAAACATGATGGCAGATAAAGACAATATGGCCTATCCAATCGGCCCTGCCCTATGATGAGTCTGTTCCCTGTATGATGATCAGATTAAGACATTATCTGACAGGATCCTTAAATATTTGGGTCCTAGGCACATGCCTAATTTGCCTATACCTTAATCCTACCTTGAGTGTTTGAGAGTATTTGCTCTACTCTCCACCATGATTCTCAGCCCTGTGCCTGAGAGGATGCTTTTTATCACTTCACTCCAGTGCATGAAAGGATCCTTGGCCCTCCTGGCCAGTCCTAGCATTGTCTCGCTTCCAGTTCTACCAGAAAGACTCTATGTGGGGTACTAGGCTCCCTGAAAGAGTTAATAATATGGAGAATGAGAACAGCCTGAAGCCTGGACAGAGATATAGGAGAGAAGCCAAGGCTATATTTTGCAGATTAAATTGTTTTATGTGACAATTCTTATGGAGACAACTTTTGCTTGTCCTGATTAAGTTGTGAACAATGTCTGTGTCTGAAACATGTAGTGTTTAGCTTGATCTATAAACCAGAAGTATGATGTAGAGTAATAAGACAAAATTGTAGAATGTAACAGTTTTTTCTCCTAATAAATGAAGTGCTACAGCCTAGCTAGAAGGGGATCATGGGAGGCTGTTCAAGTTTGCAGGCCTGTGAATTGCTCTTAAGTACTACTGTTATTGATATAATTCTGTATATGTGTGTTTTCATTCCTTACTTGAATTTAGAGAATTAGTCACAGAGCCAAGGTTGGATTTTGCTACTTGGTGATCCCAGTCAGGATTAGCGCATGTTAATGGTTTTGATTTTGCAATTCAAACTTTTCTCCTAATTATGCTGTTTCCAGGTGAAATGGCTCATTCTCACTGCTCTCCATCCTGTGATTTATCCTGCTGTCTGCATAACAGCTTCTCCTCCCCCTTTCCTATGGGAATTCAATTTTCATTCATATTTCTGCTTTGCTAGATTGATATAGACCCTCTGCCCTGGTCCATATCACTCATCGCAGCAAAGAGACCGGGCCAATCTCAAGAGAGAAGAAAGGGAGGTAACAGCAGCCGTAGGGGACAAACTTTAGCCACTGACATTTCTGCAAACTGATTGAGTTATGAAAATACTTGGCAGGGTCTTTGCCAGATTATTTTACTCAAGTTGTCCAGGGATGAAGACGCATTAAGAAGAATCAGGAAAAAAAAAAACCCAGAATACCAAATGGTTCCATGTAAAACAGTAGTTAAACAGGCAAGAAATGACCCCTTCCCCCTATCTTTATAAATTCTACCTCCCCTCCCTACACACATACCTCGTCAAAAATCTGTCATTAAATGTCAACTTGTGCAGCTCTGAATGCTTTCAAGATAATAACACAGACTAGTTTAGTGAATGTCCCCCTCCACATTAGTGTACCATCAATGCTGCTTAAATTCTGATTTACAGTGCTTCCTGTTGTGTTAACTCTGGGCCCCCCTCATAACTTTCTTGAGGTGGATTAATCCATCCCTGCTATTCTGATCCTAAGTATCTCTTGCTGACCTTTGCATACATTGCCCGGTTCTGGATGCTACACATAGGTGGTTTTAAGAACTACTAGCTTAACAGAGACTTTAGCTTTTGGATCAAATCAAAGCCCGACAAATGCCTTTGAGATGCAGCTGTTGTGCCCAAGAAGCTTGTCCTAAGATTGGATTCCAGCTGAGATGGGGAGGAGATCTTGATGTAGCCCTCCCAGTCTCAGAACTGGGTAGTGTTGAAAAAGCAAATATAACATGAATTGGGATAAAATTACAAGAAACATAATACACCTCCAAAACAACCTCTGTATGCACATTTAGCAAATAGTGGGAAGAAAAACTTCAGAACCTACCAGAGGCAGATGAGAGCAGACAGGGAGCTCCAGGACCACCTTGGGATGAGTGGGGGTTCTAATCGGAAAGAAAGATGCTAAAAAATCACCAGGCACTTATTAGCAAAAAAAAAAAAAAAAAAAAAAAAAAAAAAAAAGTCAATTCCTTTCATTGAAGCAAAAGTCAAATCTAGCAGAAAAGGAAAGGATTGTGGCAGGAGAGGGACACAGAACATCAACAGCAGGTCGATGGGATGTCTCTGAAAGGACAGAGTATGGAGCTTTGTCTGCGTTTTGGGACGGAGGGAGGGAGGAGGGGAGAACTATCAGGACAAAACACAGCGAGAAAATTAAATTGCACTTTCTAACAAATTGTATTAGAGAATAGTGCCTGTCCCTCAGCACACAGTGTCCATTTAGGTAATTACTTCCAGCCAGGACTGTCCAGGGTTGGGTCCTAGGCAGCCTCTCTCTCTCTCTCTGTGCTCCACTCAAGGATGTTAATACTGACCCAGGCCTTCTGTCTCACTGTTGATCAACAGTAGCGTCTGTCCTCATGACAGACCTGGCATTGTCCATCCAGTGGCTCTCTTCAGACTGGAATTTCCCAGAAGAAGGAAAAGAGTGAAAAGGGCACGGAAGATTACAGGAAGAACAAAACAGAAAGACCTGGAGTAGGAAAGGGGCAGACAAGATTCAACAGAATGGCTGACTGAACATCCCTCTTTGGGTACATTTTGGAGGTAGCAGTAATCTTTGGACTCTCCTCTCCTCCAGTAAGCATCAGCTCAAGGAGAGACTGCCTTAGACTACAGGATGGAAAGAGGTTTAAAGGTATATACACAGCATCACCTGCTGGTCTGTTTTCTGATGATCATTTCTTTAACCTTCATCCTTCAGTGGGCTTAAGTAAAAAAGACTCTCAAGGGACCAGCACCAGTTGCTCTGAGACTTGGAGTGCATGAGAGGACGGGGAAGGGTAGAGCGTGACCTGGGCTGAGACAAATGCCTCTGTCCATTAATAAAACGATTGGTAATATGCTCACACAGGGAGGGGAGGGAGAGAGAGAGCGCGCAGGGGAAAGGGTTAAGCAAGGGAGCGAAAGGGAAAGAGCAAAGACCAGAGAAGAATGCAGCAAGGCAGGAAAAAGAGAGGGGAATGATTATACTGAGAAAGAAAAGAGAAGCAAAGAGAGAAAGGGGATGAAGAGAGACTAGGGGAGAGGGAAAAAAATTAGAGAACAGGGAGACTGGGCCAGCTCTTGCATTACACAGAGGATTTCCTAGCTATGAGCACAGAGGGCTGGACCCCCAATGATTCTACTGGCCAGCAGCAACATGCCCCTTTCTGCCATTGTGAGGGACAGTTCTCCCTCACACGCTGACAGGAAGGGAGATATTTAGTCACAGTGCAGTAAATGGCTGTATCTGACAGCAGCAGCATACACTTTTTTAATGCAGTGGTAATTTGCATGCCATTAGTTTACTGCAGTGGGAGTACAATTTTTTTTTAGTGCATGTGTTAGAATGCTGCGCACTAAAGCTTGGTGCAGTTTTAAGTTGAGCGCTTACTGCATCTAGGCCAGTGTTTTGGTAATGAAGGGCTTTTGTGTACTAGTTCAACCCAGCCAGCTAGGTCAGAGATTTTCCTTCAGTCAATGTAGCATGCATTTCTTGATTTGTTTCTGTATACTTCCAGATATTATAGATGCCCTATTCATCAGTCATTGTGACGTTTGTATAACTGTCCAGATGGCAACAGTGAAAATTGCTGTTTATCCCGATAAGTTCCCACCTGTCTCTGGACCACTACGGTACAATCTGGATAATGCTGAGGAAGTCTCTGGTGATATTCAGTGGCAATATATCAGTCGGCTGGTCTTGCTCATTATTTTCTCTTTCTTGCTTTTGTTAATACATATTTTTCTATTTATTAAATGCTTTTATTTCATTTCTTTTTATCGGTTTAGATGCAAATAAAGATCAACAAACATGTTGTAGGTGGTACCCTTTCCATTGGACTAACAATAGATTTTTGGCATGCTTTTGAGAGTCACACTCATTGCTTTTGGCTCACATATGGTTTAGTCCACCCTCCTGCTATTGTGTTAGGTTTACTCTGGTTCCCACGATTGCCTAGTTCTTGCTGGGTATTTTTAAACTTCCAAATTAATGTAAGGTACAGGCTAATATACTCGGATTTCATGGGGGGGGGGGGTTAAAAAGAAATTAAGACCCACTAACCGGTTAATTCTGCCCTGAATATCCAGCTCTTTGAGTTTAACGGGGTGATGATTAATGCAGTTAGCAGGATATTCAGCAGCACTAATGTGGTTAGTGCTTTTACTGCAGCAGAGCATTCTGGGGTGGAGCAGGCGTGGTGGCCCTTTTCAGCTGCTGCCCCATTACCCTAACTGGCTAAACTTAAACAGCTGAATGGGGGTTTGTGATCCAGCCAGCGGAGGAACATCACTGCTGACTGGATTGCAGGATCGCAATCTGGGGGGTCAATGCTTAGGCCTGAATATGGCCCCAGCAATGAATATCTGGGGCAAAGTTAAAGCAGCAATAGCCAGCTACTTTAACTGTGCTGGCCACTGCCACTGAAAATCCCCCTCCCCCTCAAATCTACCAAAGGGACTTTAACCATCTATTCCTTTTCTTCTGCATGTTTAATGAGCGTGTTTATTAAGCTGTGCTAGCTGTTACTGTGTGCTTGAGCTTGTACTAATAGGCTGTGCTAGGTTATCATGTGTGCTAAACAGCACAGGATTAATTCTACACTGGAATGTACCAAGCTGGAAATGCACCCTGTGTGATTTGCAAACCTGGCACCACCCACAAGAGACTGACTCTTGTCGGGTTTCATGAAAGCCCAGTGATATCAATGCCCTTTCTGTACTTGGACCTTGTGCAGCCGTACTAACCGCATAGCTGTTGGTACAACCCTGATAGTATAGTTACTCACCTGTAACAGGTGTTCTCTGGGACAGCAGGAATCAGTCCTTACAGGTGGGTAATGTTGATGCTGATGGAGCCCTCGTGGAAGCATCGCCCCAGCTTTCAAAGAAAGCCTTTGGGAGATGCCACCATACATGTGTGGTGCCCTTTGTGCCCAAGGCTACCATCTTGCTCAGTCAGATGACATAGCTAAAAGATGGCAAAAAATTAAAGATGGTATAAAAGCAACTCCAAGGGGAGGAGGAAGGGTTGTGAGGACTGATTCCTGCTGTCCTCAAAGAACACCCATTACAGGACACGAGGGAAGGATGGCTCATGGGCTTCGGGCCTGAGCCCTACCCTTCAGAGGTCCCACAGCTGGCGCCAAGCACACTAGTTGGGGAAGCTCACAGCCCCCATGAAGCAGAAACTAGATTGAGACATTGGCCAAGGATAGACTCGAGGCTGAAGGGTCTTGAGGATCGGCTCAGCCTCCAGAGACATCTTCAATCAAGGGGCACAGTGGTCTGGGTGGAGGAACCGGTGGTACCAGACAACAGCACCCACTGCTGGCCCATAAAGGCATACAAACTGCCCTCCAGGGCCACCATTCAGGACTTGAGTCCAGAAAGCTCCACCGCCATCGTCAGGGGCACCGAAGGAATCAGGCCTGATGCCAGTTCCCCCAAGGGTGAGTCCTAGAAGAGGATTGTGTCTAGCAACCAAAGCCAGTCCGAAGTAGAGTCCCTTTGGGGGACTGTCACAGCCGCTCCCTCGGACGAGTGTTGTGGACTGTGGGACATGGCTCGGGGCTTACCCGGCCAGTTGGAGCTATCCAGAGATGCCACCTTTGAGGTATGCTTCTTGGGTTCCCTCAAGGGAGACCCTCTTTCCAAACAGCTAAGGCATTGATCAGGGTCTGTAAGGCTACCCTGAGATTCCGCAGCTTCAGAGGAGGCCTTGGCCTTCAGAGGTACTAGGGACTCCAGGAAAAACATCATGCTGCTACTGGCAGCTCTTGAGGGTCTTAGTGGATATCTTTTTACAGAGGCGGCATGCTGGGTGGTCGTGGTCTGGCCCCAGGTAGTGAAGGCAGCAGTCATGTGTGTTGGTCAGGGACATTATTTTGGCACACCAATCACACTTTTTAATGTCACTGGTAGCCATGGGGAGAAAAAAGTACCCCAGTGAGGTTGGAGGCCCATGGTGCTGCGAGTTGGAAGAAAGGCGTGAAGCGCCAAAAGTAGAAAATAAGAATGCGAGCCTTAATGCTGGAGCAGTAAGTTTGGGTGGTGGAAAGAATACCGGTGCACTACTTGAGAGAGTATGAAACTCAGGTTGAGAAAATCAACTTTTTCTGGGGAAAGACCAGACAGACGTCTGAAGATCTCTGTGGAAAAAAGGAGACTGAGCAAGATGGCACCCTTGGGTGGGAAGGGTACTACGCATGCATGGTGTCATGTCCCAAGGCTTTCTTTGAAAGCTGGGGGGATGCTTCTGTGAGGGCTCTGTCGCCGTCGACGTCACTCACATGTGAGGATTGACTTCCTCCTTGTTTCTGGAGAATCCACACTATCTACTTAGCATGCGATGGGGAGGGAAATGGGCAGGGTAGAGGCGGAACATACGCATTTCTGCATAATGCAGTTAGCACAGGGGTTGATAGCATGGGTGCACTTAATGATACCTCAATGGGTGGTGCTAAGCACATCCACATTAAGTACGATTGCCATTGGTGCGCATTAGTATCTAATTCAGTGTGATATCTGTTAAGGCCATTCTGTATATGTCCCCAACAGGTAGCATGCAGGTTCTGTTGCATGTACTACTTGTTAATTCCTACTCTGTGTGTGATACCTGTAAAACCTTAGCACAACTTAAGAAACAGGCCCGTAATGTTTATATTCATTGCATATCTGTGTTTGTTTAGGCCTAGTTTCATCAAACCTGCTCTTTACTGGTCTATAATCTCATGAGTCTCCATTCACAACAACCCAAGGTTTTCTCCCCTTATTTTACTATACTTGCTCCAATTAGTGCAGCTATTCTAACAACCCTTGGCCAAGGACCACATACTGTAGCTCCCTCTGGGCCTTGGCTACTGTGGACTAAGTCTGGCCTTGCAATGTCGCCTTCAAATGATGGCTGACACGTCATTCCTTCCCGAAAGCTGTGAATTTACCACTCTACTAAGCCATACAGACACAAATATCAAACCACAGTTTAAAAAAATGATGTTGGATTATATAGTAACCATGACATGGAGGAAATTAAGCATAAATTCTGTGATTTGCATGAAAAAGACAAAGAAAAAAAATCTATTGAAGAAAAAGAAAATTTGCATCATTTTAAAAAGAGGAAAGGTGCATGGTACCCTACAGGAAATCAGAATGGCTTGGAGGCTGAATCCCAAATTGTTTAAATCAGAAGAACCAATAGTTTGATTTGGAGATAGACTGGTCAGATTTATTTTTATTTATTTATTTATTACAGTTGCTTATATACCGCACTATTCAGCATCAGCGCGGTTTACAGTATAACAAAATGACCAAAACACATTCTGTTTGGTTTTACATCGAACAGGGGTACAAACTTGGATAACAGGGTTGAACTATATACATGAGGTAATAATCCAATAACAATGTTGGACTATAGAATAAATAATGAGTCCGTTGAGCTGTATGTAGTATCATGAATACTTAAGATATTATGAGCATGAGGTGAGGGAATGCTGTGTTTCTTAGGAGGTGCTATCTAGATTCATCGCTGGCAGGGTAGTATTGGAGGAAGAGGTGAAATTTGATTGCTTTCCTGAATTGGGTCAGGTCTGAAATAGCTCGAATGTCTGGTGGGAGCATATTCCAGCATTTGGGGACGTAAAGACTGAAAGCTCTGTTTGCTGTTGTGCTATTGCATTTAGTCAAGGTTTTTGGGGTTATTAGTAGATTTATGGCTGTAAACCTCCTGGCTCTGTTGGGGGGCACTGTATGGATGAGATCAGTAAGTGCCGTGGAGGATAGGCGCATGATGGCCTTGAATGAGAGGAGTAATGTTTTGAAGATGATCCTTCCGTGTATTGGTAGCCAATGAAGCTGTTTTAAAATAGGAGTCACATGGTCACTTCTGGAGGCTCCATGGAGTACCCTTGCAGCAGCATTCATGGCCAGTTGTAATGGGTTTAGTGTGGATTGCGGGAGACCTTGTAAGATGGAATTGGCAAAGTCAAAATGCGGTAGGATCAGTGCTTGGTATATGGTCCGGAAGTCATCTGGCTCCAGTAGGGAGCGCAGATGCCTGAGTGAACGGATTTTGAAATAGACAGCTCTGACAATGTTGCCTATATGACACTTCATGTCCAGATGTTGGTCCAAGGTAACTCCCAAGTATTTTATTGTTTCTTTGGTTTGTAATTCCGCTTCCTTGACCCTTATATGGGATGGTGGGGTAAAGTCTGGGTCTCTGGAGATGAACAGTACTTCCGTTTTCTTGTGCTGGATGCGGAGGTTTTGTGCTTGTAGCCAATCTGATATAGTATTGAAACACTCTATAAGTGGAGTAAGGTCCATTTGCACGGTCGAGAACGGCATATATAAGAGGATGTCATCTGCATATATTAGACAGCTCACATCGAATGATCTAATGATGTTGCAGATGGGCTGCATATATATGTTGAACAATAGGGATGACAATGAGGATCCTTGCGGCACACCTTGTGTTTGATGGAATTGTTTCGATTCTTCTATTCCAGATTTGACATATTGACATCGGTCACTTAGATAGGAACTGCACCATTTGAGAGCGGTATTGCATATTCCCTTTTCTTTCAGTCGCCCGAGGAGAATCTCATGATGTACCGAGTCAAAGGCAGCAGCAATGTCTAAAAAGATGAGCACAAATCCTTGTCGGATGTTGTCAATGCCTGTGAATATGTTATTGAATAAGCATGTGAGAAGTGTCTCTACACCATGGTACTCTCTGAACCCATGTTGGCAGTAATCTAAGGGAGCTGTGGAGTCTATATGATCCTGAATTTGCCTTTGGACCTCTTTCTCCAATATCTTTGCTAATAGGGGAATACTAGCTATTGGTCTGTAAGAATCGACCCTCTGTGGATCAAGTTTAGGGTTCTTCAATAAAGGCCTGATTGAGGTTTGCTTGAGGGTTGTGGGGAAGGAACCAGTAGTGAAGGAATAGTTTGTCAGCTTTACGATGAATGGACTGAATTCCTTGCGTAGCTCCTTGATCCAGAACGCCGGGCAAGGGTCAGTTTGTGCTGTGGAGGTATTGAGGGAAGCTATTGTGTCTTCAATGCTTTTTTTAGATGGTGTAGAGAACTTGCATAAGGGAGTTAAGCTGGTAAAGTCTTGGCACAAGTCAGTTGAGATTTTGTCGGTCTGTATGATCTTTGACTGGAGGTAGTCAGCGAATATTTGTGGTTGGATATCCACCTGTTGTTCAGGAGATGGTTCCTTTGAAAGGGCTTGCACCAAGTTGAAAAGATCCCGTGGTTTGTTCAGGGATCTTTTCAGAGTGTCAGTGTGGTGTTGTTTCATTTTCATTGAGATTGCTTCTCTGTGCTTTGTTAGGTGGAGTTGGTAGGCTGTCAGATCTTCTGGTGAGAGCGATCGGTGCCATTTTTTCTCTAGTCTGCGTAGTTGTGTTAGAGAAGCTCTCAATTCTTGGGAGAACCAAGGGGCCGTATTTCTTATTCTCCTGGATGCGTTATTGCTCTGTGGACGTTGTGAGATAGCCTTGAGGTTACGATTCCATGCAGAGACTAGTTCTTCCGGGTCGGAAGAGGTTATGGTAAAGAGGGCGTGAGTTTGAGAGAGGATTAACTCTCTGTCAAATGAGCGGAAGTTTCTTGTTGAGGTTCGAGCTGTGCTGTTATATTTTCGGGTACTATGTCGCTGGCTGTCCCCGGTAGGGATTTGAAAAGTGATAAGTTTATGGTCAGTCCAGGGGACGTCAATGATAGATAACATCGCGTTATGGTTTTGTTCGAGGGGTGCATGTGGTGCGAACACCATATCCAGGATATTGCCTTTTATGTGTGGGTTTGTCGACGATTTGTGTAAAGCCCAGGTTCTCAATGGCTTCGAGGAATGCAGTTGCATGGCTTTGATGAAGTGAAGGGAGGTTAAAGTCTCCCATTATCCAAGTAGGTGAAATGAGGTTGTGAGCATTAGCAGCAAGGTCAATAATTGTGGGGAGGTCCTCAGGTGATGAAGATGGCGATCTGTATATTAGATTGATGGTGCATTGCTGGTTCTTGATGGAAAGAGAGTCCAGGTTACTTGTACTGGAGGCTTCAGTAATATGGAAATGAAGATCTGATTTAGTAAGGATTAGAACCCCTCCTCCTTTTTTAGATTCTCTGTGTCTTATATGTATAGAGAAGTTAGGAGGTAGGAGTTGGTTGAGGATGACGTTATCCTCTGAAGATAGCCAAGTTTCCGTGATCAAAAGTAGGTCCAGGTTATAAAGGGACATCATGTCTAGTACAACGGGCCATTTCTTGCGTATGGAACGCGCATTTATCATGGCACATTTTAGGTTGTGGCAGTACTTGAGTTTCTCGTGATTAGGTGTCCTGGATAGTTGGAGTGGAATGTGTATAAGGTGAGAGCGGCGTAAGTAAGAGTCGCCACCTGTGTGGGGTTCGTACCATCTTTTACCATAGCTGCTCAAGATGGGGATGTGGTTCTGGGATTGAGAAAGTGCATTGGAGGTTCCCAGCCAATGTGTAAGGAGATACAGGCTGACAAGGGCAAGGAAGTGTGAAGCCATATTGTGTGTATAGGAGTGTGTGATTGCGATATGGCGAGGTTCTCACCGCAATTTACACAGCAATAGTGGGAATATTAATGTATTAATATGGAGTATACAGCAGTAGGTTATTAGGTAAAGCGATTGCACACGCAAACATGCTTACATGCTGTAGGGGGTAGTAAGTTGTACATACACAATAAGTAAGACAATGATGTCTGTCACTGTTGGTACCCTTATTTGGAGTAACTAGTAGAATTATGCAAACAGTGATACAGTCATAAGAGGGTAAGGTGAGGAGATTGTACTAAAGCAATTAAATACATAGTATATGCTATTAATAGGGAACAGATAATGATAATGGTAAAGGCATGGTATTGGTAATGTTAGTGATATGCAAAGCTGTTAGGTTCAGTACCTCGGAGGGTTAAAAACATGTCTCTGATGGAGTGTTTTTCTTAGGTGGTGCTGTTCTTCCGTGCTTCGTATTCTGGAGCTGTGTGGCACGAATGCTGAAGGTACATTCGGTTAGAGTAGGGTAGGGTAGGGTAGTCTTCCGCCCCGGTCCACGCCTAAGGGCCACGCCAAAGGGCCCTCTGGCGGGGCCCTCAGGCGCGGGCCCGCCTGTTGGCGGTTCTTTAAATCTGCTGCCTGTTCCCTCCCACAGCCCCGATTGGGCCGGAGGACCGAGCAAGGTTGCTGGCTGGCCTGCTCGGCGCTCAACCCCGATCGGGGGAGCTGCGGATGGACGTGGTCTGGAGAAAGGCTGTTCCCACCGTTGGCGGTTCTTTAAATCTGCTGCCTGTTCCCTCCCACAGCCCCGATTGGGCCGGAGGACCGAGCAAGGTTGCTGGCTGGCCTGCTCGGCGCTCAACCCCGATCGGGGGAGCTGCGGATGGACGTGGTCTGGAGAAAGGCTGTTCCCGCCGTTGGCGGTTCTTTAAATCTGCTGCCTGTTCCCTCCCACAGCCCCGATTGGGCCGGAGGACCGAGCAAGGTTGCTGGCTGGCCTGCTCGGCGCTCAACCCCGATCGGGGGAGCTGCGGATGGACGTGGTCTGGAGAAAGGCTGTTCCCGCCGTTGGCGGTTCTTTAAATCTGCTGCCTGTTCCCTCCCACAGCCCCGATTGGGCCGGAGGACCGAGCAAGGTTGCTGGCTGGCCTGCTCGGCGCTCAACCCCGATCGGGGGAGCTGCGGATGGACGTGGTCTGGAGAAAGGCTGTTCCCGCCGTTGGCGGTTCTTTAAATCTGCTGCCTGTTCCCTCCCACAGCCCCGATTGGGCCGGAGGACCGAGCAAGGTTGCTGGCTGGCCTGCTCGGCGCTCAACCCCGATCGGGGGAGCTGCGGATGGACGTGGTCTGGAGAAAGGCTGTTACCGCCGTTGGCGGTTCTTTAAATCTGCTGCCTGTTCCCTCCCACAGCCCCGATTGGGCCGGAGGACCGAGCAAGGTTGCTGGCTGGCCTGCTCGGCGCTCAACCCCGATCGGGGGAGCTGCGGATGGACGTGGTCTGGAGAAAAGATGGAACGGAAAGTGAAATCCGATTGGCTGAATCCCAGCTTTCTCTGGTACATGCTTTGGGAATGTAAAGTGATGGCTTCTGCCTGTTCTAAGTGCAACTCCCAGTGTAATTATGCATTTTATATAACATTGGATGGGCCATGGCAGTCTTTCTGGTACATATGCTCATTTCTGCAGGCCCTGTGAGATATAGAACTATGCTTTCCTCTCTCTTTCTGTTATCTTAATCTGTAAATCAGGTGATGCCAGCACCGTGACAGGCACCCCACACCAATGTTCCCTCTAACTTTCTGTAGGCTGTGTGCGCATAAAATATCAGCTGTGCAGCTTTTGAAGGAAGGTTACATTTTTGTGCGCCACATAATGACACTCGGAGTTATATACTTTAAAATTTGACTACACGTCAGAATACAGTATGTACACCACATTGATTGCTCTAGAAAATATTGTAGAACTTGTGAAAACCGTAAATACACAACAACTTTTAAATTTTAAGACGTCTGTGTTGTTTTCTATCAGAATCAGAACCATAATTTTTGTGCGCTCTGTTGTAAAGTACGTGCGCTCACTCGGCGAGGTGTGTGCGCGCGCACACGCGCACAGCTTAGAGGGAACAGTGCCCCACACCCACCCACATGTGGGCATGTATGTTTGTCATTGGATGTCTATTGATCTTTCCATTCTATTCCAATACACACTGCTGCCCTGGCAGGTGAAAGGCTTCAGTACCTGTGAAAATGCTCTACGTTATTTCTCCTCCTTATTTCTGCCGTTTTTCCAGATGCACTCTGGTCTTTAAATAAATCTTATGGCTTTCTAATAGCAGTATATGTATTATCGTGATAGCAGCCAATTTAAACCTACCACCCGCAATGCACATTAGTCTGCGCTGAAACCAAGTGAGTTACTTAAAGGATGGACGGAAGATAAAATCAGTAAGTGA
The DNA here is from genome assembly GCA_033557465.1 of Ichthyophis bannanicus. Taxonomy (NCBI): domain Eukaryota; kingdom Metazoa; phylum Chordata; class Amphibia; order Gymnophiona; family Ichthyophiidae; genus Ichthyophis; species Ichthyophis bannanicus. The sequence goes on along the minus strand of CM066040.1, from coordinate 149,141,120 downwards.
AAAGAAACAGAAAATAAAACTATGGATATCAATGAAACAAATAAAGGCAGATTTGCAACAACTGCTGAGAACGAGGGAGGTTGGAAGACGTAGCAGCAATGGTAAAGCTGAGTCATGGGATTGACATTTACAGTTATGGTCAACATAATTGGCATCCTTGCAGTTCAACCCCTTAATGTCCAGTAGCGCCTAAAAATATAAGTGGCCAGTGAAATGGCTTTGGACTATATATACACATATTTGACACATAAAAGAATAAAATAAAACAAGACCAATTAAAAAAGGAAATGATATAAAAACTGGGACATTGCCAGGACATGATTATTCAAAAGTACTTCACACAAGACGACCACTGTTCATCTCACATAGAATACCGGTACTATCAATAGAAGAAAAGACAAACTCTCTATTTACTTAATGTCCCAGTCCGGCTACCCCACTTTTTTGTCGGATGATTTACTTTGAGCAGGAAAACACTCTCTCGTGGTAAATCTTCCTTAGAAGGAGGGCCCCACTGCTCAAAGACAAACATAAAAAGGCACACCTGATCTTTGCACAAACCCACCAGGAGAAACCACAATCCTTCTGGGAAAATGTTCTGTGGATAGATGAAACCAAACTTGAGCTCTTTGGCAATACAGACCAGCGATACTTTTACAGGCGAAGAAATGAAGCTTATAAGGAAAAAGAGCCCTTCCTACTGTTAAGTATGGTGGAGGTTCCATAATGTTGTGGGGCTGTTTTGCTGCCCCCAGAACTGGAGACCTGAAATGTATTAATGGAATCATGACATCAGAGGACTGCCAAGGTATTTTCGAGCAAAATGTGCTACCTAGTGTCAGGGTCTTCCAGCAGGACAGTGACACAAAACATATATGGAGTGGCCTAGTGATTGGGGCAAAGTACTTCAGGCCGGAAGGTCGGGGGTTCAAATCCCACTAGAGGACAGCAACCTTGGGCCGGAAGGACTGGGGTTTCTAGTCCCACAGGTGCTCCTTGTGGTCTTGGGCAACCCACTTAACCCTCCATAGCCCATGTTCCCTGTAAAATAGTTATCTCCAAGTTATAATGCCCTGTTCAATGTAATTTCAGTTTGTTCAATGTAAACCGCACTGATGCAGAATAGCGCAGTATATAAGAGAATGTAAATAAATAAATAAAATATATCCAGAAGTACAAAAGAAAGGTTGGTTAAAAAGGAACAAATGGACTGTTTCAAACTAGCCAGCAATTAGTCCTGATCTCAACCAACTAAGAATCATTGGAAAGAGCTGAAATCTGCCATTGGTAAAAGGAATCCTAAAAACATTCATGAGCTGGAACAAATTGCAGATGAAGAGTGGGAGAAACTACCAGCAGACAGATGTACGGAACTTATAAATGGCTACAAGAAACATTTGGAGGCTGTCTTCACTGCCAAGGGTTGTGTAACCAAATATTAGTAAAGGGTGTCATTAATTCTGTCTAGGTTATATATTTTTTTCTCAGAAATTACTATGTCTAAGTTGCACAGAAATCTTTTTTGTAGTTGTATATCTTTTGAACATACTATTAAAATATTATGATGACATACAATTGGAATATTTCTAATTATTTCTCAAGAAATCGTTCATAACATACCTAAAATGCAAAGGTGCTAATAATGTTGGTCACAACTGTACAAAAGGTACAAACTTTGAAAGTTGAAACCAACAACAGTAGACTGGCAAGTTTTTCTTTATGCTTAATGAAACATAGGAGTGGAGGAGTAGCCTAGTGGTTAGAGCAACTGTCTAGACCCAGAAGATCAAGGGTTCAATTCTCACTGGCACTCCTTGTGACCCTGGGCAAGTCACTTTACCCTCCATTGCCTCGGAAGAAAAGGCTGGCAATCTGCTTTCAGTGATACATTGCCAAGAAAACCCAGAGGTAGCTGGGTCACTATGAGTCAACACTGACTTGATGGCACTAAAAAAACAAAAACAAAACATACTGGTCATTCTCTGCCGTCATATACTATGTTATATATATTTATTAAGCTACTTTGTTTCTTCTGTCAACAGACACATTTTGGTTTTAAGTGTTGCATAGCAATTTGGAACAACATGAGAAAACGGCGCTTATAACTTTCAGCACCTGGAAAAAATTTAAGTGAAAGGAAAATTGACCTGCTGCTTCTTTTGAATGGCAATAAAGAGCAGGGGACCAAGATGTAGCGCTGGGGCAGAGAGCACGCCAGAGACATACTGTACTTCAAAACAGCAAGCATGGATTTTGGTAAGACTGGCATTATTCACTGATCGTTAATCCGAGCGGAGGCCATATTCAGCGGCAGCTAGGCTATTTACAGCACCTAGCCGTCACCACTTTCTTTAAACCAGGATATTTGGCACCGGAACATATCCAGTTTCCGCTGCTGCATATCCAGGCTGACCAGAAAGTGGTGCTACGAGCCAGTTTGTGGCAATAATCAGCCATTAACCAGACGGTGAAATATGGCTAAAGTTAGATCATCTCAACAGCTGTCCTATCTTTAATCAATTAAGCCAGTTGGGTCTTTAGGGTATCCACAATGAATAGGCATGAGATAGATCTGCACACGCTGCTTCCATTGTACGCAGATCTCTCTCATGCATATTCAATGTGGATATCCTAGAAACCTGACTGACCTGGGGGTCCCAGAGGACTGGGCGGAGAACCACCGATTAAGCTGCATATCACTGTTAACTGGTAGCAATAGGTGCCGCCCATAATCCACCCTGGCTTTATGCCAGCATTTTGATGTGATCTGTGGGGATATTCAGTAGCACTATCAGTTAGTGCTACTGAATATCAGACAACGCGTCATAACTGGTTAGCATGTCTGCTAACTGGCCAGCTCCTACCTAGCCCTGTGCAAGTGTACAGTCGCGCAGGGTGCAAAGAAATAGGGGGCGCATCTGGGGCTGCCGGTCTCGGCTTCCTCCCACACTGCCTCTCCTTGTTGCGCCGCCGCCGCTGCTTTCCCTGTTGCAGTGGCAGCAGCAGAGCAGACATCCAAAGGAAAAAAAAAATAAACGTGCTTGAATGCAGGTCTGATCCCTCTGTCCTCTTACGTATGCTCACGAGGAAGGGACCAGATCAGCCATTAAAGCGTAGTGTTGCAAAGATCCATATTTGAATGTCTGGCCCGGTCCCACCCTCCCTCCTCTGACGCAGAGAAGGGAGGGATCAGACATGCATGCACGTGCAGAGTCGGAAAGACTGGCGTTTTGTTTTTTTTCCTTCTTCTTTCAATTGAATGTTCGCTTTGCTGCTGCCGTCACTGCCGCCAAGGCAACAGGAAACGTGGCGTCAGTGGCTGGGCAGTGCGGGGGAGGTGGCTGGATATGGAGGTGAGATGGGGAGATGCTGGGCATGGGGTAAATGGCAAATCTGTGATGGGGGAGGGGGATGCGCCAGATCTGCATGTCGCACAGGGCGCATCTATGGCTTGGTATGGCCCTGTAACTGGCTTTGAATCTCTACCCCCCCACCTCGGGTTTTACTGACTTATCTGGAAATCATGTAATAAGAATGATGGAGGAAACACAAGGAGCAAAAGATGTAAAGCGGTCATAGATGACTTTATTGGTGAAAACCCCAACGCGTTTCGGCAAATGCCTTCCTCAGGGGGCATGCAGCTAAATCAGAGAGCAGAATGTATTGACGCTGAATATATTGTATTCATCAATAAAGAACTAATTCTTAGCTTGGAATGTGTGACCGTCTGCTGGCTGTCAGTTCCAATACAAGCTGAGAAAAAAAAAAACCCTGAGGAAGGCGTTTGCCAAAACGCATTGGGGTCTTCACCAATAAAGTCATCTACGACCGCTTTACGTCTTTTGCTCCTTGTGTTTCCTTGGACTATACTGCAAGAGCGAGTGCTGTTTTCTGTGTTCCCCTATAAGAATGATGGAGGAAACGAGGGGGAAAATTTCGCAACAGTTAGTTACAAATCATGTGGAGGCAACTTGTTCTAGTACAGCAGTGGATAATCTGATGTCTCAGAAAGTATCCTGGCAGAGAGAGACGAGCGCCACAGTGATCTCTAAGCTCCTGATTGCAGAGAGAGGCTGTGGTGCCAGAGCAGATCCACGATGAGACTCCGCCGCGGCATGTGAGCTAGAGCTTGTTCGCTAGAAACCGGGGGCTTAGCATTCAGAATGCTTGATCCAGGTAGTAGGACCTGCTAATTTGATAAACCCCACTGAGCTCAGTATTCAGCGGCATTATCCGGGTTCCCTCTAATCGCCGTGGCGCTATCTGGAGTATGCCGGGATGCTCTGTCAGTGGGACAAGGGTGGTGTAGGTAGTTATCCAGTTAGTGGTGATTTTCAGTCCATTAACGAGATAAGTGACCGCAAAGTTCGGCCAAAAACAAAGCAAGCCCAGCTTTAGGTGGGCTGAATATCACCACTACCTGGACAGTCAGATAGTCAGCAGAAGCCACTCCCTGGGCCCTTCCACCAAATATCCAATTTCACTTTTGCCCTCAGCGGAAACATTTTAAACACACTGACCACCGCAGACTGCATATCGGTCCATATATTTATTTGTATTTGTAGTTCATCTCCATCTTGGAGCAATGCATAGCTAGAGTAGGCATAGTTGCTGCAAGGCCTGAACTTGGCTGGCCTGCCAGCAGCAGTAGAAAGGTTTTGGTTTGCCTTAGTTAGCTAGTTCCATATGACGTGGGATGAGAGGGCCCAGTGCCAGGAGGTCCTGCAGGACCCGAGAGCTGACCTTCAACCGAGTGTGGAACCTCGAGGTGCCTGTGGTGAGACTGATGCACACACAAACTGGCTACTACCTTATGTACAGCAATTGAAGCTCGGTTCCAGGGTACGGGTAGGGTGACTCTGAACTTACATTTTTGATACCGGTGACGGATACACTGGCCTGTCTTCAAGGTTGGAAGTGACTTGCATTACACAAGGAGTGTACACGTCAGCATAAATATCCAGAGTTGCAAACTGATTGGTTGGCGTTAACCAAGAAACTTTAAGCCACAGAGGGCGATCACTCTGGTACTAAAAGAGATTATGGTCTGAAGTAGTGTAATAACAATTGTGAAGTGTGTGTTTGATAAAGTTTGTACTTACTGTTAAAACTGCACATCTTAAAAGTGCTAAGAAGTGTTGCAGTATTCAGATTGCTTAATCTTCCACTCTGAACATCCCCTCCAGGATAATGACCTCTTACTCACCCCCCACCCATTTCACTACTACTACTACTTCTCAATCCTCCTCTCGTGCAAGTGCTTTCTGCTCTTTTTTGAATTTGTAGTTCCTTTTGCATTCTTCTTTAATTGTACACCACTTTGATATGCTATTGAGAGACAGTATATCAAGTCTTAATAAACTGCTCGTCTTTTATCTCACCCAACTCACAATAACTAGGAATCTTGAGCAAGTAAATGAATGTTATTTGTCTCAATTCCCCATTCTCCTAAAGTAACTTTCTTTTGCTATTAATTACTTTTTCTTTACAGTGTCAGCCCCTCACCCTTACCTGCAAGGTAATCATTCATAATCATGCCAAATCACGCTGTGGAGGTTGTTGTTGTCTTTGGGCCTCACCCACGGAAGGGTTAGTACCCAGTGGTGCTGTCTTGGCTCTGGTATTGTAAGAGGAGCCTGGGCTTCCGAACCCATTCATTCAGACCCATGGATTGTATACACATCGTCTAGCCAACACACTGGCAATTCTTGAACAAAGGTCATAGACCATAGACAGAATCCCTCATCTACATAAATCCAGATGCCAACCACTAGATGTCACCTCTGTGCAATAGCTGGGACTCCCCCTTCCTCAGAGCCAGAAATGTCAGCTCTGCAGTGGCCCCAGCTCTGGGTAGCAGAAACTGAAACATGTTTAGTGTGTGACAGTATTTCAAATACGCATTCAGAATCATATACACAAAGGTACTACAAGTGAGAAACAAAGTTGTATTTTGAAAGCTTACTGTAACAGAACTGCTTACCTCACACAGAGAGAACATCACGTCGTCTTCCCGTTAATAAAGTTAGGGTCCCCCTTTAAGTCCATGCTCCTTCTCAGGACTTGGTAATGTCAGGAATAGGATGAGAGCAGCTGGCAAAGGTCTTAAGGGAATAAGGGGAGGGACAGAAGGAGGACTTTCAACTTTATTGAAATTGTTAGCAGGTGCCTGGGGAAATCAAGGTGAAACCCACCAGCAGCAGCCCTGATAATGGCATTGCCCTCAACCATCAATCACTTCTCGGGAAAGAGAGAGGAGTGGCTGGCAGCAGAGGGAGGATAGGGGAACTGGGATCGCACAGGGTTAATGACTGCTGCCATCTTTCCATTCCCACCAGCACAAATGCACATCTTATTACCAACACCTACAAGACACATTCTTTGACTAATACATTATTATTCATCAACATGATCCCTCTTTGCACCCCTTTTTACAGATAAGCCCACATGCCCTTCAAGACAGCCATACACACAATTACCAACACACCCCCTATTACAAATAACTGCATGTACCCTCGCCTATAGGACCACCTCCTAAACCTAAACATATCCCCTGGCAAGAAGCATAAGCTTTTAGAAGAAAGAGAGAGAGGAGGAAAGAGACAAGAAAGAGAGAAAATAGGACGAAAGTAAGAGAAGTGTAAAAGAAGGAAGGATAGAATTAAAGCATGGAAAAAAGGAGAGGAAAGAGCAGCAACAAATGAGAGAAGAGAAAAAGGAGAGATAAGCGGAAAAAGAAATAGGATAAACAAAATTAGATGGAAAGTGTGGCAAGAATGAGGGGTAAAAAGCCTTGATGAAAAGGGCAAAATAATAGAGAAGAAAAAGAAAAATGCAAAAAAGGAGGGAGAGAAGAGACAGGGAAGGAAGATGGTACAAATTAAACAAGTTGAAAAGTGCACACTAGAACGTTTCCCCCATTTCCAGAATCAGGCATGTGGGGGGTTCATATGTCTCTCTCATAGGAAGTATGGGGGGGGGGGGGCATATTTGGATGAGTCACAGACTGTGTGCATATGTGTACTGTGTGTGTGTCTCTCTCTCTCAGTCCTCCCTGCCTATCCACAGTCTGTCTCTCTTATGATCCCCACCCCCAGGCTTCGTCCCATCTCTCTCTCTCTCTCAGTCCTCCCTGCCTATCCAGTCTCTGTCTCTCTTATGATCCCCACCCCCCAGGCTTCGCCCCATCTCTCTCTCTCTCAGTCCTCCCTGCCTATCCAGTCTCTGTCTCTGTTATGATCCCCACCCCCCAGGCTTCGCCCCATCTCTCTCTCTCTCTCATTCCCTCCTCCCTTCATCCTGTCCCTCTTTCACTCGTCCATTCTTCTGCCTTGCAGCAGCTCTTCAAAAACGTGGCAGTTCACACTTTTCCCCACTGCGAATGACTCTGCGTGGTGGAGCAGCAGGGTAAGGATGTTCGAGCCGATTTCAAGTCTTGCGAGATCACCCCAACCTCCTGCACCGCACAGCTCCACCGTTCAAAGAGCCGATCGCAGTGGGGGAAGCATGAATTAAGGGGTCTTGATTAGGCTCACATATGCATCTTTGCACATGCCCAAACATGTGTATGGACAATTTCCCCGCCGCTCAACCCTTGACAACAGTGCTCCGCCTCAGCAAAACATGCCTACAAAGGAATATAGGCCAGGAGGAACATGGACAATAGAGCAGCAGAACTGGGGAGAAGCAAACCAAGAAACAGCAAAAAGAACACGGAAAAGCAAAAGGAAAAAGACAAGAAAATCAAAACAGGGAAGAAAATTTAAGAGAAGAGGTGAAAAGTGCCGTGGAGGGAATAAAAGCAAATTTGACATACACAGACACAGGTGGAGAAACAGGTCCAGACAAGCAGGCAGAAGAACCGTACGTGAGGGGGAAAGAAACAGGTATAGCCACCATGTGCAGGGAGTGGAGGAGGGAGAAACAGAGGTACAGCAAGGCGGTGACGTGAAAGAGACGGCAGTAAAGGAACCATAGGGGAGAGTGGATGCTAGACACAGGCATGTGTTCAGGGGAAAGGAGGAGATGAGAGACAGGGGTTGAAAAATGGTGGGACTGGGGGTAGGGAGGCTCAGATCCAAGGTAGGGAGAGGGAACGAGCAGAGATGCAAGGCTGAGGTACAGATATACTGTAGTTGAGTGTTCAGCAGCAACCTCCATGAAACTCGCAAAAGAATGGAAGATTTGATTTCCCCGTCCCAAACATGATAAGTGCTCCAAGACTCTTTTCGGGGAGGATAAAAGAAGGTATCTAGTATCCCTCAGCCAGGATATACAGAGGTAAGATGTCAAGACGGCTCCAAATTGGATTTTCATCTCTTTGCTTAATAATGTAAGTTAGCAGCCGGGCTCTAATCCTCTGAAATCTCCTGCAGGCCAGGCTGGGATTAGAGAGGTCGCTCTCTCCCTCCCTCCTTCTCCTAATCCCACTCAGGTGGTTATAAGAAGGATTTAACAGGCAACACTGGCTTGGCCCTTGCAATGCACCTGTTTTAGTTCAAGGTGGGTAATGAGCAGAGAATGAGAAGTGGGTAGGGGACAAGAGCTGCTTTCATCAGCAGTAGGAACATCAGTTTACTGCCACTCCATAGTCTCCCCATCCCAGTACTTTCCCAACAAGTATCTCATATCACCCTTTTGCAACACCAGACAATTCAGTCCCTCTCTGATCCTGGCCAAAACAAAACAGCTGATGCACCCCTCTCCCTCCCCCCATAGCAGGAAGCAGAGGCGGTAATGGCCGCAAGCCTACACAGATCCTGGTCTTTCTGCACAGATTTCCCTTCTAACAGGAAGTCTGGAGGGGATGTGGCAATGGTCATGGCTGGTTGCAGGTTGGACTGGAGGTCTGGAGGACCATGCAGAAAAAGCAGCCCCGTTTCTCCGAACCCATCTACTGATTTTGGGTCTCCAGTTGGAGACATAACTGATCATTTCAGAGTCTTTGCTCTTGCCCTCCTTTCTAATGCCAGCCAGAGACCGACCCCCCCCCCCCCCTCTAGGAAGGGGTGGGGAGGAAATCAGCACAGCAGCAGCAGATGTTGAGGACTCTTTGCTTTGATTGCTGCTGCTCTTTTCTGCCCCAAGAAGGTGCCTAGACTTGCCTAATGGTTGAGTCGGCCTCCTGACAGTCCCAGTCTGATTTCAGGGCTCACACGTCACAAGAATAAATACTCTTAGAAGTAAATCAAAAACAAACCTCTCCACTTTGGGGTAAAAAATAATTTATTGAATAGAACCAGACAGACTGTAGGGTCAACAAGAAGAAATGAAACATGGGGTTTAATCAAATACCTTTATTCTCCCCATAACGTCTACCTCTCAGTTTCAACCCTAAAATAGAAGGGACTGTTTCAGAATCATGGGCACAAAACAAAATGCAAAGAGAAGAGGTGACAAGTCCCTTTCCCAGCATGACCTTCCCTCATAGCCTCCTCGCTCCCTTCCCCCTGCCAGTCCTTTTCTCACTGGATTCCATATTCCAGCTCGAGGGCGAGAAGGAAGAGGGTGTATATGAGCCGGTCACATTCATGTCAAAGCCTTCATGCATATTTATAAAGGTGTGGCAGACAAGCTGACTCAGATCTCCTGGGACATCCTGATTAACACCACTTCCATGTCAACCCAATGGTTTAACTTAGAGAGAACCCATTTCAGAGATTTTTTACAAGTAATATTCTGCTTAAATGGCTTCATTTCCAAGTGTTTTAAAGCCAGGGCCTCATGGGTCATTTCTAGTGTATCCAATTTTGCTTGGTTTAACCAAGATCCCACCAATTACAACAATAACATCATTCTGTATTTAATCCTGTAATCCCAGTAGTTTAACTCCATAATTTATCCCATTTACAATAATCACATGGTAGAAAATACCATAGTGGCTGAATTTCAGAATAGCTTAATAAGTTAGTAAACTAAAGAGATGAATTTCCAGTATACAGCCACTAAAATAGAGTCGTGGCAGTTGAAAGCACAAGATTCCCAGAGAACAGAAATGGACAGTGCCTTCTTCTGGAAACATCCTTCATTGCTCTACCTAAGGTACTAAAGGAAGGCAGGACTACCCCAGGAGACTGGAGACCTATCCTCTCATTATCTACTGATGAAGATAGGAGGTCCTCAAACAGGCCTTGGATTCATGTGTAAGGGTGCTAATAATCAATTGCTAGTCAAAAGCTAGAATGAGGTGCTTAAGATCTCCCAAATGAATAACACAATTATGGCAGGAGGACCTCAAGGCTCTGCTGTCTGACCAGAGATCCACACTTCCTGCTTGGACCCTGCTCTGCACAGTTACCTTACTCCAGTCTGTCTGGGAATATTTCCTTGCTTAGATTAACCCAACCACCAATGAATTACTGTCAGAAGTTGCTCCTAGGTTGACTTTCTAATGCAATCTCTCCTTGGGTGAATGTTTCATAATGCAGGGATACCAGCGCGGCCCTTGCGACAGCGTGGCTTCCTATTGAAATACATGTACATCCCAAGGAGACCGACGGATGACAGGAAATACAGGATAACGCACAGACTGATGTCCAAGTGAGAGAAACCCGCCCCTAACAATCGGAACCACCTCCTCTTCACAGAGGTGTCACCCTCCTCCCCCACCTCTTCCAACAGCACCCCAATAAGGTCCACACCCTTCTTTTCTAGTCGCTTTTGTGCTGCTGCATAGTCCAAGTCCAGCTGCTGATCCTCCTCCATTGTCAACATAAGAGTTTCCCTCCCTCCGGCCTTCTGCTTCCTCCTTGCAGCCACAGCCTTCAGTGCTTTTCCTTTGTATTGCCGTTCAAAGGAATCCAGATCCACAATATCCTCATTGTGATCATTATTCTTGGAGTTCATCCAGATGATACTGGTCTTCTGGATGTCAGAAGGCCTGTGGTCTGGTATCTCTAGTCCGTTATTCTCCAATGCTTCTCTTACTTTGTGGCCTGCTTCCCTCTCCTGCTCTTTGGTGTTCCTTCCTTCACCCGTTTCCCTCTTCTTCCTCCTCCTGTCCCTTCTCTGTCTCTGCAGTAGCTCCACCTCGGGCACAACGTAGTCGGTGACAATGTTTTGCTTGGAGAAATGCGCTTTCAGAAAGTCGAGAACAAACGTCTCCATCCAGCTGCTCCTACGTCTGACCATGTTCCGACAGGTTGGACACATGTCATAGGCTGGCCACTGTAGTTTGGGAAATTGAGGGTCCTCACTCGGGGCACCTATAAAATGTTTCAGAGAAAAAAAGAACAGAAACTAAAATCATGTGCTTTTGCATATACCTCTGTCAAAAACAGAGTGAGCAACATAGAAATGCAAATTCTGAAGAAATAGGCATGCCCGTATGATGGTACATCTAGGGAGGGGATGGGCTCTATTGAGTACTATATCTTAAGTCTGAGGAAAAGCTGACAACATTTCACTAGCAGTCACTGAGTCCCTGTATGACTCAGCAAGTCATGTTATATCACTGTGCCTCAGCTCCCGGTCATTTCCAACTGCTCCTTTGGAAATGGCCTCTAACATGGCTAAGGCAAAATGAGCCTTCATTTGCAGCTATCTAAAGGTTTTCCTCAATTTTAAACCCCTTTCTGTGTAGCCGAGCTATCACAACAATAGTGTCGGACTATGATCTATAATCCACACTTCTCTCAGGAGCAACGGACATGTGCTCCCTGAATCTGACTCATAGGTGTCATTGTTGTGCGATGGCTAGGACTTCCTTCCCCCCTAAAGAGTTCCTCTCCTAGCTTTCCAACTCCCAACTTTGCTAAAACAAGTTCTCCATGGCGCCATTTCCTTGGAGACTTGAAGGCCCCATTTTCTATAATACATTGAGATTGGAATTGAGACGTCAAGGTTGAGATATAGTCAAGTCCAGCAATATTTTACAAAAAGGGGATTTATTTTGAACAAGGGATAAGGCTGGATAGTTATTAGTGTCCAAGCTGAAGAGAGAGACGACTCAGGTGTGCTCTATTAAGGACTCTTGAGAGGTCCATCTGTATCCTGGGAAGATACGGTAGATCTTTCAGAGACTTTACTTGCACAGGACGAGGGTTCCAGCAGGGCAGGGAGAAACTGATGCCCATCTTGCCTCTGTATCCCTGTATGCATTGTCAGAAGAGGATGCAAAGGGGCTGGAGGAGGCAATTTTTTTTTGGGGGGGGGGAGGTTGAGGAATCTTGAGAGCTATTTAAAGCCTGCAATTAGAGAAATCCTCCAAGCTGGATGGGCTATCAGATAAATCTTATAAAATAATTGGGGAAATTGTGTGTGATCCTCTACTCGAGCTGTTTAATACAATTTTGAAAGGGGTTGGGGGGGGGGGGGAAGAGTTAGCAGACATAATAGGGTGGGCAAAGATTTTGCCTAAGGAAGGCAAAAGAACTAGTGCAATGTGGGTCCTACAGACCTATTTCATTGCTAATCTTATTTTTAAAGTTTGGCAAAGATCCTTGCTAAATAGGGACATTCTTTGCCTGGTCCATGGAGATCAGGAGGAATTTATATCAGGTAGGCAGGCGAGCGGTAACTTTAGAAAGATTCTGAATTTGATCTAGGCTACCCAAAGAAGCAAGAGGTCCTTCTCTGCTTCTAATTTGTGGATGCAGAGGCGGCCTTTGATCAGGTGGATTGGATTTTAATGTTTAAGACTTTGGAAAAGATAGGGGTAGGGGAAAAGTATTATACTGGAAGCCTATGGTCTACAGGAAAGTTAACAGGGGCTATTCTGAGTTCTTTCCGTGGGCAGGGGCACATAGCAGGGATGCCCTCTGTTCCTGCAGCTGTTCACGCTCTCTATAGAGCCATTGGCTGCAAGTTTGAATGATTGCAGCTGTGAGGGACATTGAGGTGGAAGGAGCTGATTATTGCATTTCATTATTTGCAGATGATATTTTGTTTACAGTTGGGTGTTCTTACACTACTTTACCAATGCTGATGTGGGGAATGAGGGAACAGGGGAGAATGGCTGACTTTACATTAAATATGGGAAAGTCTGAGACGTTAAAGATAACTCTTGATAAGGGTCTGAAGTAGTGTTTAAGGAAAAGCTTTCCATTTAAATGGGCTAGTACCATTATTAAATATCCAGGGCTTCAAGTAGCAGCCGATGCCTCCCAATTGTAGAAGGAACATTTTAGGAAATTAGTGGCAAAATTAGATACAGATCTAGGATTGTGGGCTCAGCTGAATTTACCAGAGTCTACATTTTGAGCAATTGGAGGAAGCTCTTTGTTCATTTGGTGGTGCAGGCCTCCTATAGTGGCTTGGAGCATTTTGTTCTAATCAAAACAAGGGAGGTATGGCGGTGCCTGATTTTAAGTGCTATTACTGTGCAGCGCAGTTGAAGGCTGTCTCTGATTTGCACAGAGATCCAGAGACGTCTTGGATGGTCATTGAGAAGGAACAAAGAATGTTATAATGCCTCTGTATCGTTCCATGGTGAGACCGCACCTTGAAGATTGTGTGCAATTCTGGTTGCCGTATCTTAAAAAGGATATAGCGTTATTAGAAAAGGTACAGAGAAGAGCTACCAAAATGGTAAAGGGGATGGAAGAATACCCCTATGAAGAGAGGCTAAAAAGATTAGGGCTCTTCAACCTGGAAAAGAGACGGCTGAGGGGAGATATGATAGAAGTCTATAAATTAATGAACGGAGTGGAACGGGTAAACGTAGATCGATTGTTTACCTTATCAGAATATAGAAAGACTAGGGGACATGCAATGAAGCTACAGGGTAAACTATTTAAAACTAATAAGAGAATTTGTTTTTCACTAAACGTGTAATCAAACTCTGGAATTTGTTACCGGAGGATGTAGTAAAAGCTGTTAGTGTAGCTGGGTTTAAAAGGGGTTTGGAAAAGTTCCTGGAGGAAAGGTCCATAAGCCATTATTAAAAGGAACCCGGGATATCACTGCTTGACCCAATACAAGCATTGTGGAAGCTGTGTCTTTTGGGGTAACTGCTAGGTACGTATGACCTAGATTGGCCACTGTTGGAAACAGGATACTGGGCTTGATGGACCTTGGTCTGACCCAGTATGGCATATCTTATGTTCTTATGTTGCTAGAGAACTGATAAACCTATGTGGGTACCCAAATGGATGGAGAATTTTGATGAAGGAACCCACACAAAAAGAGGCAATACTGGATCTAATTCTCACAAATGGAGATGTGTCTTCTAATGTCCAGGTGGGTGCCCACTTGGGCATTAGTGACCATCACAGAGTACAGTTTGATATAAGGACTAAAAGAGAGTTTAGAGATAAAAAACTCAGAGTCCTGAATGTAAAGCATGTTGTCTTTAGTAAAATGGGGAAGTACCTGAAGAAGGCACTGGCAGGATGGGAGGAGATACAGGCAGTGGGCCAAACTGAAAGCAGCTACAAAAATGGCAATTGATATTGATGTAAGGAAAGTCAATAAAAATTAGAGGGGAAGGAAACTAATATAGTTCTCCAAGGAAGTGGCTAAAAAAATAAAGTAAAAAAAATGTTGCACTTACAAAATGCAGACGAGCACAAGAAGAGGAACACAGGCAAAGAGAGAAATGAGAATGCTAAAAGCAAGGGTAGAAATAAAAATAGCTGAAGATGTAAAGCAAGGTGACGAGACTTTTTTCAAATATAATGAAAAGAGAGGGAAGGCCAGAAGTGATATTGTAGAACTATAAGATGCTGCGAGCCTTTGTGTGTGACAAGGAAAAAGCAGAAATACTGAACAAATATTTCTGTTCTGTGTTCACAGAATAAAATCCTGGAGCAGGACTACAGATGGCTGACAAAGATACATAGGAAAATGGAGTAGAAACTACACCATTCATGGAAGAAAGTGTCTATAAACTTGAAAAATTAAAAGGGGACAAAGCCATGGGGCCGGATGAGATACATTCCAAAATACTGAGGGACCTCAGAGAGATTCTGGTGGGTCCTTCTAAGCTTATGTTTAATAGATTCTTAGAGATAGGAGACGTTCCTCTGGACTGGAGAAGGGCTGATGTGGTCCCTCTTCACAAAAATGGCAACAGAAAAGAGGTGGGAAAGTACAAATGGAGGAGTGGCCTAGTGGTTGGGGCAAGGTACCTCAGGCCGGAAGGTTGGGAGTTCAAATACCACTACAGGACAGCAACCTTGGGCCAGGATTGGGGTTTCTAGTCCCACAGGTGCTCCTTGTGGTCTTGGGCAAGCCACTTAACCCTTCATTGCCCATGTTCCCTGTAAAACAGTTATCTCCAAGTTATAATGCCCTGTTCAATGTAAACTGCCTTGATATCATGAAAGGCGGTATATAAGAAATGTTAAATAAACAAGTCAGTAAGCCTTGCCTCTGTGGTTGGAAAAATAACAGAGATGCTTCTAAAGAAAAGGATAGTGAATGTTCTACAATCCTATGGGTTGCAAGACCTCAGGAAAATGGTTTTATTAAAGGCAGAACATGCCAGACAAATCTGATTTCTTTGACTGGGTGACCAGAGGATTTCAGCAAAACCTTTGATATAGTTACTCAGAGGAGGCTCATGAACAAACTGAGCAGCATGAAACTAGGTCACAAAGTGTGAAGTGGATTACAAAATGGATTGACTGACTGGTGTGGTGGTAAATGGAATTCACTCAAAAGCAAGAAAGGTGAGTAGTGGAGTGTCTCAAGGATCTATACTGGGACAGATTCTGTTCAACATCCATTTTAAGTAACATTGCCTAAGGGTTAGAAGAAAAGTTTGCTTTTTTGTGGATGATACACAGATCTGCAACAGAGTGGACACCCCGAAGGGAGTTGACAATATGAGAAATTATCTACAAAAATTAGAAGAATGGTCTAATGCTTGGCAGTTAAGATTTAAAGCGAAGAAGTGCAAAGTGATGGACTTAAGTGCAGAAATTCAAAAAAGCAGTACGCGCTATGGGGTGAGACGATGATGTGCACGGATTCGGAGAGAAACCTCAGGGTGATAATGTCTGAATACCTCAAGGTTGCGGAACAACCCCTCTAGTATAGAGAGCTGCATAACCAGCTGAAAGGAGGAGGTCATTGATGAAGCCTCATTTGAAGTACTATGTTCAGTTTTGGAGGCTGTATCTCATTAAAGATATACAAATATTTAAAGAGGTTCAGAGGAGATTGACCAAAACGGTAAGGAGCTTGTGCTTGAATCTATATGAGAAGAGACTTGAAGACCCGAATATGTATCCCTTAGAGGAAAGACGGGACAGGGAGATATGATACTAAAATGTAAATACTTGAAAGGCATTAATGAGCAAACAAACCTTTTCCAAAGATGGGGAAGCTATAGACTAGAGGACATGAAATGAAACTGAAAGGAGGAAAATTTGAAAGCAACATTAGGAAATGGTGAATACCTGGAATACCCTCCCACTGGAGGTGGTGTGGACAAAAAAACTAATGAGATTCAAAGAGGCATATGATAAGCAGAGAGGATCCCCGCATCCCTAAACTGCTTGTTGGGCAAACTAGATGGGCCTTGCTGATTTTCATCTGCCATCATTTACTATGTTACCATGTTCAAAAGGTTACTGGAGGGTAACATGCACAGAGCGGCAGAAAGGTACAGGAAGAATAACCGGCGAGGAGAGGCAGTGAGAACTGTACACAGGATGGCACAAGGGTAATGTGCACAGAGCAGCAGAATGGTACAGGAGGGTAATGTGCACAGAGCAGCAGGCACAACCATAAACAGAAGAGCACGGGGTAACTTACCGAGTGGTCACTGCAACCCTAAACGTCTGGCTGGGCAGCCTGGATGGGCCATTTAGATCTTTAACTGCGTCATTCACTATGGGGGGCATTCCATGACATGAACAGTGGGGTTGAACCTTCAACCCGCGCTCAGCTACTAAACCTGATTCCGCTGCCAGCGCTCCCCACACATGCAGTGGGGTGCACTGTTCGTGGGCAGGAGAGGGCTGAGTGAGGGCGTGGCCAGGTGCCAGGATGTACAGAGGCTATTCAGGGCAGGCCTCCGTACGCACCTCAGCACCACATACATGTCCATCTTATCCCACTCTGATGGTGAAATAAGTGCCGGGCACTGTGCTGTTTACAGACTGCAGCCCCCGTACCCCATGCCGATGCCGCGGGACAGCAGCCGCCACCCAATCCAGTCCCTGAGGGCCCTCCCAGAGGGTTGCATGGCAGTGTGCCAGGGCCACTATCGCACTGGGCATGCTGAGGCTCCAGCTGGACAGGTCAGCACCATGGTGATGGGACGCCACTGCACAGACATACCAGCTGCAGAGATGTATGGTGAGGGCGGGCAGCCCAAGGGACGTCTCCGGGTGCAGAATACTGTGCATGTCGGGCCATCTAACTGCCCGATCCTGCAATCGCAGGTACGTACAGATCCTGCAGTTGCGGAATCGGGTCCAACTTAGCCCCTTCCAAGTTGTACGCGTTCAGACGGCCCAAGCGTGCACACTTCAGAATCGGCCTCCATGCGACTATTGAGGTCACTGGCACTAAGTGTTACTGACAGCGCTGAGAGTGCCGCAGACAAACACAATTATAAACATTAATGTAGATCCCTCCCCCATGGAAGGTCAATGCTTTACGCAGCTCTTATTGCCCTACCCTGGAGAAGATCATAGAGCGGCAGGTGCAGCCCTACAACTCAAGTCACTTTATTGGGCAGAATAGACTGACTATTTACTATATTACTATCATGGGCTGCGTGAAGTGAAGACCTTTCACCTCCACCATGCTGAATGCTCCATGGAACCTGGGCTGATGTCAGTCAGTCATTTCAGGTCAGGCTTCATAGCGTAAGAGGACAGCACCAGAGAAAAACCAGCCCCCTTCACTCACACCCCTCAGAAGATCAGCCTTCATATGCAAATGTGCTCTGCTAATTTTGGAAGCTTTTATATCAGTTCCCTTATCCTCTTGGGGAGAGAAGGAGAAAGAAGGTGGAGATTCTGAGACTCTAATATCCAGGAATTAACACCAGAGGGTTCAGCTGAATTTCAAAATGAAGAAAGCAAAAACAATTCCATATAGCCAAAATCTAAAGGCATTCTTACATTTTTGCAAGTTAGACTAAGCCATTCCCTATCGGTAAATGCAACAGAGCAGGTCTTGTGAATAAGTCTCTCTCACAATTATTTTTGAAGATTTTTACACTTTTTCCAAATGAGCTGCGCTGGTTAATATGGAAGACTAGGGATCAGACCCTGCTGTAATGATAAGACTGGCAGGGAGATGCTTCTTGTTATCCCTGGAAAGTCTGCATAGCAGCCCCTCCCCTCCATCACTGTCACTGACACAGGGCTGAAGCACACGTTTTAACATTTAAAAGCCTGTGCAAGTCATGGAAGTCACGGAGAAAAGATTCTGGGTCCCCGTCTCTGCAGAAATCCCTACTGCCTTCCCATTTTTCATTACTCTCAACATCCAACATAGTCAAGCAGCCTCTGCCCAGCCACAAAGGGCAGCAGCAGCTTGTCCCGAATTCCTGAGGTTGGACATGTCAGCAACGTCTCTCTCGTCATTCAGTCATGGCTCAGCAGAGGTGAGACACTGGAGCTCGTCTTCGCCAGGATACTGACATAATTCTCCCCTGACAGAGAGAACATGTTTCTCCATGAACTGCTACCAGCACCCGGTTCCTCTGCACCATGAAGCTCTAGCAGGGCTCCTTACCTGCAAGCCGATAATTTACTTGGTTGTGTCGTGACCAAAGCCACAATATGGCTTCATTGTAGGATGACACCAGGGTCATTGTCTCCTTGGCCATCTTCTCAAAATGCACCGCACACTCTTCGCAGCCAAAGAAATGCTGGACGTAACACCTCATGGCCTCGAGAACTTCTAATGGATCTTGAATATAAAAGGAACAGAAATAAACCAGAAGGGTCAGATGGGCCCAGCGACGGGTTCGATCACACCATCACTGACAAGAATGACATACAGTCTCCAAGCGCTCTACAAATGAAGATACTTGGCGTGAAGGCGGCGGCATATAGTATTTAGACCTACTAAAATACTAGGGCAGTGCTCCTTGGAACATCAGAACAAGGGCATCACTATTATGAATTATTTCTTGCCAGCATGACGCTGGTCAATAGCTCCTTGTTGTGGTGTAGACCCAGCACAGGGACACGGGGCTCTGACATTGCTTACTGGGTACACAGAATCTACAGACACACAAGCGAGGTGTAATAATCAGGTACCTATGCTATGGGAGGAATACATGGCAGTACATTCAGTGCCCTAGAACAGTTGGCCAGAAGACCCAGAAACGTAGCCCTGGAAATGAGTCAAGAAATGGGTGCGGGCGATATTGGCAACCCTTGTTTATCTCTCTTTTGCATGTGCGGGATATCTTGTGCTCTGGAATGGCCTGCACTCTTGGTTTGGTTACTTACATGTATCCGTTAATTTGTGTTCAGCGTTGTAATTTGCCTGCACAGTTAGCACATGGAAGAGAGTCCAGAGTGAGCACGGAAAGCCACGCAGCCAAGGTTTACTGCCCTGGCATCCCACCCAGGTCGTACTGTCCGTCAGCACCGCCTGTGGAACGTTCACAAGAGAAATAACCATTGAGGAGCATTAAAACCATGAAAGGACAAACAAAGCTACAGGAAAGGGAGGGGGAAGAGGAAACGACAGGTGAGAATTGAGAACGGCGTGACTATAAAAAGAAGAGAGGAAGAGGAAGAAAACAGGGAGAGGCCTGAGATGTGTAGAAAAAGAGAATGAGGACGGATAGGTTGAAAGTGGAGAAAAGGAGGGGAAATAAGCAGAATGGAAGAAGAGAGAGCAGAACAGAAAAATAAATGGAGGAGGGATAGAGACCAATTTGGAAAAGAGGGCACTTGGGAGAAGTTGAGAGGTCAGTTGAGAGATTAGAAGCAAGACTGTGGGACATAGACCCAAGGATAAATTAGGGAAATAATGAAAAGCATAAGCAGAGGGAATAGAGAAAATGGGAAGAGTAAGGAGAAAAGGAAAGATAAATCAAGAGACAGAATCAGATGGGCCTGGGGCAGTGGGGCATCGCTCAATAACTCACCTGTCCGTTGTTATCCAGCATGTTCCTAAAGTCACTATAGGAAACCTGTGTGTTAGTTCTGCTTCCTAACCAGCCATCCAGGGATTGCAGCAACGCCTTAAGATGTGACCGAGCAGGAAAATGCTGCAAGAGAAGTACAGGGACATTATGGCACATCAGAAAGGTGGCAGTCCAGAGAACAGCCAGCGCCCAGCAGTACAGCTACCACGCCAGAATGAACACAAGAGCAATCAGGTCTGGCCTCGTGTACCTCAGAGGTCTGCTGTAATCCCTCAGACAAAAATCTATACCCAGCTCATTTGCTTCATTTTTAAAAAAATTTCCAGGTAAATTACCATATATATACGGACGATATAATGATATATCTCCCGTTTAACAAACCAAACCCATCAATTCAAAAACTTACCGATTGCTTTGCAGAGATAACAGAACGGCTCACCAATCACAACCTTAAGATCAATTCTGCAAAAACCGAAGCCATGTATGTAACAAGAAACCAGAGCTTCACCCCTCCAACATTGATTAAATTTCAAGATATAAACATATTAGTCAAAAACGAGGTAAAATACCTTGGGGTAATCATTGACTGCACCCTCAATATGACATCTCATATAAAACACACAACTAACAAGATTTTCTATAAACTCAAAATGCTAAAATTACTCCACCCACTTCTTCACCTCCACGACTTCAAATTTGTCGTCCGTGAAATCATTACACCCCATTTTGACTTCACCAACACTACTCTACAAGGCTTTACAAAACAAGCCTTAAGACAACTCCAATTAGCACAACATATTAAAGCAAGGATAACTATGGATATCAACCCAATGGAACACATCACTCCAATACTGTACGACCTCTATTGGCTCCTTATCCAAAGCTGCATAAACTATAAAATTCTTGTTACAACCTTCAAATTAACCAAAGACATTGCCCTTCACACCTCTCCACGCTCATCACAAAGGAAACCCACTCCCGCACACAATGAGATTGTAATAAAAACAAGCTTTCAATACCACTTGATTTCAGGAAATCAAGGAAGACAACAAACCACAAAGCATTCTCTCACATTGCTCCCAACCTCTGGAATGCTCTCCCAGATTACCTAAGAGAAATAAATGACCTATAAACGTTTTGAAAAATTCTTAAAACCCACCCATCTATTCTTCACTTTGGCACCCAAAATAAACACAATGGCACAAACCCCCCACTCCCCCCTCCTACAAAACTCCCCCTATAGCATTCCCCCCACCACATCACATACTGTACTGACTTGTATATAGTTTGTTAATAGAGTTGCATAGAGTTCCATGTTAAGCATCCTTCACTGTTATTGTATATAGTATACAGTCTAAAATGTTCCACGTAACTGAATATGTACCTGTTACTGTACTATTCAAATTGTTGTTCTTTGTAAACTGCTTTTGATCTGCCCGAAATATGTGGTATAAAAAGTTATAATAAATAAATAAAAATCTCTAATTTCCAATAGAATTCTTGAGAACTGAACCACTAAGGTTCAGACTGTCCTTCAGGCATTATGTAATGCCTCCTTAGCGCTCCTAATTATTGACAGAAGGAAATGGGAGGAGGAAAATGGAGAGGAACCTGTTGGGGGGGGGGGGGGGGAGATGAAGCATGAGAAAACAAGATAAGCCTAATAGGGTAAAGGGGCAAAAGGAGGATGTAGCCTAGAACTACTCGTGTAAAATGTATGAAATTCAGTCTCTGGTCACACAGGTAAAGAATGATGTAGCCATGACGTAGCCAAATTGATATCCACAGGCTACAATTCCCCAGTAACCAACCGGATCAGTGCTGGCAGACTGATGGTGGCTAGGTACCATCCTTGAAGGCCTATGGTTGAAGAGACTTGGGGTACAATATTCCAACCACAGGTGCCAACTGCATAAGTGCTTTGTGCTTAAAATGCTGGCACAAGGAATGCATTATTTACAACATAAGATATGCTATGCTGGGCCGGACCAAGGGTCCATTGAGTTCAGCATCCTGTTTCCAACAGTGGCCAATCCAGGTCACAAGTACATGCCAGGTTCCCAAACGTTATCCAGATTCCATGTTGCTTATCCCAGGGGTAAGCAGTGGATTTCCCCTAGTCCACTTTAATAATGGTTTATAGACTTTTCCTCCAGGAACTTGTCCAAAGCTCTTTTCAACCCAGCTACACTAGCAGCTTTTATTACATCCTCCAGCAATGAATTCCATTACCCACTGAGTGCAAAAACATATTTTCTTCGATTAGTCTTAAATGTCCTACACTCTTTCAACTTCTTGAAGGAGTAAACAACCAATCTAGGTTTATCTGTTCCACTTCACTCATTATTTTATAGACCTCTATTATATCTCCCCTCAGCTGTCTCTCTTTCAAGCTGAAGGGCCTTGTTAAGCCTTTCTCCGTAGAGCTATCTTTCCATCCTCTTTATCATTTTAGTCACTGTTCTTTGTACCTTTTCTAATTCCGCTATATCCTTTTTAAGATATGGTGACCAGAATTGTGCATAATATTCAAGATGCAGTCGCACCATGGAATGATTCAGAGGCATTATAATATCCTTTGTTTTATTCTCCATTCCTTGCCTTATGATTCCGAGCATTCTATTTGCTTTCTTGGCTGCTGCTGCACCCTGGGCAGAGGGTTTCAACATATTATCCATGATGGACGCCCAGATCGTTTTCCTGGGTGGTGATATCTAATGTGGAACCTTGCATTACGTACCTGTAGTTTGGGTTATTCTTACCTAACTTTACACTTGTCCACATTAAATTTCATCTGCCATTTGGATGCCTATTCTCCGAATTTCTCAAGGTCCTCTTGCAATTTTTTCAGAATCCTCTTGTGATTTAACAACTTTGAATGATTTTTTTGTCATCTGCAAATTTGATCTTTTCGCTCGTTGTTCCCACTGAGAAAATTGCCCATTTACTGTAGCCCTACTCTGTTTTAACCAGTTCCAAATCCACCATATTACACTGCATCTTATCCCATAACTTTTTAATTTCCTCAAGAGTCTCTCATGAGGGACCTTGTCAAAGGCTTTCTGAAAGTCCAAATACACTACATTAACCAGGTCACCTTTAGCTACCTGTTTATTCATACATTCAAAAATATATAGCAGATTAGTGAGACAAGACTTTCCTGCTGTTAAGTCACTGTACAGCCAAAATTTAGCCATATAGTGTAAGCTTAGTCAGGGTTAGGGTGTTAGAGGATGATGCCCACAGTTATGCAGAGAGCAATGGAATTAAACTTTCTGTATAACTATATGTGTTTAAATGAAATAGACAATTAGGAGGCATAACATTAAATGGACAAATACTCCCACATAAACTTATACGTGTATATTCAGCCATTTCACTTCAACCCATGGGCTGGTGGAATATATGCATAGCTTTAAGAGATATCTTGTCCATGCTTGATGTCCCACTAAAAATTCCTTTCTGGATTTTTAGGCCACAGCCCCATCAGGTTTGCTAGCTGTTTGGATTATTTAAATGTTTGGTAAGGAAGGGAAGCATGATATCAAATGATTCTTCCTCTACCGCTAATCTGCTCTCAGCGGGTGTACCTCAAGACTTTAAGCTGGGTCCTATTCTCTTTTCTCTGTACCCTTGTTCCCTTGGTGCTCTGATCTCCTTCTATGGCTTTCGGTACCTAATGACTTCCAAATCTATGTCCGTATGCCAAAACAGTCAACAAGAATCCAGTCCCAAATTTCAGGCTGCTTGGCTGTCATAGCTGCCTGAATGTCTCACCATCATTCTAAACTTAACATGGCCAAGATGAAACTTCTCTCTCTCCCACACCCACTTTCCCTCTTCCCTTTTCTTCTGCATTGCTGGATGGTACTCTTGTCCTTCTGATTCGCTTTGGCATGTAACCTCAGGATGATCTTTGATACCTCTCTTCTACACATATCCTGCTGAAGTATGTTGTTTCTTCCTCTTTAGCACTGCTAAACTCTTTTCTTTCCCTTCTGAGCAAACTACCAAAACGCTCATCCACTCATCACCTTCTGCTTAGACTACTGCAACCTGCACCTCTCAGGTCTCCCACTCAACCAACTCTCTCTGGTACATTCTAATCAAAATTCAGCTGTATGACTTATCTTCCCTTAGCACCATTATGACCACATATCCTCTCTCCTCAAGTCACACTACATTGGCTTCCCTTCTATTTCTGTCTTTAGACACTATATATCAGGTCGTTCTCCAGAGTGTGAGTAAACTCAAATATAATCGGGTACACTCAAAAATCACCAAAAGCAGTTGTAAATGTCTTCATTTATATGACTTTCTATCTTTGCTATAGACAAAATAAACCAGCCGTTATGCTAGAAAAGGTCTCAGACTTACAAATGCTGAGCCAAACTGGTGAGCTCAAGCGTCACTTTAGCATCAATGACTTTCTTGTTGCATTTTTTAAAGGCTATAAATGGTTTTGAAACTGGGAGCTTTGTTACTGCGAATGATTATTATAACATAAAACTGTTCTTATCTTAGTATCTTGTTGTGATAACAGAAATCGTTTTCCCCAACGCCGACAGAGCGGCACTTTCGCGTTTCACTGTGCGTTTCTTCAGGCGTTTGGCGATCAAGATACAAATTGTGGATCATTCAAGCTCTTTAAATGTATCTTATTGTTAGTTGAAACAAAAGAAAAGAGAAAAATGCTGCCCACGCTCCCTCTTCGAAGATCAATAGCACTCTCTCTCCTCCGAGGTTTCGCTAACTAGAGACGCCGCGCATCTCTAGTTAGGGAAACTTCGGAGGAGAGAGAGTGCTATTGATTTTCGAAGAGGGAGCGTGGGCAGCATTTTTCTCTTTTCTTTTCTTTCAACTAACAATAAGATACATTTAAAGAGCTCTTTAATAGTTCCCTGCCTCTCTTACCAAGTTTCGCTGTTCATACCTGTTTAATGCAAAGTTACCTGTTTTGTGGCGTTATGCCTGTTGTATGTAAAGTTGCTTGACTGTTAACATTTCTTGTAAACCGCTCTGATGCTAAATAGTGTGGTATATAAAAGCTAATAAATAAAATAAATAAATAAATAAATACACTCTCACACATCACACCCGTACTATGAGTAGGGCATGCACAGGTCTCTAGTCCCAAAACTCTAATATCTCACCTACAGCAGATACATCACACATACCCCTCTGCTCTTAGCTACCCCTCTGCCCAATACAACAAAATCCTAGCCCCACACTCCTACCTCCAGTATCCATCCACACACGCTATACTCTAGATACCCTCAACTTCCACACCTTCCTGATTGGAGCTCTGAAGGGGATCCCCTGCCCCTACTACCTTGGGAAATATGGTGTTATAGGGGCCCATCTCATTTTTCTGCCAGGGGTTCATACTGCTAGTTAGGCCACTGTACTATGGGGCAAATTTTCAGAATCCTGCTGGCTAACCTGGGAGTGAGCTGGCAGATCCTTTGGGATGTAAATTTCATCCTGCAGAGTGGTGAAATCTTGCTGCCTTGTTTTATTGGGTAGCTGCTCTAAATCTGGATAGTCCCAGGGCTGACATTAGGCCAGGAGTAACAGTTAGTCTGCTAGAACTTATTTTCGGTGCTAGTCAGCTAAGCCAGCCAAGCCTAGGTGCATCTGGTGTAGTAGGCCTATATTTAAGGGAGGAGTGGCCTAGTGGTTGGGGTAAGGTACTACAGGCCGGAAGGTCGGTGGTTCAAATCCCACTAGAGGACAGCAACCTTGGGCCGGAAGGACTGGGGTTTCTAGTCCCGCAGGTGCTCCTTGTAGTCTTGGGCAAGCCACTTAACCCTCCATTGCCCATGTTCCCTGTAAGTATTGGTGTATGTGTCTCATATCCCCTCGTGTTAAATGTATCCCCCAACCGCTTTGACCCGGTGAAAAGTGGGATATAAATGCAGCTAAATAAATAAATTTAACTAGTTGGATCTTGGCTTGCTAGACTTTGGTGACTTTTAAGCTGACGCTAACCAGATAGGCTGCAGTTGAAAATTAGCCCTAACTTGAACAGCTGAAATCTAGCATCACTGTGAAAACTGACTCCTATGTTTTGGCTCATGGTTGTCTCATCTTTAGATGTTTCTTATTTTATTTATTATACTATTGTAAGCCACTTTGTTCTTTCTCACAAAAAGTAGTTGATCAAGAGTAAAAAAAAGCTAAATCTAAATGCAGTCACAAACTCATAATCAAGACAGTCAAATTAAAAAATATATATTTCAACTATCACAACAAAACTGTTACGATTCCTGTGTTTCCTCTGTTGATTTAGGTGCTGAAAGTGTACAATTTCTGCTTCTAGGTTTGGAAAGTTCTTTACTGCACTTTGAATCTGGATAAATTATGAACCAATACAAACTTCCTCAGCAGATTCCTGGTCCAGTGTCATGCCACGGGGAAGAGAAATGAGGAAGAATGGACCAGAAGATGTAGCCATAACCAGAAGGGCATATTTTTTTGCAAAAGCAGCATAAGAATATTTTAAAAAATATTTTAGGACAAAAAACAGGGGGTGGGTATCTATGAATAAGATTAAAGAAATAGCCAAGGAATATTTAACAATGGGGGGGTTATTCAGCAGTGATGGCTAACATTGATAAAGCGGCTTAGTGTTGTTGCTGAACATTGAACTTGTAGAGAAATTAAAAAAATGGACTGCTGATTAGTCAATTTCTTTATGTTCGGAGGATTTGCTCATCAAAAGCAGGATTATATCGGAGAATCAAAACATATTTTCTAAAAGTACTTGGATCGGGGATACCCCTGCGGTGTATAGGGGCTTCATGCACAGTGTGACTTGCTGTTGGAATCATTGGGTGGAGATTGCTTTCAAATGGAGGACCCCCTTATTTGCACTTGACCATTTTCCATCAGGACTTCACAGGTGGCCTCGCTAATATATAAACACTAGCGAGTGTCGCAGTTGGATGCTTGTTTTATAGAACGCCCCATATTTGTTTTTTGTAGGGGCAAGAATATTGCGAATTATGTGAGCGCTTCGATAATGTGGTCTTTGGTGGAAACAGCTGCTGGGAGATCTGGACACTATAAATGTGGTATCTGTGAATTTTGTAATTCCACGATTGAGGGGATTACTTGGATTAATCCAGGACAAAGATCTACCATGCAACGGGATTACATGACATATCAATCTACTTATATTGTTTGTGTGTTGATATACCCTTGCAAAAAAATCTATGTGGGGCATACTTGTAGAGCTATGATAGCCCAGTTACGTGAACATAAATCACGTATTAATACAGCTACCAGATCAGCTCCAATAGTTGACCATTGTCTAAGAATGAATCATACTTTTGAACAAATTAAATAGCAAATTCTACATGTGCCACAGTCATTGCGGGGAAGGGGGGGGGTAATCGAGATGCTGTTTTGAACCTGAGAGAGCAATATTGGATTTTCTCCTTGGACGCAGTTCAGCCTAAAGGGCTAAATCAGCCGATCGACTGGCACACAGGGGTGTGAGCTCAAGGTCCTTTAAAAGTGAGTAAGGGGAGGAGTTTCTTCACGATAAAAGAACATCGCAGCCATTTTTCACAAAAGCTTGGTGAGCTCCTAATGGACGGATGACTCTCCTGTCATCGACAGCTATGGAGAAAAAAGTCAGTTAAGTACTGCCTTTTGCCCTAAAGCAGAACCTTTATGCTGAGTGGTTCGAAATGCGTTGGCATGACTGTGGCAGGTTTTATGATTTATGATGCATGATTACTTAAAAAAGAATAAAAGGGACTTGCACGGAGGAAGCTTCTTATAGCAACCTTGAATTATAGTCTGACAAAACCAGTTGGTAATTAAGGAGTATATGTTTGCGTACAGATGTATTTGTATCACATAGTGGGAACAGTGAACCTGGCACTGAATATCCGAGTTGGCCAGATGGCAAGTTAGCTAACTGGTCACTGGCGATATTCAGTCGCTGGCCAGTTAGATAAAGCGGCTCAAGTTACGACGGCCATTTAAATTCCTAAATTTAGCTGCTTTAGGCTAACTGGCTAGCAGATAAATCCAGCCGCTAGCCGGTTATCACTGTGTTCTTCCTCCACAATGCCCAGATTGTAGCTGACTAGCATTGGCACTTAGAGGCTGCACTGGCTCTCTGCGGGTCTGCAAACTTCCGAAATGCCTTTAAATAACCCTCCCGGTATTCTGAGAACTTTAGTTACAGCTATATGAAGGGTTCAAGGTACTACACTTCTTCCATTTTAAGGCAAACTATGGGACTCAGCTTTGGGCCTGTTGCAGGAGTACTGAATGTAATGAACAAACTAGGTCCTCTCTCAGAAGGTGTCACTGAATAAGCTAAGGAAACGGTCTACGGAAACCTCTTCAGTGCATGCAGTAAAAGTGCTGTGTAGAGGATTCACGGCCGGGCATGCTCTCTACAAGAACCTCTCAAAGACATGGCAAGGAAGGGAGTTCTGTCTTCTGAAATCTAGTCAAAAATGATATCAAATTAGTCCAATAAAAAGATATCATCTTATATTCTAATTTTTTTTGTTTTACTTATTAATCTTTATTTCTATATTCAAGTGGACTAGTATGGCAACCACCCTACTTTATTATTAGTATTTAGCTCACACTTTTCCAAGGGTAGTTCCAGGCAAGTTACATTCAGGTACATACAAGGTACTGCCCTGTCTCCAGAGTGCTTCCAATCTAAGTTTGTACCTGAGGCAATGGACGGTTAAGTGACTTGCCCAAGATCACAAGGAACACCAGTGGGAATCAAACCCAGATCTCTTGGGTACTAGGCTGTTGCTCTAACCACTAGGCTACCCCTCCACTCCATTCTGCTACTTTACGTTAAACATGCTGTAAGGGTGCTGGCTAAAGGGGCTGCTGCGGGACACCCTGTAGGAGCAGCCGTTACAGGAAGCTCCACGGGGCATGTAGGAGCGCTCTGGTTGTGGGAGCCACCACAGGGAATGGTGTAAGGGACTTACTGTGAATATCTGTAGGGAATGAGATATGGCCAGCAGCTGTGAGGAGGGAATGATGCTGTTTCATACTAGAGAGCTTCGACAGTTTCCCCAGAAGACCGAAGTGCTCTCACAGTAATTGTTCAGAAGTAGTAAAATAAGAGAATCTTCATCTGTATTCAAGAAACTGCTATTGTGAATAAGTCAGGCATGCTGGACTAGAGCCAAGATTCAAATCTTCATTGTTAACTCCAAACAGCCTCCAAGGAACACAAAAAGCTACTCTGACAATAAGTCAGCTCAAATCTGATTAGTATCAGCACTTTAAAACCACAAATACTCCAGGGAGAGCAAGCAAAGAGAAGCAGAGAGAGTGAGTGAGGGAGACACACAGAGAGGCAGCAGAGATAGAGAGACGATGAGTGAAGGAGGCACACAGAGAAGCCGGGAGATAGACAGAGGAGGAGCGAGTGAATCATACATAGAGAGAGGCGAGCAGGATGCAGAAGGAGAGCAGGGACAGCTCTACGACACATGGAACATCCCAACTGATCCCCAATCCTTTGCATGCATGAGTGATAGGGAGATGCTTACAAGCCAGGTGGGGTCCCTCATCCCCCAGCATCTCTAATGCCTCCTACCTCTCTGTCCCAGCATCCTTCCTTTTGCCTCTTATTTCCCTAGCATCCTCTCTCTTGCTCCCTCCCCAGCATTTTCTCCCCCTCTCCCAGCATCTGCCACCATAACTCCTTCCTCCAGCATTCCCCAAACTCCAGGATCTTCTCTCTTACCTCTTAACTTTCCATCCCAGCATACTTTCTTCTGCCTCCCCCATCTCCAGCACCTGCCTCTTGCCTCCCCTCCCTACCACTGCATTTGCCCATCTACATGTTGTCCCTGAGTACTTCCTGGGCAAAAGGTGACATTTTGCTTACCAGATAATGTCCTTTCCGTGAGTCCTGCTAGACCAGTCCAGACAAATGGGTTGTGTTCCCCTATCAGCAGATTGGTGGAAACAGAAAACCTATGAAATGCCCAGGTTTCAATGACATCACTCCCATGCCTCTATCAGCCTAAGCCACTAGAGGGCAACTTGCAAAGAATATGGGAAAATGGCAAACCTCATACAGCCTCAATGTGGGCAACAATGATGAATCAAACCATAGAGAAATTATGTACATAAGAGATTGAACAGAAGGCTGTCAGTAGGCTATGAACCTGCAGCGCCAAGCAGAAAAATCATAGCAGACCAAGGTACCATCACAGAATAACAGAACAATCACAGTTTCAATGGCGGGTCCTGGACTGGTCTAGCATTATCTCGCAAGTAAAATGTCACTTTCCATAGTGTTCTGCTAGACCAGTTCAGACAAGTGGGATGCACCAAAGCTATGGGAAGAAGACACAGCAGCTCACAAAACTTTGCAGCCCAAGACTGTGTCCGCCCGAGCATGGACATCCAAGCGGCAAAGCTTGGCAAAAGTGGAAAGTGATGCCCACGTTGCTGCCGAACAAATGCCTGAAGGGGCTACTGAGCTACGCTATGCCCATGAGGACTCGTGCTCGAGTAGAATGGGCACACAAAGCCTCCGGAACAGACTGGTTCTGCAGCAAATACATCAAAGCAATAACTTCCTTGATCCAGTGCCCCATCGCAGACTCAGGTGCCGAGTCATTCTTGTGCATGCCAGTAAACAGCATGAAAAGATTATCTGATTTACGAAAGGAATTCATAACCTCCAAGTACCAGAGAAGCACCCTCCTGACATTTACAAGGCAAAGATCTTTATGCTTCCCCTGACACTGCTCCTTAGAGAAGGAGGGCAGGCAAACCATCTGGTCCACATGAAAGGGAGCAATCACCTTGGGCAAAAAGGAAGGCACAGGCCGAATAGAAATGGCCCTTCTCCAAAAAAGACAGATAAGTATGCTAGCAAGACAAGGCTTGCAGCTCAGAAATCCGCCACAGTGAACAAATCGCAACCAAGAAAACGGCCTTGAGCATCAAATCACTCAGAATAGCGTGCTTTAAAAGCTGAAGGTGCTCTGACATCAGGGCCCTGAGTACCAGACACAGAACTCAGGCAGGGACAACTGAATGAAGGGGAGGATGCAGATACATCAAGGTAATAGCTTGAACCCCCCTGAAAAAAAGCGGAAAACGTCCGGATGTAAGGCCAGAGACTTGCCAGCCACTGGACCTCGGAAACAGACCAAGGCTGTCACCTAAACTTTCCTGGAGCTAAGAGAAAGGCCCTTCTTCAGAAAGGTCAGCAGAGACAGCACCTTGGCTGCTTCAGGAACTAGCTTTTGAGTGCCATACCATCACTCAAAGAGGCACCAGACCTGTGCATATGTCAGGCTGGTAGAGCCCGCTGGACTCTGAACAGAGTGGAAACCACCGCATGAGGGTAGCCCTTATGTGCTAACCGACCCCTTTCAAAAGCCAAGCCGTAAGCGAGAAGGGAGCCGGGTAATGGGCCTCTGATGCAACAGGCTCCAGAACGGGGACAGATGAAGAAGCGGCTCCTGCAGGAGCTGCATCAGGTCTCCAAACCACCCTCTCGTCGGCCAATTTGGCACCACCAGAACAATCTGACCTGGATGGCATTCGATGCACTGAATAACAAGCCCCAACAGCGGCCAAGAAAGAAAGACAGCAGACTTTGCCTGGGCCAGGGCTGAACCAAGGCATCAATGCCCTCGGACCCTACCACACTTTGGCAATGGAGTGGGTAGCCATCAAATCCATCTTGGGGCGACCCCAACAGTGAAGAATCAACTGGAACAGCTCCTGACTCCTCCCACTCTCTGGATCCAGAGAGTGATGGCTGAGGAAGTCCACCCCGGCAATGTACTGGGCTGACATAGCTAGGAAGTTCTTTTCCACCTAGGCAAATGGGAGAGTCATCTCCAGGGCCACTCCAGCACTCCTCGTGCTGCTTTGCTGATTGACATATGCCACCACTGTGGCATTGTCCGAGAACACTCGCACTGCCCGACCCTTGACCAAAGGCCGGAAGTGCAAAAGGGCCAACCTGACGGCCCTGGCCTTGAGGCAGTTGATGGACCAAACCAGCTCCCTGCGGTTTCAACAGCCCTGAGCTGTTCAGTCCAGGCAATGGGATCCCCAGCCTAAAAGACTGGCATCCATCATCAGAAAGATCCACAAGTAATTAGCACCAGCATGCCCTTCTACAGATGGTGTGGCTGCTTCTATCACCGCAGACTGGTCTTCACCATCTGTCGAAGCAGAAGCCTGAGCTTGAACTCCTGAGAACTTGAGGACACCTGGAGTGGTCGCATATGAGCATGCACCCATGGCACCATCTCAATTGTCACTACCATCAATCTGGGAGCTGAAGGTAATCCCAAACTCTGGAAGCCTGTTGCAAACAGACCACCACAAGACGATCCAACAGTCTTTCCACTTTTTCCTCTGGCAGGAAGACTCTGCCCACTCAAGTATCAAACCCTGCTCTCAGGAACTCCATGGATTGGGAAGGCACCAACTGACTTTTTCCTCGGTTGATCGTCCAGCCAAGGCTTTCCAGGAAGGATACCACTTGGGCCACCAATTTGCTGCCCTTCCATTCAGCTGCTCCACTGCTCTGAGGACGTTCTCCAAGGTCATGATGGTGGTGACTGCAGTGCTGCGATGCCAAGGGATTTGCATGCACTCATGTATGACAACTGGCTCATCTGAACTTGTTCCTCCCCGGGCTGCCTCTGACCAAGAACAAGTTCAGATGAGCCAGTCGTCCAGACATGAGTGTATGCAAATCCCTTGGCATCGAAGCACTGCAGTCACCACCATCATGACCTTGGAGAACGTCCTCAGAGCAGTGGAGCGGCTGAATGGAAGGGCAGCAAATTGAAAGTGAGAGCCAAGCATGGCAAAATGTAGGATGTCTTTGCTTATCCTCCCGGATTGCGATATGAAAATACACCAGCCAAATCAAGAGATGCAAGGAACTCCCCTCAGCATACTGCTGAATCACTGATCTCAGAGTTTCCATCCAGAAACAAAGCATGCGCAAATGAGCGTTGACCCCCTTGAGGTCAAGAACTGGACAGACGAAGCCATTCTTCTTTGGCACCATGAAATATATGGAGTATCTGTCCTTGCCCTGATTGGCCGAGGAGACAGGCACCACTGCCTTCAGGTGCAGCAACCTGTCCAAAATGGCCAAACAGCAACTCTTTTGTGTGCTGAACCACAAGGGGCAATGACAAATGTCTCCAGGATCGGCTCTTTACATTCTAGGACACAGCCATACTGAATGGTGTCTAGTACCTAGTGATCCTTTGTGACCAAGGCCCACTCTCAAAAGAAAAGGCAAAGCTTGTCTCCAACCAGAGGTAAGTGGGAATGGGCCCTCATTGTGTAGACCAAGAGGGATCTCCTCTGGAGGGGCCAGAGTACCTGGGCTCCCGATCTCCCCAAAAGAACTGAGAACGAGTCAGAAATCTGGAAGCAGAGGAGAAGGCTTTCCAGGATGAAAACAATGTGATTCCTGAGACCCCTGGAAGAATGAGCAGTGTGACTGTGAGGGGCAGGTGGAAGCCGAGGAATTGGGTGCCCCTGACCTCTTCCCAGGTCCTTTTGGCCTGTCCTCCGGAAGGTGATAAGTTTGGACTCGCCCAAGACTTCCACCAAATTCTCCAAATCAGCCCCAAAAAGTTTTCCCTTAAAAGCCAATTGTGTCAACCAGACTTTGGAAAATTTGTCCGCTGCCTAGTGGAGAAACCAAATCCAACACTGCATCACCATCGATGGGGCACTATCCTTAGACGCTAGGCGGATGAGGTCATACATGGCATCAGAAAGGAAGGCCATAGCAGACTCCAAAAGAGAGGTAGTATCATCCAGCAGTAGAGACTGAATCCACTGGAAAAAGGCTCAAGAAGTCAAACCTGCACACACTGTCAACTGCAGAATAGCAGTTGCTGCTGCAAACTGGTTCATCAGCAAAGAATCCTCCTTTCAGTCCAGAGCATCTTTCAAGGCCAATCTGACTTCCACGGGAATGATGGTTTGTCTCATAACTGCCGTGACCTTTACATCCACCTTAAGTGTGCCAAACCACACAATGCACTCCTCCTCAGAGAGAGCATACATCCTTTTATACACCCTCAGACCTTTAGACAGGAAGTCGGGATCCCACTCCGACCTGATCATGTCCTTGATCACCTCCGGAAATAGGAAGACTGTAGTGGATTTTCTCACTCCCTGCAGGAGTGGATGGACCTTCGGCTCCTGCTCTGTACCTGGAGCAGCCACCAGGTTCAAGGTGGATGAGACTCAAGCGATCAATGCCACCAGTTCCTCCTTCTGAAATAGACAGATAATGCTGGCCTCTTCATAACCTTCTAAAAATGAAAGTACTTCTTCCTCCATATCAGAACCTACTGCTGAGACATCTAAACCAAGGTCCCAGTCCATCTCGGACAGACCCCGGCTGATCCATATCTCCAGGAAGCAACCTCCACCGGGGACACTTAGAAATAGGCAACTGAACAGGGCTTCCATGTTCAGCCTGACCCTCACGAGACTGAGCTCAAGGCAATCTAGAGGCCGCAGGGTCTGAGTTTCCATGCCAAGAAGACCAGGCCTGTTGCAAAAAAAAAAAAAAGAATTCTGGGGAGGATAACCTGGAATCTGGATGCTTCCCTCTAGGAAATGAGCCTCCAACTACAAGAGACATAGCCACCACCAAATCCTTAGAGGAAGCATGGCCACCGGAACCTCCAGCCTGCTTACCATCCTTACCCATAGCGCCATCTTTTGCTTCCTGCCCTGAGGCAGGCAAGGCCAGGCTAGCTGAATCCCCTCGCTAGGAGAGGGGAAACTGACCCTCCAGGGAAGACTCTGAAGCTGCCATGCAAGAAGAGCAGAGTCCAGAATGCAGACACAAAACACCTCGCTTGCCACAAGCCTAACGTTTCCTGGAAGAAGACAGAGAGTTAACAACAGCTGCATGCGTAAAGGCCACACTAACACAAAAACGCATGCTAACAGAGCACTTTACAGTATCATGTGCAAAGGGCACTTGGGCAGGCCCACTTCAGCAGACTGTGCGCTAGGACCATGTGATTGCAAGGTGCACAAGAAGATGCTACTAACACATGCCAGAAGGCAGGAAGCCCCCACACCATGCCAACGGTTGCTGCTGATCCACCCCGAATTGTGCCCCAGACGGATGGAATCAGGAGCCCACAAAAAGGACAATAATGAGGTCAAGTCTTGGTACTCACCCCCTGGGAGCCCCAGGCAGAAAACTCATGCCGGGCTCAGCACTACTCCCCTGAAACGGTTTCTCCTGCCTTTTCAGTCTCTATACTTTACTGTGAGAAGATTTCTCTGAGAGCGTTCTGCAAACTTCGGGAACAGCAGGGGGGGAACAGAGGAGGAGGGAGGGGCATGGAGACTGTGTGAGGCAGCTGATCTCTTCCAAATCCTTCCAATTTTCTGGCTCCTCAACAGGCTCTTATTGTAAGAGCATTTTGGCGACCGAAAAAACCTTAGTCTAGTGGAACCTCCCACGTCATGCTCAAGTGAGAGAGTCACCCTCAAGGTGGTTGTTCATGAGCAAAATCAATCTTTTCCCTCTCAATTGTTCAGACTTTTTCATAGTTGAGAAAATCCATCCATCATGTACTAGAGACAGAAGACTATTAGGTTGCCCTCTAGTGGCTCAGGCTGAGAGAGTCATGGAAATGATGTCATTGAAACCTGGGCATTTCATTGGTTCTCTGTCTACACCAATGTGTTGGTAGGGGAACACAACCCACTTCTCTGAACTGGTCTAGCAGAACAATATGGAACATCTGCTTAGTGGTAGAAATCACCATACAGAAAGCACTGGCCTGTGAGTTCTGAGCATGCTCACTGGACCATCAGCAAGTGGGATGAGTGGTAGTGCAGGCTCACATCGCTTCTCCCAATCTTGGGCCTAATATGGATCTGAGCAACTTGAGGTGTGGTGTATGCATCCGCTTAACGACCTCTGAACCCAGCACAGAGACTAGTGCTGATGTGACCATGGGAGATGGCACAGATGTCTGCCTTGATCGCCCTGCCCTAAAGTCAGCACTAAAGAAGACTGAGCAAGGGAGACAAATGCACATACAGTAGCAGGAGACATAGAGAACAGATGAGTGAGGAAGACGCCACAAATAGGGAAAGTGCAACAGTTCTTATCAGGAGGTGGTGTTGTTGTTAAGTGCCGTTGAGTCGGAGTCGACTCATGGCGAACTTCTGGATAGCTATCCTAAATTGTGTTCAGTCTTCAGTCAGGCGGCTCATTGTTGACAGACTGGTACCCATAGCTGCTGTTATTGTATCAATCCATCTCATTGCTGGCCTTCCTCTTTTGCGTTGACCTTCTATCTTGCCAAGCATGTCGTCTTTCTCTAATGATCTCTCTCTTTGCATGATGTGTCCAAAGTATGAAAGTCGAAGTCTTGTCATCTGAGCTTCTAAAGAAAGCTTAGGTTTGATCTCCTCTAGTACCGACTGGTTTGTGCTTCGGGCAGTCCATGGTATACACAGTATTCGCCGCCAGCACCATAATTCAAAGGCATCAATTTTCTTCCTGTCTATCTTTTTCACTGTCCAGCTTTCACATCCATATGATGTTATTGAAAATACCATGTTTTGAACAAGTCAAATCTTTGTATGGAGAGAGACATCTTGGCTCTTGAGAATCTTATCTAGGTCTTTCATAGCCATTCTGCCAAGAGCAATGCGTCGTCTGATTTCTTGACTGCTTGTTGCTTCTTTATTGATAGTTGATCCAAGTAGGTTAAAGTTGTTCACAATTTCAATTTCTTCTCCTTCAACGATGAACCTGTTGATTATGCCAGTTGTCATGATCTTTGTCTTCTTTACATTAAGGTGCAGGTCCATTTTGAGACTATGTTCTTTGATTGTGAGAAGCAAATGTTTCAGATCATCTTCACTTTCAGCCAGTAATGTGGTATCAGCAGCATAGCGAAGGCTGTTGATTTGTCTTCCACCAATCTTCACACCTCTGTTGTCTTCATACAGTCCTGCTTCTCTGATGATTTGTTCTGCATATAAATTAAACAGGTAGGGGGAAAGTATGCAGCCTTGTCTTACACCTTTTCTTATTTTAAACCATTCTGTTTCTCCTTGTTCCGTTCAAACTGTTGCTTCTTGATCAATGTATAGACTGTGCAAGAGAACGATGAGGTGTTCTGGTATACCCATGCTTCTTAATGTGGCCCAGAGTTTCTCATGGTTTACACAGTCAAAAGCCTTGCTATAGTCGATAAAGCACAAAATAGATATCCTTTTGGTATTCTTTAGTCTTTTCAAGGATCCATCTCACATCCGCAATGATGTCTCTCGTTCCTCGCCCTTTCCTGAACCCTGCTTGCACTTCAGGTAGTTCTTGTTCCAGGTATGGTTGTAGTCTCTTTTGAATAATCTTCAGTAGAATCTTGCTGGCATGTGGGATCAGAGCGATTGTGCAATAATTTCCATAGTCAGTTGGATCACCTTTCTTTAGTATTGGTATAAACACAGATCTTTTCCAGTCAGTTGGCCATGATGGTGTCTTCCATATTTCTTGGCAGAGCCTTGTAAGTACGGTAACAGCTGCATCAGATTGCTGTACAGTAATACTTCTATGGGAATGCTATCAATGCCTGGTGCTTTGTTATTTGATATGGCTTTCAATGCTGCTTCAACTTCTTCTTTCAACACCAATGGTTCCCGATCATAAGATACAGGTTGAAACGGCTGTTGGTCCACTTGATCTTTATCATATAAAAACTCTATATATTCCTTCCACCTTTTTCTTGATCTTCTCAGCATCATTCAACATAGAACCTTGAGCATCTTGTAACATCCAATTCGAGGCTGGAACTTTTTCTTTAACTCTCGTAGCTTTAGGAAAGTCAATCTTATTCTTCCTCTAATAGTTTCTGCTTCTATTTCCTTGCATGCGTCATTGTAGTACTTTTCCTTTGCCTGTCTTGCTGCACGCTGGAAATCTCTGTTGAGTTCTACAATTGTCTTTCTTTCTCCTCTGGCTTTAGCTTCTCTGCGTTTCTGGGCAATTTTCAGAGTTTCTTCCGTCATCCATTTTGGCCGTTTTTGCTTTTTCACCTTTTGTAGAGACTTCTCGCTTTCTTCCAACACAACCTTCTTGATGTCATTCCATAACTCTTCTGGAACTCTGTCATTTGTATCTAAAGCAGCAAATCGATTTTGCAAGCAGTCTTTAAATTCCAGTGGTATATTCTCAAGGTCATATGACCTAGATTGGCCACTGTTGGAAACAGAATACTGGGCTTGATGGACCTTGGTCTGACCCAGTATGGCATATCTTATGTTCTTATGTTCTTCATATTTTGCTGCATTCATGAGTGGTTTGCTCTTTTTCAACTTTAGCTTGAGTTTGCATACTAGTAGTTGATGATCTGTACCACAGTCAGCTCCAGGTTTTGTCTTTGTTGATGTTACAGAGCTTTTCCATCGTTGACTTCCACAGATGTAGTCAATTTGATTTTTATACAATCCATTGGGTGAAGTCCATGTGTACAGTCGCCGCTTGTGTTGCTAGAAGATGTTTGAGATGAATAGATCGTTGGTCTTGCAGAATTCTATCAGTCTTTCTCCCGCTTCATTTCTATTGCCAAGTCCATATTTTCCAACTACTTTGCCTTCTTCTTTATAGCCATCTTTTGCTTTCCAGTCACCCATGACTATCAGGATATCCTGTTTGCATGTTCTGTCAATTTCAGCTTGTACTTGTTCATAGAACTCAATTTCATTCTCTTCTGCAGCTGTTGTTGGGGCATATACTTGAATTATAGTTGTGTTGATAGGCATTCCTTGTAGACGAATAGAGATTAAGCGTTCGCTGACTGCATTGTATTTCATTACAGTTCTTGCAAGTTTCTTCTTTATTATACATGCAACACCATTTCTTCTTTGTCTTTCATTTCCAGTATAGTAGACCATGTGATCATCTGATACAAAGTGCCCGATGCCAGTCCATTTCAGTTCGCTGACACCCAACAGATCAAGTTCTACACGTTCCATTTCATTCTTGACCACCTCCAACTTCCCTTGGTTCATGCTTCGTACGTTCCATGTTCCAATGTGTAAGACATCTTTACAGCTTCTGACTCTCATTTCATGCGCAGCTACATCAGCAGTCAGATGTACCGAGGGCTTTGATTCAACCACATCATAAATGCTGGCTTTACTCTGAAAAGTCTTCAGCTCTTCCCCAGTAGCTAGTTGAGTGCCTTCCGACCTGGGGGTCTCATCTTCCAGCACTATAGCACAATTTGTTTTGTTGTAACTATCCATTGGGTTTTCATGGCAAGATACAGAAGTAAATTGCCAGGCCTTTCCTCCGCGCAGTTTAGGTTTGGTGTTGTTGCCATTGTCACAGAAATGTGATCCTCCGCCGTCAACACTATCCCATTCTGCTGCTGCCCAGATGGGTGGTTTGTCTTGCTCTGGCACCTCAGCTGAGACCTGTCCATCTTGGGAGACCCTGCCAGTAGTTAACCCACCAAAGGTTGAGCTCTCAGCATCACTGATGCACACAAACCCTCACAGCACAACAAGCTGCAAACCAAGCAGGGCTGGCCCATCCATTGAGCAAGAATGTTTTTTGCACAGGGCTCCACATTTCAGGGGGCCCCACGCAAAAAACATTCTGCATCAGCCCACAGATTAAAAAAATAAACAAACTGGCTGCTGCTGCCGCTGTGGAAGCGGCAGAAACTAGCGTTCCGTGGGGCCCCCCTGACCGGCAGAGCTCGACCGGCATCAGCTCTATCAGCGGCAGCTTTCAGAGCTGCGAAGAGAAAGTTTCTCCTCTCCGGCGGGATTAACAGAGCCGCAAGGGAAGCTCTCCCTTCGCGGCTCTGAAAAGCCCACACTTTAGGAGATGATGCTGCAGGGAGGACTGCCGGGCAGGGGGGCCCCCACGGGAAGCTCGATTCTGCCGCTGCCACGGCGGCAGCGGCAGCAGCAGTCAATTTGTTTTTTTTTTAAATCTAGCTGGGCTGATGGGAGGAGGGGGGTTAGGACTGGTAATGGGCTGATGGGGGGGCTAAGACTGGAAGTGGGCTGATGGGGGGGCTAAGACTGGAAGTGGGCTGATGGGGGGTTAGGACTGGTAATGGGCTATGGGGGGGGCTAGGACTGGAAATGGGCTGATGGGGGGGTTAGGACTGCTAATGGGCTATGGGAGGGCTAGGACTGGAAATGGGCTGATGGGGGGAAGGTTAGGACTAGTAATGGGCTATGGGGGGGCTAAGACTGGACATGGGCTGATGGGGGGTAGGACTAGTAATGGGCTATGGGGGGGCTAGGACTGTAAGTGGGCTGATGGGGGGTTAGGACTGGTAATGGGTTATGGGGGGGCTAAGACTGAAAATGGGGGATGGGGGTTAGGACTGGAAGTGGGCTGATGGGGGGCTTAGGACTGGTAATGGGCTATGGGGGGGCTAGGACGGGTAATGGGCTGGGGGGGTTGCTAGGACTGGAAATGGTCTGAGTGAAAGGGGGGCTTGAACTGCAAATAGCTGATGGGGACTTGGAATGGAAATAGGCTGAGTGGAAGGGGGGGCTTAACTGCAAATAGCTGATGGGGAGGGGGGCTTGGAATGGAAATGGGCTGTGAGGGGAGGGAGCTAGGACTGGAAATGGGCTGATGGGGGGGGTTAGGACTAGTAATGGACTATGGGGGGGCTAGGACTGGAAAAGGGCTGATGGGGGGTTATCCATCTCATTCAGCAGCTTGGAGACTGAGGAACCACCTTTCTGTCTTGAAGGACTAGAAAAAGGGACTGTTACTTCTGGAGAGGGATCTGCAACTGTAAGTATATACTTCTGGTAATTTTCTAAAAGGAATTCTTTGTATTAAAGCTAATTAATGTGTGAACCCACTATTTTTTGTTAAATCAGTCAGGGCCTAGTAGCAGCAGTTTAAGTTTAAATTTAAAACACAGAGGAGAACTTTCTGGTTACATTTCATACCCAGCAGAGAGCTTGTAGTTTAAATTTAATAGTCACTCAGGACCTAGCATCAGCAAAGTACTTTTAGCTTAAATTTAAAACACAGAAGAGAACTTTCTGGTTAAATTTAGAACCCAGCAGAGAGCTTGTAGTTTAAATTTCATAAGAAGTTAGAGCCTAGCAGCAGCTAAGAGCTATAATTTAAATCAAATCAGAATATAGCTTACCTCAGCAGCACAAGACAGGGTACTGTGTAGCAGCCCTCTTTTAATAAGTGTTATTTCCCTCCCTCCCTCCCTCCCCACACCCACCCACCCCTGGGATAATCGTAGCTATATATGTACTTACACATCTTAAAAGACAGGAGGTGCTCTCAGGTGAAGCTCATTACCCAAATCAGTCATACACTAAGGACCTGAGATTAGTTAAGCTTCAGGTGAACAAGGTATATTACACGTATTAGGTACAGTTTTATTAGTATAAATATCCATAGCAACCCTTAGTAAGTAAAGAACTTAGATCTAAACACAAACTTAAAACTAAGATGCAGACAGCAGTCCAGCAGAGGGATGGGAGCTTTCCAGTCTTTTGCATTGAGTGTCACATGTATGATTTTCTCCCAGTTGGTGAGAGGTCTTACGTGTGCACTAGGTGCAAGGAGCTCTTTGTTCTCAGGGAACGAGTCTGTTCTCTAGAGGCTAAAGTAACAGACTTGGAAAGCATAAGACAGAGAGGTACATAGACGAGACCTACAGGGATATAGTCCTGAAGTCCCACCTCCAGTCTGGCAGCATCCCTGTTGCCATGGAGGAGAGACGTCACGTGACAGGAAAGCATCACCCTGGTGTGGCAGGAAGTGATCCTGTAACTAGGACCTGTCCTCCAGGTGATGTAAAACCCTCTCGCACCGAGGAAGTTTCTCCAGGGCCATGTGCCCATGAGGGAAGGGTTAGGACAGCCGTTATAGTTGGTGATTCGATCATTAGGCATGTAGATAGCTGGGTGGCTGGTGGACGTGAGGATCGCCTGGTAACATGCTGCCTGGTGCGAAGGTAGCAGACCTCACACGCCACCTAGATAAGGTCTTAGATAGTGCTGGGGAGGAGTCTGCTGTCTTGGTACATGTCGGTACCAATGACATAGGAAAATGTGGTAGGGAGGTTCTAGAGGCTAAATTTAGGCTTTTAGGTAGGAAGTTGAAATCCAGAACTTCCAGGGTAGCATTCTCCGAAATGCTTCCCGTTCCACGTGTAGGACCCAAAAGGCAGGCAGAGCTCTGGAGTCTCAATGCGTGGATGAGACAATGGTGCAGAGATGAGGGTTTTGGATTTGTTAGGAACTGGGGAACATTCTGGGGAAAGGAGGGGCTCTTCCGAAGGGATGGGCTTCACCTTAACCGGGATGGAACCAGGCTGCTGGCATTAACCTTTAAAAAGAAGATAGAGCAGCTTTTAAACTAGATACTAAGGGAAAGCCGACAGTCGCCCAAGAGCGGATGGTTCGGAAGAATGTATCTTTGAAGGATACTACCAAAAGCAGAGAGGTTCCACAAAAGAGTAAAGTAGCCCAAATGCCCTCAAGTATGGAGCAGACAGAGCTTAAAGATCCCAATTTACCCATGTCTAACAATAGCCAAATTAATATGAATAAAATACATTCTCTAAAATGCTTGTATGCAAATGCTAGAAGTCTAAAAAATAAGATGGGAGAGTTAGAATATATAGCACTAAATGAAAGGTTAGATATGATTGGAATATCAGAGACATGG
The DNA here is from genome assembly GCA_033557465.1 of Ichthyophis bannanicus. NCBI lineage: Eukaryota > Metazoa > Chordata > Amphibia > Gymnophiona > Ichthyophiidae > Ichthyophis > Ichthyophis bannanicus. The sequence continues at coordinate 149,098,371 of CM066040.1, read as the reverse complement.
TGGAAGGAGGACAACCAGTGGGACACTGTGATACCTGGGTACAAACTATATCGAAATGATAGAGCTGATCAAATTGGTGGAGGGGTTGCTCTCTATGTTAGAGAGGGCACTGAGTCAGAAAGGATTAAAGTTTTGCAGGAAACAAAATCTGCTGTAGAATCTATATGGATTGAAATTCCATGTAAAAGGGGGAAGGCAATGGCAGTGGGGGTGTACTATCGAGCGCCTGGCCAGAATGACCAAATGGATGATGAAATGCTCAAAGAAATCAAGGAAGCTAACAAAAGTTACAGCGCAGTAATAATAATGGGTGATTTCAACTACCCCGGTATCGACTGGGTCAGTGTCACGTCAGGACATGCTAGGGAGATAAAGTTCCTAGATGAAATAAATGACTGCTTCTTGGAGCAGCTGGTTCATGAACCGACCAGAGGGGAAGCCATATTAGACCTAGTCCTTAGTGGAACACCAGATCTAGTGCAAGAGATAAGGTTGTTGGGGCCACCTTTGATTTAATTAGTGGAGGAGGGATAGTAAGGAAATCCACAGTACTACCTTTTAACTTTTGAAAGGGAGACTATGATAAAATGAGGAAAACAGTTAAGAAAAAACTAAAAGGAGCAGTTGCAAAGGTTAAAGACGTACATCAGGCTTGGCTGTTGTTGAAAAATACTATCTTGGAAGCCCAGACCAGCTGTATTCCATGCTTTAAGAAAAGTGGAAGAAGTCCAAAAAACTGCCAGCATGGTTTAAAGGTGAGGTCAGAGAGGCTGTTGCCAAAAAAGCATCTTTCAGGAAATGGAAAAAAGAGCCAAACGACGAAACCTGGAAACAGCACAAGCACTGGCAAGTCAAATGCAAGGCATTGATAAGGTAGGCAAAGGGAGAATTTGAGAAGAAGCTTGCTGCGGAAGCAAAAATGCGAAGTAAAGACCTTTTCAAGTACATTTGTAGCAAAAAACCTGTGAAAGAGTCAGTTGGTCCATTAGATGATAAAGGGGTTAAAGGAGCACTAAGAGGCGACAAGGCGATAGCGGAGAGACTGAATGAATTCTTTGCTTCAGTCTTTACTGAGGAAGATGTAGGGATGTTACCCATGACTGAAGTGGTATTTAAAGGTGCGGAAGAATTGAAGGAAATATCGATACATCGGGAAGATGTATTACAACTATTAGATAAACTGAAGAGTAGCAAATCACCTGGGCCGGATGGTATACATCCAAGGGTTGTCAGACGGCTGCCTAGGGTGAGAACTTACACAATCTTGACGATGCATATATTCATATGATTCTTGCAAGGTATTGTGGGTATTGTAGTTCATTCACTCCCAAACACAGCTGATGACAATAATTTGAGTTGTGAAACCAAGTGGTAAGATCAATAAAATACTTCTTTTATTGATGGGGTTTAATTCACCCAGCACATGTATGCTTGATAGCACTATAAATGAGGTTACTTGCTTGCAGTGTTTAAAAATGGATAACAAAAAGTCACAAAGTAAACCAGAAAACAACCTTCAGCTTGTCAGGCAATTAGCTAATGTTTTCTTAGCAAATAATTACCAAATACAAAGGCACAAAGTAAAGAATAAACTTTGCTGGTTAGGTTAACTTCTGCTTATTTTCCACGCCGATCTCAGCAGTGATTCTCCCTTGCTCACACACACAATCAGGTGCAGCCCTAATTACTATCAATGGACCAGCTGAAAGCCTTTAGCTGGCTAGCTGCTACTGTGTGAGCCCAAATCCTGCTTTAAGAGCTGTTTGCAGTGGAAATAAAGAACAAAGTTAGGTTTCTTTGTGATGGTGGATGTGTTTGCTCAGAGAAAGCTAGTAATAGCATTTAGATAGAGAACAGTCCATATAAACTGTACTTTCATCTGCTGTATCACCCCCTTCATCAACAATCATAGGGTCAATATCATACATTGGCACAGATGAGTCTTTCATTAAGGCACTATCATGAGAATGCTTATTCCCTTGCTGCCATTCTCTATTATAGATAGGGTCTGGATCAGTGTTCATACCTGAGCCTCTCCTGCCATCATAATTCCTCTCTGTAAAGCCTGGCCAATATGTAATCCAATCCTGATGTCCAGCCTTCCAATCTTGATCCCTGGACGCTGGATCTTCTCTCACATACCTTCTGGCCTTGGTCTGAAAGTCCCTTCCACATGCAGTCTTCTCTCTTCCAGGTAGCCACTGGTGATTCCTATCTCTGCCACTCCATTCCTCTGGCTGAATCCAGTCCAATGGACTCTGCTGGCTTTTGGAATACCTCCCAGTATGAGTACTGCCTTGGAATCTCCCAGACCTTCCAATGGCCTTTCTTCTCTTCCTTCCAGAGAGTTTCCTTCTCTCTCTATCTGCTTGGCTTGGCTTCTGTTTCTCCAGGTGATACTGGTGCTTGTAGCCGTTGCTGTCTCTGTATCTCTTCCTCCCTCTGTAGCTGAAACTGTTATCTGAAGAATAAGCTCTACTCTTATCCTGTTCTAATGTGTGCTGCTCCCTAACACAGCGCAGCTGTGTTGAATCAGGCCCTGCCCTTTGAGATGAGTGCTTAGGGATTACCTCATAGCTCTCTTGATTGCACACACATTCTCTCACTTCAGCCCCTCTCATGGCTGCTGGAAACCTGGTGCATTCTGGGACTGGTAGTCTTTTATGTGAAAATTCTGTTTTCTCACTTCTACCAGAACTGACAGGTTGCTTGTTCAGAGTCACATCATCTTTTCTATAGCTCCTACCTGAGCTATGATAAGCTTCCTTATCACAGGGTGTTGAAAGAACTGAAATATGAGATTGCAGACCTGCTATTAGTAATCTGTGAACTATCATTAAAATCATCTCTAATACCTGAAGACTGGAGGATCGCCAATGTAACACCAATTTTTAAAAGGGTTCCAGGGGTGATCCGGGAAACTACAGACCGGTGAGCCTGACATCAGTACCGGGAAAAATGGTAGAAACCATCATAAAGAATAAAATTACTCAGCATGTAGATAGTCATGACCTAATGGGAGACAGCCAACATGGCTTTAGACAAGGAAGATCTTGTCTTACTAATCTGTTATGTTTTTTTGAAGGAGTGAATAATCAAGTCGACAAAGGTGAGTCGGATGATATTGTGTATCTGGACTTTCAGAAAGCCTTTGACAAGGTCCCTCATCAGAGACATTTGGCAAAACTAAAGAGTCATGGTATAGGAGGCAGTGTACTATTGTGGATCAGGAACTGGTTAAAAGATAGAAAGCAGAGGGTAGGGCTAAATGGCCAATTTTCCCAATGGAGAAAGGTGAATAGTGATGTACCCCAGGGATCTGTGCTGGTGTCCGCTGCTTTTTGACATATTCATAAATGACCTGGAAAGTGGAATAACGAGTGAGGTTATCAAATTTGCAGATGACACAAAACTATATAAAGTTGTTAAAACCCAAGAGGATTGTGGAAAATTGCAAGAGGATCTTGATAAATTAGAAGACTGGGCATCAAAATGGCAGATGAAATTTAATGTGGACAAGTGCAAGGTTATGCACCTAGGGAAGAACAACCCAAACTATGGTTACACGATGCAAGGTTCCACATTAGGAACCACCACCCAGGAAAAAGATTTAGGCGTCATTGTGGATACCATGTTAAAACCCTCGGCCCAGTGTGCAGCGGTGGCCAAGAGAGCAAATAGAATGCTAGGTATGATAAGGAAAGGAATGGAAAATAAAACAAAAGATACTATAATGCCTCTATATTGTTCCATGGTGAGACCGCACCTTGAATATTGTGTGCAATTCTGGTCACCGTATCTTAAAAAGGATATAGCGATTTTAGAAAAGGTTCAGAGAAGAGCCACCAAAATGGTAAAGGGGATGGAAGGATACTCCTATGAAGAAAGGTTAAAAAGGTTAGGGCTCTTTAACCTGGAAAAGAGAAGGCTGAGGGGAGATATGATAAAAGTCTATAAATTAATGAACGGAGTGGAACGGGTAAACGTAGATCGATTGTTTACCTTATCAGAATATAGAAAGACTAGGGGACATGCAATGAAGCTACAGGGTAAACTAATTAAGACTAATAAAAGAAAATATTTTTTCACTCAACGTGTAATCAAACTCTGGAATTTGTTACCGGAGGATGTAGTAAAGGCTGTTAGTGTAGCTGGGTTTAAAAAAGGTTTGGACAAGTTCCTGGAGGAAAGGTCCATAAACCATTATTAAGAAGGGACCCAGGATATCAATGCTTGAACCAATACAAGCATTGTGGAACCTGTGTCCCTTGGGGAAACTGCTAGGTACATATGACCTAGATTGGCTACTGTTGGAAACAGAATACTGGGCTTGATGGACCTTGGTCTGACCCAGTATGGCATATCTTATGTTCTTTTCGTGATGTCATCCGTATATCCCTCTGGGATCCGCCTTCCTCCATCAGTAACCTATTGACAAAGCAGACTCACCAGAGCAACAAGTAAGTCTCACCCTCACTACTACCCCGTAAGGTACAACTTACCAACTCCAGCCCCTTTCCAACAACTAACTGTAGAACAACAAGGTCTCTAAAGAACTGTCAACAATTAAAAGTGATGAGGCTGTCCTCTCACCTGCTCGAACGCTAACATGAACGATGACCATAATTCCCGGGGAGATTCTCCCCATTCTCAAACTCTTCTTACCTGTCATCTTCAAGAAATTCAGACTGTGCGCCATACGCCCTCAAACATTGGGACGGGACTCTGGACTAGACTGGGTCTACTCCAGGAACAACAATTAGCAGGTAAGTCTAATTTCACCTTCCTGATCGTATCCCTAGTCTAGTCCCGGACCTCTGAGTAAGTACCAGAGCAGTAACTCTAACGGGAGGGTCCCGCTACACCAGCCTGAAGCACCGCCAATCCAAAACAGGCATCCTGTGCCAACTGAACGTCTAGTCGGTAGTGCTTTACAAACTAATTCAAAGATGACCACGTGGCCGCCTTGCAAATTTCCACCGGCGACACCAACCGAACCTCCGCCCATGAGATCGCCTGGGCCCTAGTGGAATGGGCCCGCAGCCCTTCCGGTACCGGCCTGCCTCTCAACAAGTACGCCGACGCAATCGCCTCCCTAATCCATCTCGCGATGGAAGCCTTTGACGCCCTCTCCCCTTCTAGGGCCTGCGAAGAGGATAAACAACCTCTCCGATCTGCGAAAGCTCGCAGTACGCCGCAAATACTTTTTCAACGCCCGCCGGACGTCTAACTTCCTCTTCACCAACCCTGTCGAGTCTGAACTGAACACGGGCAGCGAAATGTCCTGATTCAAATGAAAAGGTGTACAGTGTGGCTAGTCCAGAATGTTGAAGTGCCTTTAGTATACATTTAAGAACAGAGATTAATTTATCAAATTTTAGAAAAGGGATAAAATCTTTGCTATTCCCTGTAGAAGATCAATCAATTAATTTTATTTTTAATTTTACTTTTTATTTGCGTTTTACAAATGAACACTCAGGCATTCTTGAATGTACAAAGAAAACATGGCATTCAGTCAAACAGAAATATCTCAAAAAGAAAAAAAATACACCATATAATTTAGACCACAATCATTGGGAAGGAGGCTCCAGGAAAAATTTAAGAAAAGTAAAAAAACTCTATACAAATAAAAAAAAACTTACATAAACAAATAAGCAATAAGGAGTAATTGCTTATTTGTTTATGTAAGTTTTTTTATTTTTGCTGATTGTCTCTCCTTGACGTGATTTATTATGTGCTAATTTTTTTATTCTTGAATTTCTTACTATTCTGTAAGTTTGCCTTATTCTTTGATTTGTATTTAAGAAAAGCATTAAATAAAAATTAAAAAAAAAAAAAAACTCTACAAAAGGCAGATAGAGACATACGTCAGCCGTATGGAAAATCACGAAAACTTCAGTATCTTCCCTAGCTATAAGGAATTCCAGGAGCCACTTAGACTCAAAGAAAAGAAAAGTGTTACCCTGATAAGAAACATAACAACGAGAAGGAAATTTTTAACAAAAAAGTGGCACCCAAGAACAAGGTTTTGGCCCTATAGGACAGGAACTCCTTCCTCCTAGCCTGAGTAACCCTAGACAGGTCAGGAAAAATACAGACCAGAGAGCCCAAGAATTGCTCCTTTAAATTCCTAAAATAAGAAGGAAGAATCAAAGCCTTATCATATTCCAGTGCCAGAGTAACAAGCAGGGTGGTTCTCTCAGTAATCACTTCTAGGGAACTTTCCAGAAACCCGGTTAGCTCCCCAGCCCCAAAGGACACATTCGACTGGACCAATCCCCCACCAAGATCCCCAGCACCCAAGGACAGATATTGAACCTTGGTCAAGGTGGGCAAATGCTCCTGTGGGATCATAAGCACCTCATAGAAGTATTTCCTCAACATTTCCAGGGGGGACAACACAGGAGACTTAGGAAAATTCAATAACTGAAGGTTATTCCTCCGGGCTTGGTTCTCCAGATAGTCCATCTTCCTGGCCAACAAAGTCCTTTCCTTGATTAGGGCCCCCTGAGCCTCTCAAAGGTGTCCGAGTTCTGCGCCCCATCACAAAAACGAGCATGGAAATCCACACAGCCAGACAAGGACCCGATCAGGACAGAGCTGCTCCACCGACACCAACTCCTGCCGCCATCTTGCCTCCTAAGATGTTCTCAATTAATTTTTAAGTCTCTCAGTTTTTAGTAATGTTATGATAAGGGATCTTATTTTTAATCTGTTTTCTTTTTGTTCCTTGCCTTTTAGTTTTTCATTCTTAAATTATCTTATGCTGTAAACCATTTTGAATGATGATCATCACTAAGATAGTACATACAAATTTTTAAATAAATACATAAAATAAAATAACACATAATACCTCCAGGTGCAGTGGCACCAAGGAGCAATACGGAGGCCTTATGACAGCCTTGGTTTTATTCTCCATTCCTTTCCTTATGATTCCTAGCATTCTATTTGCTGTCTTGGCCGCTGCTGCACCCTGGGCAAAGGGTTTCCACGTTTTATCCACTATGATGCCTAGATCCTTTTCCTAGGTGGTGACTCCTAAAGTCGAATCTTACATCGTGTAGCTATAATTTGAATTTCTCTTCCCTACATGCAAAACTTTGCACTTATCCACATTAAGGGGCTTGTTTACAAAGCTGCGGTAGCAGTTCGCGATCGTTATCGGAGCCGCGGCCCCATTGATTTCAATGGAGTGAATTATTAGCACCTGCATGAGTTAGTTGAAAACTGCTTCCATCATAAATCATTTTTCTCTGTAAGCGTTCCGTAGAACCTTCTGGAATGAAAAAAATAAACTTAGAGACATTGCAGAGCCCTCAGAAATGTATGCTGAAAACTGTGTGGGCCTAAATATTAAAGTGCTTGCTAAAACCTTTTGAGTGTGCATGATCAACTTTGATTTAGTGACGCTCATAAATGTACCTCAACTGGTGCAGGGGCCCTTCAGGATGTGCAAAAGCTGCATCTAAAAATCCCCTGTGCTAACCAGCCTATAGTGAAATGATCAGATCGCCTCCTGCCTCATCCAAGGCACATCAAAGCTGCCCACCCCCTTCCTGAGGCAGATTACCCTACTGACCCTTTGGAATGCTTTGCTATTCTAGAGGGTGCCTATCTTTGCCAGCAGAAGGGTTGAGAGAGCCTTCCAGTGTATTGTCTGACAGAATGACTCATGTCCCTCTTACCAGTGAAAGTAGGGACCTTCCACAATGCTGCATTTAGGGACATGCTTACTAAACAATGCCAGCTGGTGGCACAGGACATAGTGGTTTGGGCACCATGCTAAAAAACAGCCAAGGGCCTGGCACTAAAAATCCAATGTTACCTCTGATGGGGCGGCAAGACGGGGGCATTTGTGGCCCATGCTACCAATGCTCGGCGTAGGTAAAACAGTGGCAGGTTCGCCGCACTACGGAATGGTAACTTCAGAGGGACCGATGTACACACCCTCCCGTAGTTAGCTCAAAGCCGCCCACTGGTAACATAGCTCAAATGCATGTTACTAGCACGGGGCTTAGTGAACATGCCCCTTAGTAAGGAAGCATTCTGGAGAACATAAGAAATGCCATACTGGGTCAGACCAGAGGGTCCATCAAACCCAGTATCTCGTCTCCAACAGTGGCCAACCCATGTCACAAGTACCTAGCCGGATCTCAGACTGTAGCCAGACGCCATTCTGCTTATCCTCAGGGACGTGCAGTGGCTTTCCCCAGCTACACCTTGTTTTGCTAAGTCTACTAACTTGTGCAAACTTTTTTTTTTAAACCCAGTTGCCCTAATGGCTTTTACCACATCCTCCAGCACAAGTTCCAAAGCTTACCTATGCACTGAGTGAAAAAAATATGTTCTCCTGTTTGTTTTAAATGCACTACTTTGTAACTTCACGAAGCATTCCCCAGTCTGTGCTTTCTGAAAGAGTAAACAATCAATTCGAAGTTACCTGTACCGCTCCATTCAGGATTTTAAAGATCTCCACCATATCTCCCCTCAGCAGTCTCTTCTGCAAGGTGAAGGGCCCTAATCTCTGTAGCCTTTCCTCATAAGTGAGTCATTCCACCCCCTTTATCATTTGGTCGCCTTTTACTCTACCCTTTCCGTTATAACCTTTTTGAGATAAGGCAACCAAAACTGCACACAATACTTAAGATGTGGCCGCGCTATGACGTGATATGGATGCGTTACCATAGTCTTTGTTTTATTCTCCGTTCCCTTCCTGCTTTTTCCTAACCATTCTCTTTGCTTTTTTGGCTCCCACCGTATACTGAGCAGAACATTTCAACATACTGTCCATGAGGACGCCTAGATCTTTTTCTAGGTGGTGACTCCGAATGTGGAACCCTGCTTCATCTAGCTACAATCTGAGTTCTTCTTTTCTATGTGCCCCACGTCGCACTTGTGCACATTAAGTTTTATCTGCCATTTGGATGCCTAGTCTCCCAGTCAAGGTCTTCCTGCAGTTTCTCACAATCTGCAGGTGATTTAACAACTTTGAATAATTCACTTGTTCCCATTACGGATTACTAATAGTATATCTGCAGCTTAATCTTTGAGTTCTTTCAGCATGTTGGAATGTATACCATACTGTCCAGGATATTTGCTATGCTTTAGCTTGTCACTTTATCCTATTATATCTTCCAGGTTCACGGAGATTTGTTACCATTCCTCTGGATTATGACTATTAAGTAAGGGTGGGCAAGAGGGGCAGCTGCCCAAGCTGCAGAGCCACTTGTTGGCAGAAAAATGCCCAGAATGCAAGTGTGAAAAATGCCAAGACGAGCACTGTATCCCCCCCCCCTAATCATCTTGGAACGAGGATGGGGAATCAGAGTGAAGGGGTTGGCGGTAGAAAGGAGCGGGGATCAAGATGGGGGCATGGGAGGTACAAATAAGTTCACCTGCCCCGGGCACTAAAATGTCTGAAAGGTCGGAGGCAATCCGGGGACCAGGGGAAGTACTCAAGAACAGGGCCTCTCCCCCCCCCAGCGTTAACAGGCAGCATGCTAGCCCTGTGGGTATGCTAATATTTAGCACTCGGCCCAGAGCAGCAGCCCAGGAAGCCTCATGCTGATTTATGCAACGTTTAGTTCACAGGATACTAAAAAGCGGTTGTCCTTACAGCGCTAATTTGGCCTCCCATTTTCCTGCTTTGTTGCATGCACGCACTAACAGATTGTGAGTGGGTTTAGTGAGCACGCTAGGGGTTTCCAGCAGTAAACACAATTTGTGTGCATGTTACGTTTTAGTGTCACGTGCCCACTAAGCTTTAGCACACAGGTCTTTCCAGAATTGTGTTCCACTCTGCGTTATGTGGTAAAACAACCCACTTGTGTTTCATGGTGACTTTGCTTGTCTTCAGAGAATTTCTTTCTTTCTTTTTTCACTCTCTCTTACCTTCTCTATTTCAGTTTCTCTCTTTAGTTTTCATTCATTTTTTCACTTTTCCTTTCTTACGCCTGCTTCCCTCTCTCTAGCTTTCATCATTTCCCCCATAAACCTGAGCAGAATGCCGCAGAGTAACAAGAAAATACCAACCCATCTGAAACCACAAGACTTGTATCCAAACTGCAGAAATAATCAACTACTTTGTAGGGTATAGCACCCCCAGCTCGCATCCTATAAGACCACTACATACTCCTAGAGCTTCTACGAGGAAATGCAGCGAAGTCAGCATCGATCTTCCAAAACGAAGGAACAGTCCAGAAGAAGTGACATTCCAGGCTTTGGAGAAAAAACCTACAGTCCAGAAGAACATCGAGTAACGGGGGAGGCGCTGGCCATGGACAGTTCCGTTGATGGTGAGAATCAGGGCAGGCCCAACCATCAGGCAAACTAGGCAGCAGCATCTGGGGGCAGCACATTCAGTAAACAATAGATTCTAAAAGCCAGGGGGGGAGGGGCATAATGCTTGCCTAGGTTGCCAACACCTTGAACCAACTCTGGGGCCAGCTCTGATGAGAATGAGAGAAACGAGGACATTATGACTTGCACGAGCTAACATTTGTACCCTAGTCCCCAGTTTGTTTTATTTGTCTAGTTGGCACAGATGTGAGCTCTACTGAGCAGGGACTGTCTTTCATGAGTATATAGACAGCGCCGCATATGCCTTGTAAGCAGTACTGGTAGTACAGTGGATCTGGAGAACATTTCCTATCCCGTTCCTTTTATTTTCCCAGAACTGATCTGAACTCTATTAACCTAGCACTGATTGCTCTGAATAAAGGAATCAGCATTTGCTATAACAGTGATGGTCTTGCAGGAATTAGGTATTCATCATAAAAAAGGGGCAACGAACAAGTGGTAGGTGATGCTTTTATACTGGACTAATTTAATGCATCTTTGACAAGCTTTCGAGAGTTCTTCTCTCTTCAATGGGTCAATGAAACCTGAACACTGAAACAGTGAAAGGTTTCCCTGACCTGCTGAAGGAAGGGTAACTCTCAAAAGCTTGTCAAAGATACATGGTTAGTCCATATAAAGGTTACACCTACAACTTGCATGTTGACCCTTATTTCCATATATCCAAGGGGATTAATATGGCAACTGTAATTCTCTGCTCATAAGCAGGGGAATTTAAAAAACACTTTTATTCATGTCTTCATGTGCTTAAATGCATAAAACAATCTACTGTCCACTCTTGGCGAGAGAAGACGTCCGTGTGTAGTCTCATCACATGTGTATTTTAACTGAGGAGAGGTACTATTGAGGGCGTGTTTTGGGCAAGATTAGGAAAATCCACATGTGGATTACATTTATTATTATGACACTGTAAACGCACCTTCCCACAGAATTCCCTGATAGCGCAAATAAGCTCCCTGAGGGTTTAAAAAGAGATCAATAATATAATTTACAGCTTCATAAAGCCCTTAAAACCTGGATTTTTAAGGAAAGGGAGAAGAAAGGATGGGTTGGGAACCAGAGCATCAATTTCATGACTTCTGGTAGTTGTAACATACAGTATATCTGTTTTTACATTTGTTTATCCCGTGTTTGTAATCCATCTGTTGTGTTTTTACTGAAGCGAAAAGGTGGATAATATGTTTTAAATTAAATTAATTTTATCCACATGCAAAGAAAGCACTTTGTTCCTGCTGAAAATTTTAAAGGGAAAGCGTGCTCAAGTCTGAGAGAACGTACCCATCCACACTTGCACCCACTTGCACAGTTTAAAAAATGGCCTCCTAAATTTTTAATCTCAACTACTTTACAACTAATTATCAAAGAATTTAATAAAGGGGTCCCCCAAATTCCAGCCCAGGGGCCAAAACTGGTTTGCTTCAAGCCCGCCACGCTATATGGGGCCTCGCCCAATCAAACTTCACCCCTTCTCTGCTGCTGCCCCAGCCGCTATCACTACCGTCTCCAGCATCTTTCTCTCTCTCTCTCACTCTTCCTTCCCTCTCCCCCTGAGGTCCTGCATCTCCCCTCCCACTCCTGCTACCACTTCCACATCCTGCCATGACTGGGGCAGCAGCAATTAAAGAAATGTGCCCCCCTCCCACTTTCCCACCTCCCACTCCCAGCTGGAAACAGGAAGTTGATTCAGAGGGGGCGGGAGGCGGCAGATGGAAGGAACTGGAGCGCACAAGATAGCCTTTTTTTAATTGCTGCTGCCATGGACCCAGTGGATGTGGCAGTGGCTGTAGGAGGAAGGGGGAGATGCAGGATGATGAGGCGGAGGGAAGGAAAAGAGAGAGGGAGTGATGCTAGACCACGGGGAAGAGGGGACGGGAGAGGGGAGTGCAGGACCAGGGGAAGGGAGGGAAGAGAGAGATGGTCAGCCACATGGTGGGGAAGAGAGGGAGATGCTGGATCATTGGGGGGGGGAGGGGGGAGAGGAAAAAAAAAAGATAAGATGCTCACCCACGTGGCAGGGAGGGGAGAGAGAATGGGGCCCCCAAACTAGAGCCCCAGAACCTCAGCAACAACTGCTGCATTGAACCACAGCACAAAAGATAGACAAAATGTATGCCGTTGGGTCAATGCTGACTCCTGGCGACCCAGCCCGCGTTTCTTGGCAAAGCGCAACCGGAAGTAGATTGCCAGGCCTTTCTTCCATGCAGTGAGGTGTTCACCAATGCAAATACTAGCCAGGCCTGACCTTGCTTAGCTTCACAGATAAGCCAAGAGCAGGTTCATTCATTCATTCAATAGAAGACATACACAGTATTGCCATGAAAGGGGAAGTGCTACTGATAGGAGATTTCAATATGCCGGATGTTGATTGGCACATTCCTGCTGCAGTATCATCTAGAAGTAGGGAGATCCTGGATTCTCTACAGGGAGAACTATTCAGGCAGCTGGTAACAGAACCGAAATGTGAAGGGGCCATACTGGACTTAGTGCTTAGCAATGGGGAAAGTGTTTCTGATCAATAATACTTGTATAGTAGTTGCCCGAGCATCCAGTCTCCTAGATTCCCTGCACAGTCTGCCAGACAGACCTGGACACCCTGCTACATTTGCACCTGTGTCTCCATTACGACTTCCTGTTTATTACTGAACTTGCAGCCTGTCTGACAACTCGACCACATGGACACCTACCTGTGTTACCGCTAGGACTTAACTTTAACCTCTTTGCCAGTCTCGGCGCCCATTGCTGCCTAATGTGCTCCTGACAATACATGCTGCTAGACCAAGCTTTCTGCCTGCTCTACTTTTAGCAAGTAAGGATCCGCTGCTCAGGAGTCCTCTTAAGCTCCGTTACTATGTTAGAAGGAGAATGCCGGGCGGTCAGTATGATTTTCAGCAGCGTATCCAGATCAGGGCCTTTCAGTAACAAGCCCTATAGGCATTGCCTGACGTTTCTCCTCAGTTTCCTCCCTTGGAGACTCGTATCGAGGGCCATTTGCAAAAGCCTTTTATGTGGGTAAATGGTTAGCTATGGGGTAAGAGGCCTTTTCTGGAATGCGCCCACTCTGCCTCAAGTCACAGCATGCATGGTGTCAACCATGTGCACTGTTACGCTTTCTGAGAGGAGACGTTCCTGGAAGTGGAGAATGCAACGTGAAGCATATTTTGAAAGGGAAAAGGTATCTGCAGAAAGAGCAGGTGCAAACCTTCGTGGGTACAGCATCCTTACAGAACTAGTACAAATTCTGTAAGCAAAAGTACCCATGTCATTTTGAAAATTGTTCCCATGATGAGGAATAATAAACAAGGTGACTAAGGCACAGGAAATCGCCAAAGATGTGCAGGCAGTGAATCAAGAACCACTACTACTTACGTGTAGTGCTACAAAGCATACAGAGCGCTGTACATATAGATGTAAGACACAGTCCCTGCTCTATACAACTTACAAGCTAATCAAGACAGATAATACAACAACTAGGGACAAGAGTAAACAGGGGGTCGAGGGATCAGGATCCAGCTCCTCAGAGTCTCATAGTGCAAGCACTAAAGGGCGTCCAATGCAACTAGCACATAGCAGGTTTAAAACTAAGGCCGAGTATTTCTGCATAATGTACATAATCAGCTCATAGCGCTCACTGCCACAGGGTGCCCTAGAGGCAAAGAGCACAGCTAGGTCCAAAAAGGATATAGGCAACTTTCCGAAGGATGGATCCGTTCCAGACCACCACACATAACTGCTGGAGATGTCACCCAAAACCATGACTGCTAGACACTGGAAAGGCACACTGAGAGGCGGAGTGCTGGGCTGGCTGAAAAATTGGTCTGAGCCTATTTGGTTATGTATATGTCCTTCTAGGACTCTGCAGTCATAATCCTCTTCTCATGACAATTCAGTTGCTGCTATAGCAAATGAAAAGCTGACGTCCTCCTCTCTCCAAATGCAAAGCACACTTATCTCCCCCTCCTCCTCACAAACACAAGCACTGATTCTATGGAAGAATCTTTAGTGGATTAAGTCCCAATGTATCTGAAAAATAAGGGAGAGCTTCCGGACAGAACAGAAATAATAGGAATTTTTTTTAAAATATCAGAATACAGGATGTCCTTTATAATAGGGAAATACTAGTATCCCTAAAGTCCAGTCTCTGGCCCAATGACCCAATTCCTGGAACAAGTATGCCACCATGTGGCCATCTCTGAAACTGTAGCATAAAGACCAAACCAGCCAATTTTGTTGTTGTTAACAAAGCTTTATCCCCAAAAAAACAGAATGGAGAAAAGCATTAGCAAATCAGTCTCCCTACCCCTCCCCTCCAATTACAGCTTGCTGAAAAAAAAAGCCAGGCAGTACAAGTCAACAGCCAAGCTCAGACTCTCATGCCAGTATTTTCAACCAGGGCTGGTGCTAGAGTTTCTGGTGCCCTCCTACAACCATACATCGGTGCCACCATCTCTCATTATTATTTATGATGGCTACCCCCCCCCCCCTTTTTCCCTCAAGAAAAATTCCAATGAAGGGGCAAATGCATAGCCGGAATTTTTTAAAAAACTACTGAGTAGTAAGTATTAGCATCATATGAAGAGGCTGTGATAGTCCAAGAGCATGCCGGCTGTAAGTCCCCTTTGTGCAGCCATGTTTCAGTCTTCCTTCACTCTCAAAAGATAACACAATACACAGACAGTTACTCCTGACTTCAAAGAGGACAAAAACAACCATAGAGGCCAGGTTTGTAGTACGTGCAGACGGACACACGCTGACGAATCCTGTTCAGCCACCCGCCAGAGATCAAGGTATGGGATCCAGGCTCCAAGGTGCTAAGGTGACCTGGTGCCTGGGAACTGCAGAGCCATAATATATTGCCATAAGAAAATTTGAACATGTTGAAAAGTGCCCACTTACAGCGTGACACGATGGTGCTTTTCCCCCATTTTCAGAATCAGGCATTCGGGGGGGTTCATTTGTGTGCGAGTCATAGGAGATGTCGCAGGATGCAGGCAGTGTGTGTGTTGGTGGGGGTGTGCGCATCTCTGCGTGTGTCATGGGGAGTTTCAGGGGCCGCATGCATCTGTGTGTATTACGCTGGGTGACTCATGCTACAGTGTGTCTCTATCATGGTAGAACTGACATTCCAGATCCCCACCACTGTGTAAATACTCTGCAAATTTTATGTGCCCTCTACACCCGATTACAGATGTTACTAGTTGTTAAATACTAGTTTGATGTTTACGAAGTTACATGCAATATATGCTCTAGTTCTTGTAATTATTATTGTTCTTTGTAAACCGCTTTGATGCCAATGGAAAAGCAGTATATATAAAAAAACAAACAAATCTAAATAAATAAATTATGCACTGCATGTTTGTCTATAACACAGTAGCAGGATGTGTAACTGACGGGGCACATGTTATGTGGTACTAGGGTGAGTGACTGTTCCTGTACTGTGCATAACACAGTAACAGAGTGTGAACTGATACTGCACATTGTGTGCATGTGTGTAAGTAACATGGTATCAGTGGGTGGGAATGACACTGTACTGTGCGAGTGTGGCACAGTAACAGAGGATGGGCGCAACAACTGCGTGTGTGTGTGTAGGTTGCATGTCCACATGTTGAGATTTATTTATTCAGGTTAAGCTCATGCCTTTTTGGAGTGGAGGAGTAGCCGCCTAGTGGTTACCATGACACAAGAGTTCGATTCCCATTAGCACTCTTTGTGGCTTTGGGCAAGTCACTTTACCCACCACTGCCTGGCAATCTGCTTCTACCCACGCTGCCAAGAAACCCCAGGAGCTGCAGAGCCAGCATTGCAATGCTTTGCATGCCTTTTCAGTGCTAAGTCAAGGTTAGCTCTAGTCAGGTACAGTTCCTATTTCCCTGTTTCTGGAGCTCTTAAAAGCTGAAGCAACAGAGGGGGAAGTGGCACTGATGGGAGAAGTGGGAGATGAGCCCTAGTTTTCTTGGCTCTCGGGTGCTGTGTTAATGTGTAGCTCTATAGCCACCCACGAAGTGATACATTCATGGAACAAACATAATTTTGACATGGAACTATTTACATAGGTAACAAGCCTAAGCCTAAGATTAACATGAATATATTTACACTGGTATATAGGTTGTGAAGGAGGGTCAGTTAGATCCTGGTAGGAGAATGGGATATAACCTATTCACATGCAGTGGAACATTATACAAGTTCTGGGAGGTTGAGTCTAGGTGACAGATCCGAAGGATTCTTTAAAGAGGTGCGTTTTTAATTTTTTCCGGAAGTCACTTAGGTCCTGGATAGATCTCAGGGCAGCTGGGAGCGCTTTCCATAATCTAGGGTCGTAGAATGAGTGCTCTTTGGCATATTGTTTGGGAGCTTTTTGTCTTATGAACTGGGATAATAAGAAGATTTAGGTTTTGTTGTCTTGTGTCCGAGTCCTTCTGGATGAGGGATTGTAGGTAGGTTGCAGTAAGGTTGTTTATCATTTTGAATGTGGTCATGATTGCTGTGTGTTTTATTCTTGCTTTTATTGGGAGCCAGTGTAGGCTTTTGAGCACTGGTGTAATGTGCTTGTATCGTGAGGTTTTTGTGATGAGCCATGCTGCCATATTCTGAGCGGTTTGTAGAGGCCTGAGTGCTAGGTTTGGAAGGCCTTGGAGGACTGAGTTACAGTAATCCAGGTGTGGAGTGATTAGGGCCTGGCATACCATACGGAAGTGATACGGATCTAGCAACGGGCAAATGTTGTGTAGGATCCTCATCTTTTGGTATACAACTGTTGGGGTTCTTTTGATGTGTGGTTGAAGGTCAATCTGTAGTCGAGAGTGATTCCTAGGTATTTAATCTCGGGTCTTACTGAGAGAAGTAGATCCTTGATCATTATATGTCCTGAAGGGGAGTAGGATGGGTCTCTGGAAATGACGAGTATTTCTGTCTTCTTGTAGTTAATTGACATGTTGTGGTCTTCCAACCAATCTGCTACTGCTGTGAAGCATGACTGTATTTCTGTGTATTCCGGATTGTTAGTTTGGAAGGGGGCATAAAAAGCATCAAGTCGTCAGCATATATGTGGCAGTGTATATAATGTTCCCTTATAAATTTGGCAGATTGGTTGTATGTATAGATTAAAGAGTAAGGCTGAAAGGGCAGATCCTTGAGGTATGCCTTGCTGCTGTTGAAATGGTTTGGAGGTCTTATTTCCTATTTTTATTTGCTATTGGCGATCAGTTAGATAGGACTGGAACCAGGTCGGGGGGGGGGGGTTCCATTAACACCTATTAACATCAGTCTGTCTAGTAATTCCGCGTGGTTTATTGAGTCAAAGGCAGAGGCTATGTCCAAAAAGATATGAATGAATTCTTGTTTGACCTGTTCAGGCCATTTAGGAGGATGTTAATTAATGACGTGAGTAAGGTTTCCACACTGTGGTCAGATCTAAAGTTGTGTTGTCGCGTGTCAAGAGTGGCAGAGGAGTTTATGAAGTCCTGGAGATGTACTTGCACTGCCTTCTCGATTATTTTTGCTAGGAAGGGAATGCAGAAAATGGGTCTGTAGGAGGTGGGTGAACTGGTATCAGCAGAGGGATTTTTAAGGATAGTTCTGATGGATGCCATCTAAGTTGGTTGGGATGAACCCTTGAGTAAGGGAGAGGTTTAGAATTCTCAATAGGACGTGTTAATTCCTTTCTAGTCATCTTTAGCCACGAGACTGGACATGGGTCAATTGGGGAGGTTGTAGTATTGAGCACAGAGTATTTGATCTAGACGTTCTTCTGCAATTAGTACAAATGTGGTCCAGGACTGGGTATTCCTTGGGAATCTCATGGTTGGGCAAGTCACTGTTGCTGAGTTACTCTTGGGCGTGCACTTGTCTTGGAGGTATGTAGCATAATCTTCTGGGCGCATCTCCTGGCACTTGCAGGTTTAAAGGCTCACTTGGCCCACTGGTTGGTGGGATGAGCTCCTTCCTTCTCTCTCCACTGCTGATTGAGGGTTTCCCACACCTCCCGGCACTGCAGGTTTAAAGGTCTTCTTGGCCTGCTGGTTGGTGGGATGCTGCAGTGGGGAGGAGCTCCCTCCTGCTCTCTCTACTGCTGAATCGGGGGGGTTCCCACACCCCCCCGGTGCTTGCAGGTTTAAAGGTCTGCTTGGTCCACTGGTTGGTGGGATGCTGGAATGGGGAGGCTTCCCTCCTGCTCTCTCCACTGCCGATTGGGGGTTTTCTGTGCTTCCTGGCGCTTGCAGGTTTAAAGGCTCGCTTGGCCCACTGGTTGGTGGGATGCTGGAGCGTGGACGAGCACCCTCCCGCTCTCTCTGCTGCCAGGATACAGTTTGTGTGAAAGGTGCTATTCAAGGTGAAGTGATTTCTTTCCTACTACTACAGTTTGTGTGAAAGGTGCTATTCAAGGTGAAGTGATTTCTTTCCTACTACTATTACTAATCATTTTATAGCGCTACAAGGTGTAAGACACAGTCCCTGATCATCAGAGCTTACAGTCTAATCAAGATGAAAAAGCATTGCGAAACTGGGGACTAGAGTATGGTAAGATACACATAAGTAGTGGACAACAGAGTGAGGAGCATCAGGATCCAAAAGCAGCTTCAAAGAGGTGGAGTTTTCGCCTGGATTTGAATAGGGCCAGAGAAGGGGCCTGACGCACAGACTTAGGTAATTTGTTCCAGGCATACGGTATGGAGCAGCAAGATGGCATGAACGAAGTTTGGAGTAGGCAGTGGCAGACAAGGGCACAGATAAAAGGGATCTGCCAGAGGAGCGGCGTTCCCGAGGAGGGGTTTAGTGTGAGCTAAGAGAGGAAAGGTAGTGAGGAGTCGCAGAATGAATGCACTTGTAGATCAGCAGAAAATTGAACTGGATGCGGAAATTGACAGGGAGCCAGTTATTTATTTATATTCTCTTATATACCGCGCTATTCTGCATCAGTGCTGTTTACATTGAACAAACTGAAATTACATTGAACAGGGCATTATAACTTGGAGATAACTATTTTACAGGGAACATGAGCTATGGAGCGTTAAGTGGCTTGCCCAAGACCACAAGGAGCACCTGTGGGACTAGAAACCCCAGTCCTTCCGGCCCAAGGTTGCTGTCCTCTAGTGGGATTTGAACCCCCGACCTTCCGGCCTGAAGTACCTTGCCCCAACCACTAGGCCACTCCTCCACTCCAAGTGACTTAAGTGAGTTAAGTGACTTGAGAAGACGAGCATGACGAGGCTGAAGAAAGATGAGCCTCGCAGCTGAATTTTGAAAAGATTGAACGGGAGAGAGATGATTCAGAGGGAGACCAACAAGAAGCAGGTTACAATAGTCAAGGCAGGAGGTGGCAAGTGAATGGAAAAGGGTCCTAGCAATGTGAGTAGAAAGGAAAGGACAAATTTTGCTGATGTTATAGAGAAAGAGGCAACAGGTTTTAGCTATCTGTTGGATGTGTTCAGAGAAAGAGAGAGTAGAGTCAAAGATGACCCAGAGGTTGCGAGCTGAGGAAGTGGGGAGGAGTGTAGTGTTATTCACAGAAACAGAGAAGGGAGGAAGGGGGGAGGTGGGTTCAGGTGGAAAGATAAAGAGCTCAGTTTTGGCCACATTTAATTTCAGACGGCGGCGAGACATCCAGCAGCAATGTCAGATAAGCAGGCAAGGATCTGAGACTAGATTCCTGGAGAGATTTCAGGCACAGAGAGGTAGATCTGAGTCGTCAGCATACAGATAGTCCTAAAAACCATGAGAGGAAATAAGTGCACCAAGGGGCTGAGTGAAGACGTCCCAAGACAGAGCCCTGAGGAACACCAACTGAAAGAGAAATGGCAGTAGAGAAGGATCCACCAGAACATACACTAAAAGTGCGCTGGGAGAGATAATAAGAAACCCAGGATAGAACAGAGCCCCTAAATTCAAACGAGGACAGGGTATTGAGGAGAAGGTGGTGATCAACAGTGTCACAGGCAGCAGAATGGTCAAGAAGGATGAGGATTGAATAAAGGCCTTTGGATATGGTGAGGAACAAGTTGCTGAAGACTTTGGCAAGAGCGGATTCTGTGGAATGTAGAGGACGAAAGCCAGACTGCAGTGGATCCAGAAGGGCCTGAGACAAAAAAAAAGTCAAGGCAATGATGGTGAACCGCTCATTCAAGTTTTTGACTTAGGTCAGTACCACTGCAGGACACAGCAGCAGTCAGTGACAGCTCAGCCAGCAGTGATAGCAGGACACAGACAAGGATTTATTATGGTGGGGGGGGGTGTTGGGGGCACAGCTCTGTTGTCGGTAAGTGTGTATCTAGGGGGAATTGCGGAAATGGCACCTACGCAGCTGAGGGGAAAGCACAGTTACTTACCTGTAACAGGTGATCTCTGGGAACAGCAGGAATAAGTCTTCACATATGGGTACGTCGGTACCGATGGAGTCTGCGCGGGAACGCTTCCCAGCGTCCAATCAAAAAGCTTTTGGAAGCATCCCACCATGCCTGCGTGCTGCCTTCCCGCCTTTCCCAACTGCCTCTCCTCAGTTAAGTTTTAAAGCTGAGACAAAGAGAGAGAGAGGAAAGGAAAGATAGAGATAGAGAATACAACTCCTAGGGGAGGTGGGAGGGTTGTGAAGACTTATTCCTGCTGTTCCCAGAGATCACCTGTTACAGGTAAGTAACTGTGCTATCTCCAGGAACAAGCAGGAATGAGTCTTCACATATGGAGACTCCCAAGCTAAGATGCCTGGAGTCCCAGCATGTTATAGATTGGAACATGCTACACCTCATATCACCAGGCATCCTCAGGATGGAGGGTAGGAGTTGAAACAGAAAGGTGCTGTAAAAGACAGCTAACCTAGCATAGGACTGCAGACAAGCAGTCCTTGTGTGGATGACAATTATCATCAAATATATTGACAAGAAATATTGCAGTATGGACCTCCCCTAACAGGATTGCAGAAAAGTAAGGAGGTTCATGGGATCTACTGGGAATCCAGTAGGGGAACCTCAAGGAGGACCTCACTGTGAAGTAGAGGTAATAAACCTGTTGGAAAAAAATAGTGGAGGTCAGAATCCTGAAAGGTGAGAGGTAACCCCAGGGATCAACTGGGGTAGTACAAAAACGGTAGGCTTTCAGTGGAAGGCTTTATGGAAAAAGCCCAAACTCTTTTGGCTGCAGAGTGGCTCACTCTTTTGAGCAAAAAGAGGAAAGGCTGACCGATTTGGACAACCCGGCCTAGTCCTTGTGGGAAGAAGGGGTATGAAAAAACCTTGTATCCCAAAAAGAAAGGACAGGTGTCTGAGACGTTAGAGCCTCAGATTAACTGAAGATCTGCAATGTCTTTCCTAACTGGTGGTAGCTAGGAAAGATACTGGAACATGGAGAGCTTCAGGGGTACCTAAACCTTAAGGTAATGGTAGAAAAATTGTTAACTACCCCGGGAGTGGTTGTGTGTGTAGCAGCCCAAACATGCTGGGACAGCATGGGTATGGGTAGAGCCCAACTGTCAGAATCATATAGAGACATATATATCTATATGAGCATAGACAGTCAGATAGATAAGTATGTGAATACATATCTACCTATAATAAATATATCGGCAGATACACATATATATACGTATATATGTATATATATACACATATAGATAGACATATAAAAATATATATCTATAGTGAGATATAGAAGGGCATAACATATACACACACAAATGACAGATATATATATATATATATATATATAACGATGTATACAGATATATATATATATAACGATGTATACAGATATATATATATATAACGATGTATACAGATATATATATATTATATATATATATGAATATATATGCCTATATATAGATATCTGCAATTAAGCAGAGATATGCCTATAGAAAATATATTCACATAGGAGATGTGAAGAGGAAAGATTCATCTAATAACAAGAAGGTGGAACCTATATAGAGAGAATCTATTCCCCCTGGTTAGGATGGAAGGAGTCAGGGGAAAAATCTCCCTGACAAGGAACAGACTAGATTGCTGCAGAATGCTAGCCAGTGAAATAACCAGGATGGTTACGTGAAAAGCAGAGGATAATATCAGTCTGCAGGCAGCAAGTCCTGAGTCCTCCAGAACTCTAGCATGGTAAATGGACAGAAGACGCATAGGGATGAGATACCATGTTGACCTACTTGAGGGGCAAAAAGGGTATCATGCGTTCTTTAGCTAAATATGCGCTGTCCATGAGGGATTAGGATACCATGAGGATGAACTGCAAGGAAAAAAAGAGAATATTCCCAGTGGGATCCTGAGGACCAAACCAGGGAATTGAACAACTCTTTAAGCCTTCACATAAGAGAAAACCCATGTCCTTTGTTTTAAAAAGGAGATAGTAGGGTAGGAAGAACCCTTCCAGTCATGAGGGGCATGACTGAGGGAGCCTTTTCCAACCATCTAGGACAGCTGTTTGAGAAAAACCTAATGCTCTCTAGCAAGGGTCCATGGTGGAAAGCTTCAGGAGAATTAGGAGATAGAACTGGCTGTTGGAAAAGCCAGTACCTACGTCAACTATGCTGCCAAACCCAAGGGAATTGGAGATGGCAAGAATAGAAGACAATCCGAGAAGCCTGTAGTGATAAGAATTTCCAAGAAAGATGAATCCACTGTCTTGGAGTCACTACTAAGGCCAGAAAGAATGTAGTGGAGGACAACTCTGGATGCTTGTGGAGAAGAACCAGTGGTCCAATCACTAGGGCTCCTGCATGGGCAGCTGCTAGTAAGACAGCAGAAAGAATCTTTCTGTTTAAAAACAGAAAGAACAGACAGAAGAGGAGTAAGAAAACTCTGGACCTGTCTGATAAGCTGCCCCAAAGTAAAAATGAAGAAGGGAGTTAACTCAGAGAGGAAAACTCCACACTGGAATAGTGACAAAACTAGAGGGGCTGAAGAAGAAGCCCTCCAGTGTAATAGTACCACTCTTACAGAGGAAATGCTTGGTAAGAGGGTAGAAAGATGGAGCTGAATGGAGACTTACAATGTGGTAAGTCTGTAGAAAGGAAAAATTCATGCTGGTACAGAAAACTATCGTTAGATAGTTGTTAAACCTCTTTCCCTTGCAGGAAGAAGAGGAGAAACCTGTGACCTATATGCATGAATATCCTAAGAGCTCATATAACAGAGAAAAAAATGGATGTCTTGTGAAAAGAGAGCCATGCCTAGAGTTTAGAATGAGAGCAGTGAAAAGTTTCTACTGAGAAGAAGCCAACTGCAGGTTCTAAACCCCAAGAGGCACAAAAATATGATGATGATTAATCAGAAACCCTGCGGTTACTGGGTTTGCTGAGCCTGGTGAGAGTTTGGATTCTTCAGACCAGGGCGATGTTTCCCCTGTTTGGGAACATCTGTATGATGGGCAGAAGATGAATAAAACCTTCTCCCCCTAGGGGAAGAACGTTTGGTAGGACATTTCCTACCTACTGGGAAAGAAGAAGGCATAGAACAGCCCTTAGAAACAGGTAAGTCAGTGGACCACTGAGTAACCTGACGTAAAGACTCCTTATTGAAGAGATTTTCTCCAGTGCAAGGAGTATTACCCAGTCTTTGTTGTGCCCATTTGTCTAAGTCTGAAGCTTGGAGCCAGGCTCTACGTCGTGCCCCTATAGCTATAGCAGAAGTCCTGCTAACAGACTCAAATGAGTCTAGGGAAGCACGAGTAAGAAACCAAGAGATATTTTGAATATGACTAAGCAGGGAGGAATAGTCTGCACTCTTGGGCTCTGAAAGAAAAGGAGTCAAAAGATGTAATTTCTTTGTAACCTCCTCAAGAGATAGACTCATATAAAAAATATGAGAGAATTCTTGCTGAAAGCATGGATGTCTGGAAGGTTTGACGTCCAAAGGCATCTAGTGTCCTAGACTCCCGACCTGGCGGATAAGAAGAGTGCTTTTTCTTACTCTTCACCCGCCTCATTGCTGATTCCACTACAATGGAATGATGAGGGAGTCTTTTGAAACCCTGGAGAGGGGGGCACCTGATATAGGAGATCAGTTGCTCTGGAAGGTGGGGGTACCCTTAAAGGTGCTTCCCACATTCCTAGAAGAAGATCCTGCAAGGAATGATGCAAAGGAAGCATTATGTTCTCCTTTGCTTCGGTAGAAACAGAGCCTTGTGTAAGATCATGTGCAGGGATAGGAATGGCAAGAGATCTTGCCATATCCAGGAGGAAACTCTGAAAAGAAGGATCTCCAAAGAGAACCTCCCTTGGACAGGTTAGATCTGAAGAACTAGCCTGGGCACCGAAGGATCTATCTGAGTATATAGGAATATAAGATCCTGCTCGGTGCAGTATGGGATCCTTAACGGATGGATGCTGGTACTGGAGGTCAGGACCAGCGACAGTCAGTACCACATCGTCTATGCCAGGTATCGACTCCAAACTTGGTATAGAAGGGAGCGATCCTGTTGAAAGAAGCATGAAGGAGCTGGCCACGATGCTACTGTGGATACCGGTACCGATACTGATACCGGTACCGCTGTCGGAACCGAACCCGACACCGACATTGGAGTAGCAATCGGTGACAGCCCAATCGGTACCGAGGTAACCGAAAGCCTTCGGCAGTCACCCTCGGTACCGAGCGTCCGGTACCGATAGGTGTCGGTACCAAGACGTATCGGTACCCAGTCTTCCAGACTAGAGATCGATTCCAGACTCGGCATTGAAGGAAGCGAGTCTATCGATGCACGTCTGGAGGGTACCGATGCCGGTGGTAGTATCGGTGCCAGTACCGATACTGGAAAGTCAGTCTGGACCGCATCCACTGGTCCCGTAGGTACCGAGGACGCCAGACGACGATCCCTGGTGAGGAGTGTTTCGTCCAACACCAGTGCCGATGCCGGGGTATCGGTACCGCTCAAAGCGGATGCCACCACCGGGCATGGCTCAGATATGTTCTGTGAGGGGTGAGCCCCAGGAACAACCAGAAACCCCACATAGGCTTTGGAGGCCGAAGACTCCCGCCGGGGTTTTGAAGCTAATGGGCCCTCTAGGGAAAGGCCGGAGCCGTCTACATGCTGTGCATGAGACCTACCACTCGAGGGTTGGCTAGTCTTAACAGACTGTTTGTGGGTTACCTGATCCTGTGTAGAAGAAGAAATGGTCGGTGCCCTGAAGTTGGAAGGGAACCTCATGTCGAGGGAAACTCGATGTTGAAAACCTCTTCTCACAAAACTGTTGCCCGAGGGCTCCGGAGGAAAAAGGTCAGGACCCAAACAGGTTAGACACCAATTTTGGGAGTCTAAAAATAAAGTTGTACCGCCACAGTTTGAACATTTCTTGGAGAATGTGGCTGGCGGTTCCATGAAGGACATGGAGAGGTCTGGAAGGCCTGAAAAACCATAAGACACTGAGAAGAAAAAATATTCCCTTAAAGGGAAAAATTTACAAGAAAATAAAAAAGAAACACCGGCGGTACCGGTGGCGTCGGGGAAGACAGCCGCGACCACAAGAAAACTAAAGAATTAAAAGAAGAATTTTCTGCGGTGATAGGACGACGTCCTGCCGGCTCCGTGGAAAAATGAAAACTGAGGAGAGGCAGTTGGGAAAGGCGGGAAGGCAGCACACAGGCGTGGTGGGATGCTTACAAAAGCTTTTTGATTGGACGCTGTGAAGCGTTCCCGCGCAGACTCCGTCGGTACCGACCACTGTTCCCTCTAAGCTGTGCGCGTGTGCGCGCGCGCACACACCTCACCAAGCGAGCGCACATACTTTATAACAGAGCGCACAAAAATTACGGTTCTGATTCTGATAGAAAACAACACAGAGGTCTTAAAATTTAAAAGTTGTTGTGTATTTACGGTTTTCACAAGTTCTACAATATTTTCTAGTGCAATCAATGTGGTCTACATACTGTATTCTGACATGTAGTCAAATTTTAAAGTATATAACTCCGAGTGTCGTTATGTGACGCACAAAAATTTAACCTTCCTTCAAAAGCTGCACAGCTGATATTTTATGCGCACACAGCCTACAGAAAATTAGAGGGAACATTGGTACCGACGTACCCATATGTGAAGACTTATTCCTGCTTGTTCCTGGAGATAGGATATTCCCTCCATGACAATGAATACCTGAAGGGGACATGACTTCTGCTGCTGTTGTAGTCAGTCATATAGTGGAGAAGGGAGCCGTGACCCTGCCTCACTCTTTCGCTCCTAGGCACTGGTGTGAGCTGAGGCATTTGTGCATCCTATGTCAGAGTTTTGTGAAGTGTTTTTATTTATTTTTATTTAAATTCTCTTATATACCGCAATATTCAGCATCAGCGCGGTTCACATAGAACAAAAATCTCAGTACAGTCAACTTGCATGAGTTTACAGATAACAAGGGTTGAGATCTTATTATCCCCGGCAGATTATCAAGTACATGACATGCTGGGTTGAAGTACGCCTGCATTGTGCCCTGTGGCTGTTAGATGCAGGGTTGCACATGATACCCATGGCTGACCTGGGGCTCCTGAACTAGCTCAGCCTTGGTGGATGTGCACAGTTTACAACCAAAGAAAGTCTAGGTGCACAGACCACTCCTGAAGAACTGAACCTGTATGGGAGGTGCTTTCATAAAGGAGGGGATGGCTCACAGAGAGATGCAGTGAGCCCTCACCCTCAGTGGAAGCTGGGATTATGTGCAGGGGCAGTGGAGATTTCATATCAAAGCAGAACCCATTGCTGCTGACATCATTCAACTTTTCATGAGTGGGGGTGTTAAACTCAGCACAGAACACCCCTCTATGAGCACAGTGAAGGTGTTTGCTGAATGTTAGATATGCTTTGTGAGTGAGTGACGTTGTCGTGGTGCAGTTTTAGTCAAAATGGTGGCGTATAAATTTCTAATATGAAAGAAAACGTGGGGAAGCTTAAGCACCCGCTGCACTCACGGCCACGCCTTCCAGCGCTCTTTCACCAGCAGGACCAGGAGGCTTCGCTCCACAAGTAGTAAATACCAGCTGCTCTGCCTTAGGTTTTGTTTTTCAGCTATTGCATTTTGAATCATTTGAATGTTCAAAAAACTGTTTTTAAAGCAGTCTAAAAAAACATGTAGCAGGCTTAGAAAATAAACATCCAAAAGGTCTCCCCATGGTCTCCTGTGTCCGATGATGAGCTGACCTTCGCTCTGGACTCTGTGTATGACGCCATGGGCAGTGAGTGTGATTCAGACTCGTCACGGCTCTATGCCACGAGAATGCACTGGACGGCTAGATGCCTGAATCTAATCAGCACTCAGTCACTCTCATTTATTTACATGCAGCGCAGCTTCGGCCAGCCTTACCGGCATGAGGATTGTATATGTATCATCAAAATAATACATCTAGAGGGGTCATTCCATACAAGATGCGCACGCCCCTGTGCACCTGATCGGAATAGGACACACAGAGGTAGACCCAAGTCCAATCCCGCGGGATCAGAATCAGCTTCAGGGTGTGTACGTGCAGGCCGGGATCCCATTCCGATTGGCCTGCACGTACACAGCCCAATCAATGGTCCCTTATCAGAGCAAAAAGTAGATCACTATTCATGTAACAAATGCTCCACTTTAACTAGTACGTTGTGATTTTATAACGAATGGTGTGGGATACAATATCCAGGTACTCATAAACCATTTAAAATGAAAAGATATAAACAAAAAATAACTAGCTCCGGAAAGGTCTCAGACTCAATAGCGCTATATTGACTTCAGTACATGAAATACTGTTAAGAGCGCTGGCAGCATCAATGACCAATCCGGAGATTATGCAAATCGCTAGTAAGTTCACTAAAGTATTATAACGACTTTCATCTAAAAAGCCACACCATTGTGTCAGCAAAAATGCTTATCTTAAAGAATATCGTGATGTGATTGCCCCTACGCCTCCTCTGGCGCCTCTCTGAACGTTTCACTCTTTCAACAAAGTTTCCTCAGGGGGTCTGCGGATAAAATCGACAAAAAATATATGTAAATAAACATCCCTAATATCACAACGTATTCAACCCACTAATAAAACCGA
This sequence comes from Ichthyophis bannanicus, assembly GCA_033557465.1. Classification (NCBI taxonomy): domain Eukaryota; kingdom Metazoa; phylum Chordata; class Amphibia; order Gymnophiona; family Ichthyophiidae; genus Ichthyophis; species Ichthyophis bannanicus. Next base: position 149,070,031 of record CM066040.1, on the reverse strand, counting down.
AACACTGTAACCACATACCATTGAACACATCCACCACTAATACCGATGCTGCCCACGTTTCACTTGCAGTAATCTGTTTGTTCAAAGCAATCTTCTCAAAAAACGCCGTGCATGCGGTCTAGATGACAAAAACCACAATTTAAACTGCAGGGCTCAGTGACGTCAACCAGCACCAATTGGTGCACCATCAAAACCACTAGCTAAAACAATCACAAAATACCTCATAAACATACCCCCCAATCCTGTGCTAGGGCACAGGAGGTTAAGGCTCCTGTTGAACAGGTTAACTTCATTACCAAATTCTCGCCGTTGAGTTATAAGATTCAGAGAATTTTGAAGAGACATATGAATGTTTTGGGTAGTGTAATAGGTTTGGAAGACAAACGCCTTCGGTGCGTATGGAAGAGAGATAAGAATTTTAAGGAACAGTTGAGTCCGGCGGTTCTTAGATCTAATAGTGGAGAAGTATGTGGCCCAGTTGCGAATGGTCATCATAAATGCGGCAACTGTGATGTTTGTACAATAATGGAGGAAATTTCTGTTTTCACATACCATGCCAGAACGTATTTTTTGAAGTGTAACACGTCATGTGCTTCAAAGTTCAGTGGTCTATGCGATTTGCTGTCCTTGCGGTCTTTTATACATAGGAAAAGCATCCCGCCCTGTCAGAGTGTGGCTTAGGGAACATCGAAGCCGTCTTAAATGCGTTGTCACAGCGCCTATAGTACAGCATTGTAAGGCTTTTTCCCATGTTTTTGAGGATTTACGAAGTTTCGTTGTTGAACAGGTGCATTTTGCTAGACAGGGTAAGACATTGGAACAGTCTTTGCTACTATGTGAACAACGGTGGATTTTTAGATTGAAGACATTAACCCCGACGGGTTTGAACACCATTATTGATTGGGGGGTATGTTTATGAGGTATGGGTTCTCTTCAGGTAGCGACGGAGCACTCTGCCAAGATCCAATTTCTGCAGAGATTGATACTCACTTTCCCCTTCCATATTTGGAAAAGTTGGAAGAGAAATAGCCTGATTTACATGAAAAGATGACACTACTTTCAGCAGAAAAGGCGGCACTGGACGTAACACCACTTTCTCCGTCGAAAATGGAATAAATGGTTCTCTACAAGAGAGCGCCTGCAAATCCGAAATCCTCCTTGCTACTAAGAAGGCCGTCTTCCAAGCCAAATGTCTCAACACCACCTTCGACAATGGCTCGAAGGGAGGAGCAGTTAGCGCCTCCAGCACCAAGTTCAAGTCCCAAGGAAGAATAACTTGCCGGATCAGCAGCCTAACATTCTTTATCGCTCTGAAAAACCGCAGAATGTCTGGATGGGTAGACAACACCGACCCCCGTATGCGACCCCCTATAAGACGCTAAGGCGGCTAACTGCACTTTAAGGGAACTAAGCGCTAGACCCTTTTCTAGCCCGTCCTTCAGAAACCGCAAGATATCCGGCAGCCCCGAGGAGAATGGTCGAATACTCTTCTCCATGCACCAACTTTCAAAAACGCGCCAAATGCGAATATAAGACAAACATGTAGAATGCTTTTTCAACTGCAATATTGTCGCTACCACCGACGCGGAGTACCCCCATTGATGCAACCGTTTCCTCTCAAAAGCTATGCCATAAGCGAGAATTGAGCCACTTGCGGCATCAACACTGGTCCTTGACTCAATAGATTGATCCGATCGGGCAACCTCTATGGCTTCTCCACCAGAAGACGCATCAGATCTGCATACCAAGGCCTCCTTGGCCAATCCGGTACAATCAGGATCACCAGCCCCTCGTGAACTGCAATCCTCTGCACGACTTGACCTATCACTGGCCACGGAGGAAAAACATAAAGCAACTTGTTCGTCGGCCACGGTTGCATAAGCGCATCGAGACCTTCGGACATGTGCACTCTGCATCTGCTGAAGAATCTCGCCGCCTTGGTATTGTTGAGCGTGGCCATGAGATCCATGATCAGTAGGCCCCACCGCAAGGTGATGTCATGGAATACTGCCGCATTCAGCTCCCACTCGCCGGGATCTAGGTGATTTCGACTTAGATAGTCGGCCTGAACATTGTCCTTGCCTGCCACATGTGCCGCCGACAAGGCTCTCAGATGAGCCTCCGCCCACCGTAGTAACAGCTGGCTCGCCTCCAACAATGAGGCGCTGCCCGTGCCCCCCTGCTGATTGATAGAGAACACTGTCACCGCATTGTTGGAGAACACACGCCTTGCCCTCTACCAGGTCTTTGAACTGTATTAGCGCCCGACGCACTGCCCTCATCTCTAACCGATTGATCGACCATCCCGATTCTTCTGTGGTCCAACTTCCTTGTGTCACCTGCTCCAGACAATGCGCCCCCCAGCCCAAGAGACTGGCGTCCGCGGTGACCAACACCCATTCTGGCTGTTGTAAGGGCATGCCGGCTTGAAGATGCTTGGAATCCAACCACCAGTCTAGACTGGCTTGTACTTCCAGCAGACACACCAGCTTCTGAGACAAGAGCTGTTCCTGTGGAGACCACCGAGAAAGCAAGGCTCTCTGTAGTGGCCGCATATGAGCCCTGGCCCACAGCACTAGGTCCTACGCTGCCACCATGGAACCCAACAGCTGCATGTATCGCCACACAGTTGGAGCCTGCATGTTCAAAAAACTCCTCATCTGTCCCTGAAGTTTTAGCATCCTGTCATCCTGTCGAACACCACTCCGAGATATACCAGACGCTGCACTGACTGAAACTGGCTCTTGGCCCGATTCACCACCCAACCAAGCTGGTCTAGAAACTCTACTACACGCCTGGTTGCCACGATCAACTCTGCTATGGAGTCTGCCCGAATTAGCCAATCGTCCAAGTAGGGATGCTCTCGAATGTCCTCCTGGCGCAATACAGCCGCTACGACGACCATGACCTTGGAAAATGTACGAGGCGCCGTTGCCAGCCCAAATGGCAGAGCCCGAAACTGGAAATGCCCCACAGGAACGGCAAAGCGCAAGAACCAGCAATGTTCCGGTCTGATCGGAATGTGCAAATAAGCTTCCGTGAGATCTATGGAGGACAGCACCTCGCCCGGTTTCACTGCTAAAATTACCGATCTCAATGTTTCTATCCGGAAATGTGGTACTTTCAAAAAGCGGTTCACGTGCTTTAGATCTAGAATGGGCTGAAAAAACCCCTCCTTTTAGGGAACCACGAAATAGCTCGAGTATCGACCTAATTCACACTGGTCTGTAGGCACTGGAACTACTGCTTGAAGGTGCAACAATCTTAGAAGCGTGTTGTTTACTGCCTCCCTCTTCACTTGTGCCTTGCAAGAGGACACAACGAAGCCTCTGCCAGTGGTCGGTCGAACTCCAGAGCGTAGCCCTTTTGAATGATCTCCAACACCCACTGATCCATGGTGATGGCAGCCCAGGCGGAATAAAACTCCTGTAAACGTCCCCCGACTGGGACTTCCGCCTGAGCCACCCTGACTTCATTGCGGCTTTTTGGACTGGGACTGCTGGGGAGGGAGATAACCTCTGCCAAATCCTCGCGCTCCCCGAAAGGACGGCCCTCTAGCCACAAACTGACCTGTCTGTTAAGTGGTATACCGAGCCACCCTAAACCTGCGGAACTCTCTCCCTTGTCCTCGCTGCAGTCTTCCTGGCCTTCGGACGGTCCTCTGGCAGCTGGCCTCCCTTTGAATCGCCCAAATCTTTGACGATCTTTTCCAAGGCTTCCCCAAAGAGTAGCTTACCCTTATAAGGGAGTTTGCTGAGCCGTGCCTTAGAAGATGCATCCGCGGCCCAATTCCTCAGCCAGAGAAACTGCCTAGCCGCAATAAGAGACGCCATCATCTTTGCCGAAATTCTGACCAGATCGTAAAAGGCATCCGCTAAATATGCCGCCGCTGATTCCAGCTTGGCCCCCTCCAGAGACGGAATCTCCTCCCCCGCAGGAGCAACCTCTCCTTGAAGCCAACGAATGGAGGCCCTTGACACATAAGCCCCACAAGTCGAGGCCTGCAATGCCAATGCACTAGAATCAAATGCCTGCTTGAGGATAGATTCCAATTTCCTGTCCTGAAGATCCTTAAGGGCTGCTCCGCCCTCCACCTGGATGGTAGTCTTCTTCGTCACCGCCACGACTAAGGCATCTACCTTTGGCATACGCAGCAAGTCCTTCTCGTCCTTGGGTATCGGGTACAACCGACCTATTGCCCAACTACCCCTCAAAGAAGCCTCCGGGCACTCCCACTCTGATTCTATCATTTGTTTAATGACCCTAACAACTGGAAAGCATTTCTGCTCTGCCTTAAATCCCTGGAGTAGCGGGTCTTCCAGCGGACACTCCTGAGCCACCAGAAGGCTGATACTCAATGCCGCCAAGGACTGTGCAATGAGAGCCCCTAGCTCCTCCCTGCGGAACACTCTGAACAAATTCAGATCTCTATCCGGTGCAATCTCTCCTTCCTCTAGCTCCATGGCCCACGGGTCGAGCCCCGAGTCCGACAGGCCCTCCCCATCATCTGACAGTCGCGGTAACGAGGTCTGCTGACCCCACACGTTGAAGGCGGAATCCAAATCAAGGTTTCTCTGAGAGGGACCCTCCTCCGGGTCCTCCTCCCCTATAAACGCCGCTTTCTGCGACCCCGAAGGCAAGGTGGAACCAGAACTGCTCTGTGTCTGTTCCCTCTTGAGGCAATAGGCCTTATGCAGAGAGAGAATGAAATCTGCAGAAAACAACATTTCTATCCCTTCCTGCAGTCCCAAACCCTGAGCTTGGGCCGGAACCGCTGGCAAGGAAGGCACATTAGATTTTCTTGACTTCGTTTTCTTTTTTACCTGCTTGTCAGCTAACGTGAAAGAAATGGAAGAATCAGCCAAAATGGCCGCCTTTCCCACTCGATCCTGAGTCCTCCCTGCAAGCTCCCCTGAGGCGAACTCTCCTCCATGACGGCTAACCGTCGCTCCAAATCACTCCCTCAACGAACACAAGACCTGCAAAGCCCTGGTCCAGCCAAGCCGCAGACACCCCCGCACTGCACGCAAGCTGCCGCAATCGGCAGCATGCATCTGAACCGGCGCCCCCTCTGCCTTCAAATCTAATCTGCCACGCTGCTTAGCTACTCTCTCCGAGCAATCGCACCCCATATTACTCCTTACCTTCTGCCGAGGTTTTTAAACAGCTGATCGCCCGATCCCTGCTGCTAGCGGGCGGCGATCAGTCACTGTGGCGGCACGAGAGGAGTGCGACTGGGGCTCCCAGGTACTCACTCTCTTGCGGGCAAATGTTGGCTCCGACGACCTTGAGGCAGGCTCAGCCCCTGCTGCCCTCAGTCCCTCTCAATCGTGGGGATGTGCAAATCAGCTCTCCGGCTTTACAGCCCAGCTAGGACCCACCAGAATTTGCCTTTCCAAACCAAATCACCCCCACCGAGGGTTCCCTAATCTATTCCTGATTTCAACTGTGGAGCCTAAGCAAAAACAAAAAACGGTCCTATCCAGCTGCTGAGGACTGTAAGTTAATAGAATACAGAGTATATAGAGCTGCTTTGTCAATAGAAGACTGAGTCTCTGGCACCAGGGGGAGCTGTATAGGGTGTCAGCAAGACTCTGTGTGATTCAGTCCTCAGCTGCTGGAGGGGGCTGACAACCCTACCATTCCTGGACTGGCCTGGAGAAACGAATAGGAATATACATTTTTCAAATAAATAAATTTGCCTTTATAAAATACTAATATAAGTGGCAGAGATCACGCCTCAAGAGCAGACATTTACACGAGCTCTAGGGATGGTATAAATGCCCGTGCCTATAATTTGCTGGTATGAGCGCAAATTATACTATTTCATAATCTAAGCACATCCCAGTGCCCTCTGCCCAAACTCCGCCCACGTGCACGCCCATCTGTATTTTTAAGGTGACTAGTATTCTATAAGAGGCGACATAGGTGCATAAATAACAAAAGTATCACTGAGGAAGGCACAGACTCTACTGTGTCAAGTACACCCCCCTTATAAAATCCCCCTCCCCTTGATGTCTGTTGTCTCCTGTACTGTTGCAATCAAATGTGGGAAAGAAAGACGATCTCCATGCTGGACTCCCAGTATCCCCTTTTTTTGTTCCCTTGAATTAATAAAGACTCTACTGCTCTGCGTTTTTGTTGTTGGCCCCAATATTCTGCTGCCTTTTCACTGGCTTCTTCTTCATTTGGAGATGGAGTCACTGGCCCCTCTCGTCTTGCCCTCAGTCATCACTATTCTGCTCTTCACCTTCTCTGCTTCGAGGTCCATCATCAGTAACTCCCACACCCAAAGGACATCACCCCTCCAGTTTTGTGACTTTTCTTTGGAATTCACTTTCCCCCCAGTGTCCAAGAAGCTCCTCTGCTAATCCCCATCTCATTCTCACACTTATTGCTCTGCCACAGGGTTCACATTTTCGCTTTAATTTTGCATTGACTCATTGTATTTGCATAAAAGATGAAAATAAAACAATCAATCCCTAAAGTGACTCTGCTCATGCTCTTTTCTGGGCCAAAACATCCCTTATTGCCCTGGAAGAAGTTTGGAGCAATCCCTCAAAGGAGATCATTAAAAACACACCATGCTCTGGAAGTTTGCCTGCTGTCCTGAGCTGTGCTTCCCTGAGGGGTCAGAGGAACAGAGGAATAAGTTAGACATCGGTATACTTACTTTGGCCAGCACGGTCACATATTTCTTCAGTGCTGCCAGTTTCTCCCCCGCCAGTATACTAAACTTGGACACTTCTACCCTGAGTGTGTAATGCAATGCTGACTCCAGGTCCGCCATGTAAACCTTATTCCTGCACAGGACATAAGACAGAGAAACAGATATTAGCAATCGACACCAACTGTGCCTGTTGGGGTTAAGTGGGGGGGATCTGTGTAAGACTGCAATCCTAACATTGACCCTTTAACCCTATGCTAAGTCCAGCAGCAGACCTCCTGCTCCCCCCCCCTCAGTCTCTCTTCTGAGGATGGCCCCCCCAGCCCTGCTCTGAACAATATCTTTCTCTGCGCACGTACCTAGGGGAGTGAGCCCAATGACGAAACCTTACCCACTTTCTCCTCTTCTTACTGGCACAATTGTGATCATGCTCTGGTCATTCATTTTTCAAAATACAGCTTCTTGTACAACATTGTAAATGACGGCAGATAAAGAATAAAATGGCCGCCCAGTCTGCCCTGCTGAAGTTTGTTCTCATTGGGTGGGTATGTACATACATTTTCACATGCATCCCAGAACAACCGTTTCCTCCCCCTCCCCATGTGTCTTTTACCTGACCTTTCAAATCTTTTCCTGCCAATACCCTTCATCCAAAGGGGCTCCAAAGGTCCTGCCCCTTTGGAGCCCCTTCAGAGCATGTGAGGAATGGAGAGTTCTGTTTAGTGTCTGGCTATGGGAAAGCATCGGAGGAAGGTCATATATCCTACAAGTATTAAAGCGATTGAAGTAGTAGGCCCCATGGAATCCCGTGTTAAAGTTCTTCCTGGGATGGATTCGTTGGGGCAGACACCTGGACCGGACACTCCTGACCTAACTGAGTACAGTTTCGGATTCTCCCTCTTCTCCTGCATTGGGTTTATTAACCTTGCCCAGCCAGCTTCTTGGTCTAGCTGCTAGGACCACCTCGCCTTCTGTAAGACAAGAGGAGGAATCTGTTGGCATTCTCTCCTCTGTTGAGACTGGTTCTAGCAATGCTGGTCATATTTCCTGTAAGTATGTTCCATTACCTGTTCCGACTGAATATTTTGGTACCTCTGTAGAACAGCCTGTCCCTCCTCAGGGGATTTCCCTATGGGACATTTGGAACATTGTGTCTCGGACTGAGCTTTCATTAAAATCATCCTTAAAACAGTTTTCTGATTTTTCTTTTTTTTTGTAACTTCAATTTTTATTAATAGCTGTTGTACATACAGTATAACAGTGGAATTTCAGAACTCTTTGCATACCAAAAAATGCTTTGTGTACCAAAAATAAATTTCATCACTCATAAACAAATAAAATTTTCCTTTATAAATTCTCTTATGTCCTCCCTCCCCATTTCCATGCCCTCTTCCCTCCCTGTCCCTTTCCCCTCCTCCATCTCCTTCTCATGCCGAATCCACACCCATCACTTTTCCTTCCTCTTGTCCCCTTTTCTAACTTGGCTCTGTGCGCCCCTCTTTATACCGTCTCCAAGTTTGGTCACACTGACTTTTGTTATGATTTTTATATGCTGCAATCTCACACATACACCACACTTTCTCTAACCTCCCCTGTACTTCTCCTCGAGTAGGTATCCTGGGATCTTTCCACCTTGCTAATAATTCCATTCACCAGGAATCTGTCCAAATATTTATCCCTTTCTTCTGTTATCTCTGTTAATATTGCCATATTCACACGCACGTGAGCAATTCCTTGAAATAAGTCTTCCACCTCCTTCCACATTAGCTTCATGTTTGGGCACCCCCACAGTAGATGTTTTAGATCCTCTGGCAGCCCACATCCTTTCCAGCATACATCACTCTGCCATAGTTTTCGGGCCCGTAGCATCACTGGGATCCAGTACATTTGTAGTCTCACCTTGGTATTGCTTTCCAGGTAAGCTGTTCCTGGGGCTAATTTTTTAACAATTCTCCACAATCGCTTACTACCTCTTTCTGCCCCATGCACCTGGTACTCCTCTTCCCATCCTGCCTTAACTCCTTATACAACCTAGAAAGGAACCCTTTTGGTACCTTCTCCATCTCCATTGTCTGCTTAATATTTGACCCCTATGTTGCATCAAGGACCCAATATTCTTCCCTTAGTAATATTGCAAAAAATGCTTAAACGAGCTTGTCAAAACTATTAAATCTCAGTTATATAATGATGCACGTTCCAAAACATAGTGAAACGCTTATTTATAATCTCTGTAGACGTCCCCAATTAGATCTCATTTATATAGTGATGAAAATTCCAAAACATAGCGAAACGCTTATCTGTAATCTCTGTTAACGTCCCAACGCAAATCAACAGCGCCAGTGCGTTTCACCGCATCCGCGGTTTCTTCAGGGGATAGTTGAACTAATTCAAACACTTGATCATGACATGCAACTGCTTGTCCCAAAGTGCTCTGAAAAAGCCAGAAAAGGTTAAGTCAGTACATCATGCTGCATCAAAAGTAACTTCTTTTCTAAAAATTAAAACAGTTTCACTTAGATGACACCCAGTAGCAAACAGCCATACCTTCAGAAGGTCCCCACTGAACCCGTCTTCTGTCAAAAAGACGCCAGCGCATGCGCAGGTGGCAAACAAAGGCGAGCTTTTATCATCGGACCGTCCCCTGACTACATGGCGGCACGATGAATTGAGTACTACTTAAAGGGCTCCCGCCAACTCTTCTCCCGATGGGATCGCATTACCGTCAGTCGTAAAAACAAAACAAAAAAACAAACCACTGCTTCTCCTAGTGAAGTCCCGCTTCTAACTTGAAGTGCTCTAGCAATAAAAAACAGTGGATCACTACAACGAACCATTAACGCATAAATGAAATCTTTAGGTGCAGACAAACCAATCCACTTGGGCATTCAATCCATCAGGGTGTACTGTTTGTAAAGTGTATATCCAACGCTGTTCACACAAAAGAAGACTTTGATCTCTGGTTTTGCCTTGAAAACCTACTGATACTTGATCTATACAAAAAACTCTGAGTTGATCAAAATGATGCCCAAACTCCAGACAATGAGACACAATTGGTGCATCCATCTTCTTACATCGGAGCCGGCTATGATGTTCATTGATCCGAAGTCTAAAAGTACGTATAGTTTTCCCTATGCATAAAAGCCCACAAGGGCATTGAATCACATACACTACTCCACTGGACCCACATGTGGTTTGTCGCTTCAAAACGTACGTAGAATCATGATACTGAAACTCTGTTAATTCCAACGAATCTGAACAGATGTTACATTGACCACATGTGGTATGACCTTTTTGTTTGGAAACTTCCGCTGTCTCCAATGGACGCAATACTGCCAGGCTCAAAAGTTCCTTCAAATTTTTATGTCGCCACCATACACAGCGTATCGACTTAGTTTCCAAACCTGGAATGCTGTGCAGTACATTGCTATGGCGCTTCAAAATTTTCTTAAGCTGACCACTGAAAGGTGAGAACTTGGTTATCAAATTCACTGATACTTCTCCAGAGCTATCCTTAGGCTCATTCGGTGCCAACAGCAAATCACGATTGTTATATCGTGCCCGGGTATAAGCTCGTTTAATAATTTGCCTGGGATACCCCCTAGCCTCAAAGTTTTTTTGAAGAATCTTAGACTGTTCCTTGAACGCAACTTCCTCAGAACAGTTGGGCCGGTATCTGAGGAACTGCGAAAACGGAAGACTATTCTTCAATTGCATAGGATGCGCACTGTGATAATGAAGCAGGGCATTCCTATCCACCTCTTTCCTATAAATTGAGGTGGACCAATGATTTTTCTTTCTCGCCACAGTCACATCTAAATAAGTTATTTGCTCCTTGTGATACAGGTAAGTAAATTGAATATGAGCATCCTGTTGATTTAACCAGCTGAAAAAAGAAACTAAAAGGCTCTCTTGACCTGACCACAACATGAAGACGTCGTCAATATAACGCCCCCAAAAAGGGATGTGTTCCTGGAACGGTGATGATAGCCATTTCCGTTCGAATTCACCCATGTGGGTCCAGTGGAGTAGTGTATGTGGGTCCAGTGGGTAGTGTATGTGATTCAATGCCCTTGTGGGCTTTTATACATAGGGAAAACTATACGTACTTTTAGAATTCGGATCAATGAACGTCATAGCCGGCTCCGATGTAAGAAGATGGATGCACCAATTGTGTCTCATTGCCTGGAGTTTGGGCATCATTTTGATCAACTCAGAGTTTTTTGTATAGATCAAGTATCAGTAGGTTTTCAAGGCAAAACCAGAGATCAAAGTCTTCTTTTGTGTGAACAGCGTTGGATATACAAACAGTACACCCTGATGGATTGAATGCCCAAGTGGATTGGTCTGTCTGCACCTAAAGATTTCATTTATGCGTTAATGGTTCGTTGTGGTGATCCACCGTTTTTTATTGCTAGAGCACTTCAAGTTAGAAGCGGGACTTCACTAGGAGAAGCAGTGGGTTTTTTTTGTTTTTTTTACGACTGATGGTAATGCGATCCCATAGAGAGAAGAGTTGGCGGGAGCCCTTTAAGTAGTACTCGATTCATCGTGCCGCCATGTAGTCAGAGGGCGGTCCGATGATAAAAGCTCGCCTTTGTTTGCCACCTGCGCATGCGCTGGCATCTTTTTGACAGAAGACGAGTTCAGTGGGGACAGTCTGAAGGTATGGCTGTTTGCTACTGGGTGTCATCTAAGTGAAACTGTTTTAATTTTTAGAAAAGAAATTACTTTTGATGAAGCATGATGTACTGACTTAACCTTTTCTGGCTTTTTCAGAGCACTTTGGGACAAGAAGTTGCATGTCATGATCAAGTGTTTGAATTAGTTCAACTATCCCCTGAAGAAACCGCGGATGCGGTGAAACGCACTGGCGCTGTTGATTTGCGTTGGGACGTTAACAGAGATTACAGATAAGCGTTTCGCTATGTTTTGGAATTTTCATCACTATATAAATGAGATCTAATTGGGGACGTCTACAGAGATTATAAATAAGCGTTTCACTATGTTTTGGAACGTGCATCATTATATAACTGAGATTTAATAGTTTTGACAAGCTCGTTTAAGCATTTTTTGCAATATTACTAAGGGAAGAATATTGGGTCCTTGATGCAACATAGGGGTTGAATAGCCATAGAAGCACAGTTCCTCCCAGGCTTCTCCCCGATTAAGTCTGAGACCCATTCCCGAAGTTATTACTTAGCTGTGGTTAGTGAGTGGAACAATATTTTTGTGAGTGTGATTTTCATTGTTCCAACACCCATAGAATTTTGGTTGCTTAATATTTGAGACAGGCATCTTTAAATCTTTGTTCACTTTTGGTGTTTGTAAGAAATGATGAATTTGAACATATGCGTAAAGCGTAGTTACTCACCTGTAACAGGTGTTCTCCAGGAGCAGCAGGAATCAGTCCTCACATATGGGTGACGTCGGCGCCGACGGAGCCCTCGCGGAGCAATTTTCCCCAGCTTTCAAAGAAAGCCTTTGGGAATTGCAGCGCGCATGCGCGGTCCCCTTCCCGCCCAAAGGTGCCATCTTGGCCAGTCTGATGACATAGCGAAAAGACAGCAAAAAAATTTGCAAAAACTAAATCATATGACTGCAACTCCAAGGGGAGGAGGGAGGGTTGTGAGGACTGATTCCTGCTGCTCCTGGAGAACACCTGTTACAGGTGAGTAACTACGCTTTCTCCAGGACCAAGCAGGAAGTCAGTCCTCACATATGGGACTCCCCAGCTTAAGGCTACCGGAGACCCTAAGCACAAAAAATGAGCTCCCTCAAGCTCAGTAGCACCGAAGGAAGGAATCTTCTCTGACTAATCTCCAACCGGTAGCCCAACATCCGGGATGGAGGGTAGGAGTTGCTTAAACCTCGAAGAGATTACGGAGGACTGCCTGTCCGAAAGCACTGTCCCTGCGGGACTCCCTCTCGAGGCAGTAATGGGTTGCAAAAGTCTGGCTCGAAGACCAAGTAGCGGCCCGGCAGATGTCTGCCAATGGAACAGAGCGGAGGTAAGCCACTGACGCAGCCTTCGCCCTAACCCGATGAGCGGTGACTCGACTTTCCAACGAGAGGCCTGCCGCCCCATAAGTCCAAGCGATACAGTCAGCTACCCAGATGGACAGAGTACGCTTGGAGACAGGGAGCACCAATTTATTAGGGTCGTAAGACAGGAAGAGCTGAACAGTCTTACGGTGCTCCCGCGTACGATCAAGGTAGAAGTTCAGCGCCCTTCTACAGTCCAGGGTATGCAAGACCATTTCAGCTCGGCTGGAGTGTGGCCTGGGAAAGAAGGTCGGAAGCACCACCTACTGATTGATGTGAAAAGGGGAGACCACTTTTGGAAGAAACTTAGGGTGAGTCCGCAGGACTACCCTATTCTTGTAGAACCTAGTGTAAGGGGGATCAGACACTAGGGCCTGCAGTTCACTAATGCGTCTAGCGGAAGTGAGGGCTACCAGGAATAAGGTTTTCCAAGAAAGAAAACGGAGAGGACATGTAGCCATGGGTTCAAAAGGCGGACAGGTGATCCGCTGTAAAACCACGTTCAGGTCCCAGTCAGGGGCTGGGGGGCGCAAAGGTGGTTTAAGGAGAAGGAGACCTCGGGAGAACCGTGCCACGAGAGGGTGGCCGGAAAGAGGCCTGCCTTCCACCGGCACATGATGTGCAGAAATAGCACTGAGGTGAACTTTGACCGAGTTGGACTTTAGTCCAAGATTGGAGAGGGAAAGCAAGTACTGCAAGACCACCGACACCGAGCAGGAGAAGGGATCTTGAGACTGTTGAGTACACCAGGTGGAGAAGCGACGCCATTTAAGGGCGTAGGATTTCCGGGTAGAAGGTCGCCTGGAAGCTAGCACGACCTCTTCCACCTCTGGAAGCAGCAGGAGGGGAGCAAGGACTACCCTTTCAGCAGCCAGGCCATCAGATGAAGAGATCTGAGGTTGGGGTGTAGGAGAGACCCCTGATCCTGGGTCAGGAGATCGGGTTGAAACCCCAGAGGCAACGGAGTAGTATCTACCGCCATTTGCATCAGGAGCGGGAACCACGGTTGCCTGGGCCACCGGGGAGCTATCAGGATCACCGAAGCCTTGTCTTGGAGAACCTTGAAAAGTGTTCGAGACACCAGCGGCATGGGAGGAAAGGCATACAGAAGGCCCGTGGACCATGAGAGCAGAAAAGCATCCGCCGCTACTCAGAGGGGATGCGGTTCCCGAGAGCAGAACCGAGGAAGTTGCCTGTTCAGAGGACTGGCAAAGAGATCCAGAGTGGGGAGGCCCCACTGGAGAAAGATCCTTTGAACCACCAATGGGTCCAATCTCCACTCGTGTGGTTGGAGGATTCTGCTCAGTTTGTCTGCCAGGTAATTTTCTTGACCTGGGAGATAGACAGCTTTGAGGAGGATTCCTCGGCTGACGGCCCAAGCGCAGAGCTTTTGTGCTTCCCGACAGAGAAGGAAGGAGCCCGTGCCCCCCTGTTTGTTCACGTAGAACATGGCCACTTGATTGTCCGTCTGGACGAGGACGGACTGGTGAGTGGTAAGGTGGGAGAAGGCCCGTAGAGCCAGGCGGATCGCTCTGAGCTCCAGGAAGTTGATCTGCTGGGCAGATTCCCACGGGGTCCAGAGACTCTGAGTACATGTCCCTTGGCAATGTGCTCCCCAACCCAGGAGAGAAGCGTCGGTCGTCAGTACCGGAACAGGCGGAGGAGACTGAAAAGGCATTCCGAGCACTAGGTTGGGCAGATGAAGCCACCACCGTAGAGAAGAGACCAGCGGGCTGGAGATTCGTACTGAGTCTGCTAGTCTCCCCGAGGCCTGACGCCATTGTGAGCGAAGGCACCACTGAGCAAGCCGCATATTCAGGCGGGCAATGGGGGTCACATGGACCGTGGAAGCCATATGGCCGAGCAGTCGCAGGAAGTGCCTGGCCGAGACCCGGGAATGGCTGCGAAAGCGGCTGGCGAGAGCCATGAGCCGTTGTGCCCTGTCGAGCGGCAGAAAGGCTCGCGCCTGAAGCGTGTTTAATCTGGCGCCGATGAACTCGAGATCCTGAGAGGGGAGCAAAGTGGACTTTTCGAAGTTTATGACAAAGCCCAAGTACTGGAGCAGAGTCACAGTACGTTGCGTGGCGTGAGTGGCCTCCGTGGAGGACGGAGCTCTGATGAGCCAGTCGTCTAGGTAAGGGAAGACAAAGAGGCCTTGAAGCCGGAGATAAGCCGCTACCACTGAGAGACATTTTGTGAAGACTCGTGGTGCGGAGGATAGGCCAAAGGGCAGTACTCTGTACTGGTAATGATTGCCTGCCACCACAAACCTTAGGTATTGTCGGTGGCTTGGGTGGATGAGGATGTAAGTGTAGGCATCCTTTAGATCCAAGGAGCATAGCCAATCTCCCTGCCGGAGGTAGGGCAGCAGGATTCCAAGGGTAAGCATCTTGAACTTTTCCCTTTCCAGGAACTTGTTGAGGTTCCGCAAGTCCAGGATGGGTCTGAGGCCTCCAGTTCGCTTTGGTACCAGGAAGTACCTGGAATAAAAGCCTTGACCTCTCAGGTGGTGGGGCACCGGTTCCACCGCCTGTTCCTGAAGAAGACTTGCCAACTCTTGAAGGAGTAAGTCCCGGTGAAGAGGGGGGTCGCAGAGGCTCCCCTGGAAAGTAGGGGGGAGGTACCTGGTGGAAGTGTAGAAGATAGCCCTCTCGGACTATGTGGAGCACCCAGGTATCGGACGTGATGTTGGACCACTGTGGGCAAAGTGGACCAGCCGGCCTCCCGTGCTGAGAGAAACCAGCGGAGGGGGAGAGGCTATGCTGAAAGAGTCAAAAACCCCCACCCTGCAGAGCAGGGGCCGGTGGCGCAGGCTTGGGGGCTTGCTGCCTACGGGACCCGTTACCCCGTCCCTTGGCCTGCTGACCCTGTTGGGGAGCTGCAGAGGCCTGATAATGAGTGTAGTGTTTATAGGCAGCCGCCTTCCTCGGGTAAAAGGGCTTTTTCCCCGAGCCCTTCTTCTTCTGGGAAGGGGCAGAGGTTTTCCTGGAGAGCCGAGTCCTGGTGAGAGTCTCTGTCTCGAGTTGTGCAGCCTTCTCATCCATAGGTTTGCCAAAGAGGTTTTCACCTCTGCAGGGGACATCGACCAACTTGTCCTGCACCCAGGGCTCGAGGTCGGATGACTGAAGCCAAGCCTGTCGGCGGGCACCGATGCCGGCTGCGGCTACTCGAGCTGATGCCTCAAAGCCATCATAGGCTGCTCGAGAGATAAACTTTGAGCACTCTCGAATACCAGTGGACAAGGCCTGGAACCTCCGCAAAGGGTCCTCGGAGAGACCAGCAGAGAATCCGGCTATTTCTTTAGCCAGGTCCCTGAGATACATGCCCATGTAGAGCTGGTAAGTCTGGACCCGACAAGCAAGCATGGAACCCTGGAAACACTTCTTACCGAGGCCATCCAGGCTGCAGGCTTCCCTGCTGGGAGGCACCGAGGAGTGCATCTTCTGGCTCTTGAGCCTATGCATGGCTGATTCCACAACCATGGAATGGTGCGGCAGCTGTGCTTTTTGGAAGCCAGGGCTCTTGCGGACTCGATATATGGCATCGACCTGCTTGCTTAATACCGGCGACGACGCCGGGCTCTCCCACATGCGGAAGAGAAGTCGTTCCAGCATCGGAGGAACCGGTACAGTAAAATGCTCCTTTGCAGGAGAGTCATACTGGAGGGCATCGAGCTCTTCGGCTCGAGGCTCCTCCTCGGGATCCGCAGGGAAGGCCAAGGCCTTGGCCATATCCCTCACGAAGTCCGAGAACCAGGCATCCTCCGGAGGGGACTGTCTCCGAGGTTCGGACTCGGGGGAGTCCGAAGGGATACACCGAGTCTGAAAAGAATCAGGTGACTCTTCCACCTCGGATTCCCAGGCGGACTCCTCGGAGGAGTCGAGCGGCTCCGGCCGGCCGGGCACAGACGCCGTCCGCCCCGACGCCGAGGGAGTCGGCGTCGACGACCTCGGCCCCGAACGGGAGGCCGAAGGGGACCTCGACCGAGGATCGACTCGAGCCCGCATGGACTCGAGGATCGGCTCGGTCTCCTGGGTCGACTTAGACGTCGACGTCCCGGCGGTCAGGGCAGAAGCGCCAGCGAGGCCAGCGATCAATGCCCGCTGCTGGTCCATGAAGGCAGCCAGGCTGCTCTCCAAGGCCGTCAACCTGAGTCCGAACTCAGGAGACCCAGCAGCCCCCGACGGCGTCGGGCCCGAAGTCGGACCCCTCGGAGGCGAGTCCACGAGGACAACAGGACTTACGTGAGCAGACGAGTCCATCTCCAGACGAGGCTGTTTGGACGGCCGCTCCAGCTCCAAAGACCCGGGACGGCTATCGGGGCTATGCGACCTGGCCCTCGCGGAGCCAGGAGCGTCCACCGACGCCGTCCTCGCGGGTTTCTTCCTCCGATGATGTTCCCGGGTAGGAGACCCCCTCTCAGAGGAGCTCCGACGGTGTTCAGAGCCAGATTCCCTGGACACCGAAGCTTCTGACGAGGTCCAGGTACGGCTGGGGTCAGAGAAGATCCTCTGCCGCTGATGCTGCCGACTCCGCAAAGATTTCGCAGACATCTTGCTACAGGCCCCACAGATCATTTCTTCATGATCTGGGCCCAGGCAACGGGGGCAGCAATCATGTGTGTCAGTAAGAGACATCAGTTTCTTACACTGAACACACTTTTTAAAACCACTGGCGGCCATCGGGGGAAAAAGGGCCCCTGCGAGGTCGAACGTTCGTGCCGCCAGGGAAAAGTGAAAAAAGCGTGAATTTGTCACGAAGGACAGAAAAAACCGAAAAGAAGGGGAGGCCTCACAACCGGCGTCGCGAGGCCGGACGGAAAAAGGACCGGCGTCGAACCGAAGAAAATACTAAAATAAAGAAAGAAAATCAACTTTTCAGTGGTGACTTGTAGATAGCGTCTGTAGGGCTCCGTGGAAAAAAGAAGACTGGCCAAGATGGCACCTTTGGGTGGGAAGGGGACCGCGCATGCGCGCTGCAATTCCCAAAGGCTTTCTTTGAAAGCTGGGGAAAATTGCTCCGCGAGGGCTCCGTCGGCGCCGACGTCACCCATATGTGAGGACTGACTTCCTGCTTGGTCCTGGAGAATAATCTTTGTGCTCTACACTGTATCGTTCACACAATGTTTCAAAGGTTAGCATAGTGCCATCCTCTTTTATTAACTGGCTATTGTCTGCAAACCTTTCCTTCCCCATTCCTGAAAGCCTCCCCCCCCTCTTTTAACCCCAGTGGAAATTCTAGCAGGCCAACTAGAAAGGTCCTCCTTTAATACTTATTCCCTAGGAACCTATTTTTCCCCCAACCACGTGTCCCTCATCAATGCCTTAAAAGGATTCCTCAAGTCCCCCCTCCCTGCTTGCTTGGGGTGCCCACATCCATACCTCTACGTTTTCCTGCCTCTCTTGCTCCATCTGTACCCACTGTGGACCTCCCCTGCACTCTTACCCACCACCAATGCTTTTAGTTGCGTTGCCTTACAGTAGCATTCAACAATGGACACTCCAAGTCCCCCCTCCTCCCTATTCATAAACATTATCTCTTTCTAGATACTTTAGGCATTTTTCCCGCCCAAATAAAATCGAATATCTGTTTCTGTATCCTTTTTAACATAACCTTTAGATACCTTGCATGACAAAGAGGCGAATAGGGACGAAGTTCTTGGAAGTACATTCATGTTAATAGAAGCTATGCGGCTCAGCCACGATAGGTTGAGTCCCTTCCATTTCTGTAAGTCCTGACATGTAGCCCGGATCATCGGTGTATAGTTCCACTCTACTAGATGCCCAACCTCCATTCCTAGTTGTATGCCTAGATATCTAAAGTTTTTATGGATCCATTTAAAAGGAACCCCTTTCTGCAACCTCTGTTCCAACTCCTCGGGCAAATGAAAGCCTAGTATTTCAGTTTTGCTTATATTGATTTTGTACCCCGACATCTTACTATACAGACATATCTCTTGCATTAGAACCGGAATCAATGTTAGTGGATCTCTCACAGTGAAGATAAGAAATCAAAGGGTGGCACCATTTGCAGATGATGTTATCTCCCATTTGTATACCCTTAATATCTCCCTGCTGCCTAATCGTTTCCACCAAAGCTTCTATCACCAATGCAAACAATAAGGGTGACATCCTTGTCTAGTACCCCTCTTTAAAGCAAAAGGCCCCGAGGAGCTCCCATTAACCCTAATACAGGCTTTCGGGTGCACATATAACGCTTAAATCCAGTCTCTAAAGTTTTTGCCTATCCCCATGTTTTCCAACACTTGAAACATAAAGGGCCACTCCACCCTATCAAATGCTTTTTCAGCATCCACCGTTACAAAACTGTTTTTTGTCCTGTTTTTTATGCTTGCCAAGTAAGATTTCAAATTTTCCTAATATTATCCCCTCCCTTCATAAATGCGGTCTGGTCTTTGTGTATTAATTTACGAATCACCTCCTGCAACCTATTCGCCAAGATCTTTGCCAATATTTTTGCATCTAGGTTTATTAACGAAATTGGCCTCTACGAACCACATACAATGGGATCTTTGCCAGGTTTGGGCTATATAGTTACTCCAGCCTCTTCCATAGAACCTGGTACCTTTTTAGTAACCAATATATCGTTAAGTACCGCTACCAAGAGGGGTTGTAGCTGCACCTGGAAGACCTTGCAGAACTTAGCTGTCAACCCGTCCAACCCTGGGGCTTTCCCAACCTTAAGCTCCTTAATGGCTGCTAGGAACTCCCTCCCCCCCCCCAATTGCTCTATCCATTCTTTCCGCCTCTTCCATCGTCACCATTCTCAGGGCACATTCCTTTAAGTATTGTGCACTTTTCACTTCTCCTTCCTGTATATCACTACTGTACAAATTCTTGTAATATTCCCCAAATACTTTTCTTATCTTAACACTATTCACCAGCTCTTTTGTGTTTCTTATGCAACTTAGCACACCCTGTTGTTCCCGGGTTTTAAGCCTACTTGCCAGTACCTTACCAGCCTTATTTCCTCCTTCCAGATATTTCTGTTTCAGCACATTCATTTCATGTGCCATTGCACTAGCCCGATGCCCTCCAAGCTCCACCCTCAATGCAGACAGGGCATCCAGCACCTTCGGGTTACGATCACTCTGGTGGCTCTCTTCCAACCTTTTTATGCTAGCCATTAGTTCCTTCTCTGCCTTTTCCCTCTCTCTTTTTGCTTTAACCGTCAAACCAATCAAATGCCCCCGCACTACGGCCTTGAACCCATCCCAGACCGTTCCTATGCCACCTCCCCATTGCTGTTAAAATGAATGTACTCCTGATGCTAGTCACATTTCCCATATCTTCCAGTAATGAGCCACTGAGTTTCCAGAATTTCAATTCTTCATCTCAGGTCCCTAGACTAAAGGTTACCAATACTGGGGCATGGTCAGTCCAAGCTATGGACCCATGTTCTATCTCCTTCACTTTTGTAATCCATCCCCCACTTACCCACACTATATCTATTCTGCTATATCAACCATGAGGTTTTGAAAAGAAAGTGTACCCTCTCTTCCCCGGATTCTGACATCTCCACACATCAATGAACCCTACCCATTCCTTCATGTATATAAGAATCTTCCTTGTTGTCCCCCCCCCATCCTCCGCACCCCCCTACTGGAATCCAAACATGTATTTGTCACTAGATTGCAGTCCCCTCCCAATATTATAGGAACATTCCCCAATTTCTCCAATTCTGGCATTGTCATAGAATACTTTCTGATCTTCATTGGGGCTATATAAGCTTATCACCCATGCCTCCTTTTTCCCCACCTTCAATCGTACCTCACCCATCGCCCTGTCTTGTATTCTCCTACCACCTGCTCTTTAACCTTTTCACTCAGCATTATACCTACCCCCCTCCCCCCTTTGCGTGGTTCCGCTCTTTTGCCTGCTAGTATCGCATATGGACACTTTCGGGATTGCAATAGTGTCTCTTGCCCTACTTTTAGGTGTGTCTCCTGTATACACAAGATGTCAGTCTGTTGTCTTATACCTTCCCTTTCTAGTAGCCGCCTCTTTTGCCAAGTTCGGAGGCTTTTCATATTTATCATTCTGATTTTCAACATTTGCTCTTCCCCTTGCTGTTTTACTCCCCCCAGACTCTGTCCTACTCCCTTCCCCCCTTTTCCAGTATACCTCTTCCCTTTTCTATCCTCCTCTTCCCTTCCCTTCCCCCCTTTTCTATCCTCCTCTTCGCTTCCCTTCACCTCTTTCCCACCCCTCTCTCCTCCCCCCACTCCTGGGGTCTTTTCTGGAGTAGTGACCATCCTCCCAAATGGTTCCCAAGCCCCCCTTCCTCCCTCTTCACTCCTAATTCATCTTCCTCCCCTGCTCTTGTCTCCCTTCCTTACCCTCCCCCCATTTCCTCCCTGCCCCTCCCTCTGTTTCCTCCTTACCAATCCTATTTATTCCCAATATTCTACCTATTCTATTTTTTCATACACCCTTCAGTACAATATAACAACCTTTCACATGTTATTTTACTCTTGCTTACTCATATACCTTTACCTTCCTCTCAATATTGCATTATCTATTAATAACATTAACATTCGTAACATTGGTGCTTCTAACTAGGTCTCTTTTTTGGAGCTGAAACAGTACTCCAAACATTTTCCTCCTTTCTTGGCAAGCCCTTTTTGCCTCTAAGCCTTTCCAGGCATCTTCCTATTCACTGCAGTTTTTCTGATCTTCCCGAATCCTTCCTCCTCTGGGGGCTATCATGCCGGTCTTCTCTTGCCTCTCAGCCCCGCTTGAACTGCCCCTTAGGAGTCCCGCTACTCTTAGCACTCTCGTTGCATCGTCCAAGCTTCTCACTCTCCAGTTTCTCACGTTCCCTTGAAAAGTCAAGCCAAATGGGAACAATCAGCGATATTGTATTCCATTGGCTTTGAAAATGGGTTGCATATCCCGCCTTCTTTGCAGAGATCCTGCTGCCAAATCTGCGT
The DNA here is from genome assembly GCA_033557465.1 of Ichthyophis bannanicus. NCBI lineage: Eukaryota > Metazoa > Chordata > Amphibia > Gymnophiona > Ichthyophiidae > Ichthyophis > Ichthyophis bannanicus. The sequence continues at coordinate 149,048,369 of CM066040.1, read as the reverse complement.
ATATGGCCACATTATACCCCTGACACTCAAAATGTCCTAAGCATCGCAGTCTTCTAGCAATTCTTTCCTTTACTCCATAGTCTGTTACACATATTACAATATCTCTTGGTCTGTTCTTTACCACAGGGCCTAATGCTCATAGAAACATAGAAATATGACGACAGAAAAAGACCACATGGCCTATCTAGTCTGTCCTTCCATATCAACAACTACAACAGTCCCCTTTTTTCCTTTAGAGATCCTGTGATTGTCCCATGCTTTTTTTAATTCAGTTACTGTCTTCATCTCTACCACCTCCACTGGGAGACTATGCCACGGATCCACCACTCTTTCCGTAAAGAAATATTTCCGCACATCACTCCTGAATCTATCTCCCTTCACCCTCATCCCATGTCCCCTCGTAGCAGAACTTGCTTTCAATCGAAAGAGGCTCTCTCCCTGTGCATTTATGCCACGGAGGTATTTAAACATCTCAATCATATCACCTCTATCCCGCCTTTCCTCTAAGGTGTACATATTAAGATCCTTAAGTCTGTCCTCATATGCTTTATAGTGAAGACCACTAACCATTTTAGTAGCCACCCTCTGCACCGACTCCATTCTGTTCACATCCTTTTGAAGGTGCGGTCTCCAGAATTGCACACTATACTCCAAATGAGGTCGCACCAAAAAGACTTATACAGAGGCACTATCACCTCCTTTTTTCTGCTAGCCATTCCTCTCCGTATGCACCCAAGCATCCTTCTAGCTTTTGCTGTCGCCTTTTCTACCTGTTTAGCTACTTTAAGATCATCAGACACAACCACGCCTAGGTCCCGCTCGATGTGCTCTGTCCAGTGAAATGCTTTCCGGGATATTTGAGTCTCCATCCTGCCTCAATGCTTCGATGCATACTGCCTCTGCCACCTTTTTACAGTCTTTGAATTCAGGATCTTCTGGTATTCCTCTTATTTTTAAATTGTGCCTCTGGGTCCTGTTTTCCAGATCTTCAATTTTGTATAAAAGTTATTTCCAAGGGTCCAGCTCTTTTATTTGGCCTTCTAAAGCTTCTTGTTTTTCCTGCAGTTGCATAGATGCTTGTTCTTGCACTTCCACGCACTGTGCCAGTTTGCCCACCTCCTCTTAGCTCTCCAAGGATGCTTCTCACTTCTGTTTTTACTGCCAGTATTTCTGTCTTAAGATCTGCCAATCACTCTTTCAACTCACCCCGAGTTATTTGTTGAATTGTGATATCGCCTGTTCTTCCCCTCGCAACTTTCCTGCCTTTCTCGTCTCTCTATGGACATTCTCCTTCCGCTGCTCCAGCAGCCGCCATCTTTTTCTCTCCTTCCTCCTACACCAACGCTCCCGCATAGGCAAACTCTCGTAAATCTGCCGCTTTCCGCCACATCGTCATTCTCCCCTACTTGTCTTTTGCGATCTGCCTCTGCTCCCGTTTACTACCACTCCCCTTCCTCCAGGAGGTATTTTTGCTAGGGTTTTCTTTTTTTTTTTTTTATCGGGGTAGGCACCGGAGCCCAAGACTTAGGCAGCCATTCAGGAAGATGACATCATTTTTCAAAAGAGGTTTTTGTTAAATTGCAGAACACGATACCTTGATTTTGGTTCTGCAAAAATTGAATCACAGGTCTTCGTTCTGCAGGCAGCATGTGCTCCATCTGTGCAGGATTTTTTGTTATTACATAGACCAGTGATGGCTAACCTTTTTGAGCCCGAGTGCCCAAACTGCCGCACAAAACCAAAGAATTTCCTCAAAGTGCCAGCACGTCATTTGCATAAGTGGTCTTATTTGCATAAATATTTGCATAATGTTACCATACACTAACTTTTAGTAAACATGTCTCTTAATGAGTGTATGGATAAAGAAAGACTAAAAGATTTCTACATTACTATAATCCAGTGCCAACCGCCAGGCACATTAGGAACTACTACAAACGCTGCCCATTTAGAACCCATAGCAAACCCGCCGTATCCTGACAGCATTACCAGGACTCACAAAGCACCATACCCTACCTATCAAAAGGCAACACTGCAAATATTAAACCAATACATTTCAGAGAATACTGGGGAAAGAGAACAAGTGGCAACGTCAAATAGGAATTTCCTCTTGTACCAAACAAAGCGCAGATGTTAATGATGCACATTTCCCAGAGCTGACATATTCCAGTTAATAAATTCAAAATAAAGAGATATCTTTCTACCTTTTGTGCATTTTTTTTCAGTTGCAATTGGTCCAGCCATTTTCTTCTGGTTTCTTCATGTTTTCTGCTAACTCTCCATCGTCTGCTGTCCATTTGTCCTTTCTTCTCTCTTCTAGTTTTTTTTCCATTCTCTCTCTCTCTACATCTGCTTTAACATACTAATCTTTCTCCTTTTGCTCTTTCCTCATTCCTATTTCATCCACACAAATTTTACCCCTCCATCCTCAATCCCCAATTACTCTCCCAATACCTGGCCAATTGTAGATTTTTCATCCCTCCTACACAAAATATTTTTCCCCTCTCCATTTTACTCTCCCAGCCCCATCCCATTCTAATCCTCCCCCAACATCAGCTCCCTTCTAGTTCCAGTCTCACCCAGCATCCATTCCCTTCTTCAAGCCCCCCACTTCCCCTCAGCCCATTTCCATTCCAAGCCCCGTCCCCATCAGCTATTTGCAGTTCAAGCCCCCCACTTCCCCTCAGCCCATGTCCATTCCACGCCACATCCACAACCGTTCTTTGCAGTGCAAGCCCCCTTCCTCTCAGCCCATTTCACGTCCTAGCAACCCACCCATCCCATTACCAGTCCTTGCCCCCCATAGCCCACTCCCAGTCCTAATCCCACCAGCCCATTTCCAGTCCTAACCTCCCCATCCGCACACTCACAGTCCTAATCCCCCCTCACACAATTTTTAGTTTAACCCCCACAGCGACTATCACCACTCCTAACCCCCCCCAGCGCCCATCACCACTCATAACCCCCCCAGCCCAGCGCCCATCACCACTCCTAACCCCCCCAGCCAGCCCAGTGCCCACCACTCCTAACCCCCCCAGCCAGCCCAGTGTCCATCACCACTCCTAACCCCCCCAGCCCAGTGCCCATCACCACTCCTAAACCCCCCCCACCCCAGCCCATCACTACTCCTAACACCCCCCCAGCCAAGCCCAGCCCATCACTACTCCTAACCCCCCCCAGCCCATCACCACTCCTAACCCCCCCCAGCCCAGCCCAGCCCAGCCCATTACCACTCCTAACCCCCCCCTCCAGCCCATCACCACTCCTAACCCCCCCCCAGCCCAGCCCAGCCCATCACCACTCCTAACCCCCACCCCCCCCAGCCCAGCCCAGTCCAGGGAAAATTAAAAAAAAAAAAGAAAACCTGTCTGCTGCCGTTGTCGGGGCCGCCGCGGCAGAATCGAGCGTGCCGCGGGGCCCCCCTGTACCCACCCGGCAGAGCCTGCCCTCCCCGTAGCAGCTCTCTCTTTGGAGCTACAGTCAGACGCGCCGGCTTGCAGAGCGCGAAGGGAAGAGTTCCCTCGCTGCTCTGTTAAGCCCGCGGGGGCTGATGGGAAGTTCCCATCAGCCCCCGCGGGCTTAACAGAGTCGCGAAAGGGAAACTCTTCCCTTCGCGCTCTGCAAGCCGGCGCGTCTGACTGTAGCTCCAAAGAGAGAGCTGCTACGGGGAGGGCAGGCTCTGCCGGGTGGGTACAGGGGGCCCCGCGGCACGCTCGATTCTGCCGCGGCGGCCCCGACAACGGCAGCAGACAGGTTTTCTTTTTTTTTTCAATTGCGGACCTTCCCGCGTGCCAGCTGCAAGGCCTTCGCGTGCCACAGCTGGCACGCGTGCCATAGGTTCGCCATCGCTGACATAGACAATGTGAACTTTTGGAAAATGAACACCGTGCTAAGAATTTATGTCTGTTAAATTTCCCCAGACACATTATCTATCGCCACAGATTTTTTTTTTTATAAGTATTTGAAAGAGGTTTTGCTTCTTCTGAATCCGGAATTGGTTAAAATCTCTAAATTGTATTATATGCCCTCTGGTAAAAAGTCTGTTGTGATGGATAATGCTGGTTTCGGTGGGGAGATGGATCAATTAAATCCTGGTGTTAGTTTAGATATCTCAGCTTTTCTTGAGTCCTCCGTGGAGGGTGTTTCCTCCCGAGGAACACTGATAGTTACCTTTATTTCTCATAGTGATAAAGATACTATACTGCATCTATATTTCACTAAGAAAAATGAACTATTTTGTGGACAGACAATACAGATGTTCCCGGATGTTTCAAAGACAACACAATTGCGTAGAAAGACCCTTTTGAAACTTAGACCTTGTGTCTTGCCTTAGGAGCCTCGTTCTTCTTAAAAACTCCATGCAAATCTTCGTTGGCATATCAGGGGGTTCGTTATATATTTTTTGAATCAGATCAGCTAGGGAAGTTTCTCCGAGGGAAGGAGTAATGTAGCTTTTTTTTTCCTTTCATTACTCTACTATGGTTACTGGCTATGTATAAGTGGGCTATAGAGAGCACCGGGGGCTTAATTGTTCTGTTTTTGGGGTGGTATCCTCCTTAATGTGGGCTGGATAGTATAGTTGTTACATTTTCCTGTATGTACTTGGAAAAGAATTAAAAAAAAAGAAATGCCATACTGAGTTAGACCAAGGTCCCTCAATCCCAGTATCCAGTTTTCAACCGTGTCCAATCCAGGTCACAAGTACCTATCAGGTTCCCAAAAAGGTACAGAGGTTCCACAATACTTATCTGGGGTAAGCAGTGGATTTCCCTGGTCATTTTTAATAATGGTTTATGGACTTTTCCTCCAGGAACTTGTTTTGCTTGCATGGAAAACGCTCTTTTACCCCAGACATTTAAGGTGTTTGTGTTACACCTCTAACGAACCCCCACACTGACTTATCTGCTTTACTTTGTATAGTGCTGAACACTCTCAGCACTACCTAGAAATAAATGGTCTTTACAGGGAAGTTATAAAGGTGCACACGAGTATTTCAAGTAACATAAAACTAGGAATGCTGATATTCAGATGTACATCTGGCTAAGGTCCACCAGATAAATTAACCAGATATTTGATCGTTATATGTTGTCTAAAAGATTTAGGCGTCATCGTAGATAACATGTTAAAACCCTCCGCCCAGTGTGCAGTGGCGGTCAAGAAAGCAAACAGAATGCTAGGTATCATAAGGAAAGGAATGGAAAATAAAACAAAGGATATTATAATGCCTCTCTATTGTTCCATGGTACGACCGCACCTTGAACATTGTGTGCAATTCTGGTCGCCGTATCTTAAAAAGGATATAGTGTTACTAGAAAAGGTTCAGAGAAGAGCCACCAAAATGGTAAAGGGGATGGAAGGCTACTCCTATGAAGAGAGGCTACAAAGGTTAGGGCTCTTCAACCTGGAAAAGAGACGGCTATGGGAAGATATGATAGAGGTCTATAAATTAATGAATGGAGTGGAACGGGTAAACGTAGGTCGATTGTTTACCTTATCAGAATATAGAAAGACTAGGGGACATGCAATAAAGCTACAGGGTAAACTATTTAAGACAAATAAGAGAACATATTTTTTCACTCAACGTGTAATCAAACTCTGGAATTTGTTACCAGAGGATGTAGTAAAGGATGTTAGTGTAGCTGGGTTTAAAAAAGGTTTGGACAAGTTCCTGGAGGAAAGGTCCATAAACCATTATTAAAAAGGGACCCAGGATATCACTGCTTGACCCAATACAAGCATTGTGGAACCTGTGTCTCTTGGGGAAACTGCTAGGTTCATATGACCTAGATTGGCCACTGTTGGAAACAGGATACTGGGCTTGATGGACCTTGGTCTGACCCAGTATGGCATATCTTATGTTCTTATGTTCTGGTTTTGAATATATCCAGTTAATGTTAAGATGGGTATTTTTCTGAACAGATTTAACCAGATAGTCTGAATACTGGCATTATCCAGTTATTGTGTAACTGCCTCCCCAGAACACGCCTGACTCATCCTATATTTAAACTGGTAAAGTTTGGCTGGACAACTCATTGTGAGTAAAAACACACAGCGGAAAACAAACCAGGCAAAGACATCCAACATATAATTGGATGAACTTTATTGGCTAATTTATATATCGGATGTCTTGTCCTGGTTTGTTTTCCACTATGTGCTTCTACTTTTTCTGGATTAGTGGATTTGTCCCTCTACATCTTCTGTGGACAACTCATTGCCCAATCAAAAATTGACAGGTCTTCAGGAAAGGGCATTCAAAAAGCAAATGAAAGAGGAGTTTTAGGAAATGTAGATCTATAGTGGATACTCTCCACTTGAGCCTTCTAACCCTGGGACCACTCATGAGGGTCTAGGATCTGGCTGAATCTGGGTGCCAAGATGTTTTTTTTTATTACTATATAAGACAAGGCCCAGCAGAGTTGCACTGTGAAGGTCTAATTGTTTTGAATGTGGAATTTTGACCAGGGTCTAGGTTGCAGAATGGGTGTGAGAGACCTCACTGATAATGTTGCCATTTTTTGGCACTCAAACTAAAAGGGTTGCTAATCCCTACTACTAGTGGTGAACTTGCTCTTAAATTGATGAAACCCCAATAAAAGAGGAGAAGCTGAAGCAGGTACTTGTCAGCGTGCTTCCATGTATCGGAGACTTGCTCTGTGTTCGTGTCTGTGTTCGGTGATCCTACGAGTCGGAACAAGCTTTGTACAACTCCAGGCAGCGTTTTCAGAAAGCTGGTGTACAGAGATCTTGAGTTCATTTTCCTGGGGGGGGGCAAAGAGACACACAAACTGTCAGGATAGACACTACTGCTGCAGAGAATTTTACTCTGAAACAAATCTAACTCATAAAATAGGGAATGTATTCCCAATTTTCAAGACGAGAGGATCCATGATTTCTCCATGCTGCAGCGATTTTGCATCTGGCTGCTTTAATGCAATAAATAATTTCATTTCATTTTATTTATGATATTTTACCTGCTCTTACAATAAGCACAAAGTATACAAAAAGACCACCCACATTATCAATGTCCTTCTTTAATGTATATTACCAAGTTTAAGTTACAATGTAAACCACTTTGACTGAAATGATAAAGCGGTATAAAAAAATCTATTAAATACACTTATATATATATCTATATAAACACACACACACACACACACATAATAAACCCACAATAATAAAAATACAAATAAATCAACATATTAATAACATCACAGCAGCATCAGTAGAAGCACCCTCAAACCACCCACTAATTGCTCAGCCACCCCGAGGGAACAGAAACAACGTCACTACCTTCCTAAACTCTAAGGTCATCCAGGAATCGGATGTCAACCAGCAACCCATTCCATAAAAAAGGCAATGAGCATACCAGTGTCTCTGGCCCGCAACTGAACCAAGCAGAACAATCTTGCACTACGAAGAACCAATAAACAGGTACTCTGAGATCGACTAACAGGAATTAATATACACTTGAAAATGGGCCAGCAAATAACCCAGACTCAATAAGTGTAACATTCTAAAAGCAGTAACAACCGCTTAAATTTAACATGTAGAACAACAGGCAACCAATGCAGGACCACCAATATAGGCATTACATGATCCCTAGTCCTAGACCCGACCATTAACTTGACCACCGCATTCTGGACCCTCTACAAGAGCCCTAGTGTCTTTGCAAGGAGTCCAGAATACAGTGAATTGCAATAATCCAGCCTCGAAAAAATCAATGACTGGACAAGCATGATCATATCCCGCTGATGAAATAACTGCTGCACCCTTCGCAGCTGCCAAAGATAAAAGAAGCATATTTTTACAGTCTTAGAGATCTCTAATACAGCTCCAAAGTTAGGGCACTATCAAAAACAACTTCTAAACTCTGTACTTGATTTTTTACGTCCAACGGAAACCCCTGTCATAACAGACTAGGTGGACTATAACAAGTGTGGAGAACAAACCCAAAGGACCTCAGTCTTCTGGCAGTTCAATACCAATTTATTCTCGCTCACCCACACATCAATAGCCACTAAGCAGGACTTCAACATCCACAGCTAGGCAGCCCGATCCTTAACCAATAGAAGGTACAGTTGACTATCATCAGCAAACATCTGGAATTGAATAGTATGCTCCTGAATAAGATGGGCTAAAGGCTGAACATACAAATTAAACAGTAGTGGGGACAATAACACCCACTGAGGGACTCCAAAATGCGCTGAAAGCAATGCAGATGACCATTCGCATACCACTACATTGCATCCTGACAAAAAGGACTCCAAACAGCACAGAGGCACACCTCTAACTCTAAACAATGCCAGCTGTCGCAATAAAATGTCATGGTTCAAGGATCAAACGTTGTCAAAAGATCCAGTAGTAAAAGCAACACATCATCCCTCCTATCTAAATTCAAAAGATAGTCCTCAGGTACTGCCATCAAAGCTGTTTTCGTACTACGGGAACAGTGAAAGCCCGATTGGTTATCATGAAGCCAACCCCTTTCGTCAACCATAACCAACAGTTGGAGAAAAACCGCCTTCTCTATTATCTTTGACAAGAACGACAAATTCGAGACTGGTCGATAAACTTCAGAGGATCCAGCAAAGGTTTTTTCAACAAAGGATGGATAACTGCCATCTTCAATGCCTGTGGCATCACACCCTGACTCGGGGAATTATTAATCACAGACTGAAGCATTACACAGGTCTCAACCGGAATCATACTCAATACACTCGATGGACAAGGATCAAGTGGAAAGCAGATGAAATGTGCTGACTTAAACACCTAATGCACTTTTTCCAAAGTTAACAAATGAAATTCCTCAAATAACCTCCTCCCCTTCCCAACAACTATGGGGAATATCTGGTTCCAACTGGTTTAACTGCCCATCCACCACACTTTTCAGCAAAAGAACCTCATCACAGAAATAACGTGTAAGACCATCGAATTTCATCTGCAGGACCATGGGACACTGCCATCCCCGACCCTTACCTAACAACTCATCAGAGTCTCTAAAAACCTCCCTATTTCACTGTACAAGATTACTCAACCACTTTGAAGAGTAAGCCTTCGTAGCCGCCACTATCGCAGCCTTATATTCACCAACCTTCTCCAACTACAGTTGCCCTCTTCCAAAGGGGCAATGAGGCGATAAAATCCTAGTGTTTTGTCCTTAAAATAATTCCAGTCAAATTCTTTATCCCTATAATTATAATGAACACATTAAAATATTTTGAGCATTCCCACCAAATGTAGGGCAACGTTCCTTTATTTCCACATTTTCACCAACACAGATCTTCTACATTGGAATAATACTTACACAGTTTAACAGGAATAAGATACCACCTATATAACCAAGTTACTTACCTGTAGATGTTCTTCATTGTACAGCAGGATACAAGTCCTCACAACTGGGTGATGTCATCTCTCAGAGCATGCATGGATATGCTTAGAAAATTTTCTAGAAGCCTCCAAAGCACCACTATGCATGCATCTGACTCCCAGCTTCATGCTGTTGCATATCTCAACCAATGCATTATGCGAGTTTAGGAAACCACTTCTAGAGGTGGGCAATTATGTGAGGATGTATATCCTGCTGCCTGTGAAAAACACCTGCTATAGGTAAGTAATTTAATTTTATCCAAGGACAAGCAGGATATCAAGTCCTCACTATTGGGATTCTCTAGCTATTGGCTGCCTTTGACAGAAAAAAAGGGAAAAATAAAGGGCGCTGCTAAGGGGCAAACATCAAAACTGGTTTTGGTGGCAACAAGACTTTTCTAGCATTATATTTCTTTTTTTAGAAGAAGGCAGACTGGAAAATAAGCTCAAGTTGGATATGAAACCTCAAAGAGATTCTTGAGAACAGGCTAGCCAAATCTACTGTTGCACTGGGAATCCAAAACAAATATGAGATGTGAATGTATCAAATGATGGATGTTGGAGCTCTGCAAATGTCCTCCATGGAAGCTAACCTCAAATGGGCTACTGATAGTCATAGCTCAGACACTGCAAACCTTGCCATGTCTCTCTAGGATAAAGTCTTCATGGTCATATGTGATTGAGAAGCAATCCACTAGCTAGGAGTAAAGTGCATGCTTTGTTCCCTTAGAGGGAAGAGAGTTCCTTGGTAAGCATTTCCCTGTGATGAGAATTTGACCAAGATATTCTTAGTGGGTAATTTGGTGGACAACTGAATAGATGGTGTCTGTATCCATGTTAAATAATCTTGGTTGGGAACTCTTGGCTTTTTGGCTGTTTTATGAACGGATTTGACTATCACAGAACGGTGTGGGAGCTGCTGTTTCTTGAATCTAGGTGCCCAGTGGACGCTATACATGGCATTCATCTTCTTATTAACTGGGTACAGAGAGAGAGGGGGCGCTCCCCCATTCTCATCAGAATATCTTTAAGGATTTTGTGAGTGAGCATAATCATGCCTTCCTTGTGGGAAGGGGGTGTTCAGGAACTGGAGGATATCCAACATTTTGGCCCTAAAATGAGCCGCTCTACCTTAAATGGAATGATATCAGTTATTTCCCTGACAAAATCAATGAAGGATAAAGATCATCTGTGGAAGATTTGCTCCTTACATGTGATGGAGAGAGATCTGTGAGTAAAACAGTGGAGCCCTATTCTTTAGTGAATTCCACAGGCTCAACTGCAGAATCTCAGGAATGCTCTAGTTCAGATCTGGAGAACAATTCTAAAGGTAAGATCTAGGTCTGAGCATGACTAGATGTCAGTAGAGGCAGCTCTGAATTGAGCATGGCTAAACTACACTGTACACCTGTGCCCCAGAAAAAGATTTCCTTTCCCATTTCCAAGGAAATGGACACCAATGTGGCTGACATCAGCTCTGAGGTTCCTACAATGTACTGGCACAAATAAACCACTTCCAGGAAGAGCATGAATCTCAAGGATTAGCTGAAGTATCCTATGCATTCATGTCAACAATGCTGAAGCTAAAACATTGTGTTGAGCATGGATTTAAGCAACCATCTCGTTGATTTTTCTACTGAGGCCCTCCTAAAACTCTGCTAATGTCAACATCGAAGGATGGTGTACAAGAGGCTACATCCTCCTGAGTGTCTTAAGGAATATCGGTGACCTGGCCCTGGGTTCCTGAAGGCTGATGCAACCCTTCTGATACTGAGGAAGTTTAGAGGTCATCCATCCAGGGTGCATCAAGGGTATGTGGCTGCCAGTACCTCATTTGCTTTAGACACTGTGCTTCTAACAGGGCTCGATGTCAATACCTCTGGAAATCCGCTTGACGTCAAGATCCCTCAGTGTTGATGAAAAAGTAGATGAAGTCTTCTCTGTATGGGAACTGGTCAGTGCCATTCCCAGTAGCTTCTATCCATTCTTGATGTCAAGGGAGATTGATGACCTCTTGATATTGATGCATCCCTGGCATCCAGTGCTGTTCCTGTGCTCTTCGGGAATGGACTGAACTTGGAAGTGCTGAAGATCTTTTCACACTGCTTTTCATGGTTCCAAATCCCTCTTTAGTCATCTGTGAACACAAACGTCACTGAGACAGTGTGTGATCAAACTCAATGCACTACAAGACCAGTTGTTGATATTTCCAACAGATATAGTCTTGCTACACTGCTTACATTTCTTAAGGCAGCTGGGGACTTTCTTTTAGGACATTTAACCAAGAGACCGCTGCTGAAAAATCAAATAATTCAGTTTTGAAAAGTAAGTCCTGGCCAATTTGCCAAGCACCCATAAAAGGAGTAATAGAAGGCGATCATGAAAAAATAACAACAATTTTAAAAAGCCGATAGTCACTAAAGGGAAAAAAACAAAGAGGTCAACAAGCAACAAACACCATATCTCATAAGAAGAGAGAGAAAAGTGCAAGTACATCTCACTGACTCTGTGGAAGAATGAAGACTGAGGAGGTCCTGTGTGACCATGTGAGGTGGGAAGGCAGACGCATATGCAGTGATGCCTCTTATGCAATACAATCTGTGCCTTCAAGTCAATGCTGACTCTTGGCGACCCAGCAGCATCTGGGCTTTCTTGGCAGTGTGGCCAAAAGTAGATTTCCAGGTCTTCTAGAAAGTCTTCCAAGCTGGAGAGGCTGATCGATGCAGGTTCTGTTGGATGACATCACCCATTTCTAAGGATTTGCTATCCTGCTTGTCCAAAGAACAGTACTTATTCCTCAGCAACATTTGGAGAGAGGTATCGTCATGATTCTTTGAAAAATCTCCCACTTTTCTTCTGCTAGTAACTCACTGTTAACTCCCAATCTAAGGTATGTTTCGGCTGTCTTGCTGGGGGGGATGGAAGGGGGATTTAACAGTTCATGTGGCTTCAGATCAAAGCTTTACTACCAATACCCTTATAGTGTAATTCATACCTTTTTCATCTTAAGAAAGCATCCGATTTGGCTAATCTTCCACCAGTGTCGCCATGCTCATGTCACCCCTCTTTACAAGTCACTTCATTGGCTTCCTATCCATTTCCGTATCTAGTTCAAACTTCTACTACTGATCTATAAATGCCTTCATTCAGCTGCTCCTCACTACCTTTCCTCTCTTATCTCTCCCTACACCCTTCCTCCGCTCTTCTGGCATATCCCTTCTAGCTGTGCCCTTCTCTTCCACTGCCAACTCCAGACTTCGATCTTCTACCTTGCTGTTCCTTATGCCTGGAACAAACTACCCGAGTCAGTATGTCAGGTTCCATCTCTGGCCCTCTTCAAATCCACGCTAAAAACTCACTTCTTTGAGTTTGCTTTTGGATCCTGATCCCCCTAGTCACCTGTTCACCTCCTTACCATTCCCCTAGATATATCCTAGTCCCCCGTTGTTGTGTCGTCTGTCTTGACTAGACTGTGAGCTCTTATGAGCCGGGGCTGTCTCTTACATGTCTCTCTACAGTGCTGCATTCACCTTGTGGTGCTATTTAAGTGATAAGCAATAGTAGGAGTGTTTGAATGTGATGTTCTCATTCACTAAGGTGGAAGCGTTCCTGACCTGTGCCTATTCTGTTCTATCAAGTGGGCTATTGTGTTGAGCCCATTAGCCTCCACTTTGTGTGAGCCTGCATCACTGTTCCAGGGATAAGTTCAGTATTTTATTTAACAGGCTTGGGTCTGCACTATTGTTGAAGCATTAGCAGGCTTAAAAATCATCGTGTCCTACAGTATAAGGCAAACTTTGGATAGGACATAGAGAGGGGAATTAAGACATGCAGATTGGGATGTGGAAAATTCCCACCATATGCAGCACAGCCTCTTGTAAATACATATAAGGACGTGCAGGACCAGACACGGATACTGTCCCATGTCAGCAGGAGAGGTAATTTTAAAAAGCTGCACGTAGGGGAGGAAAACTGCAGCTTAACCCTTTAAGTGCATGGGAGCAATTTTTTTAATTGTTTCAAATATCCACTTACCCCATAATCCCCTCTCACTAGCAGAACAAGTCTCTCTGTTTGCCCCCCATCGATCAGCCACCCATCACCGCCCCCAGTATCCAATCCCCAATACCTCCCCTGGCATCTGATTCCCCCAACACCTGATCCCCCTCCAACCCCTGATCTCCGCAAACCCCCACTGCCATCTGATCCCCACCGCCAACCCCCCCCCCCCCCGACATCAAGAACCCCCCTCTTGGCGACATTGGCAGACCTCCCTACCCCCAATTTCATCCCTGGTTCTTACCGAGGTCCCTGTTGTCTAGTAGGAGCAGGAGTGATCCCCAGTTGTTCCTATTCTGCCGGCCCTGGGTTCCAAAATGATGCCATGACCCCTAGCACTATTCTCACAGTACTAGCGCCAGGGGTCAGGCTGCTAAAATAAGGGCATTTTGGCAGCCATATCTCTAGCAGTGGTACCACGAGGTTACCACTAGGAATCATGAGGTGCCATTTTGGAACCCAGGACAAGGCGAGGACCCCCATCCTTAACCGTTGTCTTCCTGCCGGTTTCTCAGCCCTCACTATGTCCCACTCAGGTTGCTCAGGCGGGGGAGTTGCTTTTCTCCACTGCACCTCTCTATCTTTTCAGGAAATCTCCACTCCAGACCTCCACTATCCGGAAGCCCTGCTACTACGGCTAGGCCTCGTTCCCCCTAGCTACTATCTCCTTCTCTATGTCCCCCCTTCAATGCCCCCTGAACTCTGGGACTCCCTTCTCATACTTTCTGAAGTTTCTTCCACCTACACACACCTCACAATTCTGGGCGACCTGAATGTCCATATTGACTCCCCCTCCTGGCCCAGGGATAAAGCTTTTATCTCCCTTCTTTTTGACCTCTCCCTCCATCAACATGTCTGTTCCCCTACGCATACCGCCAGTCACATTCTCGACTTTCTCCTTACTTCCTCTACTTCATCTATTGTTCCCTCTTTGATCTTGTTCCTGCCTCTCCCTTGGACTGACCATTATTGTGTGTTTTTCTCCCTATCACATCCAGTAGATACCCTGCCAGCATCATCCCTTTCTAGGCCTTCTCTGTTGAAGCACTGTATTTCCCCTAATACTCTTCTGCAGTTTCCCCCTGGTGATGCCTTGTTCCCATCAGATTTTAGTTCCCTCCCTACTAATTCTCAGGTTCAGTCCTGGCACTTCACACTTAGCAGTCACCTCGATCACTTGGCCCCCCTTGAATCTTGCCCTTCCTGCCACGCATCGCGTCACCATCCTTGGTCTACTGTTGATCTTTCCCTCCTCTGGGCTCAGCTCCGTAGAGCCGAATGTCTCTGACGTTATCACCGTGTCCCTGCTAGCTTATCACACTTTCATCGCTGCCGCCACTACTACAAGGTGCAAATCTGCACAGCCAGGAGATCATTCTACACCTCTGCCATCTCATCAGCAACAAACTCCTCTAGACAACTCTATTCCGTGTGCTGTTCTCTTTCCCAGCCCCACACCATCTCTGCAACATCCCCCTGTCTGCCAGACCCCTGCCATCTTGCCACTTATTTTTCCGAGAAGAATACTACACTATGCTCTACATTCCTCAACAGTCACAATCCCCGGCGGAACCCTTCTCCCTCCAATCTCATCACCATCTCCCACGTCTGGTTCTCATTCAAGCCCATCACCATGGTTGTCTTATTATATGCTAATGCATATCTCTTTTCAGCTTGTAAATAGTTAACTACTTCATGTCACATGTTAGCTATTCAGCTTATGGAAACATTCTATTGTTATTTAAACATGTTCAATGTATTCTATAACTGTTCTATGTATTATTTGTACCTGTTCAATGTATTGAGTTGTTCTTATGTAAACCGCACTGATCTTAAAAAGCGTGGTATATAAAACCAAATAAATAAATAAAGATCCTTAACTCTTCTCACAAAACCATATGTCCCTCTGACCCCATTCCCTCATCATGGATCACAGAACCCTCATTAGTCCTTCTTCCCTTCGTGCTTACCATCTTTAATTCTAGTCTTACATCTGGTATCTTGGAAGCATGCCACTATTCGCCCCATTCTTAAGAAACCCTCCCTCGCCCCAGATGTCCTGGCTAACTGGCATCCCATCTCAAATCTCTCATTTCTTTTTAAGATTCTTGAGAAATTGTTTTTTGCACAGCTATCCTCTCACCTTGATTCAACCCACTTTCTACACTCCCGCCAGTCAGGATTTTGCTCCGGCCACAGTACAGAAACCATTCTTCTATCCTTCTCAATGAAGTCCATATCGCACATGATCAGGGTAATATTTCACTTGCAGTTTCCTTGGATCTATCCTCGATCTTTGATCTGGTAGATCATTCACAGTTACTATCTCGTCTTTCTGACTGTGGTCTTCGGGATTCTGTTCTTCACTGGTTCCAGTCTTTTCTATTTTCTCACTCTTTCTCTATAGTCTGTGGTACAGCCTCTTCTCCCTCCATCCCTATCACCTGCGATGTTCCCCAAGGGTCGGAGTCTGCACCTCTCCTCTTCAATGTCTTTCTGGCACCCCTTGCCTTGCTAATCCAGCAATTTGGCATCTCTGCCTATCTCTATGATGATGACATCTGTCACCTTTTTCACACTAACTCACACTCCGCCGACCTGACTCCTCTAAATTCCTGCCTGTCTGCTGTTTCTAATTGTCTCTTCACAAACCGTCTACATCTTAACTTCTCCAAAAGTTCCTCAATCTGGCTCACTTTCAATATCCCCTGCCCCTCTGTAGTCCCTCTTCTGTCTCACTCTCCAGTCCCTTTGGTTCAGTCCCTTTGCTATCTTGGCATCATTTTGGACTCCTCCCTAACATTTCATGACCACCTGTCCTCCTTGGTCCAGCAGTCTCTCTTCTTTTTGAGCCAGATCTGTGTCCTCCAGTCTTCTCTCAATTCACACTCCCTCACAACTCTTCTCCTGTTGTTGGTGATTTCTAGACTCGACTACTGTAATGGTGCGCTCGCTGGCCTTCCTTACTACCAACTTCGTCATCTTCAAACTTCTTCAAAACACAGCAGCATGGATCCTTACGCACGCTTCTCACCATGACCATATCATGCCCACTTTTGCTCACCTTCACTGGCTCCTCATAAAATTTCACATTGATTACAAAATTCTCATTACAGCGCACCAGGCAATCAACACAGGTACCCCACAACACCTAACTGATCTCCTCCAGCTCCACTCTCTCCATCATCTTCTCAGGTCCCTGCAGACCCATCACTTAGCACTTCCCTCAGTCTCACAAGTATGCCTAGAAGACACACTCTGCTTTCTTCTTTCTGGCCCCTGCCCTGTGGAACGTCTTACCTACCACCTTACGTGCAGAGCCCTCACTCCTCCGGTTCAAATCCGTGCTCAAAACCCATCTGTTTTCCAGCTTGCTTATGATCTGCCTCTCTCCCCTTCCTAATTAGCCTTCCCTACCCTAGTTGTCCCCTTCAGCCTTATCTGTCCTGTCAAAAATAGCATTCCTTTCTTTTTCTGCTTAATCTCTCGGGTTTTATTTTTTTTGTAATTGTAAACTGCTCTGATGCCTAGAGCGGTATATCAAAGATTAATAAAGATAAAGAAGATAAACAGGAGTGACTGGGGATTGCTCCTGTTTCCACTAGGCAACAGGAAGCTCAGTAAGAGCTGAAGATGGGTTGGAGGGTGGGGAGGTTTGGATGGTGGTGAGGATTTGAGGGGGGGGGTCAGGTGTTAGTGGAGATTTGGGGGAGGATCCTATAGTATGTTAGGAGGAATCAGATGTTTGTGAGGCTTTGAGGGGGATGAAGTTTCAGGGGAGATACTGGAAGGGATCAGATGCTGGGGGGGGGGGGGTCGAGTGGCTGATCGATGATGAGGGTGGACCTGACCTCAGCCTTTACACTTACCTCTTCAAGCAGGCTTTTACTCATGCCTCAGGCAGCTGTACAAGTCAACATCAAAATTTCTTTATGTGGCCATAGATTCCCCATGTGATATGGGGAACAGATGTCAGCACGGTAAACCTGCCCAAACCATTCGCTCTCCATGTCCTAACCTTGTCTCTTTGCAATCTAGATGTGGCACAGTTCTCCAAGTACAAATTGCAGCTTTTTAAAATCACTATTGGCATATGTTGGTCATCTACCTGTGTAAATGATGCTATCTGCAGGTGGAGATGCTTCTAAAATAACCCCCTATACCAGTTATAAGCACTGAAAATAGTTCTGTATTGTGCCTTTTTGTGGAATCCCCATAGAACGGCATAAAAGGAATCTCATAAATTCTTGTTTAGTTTGTACCCGCTGCTTGTGGTTTGATTTCTGTCAATCAAGAACCATCTTGACTTGCATTGCCTGGAAATATAATTTGAAGTTAGGCACTGTCATGCCTCATAGTTTCCTGGCTCACTGTAAAATCACTTTATCCATCCTCACTCCCAAATGCAGCCAAAGACGGTTTTCTGGACAGCTCTGAAGGTTTTTTCTAGGATTGCTACTGGCAGTGTTTGAATTACCCCACCTTTAATGCGGTATGCGGGCAGACATAGACCAGATACAGATGCAAGAAAGGAAAAGGGTTGAACAAAGGAACTCTCAACCTTTCCTGGGGAGTCTGCTTATTTTCTACTCTCCCCTCAGACATTAGAGAACCAACAATCCCCCCCCCCCAAAACGCCTGGGAGCATGAAGCCCCTAGACTCTGCTGGTTCCTCCCAGCTCCAGGTTTAAGGATAAGCAGATGGCAATGTGATAAGATCGTCACAAATAATTTTCCCCTCCACCAGTTCCATGGTGCAATACACTAAACATGCTGAACGACAGTGCAGCCTACAGCATCAGAGTCCAACAAGCTATCGCACTGCTTCCCTTACCCTCTCCAGTCTTGTTCCCTCAAATGCCTCCTGCCTGCCCCCCAAATCACATATACTTCACTGTCTGCTTCACCTCCCCCACCCATCTCCTCCTGAGACAGCCACAGCTGCCCTGGCCCCTCACCACCAGCCTGGCATCAATCATCCACTGATGATACAGACGCACCATCTGGCCAGAAGGCACTGAGCCGTTCAGCATTGCCGCCACTTGAGGGACCAAGAGAGGCCCCATTGTTCACCAGCAGCAATTCAGGACTTGCCTTTGTCAGTTTCCTAATGAACTTTTTGCAATTAGGAAAAAAAAAGTATGGCAGGAGGATGCAGCATAGGGGAATGGAAATGGGGCGAGGGATTGAATTTCTCACTCCCACTTGGCCGCCAAGCTTTCCTGTGCCCAGACTGATTCGTCAGCTTGATTGCCTGAGCTTGCTGGCAGGACAAGTTTCTGGACTCTGAGCCCATTCCTCAGCAAAGGAGAAGAAGAAAAGAGAAGCGATGGAAGGAAATAAAGAAAAACTGAAAACACAGAAGAGAACAATCCGAAATCTCTGGAATGCATAAAGCAAAGGGAAACGCTGCCTTAAATCCACCAGCTCTGGAATCTCAGCTCCAGCCTGCCTGTGCAAATGGAGCCGCACAGCAACACATTAATGGGACAGGATGCAGACATTGGCAGTTTATATGTAGTACATTCAGTGAGCCCAACATACTGATGCAAGAACCAGCTCATCTGTGGCTTGAACGTGGGCAATGCTGCACTTACAAAAGGATATGGGGGGATGAGTCGTTTCTAGAGAGCAGATATAACGACGGGAACGTCTGGACTTTATACTGCCTCACTAGCTCATAGTTGATTGTCAGAACTCTCCGTACTACGATGTTCTCAAACTGAAGCATGTCCATGGTCACCTGCAACCGAAACAGGGAAAAAGAACAACCAAACGGAACAAGAGTCACACAAGACTGTTATTGGGAGGACAACCAAGCCTGCAGAGACATCTACAAACTACAGGACAAGCACCATCCATTGCAGGGATCGACAGAGACTATCTGGCGTCAGCCCTGGAATAGCTTCTCAGGTCACACTTTCAAAGTTTCACATTTAGTTTGCTGTATCACATATTAGACCAAATAACTACGTGGCTTATACGGTATTTAAAACTGAGGGGGGGATATTCAGAGGCCTTTACATGGTTTGCAGATGTGCAAACCGTGTAAATGCCAGTTGGCGGGATATTCAGCTGCACTCTAGAGGTGCCGTCACTACACGTCCCGATGTTAAGCGGCTAACATCGGGATATGTCGTGGGCATTCCGGGGCGGCACCCATCACTAACGGCTACCCCGGATATTCAAGGCCGGTGGCCAGATATGGCCTCAGCATTGACTATCCGGGGTTACTCTTCAGTGGCAAGGGCTAGCTGCGTTAGAAGCACTAGCCACGGCCGCTGAATATCAGGTCCTGAGTACATTAAACAAAATATTCTAGAAAATAATGCAGGAGATACAGCTTTTCATTAAATAAACTATTCAACAGAGATGATGACAGAAAGACATTCATTTATTTTAAAACAAATACTGATTGCATCTGTTCAGTGCAAGACCCCCAGTCCCATGTGCTGACCACATGACCACTTAACAGGAGCACAATGGGTTGAAGAGCACAAGGCACAAGATAAGGAACTGGCTCTCCGACTAGCAGACGCAGGTGAATCCCAGACGCAGCACCCTTAAGGGATGACCGAACCATTCAGAGGGCAATGGTATAAAGTTTTGTCTAGTTTATATGCATTTTCATATGCCTGTTTGATAACGTCAAGAATATGCACTTACGCCAGCTTATGTACTTTCCGCATGTACCCATGTAAATTATAGAATTTCATCATCATCTAGTCCATGTGGACTCCACCCACTCTCTGCTGAAACTCCACCCCTGTGCACACCCACAGTGAAATCACTCACCATGAAACTTACGCATGTACTTTCATGCTAGCCGGTATTTTATGTGTCCACTTATATCTGCGAAGGCCTAAAATACCGGCATTTTTGTGTATTCTTTCCACCTAAAACTAGGCAGCTCCTTATAAAATTACCCCCTTGAAGGCTCTTGTTCCAAATGCTTATGTAAAGTAATTGATCTTCAGACTCTCCCTGAAGGGTATGCTACGACGACGTGTGCAGGAAGCCTGGCTGCAGAGGGAAAAGCACAGTTCCTCCACTGTAGCGCCTTTCAGCATATGCCGCTGTGGGGAATGATGTAGGAGTATTGAGAGCATATGAGGTCTGGGAATCAGGAGGCTAGTGACACACTTAAGGGTGCGAGTATTGAACTACATGTACTTCTCACTGTATGCCAAAATACATATATTATATACAAACATCACATATACAATATACACTGACCTGCATGTAATACATATAGAAACTCACTAACCACTTTCTGAAAATCAGCGCACTGTGGTCCGATATGCTAAGTACTGAAACCCCCTATATTCAGATGTTGCAGGCCGCTGCAAACAGCCAGTATTGTATATAAATTTCCATAACATGAATTATACCCTGACTGCCGCCCCGAAGAGTCCCTGTAACTCCAAGTAATCTGACTCAAGGTGGTGAGGTGTAGAGGACTCACCTCTCTGCCCAGGTATGACTCATTATCCTCAAAGATCAGAGCCAAATACTTCTCAGAGTGACTTTGAAAGAAATCCTGGATATCTGCAGCACTAAAATGAACAAAAACAGACCATTTGCAGCAAAACCAACACTTCATTCCTAGCCCCCCATCCCAGTAAGGCTTCAAAGCAAGCCCCAAATAAAAATGTGTCCTGCTGCCCAGAACCCAGCTCTGTCTGTTTCCTCTTGTGAATGAATAAGTAGAGACACTTGCCCCTTAAATGTTGAATTTTGTACCCACAGGCCTGCAAGAGGAGTTTCTCGGGGACCCTCTCTTAGGGCACTTTTCCTCACTTTTTTTTTTTAAATTATTACATATGATAAATGTTTATCCACAAAATATTAAAGGGACCAGATTTTCAAAATGGCCGATATCCAAGCGCAACAGCAGATAGCCATGGCGCTTAAAATATTGGTGGAATAGCTGGTGGTAGTATTCAGATACGATCTAAGTGTCCCTCACTAGATAAAAGATGCCGTTATCTGGACTTTATCCGTCTTGCAACCTAGTCCAGCTTCTCAAGCGGATTAGTGCCAGCTGAATACGGATAAAGTCGCCATTTATCCTTTAGTGCCAATACTGCCCTTGCTTCACTCACGTACCACCTCTGCAGCAACCAGGTAGTGCCGGGGAGGTCGTGGAGATAATCAGCAGCACTAATTGGACAGTGCTGCTGAATATCGTGGTGAGTGCCCTTAGCCAGGTGGCCTTCCATTGGTCGGCCCCAAAAATCCCTCTTCTCATATCACTGGCTACATGTTAGCCCACTAATTTTCCTTTAACCTATGAAACAGTTCTATTAATCATCATATACATGGGCTGCATTTTCTATATCGCATATATAATAACTGCATTGCAGGCGTTTAACTCAGACGCAGATACATGCACACATTCACACACTCAGACAGCTTCCCCTTTTCCCTTCAAACAGACCCTATCAGGGCAAAACTAGAATAGAGATGGGAAATGAGCCATTTTAAATTTCTCACAAATCTTTTTTTTTTCTTCAATAAAAAGCAGTTTTTGCAAACCTGGTGATTAAGGCCTGTTGTTGCAGTCACAGCATGTGTTATAATCACAGCTAATTAAAGGTGCTTCCTATGAGGCTTTACCAATCAAATTATGTTTGATAATTATTTTTGAAAGTACTGTGACACTTTCTGTAAGGTATCAAACAATGACGCGTCAACAAAATAACCATTTTCAGAGCCGGCATCCCATGTGAGGCCTGATGTACCAAGGATTTTTCCCCATTCTGTATCCACGGGGAAAATGCCTCATGAATTTGGCCTTTGAATATTGTGCTTCTGGTGCACATGACAATATGTACAAGAAAATCTTGTACAACAAAATTCAAGATTGGTGATAGAAAAATAAATCACAGAACATTACTGATCAACAGCTGTCTCTTCTCAGCTTAAGTAAGGTTACCAGATGTCCCCAATTTTGAACCAATGTCCCTGGCTCTATGGACTAAAACCACTTCCTGTCCCCAATTTCAGTGCAGGCTGAGGCATGGGACTTTTCTTCTCCCACAAGCCCCCCCCAAATGGAGTACATATGGTCTGTCCAGTCTTCTCGATTCTCTCTCTTCATCCCCCCATATCAGCAGCAGGAACGGAGCTCAAAAGCAGCTAAACCTCCTGTGTCATGCAGAACCAGTATAGTCTGTAAATCTGGGGGACTCTCCCCCCCCCCTCCTGCTCCTCCATCCAAGATGGAACCTTTTCTACAAGTGTCCCAGATCTGTCCTCTAAGAATCTGGTAACCTTAGCTCATGCCCTCAAGGTGGGGCCTGCACAATCGATGAAAAGAACTAATACAAAGAAACACTATAACCAGCAGCCTGCTGATCAATACAGGAGTAAATTGGTAGATAATAAATGGGGATAAAATGGGATTGGTTATTTGTAAGGGGGATGGCGTCGTCATAGATAATATATTTAAATCCTCCGCTCATTGTGCAGCAGTGGCCAAGAAAGCAAATAGAATGCTAGGAATCACAAGGAAAGGAATGGAGAATATAATCAAGGATATTACAGTGTCTCTGTATTGCTCCATGGTGCGACCGCACCTTGAATATTGTGTGCACTTCTAGTCACCATATCTAAAAAAAACAGGATATAGTGGAATTAGAAAAGGTATAGAGAAGAGTGACCAAATGATTAAAGGGATGGAAGTAAATCCCTACGAGGAAAAACTTAAAAGGTTGTCTCTTTAGCTTGGAAAAGAGATGGCTGAGGAGAGATATGATAAAGGTCTACACAATTACTGGAATGGAATGGGTAAATTACGCCTTCAAAAAGTAAATATGAGCAAGCATCAGCAATTATAAATTTATCAATCATTCCTCTAATGAAGACTCAGGAGAGTCTCTTAAATTTGGGATTATCTTTTCTGCCAGCTATAGCTTCTGATTCATTTTGCACTAGTGTGTTTCTTTATAGATTTTTTTTAGGAAATTACAAATCATCTTATATTGAGATAGGAGACAATATATTATTGTGGATCAGGAACTGGTTGAAAGATAGAAAACAGAGTAGGGCTAAATGGCCAATTTTCTCAATGGAAACAGGTGAATAGTGGAGTACCCCAGGGATCTGTGTTGGGTCTGCTGCTTTTTAACATACTTATAAATGACCTGGAAATGGGAATAATGAGCGAGGTAATAAAATTTGCAGATGACACAAAGTTATCCAAAGTTGTTAAAACACAAGAGGATTGCAAAAAATTGTAAGAGGATCTTGATAAATTGGGAGACTGGGTGTCCAAATAGCAGATGGAATGTAATCTGGACAAGTGCAAAGTTAAGCACTTAGGGAAGAACAACCCAAACTACGGTTGCACAGTGCAAAGTTTCACATTAGGAACCACCACCCAGGAAAAGGATTTATGTGCCATTGTGGATAATACGTTGAACCCTCCACCCAGCATGCACCAGTGGCCAAGAAAGCCAATAGAATGCTAGGAATCATAAGGAGAGAAATAGAGAATAAAACAAAGGATATTATAATGCCTCTGATCACTCCATGGTGCCACCTCACCTTGAATATTGTAGGCAGTTCTGGTAACCGTATCTTATAAAGGATATAACAGAATTACAAAACGTACAAAGAAGAGTGACAAAAATGGTAAAGGGGATGGAAGGATATCCCTACGAGGAAAGGTTTAAAAGGTTAGGGTTCTTCAACTTGGAAAAGAGACGGCTGAGGGGAGATATGATAGAGGTCTATAAAGCAATGAATGGAGTGGAACGGGTAAACATAGATCGGTTGTTTACTCTTTCAAAAAGTAGAAAGACTAGGGACATGCAATGAAGCTACAATACAGCACATTTAAGACTAATCGTAGAAAATATTTTTTCACTCAACACATAATCAAACTCTGGAATTTGTTACCAGAGGTTGTAGTAAAAGCTGTTAGTGCAGCTAGATTTAAAAGAGGTTTGGACGAGTTCCTGGAGGAAAAGTCCATAAATCATTATTAAGGAGGACCAGGGAAATCTACCGCTTACCCATGGGACAAGCAGCATGGAATTTGGTTACCTTTTGGGAACCTGCCAGGTGCTTGTGACCTAGATTGGCCACTGCTGGAAAATGGATACTGGGCTTGATGGACCCTTGGTCTGACTCCATATGGCATATCTTATGATCTTACCAGGGAATACTGACCCAGTGATACAAACCTAAATTAGTATGATTTAGGGGCATGTCTACTTAAGGGATTTAACACGCGTTAATAAAGTTAATGCACATTAAGTGCCAAGACCGTTTTATTTCTATGGGTGCAGTGGCACTTAACGCATGTTAACTTTATTAGCGCACGTCGACCTTCAGTAGACATGCCTCTTAGTGATTAAAGATTTGATAAATAATTCAAAAATAAAATTATAAACAATATTAATAACCTGACTAAAGTGGAATGCCAAGCATCGTATGAATTATCAGAAAACCGTCAAATATTTATAAAAAAAATGCTGATAAAGGGGGAGCAAATGGTGATACACTCAAGGGATCAGCATCATTCAGAATTAATGAGGTAATTGTCAATCGCTTTTGTATCAGACTGGATGGAGATCCATTGCTGGAACTGAAGATTATGATTAAGACTTTGATTTTTGATGCTTTTCAAATAGGATACAAAATAGAACGAGTTCCTCTGTAACGTACACCTGAGTATTCCAGTGCTTTCTATGGTACCTAAAGTCCATAAATCTTTAATTAATCTACCAGTTAGACCCATGGTGTCAGGGAGTTGATACTGGAAACTTTCTAAAACTGCAGACAATTTTAAAGACCGTTTGGTACATAAGCCTGTTTTTACATTCACGGTACTACAGATACGTTAAGGCATTTGAAATCACTGAAAGATTCTCAGCATGGTAGCAAGCTGCTAACTTTGAATGTAGCATCTTATATATGAACACTGACCAGAATGAAGCGCTTCAAGTTATCAGCTCACAAGCTGATGTAATGGATTTGCCAGAACAAATTCCAGAGGACCTTTTTGGTTATAGTACTGACTAACAATTATTTTTGGTATCAAGGAAACTTATTTACAGGGACATGGGCTAACTTATAGGGGCTACCGTAGCACCATCAGTAGCCACAATATAACTGTGGCATATTCTGAAGAAAAGTATTTTTATAACTCAGCATGGTTCCCTCACATCCATTACCAGAAATGGTTTCTGGGTGATATATTCTTTATTTAAGTCTTTGGAGTGATCCTGGAATGCTCGGGGGTGGGAGAAAAGCAAGTTGGCCGTGTGGTCCAGACCGCCTGGTTGAAGCTTTGGCTTGCTTGTCAGTTACAGCCATACTTGGAGTATTTTGCAGTTGGTGGTCCAGACCCTGATATATGGGGGCGCTGGATTACTGCAATGTTCTCTGCGAAGGGTTGTCAGCACAGGTACTTCGGTGCCTGCAGGTAGTCCAAAATGCGGCTGCATGGCTCCTGACAGGTGTGGGAGACCAGGAGAGCGCAAGGCCATCCTTGACTCAGCTGCACTGGCTTCTTTCGGGGTAGTTTCTCCAAATGGGTTTGTTTTGCCCATACTATGGCAGTCATGAACTTCACTTCTAAGCCAGGTGAACCTCACCACAAAACTCCTGGCCCAGTTATCTGTGGGGACTCTTGCAATGGTACAATCCATCTCGCCCCCTGCAGTCGTCGCAGGAATGAGTGCTGGAGGTACTCGGGCTGTATGTGGGCCGTAAAGTTTCCCATCGGCAAAGGACATTTAGACTGGTGGCCAGCGAGTGTTAGAACGCTCTTCCTATGAAGGTGAGGAACCAGAATTTGTTGATGGCCTTTTGCCGTCTACTAAAGATAGTTATTTGTTGGGAAGTGAGGTGGTTGGTTGGTTGGGGGGGGATCTAGGTCCCCCCCCCAGGCGGGGTTGACTCTGAGACTGGTTAGTTTTTGCCCTGCTGATTATCTCTTCCTTTACATGTTTCCTGTTTCGTCCTTTTTGAAAACCCTTTTGATTGACTTTTTCTGTCAGAAAGGTGGTTAAAACCTCTGTAAATAAAATTAAAAAAAATAAATCAATATTTGGCAAGTGTCAACCGACCATGGAATTTTTGGATATTAAGAAAATAAAAGTGGAGAATGGTGCTATAACCACATTATTTCGCAAGTCAGTGGAGTGAACAATCTTCTGAGGTATAATAGTCATCATCCCGATAGTTTGAAAAATTGCTTTCCAATCAGACAATTCTTATGTCTATGAGAGAGGTGATAATACAATTTCAACAGAGGGAATGCTCTATGGATGTAATTGGTAGGACATATAAAAGAGCATTGTATGCCCCAGGATAATTATTATTGATGTATCTTGAGCAAGAGAAAGATTTAAAAAATCTCAAGTGTTCTTCCTTTCTGCAATAGAGCACAATTAGTAGCTTCTATGTTGCAAAAACACTGGACAATATTGACTTTTTCAATATAAACCCATAACAGCATTTACTAGAGGAAGAAATATAGGGGATTATGTGGTGAAATCAGCACTCCCTATTGATAAAGTATAGGAGGAAGCCTTGGTTGCAGGAGATTTTGAATGTGGTAACTGCCAGTTTTGTCTGTAAATACTGATGGGTGATAATGTGGAATAATCCAGGAGATCAAATACAGTAGAAATCCAAACTGTATTTGTGCAGGCATCATCTATATAACTGTATGCCCTAGTCTATGTAGGATGGACTAAGAGAAAATTTAGACAGCGCCTTACAGAACATAAGTCCAGAACAAAAATGGGAAGACGTGCAGCGTCAACTGTGGAGCATTATATATGATGAAGAATTATAGAGCTTTAATAAAACATAGCTGTTACTACCTTTGATCTTGGCCTGGTTTGTCTCCACCCTGTGTGTGTACACCAGTTGCATTTATGGAGTTATTCCTTCTCTGTTTGTTGAATTATAGAGCAAGGCATCACACATTGGTGTGGAGGAGATCAAGACTGGTTGCTAACAATATTTCAGTTGGGGACAGTATCGCCCACCGGGCTAAATGCTGAATTGGAGTGGCTTTCTTTAGTTGGAGTAAGGTGATTGGTGGACACAGTATCAGCTATCTACTAAATAGAGGAAAGTGTCAATGAATGATGTCAGATGCTGAAAAATGCTGAGCTTAGAAAATATCACTGAAAGGAAGCTGTGCTAAGAAATGTTAAATGGAAAAATATCGCAGACCACAAAGGTTGGAAGACAACCAACTGTTAAGTGAATTTCAAAGTGTTTTCCTGATACAAATGGCTTCTGAAACATCATAGTACTATTTCAGCAGGACTGGCCCGCGGACTGGTGCAAGATAATGGGTATCCTAGGCAAGCCTTCAGCCTTACGGTATGCCTCCCCCACCTCCAAGATTCTGATAACCTCAAGCATCAATCTGAACATCACCCTTCTAAAAACAATCCGGTAAAAATGCATAATTAGATAAGAACATAAGAAATGCTGTACTGGGTCAGACCAAGGTCCATCAAGCCCAGTAACCTGTCTCCAACAATGGCCAATTCAGGTCACAAGTACCTGGCAGGTTCCCAAAGAGGCACACAGGTTCAACAATATTTGTCCCAGGGCAAGCAGCGGATTTCCTGGGTCCTCTTTATAATGGTTTGTGAACTTTTCCTCCAGGAACTTGTCCAAACCTTTCTTAAACTCAGCTACATTAACAGCTTTTACTACATCCTCCAGTAACAAATTCCAGAATCTGATTACAATTGAGTAAAAAAAGTATTTTCTCTAATTAGTCTTAAATGGGTTGCTTTGTAACTTCATTGTGTGTCCTCTAATCTTTCTACTTTTTGATGGCGTAAACAACCAAATTACGTTAACCCATTCCACTCCATTCATTAATTTATAGACCTGTATCATATCGCCCCTCAGCCATCTCTTTGTCAAGTTGAAGAGCCCCCAACCTTTTAAGTCTCTCCTCATAGGGGTATCCTTCCATCCCCTTTATCATTTTTGTTGCTCTTCTTTGTACCTTTTATAATTCAGCTATATCCTTTTTAAGATATGGTCTCCAGAATTGCACACAATATTCAAGGAGCGGTTGCACCATGGAACGACACAGAGGCATTATAAGATCGTTTGTTTTATTCTTCATTCCATTCCTTATGATTCCTAGCATTCTATTTGCCTTCTTGGCTGACGCTGCACACTGGATTTTGACACAAAATTATTGAAAGTTATCTGCAAATCTGATCACCGCACTCATTATTCTTATTTCCAGGTCATTTATGAATATGTTAAAAAGCAATAGGCCCAGCACAGATCCCTGGGGTACTCCACTATTTACCTTTCTCCATTGAGAAAATCGGCCATTTAGCCCTACTCTCTGCTTTCTATCTTTTAACCATTTCCTGATCCACAATAGTACACTGCCTCCTATCCCATGACTTTTTAATTTTGCCAAGAGTCTCTCATAAGGGACCTTGTCAAAGGTTTTCTGAAAATCCAGATACACTATATTGACCAGCTCATCTTTATCTACCTGTTTATTCACAACTTCAAAAAATATAACAGATTAGTAAGACAAGACTTTCCTTGGTTAAATCCATGTTGGTTTTCTCCCATTAAACCATGGCTATTTACATGTTCAGTAATTTTATTCATTATAATGGTTTCTACCATTTGCCCTGTACTGACATCAGGTTCATCAGTCTGTAGTTCCCCGGATCACCCCTGGAACGCTTTTTAAAAATTGGAGTTACATCGGCCACTCTCTATCCTCCAGATAATTTTAATGATCGTTCACAGATTACCAATAGTAGGTCTGCAATCTCATATTTCAGTTCTTGCAACACCCATCTGGTGTGTATCAAACAGTACAGTCAAACCTCGGTTTTCGTTTGCCCCAGTTTTCGTATGCTTCGGTTTTCAACGTCTTTTTTCATTGAGATTTTGTCCCGGTTCTCGTACATCTGCTCGGTTTTCGTACAATTTTAAAATGGTCCGTTCCAGGGGGGGGTCGTTCAGTAAAGTACACTACTTAGCTTGTTTTTGCGATCCAGACCTCTTTGCTTTCAGCGATCCTTTGTGAAATACAGTAGCAAGAATCAAAGAGTAAGAGTCTGGCTGATCTGATGCTTCCGACACGCTCAATTAGAGGACTCCCTGCTGACGGCGAAACTTTGATGGGTCTTCCAAACATGCCAGTCCTGATGGGTCTTTCAAACTTGCTGCTGAGCATTTCTTCCAGCTTGTAATTTGCTTTTGAGACAGAATCGGAGGCCGGTGAGAGAGTCGGGATCAGATTACAGTGCTGTATCTGTGTGTGTGTGCTGTCCTATGACGATCGGACAGGTGAGAGAAGTGACAGGAGCTGTTCTACTGCCTGGCTGAGGCTTCGGGGCCCCTGCTGCTGCAGCCATTGGCACATGGCTCTGGAACACATGCTCAGCTCTGCGTTCCAGGTTGCCTGAACGGGAGAATGGTGTTTCCGGTGGCTGTGGCTGGTGCCTTTACTGGAGGCTTTATTTTTGTGGATCCTTCTTAGTTTTTTTCTTTTTTTTTAAATTCCTGTGCCAGTAAAAGACAAAGAAGGGAAGTAACCCCGGATAGGTCCTTGATACCTGAGGTCCTTATGGAGGGGGATTCCCCTTCCAAACAATAACCTCTCCTCCTCCCTCTCCCCTCCTCACCGTCTTCCATATGCCAACAAGAGTCTTCAATAAAGGTAAAAGTGATGTTAAATGTTCATTTATCCATTTCAATAGTCATTTATATTTATTTCTCATTGTTTTCTGTATGAAAAATAGTTATTCTCTATAAAATGTATTTTTTGTGAATATTTTTGGGTGTCTGGAACGGATTAATTGGATTTACATTATTTCTTATGGGAAATATTGCTTAAGTTTTCATACGTTTCGGTTTTAGTCAGACTTTTTTGAACGGATTAATCATGAAAACCGAGGTTTGACTATATAATACATCCTCCCGGTTTATTGATATTTCTTTCAATTCTTCCACTACATCACTTTTATATACTATTTCAGGCATGGATATCATACATTTAAATTCTAAACTCTGTTTTGTGTGTCTCTGCTCTTCCAGCTGGTAAAAGAACATGCTGAGAGCTCTTTGAACTAGTCTGGCTGTCAGAATCTATTGGTTTGCTTTGAATGTTGTTGCTCTATGCTTCCCCTTCCCCCACAGAAGCTGCTACCCTAGGCAATCGCCTAGTCCAGCCTATGTGAGTGCGGAGTTTAGATTTTATATGTGAGCACATGGACATAAAAAAATATCATATGTGATATGGAAAAAAGGTTCACTACTGCACTAGAGATATCTATACAAGTTAACCAAAATTTTATTTAACATTATCAAACATGATATTGATCATTATTATTGATCCTGACAGTAGCCTCTTTGTACTAGATATCTGATGGGCTTGTGCATGCTAAGAAGAGCCTTGTATGTGTTTTGCTTGAAATGTATGCTCATACCCGTTACTTCACCTTGCTTGTAATAAATAAAGTTACAAAAAATATTCAAAATTCTTAACACGCAAGCAAACTGTAAGGAACTGCAGAAAGATCTTGCCAGACTGAGAACTCAATGTCTACATGGCAAATGAAATTTGATGAAGAGAAGAGAAGACAACTGGAGGTGGCAGAAATATGGAACAAAGAATCAACTTGAAATTTCTGGATAAGTTGGAGAGGGGCCCAACTGATTGTCTCCAACTTCTCCAAAAGGCTTATGGAGCAGATGCAATGTTAAGGCCGCAAGCCTTTGAGTGGTAAAAACGCTTCAAGACTGGCCGCGAGGAGGTGGAAGATGGCCCTAAGTCAGGATGGCCTTCCATGACAAAGAAGGCTGAGAACATTGACAGAGTGAACCAGCCGGTGCGGAGTGATCGCAGACTGACGGTGCGGATGATAGCTGAGGAGCTCAGCCTGAACAGGGAGTCAGTGCGGACCATCTTGGTGCAGGAGCTGGGAATGCAGTGCCCAAGCTTTTATCGGATGACCAGAAGGAGCACTGGGTCAATGTTTGTCGAGACTTGCAAGAGAAGATCAGAGAAGATCCAGAGTTCGTTGGCCGAGTCATCACAGGAGACGAGACTTGGGTCTTCCAGTACGACCCTGAAAGCAAGAGACAGAGCCTGCAGTGGAAGACTCGACTGTCACCCAGACCCAAGAAGGCGCACATGTCCAAATCAAGGATCAAGATCATGCCGATCGCATTCTTTGACCAGAAGGGAGTGGTCCATCATGACTTTCTACCTGGGGGTCAGACAGTCAACCAGCACTTCTACCAGCAGGTCCTCAATCTTCTCTATGACCGGGTTCGGTGCAGCAGGTGGGCTCGGTGGAGAGAAGTCGTGGCTGCTCCACCACGATTGCACACACCGCGTTCAGTGTGAAGCAGTTCTTGGCCAACAAACAGATCACAGCTCTTGAGCACCCTCCTTATTCCCCTGATCTTGCACCATGCAACTTCTGGCTCTTCCCCAGACAGAAGACTGCGCTCAAAGGAACTCATTTTGCCTCTGTAGAAGAGATCAAGGCCACTGTGACGAGGGAGCTGAGGAACCTCAAGGAGGAGAACTTTACAGAGTGCTTCTGTATGTGGCAGAAGCGAATGCAGAAGTGCATTAATGCTGGGGGGGGGGGTAATTACTTAAGAACATAAGAACATAAGATATGCCATACTGGGTCAGACCAAGGTCCATCAAGCCCAGTATTCTGTTTCCAACAGTGGCCAATCTAGGTCATACGTACCTAGCAGTTTCCCCAAGGGACACAGGTTCCACAATGCTTGTATTGGTTCAAGCATTGATATCCTGGGTCCCTTCTTAATAATGGTTTATGGACCTTTCCTCCAGGAACTTGTCCAAACCTTTTTTAAACCCAGCTACACTAACAGCCTTTACTACATCCTCCGGTAACAAATTCCAGAGTTTGATTACACGTTGAGTGAAAAAATATTTTCTTTTATTAGTCTTAAATAGTTTACCCTGTAGCTTCATTGCATGTCCCCTAGTCTTTCTATATTCTGATAAGGTAAACAATCGATCTACGTTTACCCGTTCCACTCCGTTCATTAATTTATAGACTTCTATCATATCTCTCCTCAGCCGTCTCTTTTCCAGGTTAAAGAGCCCCAACCTTTTTAGCCTTTCTTCATAGGAGTAGCCTTCCATCCCCTTTACCATTTTGGTCGCTCTTCTCTGAACCTTTTCTAAAATTGCTATATCCTTTTTAAGATATGGCGACCAGAATTGCACACAATATTCAAGGTGCGGTCTCACCATGGAACGATATAGAGGCATTATAATATCTTTTGTTTTATTTTCCATTCCTTTCCTTATCATACCTAGCATTCTATTTGCTCTCTTGGCCGCCGCTGCACACTGGGCCGAGGGTTTTAACATGGTATCCACAAGGACGCCTAAATCTTTTTCTTGGGTGGTGGTTCCTAATGTGGAACCTTGCATCGTGTAACCATACTTTGAAGGGGACAATGCGTAATTTCTCTGTAGATTTTGTAATAAAACATTTATGGGTCAGCCTCGTTTCTTTTTTGTCACACCTCGTACATGGGGAAAGCACAGTTACTTACCTGTAACAGGTGATCTCTGGGAACAGCAGGAATAAGTCTTCACATATGGGTACGTCGGTACCGACAGAGCCTGCGCGGGAACGCTCCCCAGCATCCAATCAGAAAGCTTTTGGGAGCATCCCTCAGCTCCTGCGTGCTGCCTTCCCGCCTTTCCAACTGTCTCTCCTCAGTTGAGTTTTATAGCTGAGACAAAAAGAGAGAAAGAGGAAAGGAAGAGAGATAGAGAGAGATACAACTCCTAGGGGAGGTGGGTGGGTTGTGAAGACTTATTCCTGCTGTTCCCAGAGATCACCTGTTACAGGTAAGTAACTGTGCTATCTCCAGGAACAAGCAGGAATGAGTCTTCACATATGGGGACTCCCAAGCTAAGATGCCTGGAGCCCTAGCATGTTGGTGATTGAAACATGCTCCACCTCATATGCCCAGGCATCCCGAGGATGGAGGGTAGGAGTTGAAGAAGAGAGGAGCTGTAGGAGACAGCTGACCTAAAATAGGACTACAGACAAGGAGTCCCTGTATATATGATAAGCATCATGAAATATATAGAAATGAACAATCACCATATGGACCTCACCTACTGGATTGCAGGAAGTAGAGAGGTTGATGGAATCTACTGGGGATCCAGTAGAGGAATCTTCAAGATGACCTCACTGAAGTGAGTTGAAGGTCAAAATTTGGAACTGACAGGTGACCCCAGGATTCAACTGGGGAAGAAGCAAAATGGTAGGTGTTTAGTAGAAAGCTTTATGGAAAAAGCTGAAAACTCTTTTGGCTACAGAGTTAATTATAGTTAGGAGCAAAAGAGGAAGACTGACCGAGTTGGACAAAATTGACTTAGTCCTTGAGGGAAGAAGGGGTATGGAGAAAACCCCGTAATCCCAAGGAAGGACAGATGTCTGAGGAGTTGGAACCTCAGACCTACTGAAGATCCCCCATGTCTGTCCTAACTGACGAGAGGTAGGAAGATAAAGGAATAGGGAGCTTCAGGGATACTTGAACCTAAGGTTATGGAAAAAGCTGTCAGTACCACAGGAGTGGTTGTGTGCATAAAACCAACACATACTGAGAAATAGTATGAACATGTGAAAACCCACTGTCTGGAATAGATAGAAAGGAAAAAACACCTTTAGGAGCACAGACAGTTAGAGAGATAAGTATGTGAATACATATCTACCTAAAAGAAGTATCTCGACAGATATATTTGTATGTATATATATATATATATATAAATATATGTGTAGATATATATAGATATATATAGATATATGTATAGGGGCATATTATATATATATAGATATAGATATAGATATATAGATAGATAGATAGATAGATAGATAGATATAGATATGTTTATGGCGAGATCCAGGGGGTATAGCCTATGCACACATGGCTGACAGACATATGCATCTAAAGAAGCATATAGACCAGCGATGGCGAACCTATGGCACGCGTGCCAGCTGTGGCACGCGAAGGCCTTGCAGCTGGCACGCGTGAAGGTCCGCAGAAAAAGAAAAAGCGGGCTCTGGCTGCTGCCGCGGACGCGGCAGCATGCAGTGTCCCGCGGGGCCCCCTCCGCCCGCTAAGCCCCTCTGCAAGGGCTTTCAGATTCGCGAGGGAGACAGCGTCTCCCTCGCGTCTCTGTTAAGCCCGCAGGGGCTAATGGGAAATTTCCCATCAGCCCCTTTAGACGCGAGGGACTGATGGGAAATTTCCCATTAGCCCCTGCGGGCTTAACAGAGACGCGAGGGAGACGCTCTCCCTCGCGAATCTGAAAGCCCTTGCAGAGGGGCTTAGCCGCGGCAGAAGCCAGAGCCAGCTGCTTTTTTTTTTTTTTTAAATTTGCCATGGGGGGTGGGTTAGGACTGCTAATGGGCTAGGGGGGGGTTAGGACTGCTAATGGGAGTGGGGGGGGGTAGGACAGGTAATGGGCTGGGGGGGTTGGACAGCTAATGGGCTGGGGGGGTGGACTGCTAATGGGCTGTGGGCTGATGGGGGCTGTCTGGAAATGGGGTGATGGGGGGTTAGGACTGCTAATGGGCTAGGGGGGGTTAGGACTGCTAATGGGCTGGGGGGGTAGGACTGCTAATGGGCTGTGGGCTGATGGGGGCTGTCTGGAAATGGGGTGATGGGGGGTTAGGACTGGTAATGGGCTATGGGGGGGGTTAGGACTGCTAATGGGCTAGAGAGGGGGGGTTAGGACTGCTAATGGGCTAGGGGGGGTTAGGACTGCTGATGGGGAGGGGTTAGGACTTGAGGTGGGCTGTTGGGTGGGGTTAGGACTGGAAATGGGCTGATGGGGGGTTAACACGGGAGGTGGTCTGATGGGGTTAGGACTGGTAATGGGCTATGGGGGGGTTTAGGACTGATAATGGGCTATGGGGGGCTGGGACAAGAAATGGGCTGATGGGGAGGGGTTAGGACTTGAGGTGGGCTGATGGGGTTAGGACTGGTAATGGACTGTGGGCTGATGGGGGGGTTAGGACTGGCAATGGGCTATGGGGGGCTGACTGGAAGTGGGCTGATGGGGGGTTAGGACTGGAAGTGGGCTGATGGGGGGGTTAGGACTGGTAATGGGTTATAGGGGGGGGCTTAAACTGAAAATGGGGTGATGGGGGGTTAGGACTGGAAGTGGGTTGATGAGGGGGGGATAGGACTGGTATTGGGTTGGGGGTTGCTAGGACTGGAAATGGGTTGGGGGGCTGCTAGGACTGGAAATGGGCTGATGCAGGGACTAGAAGGGAATGGATGCTGGGTGAGGCTGGAACTAGAAGGGAGCTGGTGTTGGGGGAGGATTAGAATGGGATGGGGCTGGGAGAGTAAAATGGAGAGGGGAAAAATATTTTGTGTGGGAGGGATAAAAAATCTACAATTGGCCGGGTATTGGGAGAGTAAGTGGGGATTGAGGATGGAGGGGTAAATTTTGAGTAGATGAAATAGGAATGAGGAAAGAGCAAAAGGAGAAAGATTAGTATGTTAAAGCAGATGTAGAGAGAGAGAATGGAAAAAAAACCAAGAAGACAGAAGAAAGGACAAATGGACAGCAGATGGAGAGTTAGCAGAAGACACGAAGAAACCAGAAGAAAGTGGCTGGAACAATTGCAACTGAAAAAAAAATGCACAAAAGGTAGAAAAATATCTCTTTATTTTGAATTTATTAATTGGAATATGTCAGCTCTGGGAAATGTGCATCATTAATTTTTGCGCTTTGTTTAGTACAAGAGGAAATTAATATATAGTTTTATTTCTACAGTGTTGTTGTATATTCCAAGTTTGGCTTTTGGGGTTCCCAGTTTAATTATTGTCTTCCTGTTTCTAAATTGTGATTCCTTGTTTGGTAATGGTCTGTTCTGCATGTGTAACTGAGCTGAGGTATTCTGTTTATATAATTCCTATTTGACATTGCCACTTGTTCTTTCCCCAGTAGGTCATGTATTGTTGTTCTCTGAGATGTATTGGTTTAATATTTGCAGTGTTGCCTTTTGATAGGTAGAGTATGGTGCTTTGTGAGTCCTGGTAGTGCTGTTAGGATACGGCGGGTTTGCTATGGGTTCTAAATGGGCAGCGTTTGTAGTAGTTCCTAATGTGCCTGGCGGTTGGTACTGGATTATAGTAATGTAGAAACCTTTTAGTCTTTCTTTATCCATATACTCATTAAGAGGCATGTTTACTAAAAGTTAGTGTATGGTAACATTATGCAAATATTTATGCAAATGAAGCACCTTATGCAAATGGAGCTTTAATTGACGTGCTGGCACTTTGAGGAAATTCTTTGGTTTTGTGCGGCAGTTTGGGCACTCGGGCTCAAAAAGGTTAGCCATCACTGATATAGACATATGTACATATATGAATATATATATAGGTCTAAAGAGAAATGTCTGCAATTAAGCAGAAAGAGATATGTCTACAGGAATCTTCACATGGAAGATGTGAAGAGGAATGATTCATCTCATAACAAGAAGGTGGAACCTACTTGAGAAGATATAGAGAATCTATTCCCTCTGGTTAAGATGGAGTAGAATGCTACCCAGTAAAATAACCAGGCTGGTTGCGAGAAAACAGAGGATAATATTAGTCTGTAAACAGCAAGTCCTGAGTCCAGTAGAACTCTAACATGGTGAAGGGACAGAATACGCATAGGAAGAGACACCAGGTAGACCACTTGAGGGACAAGGGGTGGGGTATCATGCGTTATTTAGTTAAATATGTGCTGTCCATGAAGGATTAGGATACCATGAGGACAAGCTGCAAGGAAAAAGAGCATATTTCCTGTAGGAATTTGGTAACTCTTTAGACTGTCACGTAGGAAAGGCTGATGTCCTTTATTAAAAGGAAACAGAAGGGTGTAAAGAACCCTCACAGTCATGGGAGGTGACTGAGGAAGCCTTTTTCAACCATATAGGATAGTCATTAGAGAAAAAACCCTCATGCTCTCTAGCAAGGGCCCATAGTGGAAAGCTTCTCTGTAGGATTGCAGAGAGCATTATGCAGGAGAGTTGGGAAAGAAAACTGGCTGTTGGAGACAACCAGCTGCCAGGTCAACTATGCTGCCAACTCCAAGGATTTGGAGATGGCAGAAGAGAAGTTATAAGGATTATCCAAGATAGATGAGCACTATCTTGGAAGCACTACTAAGGTTAGACAAAAAGTAGTGGAAGACAATACTGGAACTTATAGAAAAGTACCAGTAGAGCAATCACTGAAGCTCCTGCATGGGCAGCTGCAGAATGGCACAGCAGAGAGATCTTTCTGTTTTTAACAGAGAGAACAGATAGAACAAGAGGAGAATATCCTATCCCTGTCTGAGGGCTGCCCAGATGAGGAAAAAGGGAGTTTACTCAAGAGAAAGAACACTACACTGGAATGGAAAGGAAGACTGGAAAGGCTAAGAAAGCCTTCCATGGGTATGGTACCAATCTTACAGGGGAACCCTGGAAAGAAGGTAAAGAAAAAAGAGGAGCTGAGGGGAGACTTGCCATATGGTAAGTCTGTAGAAGGAAAAATCCATGTTGGTCCAGAAAAACTATCATGAGATAGTTGACAAACCTCTCTTCATTGTAGGAAGAGGAGGAAAACCCTGTGACCATAGACATGAATATCCTGACAGCTCAGCATACCTAAAGGCAAGTGGATGTCCTGGAAACAGGAATCCAAGTGTAGAGGTTTAAATGAAAAAACATCTAAGGAGAAGAAGTGAACTGTATATTATAACAGATTAATTGGAACCCTATTAAGGGTTAATTTTCCTGGCTTGAGTTTGGATTCTTCAGACCAGGGTGAGGTTTCCCTTGTTTGGGAACATCGGCATGATGGGCAGGAGAAGAATAAAACCTTCTTCTTTTAGGAAGAGGTGGTTTGGTAGGGCATTTCTTACCTGCTGGGGAAGGAGAAGGTTTAGGATGGCTCTCAGAAGCAGGGAAGTCAGTGGAGCAATGAGCAACCTGACGCAAAGACTCCTTGTTGAAGAGATTTTCTCCAGTACAAGGAGTGTTACCCAGTCTTTGTTGTGCCCATCTGCTCAAGTCTGAAGCTTGGAGCCAGGCTCTATGTCGTGCTCCTATGGCTATAGCAGAGGTTCTGCTAACAGACTCAAAGGAGTCTAGGGAAGCACGAGAAAGAAATCTAGAGATATTCTGGCTATGACTAAGAAGCAAGGAATAGTCTGCAGCCTTGGGCTCTGAAAGAAAAGGAGTCAAAAGAGATAATTTCTCTGTGACCTCCTGAAGGGATAGACTCATATAAAAAATATATGAGAGAATCCTTGTTGCCAGCATAGATGTTTGGAAGGTTTGACGTCCAAAGGCATCCAGTGTTCTAGATGCACGACCTGGCGGGAAAGAAGAATGCTTCTTGCTTTTTAACTTCCTCATTGCTGATTCCACTACAATGGAATGATGGGGAAGTTGAGTCTTTTGAAACCCTGGAGAGGGGGGCACCTGATACAGAAGAGCAGTTGCTGTAGAAGGTGAGGAAGCCCTTAAAGGTGTTTCCCATATTTTCAGAAGATCCTGTAAAGAATGATGTAAAGGAAGCATTATATTTTCCTTTTCCCCAGAAAAGCCTTGTGTAGGATCATAGCCATGGATAGGAATAGCCAGGAATGTTGCCATGTCAAGGAGAAATTTCTGAAAAGAAGGATCTCCAATGGGAACAATCCCTGGACAGGCTAAACTCGAAGAACTAGCCTGGGCACCAGAGGATGTACTTGTCCGGTGCAAAACAGGATCTCTAATGGATGGATACTGGGACTGACTCGGGTATGACCTGAGACAGTCAGTACTGTATCGTCCATGCTAGGTATCGACTCCAAACTAGGTATAGAAAGGAGCGATCCTGGTGAAAAAAGCATGGATGGAGCTGGTCCCGATGTTACTGCAGGTACCAGCATTGACATCGATACCGGTAGCTGAGCCGGAATTGAAGGCGATACCGACATCGAAACAGTCATCGGAGGCTGCTCAAACGGTACCGAGGGGACTTGAAAGTCTCGGTGAATATCCTCGGTACCGCGCATCCGGAATCGGTGCGTGTCGGTTCCGAGACGCGTCGGTACCCAGTCTTCCAGACTAGATATCGATTCTAGACTCGGCATCGAAGGAAGCGAATCTATCGATGCATGTCTAGATGGTACCGACGTCAGGGGTCGTATCGACGGAGCTGCCGATACTGGAAAGTCAATCTGGGTATCGATCGGTCCCGAAGGTACCGAGTACAGCAGATGACGATCCCTGGTGAGGAGTGGATCGCTCAACACCAGTGCCGATGCCGGGTTATTGGTACCGCTCGAAGCGGATGCCACCCCCGAGCATGGCTCAGGTATGTTCTGTGAGGGGTGAGCCCCAGGAACAACCTGAAACCCCTGAAAGGCTTTGGAGACCGAAGACTTCTGCCGGGGTTTTAAAGCCAATGAGGTCTTGAGGGCAAGGCCGGAGCAGTCATCATGCTTGGCATGAGACCTACCACCCAAGGATTGGCTAGTCTTAACAGACTGTTTGTGGGTTACCTGATCCTGTAGAGAAGAAATGGTCGGTGCCCTTACACTGGAAGGGAAAACTGCATCGAGGGAAACTCGAAATGGAGAATTTCTTCTCATAAAATTGTAGCCTGATGGCTCTGGAGAAAAGGGGTCAGGACCCAAACAGGTTAGACACCAGCTATTGGAATCTAAAAAGAAAACTATTTCCACAGTTAAGGCACTTCTAAGGAGAAGAAGGCTCCATAATGGAGAGGCCTTACAGGCCCAAAAATTCAAGACAGAAACAGAGGGAAAAAAACTCCCTGAGTTTTAGGAAAAAGAAAAGGAAAAAGCCACCGGCGGTACCGGTGGAGTCGGGGAAACAGTCGCGACCACAAGAAAACAAAAAGTAAAAGATTTAGGAAAAAAATTTCTGCGGTGACAGGAAGACGTCCTGCCGGCTCCGCGGAAAAATGAAAACTGGGGAGAGACAGTTGGAAAGGCGGGAAGGTAGTACGCAGGCGCTGAGGGATGCTCCCAAAAGCTTTCCGATTGGACGCTGGGGAGCGTTCCTGCGCAGGCTCCGTCGGTACCGACATACACATATGTGAAGACTCATTCCTGCTTGTTCCTAGAGATAAACAGTTCTAACTATATGTATACAATATTGGGTTCTGTGTTATGAGTCACCATCCAGGAAAATGACCTTAACAGTCGCTGTGGACACTAAATTGAAATCCTCAGCTCTGTGTATGACAGTGGGGAAGAAAAGCAAGTGGAATTTTTAGACTTCTTTGGATAGGAATGAAGAATAAAACAGAGAATATCATTATGCCTCTGTAGAGATCCATGATATGGCTGCAACTTCAGTACTATATGCGATTCCTCAAAAAAGAATAGAGGAGCTAGAAAACACAGATGGTTGATAGCTTGGTTATGAAGAATAGATGAACAGGTTAGGGCTCTTCACTTTACAGAAGTGACAGCTGAGAAGGGGATAAGATAGAGGTTTATAAAATCCTAGGTGGGGCGGAACAGGTTTAATTGAGAACAGTTATTTATTTCTAGTGGACACTCCAATAAAACAACCTGGAGAAAATATTTTTCCATTCAACAATGAAGCTGTGGCATTTGTTGCCAAAGAACATTATCAAAGCAATGAGCATAGCTGAGTTTACAAGTTCCTACGGGAAACATCCATAAACCATTAGGAGCCTGGTAATCTTGGGAAAACCACGGCTCATCTCTGAGAATGAGCTGCAAAAAATGGAGGTCTTCTTTGTGATTTACCGAGTACGTCCTAGTGACCTGGACCGTCAGTGACAAGATGCTGGGCTTGATGGATCTTTGATCTGAGCTAGTTGGACACATCTTATTTTCTTATGTTCTCACAACACCTAGTGTAATAGCTACGGTTCACATATCACATCACTGAGTTTCAACAGCTAATGCAAAATGTCCTAATTCACTACTTTCTCTGTCTACCTACTCGCCTGCATTATATTCCCAAAAACTGCAGATGAATGGCTCTCGTAGAGAGGGTCTGCTACTGCTGAAACTGTGAGGGGAATGAGGGGACCAGGACAAATCAGCCTGTGTATGTGTTTCTACCCCATCTGCTCCTCTCTGCCATGATCTCATCCTCTCCCTTAAAGCCCCTGCACACAGACCTCTTCCAAGTCCCAATCCACGTCTGCCTTCTCTTCGACCAGCTTCAATCTCAAGTCTGAATGCAGAAGACCCTAGATCAGCGATGGCGAACCTGTGGCACGCGAAGGCCTTGCAGCTGGCACGCGGGAAGGCCCGCAAGTAAAATTTAAAAAAAAAAAAAAAAAAGCTGTCTTCTCCCGCTGCCGGGGCCGCCGCGGCAGAATCGAGTGTGCCGCGGGGCCCCCCCTGCCCAGCACAGCCTGCCCTCCCCCTCTATCCGCTCTCTCGTCGCAGCTCACAGTGACACGCGCCGGCTTTCAGAGAGCGAGGGAAGAGTTTCTCCCTCGCTGCTCTGTTAAGCCCGCGGGGGCTGATGGGAAGTTCCCATCAGCCCCCGCGGGCTTAACAGAGCCGCGAAAGGGAAACTAATCCCTTCGCGCTCTGAAAGCCGGCGCGTGTCACTGTGAGCTGCGACGAGAGAGCGGATAGAGGGGGAGGGCAGGCTGTGCTGGGCAGGGGGGGCCCCGCGGCACACTCGATTCTGCCGCGGCGGCCCCGGCAGCGGGAGAAGACAGCTTTAAAAAAAAAAAAAAAATCCCTCGGCTGGGCTGGGCTGGGGGGTTAGGAGTGCTGATGGGCTGGGGGGGGGTGAGGAGTGCTGATGGGCTGGGGGGGGTTAGGAGTGCTGATGGGCTAGGGGGGGGCTGGGGGGGGTTGGGAGTGCTGGTGGGCTGGGGGTGGTTAGGAGTGCTGATGGGCTATGGGGGGGCTGGGGGGGGTTAGGAGTGCTGATGGGCTGGGGGGGTTAGGAGTGCTGATGGGCTATGGGGGGGGGTTAGGAGTTCTGATGGGCTATGGGGGGGCTGGGGGGGTTAGGAGTGCTGATGGGCTATGGGGGGGCTAGGACAGGAAATGGGCTGATGGGGAGGGGTTAGGACTTGAGGTGGGTTGATGGGGTTAGGACTGGTAATGGGCTGTGGGCTGTTGGGGGGGTTAGAACTGGTAATGGGCTATGGGGGGTTAAGACTGGTAATGGGCTGTTGGCTGATGGGGGCTGTCTGGTAATGGGCTATGGGGGGGGTTAGGACTGATAATGGGCTATGGGGGGGCTAGGACAGGAAATGGGCTGATAGGGAGGGGTTAGGACTTGAGGTGGGCTGATGGGGTTAGGACTGGTAATGGGCTGTGGGCTGATGGGGGGGTTAGGACTGGCAATGGGCTATGGGGGGCTGACTGGAAATGGGATGATGGGGTTAGGACTGGAAGTGGGTTGATGGGGGGGGCTAGGACTGGTATTGGGTTGGGGGGTTGCTAGGACTGGAAATGGGCTGATGGGGGGCTAGGACTGGAAATGGGCTGATGCAGGGACTAGAAGGGAATGGATGCTGGGTGAGGCTGGAACTAGAAGGGAGCTGATGTTGGGGGAGGATTAGAATGGGATGGGGCTGGGAGAGTAAAATGGAGAGGGGAAAAATATTTTGTGTGGGAGGGATAAAAAATCTACAATTGGCCGGGTATTGGGAGAGTAAGTGGGGATTGAGGATGGAGGGGTAAAATTTGAGTGGATGAAATAGGAATGAGGAAAGAGCAAAAGGAGAAAGATTAGTATGTTAAAGCGGATGTAGAGAGAGAGAATGGAAAAAAAAACTAGAAGAGAGAAGAAAGGACAAATGGACAGCAGATGATGGAGAGTTAGCAGAAAACATGAAGAAACCAGAAGAAAGTGGCTGGAGCAATTGCAACTGAAAAAAAATGCACAAAAGGTAGAAAGATATCTCTTTGACAAGTTATCAGCATGCATGCAACAACAAACATCACATTAATTTTTTTCATGTATAGATTCTTTGGGAATACACACCGAGTCCTGACACAGTTAACAGTTTAAGAAGTTTATCTTTTTTTTACTCAGGATACATTTGACATGTTATGTGAATAATACATTTAAAATATATTGTGTAACTGAATCAAATTCTTCCTAAATTCATTAAATTGAATGAAATCATTAAAACATTATAAATTGCCAATAAATTGAAATGAAAACCAAAGGATTGTGAATCAAATTGATTCTCTGACAATACAAAGATTCCAACCTTTACAAATGATGTTACATAGTTCAGGCAACTTTATAAAGAGTTTTTAGATACTAAAATCTTGTTGTTAAGGTTTAATTGACGTGCTGGCACTTTGAGGAAATTCTTTGGTTTTGTGCGGCAGTTTGGGCACTCGGGCTCAAAAAGGTTAGCCATCACTGCCCTAGATTCTTGTGGGACTTGCTCTCATCACCTGTTCAGCCTTCAGACTGAAGCTGGCAGAGACAGAGACCGAAGCACTGTTAAGAGGACTGCATCAGGGGGGAGAGGGAATTGTGTTAGAGAAGGGAAGAGGATCACACTGGAGGGGGATGGAGAACTCTTGCTAACATCACGATGAAGCATGAACCCTTGGAAAGTGCAGGGCCTGAGGCGATTGCCCCGATTTGCCCTATCCCAAGGACAACCCAGAGTGAGACGCGTCAGACCAGTTTTGCCTGGGACACCTGAGTCTGATGTACCATGCAATGATTCAGTGTCTCTACCCTTAACAAAATTAAAGTTGATTTTCCTGTTTGTATTATGAAGTGATGCTAGGCTTGGGGTGTGGGAGAGATAAGCTGCCTCGAAACTGCATCCGTTTCTGACAATGAGAATTCTACTACTTACTTTTATGTGTTTAAGCTAATTTGTGTGCTCACATGCAAAAGGTATGTAGGCTTTTAGTAAGACTCTTCTCACATGGCTGACTGAACCAATTTCTGATTTGAAATGTGACCTACATTTTACATATAAGCTCAGGTGTGGCTAAATAAGGATGATTTTGTGAGAACGCGAACATGTAGTGTCACTTAGAGAAGCAAGGGCTGTTATGTTGAGAGGTG
Organism: Ichthyophis bannanicus; assembly: GCA_033557465.1. Taxonomy (NCBI): domain Eukaryota; kingdom Metazoa; phylum Chordata; class Amphibia; order Gymnophiona; family Ichthyophiidae; genus Ichthyophis; species Ichthyophis bannanicus. The sequence goes on along the minus strand of CM066040.1, from coordinate 149,003,847 downwards.
TTATAACACGTTCTAACACAAGGCTTATCCCCCACTGCTAGGGATTTCATCATAACTTCAATAACTACAGAAAAATGGTATGATTCTGAGCCAAGGACTAGAGGGAAGTGTGATAAATGTCTAGAGTTGTGTCTACAGAAAAATAAAAATGAACAATACATTTTGAACTAATTACACAAAAGAGCTCTGACATACCAAATCAAGAGTGTAGTCCACAATGTGCTTAGAGAGCCAGTTATAACTCTGGTATTAACAGGACCTTCCAATGGAAAGGCTTCAGATGGAAGGGTAAAGTAAAGTTGCTTACCTGGATGTGGAATTCTCTGGAAACAGCAAACCACAAGTCACATATATGGGGTCATGAGACTGTGCATGGCCCCCAACAAAAGCGCCTTCCAATGAAGAGCAGTGATGTCACCAACAAAGATGATGGAGTAAGCCAAAGTTCCAACTTGAGGCAACTTAAAACCTTGACAAGTCTGAGCCTACAGTGCAGCTCTATCAGTTTTCAGGGGAGAAAACTGCAGAGAACTATGAACTTCTCCTAAATATGATTACTAAAAAGAAACCAGTTGACTTAAAAGAATACTCTGCAGCTGGTGGGAGCAGTCAGGATGCGCAACACTCACAACATGAAGGCTCACTGCAACAGACGGGAGACAAGCCTTTGCAGCATAGTGGGCCGCCCCAATCAGAAGAGTGCTCATTGTTTAGTGAAATTAAAGACATACTCAAAGGTATTAAAAAGGATATTGTAGACCTGAAAGACAATCTTCATAGCGTTCCTTTTAAACTATATTATATACTGACTAAAAGTAGGCCTGGTGCAAGAAAGCATGTTCTTGTGGAGTAGGTGTGCAAAGGGGAGGTGTCTGGGAAGATTATGGTGGGCAGAGCTGCAATTTACACACATATTTTATAAAGTGCATGCTAATATTTATGCCTGCTCACGAACGAACGTAAAATGCCCACCCCTTCAATCTGGGCATGATTTCTGCTAGTATTTTATAAAAACACACAGAAACTATGTGTCTTTATAAAACAGGCACCTTTCCCATCCCCAAATCTAGGCACCCTTGCAGAAGCACATGAAACGGGAAAAACGGAATGAAAGTTATGATATCATGGTTCAGATGGGGAACAATCTGAGAGCTAGATGATTACACTACATCCAAATCAATATTTTTTTCCTAACATGAATTGCACCATGCATAGTCCCAGAACTCCCCCTCCCCTCCTACCAGCATATACTCCAACTCAAACATACTTCATTCTCTTCACCCTCTGACATCAATATTTCAGACTGTGCCAGCTCTCTCCTTAGACATGACTAATATTATTTAACTTTTTTCTATCACTTCCATTTTTACCTTGCTGGTTCCAATGGAGGGCAAGCAGGGGGCCACGTGTCCTGATGATTCTCTAGGTAATTAATTATCATTCGTCTTAGTATCTGAACATTGCTTTGCACATCTGCGTGGGGAGATGAAGCTAGCAACAGAAATGTTATTAAAATAAATTCATACCAATTCATTCCAAACAGCCAATGCCATCTTCAAGTCATCTTTGTCAGCCACCATACCCCAACACATCTATTCTAGTCAGCCAAACAGAACGCCTTCAACCCACCTAACTCCAGCCAAACATAGCACATAAGATGTGTCCTGCTGGATCAGAATAATTGTAATAAACAATTAGCATAATTTATAACTTTTGGATATTTAACCCCTTTTCCAAACATCATATTCTGCTTGTACTATCTTTAAGCTAATGTCTATATGACGGACCGTAGTTATGAAACTCTGGTACATGCTATGCGGGATTTAGAGGCACGTCAGTTCTTTGAATTAACAATATTTGTAAAGTTAGAAATTTAAAATTGAAAAATTGAAAAAAATTGAAACTGAAATTGAAAACTGAATTACTAATTAAAGGAGGATTTGTTAGGATCATTGATGCAACGAGTGAATGCTAAAGGCTGAAACATTTTATGCTTATGCCAATACGCTCAATTTGGTCCGAGATCCTTTTTCTCTTTTCTTAAGGATTCTGTATGATTATAGTGTACAACAACCTTGAGAGATTACCTTTGCTCCATCTAGGATATTGGAATGAAGTATATCGTTTGCTGATATTTGCATCTTCTTCATTCTGGGATTGGTTTGAATGGAAGTATTTTTCCCCAAACATATAGCACTAACCAAATTCAGGTACAATAAGGGGTATGTTTACTAAACTGCGGTAATGTCATTTGCGTTAGGTTCCGCGGTAAAGGTACAGATGCCCATATAAAGGCGTGGGCGGGGAATAATTATGGCAAGCCGTCAGGTAACGCGCGTTATAAGGCACATCATAAGGCACGTTATGCAATGCAATGTGTGCCTTCGAGTCAGTCCCGACTCCTGGCGACCCAGAAGCTCCTGGGTTTTCTTGGCAGTGTCACTGGAAGTAGATTGCCAGGCCTTTCTTCCGAGGCAATGGAGGGTTAAGTGACTTGCCCAAGGCCACAAGGAGTGCTATGGGAATCGAACCCTGGTTGCTTGGTTACCAAGCCAGTGTTCTAACCACTAGGCTACTCCTCCACTCAAGGCACGTTATAAGGCGCGTTATAAGGCACGTGCCTTAACATTCCTTGTACTGTGCCTTGTAACGTGCCTTGTACTGTGCCTAATAAGGTGCCTTGTAACATGCCTTATAACGTGCCTTGTACTGTGCCCAATAAGGTACCTTGTAACATGCCTTGTACTGTGCCTAATTAGGAGCCTTATAACGCCTTATAAGGCTAGTGGTGAGGGTACTATGGGCTGGCAGCACAGATCTGCAAAGATAGCATAGTTACTTACCTGTAACAGGTGATCTCTGGGAACAGCAGGAATAAGTCTTCACATATGGGTATCGTCGGTACCGACGGAGCCTGCGCGGGAACACTCCCCAGCGTCCAATAAGAAAGCTTTTGGGAGCATCCCACAGCGCCTGCGTGCTGTCTTCCCGCCTTTCCCAACTGCATCTCTCCAGTTTGAGTTTTAAAGCTGAGACAAAGAGAGAGAGAGAGGGAGGAAAGATAGATAGAGAGATACAACTCCTAAGGGAGGTGGGTGGGTTGTGAAGACTTATTCCTGCTGTTCCCAGAGATCACCTGTTACAGGTAAGTAACTGTGCTATCTCCAGGAATGAGTCTTCACATATGGGGACTCCCTAGCTGCAGATGCCAGGGAGAGACCCCAGAGTTGTGTGTCCTTGAAAAGGGCTCCACCTCCCCCCATGGATCTCTGGCATCCAACCAGGGTAGGTGGGTAGGAGTTGGTTAGGAATGGAACAGGTGTTTGAGAACAGCCTGACCAAACGAGGCATCCCAGCAGGAGTCCTTGTCCAAACAGTAATGGGCTGTGAAGGTATGAACCGAGGCCCAGGTGGCTGCTCAACAGATTTGGTCGATGGACACAGAGTTTAGATGAGACATTGAGGCTGCCAAGGCCCTCACATTGTGAGCTGTGACATGGCCTTCCAGAGAAAGGTTCCTACTCTGGTAGGCGAAAGAAATACACTGAGCAATCCAGTTGGACAGTGTTCTCTTAGAAACTGGAAGTCCTAAATGGGAAGGATCAAAAGCAACAAAGAGTTGAGAAGACTTTCTATGTTGCTGTGTTCTCTGTAAGTAAAAGGCGAGAGCTCTTTTACAATCCAAAGTATGAAGATTCCTCTCTGCACTTGATGCATGAGGTCCTGGAAAAAAGACAGGTAAGTATACCTCTTGTTTCAGATGAAAAGGCGAGACCACTTTGGGCATAAAGTGTGGATTGGTCCTGAGGACTACCTTATCATGACGGAACCTTGTATAAGGAGGATTAGCCACCAAGGCTTGCAGCTCACTGATGCGACGTGCTGAGGTGACTGCAATGAGAAAGATAACCTTCCAAGAAAGACATTTCAAGGAGGTGGTGGCTAAAGGTTCAAAGGGTGGCTTCATAAGCTGGCCAAGAAACAGATTTAAGTCCCATGCCACTGGAGGTGGTCTAATGGGAGGTTTAGTTAAAAGAAGGCCTCTCATGAATCTTGCTATAAGAGGATGAGAGGAAACAGGCTGTCCATTGAGAGGCTTGAGGGACGCTGCAATAGCACTCAAATGGACTCTTACCGAATTCGTTTTGAGGCCTGCATGGGAAAGATGCAGAAGATACTCTAGTAAAGAATTCAAAGGTATTGCAAGAGGGTTAAGACCCTTCTCTGAACACCAAATGGTAAATCTTTTCCATTTGAAAGCATAGGAATGTCTAGTGGAAGGCTTTCTAGAAGCATGAATAATATCTCTGACTTGCTGAGAGAGATGGAAAACTTGAAGGCCTTCAGCAACCAGGCCCTGAGATGGAGAGACTGGCGGTTTGGGTGCCACAACGTTCCGTCTTCCTGGGAGAGAAGATCTGGAGCACAGCCCAACTCCAGGGACGGAGCTTGAGAGAGATGCAGAAGTAGAGGGTACCACACTTGGCGTGGCCAATGTGGTGCTATGAGGATCATAGAACCTCGGTCTCTATGAAGCTTGAACAGTGTTTTGGGAATTAGGGGAATGGGTGGAAAGGCATAAAGGAAGTCTTGACCCCAGTGAAGGAGGAAGGCATCCTTGGCCTGAACTCCCTGACACGGAATCCTGGAACAGAACCGGGGAAGTTTGGCATTCCACGGACTTGCAAATAGGTCTATGTCCGGGGCTCCCCAAATTCGAAAAATCCTGGCTACCTGGTCCCTGTGGAGGGATCATTCGTGTGGAAGCAGAACTCGACTGAGTCTGCCTGCCCAAGAGTTTTGAACGCCTGGAAGATATACTGCCATATGAATCTGATGCTCTCTGGCAAAGGCCCACAGTCGCAAAGCTTTGTTGCAAAGCGACAGAGAGCCAGTCCCTCCCTGCTTGTTCACATAGAACATGGCTACTTGGTTGTCCATGTGGATGAGGACTGTCCTGTAGCTGAGCAGGGAGTGGAACACTCTGAGAGCTAAGAAAATTGCTCTGAGTTCCAAGAGATTGATGTGTAGCGAAGTCTCCTGTGGAGACCAGATGCCCTGGGTGGAGAGATCTTGCAGATGAGCTCCCCAAACCATTGGAGAGGCATCTGTTGTAAGGTTTGCTTGGGGAAGTGACTGTTGAAAAGGGGACCCCAGCAACAGGTTTTGAGAGGACTTCCACCACTGGAGAGACCAAAAAAGGCGACTGGAGTTTGCTATTTTGTCTGACAGGCAACCTGATGCCTGAGTCCATTGGGTGGACAAAGTCCATTGAGCTGCCCTCATGTGAAGGCGAGCATATGGAACCACATGCACAGTGGATGCCATGTGGCCTAAGAGTTGTAACATTTCTCGAGCAGTTAAAAGGGGCTTTAACTGTATTTGGGAGGCTAACTGCACCAAGCGCAGGCAACGGGCCTGAGGAAGATAGGCCCTTGCAGTTGTGGTATCCAACCAAGCCCCTATAAACGTGAGGGACTGAGTAGGGGTGAGATTGGATTTTGGGATGTTTATTACTAGTCCCAAATACTGAAGGGCACGCATTGTGCAGGTTAGACAAGTCTTGGCCTCTGCTTGAGATGGAGCTCGAATGAGCCAGTCGTCCAGATATGGGAAGACGAATATTCCTAGAGTGCGTAGAAATGCAGCTACTACTGCCATGCATTTCGTGAACACCCTTGGTGCAGAAGCCAGAACAAAAGGAAGCACCCTGTATTGGTGGTGCTTTCCTTGAAAAAGGAACCGAAGGAACCTTCTGTAAGTTGGATGGATGAGGACATGGGTGTACGCATCCTTGAGATCTAGAGAACAAAGCCAGTCCTGACTCTGAAGGTATGGAAGCAGAGCACCGAGAGAAATCATCTTGAATTTCTCCTTGAATAGAAATTTGTTCAATTCTCTGAGATCTAAGATGGGTCTGTAGCCCCCTGTTTTCTTTGGAATAAGAAAATAAGGGGAATAGAACCCTGTGCCTTGTTGAAGAAGAGGTACTTCTTCTATTGCCCCTTGGGCAAGAAGGATGGCAATCTCCTGACCTAAAAGGTTGAGGAGAGATGTTGGAGAATTGAACTGTTTCACCATGGTGTGAGGGGGAAGGCTTAAGAGATGAAGCTTGTACCCTTCCCTTATGATGGAAAGTGTCCATTGCTCTGCTGTGATTTGCTCCCATCTGGGAGCAAAGTAAGTCAACCTTCCTGGGATGGTAAGGGGCTCTGGTCCTTCCAGAGCTAGAAAGTCTAAGTTCTCTAGTTGCAAGTCAAAGGCCCTGAGGAGGCTGAGGCTGCTGGGCCGTGGAAGGTCTAGCAGTCTTTGACTTGGCCTGTTTAGGTGGTTGCTGACGCTTTGCAGCAAAACGACCTGCAGAAGATGCCTGCTGACCATAAGCAGGATAGTATCTTCCCTTTTTTGGAAAAAGATGTCTTTTTAAACAATCTTTTCTTAACAGGAGCAGAGATAGACTTTGAAAGTCGATCCAAAGCAGAGTTTTCAGCATCCATCTGAGTGGCCTTTGTTTGCCAATCCTTACCAAAAAGGTTTTCACCTGTACAAGGGAGATTTCCCAATTCATCTTGGACCCAGAGCTCCAAATCAGAAGCTTGTAGCCAAGCAATTCTGCGTGCCCCTATGGCAATAGCCAAAGCTCTGCTTACACACTCAAAAGAGTCAAAGGCTGCACGGTTGGAAAATTTGGAGACATCTTGGGCATGTTTGAGTCAAGTGAGAAACTCCTGTCTTTTATCCTCCGAAATGAAAGGGGTTAAAGTCTGCAGATGATCTGTGACTCCTTTTAGAAACATTCCTCTATAGAGACTATAGGAATTGATCCTAGCAGCTTGGAAAACCCTTCGGTTAAAAGCAGCCAGGGTCCTGCATTCACGTCCTGGAGGATTAGATGAGTGTCTTTTTGCACTCTATCTTCTTCATGGCAGACTCTACCACAATAGAGTGGTGAGGAAGCTGAGTCTTGTGGAAGCCAGGACAAGGAGGGACACGATACATGGTGTCTAACCTGCGAGAATGAGGAGAGGTGGTGAGAGGTATCTCCCACATCCTCAACATGAGATCATACAGAATCTCATGAACAGGTAAAGTAGCTGCCTCCTTAGGAGCTTTAGGATATTGTAAAATATCCAACTCCTTGGCTCTGGGTTCTGACTCAGGGGCCACTGTGATGGAGAGGCCCCTAGCCACTTCCCTAATAAAGTCTTGAAAAGACAAGTCTTCTGGAGGAGACATTCTTCGTTTAGGTGAAGAAGACTCCTGAGGAAGAAGTATCGATGCTTCTACAGAACCCTCAGACTCATCAGAGTCCTCAGAGGAATCGAAGTATCGCCTGTCTGGATGCTCCTGTAAAGCCTGATAACCGTATTGAGTGGGATTGACATCGGGAGTAATCGGTACCAGTTCGGTACCGATGGGCATCATAGGACAAGGTACCGTTGCAGTTGACACCGAAGCCGATGTCGATGCAATCGGTACCGGTACCGGGAGCGATGCCGGTACCGGAGCCGGTACCAGCAACGGGGATTTTTGCGGTGCCGGAGGCGTCGCAGCCTGTATGAAAGGCGTTAAGGTGCGCTGCATGGTCAGAATCTTCTGATCCATCGACGCCACCAGAGTCTGGATGTCGGTACCAGTGGGAGCCACCGGTACCCCAGAACATGGCAACAGGTGATCTGTCGAGGCCAAGCCATCGATGTCAACCTGTGACTCCATAGATAATGCTTTGGAAGCCAGAGCTTCCCACCGGGGTAATTTTGCTGGTGCGGAATCCTAGAGGGCAAGCCCGGAGGCATCTCGATGCTTGGAGGGAGATCTGCCCTTCGAGGACCGGCCAGATTTATGCTTGGTTACCTGAGATCCATGGGAGGAAGAAGAAGCCCTGGAAGACGTCGATGCTACCGAAGCTGCGTCAGAGGGAAACAGGGTACTGAGCTTGGCTGCTCGGTTCTGCCGACCTCTTTTAGACATCATGGTACAGGACATACAATCCGTGATCAGGTCCCAAACACTGTAGACACCAGTCATGGGTGTCGGTGACAGAAACAGTACCGCCACATTTTGTGCATTTTTTAAACCCAGAAGCGGGCTTCTCCATGAGGAAAATATTTTTAGGCCTAGGGCCCAAAAACTGAAAATGCACAGTAAAGATAAAGCGTTTTTGTTTTTGTTTTTGAAAGAAAGAAAAGAAAGACCGGCGGTACCGGTCCGACGTCGAAGAAGGCAGACGCGACACAAAAGAATAAAGAAAAAATAAAGAACTTCTTCTGCGGTGACAGGAACACGACCTGCTGGCTCCGCGGAAAAGAAGAACTGGAGAGAGGCGGTTGGGAAAGGCGGGAAGGCAGCACGCAGGCGCTGTGGGATGCTCCCACAATCTATCTTATTGGACGCTGAGGAGCGTTCCCGCGCAGGCTCCGTCGGAACCGACGACACCCATATGTGAAGACTCATTCCTGATTGTTCCTGGCGATATGACTGTCACAGGCAAGCATAATATCTGCCTTGGACAGGAGGGAACAACGAGGAATTGAACCCATGACCTCCACCTAGAATGTCAGTGTACTAACCAGTAGGCTATACCTCTATGGCCAGTTGCACAGCAATGGCTGGGTACAGAAGGACTGCAGGTCACCGCACAAACCGTCTGCTCTATGTGCCAGGATAGGGTAACCTCACCAGCACCCATGATGCATTGCACATGCAGAACAGCAGCCTACAGCTGACCACCAAATGGGGTCTGCACCTCTCCATTACTGCAGCGTGGTAAGATGGACTGACAGTGCGTGATACTGGCACAGAGTAGCTACAGACCATGCCATTGTGCAGGTTCTGTGTTCACCCTGAGGGATAGGATGGGCACCCAGCACTAGGTCCACAGTACATGTGGTGCTAGAAATAGGTCCTGCTGCACATCCCCAGCACTGCCAGTGTGTGACAGGTGTTCCCAGCAGTGCAACTGAAGGTACATCTGTTCCAGCTGTGTTCTGCAGTCACATGTGGCCCTGTGGGACCAGACACCACCTAGATTAGTGTGCACCCAGTGTTACAGTCTGGCTGCCATGGGTACCTGTTATCAGTGCAGTGGGGTGTCTAGACTTGCATGAGGGTGATGCAGCACTGCCACTATGGGTCTAAGTGGTATGTGCTATATACCCCAAGGGGCCTCAATCACCCCTTTTGTAGATGAGGGTGTGGTGGGACAGGTGCCTGCACCCTACAGAATGGCTGCAGTACCAGCAACCACAGTCCTGCTGGCGGATGACAGCCCTCCAGGGCTGCTGGGCCAGTGCCATACCTTTGACCATTGCAGACCAGCAGTGATGCTTGGGATAGGCAGGGGAAGGCTCAACTGCCCCACGCCAGGGTCTGCCATTCTTCAACAGACAGCACAGTCAGACTGCACCTGCAGCATCCTACAAGGTGTTCCCACCATGCACAGGCGAACTGCAGACAGCCCACTAACCATTCCATAGTGCATGCTCAACAGGGAACCCTGTGCACCCAGAGGTGGGATGCACAGCACAGACACCAAGCAGGAATCTCCGTGATTGGGCCCCAGAACCGGGAACACACAGGTATCACTGGAAACAAATAATGTGTGGCACTATGTGGGAACATAGAAATGCCATGGTCACTGCTCGGTCAGAGTGAGAGTGACCCCCCCCAGTGTGACATGCTGTGGCCACTCTGTCCATGCAGGTGGTGGTCGAGCACTACAGTGTCCCAGCCATTGCCCTCCACCCAGTGCAGATGCATCCTGGCCAATCTGCCCTGTCTGGGCCATACCCACAATACTTTGCTCCTCATTATGCACATTTGCAGGCTAATGCTGGAAGCAGTGTGAGCAATGTGGGCTCAGTGAGGTGTTGGCAGACACAAAACAATGGAGAGACATACGCACACTCCCACACCTATCTCAGCATTGTGCAGAGATGGAGGTGGTTGACAACCGTACCCGCCGCACTGGTCCTGATCACAGTGCAGACATTGCTAATCTGTGCAGGGGGTAGTAGTAGTGCTCTGGTGATAACTGCAGCTCTGTGCTGGGGCTAACAGCCTGACACTCCATGAAGCTGTGGATAGTGCAGCCCTTGTGAGTGGGTGTCCGTACCCCTGTGCACCACTGCGTTGGGGTTTGCCCATGTTGTTGGTGTGGCTGCATTGTGGGCTAAAACTACGGGGAGATGCTCTGCAGGATCCACAGATGGGACCTGAACCTCTGACCCTCTGCTCTTGGACATGCTAGCTGGGTGTACTGCACCACACTGTTTCCACAGCAGCATAGTTGTCCCTGGGGCTACCCTTATGTTCCTCGGCCAGACCTCTTCTGTTGCACTACACACCACGTACTGGTACAGGGCATGGCCTAGGTCCACTGCAGGTGGGTGCCACTGCTCCCTCCAGCACAATCACCCACCCCCTCTGCCATGCCACCATGACCATATTCTGTTGGTGCCGGTGGTGCGCCATCCAGGGGGCAGGTAGGCGGCTGCCTAAGGTGTGAGTTCTGGGGTAGGGTTGCCTACATAGATGTCCACGCTTCCCCCGGCACTGCCTGTCAATGTTATGTGCCCTTTGGGATACCTGCTGGGTAATGTCTCCTGGATGAGACACCGTGGGCCACAGACTCATGGGCAGGTCTGACCCTGGTCAGTTGCTGTCTTGCTGGTTTTCGTTTTCTGCGTTCCTATGTGCCACCTCGGCAACCGCTTAGTCCACCCTGTGCCCCAGTAGCCCCCACTGCATGTCCCGTCTGCAGCCCCCATGCCCCATTTGCACCATCACCATAGTGGCCTTTCATACCTGGGCACTATACTGCTGCTGCAAATGGAGCACTACTATCACCTTTCTTGGGCTCCCTGCCTATGCTGTACATTGCTGACACTGAAATAGTTTCTCTCTCTTGCAAATGTGTGCTAACGCCAGGTTTTCAGTTGCGTTAGGATTCAGCCCTTAATTTCTCTGCGTTAGTGCGAAAGGGGCCTCTCCCCGCCCATTGACCCCTTCTCTCCGCCCTCTCTCCACCCTTTTCTGGACTTACCGCGGCCGGGAACGTCAAGGTGCGTTATGTAACATTAAGGCGCCTTAACGTTACAGAATGTAACGTTACAGAATGTAACGTTAAGGAGCCTTAACGTTACATAAGGTGCCTTAACGTAGCCGCTGCTACGTTACCGCAGTTTAGTAAACATACCCCTAAGTCTATTTCCAAAAGAGCTTATAGTCTATGTGGATACCTGACACAACAGAAGATCAAATGACTGGCCTAGAGCATCAATGGAGAAAGTGAGATTAGAACCATGATTTGGCCAATTCTCAGCCTACTGCTCTATCCACTAGGCCATTTGAGTCCAGCAGCTTGTCTCCCACAGTAGCCAATTTGGGTCATTACGAACTACCCAATAAATCCATTCCTTCATTGCTCAGTCCCAAAAATAAGAGGTGGTGATCCTTGAGTCTACCGGACTAATCAATGTAAGTGAATCTATCCCCCAGAAACTTGTCCAAACCTTTTTTAAACTCATCTATACCAACCTTATGGGGATCAAGAAAGTGGCTAACCAATCACAATATATTTATCATGGCTCTTATGATCCACAAAGCCCATTTTATTCTCTCTCTCTATATATGTAGATATAGATATGCATATGCAAAAGATTACCTCAAAATTGTATCTTTCAATTTCATAGTCCGACAGTTCGTTCTTAATTCCAACACAGTGCCATGTTTTGTAATGTCTAAACTATTCAGTCCTGCATCAGAGAACTGTTACTTATCTTTTTAAATGCATTAAAAATGTTCTCATGCCGGGCACAGCAGTCAAAATCCAGCAATAACATTCAAACACAACTTATTCAAATATCTATTATCTCTTGCAGCAAATATTTCAGGGCGTTTGGACCATGGATGTTTGAAGAAGCCGCATCTGAACGTTTTATTTATATATTGTCCTGCCCCCGCCTAGGGCCGGTGGCTCAAGGGCAAGGGCGGCCTTTATTTTTGTCTTCAAGTAATGTCTTTGGCTATTGTGCCAGCAAGGGATGCTGGGGCTTGTAGTCTTGATTGCCTGAAACCTTGTGTCACAACACTTTGTTGGATAGTAAACAGATAAATTTATTTGGGTTTTCCCTTTCACATTGAATTCACAGCGCAAAACATGGCATGGATTATTTTCTCCCAAAATAATAGGAAAAACAGGAGCAAATAAAGTTGAGAAATAAAGCATAGAAAAATGGTTTCATTCACAGCAGTGCTCAGGCAAAGTTAATTGTTTCAGCACAATGTCCTCCTTTCACAGAGTTAGGAAACAGCTTTGCATTCCTCTCATGCAAAGGCTGTTCAGCGGAAGTCCAGGTGATTGGTCTCACAAAAAGAGCAATCCATTTCACAAACGTCATTCACAGCAGGAGTATCTTCTACGTCAATTATCATGTCTTCACAAGCTCCATTATCACTCTGCTCTAAGGAACTTTTAAAACCAGAATTAGACTGAAGGTTATTAAGAACTTCCTGCAGCTGTTCTATAAATTGTTCTCTCTGGTTTTCATTCACTTTGTTTAAGGCAGGAAACTGATTCCCTCGTAAGCTTTTAAATACAGAATTTGAATCTGTCTCATAACACTTACTTGGAATGTTTCTAGTTCTGACTGGAGTTGTTTTCACTGCAGTCCTATCTTGCCTCTGGTTAGCACTTGTCCTTAGCTTCTGTATAATATCTTCAGCATAACTCTTGCTAGGGATTATAGCAGACGTACCTTTCTCACGTGCAATGCCCTCTCTGCAATCAGAGCTCTTTCCCCGTGTGAAGGTAAACGTTTCTACCTTTTCCTTGGGTTGCTTTAGCAGAAGTTTTGGGTTTGCTTCCAGAGCTTCTGGAGTATAGGAAACAGACCTTTCAGAATCCTTCTTAGCTTGTTCTGAGTTCCATAGCTTTCCTTGTTCAGCTGGCTTCTCTGGCTTCCTTAGCTTTCCACGCTGCTCCCTCCGTAGCTCCCTTCGCTGCACCCACCGTTGCTCTCCTCCACTGAACTCTGAGGCAGGTTTAAAATGGCTTTCCTCAGCAGCCACACCCTTCTGGCTGCTCATGTGAAACTCGTTAGGGCTCCACTTAGCTCCTACGTCACTGTTGTGACAGGGCTCAGTTCTAGCTAGAAGCTTGAGGTTTCCATGGGAACCTTGTTTGCCTTTACTTTTAAAAGGTGTATTGCTCATTTCCTTCCCATTCCATTTGCTCTACACTGCTGTCATTATCTATCTATCTATATATATATATAATGTGTGTATATATATATATATATATATATATATATATATATGTAATGTGTGTAGATATATATATATATATGTGTGTGTAGATATATGTAGATATATATATATATATATATGTGTGTGTAGATATATGTAGATATATATATATATATATATCTCTACACACACACACACACACACCACACTCAAATGATTAGTTCAAAATTCTCTCTTTATATATATAAAGAAAGAAAGAGTAAAAATGGGCTTTTATGGATCATAAGAACCATGATAGATATATCTCGGTTGGTTAGCTAAGCCCAACAAAAAGATATTTTTACCCAGCTGTATTACTGAAGAGGTTTTCTCATTATTGATACCATTAACCTTAACCACCTCTTCCAGCAACATTCCAAAGCTTAATGACATATTGTTTGAAAAACTGCTTTGTTAAATGTGTTTTAAATCTACTTTCAGTTGGTTTCATGGAATATACTTTAGTCCCATTTGAAAGAATAAATATATTGGTCCCTAATAACCTGTTATACACTGCTCATGGTTTTATAAAAATCTATCATTTATTTATCGCCATTTCTAGACTGCCAATCTAGGGAAAACCTATACACTCAGTGGGGTCCACAAACCTCCGTCCCTCTATTCCAGCCAGTCAGAGCTCCTCTAAACTATCTATTCTGGCAAGTTAGGCAGAGTACTCCAGTCCATCTATCCAGCCAGGCAAAGCCCCTCCAGACAGCCAGTATCTGCCAACTCCTCTATTCCACCCGGTCAGAGCCTACTTATATAAGCAGGAAGCCTTCGCATAGTGCACAGTGATAGAATTATTTTCTGTCATTGTCTTTTCCTGTCACTTGTGGGATAAGAAAGTGTGTCCAGTGTCCATTGTGGAATAATGGGTTCTAACACAAGCAATACTTTTCTCTGCAAGCTAACGAACCCTTACCTATAACATAAAACTAAGGTAAAGAAAAAAAAAGAAAAAGGGAGGGGGATTGAGTATTAAGTAATCTTAGAGCCTGATTCAAAGAAGACTGTTCCTCCCATCTGTGTTGTGTTGGACCTTTGGAAAAAATCATAATTAAATAAGGTCTTGGGTATTTCTAGGTAAATGCCAGCGAAGTGAACTACAACAGGGAAAACAAAAAAAGTTGAAAATTGATAGTGAATATTCTGGATAGAGAAGAGATTTCTTCCCCATTTCTGAGAATGATATTGCCAACTATATGAGGGGGAGTTGGTAAATAAAATGACTTTTTACTATTCTAGGGGGCAACTTTATAAAGGATTTTTGCACATATATGCCTGTAATTTACCTTTTTATAAAATGACCCCATGCGTACTTGTATATAAGCCCAAGTGCAGGCATTTTCTGGGGAGGAGTTTAAGCAGAGGGCAGGCAGAGTCACAAAGTATACACGTAAGTTATAAAATATGCACTCATATGCCTACTTCAGCTGTGTACATTTAACCCCATCTCCCAAGCTGTGCGTCCTCAGCACTGGTGGAAATGTATGCCACCGCTGCCGCTTTTTAACCCAGATTTCAGCTGCTTTTGTACAGGTGCTTTATAAAGACACACAGACGCCTATGAGTCTCTACAGGAGAGACTTAAAATAGGGACCTCCTTGGTCTCCCAACCTAGGTGATTTATAACAGGCCATCCAGATTAAGAGGCCAAGTAGGGGCTTTTGCGTTGTTATAAGATAAGAGTGTTAAGTGGCAGAAATCACATCTTCAGTGCAGGCGTGGACATTTACACCTGCTCTCTGATGGACTATAACCAGTGAGAGATGGTAGATCAACTTATAAACTGAACTAAACTCTTGAGCAGATGTAAAGGTTTATGCATAATGATCACATGTACGCATGCTGATTTAAGTATTTTATAGTCAAAGCACGTACTTGCAAACTTCGCCTGCACTTTGCACAGATCATGCCCCCCAGTTACACCTACCGGCGAGGTACACGCCTTCTTGACAAAGCCTGTACCTTTAAGCCAGTCAGAATTTCATAAAAGGCCTTATAGGTGCCTATGTGACCACACTCACAAAAAAAAAGACTTTATAAAATTACCCCTTAATATCTACTTAAAGTCACTTTATTTATGTCCTATACTGAATAAATTCCGTTTTCATAGTTGCTATAATATGGAGAACAGAGGAATATGTATCTTTCTCCGCCAAAACAGAATTGCATTAAATACTGGGGCACAGTCTGATCCGTCAGCATCCATCTGTGCTGTTTTGGATCTAGATATTCTGGCTTCTAATGGATTATGTACATGAATAAAAGCATATTTGTTAATTACAAATCTGTTCTGAAAGCCTGTCAGGGCTTCTGCTATTTATCCAATTTCTTTCAAATCCCATGGTTCATCAAATTTGAGTATTTGACACATACCTGAAATACGTTTTCCATCCCTTAGACTCTGCGCAAAAGCTTTATAAAACTATCAGGAAAGAAAAAAAATTGAATCCCATGAGTTTCATAGTACTTATGTATGAGACAAAACGAAGGTTGAGATAGTTCGATAAACAGGAACGGTAAAGATCATTTCATGGCATGTCCATATCATTGAAATTGTGCTTATAGTTGCAAGGAGATTTCATTTGTCGGAAGAGACCAGAAGTGATCACCACACATTCGGAAGGTAGCCACGTGAGCCAATAGAAGACTCCATGATGTAGGCAGAGCCAGAGCAAAGGTTTCTGGCCACTAAGGTGACATCAAAATTTGCTACCTCCAACCCCACTAGATATCATTGCTAATGCAGGCCCTGCCATACAAAATGCCTTCTGCCACCCTCCCTCCCTCTCCTAATATATCAGCTTAGCTTTCTAATTGTATGCAGTGAAGATAATTTTCTAAAGACACTTAACCCTCCATTGCCCATGTTCCCTGTAAAATAGTTATCGCCAAGTTATAATGCCCTGTTCAATGTAATTTCAGTTTGTTCAATGTAAACCACCTTGATATCATGAAAGGCGGTATATAAGAAATGCTAAATAAATAAACAAATAAATAAATAAAATAAAATAAAGCATTTCCATGGGTTAAACAGTGCTTTACTCAGACAAATTGGCTTTTCTAAAATTGCCTAGCAATCTTCCCCAGCTCCTGGAGGCCAGGTTGGTAAGGGGCTTATATTTATATGCATACTTTTGAAAATTTGACCATATGTTTATAAATTAACCCAAAATATTTGTGCATGTTGAAGAGCAGGTGTAAACGTAAGTGCACAATTTTCCTGAGTTAACGTGATATCACAGAGGCCATGAGTATGCAATGGTGCACAGCCTGACCCATGATGCCCAACATGGCACTAAAGAACAAAGGAGGCACTGAAGATCTGGGAGGTGCCATAGGAACAGAGTGAGTAACTGGAGGAGCACTGCTGAGTGGGGCGGCAGTCCCAGCCTCTGGAATGACCTGCCCCCCTGACCTCCATCTAGAACCATCACATATTAAATTCAAAACTCAACTCCAAAATGCTGCTGTTTTACAAGGCCTTTAACCTCCCTATCACTTGGCTCTACTAGATCCCCCCAGTATTCCCATTTTCTTTCCCTCCCATCCTAACTCCAATCTACCCCCTCCAGGTATGAATGTGAACACCTTTCCTAGTACTACAATGGATTTCCTTTTTACCTTTTTTCTTTTTTAATCATGCTTATTGTAAACCGCCCTGCTACTACTGTGAAGAGCGGAAGATCAAGTTTTAATATAAATGAACATTGTGCCCCCTCCTGCAGCTTTGCTACCTGGCTCGGATCAGCCCTGAGAAGAAATTCTGTTAACACACATTCCAACAATTTGGATTATGAACTTCAAGGAGACAGGGAGAGAGAGTTTGGGTGACTGATGCCAAAGATACAGTGCACACATCCAAAATTACACAATACAGAACTATTAAGGCAAAAAATCACCACGGTCAGGTAGTATCGTTGTAATTTAAAAAAATTATATATTAAAAATTAAAAAATAATTTAAATGTTTTCCAAATTGCTTATCTGTGATAGGTGCTCTCCACAGACAACAGGATAACAATCCGCTCAATTCGATTACATCAATAATGGCAAATTGGACTAAACATTTTCCTAGAAGATGTAAAAAGCTTACAATGTTCTTCCCAAGTACCACTTTGATATCATGTGGGACCACTTCAGTTTTTTTAACATACAGTGAAAATCTTGAGTTTTTGTGTTTTATGAATTTATAGGATGTGTTTTTATACTGTTCTACACTGCTTTGATGGTCTCTTTGGAAACTTGTGGGTGGCATATAAGAATTTTTTTTTAAATTAAATTTCAACATCTTACAAAAGCAAGAATAAAGCAAAAAGAAGTGTGTCATGTTACATACAAATACAAAATTGAATGTTCACCTACATTCCAAAGAAATATATAGCATAAAAATCATCTACAGACAACACTCAACCTAGCCCACAATAATGGGGAGATATCACAAAAAAAGGAAAGAAGCAGCAATTAAGAAACATAAGAGTTACAACACTCTGTTACTTGACAGCTTACAATATATTCCTCCTATTATCGCCTACACATTCCCTAGTCCCTCTTTACCATTCAAAAACAATTCCAACTGGTAAGGATCCAAAAAAGCAAACTTAGAACCCTGAAATGTAATTAAACATTTACATGGGTATCGGAGAAAAAAGGAGGCAGAAAGGGCTATGACTCTAGGCTTCAAGGCCAAAAAGGCCTGTCTCCTAACTTGCGTAGCCCTACATACATCCGGGAATATCTGGACTTTGGCACCACAAAACAGAGAAGACATATTTTTAAAGTAACTACGAAATACAAGAACTTTATCCTTATCTGAGACAAATGTTACTACCAGGGTAGCTCGAGATGAAATAATATCTTGAGAATCCTCGAGGAATTTGGTTAGATCAAGATCAGTACGATCCTGAACCACATCGAACTCCCCAGAGGAGCTAGCAGTAACCCCACGCCCCGTCAAATAATACAATTTGGAAATAGCAATAGATTCAGCCGAAGCCAAACCCAAAATCTCTCTAAAGTACTTTTGAAGGAGAATTTGCGCAGAAAGCAAATGAGACTGGGAAATTTAACAAACGTATATTCCTAGCACGCAACATGTTATCATATAATTCCATTTTGTGATGTATAATTAAGCTATCTTTAACATTGGAGGAAAATACAGATTTAAATGAAAGACATTGAGTTTCACAGTTGGATATTCGAGCAGACAGTCTCCCCACCCTCCCTTCCACCTCACTAAGTTTAGTGGAAGTCTCCAAAGAGAAATCACACAACTGCTTAACAGTGGGAACCAAAGAATTTTCAATACGGTTAACAACTTTCCAAATGTCAGCCAAGGTAACCTGGGTTCCAGGCAGTTCCTCAGCCGCACCTGACAAAGCTGGCCATACAACTGGTTTCAGCTTTTTCCCCGAGTCAGTCGGAGTACTCTGCTGAAACTGTTCACCCACTGGGGCAGAAGGAGATGGTGAGACAAAACATGGCGGAGAAGGAGAACGATC
Source organism: Ichthyophis bannanicus (assembly GCA_033557465.1). Lineage (NCBI taxonomy): Eukaryota > Metazoa > Chordata > Amphibia > Gymnophiona > Ichthyophiidae > Ichthyophis > Ichthyophis bannanicus. The sequence goes on along the minus strand of CM066040.1, from coordinate 148,985,054 downwards.
CGGGGAACTTAGAGACACAGGAGAGGAACGCAAAGTCAAAAAATCAGGGCCCAAAGACACTTCATTAGCAGAGAGTACCTTAACATGTTTGTCCATAGGACCCACCGCCGCGGCAACCGAAGCTGCCGATGCAATCTTCTTCTTCCGCTTACCCATCTGAAAACAAAGTGACCTGGAGCCTCAAAACAATTCTCCTTCGGTTCTCCAAGGGGCTCACAAGGGGCCTAACACGCCCCTTGTATCTAGCCCCTTAGATCGCTGCCCCGGACTTGCACCTCCGGCTGCGCCGGAAGAACGAGGCTTATAAAGAGGCCCCCGATGACGTTGGGGCCGCCAGAGCAGGAGCCTGTTCCCTCTCAGACCAAACGCTGTCGTCTCTGGCTCTCCCGCACTGCTCACACACCTCACGGGCTTTAAAGAGGCCCCCGATGACGTCGGGGCCGCCGGAGCAGGAGCCTGTTCCCTCTCAGACCAAACGCTGTCGTCTCTGGCTCTCCCCGCATATAAGAATTTTAAATAAGTGGCATCGAGAATCATCTCCCAGGAGTGATGGTAAGTTAGTGTGAATTGTTCCTGTGGACCTCCAGGAACACCCTTTGCAGGTAAGCACTATGCTTTCTCTGAGAGAAGAAGGCTGACTAACCTCAGCTATAGGCTGCCCACTAATGAAAAAGGGGAAAACAACAAGAGAAGAATGTCAACAGGCAAACATTTCTCTAGTTAGGTTGCTACCAATTTAAAATCGTTTACATTTTTTAATAGGAGGCAACCCAAAATCATAAAAAATGTACCATAAGGGAGAATGGAGTTGGCTTCCACATCAGAAGTCAGTGTCCAGCCAACAGTGAGCTGTGTAGAGACTGACCTCCAGTAGTTGCTCTGCAAAGCTCCTTATGTTTATTATATTTATGTTTATTGGAACATTTGATATACCGCCTGTGCCAAGGCATCTAGGCGGTTTACAAAATAAAAGTGCTACATACAATGTCAGAAAGGAGAAAGGAACGTCAACATTGAGACAGGAAAGGAAAGAAGAGAAAGGAAAGGTCAACAAAACACAGGGGGGAGAGAAGTAGCGGGGCTTAGAAAGCTGAGTTCAGGAGGGGAGGGGGAGATTAAACGCAAGAGAAAAAAGGTGAGTTTTCAGTAGGGCCTTGATGGAAACCAATTTAGATGGTATAACCAATACAACCATGGCTCTAACATTGTGAGCCTTGAGGAGCCCTTCTAGAGTTAGGATTGCCTGTGCAAAACAAAAAGGAATGGAAGTCAACTATATAATTAGTCAAAACTCTAATGGTTGCAGTGATCCAAGATCTGTTTGGGTCAAAAGAAACAAAGAGTTGGTTAAACATTTTATCGGACTTAGTCCACTCCAGCTACAGTTCAAAATGTGCAAGGTTTCTTCAACTTTGTGGATATGTGGCCTTGAGAAGAATGCTCAACCACTGACTGTAAAGGTGAAAATCCAGCCACATTTCAAGCAGGAACTTAGCATGTGTGCATAAAACCATCCTATTATAATGAAACTTAGTTTAAGTTAAGTAAGTCACTAGTATCTGAAGCTCATTAATGCTGTGGACGGAGGATAGATATCAGAGGCTCAAAAAGAGCTTTCATCAACTTGGTAAGCACCAGTTTGAGATGCCATGTCACTGCAAGGGATTGAAGTATGTGGCACATAAACCTGACAATGAGAGGCTGTACAGAGATGAATTTAAATTGTATATTCTGGTGATAAAGTGCCAATCGCACTGAGATGAAAGCTAACAGAACTTGTTTTGAGACAAAACTCTGAAAGATGCTGAAGGTTTCATGCAGTTTTCGTGTTCCCTCAGCCATATGGCATACCTCTTTTGAGCCATAAGAGCTTCTCATAGAATATTTCCTAGATACTCCCTTCAGAGAATCCAAAGGAACAGATTATTTCGCTCTGAGGGCTAGAATCCAAGTGCTGAGATGAAATAATGCTCCCTGATTCTGTATGATGAGGTATGAAGAATTCGACAATCAAATTCAGTTACCTGAGGCAATGGGAACCAAATCAGTGTTGGCCAAAACGAACAAATGAGGATCACAGTTTCCTGGTTCCTAACGAGTTTTAGCAAGGTATTTACAAAGAAAAATATTAGAGAATATGCATACAAGAGAGCCTCCCTGAATAAAGGAATAAAGTGTCTGACCTTCTCCGGAATCACAAACTGGAAATGTTGTAAACAGCTCTAGCATAGGGATGTCCCACCTTTGAAACAATCAATCAGTTTGCCAGCAACCACTTCTAGAGGGAGGGGTCTAAGATTTGATTCAAATGCGTCTGCCAGGACGTTAAGGACATAAGAACATAAGATATGCTATACTGGGTCAGACCAAGATCCATCAAGCCCAGTATCCTGTTTCCAACAGTGGCCGATCTAGATCATAAGTACCTAGCAGTTTCTCCAAAAGACACAGGTTCCTCAATGCTTGTATTGCGTCAAGAAGTGATATCCCGGGTCCCTTTTAATAATGGTTTATGGACCTTTCCTCCGGAAACTTATCCAAACCTTTTTTAAACCCAGATACACTAACAGCCTTTACTACATACACTGTTAACAAATTCCAGAGTTTGATTACACGTTGAGTGAAAAAATATTTTCTCTTATTAGTCTTAAATAGGTTACACTGTAGCTTCATTGCATGCCCCCTAGTCTTTTTATATTCTGATGATGTAAACAATTGATCTATGTTTACCCGTTCCATTCCATTCATTAATTTATAGACCTCTATCATATCTCCTCTGAGCTGTCTTTTTTCCAGGTTGAAGAGCCCTAACCTTTTTAGCCTCTCTTCATAGGAGTATCCTTCCATCCCCTTTACCATTTTTGTGGCTCTTCTCTGTACCTTTTCTAATAACGCTATATCCTTTTTAAGATACGGCGACCGGAAATGACACAATATTCAAGGTGCAGTCGAACCATGGAACGATACAGAGGCATTATAATATCCTTTGTTTTATTTTCCATTCCTTTCCTTATGATACCTAGCATTCTATTTACTCTCTTGGCCACCGCTGCACACTGCGCAGAGGGTTTTAACATGCTATCCACAATGACGCCTAAATCTTTTTCCTGGGTGGTGGTTCCCAATGTGGAACCTTGCATCGTGTAACCATAGTTTGGGTTGTTCTTTCATAGGTGCATAACTTTGCACTTGTCCACATTAAATTTCATCTGCCAAATCGGATGCCCAGTCTTCCAATTTATCAAGATCCTCTTGCAATTTTCCACAATCCTCTTGGGTTTTAACAACTTTAAATAGTTTTGTGTCATCTGCAAATTTGATAACCTCACTCGTTATTCCCTTTTCCAGGTCATTTATGAATATGTCAAAAAGCAGCAGACCCAGCACAGATCCCTGGGGTACACCACTATTCACCTTTTTCCATTGGGAAAATTGGCCATTTAGCCCTACCCTCTGCTTTCTATCTTCTAACCAGTTCCTCATCCACAATAGTACACTGTCTCCTATCTCATGACTTTTTAGTTTTGCCAAAAGTCTCTGATGAGGGACCTTGTCAAAAGCTTTCTGAAAGTCCAGATACATTATATCAACCGACTCACCTGTTTACCTCTTTATTCAGACCTTCAAAAAAACATAACAGATAAAAAAGACAAGATCTTCCTTCTCTAAAGCCATGTTGGCTGTCTCTCATTAAGCCATGACTATCTACATGTTCAGTAATTTTGTTCTTTATGATGGTTTCTACCATTTTTCCCGGTACTGACGTCAGGCTCACCGGTCTGTAGTTTCCTGGATCACCCCTGGAACCCTTTTTAAAAATTGGCGTTACATTAGCCATCCTCCAATCTTCAGGTATTGCAGATGGTTTTAATGATAGTTTACAAATTACTAATAGCAGGTCTGCAATCTCATATTTCAGTTCTTTCAAAACACTCTGATGTATACCATCCGGTCCAGGTGATTTGCTACTCTTCAGTTTATCAAATAGTTGTAATACATCATCTCGGTGTATTGATATTTCTTTCAATTCTTCCGCAATATCACCTTTAAATACCACTTCAGTCATGGGTAACATCCCAACATCTTCCTCAGTAAAGACCGAAGCAAATAATTCATTCAGTCTCTCCGATATTATCTAGTTAAAAGCTGCTCTATCTCCTTTTAAAAGGTTAATGCCAGCAACTTGGTTCCATCTCGGTTACGGTGAAGCCCATCCCTTCGGAAGAGCCCCTCCTTTCCCCAGAATGTTCCCCAGTTCCGAACAAATCCAAAATCCTCATCTCTACACCATTGTCTCATCCACGCATTGAGACTCCAGAGCTCTGCCTGCCTTTTGGGTCCTGCGCGTGGAACGGGAAACATTTCGGAGAACGCTACCCTGGAAGTTCTGGATTTCAACTTCCTACCTAAACGCCTAAATTTAGCCTCCAGAACCTCCCTACCACATTTTCCTATGTCATTGGTACCGACATGTACCAAGACAGCAGACTCCTCCCCAGCACAATCTAAGACCTTATCTAGGTGGCACGTGAGGTCCGCTACCTTTGCACCAGGCAGGCATGTTACCAGGCAATCCTCACGTCCACCAGCCAACCAGCTATCTACATGCGTAATGATCGAATCACCAAATATAACAGCTGTCCTAACCCTTCCCTCATGGGCACATGGCCCTGGAGAAACTTCCTCGGTGCGAGAGGGTTTTACATCACCTGGAGGACAGGTCCTAGTTACAGGATCACTTCCTGCCACACCAGGGTGATGCTCTCCTATCACGTGACCTCTCTCCTCCATGGCAACAGGGATGCTGCCAGACTGGAGGTGGGACTTCAGGACTATATCCCTGTAGGTCTCGTCTATGTACCTCTCTGTCTTTATGTCTTCCAAGTCTGCTACTCTAGTCTCTAGAGCATGGACTCGTTCCCTGAGAGCAAAGAGCTCCTTGCACCTAGTGCACATGTAAGACCTCTCACCAACTGGGAGAAAATCATACATGTGACACTCAAAGCAAAAGACTGGAAAGCCCCCATCTCGCTGCTGGACTGCTGTCTGCATCTTAGTTTTAAGCTTGTGTTTAGATCTTTAAGTTCTTTACTTACTAAGGGTTGCTATGGATATTTATACTAATAAAACTTTACCTAATACATTTAATATACCTTGTTCACCTGAAGCTTAATTAATCTCAGGTCCTTAGTGTATGACTGATTTGGATAACGAGCTTCACCTGAGAGCACCTACTTTCCTTTAAGATGTGTAAGTACCTATTAAGCTACGATTATCCCAAGGGTGGGTGGGTGTTGGGGAGGGAGGGAAATAACATTTATTAAAAGAGGGCTGCTACACAGTACCCTGTCCTGTGCTGCTGAGGTAAGCTCTGACCAACTTCCTGAGTGATTAACAGTCCTTGCTTGGATAGAAGGAGTCTTTCAAATTCCAGATGCCAAATTCTAGACCATTCATCAAGCTTAGCTAGATCCCTCCTCATGTTATCTACACCTTCCTGGGTGTCTACTCTATTGCAGATTTTGGTATCATCCGCAAAGAAGCAAACTTTACCCGACAGCCCTTCCGCTATATCACTAACAAAGATGTTAAAAAGAATCGGACCAAGGACAGATCCCTGGGGCACACCACTGGTAACATCCCTCTCTCCTCAGAGTGAGCTCCATTTACTTGTACTCTTTGTCGCCTCCCACACAACCAATTACTAACCCAAGCAGTAACTTTAGGGTCCATCCCCAGGGTGCTCAGTTTGTTTATAAGTCGCCTGTGAGGAACAGTGTCAAAGGCTTTACTGAAATCCAAATACACCACATCTAGGGCTTTCCCTCGGTCCAACTCCCTGGTCACCCAGTCAAAGAAATCAATCAGATTTGTCTGACAAGACCTGCCTCTGGTGAATCCATGCTGCCTCGGATCCTGTAATCCACTGGACTCCAGAAACCTCACTATTTTCTCTTTCAGCAGCGTTTCCAATAATTTACTCACCACCGAAGTTAAACTAACTGGCCTGTAGTTTTCAACCACATCCTTACTTCCGCTTTTGTGTAAAGGCACCACATGAGCCTCTCTCCAGTCCTTTGGCACCACTCCCAACTCCAATGAGGTATTGAAAAGGTCAGTCAGTGGAGCTGCTAGAACATCCCCAAGTTCCCTCAGTATTCTAGGGTGTATCCCATCCGGTCCCATCGCTTTGTCTACTTTAAGTTGAGCTAGTTTCTCATGAATACAGTCTTCTGAAAATTGTTCAAGATATCCCTCGCTTCTCTTCCCGTTTGTGGGTGTTTTCTGGAGGTCCTGCTCCTGGTTCTTCATCTGTGAACACAGAAGAGAAATATTTGTTAAGCAATACCGCTTTATCCTCATCAGCTTCTACATATTCCTCCCCTTCACCCTTGAGTCTGACAATACCACTTCTGCCCTTCCTCTTCTCACTAACATATCTGAAAAATGTCTTATCCCCCCATTTTATTGCATTGGCTAGTTCCTCCTCTTTTTGAATCTTTGCTTTCCTGACTACTTTGCTAGCTTCTCTAAGTTTTTCCAAATATAGATGCCTGTCTTCCTCTCTGTGATCTCTTGTATTTCATGAAGGCCTCCCTCTTTTTCTTCACTTTTTCAGCTACTTCTTTCAAAATCCATAGCAGTCTCCTTTTCCTTTTACCTTTATTTACCATTTTAACAAAAAGGTTGGTTGCCCTTAAAATATCCCCCTTTCAGTTTTGCCCACTGTTTTCCTACATCCCCCAGCTGTTCCCATCCCACTAACGACTCCCTGAGGTATTGGCCCATCTTGGCAAAGTTATTCTTCCTAAAGTCTAAGACCCTCACCTTTGAATGAATTCTAACAGCCCTAGTCCTAATACTGAACCACACCATCTGGTGATCACTGGATGAAAAATGATCTTCCACTAAAACATCAGAAACACTGTCACCATTGGTAAGCACCAAGTCCAGTATGGCCACTTCACGTGTGGGGTCTGTTACCAATTGCCTGAATAGTTCTCCCTGTAGAGAATCCAGGATTTCTTTACTTCTAGATGATACTGCAGCAGGGATGTGCCAATCAACATCTGGCATATTGAAATCCCCTATCAGTAGCACTTCCCCTTTCCTACCTCCCACCTCCAGTCTGGCATCATCCCTGTTGCCATGGAGGAGAGGTCACGTTACAGGAGAGCATCACCCTGGTGTGGCAAGGAGTGATCCTGTAGCTAGGACGTGTCCTCCATGTGATGAAACCTCCTCGATTCAAAAGGGTTTTACTCCAGGGCTATGTGCCCACAAGGGAAGGGTTAGGACAGCCATTATAGTTGGTGATTCATTAGGCATGTAAATAGTGGGTAGCTGGTGGACGTGAGGATCGTCTGGTAACATGCCTTCCTGGTGAAAAGATAGTGGACCTCACACGCCACCTAGACAAGGTCTTAGATAGTGCTTGGGAGGAGTCTACTGTCTTGGTACATATTGGTACCAATGACATAGGAAAGTGTGGTAGGAAGGTTCTGGAAGCCAAATTTAGGCTTTTAGGTAGGAAGTTAAAATCAAGAAATTCCAGGTTAGCATTCTCTGAAGTTTCTCGTTCCATGAGCAGGACCCAAAAGGCAGGCAGAGCGCCGGAATTTCAATGCATGGATGAGATGATGGTACAAGAACAGGGTTTTGGATTTGTTAGGAACTGGGCAACATTCTGGGGAAAGGATGGGCTTTTCCGAAGTGATGTGCTCCACCTTAACTGGGATGAAACCAGGCTGCTGGCATTAACCTTTAAAAAGGAGATAGAGCAACTTTAATCGACAGAGAGGTTCCAATAAAGACAAAAGTAACCCAAATGCCCTTAAGTACAGAGCATACCGAGCTTTAAGATTCCAAATTACTCCTGCCTCTCGATAACCAGATTAATATGAATAAAATACAGCCTCTAAAATGCTTGTATGCAAATACTAAAAATCTAAAAAATAAGATTGGTGAGTTAGAATATATAGCACTAAATAAGAAATTAGATATGATTGGTATCTCAGAGACATAGTAGAAGGAGGAGGACAACCAGTGGGACACTGTAATACCTGGGTACAAAACTATATCGTAATGATAGAGCAGATCAAATTGATGGAGGGGTTGCACTCTACGTTAGAGAGGGCATTGTGTCACAAACGATTAAAGTTTTGCAGGAAACAAAATACACCGTAGAATTTTTTTTTTATTTGAAATGTTTTTCTATACCGCCCCTTCCATAGATCAGGGGCGGTTTACATTGGAATAAACAAGGTACATAGAACAGCATAAGAAAAGTTATTATGTAAATAGTTTTATGTATAACCAAACATATTTACATATCAATTAGAATTTTGGTAAGGATAATTGCTAAATTGCAAAGAGGAGGGCAGCAACTGATTTTTGAAGGGGGATGGGGAGATACGGGGATTGGTGTGAAGGGGTATTACTTGTCTACAGAATGTTGTTGCGGATGCGGCTGTTGTAATGCTCAATGAAAAGTAAAGTCTTTAATTCTTTTCTAAAGGTTTGGAGGTCTTTGATTGATCGTATTGAGTCTGGGAGGGTGTTCCATAATATGGGGGTTATATATGTGAATGCTCTCTTGCTTTTTGTTTGCTTAGTCTTGCGGATGGAAGTTGGTACTATGAGGATGTTCTGATTGCTTTTTCTTCTGGTTCTGGTGTCCGTTTGAGTGTGTGTTAAAGACATAAGGTAGGAGGGAGCAACGTTGTTAATTAACTTGAATGTGATTATTATTGTTTTATATTTTATTCTACTTGATATCGGGAGCCAATGAAGGTTATGTAAGATGGCTGTGATTGGATCAGTAAGACGTGCTTTGAATATAATTCTGGCCGTGACATTTTGAGCCATTTGAAGAATGTTTATGTACTTTTTGGGTGCTCCTTGTAGTCAAAGTGGGGCGTGATCAGGGCTTGGACTACTGATCTGAAATTGTGGATGTCTAGTAGGGGTCTGAGGTGCTGTATGACTCTTAGCTTGAAGAATATAGTCCTGACTGTTTGTTTTATGTGGGCTGACATGCTGAGGGATTTATCTAGTATGACTCCTAGATATTTCACTCCCTATTTTACTGGGAGTGTGTTGTTATGCAAGTAGATTGATTGAGGGTGGGGTGGGTAAAGTTTTGGTTTTCTTGAAGTTTTGGTTTCTGTATTTTTGAAGTTAATGTTGAGGTTGTTTGAATTTAGCCAGTACTCAGCTTCCTTGATACATGCTGAAAGGTTGTGGTAGATGGGATTCTTTATGTCTACAGGTGAGTATAACATGATATCCTCTGCGTAAATATGATTCCTATTTTGTATTTTCTAAACATGGTACAGATTGGCTGGAGGTATAAGTTGAATAGGAGAGCCGATAATGCGGAGCCTTGGGGGATCCCCTGTTTGTGAGGGAAAGTTGTGGGTGATTCCTGTTCTATTTGTACGTATTGGAACCGGTCAGATATGTAGGATTTCAACCATTATTCCTATGTGTGCTAGTCTTCATAGGAGGATTCTATGATTCACGTTGTCAAAGATAGATGCTATGTCTAGAATGACAAGAATGAAGGCCTGTTCTGCGTTGTCCATTCCGCAGATGAGCTAATACGTAGCAGTGTTTCAACCCCATGGAACAGGCGGAAACAATACTGTTGCTCGTCTAGGGACGCAATTAAATCAATGAAGTCTTGAAGTTGTAGTTGACTTTCTCAATAATTTTGGACACAAATGGGATACTGGCAATGAGTCTATCTGAGCTAGGGTCATCTTTATTGAGAGTTTTATTCTTAAGGATGAGTCTGATGGTGGAGAGTTTGAGAATCTCTATGGATTGAAATTCCATGTAAAAAATGGGAAGGGGACGGCGATGGCAGTGGGGGTGTACTATCAACCACCTGGACAGAATGAACAAATGGATGATGAAATGCTAAAGAAATCAAGAAAGCTAACAAATGTTATAGCACAGTAATAATAATGGGTGATTTCAATTATCCCGGTATTGACTGGATCATTGTCATGGCAGGATATGCTAGGGAGATAGTTTCTAGAAGACTGCTTCTTCGAGCATCTGGTTCATATACTGACAAGAGGGGAAGCCATTTTGGACCTAGTCCTTAGTGGAACAAAAGAATTGGTGCAAGAGATAAGGGTGTTGGGGCCGCTTGGCAATAGTGATCATAGTATGATCGTATTTGATTTAATAAATGGAGGAAGGATGGCAAGGAAATCTACAGTACTACTTTTTAACTTTCAAAAGGTAGACTATATAAAATGAGGAAAATAGTTAAAAACAAAACAAAACAAAAAAACTGAAAGAAGCATTGCAAAGGTTAAAGATTTACATCAAGCATGGGTGTTTAAAAATACTATCTTGGAAGCCCAGACCAAATGTATTCCATGCTTTAAGAAAAGTGAAAGGAAGTCCAAAAAACTGTCAGCATGGTTTAAAGGTGAAAACAGAGAGGCTGTTGTTGCCAAAAGAGCATCTTTCAGGAAATGAAAAAGGAGTCAAATGATGAAAGCTGGAAACATCATAAGCACTGGTAAGTTAGATGCAAGGCATTGATAAGGCAGACTAAGAGATAATTTGAGAAGAAGCTTGCTATGGAAGCAAAAATGCGTAATAAAGACTTTTCAAGTACATTCGAAGCAAAAAACTTGTGAGAGCATCAGTTGGACCACTAGATGATAGAGAGGTAAAAAGAGGAACTAAGAGGGGGACAGGCCATAGTGGAGAAACTGAATAAATTCTTTGCTTCGGTCTTTACCGAGGAAGATGTAGGGATGTTTACCCAAGACTGAAATGGTATTTAAAGGTGATGCCACAGAAGAACTGAAAGAAATATCGATACACCAGGAAGATGTATTACTACTATTTGATAAACTGAAGAGTAGCAAATCACCTGGACTGGATGATATACATGCAAGGGTGTTGAAAGAACTGAAATATGAGATTGCAGACCTATTACTAGAAATCTATGAACTATCATTAAAATCATCTGTAATACCTGAAGTTTGGAGGATAGCCAATGTAACGCCTATTTTTAAAAAGGGATCCAGGGGTGACTCGGGAAACTACAGACCGGTGAGCCTGTCGTCAGTACCAGGAAAATGGTAAAAACCATTATAAAGAACAAAATTACTGACTATGTAGATAGTCATGGCTTAATGGGAGACAGCCAACATGGCTTTAGCCAAGGAAGGTCTTGTCTTACTAATCTGTTATGTTTTTTTGTAGGTGTCAATAAATAGGCAGACAAAGGTGCGTAGGTTGATATAGTATATCTGGATTTTCAGAAAGTCTTTGACAAGGTCCCTCATGAGAGATTCTTGGCGAAATTAAAAAGTCATGGGATAGGAGGCAGTGTACTATTGTGGATCAGGAACTGGTTAAAAGATAGAAAGCAGAGGATAGGGCTAAATGGCCAATTTTCCCAATGAAGAAAGGTGAATAGTGGAGTACCCCGGGGATCTGTGCTGGGTCTGCTATTTTTTAACATATTTGTACATGACCTAGAAATGGGAATAACGAGTGAGGCAGTCAAATTTGCAGATGACACAAAATTATTCAAAGCTGTTAAAACCCAAGAGGATTGTGAAAACTTACAAGAGGACCTTGATAAATTGGAAGACTGGCTGTTCAAATGGCAGATGAAATTTAATTTGGACAAGAACAAAGTTATGCACTTAGGAAAGAACCACCCAAACTATGGTTACATGATGAATGGTTCCATATTAGGAACCACCACCCAGGAAAAAGATTTAGGCATCATTGTGGATAAGATGTTGAAACCCTCCACCCAGTGTGCAGCGGCGGCCAAGAAATCAAATAGAATGCTAGGAATCATAAGGCAAGGAATGGAGAATAAAACAAAGGATATTATAAGGAGAAATTAGATCTTACCTGCTAATTGTCTTTCCTTGAGTTCTCTCCGGGCCAGTCCAGGGTATGTTAGGGCTGTCAATCCCCTTCAGCAGCTGAGGACTGAAAACTCCAAGTTTTGCTGACAGCCTAAGCCCCTCCCCCTGGTGTCAGTGCTCCAGTCTTCTTCTGACAAAGCAGCTCAATTTCAAACTCCAGAGAAAAACCAAGAAATAAACAAATAAACAAAAAAGAACTGAGCATTCTCTATACTTCCCAGTGAAAAGAAAAAAACTGGTCAAGTCAAAAACGTAACTTTGTTCAATTTGTGCATTCATTGAAGAAATGAATTTTGTCTCTTTTTTTTTTTTATTTTAAATATACAGAAAAAACAAGAATCTATCGAAGGAATTGGAGGAAGCTCCCAACAACCATGCCCTCGAAAGAACGTCAAACCTTTAAGCCCTTTGTATGGTCAGAGAAACTTACACCCCTCGAACAAAAAACCTTAGCTGAGGCAAACTCTGGGTGGGCCCTGGACTGGCCCGGAGAGAACTCAAGGAAAGACAATTAGCAGCTAAGATCTAATTTCTCCTTCCTTATCGCCTCTCCGGGCCAGTCCAGGGTATGTTAGGGCAGTACCAAAGCAGTACCTAAATCCGGGAGGGACCCGCAAGCCCCGCAATAATGGCTGAAGCCCCCACATTGGATGTTCTCGCTAGGCAGGATGCCAATCTATAGTGCTTAGCAAACGTATGCAGAGAGGACCACATTGCGGCCCTACAGATTTCCACCGGAGGAATTAAAGCGCACTCAGCCCAAGGCGCCACTTGAGCACGAGTAGAATGCGCTTTGAGCCCCACTGGTGGTGTTTTATCACTTGCTTCGTATGCCGCTACAATGGCATTCTTCACCCACCGGGCAATTGAAGCCCTAGTCACCGCTTCTCCTTTACGTGGACCCGCAAACAGTACAAATAACCGATCGGATTTGCGGAAAGACACTGTAGCCTTGAGATACTTCTTTAACACACGCCCCAAATCCAACTTTCTGAGCGAGCGATCCATGGGAGAACCGCACCACTCCGCAAAAACGGGTAACGCCACCGACTGATTCACATGAAACGACGACACAGCGCGTAACAAAACCTTCTCCGGCACAAATTGAAGATAGGGTTCCCGACAAGAAAGATCCTGCAGATCGGAAATTCTCCTCGCAGAACACAATGCCACTAGGAATGCAGTCTTCTAGGAAAGTTCCTGTAAACCACCCGAGGAAACCCCGGCAAATGGAGAACGCGTCAAAGCTTCCAGAACTAGGTTCAAATCCCAAGCCAGCACTACTGGGCGCAACAGAGGCCTGATGAGCTTGGCCGCCCGAAAAAACCGATGCACATCCACATGCATCGAGAGTCTACGACTGTGCACTGCCCCTCTAAAACACGATAAAGCTGCCAAATGCACCTTGAGAGTACTAAAGGCTAATCCTTTTTCCAGACCGTTCTGAAGAAAAAGTAGGAGCTGTGGCAACGTAGCCGACATCGGCCTAATGCTACGTTGCCCACACCAAGCCTCAAAGATCTTCCAGACGCGTGCGTACGGTAGCGAAGTCGAAGCCCTCTTTGACCGCAACAGCGTGGAAACCACCGACTCTGAGTAACCCTTACGTCTCAATTGGTCCCTCTCAAGAGCCAAGCTGTAAGCAAGAAGCGATCCACCTGAGGCATCAGCACGGGCCCCTGACTCAAGAGGTTCATGCAAACGGGCAGTCGCCAAGGAGAATCTATCAATAGCCGAACCAGATCTGCATACCACGGTCAGCGAGGCCAATCCGGAGCAATGAGAATCACCGTCCCTCGGTGGCCCGCTATTCGCTGAATGACCCGACCGAGCATTGGCCACAGAGGAAACACATACAGGAGCGAGTCCTCTGGCCAGGGCTGGACCAGAGCATCCAAACCCTCCGACATGTGCTCCCTTCGTCTTCTGAAAAACCGAGACGCTTTGGCATTGCCGAAAGCAGCCATGAGATCCATTACCGGCTGCCCCCAGCAAGTCGTGATGTTGTGGAACACTGCCGTGTTCAGTTCCCAGGGGTGGATCGAGAACATTGCGACTGAGATAATCGGCCTGCACATTGTCTTTGCCTGCTACATGTGCCGCCGACAAAGCCACGAGATGCTGTTCTGCCCAAATCATCAATGCCTGACTCTCTTCCAATAAGAGTACACTGCCTGTGCCCCCTTGGCGATTGATGTAAGATACTGCTACCGCATTGTCGCAGAACACCTGAACAGCCGATCCCTCGAGCACGTTTTGGAAATGCAGAAGCGCGAATCGCACCGCCCCGAGTTCTAATCGATTGATCAACCACGAGCTCTCTTCCACGGACCAGATTCCCTGTGCCACGCGAGTCTGACAGTGAGCTCCCCAGCCTGAAAGGCTGGCGTCTGTGGTCACAAGAACCCACTGCGGATCCTGCAAGGGAACCCCCACCCGAAGATGCTTGACATCCAGCCACCACAGAAGACTGTGGTGCACCACCTCCGGACAGACCAACCGTTGAGAGAGAGACTGATGCTGCGGTGACCATCTGGAGAGCAATGCTTGCTGGAGAGGACGCATATGTGCTCTGGCCCAAGGGACTAAGTCTAAGGCCGCCACCATGGAACCCAACAGTTGTAGGTAGGTCCATGCCGACGGAACGGGGCACCGCAAGAATGCGCGAATCTAACTCAAGAGCTTCAGCATCCTGCTCTCGGGCAGGAACACCGAACCTCGTTCCGTGTCGAAGAAGGCCCTGAGGTAAGTAAGCTGTCGCACAGGACTCAACTGACTCTTTGCTCGGTTGATTACCCAACCGAGCTGTTCCAACAACTGCACCATTCGTGCCGTAGCCGTCACCGAGCTCGAAAACGAATCGGCCCTGATCAACCAGTCGTCTAGATACGGATGCACCCTGACACCTTCCTTCCTCAATGCTGCCGCCGCCACCACCACCATCACCTTTGTGAAGGTGCGAAGTGCAGTCGCTAGACCGAACGGCAATGCCTGGAACTGAAAGTGACCCATGGGAACCACAAATCTCAAAAACCGCTGATGATCCACCCGGATCAGAATGTACAGATAAGCTTCGGTGAGATCTATGGCCGAAAGCAGCTCCCCTGGAAGCACTGCCCGAATAACGGATCTTAGCGTCTCCATCCGAAAATGAGGAACCCTCAAAGCACGATTCACATGCTTGAGATCGAGAATGGGCCAAAAAGAACCCTCTTTCTTGGGAACCACAAAATAAATCGAGTACTGACTTGACCCGTACTGGTCTGGAGGCACGGGAACCACCGCCTGCAAGAACAACAAGCGTTTCAACGTCTCAGTAATGGCTTGCCTCTTTAGTCCCAGACCGCATGGAGACACTAGGAAGGCCTCCAATAATGGGTAAGCGAACTCCAGCGCATACCCGTCCCGAATGATCTCTAGCACCCATCTGTCTGTAGTTATGGCGGTCAAGGCCGAAAAAAACTCCTGCAAGTGGCCTCCCACAGGGGTTTCTGGCTGGACCGGCCGAACATCATTGTGGCTTCTTAGTGGAGGACTGCTGGGAATTGAAGTAGCCCCTGCCGAAACCTCTGGCTCCGCGAAAGGACTGACCCCGAGACCCGAAACGGCCCCTGGGATAGGGAGTAAACCGAGCACCCCGGAATTTCCGAGAATCTCTACCCTGTCCCCGTTGCAACGTAGTCCCCCTAGATACTTTTGGACGATCCTCCGGCAACCGACCTCCCTTGGAGTCCCCGAGATCCTTAACAATCTTCTCCAAGGCTTCTCCAAAGAGCAGTTTGCCTTTATAGGGGAGCTTACTGAGCTGGGATTTAGAAGAGGCATCAGCTGCCCAATTTCGCAACCAAAGAAAACGCCTGGCTGCAATCAGCGAAGCCATGGACTTAGCGGCAATTCTAACCAAATTATAAAAAGCATCCGCTAGGTATGCCGCCGCTGATTCCAACTTAGCTTCCTCTGCAGCAGACCCATCGCCTGGATCTGCATTACCGTCGCTTTGTAGCCAGCGGATGGATGCTCTGGAGACATAAGCTCCACAAATAGAAGCCTGTAGCGAAAGGGCGCTGGCATCGAAGGCTTGCTTCAGGAGCACTTCCAGCTTACGATCTTGTAGATCCTTAAGCGCTGCTCCGCCTTCCACAGGAATTGTGGTCTTCTTAGTCACCGCAGCCACTAAGGCATCTACTCTAGGCATTTTTAACAATTCCTTTTCCTCCTGGGGAACTGGATAAAGGCGACTCAAGGCCCAACTACCACGCAGTGTGGCCTCTGGGTACTCCCATTCCGATTCAATCATTTGCTTTATGACGCGATGCACTGGAAAACAACGTTGTTCTGCTTTAAAACCCTGCAATAAAGCATCTTCCAGAGGTTCTTGGGACACCGTGGGCATAGAAAGGTTGAGAGCCCCCAAGGACTGCGCAATAAGAGCTCCCAACTCCTCCTTGCGAAAGACCCTAAAAACGTTAGGATCCTCGCCCGGCGCTATTTCACCATCTTCCAGCTCTGCAGACCAAGGATCTAATCCTGCCTCCAAGAGAATCTCGCCTTCCTCTAACCCCAGAGGATGGTCAAGCTGCTCTGCACTAGCACCCAACTCAGAGTCCGATCTCAACACTTTCTTAGAAGTACCCTCTCCTGGATCCAAGGCACTTACCTCAGGAAGAGGTAGCTGTAAGAAACTAAAACTGGAATCAGCAGCTGCTGCTTGAGAGGACTTTAAAAGAAAAGCCTTATGCAGGGCTAAAATAAATTCCGGAGAAAATAACGCAGAAACATTCTCCTGAGCCTCAGGCAGTTTCTGTGAGGTCTTACACCCAACTGTAGAATCTTTATTACACTTTGATTTCTTTTTTCCCGGTTTAGGTTGCCCCGCGGGAGAAACGGACGGTTCCTTCAAGATGGCCGCCGTTCCCACGTTTTCCGAGGCGAGGAGAGCCTTTTCTGAGTCTCCTAACACTTTGCCTTCCATCCCCCGACTAGCAGAGAAATTCGTGGGAAAACATAAACGGCACTGTGCTGATTTGAACAAAGGAAACGCGCTGATTCTAACCGTCCCTGCGCCGAAGACCCGGAGACATCCGGAAGCCACTCCAACGCTCCAGTAGTGCCCCTTAGCCAAAAAATAACACCTACCAGATAGAAACCGCTGAGAACTGTGTTTCCACCGTCCCGCTGCTAGCGGACAAAGAAAACACTGCTGCATCGCCAAGGAGAATGGTTACTGGGGCTCCCAGGACCAAAGCTCCGGTAAAGCAGACGCCGGACCCCAGAAAGCAGGCTCTGCCTTCAGCATTGGCCTAAAACGGCCGCTGCGGGTCGTCTACTCACACTTTTTTTTTTTTTTTTCAAAACAATAGACTTTATCAGAACACCTGGGAAATACAGTAGGAGGAAGCCCCGCTAGAGCCCAGCTACTATAAAAATGTAAGGAAAAACAAGAAAGCACTGTAAACTACACCAGGGAGGCAGTCAGCTCGACGTCCTATACAGCTGCTGAGGACTGAAAGACTGGAGCACTGACACCAGGGGGAGGGGCTTAAGCTGTCAGCAAAACTTGGAGTTTTCAGTCCTCAGCTGCTGAAGGGGATTGACAACCCTAACGTACCCTGGACTGGCCCGGAGAGGTGATAAGGAATGCCTTTGTATTGTTCCATGGTGCAACTGTACCTTGAATATTGTGTGCAGTTTTGGTCACTGTATCTTAAAAAGGATATAGCGTAATTAGAAAAGGTACAGAGAAGAGCTACCAAAATGATAAAGGGGATGGAAGAATACCCCTATGAAGAGTGGCTAAAAAGGTTAGGGCTCTTCAAACTGGAAAAGAGATGGCTGAGGGAAGATATGATAGAGGTCTAAAAATTAATGAATGGAGTAGAATGGGTAAATGTAGATCAACTGTTTATGCCATCAAAATATAGAAAGACTAGGGGACATGCAATGAAGCTAAAGTGTAACCTATTTAAGACTAATAAGAGAAAATATTTTTTCACTCAACGCATAATCAAAATACTGGAATTCATTACCAGAGGATGTAGTAAAAGCTGTTAGTGTAGCTGAGTTTAAAAACGGTTTGGACAAGTTCCTGGAGGAAAGGTCCATAAACCATTATTAAAGGGGACCCAGGAAATCTACTGCTTGCCCTAATAGAAGCATTGTTGAACCTGTGTCTTTTGGGGAAACTTCTCGGTACTTATGACCTAGATTGGCCACTGTTGGAAACAGGATACTGGGCTTGACGGACCTTGGTCTGATCCAGTATGGCATCTCTTATGTTCTTATTCTGGTATCCATTGGCTTGGAGAAAACTGGAGTCTTTGCACAATGAGATACCATTTAAAGGCCCAACAAAAAAAGATGAATACTCGGTGGCATTTGAGTAGGGACCACAAGTACCTTTGTTAGATCGTGTCCCATAAGGTGGTAGTGAACAATCTGTCCAAGTTTGTTAAGTTGTGCATCAGATTTATTTATTTTATTTACATTCTCTTATATACCGTGCTATTCTGCATCAGTGTGGTTTACATTGAACAAACTGAAATTACATTGAACAGGGCATTATAACTTGGAGATAACTATTTTACAGGGAACATGGGCTATGGAGGGTTAAGTGGCTTGCCCAAGACCACAAGGAGCACCTGCGGGACTAGAAACCCCAGTCCTTCCGGCCCAAGGTTGCTGTCCTCTAGTAGGATTTGAACCCCCAACCTTCCAGCCTGAAGTACCTTGCCCCAACCACTAGGCCACTCCTCCACTCCTTGGAAATGAAAGTGCCAGCCTCCAGACCTTCAATCTTCGATTAGGCGCATGAAGCATGTTCAGCTCATGATTACCACTACTAGAAGGAGCAATGTGGAAACCCATAGGCAAAATCAGATTCCAGATGGGGAGAGTGGATGAGGTCTTTAGTGAGTGTGTTAAAAGGGGTACTTTATTTATTTTTATTTACAGTTCTTATATACCGCGCTTTTTGGTACCAGCGCGGTTTAGTCAACACAATTTTTGCATTGGAACAATCCTTTGCTTACATTATAACAGGGTCAGTAACTTGGAGATAACAGGGGAAACTATATACAAATTATATACAAACAGAATTTTATCTGTGGCTAATTTACTTATTTATTTATTTTATTTTTATTTAGCAAGCATTTGTAGCCCGCTCCTTCCAGCGATCAGAAGCGGGTAGGATTACTATTGTGAAACTGCCGAATCAAGGCAGGTACAAATTTTGTTTACATACAGATTGTCAGAAAAGCACATCATACAGAGTTAACACTTCTTAGCTATGGGGGAGTTCATTTACATATATACATAAATACATATATACAGGATAATCTTCTTGGACACAGTGGTCAGGGGCTGCTCCATCTGTGGATTTAGTTCAGGTTGAAATGTGATTGGAAAATGTGCGTTTTGAGTTTCTTTCTGAAGTCTAGAAGGTCATTGCTAGCTCGTAGTTCTGGTGGGAGTTGGTTCCACAGTGTTGGCGCCGCATATGAGAAAGCCCTGTGGCTGGTGTTAGCTTTGGCAGATCTTATATCTGTTGGAGTGTGAAGGATGTTGGAATTGTGGGTTCTTCTGTTTCGGGTAGGAGGTTGCAATCTTACTAGGTTGTTGAGGAAGGAAGGTGCTAAGTTGTGGATGAGTTTGAAGGTGGTTGTTAGTATTTTGTATTTTGTGCGAGCTGTTATGGGTAGCCAGTGTAATTGAATTAGTACTGGTGTGATGTGGTCACTTAGATTTTTCTTCATTATGACCCTGGCAGCTACATTTTGTGCCATTTGTAATATGTTTAGGGTTTTTTTAGGTAAACCTTGTAGGATGGCGTTGCAGTAGTCAAAATGTGGCATGATGAGTGCTTGGGCCACTGTTCTGAAGTCTTGGGGATCAATAATATTCCGAATGGGTTGGAGCACTCTAAGCTTGTGGAAAACTGCTCTGTTGGTCTTTCGGAGGTGTTTTTCCATCTTTAGGTCACAGTCAAATGTGACTCCTAGATACTTTATTTCTTTTTTTGTTTGGTAAGTGTTGTTATATAGTGTTATTGATGTGGGAGGGTCAAAATTCGGTTCTTTGGAGATATACATTACTTCGGTTTTTTTGTGATTAATTGACATACTACTTTGTTGTAACCAGTCTTGCATCTCTCCGATACATGTCTCCAGTGGGTTGTAGTCTGGGTTTTTAGTGTCTAGTTGTGTGTATAGCATGATATCATCGGCATAGATGTGGTAATTAATTTCGTGCCGTGAGAAAATTTTGCATAGTGACTGCATATATATGTTAAACAGAAGTGCTGAGAGAGCAGAGCCTTGGGGGATTCCCTGTGTTTGTGAGAAAGATTCTGCTTTTTCTCCGTTGAACTGAACCTGTTGTGTTCGATTTGAGATGTAGGATGAGAACCATTTTAGTGGGGTTCCTGTTATTCCTATTGATTTTATCCTATTTATGAGGGTCCCATGATTAACTGTATCAAAGGCAGCTGAGATGTCAATGAATACAAGAATGTACATTTTCTTTTTGTTTTCAAGGCCCTTTAGGAGGTTGTTAAGTAGAACTAGTAACAGGGTTTCAACTCCATGATGTTGCCTGAAGCCATATTGCTGGTCATCAAGAGGAGCACTGTCAGTCAGATGGTCTTGGAGTTGTAGAAGGACCGTTTTTTCTATGATCTTTGCCAGGAATGAGATACTTGATATGGGACGGTAGGAGGCTGGGTCTTCTCCGTTGAGTGTAGTGTTTTTTAGGATCGGTCTAATGACTGATTTCTTTAGTTCTGAGGGCATGATTCCTTGTTGTAGGGATAGGTTAACTATGTGTGCTATGTGAGGTGCTATGTCTTGTTTCACTGCCTTGATCCAGGATGCAGGACAGGGATCTAGTGGGGAGGTGGTGCTTTTCAGGCTTGTGACAATGGCTGTGATTTGCTTGGTTCCTATTTTGTGGAAGTGCTCCCATAACTGGTTTTGCGTTGTGTTGTTCTCACTTCTGATTTGTGGTGTTGGTGGGGGGGGGTGGAGGACCAGGGGCCGTCAGTTTGGTCGCGTAGTGGTTTGCCAGTGTTTGGACCTTGATGGATTTGTTGAGGTTGGCATTTTGGTCGGTTTTGGTTAGTGATTTGACAAGTTCAAATAACTCTCGTGGGCGATTGATTGCCTTGTTTAGGATGTTGGTGTGATGTAATTTTTTTGCATTGTTCACGTCGTCTTTGTATTTTGCGAGATGGGCCATGTATTTAGTTTTGAGATCGGAGGATTTGGTTTGTCTCCATTTTCTCTCTATTTTACGGAGCTCCCTTTTTGATTTTATTAGAGTTCCTGTGTACCAGGGTTCCGAGTTGATCTTATGTGGGTTTGATGTGTGTTTCAGAGTTGGGTTAGATGTATTTTGGATGTGTGTGTTCCATCTGTTACTTAATACCTGAATTTTGGTTTTTGATATTAGGCTACCTTTACCTTCAATGTAAATTGGTGCTTTTGACAGGGTGAGGGGGGCTTGGTATTAGGGAATTCTGCAATGTGGTGTTGGTCTTAAAAATTTCTTGGGATCCTCTGGATGGCTTGAATACTGTGCAATGCTAGTCACCTGATATGGGATATTGGTTGATTTTATGCTTTGATATTAAGCTGGCCACATGTTTTCTGGTTAGACCCAAATAAAGTTTAAATTTAAATAAGAAAAGATGTTGTAGGTCCATGATCTTTTGGGATCATACAGGTCTTTTCTTCCCTGAAAACAGCCTGGTAAATTCTCTGAGTGTGACTAGGACATTGCATCCCTGGTACTGAGCAAATGAAACCCTTCAGTTCTTAGCTAACAAGTCAAGGGAGGCAAAGAGGCAGAAGCAGAAGACCCGTGGTCCATTCTGCCATTCCTAGGAACTCTGATGGACTCCCAGACCAGTCACTGAGACATAGCAAATGGGAGACACAACAGGCCTGGGATTTAGAAGCACAGATCCAGATCACAGCACTTGCTATCTGATAAGTGCCTCAGGCTAGCTCTTTCTAGCGATGTTCAGCAGCACTATCCAAAAATCATTACTGACCATTCCATCCCTTGATACTGAACAGAAGAAAACTTTTGCTAAATCAGGTTCTAGAAAACGTCCAAGAGACTGCTGTAATGGAAGAGGAGAGGGGCTCAAGCATACACACATAAGAGAAAGACAGACAGGCAAAACTAAAAGTAGACATTACAGACCCTGAACAGTTGCTCATTTTGTGCTTTCATTTTAGGTGGTTACTGCTTTATTAAAAGGAACAAAAGAAAAAAGGGGAAACCTGTTTGCACCAACGTATCTGTGATGAACACGATCATTAACAGAGCACAAGGGGTGAAGCTTTGCTTGCTGGGAACCAGAGGATGGGGTAAAGCAAAATAGCAGATCCTAAAACGAAGCACCCTACAGAGAGCAAAGAGCTGCAACGAACTAAGCAGAAGCATGGAATAGGCCCATGCAATGGATCCAATTCGAAGCTCTGTACCTGCACGGTGGGGAATCCGGTCACTCCCATTTCAGAACAGGTCTGTATGTTCGCTGGCTCTGCGCAGTCCATGGCAGCCAGATACATCGCCGGTCTCCAGTCTGAAACACAAGAGGACATGGATTACTAGTAATCAAGGCTCTTGACCAGCAAGTTTTAGTTTAGTGTCTCTCTCCTGTAAACTTATCATCGTTTATTACAAAATGAAAAGGAGAAAACCATTTAAACAGAGAACTCCTCTTTTCTCTGGGTCAATACCAAGGTTTATTTTAGGTTGACAGAAATCTGAAGCATCACCCAGTGTCTCCTCTTGTTTGTATTAACATTTAAGTTTGGTTTTGGGAAAGAAATCACATTATTAAAGGACTAAATGCCACAAGCTTCTTCCTTCTATAGGGGACAATGCAATAAGCTATGTTATCCTCTAGAACAGCACTTTACTCTTGATTTTCCCACACATAAGATATGCTATACTGGGTCAGACCAAGGTCCATCAAGCCCAGTATCCTGTTTCTAACAGTGGCCAATCCAGGTCATAAGTACCTAGCAGTTTCCCCAAAAGATCCCTTTACCATCTTCCTCCCCTGATCGGGGAGAACAACGCTGCCAGGCCATCCGGCCCTCCTGGGAAGCCCCTCCAGCTCAGTCAGGGCTGTGGGAGGGGGAGGAGCAGCAGCAGGCCGGCATAAATAGAAGCCGCCGCCGGCGGGAAAACTCCCTTTACCATCTTCCTCCCCTGATCGGGGAGAACAACGCTGCCAGGCCATCCGGCCCTCCTGGGAAGCCCCTCCAGCTCAGTCGGGGCTGTGGGAGGGGGAGGAGCAGCAGCAGGCCGGCATAAATAGAAGCCGCCGTCGGCGGGAAAACTCCCTTTACCATCTTCCTCCCCTGATCGGGGAGAACAACGCTGCCAGGCCATCCGGCCCTCCTGGGAAGCCCCTCCAGCTCAGTCGGGGCTGTGGGAGGGGGAGGAGCAGCAGCAGGCCGGCATAAATAGAAGCCGCCGCCAGGCGGGCCCGCGCCTGGTCGGGCCCGCGCCTGGTCGGGCCCGCGCCTGGTCGGGCCTCGCCAGAGGGCCCTTTGGCGTGGCCCTTAGGCGGGGCACGGTTACATTACCCCACCATCAACAAGCTGTCCTAACTCAACTAAAGCTCTGAACATACGCGACTCCTCCTCGAATAACCTGCAATAAATCTACTCTGTGAACCCCTTCTACCCAGCAGAAATCTGACAACGTAATAGCAGAGACCAACAGAAGGCACGAGCTGCCCTAAACAAAGCTAATGCAAGAACACAGCAAACCCCGCAAAGACTGTAAGTGAACTGAACACTAAGGATAGTCCCTCAGTGTTAAATGTTGCAAGATAGTCCTTACATAGCTACACTCACAATTAATTGCTCTTCTGTTACAATTTAACCAAGTCTTTGCAACAAATATATACATTGTTACAAACAGCTACTCTAAGATTCTTTGCTTTCTACTTTGACCTGAAACGCACTGTAACTGTCTTAGTATACTGTAAATTACACTAATACATTGAACATCAAAATGTTGCAAAATCTGCTGTAAACTTGTGTTGAAAATATCCAACTAAACTCCATTATGCTCTAATTGACCTAATGTATACTGTGAACCACTATATCACACTGTGAACCACATTGGTACTGCGACCTACTGTAACCTGCATATGAGAATCCAGTGTATCACTTAGTGTGGATTAACCTGAATACTTCTAAGCCAACAATACATTGAAATTACTTGATCAGCCAGTTTATAGGCCCTTATTATATCCAGCATGTCTCCCTACCAAGTTAGAGCCTGGTCTGGGCGGTAGAAATATAGCAACCTCCCTCATAGTACTACCCAATAGCTGCTCTAGGTAGTCTTCTTGTGCACCAATTGACAATACTCACCTGCTGTCCACCCTTATTTCCCTAACACATTTATCCCATTCTTACCAAGATGGGTCCCCTCATTACCACCATCCTTGGATGCTACATCATCCTTACTAACTGGTTCTCCTGCTCTCTAGCCTTAACCTCATCCATCAAACAAATCCCAATACTGCAGAGCCACGGAAGGAGATGGTCTGGTACATCCCACAGCAACCTACACTGGGACACACGCCCTCGCCACCCTCATCTCCTCCATATTACCCCTCAACATCTCAACAGAAGCAAACAACCTGACAAAACTTACCCTGACAGCCTCAAATGTGCTCTCATCAATGCACGCTCCATCCGGAAGAAATGGCCAGCTGTCACTGACTTAATTTCCACTCATGACCTTGACCTACTCTTGGTCACAGAGACTTGGTTATCCGAGGAAGACAACGTCATAATAAACCAGCTCCTCCCACCAAGATTTACAGTACATACCAGTCACAGGCAAGATAAAAGAGGTGGTGGTGTCCTCATCCTCTCTAGATCAGACCTCCAGTTCCAGACAAAGCACTCCACCAGCACAAGTCACATGGAAACCATTACCATCTCCAATAGACGCTGCTCCATCAGCTTGCTCTACAGAGCTCCCTCCACGTCACCGGATGAGCTCGCCTCTATCATCGAGCTCGCCTCCAACTCCCATAGCCCACATTCCCCAATGTGGATCCTAGGTGACTTCAACCTAGCAACTTTACAAGATAATCAAGCGGTCCCATTCCTAGAAGCCCTTGAAAACCTCGGCTTCACGCAACTAGTGAAAGCCCCCACGCACACTAAGGGCAACACCCTAGATCTGATATTCGCCCCACAGTCATCCCTTAATACATCTCTTGATCCTATTACATCCATTACCCCTGTTCCCTGGTCCGATCACAAATTGATCATCCTTCAGATTCCTTCTAGCAAAACCTTCTCCAAAATCTTCAATACGCCAGCTAACGCAGCAAGACCATCCACTAGATCTTTTAAGCCATTTAACAAAGAGCTCATCATCGAGGAAACTCAGCAACTCATAAATACCACTATTACAGATCTTGAGGACCTAATCTCTCTCTGGAACAATAGTCTCAGTGCTATTGCCGTGCGTCCCCCAGCAAAAAAGTATTCAAGGAAAAGAGTGAATGCCCCCTGGTACACTGCGGACCTTAGAGATTCCCTCATCCTATTACGTAAACTTGAAAAACGCTGGCGCCGCTCTCATGCTATGGTGGACCTGACAGCATTCAATAACCACTTAGCTGCTCACCGTAAGGCAATTTCTGAGGCAATGAAACGACACCACTCGGACACCTTGATGAGATCACTCAATAAGCCACACGACCTTTTTGACCTAGTTAAGTCCCTATCTAAGGAACCATCCTCCGGGCCGCAAGTTGAAATACACCCTCAAGATTTTGCAGCACACTTACAATCTAAGATGTGCCTTATTAACAGAACCACTACAACAACTACCACCCTTGGGCGGGTCACCCCTGGAGCTCTTTCTACATTCTCTATTCCTTCTAAGAAAGGAATCGAAGACACCATTACTGCACTCAACACCACTACATCTCAGTCTGATCCATGCCCTGCCTTCTGGATCAAGGAGCTCCGCAGCCACTTCAGCCCAGTTATTGCCTCCATAATGAACCTCTCCTTTTCAACAGGATCTTTCCCTTCAGCCCTTAAACACACTTCAATTAGACCCCTGTTGAAAAACTGCAAACTCGACCCCCTAAAGGTCGAGTCCTATAGGCCTATCTCTAGCATACCTCTACTTGCTAAGATCATCGAAAAGGAGGTCCAACGACAGTTACAGGACCATATTGACACCACTGCTCCGCTTGACCCCTGCCAACATGGCTTCAGGGAATATCACGGAGTCGAAACTCTCCTCACCATACTCCTCAGCAAGATAATCACTGGCATAGACAACATCCGCCAAGGATTTGCCCTCATCTTTCTGGACATCGCAGCAGCGTTTGATTCAGTGAATCATGATCTCCTCTTAATGAGGTTAACTGAGAAGGGCATCACTGGAACAGCGCTTGAATGGTGCAGGTCCTACTTATCCGGAAGATGGCAGCATGTCCGCTCAGGAGGCAGAACCTCAGAACCCTTCCGCCTAGATCAGGGAGTCCCTCAAGGTTCTTCACTCTCTGCCCTTCTATTTAACGTCTACATGCAACCAATCTGTAAGATCATACGGTCATTTAATGTCGACTGTATGCTGCATGCCGATGATGTTCTACTTTACACTCCCATCTCCACTGATCGCTTGGATCTCTCCCCCCTAATAAACTGCTTCAACGCAGTTTCTGAGTGGTTGCTCTCTCAAAACCTTCGTATTCAACATAAGAAAACTGAAGTTCTCTTTATCACAAGGAACCCCAACTTCACCCCACCACAATCTATCAGAACTAAGGAAGCGGAACTGCAATCCAAACCCTCAATACGCTATCTAGGTGTCACTCTGGATCAACGCCTGGATATGAAGTCCCACATAGGAAACACAGTCAGAACAATATATTACAAGATCCGTTCACTGAGACACCTACGCTCCATGCTAGAACCAAAAGATTTCAGGACTATATACCAGGCACTGATAATACCACACTTCGATTACGCCAATGTCATTCTCCAAGGTCTTCCTCAATCCACTTTAAACCCATTACAGCTGGCTATGAATGCCGCAGCAAGGATACTCCAGGGGGCTGCCAGGACTGACCATGTCACTCCTTTGCTGATTCAATTACATTGGCTACCCGTTCAGGCCAGAATTATCTTCAAAACGCTACTTCTCACGTTCAAAGCACTCAATAAGCTCTCTGCTCCTTCCTTATCTGACCTTATCCATACCACTTCACCAAACAGAGCAAGAAGATCATCAGCCATCAACTCCTTAAAACTCCCAAAGGCCCTTACAAGCTGCTCTTCTTCCACAGCCAATAGAGCCTTTACCCTCTGTGCCCCTAGGTGCTGGAATACACTACCTCCTGGCATACGGGCCATTGACAGCTTAACACAATTCAGGAAAGCCCTCAAATTCCACCTCTTTAACAAACATCTTATTGAGCCATTTACACCCATCGACTTCAGTGATTCCTCCCAGCTAGTCAGTTCCATGGTATCTCAATAACAGAAATAGGACGAATCGCTTTGTTTATTGAACATATTATTAGCACCTGTTCCTAATAACTTGTAGCCATGCTGTAGTATTATATCTGTAAATAGACTGTAAATAGTTTCCCCTGTTATCCAAGTTCCTTCCCTTGTTATCTGTAAACTCATGCATGTTATTGTACTGAGACTTTTTGTTCTATGTGAACCGCGCTGATGCCGAATAGTGCGGTATATAAGAGAATGTAAATAAATAAATAAGACACAGGTTCCACAATGCTTGTATTGGGGCAAGCAGTGGATTTCCTGGGTCCTCTTTAATAATGGTTTATGGACCTTTCCTCCAGGAACTTGTCCAAACCTTTTTTAAACCCAGCTACACTAACAGTTTTTACTACATTCTCCAGTAACAAATTCCAGAGTTTCATTACGCGTTAAGTGAAAAAATATTTTCTCTTATTAATCTTAAACGGGTTACACTAATCTTACTCCTGATGTGATAAGACTTTTTTTTTACACCTGATCTTTCTGCACTAAACCAAGGGGTGCTGCAATGGGTGAGTAAAACACATGCATAATACAAATCCGTAATTGCTTCTAATGCAAAAAAATGTACTGAATTTTGGTGCAGTTTCTCACTCCATTTGAAGCACTCGATATTTATGGCCAGGGGTGTGCAATCATTGGTGTACATTAAGGGGTATGTTTACTAAACAGCGGTAGTGGCTTCTGTGTGATATCAGAGCCACGGCCCCATTGAATTCAATGGGGTCACGGCTCCAATATCGCACGGAAGCCGCTACCACTGTTTACTAAACATACCCTTTAGTTCATTAAGGCACCTTAAAAAAATGTATTGTGCACTAAATTGATTTAACATATCTTACAACATAGTATATGACGGCAGATAAAGACCAGTATGGTCCATCTAGTCTGCCCAGCAAGGCGGCAAGAGTAGGTACACCTGCTGCTCTGTGCAGACCACCCCTCCCCATGTCTTTGTTTAAATCAATTTAGCATGCCTTAATTCATTGGTTAGCAAGCACTAAAAATTCCGTATTAAAACAAAATTATGAAATTAACCAAAAACACACCCAACCATTGTGAAACATTTATGGAAAAAATTAAAACTGAATTTTTCAAGCCCGCGCACATCTCTATTTTCGGG
Organism: Ichthyophis bannanicus; assembly: GCA_033557465.1. Lineage (NCBI taxonomy): Eukaryota > Metazoa > Chordata > Amphibia > Gymnophiona > Ichthyophiidae > Ichthyophis > Ichthyophis bannanicus. The sequence goes on along the minus strand of CM066040.1, from coordinate 148,956,438 downwards.
ACACATCGCTGGTGACTCAGTGGGCTCTGGACCCGCCTGACCCCACAAAGTTATCCTTGGTGGTCCAAGTGGGATCCGCAGTCCCCTCTGATTCTACCAAGCCATCCTGGATGACTCACATGGGACCCCAAGCCCTCCTGGTTCCATAAGGTCATCCTTGGTTGTCAAATTGGCCCTGGAAACTCTGATTCAATCCCTGACCCCTCTCCCATCATTGGGTTAGTTGGGAATCTGAAATGATACCCATTTGTTTCTACCTCTAGTGCCCCTGTCTTGCAAAATAACAGTATCTAACCCTTACTGCTGAATCCCAATGCACCACTAGGGATCAGTCTGCTAAATAAGGGAAAGGCTCCTTTATTTAGCAGACTGATCCCCAGCAGTGTGTCCTGAGACACCACTAGGGGTCAGGTGCTGCCATTTTGCAAGATGGTAGCTTAAAGAAGAGGATGTCGCTAAACATCTCTCCAGGATCAGGTAAATATTGGTTCATGGGGGCTGCACTGCAGCATTGGAGGCCTTCTGTCTAGGGGCTCCTCCTACCAGGCACCCAAGCCAGGGATGCCTAGACCTGGAGTGCCCTGGACCACACAGTCCAGGGAGGATGGGAGCTCCACATCGGGAGAAGCTGTCCCGGGCTACCACAATAAAGCACTTTGGAAACAGACAGGCAGTGGGAGGTGGCGCGGCAAACATTTTTATTTTAAATTTCAGGGGGGGGGGCTGAAAAGGGGAAGGAAAAGGAGTTTTCTGACTCCCTTCTCCTGGCCAGGGCCACCACCATCGTGAAGAGCCCTCAGCAAGTTTTGTTTGGGGGCTTTTCATTTGAACTTACCCCAATGGACGAAATTAATGACAAACACAGCTAGTTGAGGAACTGAACAGCTGTCCTGGGCCAACATGCTAACTCTCTCAAAGTAACAGGGCTGCTGCTGAGAGCTGTCTTGAGCAGCAGATATGATGCACAAGTAGGCACCCGTGTTCAGAGGTAGTTTCAACTGTCAGCTCCTAGTTGGATCCAGATTACCTACCCCGAGGACCCTCTCTTGGGCAATATGATGCAGTGAACCCCGAGGCCCTAACTGCAACAGCACTTCACATCCCAAACCCAGATTCCCCCATCTTCTTTTGATCTCCCTTCCTTCTTAATTTGAACCCTTTTGGATACAGAAAAGCGCATGCTGACAGCTAAGCTCTTTTCCAGAGAATAAGATCTAAATCTAATCACAGCCCTCAGCAGTTTTACCTCTAAGCCCCAGATAAAACAGAAACAGGAAGAGGTTAGAGAAGGTGGTCGAGGCTGGGGACTGCACGGGAAGGATGGTAAAGGTCTCATACAGGCAAGATGGTCTGTATATTACAACTGTCGGCTGCACCCTGAGGTTTAGAGCTCCTGTGAAACCTTCTACGTTCCTGGGCAGATATGCCTCTTTCTCCTGTTCCCTGAAGCCTGGGCTGGGACAGGATTTGTTAGGTTGGGCACACTAGTCTCCCATCACTGTGGGTGTGCTTTTTGCCACTGGGATGTGAAACTTGAAGGGCTGGTTCATCCTCACTCCCACAGAGAGACGCCATCCCCAGCTACTGTGCTTTTTTCTGGGAATAGCTAAGATTATCAATGCACGCTGTGTGGAGCTATTTGTCATAGAGCTTGGTTCTTTTATTTTAAGAAAAAAGTCCCATTACACTGCCTTTATAGTGGCTTCCAGCCAGATTATAAAAGGAGACCCTTAGATCTGATTCTGTGGCAGGTGTGGAGAACTGAGTTTTGTTACTCATTACAAGGATAATGTGATATGCGAGCAGCGGTGATGTGGGGTGTGATTGATACACACCTTCTAGATCTCACCTCCCTACCAGCCCTAACTTGCAGCACAGCCAGTTGGTTATTCAGTATTTCTTCCCTATAAGATCATGCAAAGCGACTAAAGTGGCTGGCAGCTGCTGCTTTAAATTAAAACCACCACCAAAGAACTCAAGCCCCACGTTTGTTTAAAATAAAATACTAAATAGAAATATATATATCACCTCAAAAGGAGCAACTGCTACTAATATCTTGAAAAACAAATCACCCAACAGGTTCTCAAAATTACTTCAAGCTATAATAGGTCGAAAAACAACCTTCTAGCATAGCAGCTCCAAAAGGCTTACAGATCTCATGTTAAATGAATGCTAATATCATTGAAATTTGTGAATTACCAAGGCTGTGTGTATGTACCCGATGGGTTCAATGATGATATGTGAGCATTCTAGTATAAGCCTTTTGGGGCTGGTTCAGGAGAGTCCATAGTCCCTGGGGCTGGAGGAGGGGTACGGGCAGAAGAACTCAAAGATGCCCCAGAATCCTAAATAGTTAAAAAGTCAGTACCTACTAACGGATCCAGATCTTCTTTAGGGATTAAGTGCTTGTCCATTGGACCTGTAACAACATCCAAAGGAAACATTTTCTTTTTTTGCGTCCCCATTTCCATGGACTAGCTCTTTCCCTTCTTAAAACTCCAACAGAGCTCCAAAGGGGCTCACAAGGGGCATATCAAACCCTTTGGACACGCCACGGCCGCGCAGCAACAGAAATTACATACCTAGTGGCTAGCATTAACAAAAACTAGCAATTCCGAAGGTTGGAAAAACACATAGCTAACTGAATTATATTTAACTAAGCACTTGCAAGGAAATTTTAGAAAGAAAAGTGCCTCCAATTGCAGATCACTTGACTTCAAAAGCAAAAATTCTTTATGTCGTTTCTGAGTCTCACAGCGAGGTCCAGGAAGACCCTTGCATTACAGCCTAGGAAAGGGACTGGACGCTTCCTGAAGAAAAGCTCGAGAAGCTAGTCCCGATCACGCATCAGTACACAAATGACCAAGAGAGTCTCTGGGGTAATAGTTTCTGACTGGGCGTCTTCAAGCAGAGCAGAAACATTTAAGCTGTCCATCGACTGGAGTTCCCCTGAGGATTCCTTCATCCCCACTGGAAGATAATAAATACGCAATAAAGATGGTACTATGTCTTTGGACACCTGCAATACCTCTATTTAATATCTTTTGAACATCTCCCGAGTGGAGACAACAGAAGATTTAGGAAAAGTTAATGAATCTCAAATTGGAAGTCCTGGATAGATTCTCCAAGGCTTCCAATTTGACTCTGACATCAGTTAAATCTTTCATAATAGTAACATTAAAATCTCATACAGAGTCAATTTTCACAACATTTTCTGCAATGGAAGCTTTAAACACCCCCCCCCCCCCCCACCCCATCACAGTTTGCTGCTGAACAATAGCTGAAGCTTGGTCCTGTATCTTGCCATGCAATGGCTGGGTCTGGCTAGACACTGCTGCAGTTAGGTTAACAATGGCATCCCAAATTGACTCAAAAGTAAACTTTTTCGTTCTTACTGGACTCACCATCGTAGAGAACACAACCAAGGATACCGGGTATGCTGCAGAGGGAGCCAACAACAATAAGCTGACCATTCTGCTTGATTCACCCATACTCTTGGAGTCTCTTGAAACAAGCATGAGGGTCACCAGCGGCACAGGATCTCCAACAATTGCAACAGCCACACACCCCCTTGAAGGGAGGAATCCAACATGCTGACTTCTGGCCAGTAGCCTCAAGGGCAGGTCTGCCATATTGCCGTTGAACGAGGAGGTGGGGGGGGGGGGAAGACTCTCCTCCAGGGATAAGGTGATATCAGCCTCCAAGGAAGATGCCAAGTCTACTGACCCCGACGTTGATGCAGTCAGAGCCCCAGTGGAGATTGCCACTGAAGTCTGCCCCTGCACAAAGAGATCCATCAGACCCTTCACCAGCTGCATCGGGGCGTTTGAGGACTCCTTCCCTGCTTTAGACTTTGCCTTTTGTTGGCCCATGGGAAAGCAAAAAGCAGCAAACCACCCAGGCAGCCATCTTGACGCACCCTCTCACCTGTCCTAACTTTATGTGCTTTGACTATCTGGTTAACAGCCAAAAGCACCACGGACCAGATAGTCAGCAGTGCTGCCCCAACTCTATCCGGATAGCGCCGGGACATTAACCCAATGGTGACATTCAGTGGCATTTATCCAGTTAGCAGATCTGCAGACTACATATATGCTTTTGAACATGCTTATAAATTTAAGCTTGACATTCATTTGCCTAGATATAAAGCCCAGTGCTAAACTCCTAATCTTTTTCCCCTAAATCTGCCGCTGTGGCCACTTTTTTATGCACCTAAATTTGGTGTTAAGTGAAATTCTGAATACAGTCAAACCTCGGTTTTCATGATTAATCCGTTCGAAAAAGTCTGACTAAAACCGAAACGTATGAAAACTGAAGCAATATTTCCCATAAGAAATAATGTAAATCCAATTAATCCGTTCCAGACACCCAAAAATATTCACAAAAAATACATTTTATAGAGAATAACTATATTTTTACATACAGAAAACAATGAGAAATAAATATAAATGACTAATGAAATGGATAAATGAACATTTAACATCACTGAAAGCAAGCTAAGTACAGTACTGTACAGTACAGTATGTTAACATCTGGCCTTAGCCACCCCTGACAAGCTGCTGTGCCCAGCTCTCTTCGGAATCACATTGAATTCAGTCCATTAAAATACCTTTACATTATCTGCTCAATGCTTCAGAATGGCAGAAAATCTTAATGATATAGCTTCAGACATATCCTGCAAGAGAAAGAACTGCCTCCCACATTCATGCAACATCTCCTGCTTACGTTGACAGCTTTTCTTCCCTGCTACCGGGACAAAATCTCAGTCAAAAGACGTTGAAAACCGAAGCAATGCATGAAAACCGGGACAAAATCTCAGTCAGAAAAGACGTTGAAAACCGAAGCGTATGAAAACCGGGGCAAATGAAAACCGAGGTTTGACTGTATAAATTTAGGAACTTAGCCCTAGTAAATTTTCAGAGGGACAATGTTAATTCAACAATTGTCAAAATTAGGACAAAAGTCCTTTATATATTGGCATCTCATGGTTCCACCCGGCCACAGTTAATCTGTAACGAAAACCAGAGTGCTCCTGCTTAAAGATACTTAAGTCCTTTTTTTACGATACCAAGAATAATTTCCTGATTAAAGAGGGTAGCAAATAACTAATTGCAGGTCTTCTTTTCCTCCCTACCATCTCCCTAAAGCTGTCAGAGTTGGGACAATACAAACAGCTGATGCTAAAGATCCCAGGGTAAAGTTTCAATAGGGCACTGAGCAACCCATACATCAAGCATTTTACTGATCTGTGAACCTTTACACCTTAAAAACTGTGTCACTGTTACAAAACGTCTGAAAAATCAGCAGGTGAAAATGCAGTGCATCGAAAGCCAAGTGAATTACAAGTTAAGGCAAAGTATTACAGTTCCTTTGTACACAATGGCTGGATTCAAAGACTGGGATGAATTTTCAACCACAACCTATCTGAAAATTCACCTATTTTTAAGATAAGTGGCCTATGGAAAAACATACTTAGGGCCTGAATCCCCATGTTTGAACGAGGCACCCTTGTGGCTTCATCTCCTTCCCTCCACTATTCCCAGCCCCCAATGCTTGATCAAAGCCCTTCTGCCCCAAGATCTCAAAGCCTCCTGGACCTAGATTTCTCACCCTTCTTCTTTTTCCCTCTAGACCATCACTTCTCCTTCCATCCCTAGTAGCAACAGATAACTTACCTCCTCCATGACCCAGTACAGAATTCAAAAAGACACCAGTAGGAGGCACTACAAGCATGCCTCCTACAACTGGCCCTTGCAGCTCGGTGCTAGAGCAAGGAGAAGATAAGCATATTTTCTGCTAACAAAAGCTGGAGTGTGATGGGCTAGAGAGGAAAAAGAGCTTCATTTCAATTGTGAATGTTGAAAGTAGGTGCATGGAGGAAAGGAGACCAAGAATTGGTGTTTCAGAGCATGAAGACAGGAAGTCATGGAGCAGAGGTGAAAAACGCTGAAAGTCAGCACTAGCCACCTAACCCTGCTCCTAGGACAACCCAAAATTTGAGCAGCTTAATTTAGTCACCCAGAAAAATTCATTAGGATTAAATGTTCAAAGACTTTGATCTAGCCATTTATAAATCCCTCATTAGAAAGCTGGATAGCTCTGAAAAAAAAACATTAGCCATGAGACGATGAAGAGGAGTCTGAATAAAGGGAATCTGTAAGCGTGCGCCTCACTGCCTGAGGACTTTAATTAAAACACAGCAGGCAGGCGGATGATCCTCCTCCTCCCTTTGGATCCCTAGCCTGGCCTGACCTACTTCCACCTTCCCAGTCTTAAGGGACTGGAAATACTCTAGCATTGCAAATGGTCTGCTGCTCTGCAAGGCACTGTACCGTGTATGGGGCTAGTGTCACTTCAGGGCGAGTACAGGAAGAGAAGGCAGAGGATACTACCACCTTTCACTGAATCTTACCCTTGAGCTGAACTGTGGCTGGACGCAAGGACAAGTTATAGCAGCTAGGCTACAGGGGCTGCCCATGAGGACAGCTACAACCTTCACAAACTGTCCTTTAGGAAGAGGAAGGCACATGACAGTCTAGGTCAGATTTACAGTTCTAGAGAGCCTAGGTGCCCCCTCTCCTCATCTCTGAAGATCACTGAAGGCAAGCGGAGATCATGGCTGAAATGCAGCCTCTCCATGTCTCCACCATGACCCTTCCACAGCAGAGCTACTGCAGGCTAGTAGAAGACGGCACTCTCTGCAAACCAGGCGCCCTAGATACGTACCTGCTCAGCCTAATTATGTTCAGAGCTGCCAAGTTACCCAGTTCCAGGAATGAGATTTTTTTGGACAGTCCTGGATTTCTGACAAATCTCATTCTGATGCATTATGGGACCTGCAGCACTGATCCCAATGGGTAAAATCAGGGACTACACACTGCATTGCAAGGCAAATTTAAAACCAGAATTAATTTATTTATTTATGTATTTACAGTATTTTTATTTCATCACTTTTCTATAACGCTTTGCTCTTTGCTCAAAGCGGTTTACAATGTAACTCAACATTATACATAGGACAATTGAACAGTATGGAGGGGGAGGGGGGAGGAGGTAACATGAATAACTATGAAGAACTGGCCACAAATCTCACTCCTGGAACTCCTGGAACTGGGTAACTTGGCAACTCTATATGTTATGTTAGATTTGTATACAGCCTCCCTCAAACAAAAAGTTAAATAAAGTAACTACATCAATAATAAAAATTCATATTTAGCATCATCATAAAACACAAGACAAAAATGACAATTCATACACAGCATAATAAAAACACAATACAGAAATGATAATAAAAATGCAATAAAGCAACTACATACAGCAATAACAAAAATTAAAATTAAGAAACATCTCTAACATATAAATTTATCAATAGAGACAGACAATTTGTACATAATTTAGAATTTAGCTCAGATCACCCCACTCTCACTAGGAAGGAAAAAGTTGCTAGTCCTATTTGCCATGCTCAACTCCCATCCCCCACTCCAAAAAAAGGGTTTTAAACTTAGTCACTTGGATCCTTATGTTTCTTTGGTTCCCTTTTTCTTTTTTTTGTATTTAAAGGCACCACATTGTTACTCATCTGCCTCCCTTCTCTCTGTTGTGATATGTTTGAGTTGAAAACTATTGTCTTTTTTTCTCTCCTGCTCAATTTCTTTGCATTAATTGCATTGGTTTCTTATCCTTGTTATTTGAGAAAGTTAATACTTGTGTATATTTTGAAACTTAATAAATAAAAAGTTTTTAAAAAGTTTAGTCTTAGCCCCACCCCCACACCATCAAAACAAGGAAGGAGAGGTATACTAAACTATTCAAAATACATTTAAGCAGGGGCTCTTTTCACTAATTTGTACAACATACTCTGTGTTTTCAGCTTGAAAGAACAATTATAAAAAACAGCAGCAACTGAGAAAACAAAACATTCATCTTCACACCTGTTGTCACAGCAAAGCCAAATTAGTTCCAGTTCCAAAAACTGCCTTAAAAAGGCCCATGATAAATTAAATGCCTACCTCGAGAATAACAGAGCCATCACCACAGCTCTTAGAAGGACACTCAATTGCACTTGGACACATTGCCTACATTACATCTTACGAACTCGAGAAGGAAGCTCCCTATGGTATGATACAAGTATTAAGTCGAGCGTTGGAACTAAATTTGAGAGACTGAGGTCATACGCCACATACCCTAGAGCTTAGAAGTGAGACTCATGACTGTCACGGTATGCGCAAAACTAATCCATTTGGAGAAATTGCCCCAGAGTGAAACACTCAGAGCATTCAAAGGCACCCGAAGACAATCACCTTTGGATTTGCTCCTTTGCCGCCTTTTGAGACTCCCCTCACTGATGTGGCTTGGAAGGGAGGGATGCAGACCCACAGGCCCAGGTTTCCCGAGACATCCAGGCCTGACTTCAGCAGATGCCGTCCTGTACATCTGTAACTACTAATTTACATGTTTAAGTCACACTAAATTAATACTGTTTAGGAATGAAACATTGCAGCAGGCTGATGCAGAGTAAACTGGACTAATAAGTACATATTCAATGCCTTACGGCAATACATAAAAGATTAATTGGTAACAACCTCAATAACCAGAGCTCGCCTTAGATATTTACAGCCACAACATCACATCTGATGATCATCAAAATCCTCCATGAAACCACACTGGCCTTTTGTTTGATTTTTGTCATGTGTCCTGTCTATTACTCTTCACTAGACCGTAAGCTCTAGGGAGCAGAGAGACTGTCCATTATGAGGGTAATTTTGTAACAAGGCATTTAGGCAGGAAAGGCAAATAGGTGCTTATACTTAATTCACAACATACCCCCCGAAGTGAAATAATATAAAAGGACCACAGCGGGGTAGCGATTATGCAGCCACAGAAACTCTCATACGGAAACCCACAAATCAATCACCTCTCCCAGCTCTATTTCATTTATCAGTTTTAGAAAGTGCACTTCAAAATAATCATTTGAGATTCAAATTGGCTTATCTGAAAAGTTGGTTGAATCGTTCGCTATCACCACAAATACTGCTCAGCACTGCAAGTCCCTTCCTGAGTTGGGTTTTTGCATTACGGTACCAGACACCTAAGGGCTTGTATGAAGAAAGAGAACGGCTCTCTGCATTGTGAATCAGTGATATGCTTGATGTGGATCTAGGAGTGTTACTGTCACTTTAACTGTCAGCTGTGTGATGTCATCCTGGACGCTGATATTTTCTCATTTGCTTCCTTTGAGGGACCCTATTTAAACCAGAAGGAAAAGACGATACCATGCTTGGGTTGGAATAACTGCTGGCTGCTTGAGTGAACTTTGGGACGTTATGTAAACTGTTTTGGAGAAGCTTTTGCTCTGCTTGTGGTAAACTGGATCCCCTGACGCAGTCAGTTTAGTCCAATGAAACTCAAGTCAGGATGTGATTTGCAGTGCTGAGCGGTATTTGTGGCAATGGTGGACAGTGCAAACAACTTTTCAGATAAGTGAATTTGAGTCTAAAATGATTGTTTTGAAACTGCACTTAAAAGCAATGATAAATGAAATGGACCTGGAACCAAAGTTTCTATGGCAGCAGAATCCTTTAACATTATTTCACTTCAGGAGAGATACTGTGATTTATCAATCGTTTTTTTTATACCGCTTTATCATTTCAGTCAAAGCGGTTTACATTGTAACTTAAACTTGGTAATGTACATTAAACAGGGATATTGGTAACTTGGATTTTTCTGAGGCAATGGAGGGTTAAGTGACTTGCCCAAGGCCACAAGGAGTGCTAGTGGGAATCAAACCCTAGTCTTTTGGTTCCCAAGTCAGTGTTCTAATATCATTAAATTGTGTTTTTGTGTAGAGTGTTTTGGGCATTATTTTTGTATTATTTATACCTTCAAATTTGGAGTTTGTTGATACTGATGGTATTTTATAAAAGGCAACGTTGTGTGCCTATGTGACTTTATATAACTCCCTCACGGAAAGTAGGTACAATTATGTTCATGTATGTACCAGTCAGAACAGCTACACAGGAACATATTTTATGAAATGTGCATAAGTGCCAATCCCACGCTGCTCTACCTATTCTCCACTCCTAGGAACACCTACACAGGGCCGGCCTGTCCACTAGGTGAGATAGGCAGTTGCCTAAGATGGCCGGCAGCAATGACATATGACTGGCTGCGCCGATTCTGCCCCCCCCCCCCCTCCGCCAGCGGCCACTGATTCCATTTGGTGGGAGGGGGAAGCGGCAGCAGCAGTATTTCCAAAAGCGGCTGCTTTTTGCCATTGCTTTTTGAAATACTGCCGCTGTTGCTGCCCACCTTCCCCTCCTGAGACGGAATCGGCGGCAGCTGGGGGATAGAAGTGGCAGGTGCGGGGGAGCGGCGAGGCCGGGGTTTCTGCCTAGGGCAGCAGAAACCCTAGGGCTGGCCTTGCACCTTCGCATATATCATGTAAAAGCAGCACTACTGGGTCATTTTATAAAGATTTTTCCCCACCTGTAAAGCTGCTTTTATATGTGGAAAAGGTATTTTATAAAAGTAAATGGCAAATTATACCCATTGACAAGATTGCGCATAATCAGGGCTGGCACAACCCACGGTGCAAGCAGTAGACTTGCATAGGACAGCGGCTCTGATGGGGCGGCTAGGGCTTACAGTGATGAACTGGGCAGAGAAACCACTGGTGAAGCTGAACCCGATTTAGCTTTCTAAAGCAGCCCTGGTATGGCAGCAGAAAGATTATATAGCACCAGCCCCAGCTTAATCTCCCCTCCTCTAAGGCAGCTGCCAGTACTGTTCATAGCACTCAGTTCTGGTGTACGAGCCACTGAACTTCATGCTGGAAGTGAACGATAAAAGAAGCACCAGCTGCTGCTGACGACTGGAGAACGAGAGATTAATTTAAGGATAATGTGGTGCAATCGTTTTGCTACTGAGGGAGAGAGGACAGAGAGACACAGAGGAGATGCTGCCCTGGAAGCGGGGGAGGGGGGACACAAAGAATGTTTTTGCTACTGAGAGGAAGGGGAAGTGCTGGACTATTAAAGAGGGGGCAGAAAGAGAGATGGGAGTTGCTGGACTACGGTGGGAGAAAAATGGTGGAGAATGGAAAAGGAAAAGGAGAGATGTGGGACTGGGGGGGGGGCAGAGATTTATGGGCATGGTGGAACTATGTGGGAGAGGCCCTGGGGGACTGGCAAGGAGGAGATAAGTGTGAGGTGGATAGGGAGTACAGAGAGTAGAAATTTAGTATTAGGGAGTAGGTGAAAAAGGGGAGTAAGAGGTGAGGGAAGGAGAGAGACAGGGAAATGGGAGAACTAAAAGAACTGGACTGGGTTGAAGGTAAAAGGAGGAGGAAGAGGAAGAGGAAAGAGAAAGTTGATAGGTAGGTAAAAAGTCAAAAAGAGATTGAGGACTAGAGAGTGAGTGAAATTTGAGCTGACAAAGGGGGAATAAAGAAAGAAATGGAGAAACAGCAAAAAGGGAACGATAGGATGTCCGAGACAGATGTAGGGAGGGAATGGAAAAAGACAGGAGAGAAGACAGATGGACAGGAGACCCTGGAAACAGTATTAGTAGACCAGACTGGGGCCATCCTGATTGCAAAAATAAAATGCCCAGACAACAAAGATAGACAGAATTATTTTATTTTGAATGTATTAATTAAAATAGGTTAGCTTTAGGAAATGTGAATCTCTGATGTCTGTGTTTTTGTTCAGTAAAAGAGAAAATACATTTCTATTTTTATTTTCCCACTGTCGCAGTACATTCCAAGTTTGACTTCTTCAGATTCCAAGTTCAATTTTTGTCTTCATATTCTATTTCTAGTTTGCGGTCTCTTTTTCTGTTTTTGGTGATAGTCTGTCTTTTGCATGTGTGACTGAATGCAGTACAGTAGTCTGTTAGTGTGTAGTTTAGGTGCAGCAGTCCCACGTGTTCTGTTTTTCGAGTAGGGGATGTATTGGTTTTCTGTGAGATGTACTGGATTAATATTTGTAGTGCTGCCTTTGGATAGGTAGGGTTGGTGGTGCTGTGAGACTCCTGGTACTGCTGTTGTGGTATGGCAATGATATGGCAGTTTACTATGGTCTCTTAGTGCTCTTTTTACATGGGCTTGTAGTTCTTCCTATAGAACCTGGCAGATGGCACTGGAAGGTAGTCCTGCAGATATCTTGTAGCCTTTTTTTTTTTTTTTTTTTTAACCCCACTGCACGTGTAAATGATGTTCGGACACTCCTACACTCACTAAATTATTGTTGAGACAAAACAGAGGCTTGTGAAGGGCTTCACTGGAATCGATGGGGGGGGGGGAGACAGCACAGTAATGACTCACATAGGATGGCAGAAAAGGTAGCACTGGCCTGGCGCATACTCACATGCACGCCACACACAGGCGCTCCTGAAGGCACAGTCTGGACAGACCAGAGGTGGAGTTGTGATGTACGTGTGTATTTTATGAAATACATGGGAATATAGGTGGAAAACATGCACACCTTTACATCAACTTTGGAGCAGGTGTGCTTGTGTGTCGGCTGGTTCTGAGAGCCTATTTTACAAAGGCACGTATGCACCTATGTTGTTGTTAAGTGCCGTCGAGTCCGTGTCGACTCCTGGCAACCCTCTGGATAGCTGACCTAAATTTTGTTTGGTCTTCAGTCAAGCAGCTCATTGTTGATAGAGTGGTATCCATAGCTGCTCTTATATATCGGCACGTTTTTGCCACCTGTTTCATTGTATATTGCCTTTAGTTAAACTACCTAAATTGTTCTTTGTAAAATAGTAATAACACTCCTTATTATTATTGTAAACCGCCTCTGATCTCTGGAAGAGGCAGTATAGAAAAATGTACATACAAATAAATAAAGAGTATCGATCCATCTCATTGCTGGCCTTCCTCTTTTACGGTGACCTTCTACCTTGCCACACGTATCTACTGGTCAACTCGTAAACGCTAGACTATATATCAAAAAATGTGCGTTAAATGTAACAAAAATGGGAAATACATCCAAAAATATAGCACTTGTTTGGGCAAAATGTATAGTTATATAAACTATATCTAACTGCTACCGGATGGTCTCAGAACTCCATAGCATCTATCCCAGAGACTCAAAAGTCAAACTTAAGGGAAAGAAGCTAAATAACATCAACGACCTCCCAGGTAGCCAGCAGTGATATAGTCAAATAACCTGCCCCATGTGAATCAATACAGCTCTTTTTCAAAATATAACATAGGAGCAGGCATATAACGTTCTTCTTAACACTGCTGTAGGAACACTCAAACAAACTCTTAAACTGATCCATCTTCTACCTTGCCAAGCATGATGTCTTTTTCCAATGATCAATGCACCTAAACTGCCTTTATAAAACTAGCGTCTTTTTGTTATTTGGATGTAAGCTCCTCTTATGAAGTTACCCTTGTGTCTGAATGTCTACTTTTTACATGCGTATAGCCCTGGACAATTTTATAAGAGTCTATCTAAGCACATAAAACATGGCTCTACACACAAAAGTCCCTTATACAATGACTCCCCTTTGTGTTTATGTACAGAACTAGCAACACGGTTTTATTTCATTTCCTTGAAATATGTGCACGATCAGAGTTGTGTGTTGAACGATGGTCAGCTGAACAATGTATATACCTCGGTTCATTCTGGGACTCTCCCATGCTGCCCTGGCACAAAGTGCAGGGACTGCTAACGAGTCTCCATGAAGTCACCTATTCTCCTCACCTCAGCTTTCCAACCAGCATGGATTAAATCCGCACACCCATCAGTCACCTTTTACCTCCTCTATTCAAAAAGAACATTTTCTGTCCCATGATGAATCATGCTGAATACGACAAAGAACATACAGGGTTTACTGACCCTCTCTGACTGTGAAGAGTTCTAATAGCTATATTGGTCCTGTAGGCTGAGACGTCTTTAACTGGACCCACAAAAATGAGGTTGTAATACTTTTGAAAACACAATGATCTCATCTTCAGAGGTCCTGAGATATACATCTGAAGAGAAGAGTGGGACCTCAACGGCTCAGGGCAACAACCTTCTTGTTTGCAAGTCCTTTAAAAGCCTCACAAACTATTGTATTGCCTGGAATATCATACATCAACTCCTACTTTAATGCACTTTAAATTGCATTTTGAGATAGAAGAATGTGAAAAATGTAGAAGGGTATGAAGTCTCTTGCAAGGAGCTCTCTGTTTATGTGAGTTTGTGCATGGATGCTCATAGTCAGGCGTAACTGGAAGTCTCCACTATCCACACATAAATACCAGCCAGCTTGAAGAGTCTGAACTATTCTGCTAAAAATAGAGAAAAGTGCACTGTGCAAGCTGGTAGACACTGATCCTAAGCAACACATAGCTGTTGGTGCTGCAAAAGGGGCTGCTATTAGTAATCTGTGAACGAGTGAAGTTATCAAATTTGCAGATGACACAAAACTATTTAAAGTTGTTAAAACCCAAGAGGATTGTGGAATATTGCAAGAGGATCTTGATAAACTGGAAGACTGGGCACCAAAATGGCAGATGAAATTTAATGTGGACAAGTGCAAAGTTATGCACCTAGGGAAGAACAACCCAAACTATGGTTACACGATGCAAGGTTCCACATTAGGAACTATCACCCAGGAAAAAGATTTAGACGTCATTGTGGATACCATGTTAAAACCCTCGGCCCAGTGTGCAGCGGCGGCCAAGAGAGCAAATAGAATGCTAGGTATCATAAGGAAAGGAATGGAAAATAAAACAAAAGATATTATAATCCCTCTATATCGTTCCATGGTGAGACCGCACCTTGAATATTGTGTGCAATTCTGGTCGCCGTATCTTAAAAAGGATATAGCGGTATTAGAAAAGGTTCAGAGAAGAGCCACCAAAATGGTAAAAGGGATGGAAGGATACTCCTATGAAGAAAGGCTAAAAAGGTTAGGGCTCTTTAACCTGGAAAAGAGACAGCTGAGGGGAGATATGATAGAAGTCTATAAATTAATGAACGGAGTGGAACGGGTAAACGTAGATCGATTGTTTACGTTATCAGAATATAGAAAGACTAGGGGACATGCAATGAAGCTACAGGGTAAACTATTTAAGACTAATAAAAGAAAATATTTTTTCGCTCAACGTGTAATCAAACTCTGGAATTTGTTACCGGAGGATGTAGTAAAGGCTGTTAGTGTAGCTGGGTTTAAAAAAGGTTTGGACAAGTTCCTGGAGGAAAGGTCCATAAACCATTATTAAGAAGGGACCCAGGATATCAATGCTTGACCCAGTACAAGCATTGTGGAACCTGTGTCTTTTGGGGAAACTGCTAGGTACGTATGACTTAGATTGGCCACTGTTGGAAACAGGATACTGGGCTTGATGGACCTTGGTCTGACCCAGTATGGCATCTCTTATGTTATGTTCTTATGGTTTTTACCAAGTATGGAGTCTAGGAGCGAAGATTTATGCAATTTAGACTTCTTAGTTACTTAGTTTTTCTTTATCTTGTGGATATTGCTATAATTGTTCTCACACTGAAAGTGCTGATTATTTTGTGTAGATCAGTGAATCAAACTCCTACTTTAATGCATTTTGAACTGCATTTATTAGACAGGGAATGTGAATAAATATACAAGGGTGTGGGACACACACACACACACACACACACACACACACCCCTCCACGAGCAATCTGCTGCTTCTGTGTCATACTGAATGGACTAACCCCATGTCTCCTCTAACCACTTTTATCACCCTGTGTGAAACAGAAAACAAAGGTGCTGCACTTGCTACAATAATTGTGATGTGCAATTAAGCTTAAGCCTGTGCATTTAATTAGAGGGTACAGAAAAGAAAAACAAGATAGGAGTTTCAGCATTCAAAGTGCGGCGTCCAAGCTGCTGATTCACTAGCACACAAGATAAACTGTGCCACGTCAGGGCTCCTCTAGACAGAAAGGGAAGGGGAAAACAGCCTAGAAAGAAGTCTGCAAACAGAACCACCCATTCCCTCCCCTTGGCCCCTCACTGTGTTTTTCTGATATCGTGTCAGCAACTCCAGCGTTAACACTTCACGAGAAACACAGAAGGCAAACACTGTCCTACAGATACAGTACCCTGCAAACATTCACACAGACACCAACAGCTCGCAAGAGCCAGGCCAGTGAAAGGACCCTAGGCAGCTCTCATTCCTGCTGCCATTGCTACATCCCTCCAAGGCCAGCAGCAGAGAGATCAAGGCGATAAAGGAGAAGAGACCTGGCCTCTGCACTCCAAAGGCACAGCCAGTCCCACTCTAACCAAACAGGAAATCTGCGTCGGAGGAGTCAGGACCGGCTACATTTTCAGAGAACAGTGTGCAAGGGTTCAAAAGCTTCTCTTCTGTCTTATTGCCACTAGATCCATTTCTGCAACCAGTTCAGACTTTTACTGACTTACAAGTGCCTTCATTCGGCTGCTCCTCACTACCTTTCCTCTCCTCTCTCTCCTACAGCCATCCTCGGGAACTCCACTCTTCTGGCTCCTCTATCTGTGCTCTTCTCTTCCACTGCCAACTCCAGACTTCGATCTTTCTACGTTACTGCTCCTTATGCCTTGAACAAACTATCTGAGTCTATACGTCAGGCTCTATCTGTGGTTCTGTTCAAATCCAGGCTGAAAATTCATTTCTTTGAGACTGCTTTTGGATCCTGATCCCCCTAATCTCCTGTTCACCTCCTATGTGTTTTCTTACCATTCCCCTAGATATATCCTAATCCCCACTTGTGTTGTCTGTCTTGACTAGACTGTAAGGGCCTGATATCGATTGGGCAGGCTATACGCCTCTACGGTGCATAGTCCTGCCTGCTGACCTTTAACCCTAGATATTCAATGCCAGAGTCATATGCGGCCCTGGCATTGAATATTCGGGAATCGCTGCAAAAGCCAGAAGCTGGAAGCCACAGTAGCTAACCGGGCAGTAGCGAAATTGCAAGCTGCCCAGTCAGCTCCTTCGCCTATCTTTAAGGCGCAGATTACTAACCAGGCAACATGAAATATTGCTGCTGTCTGGTTAGCACTTGTCGCCACCTCTGCTCCACCCCAGAACGCCCCCAACACGTGCCAATGCTAACCGGATAGCATCAGGGCACGTAGAGGAGATAGGAGGAGAAATTCAATGGCACTAAGAGTGGACGTGCCGTTGAATATCCCCATCTAAGGCATTTACATGGTTTACTGGGCTGTAAATCATGTAAATGCCTTTTGAATATCAGGCCCGACGCTCTTAGGAGCAGGGATTGTCTCTTACATGGCTCTGTACAGCCAGAGGCAGCTCCATAATTAGGCGGAGTGAGGCGGTGGCCTCAGGCGGCAAACCTTTTGGGGCGGCAGAAATGCCCCCAAAAGAGCCATGTCATTCTGCCTTCAGTTAAAAAATAAAAAACACGGACAAACTGCTGCGGCCGCAATACCTTCCGAAACGACAGGAAACCGGTGCGGAGCCTACCAGCGGTAAGGAACCTCTGCTGCTGCTGCCGTGTCCCGCCCCCAAAAGGAAGTGACACTAGAGTGGGACGTGGCAACAGCAGAGGTTCCTTACCGCCGGGAGGTTCTGCACCGGTTTCTTTCATTTCAAACGCAGAGCAGAATGAACTACGGGGGACAGGGGACAGAGGAGAGAAGAGGAACGAGCTGCACAGGGGGGGAGGAAGGAGAGGGAGCTGACGGGGGCTGGAAGAAAGCTAACAGGGGGAAAAGAGGGTTGGAAGGGAGCTGATGGGAGGAAAGAGATGGCTGAAAGGGAACAGAGAGGGGAAGGAGATGACTGAAAGGGAACTGCTTGCCTATGACATGAAGGCACATTTTAGATATGTGGCGATCAGAAATGAGATGTCAAAGTTGCAATAAACACAGTTCCAGCTGCATTTTAGAAAAAGCTCTGCTAAACATGGAGCCTCTTCTAAAATAGTACAGGAGTGCACATATATTAGTTGATATCTGTAGCCAGATGATACATTTGCAAATCTATACAAGGAAAAATCAATAGAGAAACTTGAACTTCTCCATGTATGTGCCGGCGCTTAAATGTGGACATTGGTATTCCACAACTTCTATGTCTATGTCAGTCTGTAGGGATTACTGCAGCTATATATTCTTTGGAATAGCACAAACACAGCCACACTAATATGGGTTTGCACCTCAAGGCTTATGGGATGCTATACAGATGCAGTTGCAGTAAACAGGGAGGGACTCTGTGATAACACAGGTACACTAAAAAAAATTTTTTTTAAACTGCCTCTAATGTTTCGATTGATTTTTACGTTTTTTGGTGCGCTGAATCCAAATCTGGTAACCAATTTGCTCCATCACGTACAGATTTTTTGCTACATTGGGTTAGCAGCTTGAGGTGAACGTTTCAGATTGAGTGCGATCGAGATAAAAGTTTCTTGTATGAATTCTTTATACTAATTGTTTAGTAGTTATTCAAATAAGAATAAAGAAAATTGTAACAAGGCAGCACATAAGAATAGAGTAATGTCAACAAAACACACTGTGATGGTAGCAAAATTGTCTGCACTTAAAACAGCCACATACATGTGCACAAACATTGAGCATATAAGAGCGAGGTTAGACACAAAGCAAAGCAAAGAAATGTGCAAAAAATGTTGTACAGGTATGTATGTAAGAATAGAAAATGCAAACCGCACCATTGCAATACATGAAGACAAACACCCGATGGTGTGAAAATAAAATTCTAATAAATGAGATCCGACACTGTGGTAATAACTAGCAAATTTTTATTTCAAAGTTTAGTAAAAACACGATATTTGTCAACACAGTTTAGATTTTAAAGTCATTCTTGGGTCAATCAATCTCCTGGTGGGCCCGTTTCTTCTTCCCCCCGAATGCTTCTCTTGGTGCGCTGCTTGGCGTATTTTTCATCTGGGGTTTCCCGCAGCAGCAACCAGCAGAAATCAGCCATCATAGTGGTGTTCCATCTTCCTTGGTACCTTCTCTCTGCGTCCTTGATGTCCTGGTGAAACCTTTCACCTTGTTCTTCACTGTACGCCCCCAAGTTTTCGGGAAAGTAGTTCACATGGGAGTGCAAGAAATGGACTTTCAGGCTCATGTTACAGCCTTGTTCTTTGAAGGCATTGAGCATCCTGGCAACAATATCCTTATAGTTCTCATCCCGCCTGTTCCCCAAGAATTTGAGAACAACATCCTTGAAGGAATCCCAGGCTTCTTTTTCCTTCTCAGACATCGTTTCAGCGAATGCTCCATCTGAAATGAGTTTCCTTATATCAGGGCCAACAAACACTCCTTCCTTTAGCTTTGCTTCAGAAAGTCGGGGGAACTTTGAGCAAAGGTACCGAAAGCACTCACCATCTTTTGGAAGGGACTTGATGAATTGCTTAATGAGACCCAACTTAATGTGGAGAGGTGGTAATAGAATTTTATCACGAGGTACCAAGCTCTCATGAAGAACATTTTTCTCACCGGGTCTCAAATACTCCCGAATTGGCCAGTCTTTTTTCCCCCAGTGTAGGTCGCGGGCCCGGCTATCCCACAAGCAAAGGAAGCAGGGATATTTGGTGAAACCGGATTGCTGCCCTAATAGCATGGATAGAATTTTAAAGTCTCCACAAATCATCCACTTATGCTCATCATAAGGAATCTTCTGAAGAATCAGGGCCAAATTCTCGTATTTTTCTTGGAGAATAACAGAGTGAGCAATAGGAACTGAAGCGAATGTGTTGCCATTATGAAGAAGAACACCTTTTATGCTGTCTTTTGACGAATCAATGAACAGCCGCCATTCAGCAGGATCATACTTGAGTTTAAACTTTTCCATCACTCCGTATATATCGTTGCAAAATACCAAATCTTCCTCTTTGCTGAAATACTTCAAAAATTGTGTCTCGCGGTTGCGGTACCAATAAAAAGTTGTTCCTGGTGACAATAGATTTTTCTGTTTAAGCCGAGAACCTAGCAGTTGGGCAGCATCTTTTGGGAGTCCTAAATCCCGGACTAAATCATTCAATTCAGCTTGAGAGAAAAGTTCAGGTTTCGGATCTGGTTCAGTTTCAAACTCGGAAGTACTGGACTCATCGGGAAAAGCCATCTGATGAGTCTCATCATGATCAGAACCGTCCACACAAATATGATCCAAAGATTTTGGTGGTTCAGGCACAGGTACTTCGCTGCTATGAGGCATAGGCCTAATTGCTGAGGGAAGGTCGGGGTAACTTATTACGTTCTTATTTTTTAAGTTGTATCCCTTCACAATGCAAGAGCAAAAATAGCAGTCACTGCTGTGGTCTCTT
Source organism: Ichthyophis bannanicus (assembly GCA_033557465.1). Classification (NCBI taxonomy): domain Eukaryota; kingdom Metazoa; phylum Chordata; class Amphibia; order Gymnophiona; family Ichthyophiidae; genus Ichthyophis; species Ichthyophis bannanicus. Next base: position 148,936,166 of record CM066040.1, on the reverse strand, counting down.
TATTCACGCCACATCATAGGTATTCCGAAACGAAATGCTTGTTTTTTACCTTTCATCCATAAGCATAGATCTTCCTCACATGTCTTGCACACTTTGTGAGGAGCCCACGGTTTGTCTTGATCGCCTAACTTCAAACCGAAATAGGCGAAATATACTTTTTTAATAAATGCAGAAATGTTCCTCTGCCGCTTTTTCATGGTATATTCCCCACAAATAAAACAAAAACTGTCCGGAGAGTTGACGCAACCTCTGGCTCTGTGAGCCATCGCAAATACACAGCACTGCAAACTACAACTGTAGTGAACCACTTTGGAATAAAGCTGGATTACGACTGAGCAAACAAAAGGTAATAATGAACTTGCAAGAAACTGAAATTTGACAGGAACGTTCATGTCGCAACCACCGTGTTTGAGCAAGCGAACGAGGCGAGGCGAACAGGAAAGAACATGCGCCAGTGCGAGTACTGGATTTAGCCCCCCGCCTCCCAATTGTCCTGTTAATGTATAAAATGAATACAAAACACTCTAAAATATCATGAGGGAGTGTTTCTAGTTAGTTAACCATTACAACCTCTATTTTGGGCCAAGAAAATAAACTGCAGTCGGCTAAAAAGAAATTATGTGAACATTCCTTATATGGGTAAGAAATCTCATTTTGCAAGAAAACGTGACGTGATGGAACATTTTGGCTATTTTTCCTGGATTCAGCACCCCAAAATCTATAGGAATCAGTTGCAAAACTGGAGGCAGTTTTTTGGTAGTGTACCTGTGTAATTGTTTCAGCTGAATACTAACAGTTTGGCATGAGCTTCAGTGAGGCCCTGTACCAGACAGAGAAAGCTCTGCTAGCCTGGTCGTAAATTCTGAGGCCTGATATGTTCAGTTGATGGAGGGAACTCTCATTCAAATGACTGGAACCTCAAGGACACTTTTCGATTTGCTAATTTGGATCCCCGAACTCTAAGGACCAATCCCCTAAGGGCACATAGTCCAGCCTTCAGTTTATGCTGGGTCAAGAACAATAAACAAAGGACTGGGATTTTGCCTACCAGAAAACCACCTGAAGACCCTCTGCAATGCAAGCTCTGCCTTCCCTCTCTTAACCTTAACGTTTTCTCTGCTGTCTCTGCTAACTGGCAATTATTTTCCTAGCTCGTAACTTGGGCTACATTCCTCTGTCTGTCTCCTTATACTCTAGCTGCCAGGCCTGGCTGGTAACCAGATTCTGTGGTAATGTATGAACCCTGCTTGTTCTACCTAGAGGAAGAAGTTAAGGTAGAAGCCTTTTGTGTTTATCTCCTGGCAGAGGGAATTACACAAAGAAAGAATGATTTTATTTACTGCCAACATTGTGATTTGTAACTAAGCAATAAATACCAAAACGGAGCTCTGAGATCTTTTGCAAACGTCACTTATTACTAGTAGTTCTGATCCGGACTCTGGGGCTGGTAATCCAGAACGTGTATCCATAAAGTTATATACAAACTTATTTCCCTTACAGGTTATTTTGCAAACCTACACATATGTTTAAATTTGTTTATTGAAGGTCAAACAGAAATAGCAAGTCCAGGAACAATTAAAAAAAACAGTTATATTGATTTTGACACTCATGTCTCCCTCAAACCACTTAACAGATAGGACTTTACAGTCCTATTTTTATTTTTTATACATCCTCATCCTCTGCCTCTGCCTCCCCGCCCCCACCCAGAAGCTTTGGAAATACACGTAGAGCCCGATCCCATAAGGGGCATGTCTAGGCCATCTGGATGCCCCTGAACAGGATGGCCCCATTATTTTATTTATTTTAGACAGTTTTGCATACCACCTTATCCTTCAATCAAAGTGGTCAACACAACTGGGGGATAAATTTAACATGAGGGGATATGAGACACATACACTAATACTTACAGGGAACATGGGCAATGGAGGGTTAAGTGGCTTGCCCAAAACCACAAGGAGCACCTGTGGGACTAGAAACCCCAGTCCTTCCAGCCTCAAGGTTGCTGTCCTCTAGTGGGATTTGAACCACCGACCTTCTGGGTTGTGGTACCTTGCCCCAACCACTAGGCCACTCCTCCCTCCCATTAGCACCTGATTCTGCACCGTGGGAGCTAAACTGTCCCGTGGGTGCAGGATCGGGCACTGAGACAGCCCGGCGTGCCCCTGCTACTCCGCGGGAGATGTCCACCCTGCATCACGGCCAGCCCGTCACAGTGTTGACACCCGTTTCCCTGCTGCCCAATCCTTGGCAGGGGTGGCCAAGGCATAGATCGGGCGGCAAGGACTCACCTGCCCCTCCGCTGGCTGTGTGATGAGGCTGAGTGAGCCGCCAGCTGCCGCCGCCAGAGCTTATTCCACCTCCGAGGTGGTATAAACCCTATATCCCAAATGCAGCTGATGGCCCGCCCCCATCCAGATCTCCCAGCACTGAGGCTGTGTATGTGCGGGGAGATCACTTTCCTGAATATGGACCAGACGGATAGCTATTCGCGTCTCTGGAATGAATCCATAGTGACACCAGTCTCAACAACAAAAACTATCCAGCATGTAGGGCTCCTTATAGGTGTTCAAATTATACTGTCATCAAAAGTTTGATGGTTATATGAATTATATAGTCTAACCCCACTTCTCCCCAGACTACAATCAAACCACTCTACTAAGGAACTTCGCATCTCCTAAATGCCTTCATATTGACTACATATGACATGCATAATGTCAGTGAAAGTCCTTCCTATGTAATATGTATATCCTCTCATCTGACTATGGAAAATCCTTCACCAAGTTATTTCTTTCCCTAAGTTCATCTCCCCCAGTCCCCTCCATTCATATATAAAAATGCAACCAATTAACTACAAATGCACCCATTTTCATGTAATTCCAATTTGGAGGGAGAAATAGATGACGGGGTACTAAGGAGCTATAACCAAAAGAGAGACTTAATCACTTAAACAAAGTGTGACATTTAAATCAAAAGCCTACGAGTGAAAGCCTCAGCAGAAACTCACTGACCAAAATTAGTCAGGAGTACTCAAAACATCAATGGCCAACACTCGTAATTTATAACAATCCTCAAACATGGACCACATTCAATAAAACATTTCAATGTATCCTATTACAAACATCAAAACTGCTGACTATAGCTCCAAATTTCACCCGGTTCATGAGTGAGGAAGATTGAATACCCCGACGCCTTTCTCAAGACATCTTAAAATGAGCGTTTCGCTACCGCTGTCTCAAGGGGTTCAATTCTGAAAAATAAATAAAAAACATACAGCGCTTTAAGCAAGTGTCACATCACACGAAAAAATAAAAAACAGAAGAAAAAAGCTCCAAACCACACTGCAGCAGGAAACAACAGGCTTACCCAGGAATGAGGAAACAACAAACGCCGACAAAAAACAACCGTCAGCTCACTCAACAGCCATCATTCCAAAGTTCTTCTCCAACACCATGGGAACTTCCGGTCACATGATTTAAAGCTTGGCGTTGCATCACGGTTTTAAAGATCTTAAATGCTTTGCCATACAACATGTTCGGTCTGGCTCTAAGGGCATGTCTCGGGACCAATTTCTTGTGTATAAAGAACAGTGGTGGATATTCCGCTTAAACACGGTGTGCCCCTTTGGTTTAAATTCATGCATGGAATGGGGAGCATGTGTTTAGTTTATTATGTGCAGTGATTTTTTAAGATTATTGCTAGCCCGCATTTTGATTAGGCTTTCTTGCCACAGTTGTGATAGGTCATTCGGGTAGTTGATTTTGGCTTTAAATCATGTGACCGGAAGTTCCCATGGTGTTGGAGAAGAACTTTGGAATGATGGCTGTTGAGTGAGCTGACGGTTGTTTTTTGTCGGCGTTTGTTGTTTCCTCATTCCTGGGTAAGCCTGTTGTTTCCTGCTGCAGTGTGGTTTGGAGCTTTTTTCTTCTGTTTTTTATTTTTTCGTGTGATGTGACACTTGCTTAAAGCGCTATATGTTTTTTATTTATTTTTCAGAATTGAACCCCTTGAGACAGCGGTAGCGAAACGCTCATTTTAAGATGTCTTGAGAAAGGCGTCGGGGTATTCAATCTTCCTCACTCATGAACCGGGTGAAATTTGGAGCTATAGTCAGCAGTTTTGATGTTTGTAATAGGATACATTGAAATGTTTTATTGAATGTGGTCCATGTTTGAGGATTGTTATAAATTACGAGTGTTGGCCATTGATGTTTTGAGTACTCCTGACTAATTTTGGTCAGTGAGTTTCTGCTGAGGCTTTCACTCGTAGGCTTTTGATTTAAATGTCACACTTTGTTTAAGTGATTAAGTCTCTCTTTTGGTTATAGCATTATTGGTTGAGGCTTTCTAATTGGCTTTATAATCTTGTGGGGTACTAAGGAGGCCATAACAAACACTTTTGAAGCCTGTACGTGCTAGGGAGCAGCTGTAAATTCCAACATAGAAATGTTTTTCCCTATACATACAACACATAGAAAAATGTCAGCAGATAATGACCATACAGTCTCCATCCAGTGTACCCTTCCATTCCAACTACTAAGTTGTTTTTTGGGGGGAAGGGGGGAGAAGTGCAGTCAAGTCAATGCTAACTCCTGGTGGCCCAGCAGTCCCTGGGTTTTATTGGAAAGTTATGACCGGAAGTAGATTGCCAGGCCTTTTCTTCCAAGGCAATGAAGGATAAAGTGACATGACCAAGGCCACAAGAAGTGCCAGTGGGAATTGATCCCTGATCTCTTGGGTACTAGGCTGTTGCTCTAACCACTAGGCTACTTCTCCACTCCTTTACAGTCCCTTTTTTCCCTTAGAGATCCTCTGCTTTCTTGCATTCAGATACAGTCCTCAACTCTACTACCACCACTGGGAGGTTATTCCACACATCTACCACTCTTTCTACAAAGAAATATTTCCTTAAATTACTCTCCAGTCTATCCTCTTCTACCTTCATCTTATGACCACTCACTGCAAGACGAATATTCTTTCAACTGAGAAAGGCTTTCTTCCTGTGCCTTTATGCCATGGAAATATTTAAATGTCTCTATCATATCTCCCCATCTCCCACCTCTCTTCCAAAGTATATACTGAGATATTTGTCTGTCCCTATAGGCCTTATTATGAAGACCACTAACCATTTTAGTAGCCACCCTCTGCACTGATTCCATCCTGATCCTTTTGAAGGTGTGGTCTCCAGAATTTGCTCCAAATGAGATCTCACCAAAGACTCACACAGAGGCACTATCACCTTCTTCCTTCTTGCTATTCCTCTTTGCACCCAAGCATCCTTCTGGTTTTTGTTTTTGCCTTTTCTACGTATTTAGCCATAAACAATCACCAGGTCCCACTCTTCTTTCATGAACAGAAGTACTTTGCCTGCTATATTGTACCGTTCCCTTGAATTTTTACAGCCCAAATGTATAATCCTGCATTTTTTAGCATTAAATCTCAGCTGCAAAATTCTCGGTCATTCTTCAAGCTTTGTTAGATCCCCCTCATGTTATCTACACCTTCCTGGGTATCTACCCTATTGAAAATAGTGGAATCATCTGCGAAAAGGAAACCTTACCAGATATGCAATGCAATGTGTGCCTTTGAGTCAAGTTCTTCTGAAATACCAATTACAAAAATGTTAAAAAGAATCAGACCAAGGACAGTGGCAACATGGTGGTGCAGTACACACAGCCAGTGTGTTCAGGAGCAGGTGGTCACAGGTTCAAGTCCCAGCTGTGGCTCCTGCCAACCCAGTCCCCATATTTAAGAGTCTTGAAGGACTAGAAAAGGGGACTGTTACTTCTGGAGAAAGATCTGCAATTGTGAGTATATACTTCTGGGAATTTTCTGAAAGGAATTCTTTCTATTAAAGCTAATTAATCTGTGAACCCACTATTTTTTGTTAAATCAGTCAGGGCCTAGTAGCAGCAGTTTAAGTTTAAATTTAAAACACAGAAGAGAACTTTCTGGTTACATTTCATACCCAGCAGTGAGCTGTAGTTTAAATTTAATAGTCACTCAGGGCCTAGCATCAGCAAAGTACTTTTAGTTTAAATTTAAAACACAGAAGAGAGCTTTCTGGTTAAATTTAGAACCCAGCAGAGAGCTTCTACTTTAAATTTCATAATAAGTAAGAGCCTAGCAGCAGCAAAGAGCTATAATTTAAATCAAATCAGAATATAGCTTAGCACAAAAGGCAAAACAGGGTCAGTACTTTTTGAGCAGCAAATAAAGTCTTCTAGAGACCTTTACAAAGAGGCCTTCCACCTAGGGGGCAAGAGACCTGTGAAACTTTTTCAATAGGTGTTAACACCAGGTGGCAGTTCAAAAGGCCATTTTGAAAGACTCCTTCTATCCAAGCAAGGACTGTTAATCACCCAGGAAGTTGGTCATAGCTTACCTCAGCAGCACAGGACAGGGTACTGTGTAGCAGCCCTCTTTTAATAAGTGTTATTTCCCTCCCTCCCTCCCCACACCCACCCACCCCTGGGATAATTGTAGCTTTACAGGAGGTGCTCTCAGGTGAAGCTCGTTACCCAAATCAGTCATACCCTAAGGACCTGAGATTAATTAAGCTTCAGGTGAACAAGGTATATTAAACGTATAAGGTACAGTTTTATTGGTATAAATATCCATAGTAACCCTTAGTAAGTAAAGAACTTAAAGATCTAAACACAAACTTAAAACTAAGATGCAGACAACAGTCCAGCAGCGAGATGGGGGCTTTCCAGTCTTTTGCATTGAGTGTCACATGTATGATTTTCTCCCAGTTGGTGAGAGGTCTTACGTGTGCACTAGGTGCAAGGAGCTCTTTGCTCTCAGGGAACGAGTCTGTTCTCTAGAGGCTAGAGTAGCAGACTTGGAAAACATAAGACAGACAGAGAGATACATAGACGAGACCTACAGGGATATAGTCCTGAAGTCCCGCCTCCAGTCTGGCAGCATCCCTGTTGCCATGGAGGAGAGAGGTCACGTGACAGGAGAGCATCACCCTGGTGTGGCAGGAAGTGATCCTGTAACTAGGACCTGTCCTCCAGGCGATGTAAAACCCTCTCGCACCGAGGAAGTTTCTCCAGGGCCATGTGCCCATGAGGGAAGGATTAGGACAGCCGTTATAGTTGGTGATTCGATCATTAGACATGTAGATAGCTGGGTGGCTGGTGGACGTGAGGATCGCCTGGTAACATGCCTGCCTGGTGTGAAGGTAGCGGACCTCACGCGCCACCTAGATAAGGTCTTAGATAGTGCTGGGAGGAGTCTGCTGTCTTGGTACATGTCAGTACCAATGACATAGGAAAATGTGGTAGGGAGGTTCTGGAGGCTAAATTTAGGCTTTTAGGTAGGAAGTTGAAATCCAGAGCTTCCAGGGTAGCATTTTCCGAGATGCTTCCCGTTCCATGTGCAGGACCCAAAAGGCAGGCAGAGTTCCAGAGTCTCAATGCGTGGATGACACAATGGTGCAGAGATGAGGGTTTTGGATTTGTTTGGAACTGGGGAACATTCTGGGGAAAAGAGGGGCTCATCCAAAGGTTAGGGCTTCACCTTAACTGGGATGGAACCAGGCTGCTGGCATTAACCTTTAAAAAGGAGATAGAGCAGCTTTTAAACTAGATAATAGGGGAAAGCCGACAGTCACCCAAGAGCGGATGGTTCGGAAGAATGTATCCTTGAAGGTTACTACCAAAAGCAGAGAGGTTCCAAAAAAGAGTAAAGTAGCCAAAATGCCTCAAGTATGGAGCAGACAGAGCTTAAAGATCCCAAATTACCCATGTCTACCAATAGCCAAATTAATATGAATAAAATACAGTCTCTAAAATGCTTGTATGCAAATGCTAGAAGTCTAAAAAATAAGATGGGAGAGTTAGAATATATAGCACTAAACGAGAGGTTAGATATGATTGGAATATCAGAGACATGGTGGAAGGAGGACAACCAGTGGGACACTGTGATACCTGGGTACAAACTATATCGTAATGATAGAGCTGATCAAATTGGTGGAGGGGTTGCGCTCTATGTTAGAGAGGGCATTGAGTCAGAAAGGATTAAAATTTTGCAGGAAACAAAATTTGCTGTAGAATCTCTATGGATTGAAATTCCATGTAAAAAGGGGAAGGTGATGGCAGTGGGGGAGTGTACTATCGACGGCCTGGCCAGAATGAACAAATGGATGATGAAATGCTCAAAGAAATCAAGGAAGCTAACAAATGTTACAGCACAGTAATAATAATGGGTTTCAATTACCCCGGTATCGACTGGGTCAGTGTCATGACAGGACATGCTAGGGAGATAAAGTTCCTAGATGAAATAAATGACTGCTTCTTGGAGCAGCTGGTTCATGAACCGACCAGAGGGGAAGCAATATTAGACCTAGTCCTTAGTGGAACACCAGATGTTGTGCAAGAGATCAGGGTGTTGGGGCCACTTGGCAATAGTGATCATAGCATGATCGCCTTTGATTTAATTAGTGGAGGAGGGATAGTAAGGAAATCCACAGTACTACCTTTTAACTTTTGAAAGGGAGACTACGATAAAATGAGGAAAACAGTTAAAAAAAACTAAAAGGAGCAGTTGCAAAGGTTAAAGACTTACATCAAGCTTGGGTGTTGTTGAAAAATACTATCTTGGAAGCCCAAGCCAGCTTTATTCCACGCTTTAAGAAAAGTGGAAGGAAGTCAAAAAAACTGACAGCATGGTTTAAAGGTGAGATCAGAGAGGCTGGTGTTGCCAAAAAAGCATCTTTCAGGAAATGGAAAAAAGAGCCAAACGAGGAAACCTGTAAACAGCACAAGCACTGGCAAGTCAAATGCAAGGCACTGATAAAGCAGGCAAAGGGAGAATTTGAGAAGCAGCTTTCTGCGGAAGCAAAAACGCGAAATAAAGATTTTTTTCAAGTACACTCGTAGCAAAAAACCTGTGAGAGAGTCAGTTGGTCCATTAGATGACAGAGGAGTTAAAGGGGCACTAAGAGGCGACAAGGCGATAGCAGAGAGACTGAATGAATTCTTTGCTTCGGTCTTTACTGAGGAAGATGTAGGGATGTTACCCATGACTGAAGTGGTATTTAAAGGTGCGGAAGAATTGAAGAAAATATCGATACATCGGGAAGATGTATTACAACTATTAGATAAACTGAAGAGTAGCAAATCACCTGGGCCGGATGGTATACATCCAAGGGTGTTGAAAGAACTGAAGTATGAGATTGCAGACCTGCTATTAGTAATCTGTGAACTATCATTAAAATCATCTCTAATACCTGAAGATTGGAGGATCGCTAATTTTTAAAAAGGGTTCCAGGGGTGATCTGGGAAACTACAGACCGGTGAGCCTGACGTCAGTACTGAGAAAAATGGTAGAAACCATCATAAAGAATAAAATTACTCAGCATGTAGATAGGTCATGGCCTAATGGGAGACAGCCAACATGGCTTTAGACAAGGAAGATCTTGTCTTACTAATCTGTTATTTTTTTTTGAAGGTGTGAATAAACAGGTGGACAAAGGTGAGTTGGTTGATATAGTGTATCTGAACTTTCAGAAAGCCTTTGACAAGGTCCCTCATCAGAGACTTTTGGCAAAACTAAAGAGTCATGGGATAGGAGGCAGTGTACTACTGTGGATCAGGAACTGGTTAAAAGATAGAAAGCAGAGGGCTGGGCTAAATGGCCAATTTTCCCAATGGAGAAAGGTGAATAGTGGTGTACCCCAGGGATCTGTGCTGGGTCCGCTGCTTTTTGACATATTCATAAATGACCTGGAAAGTGGAATAATGAGTGAGGTTATCAAATTTGCAGATGACACAAAACTATTTAAAGTTGTTAGAACCCAAGAGGATTGTGGAAAATTGCAAGAGGATCTTGATAAATTGGAAGACTGGGCATCTAAATGGCAGATGAAATTTAATGTGGACAAGGGCAAAGTTATGCACCTAGGGAAGAACAACCCAAACTATGGTTACACGATGCAAGGTTCCACTTTAGGAACCACCACCCAGGAAAAAGATTTAGGCGTCATTGTGGATAACATGTTAAAACCCTCGGCCCAGTGTGTAGCGGCGGCCAAGAGAGCAAATAGAATGCTAGGTATCATAAGGAAAGGAATGGAAAATAAAAGATATTATAATGCCTCTATATCGTTTCATGGTGAGACCGCACCTTGAATATTGTGTGCAATTCTGGTCGCCGTATCTTAAAAAGGATATAGCATTATTAGAAAAGGTTCAGAGAAGAGCCACCAAAATGGTAAAGGGGATGGAAGGATACTCCTATGAAGAAAGGCTAAAAAGGTTAGGGCTCTTTAACCTGGAAAAGAGACGGCTGAGGGGAGATATGATAGAAGTCTATCAATTAATGAACGGAGTGGAACGGGTAAACGTAGATCGATTGTTTACGTTATCAGAATATAGAAAGACTAGGGGACATGCAATGAAGCTACAGGGTAAACTATTTAAGACTAATAAAAGAAAATATTTTTTCACTCAACATGTAATCAAACTCTGGAATTTGTTACCGGAGGATGTAGTAAAGACTGTTAGTGTAGCTGGGTTTAAAAAAGGTTTGGACAAGTTCCTGGAGGAAAGGTCCATAAACCATTATTAAGAAGGGACCCAGGATATCAATGCTTGACCCAGTACAAGCATTGTGGAACCTGTGTCTTTTGGGGAAACTGCTAGGTACATATGACCTAGATTGGCCACTGTTGGAAACAGGATAGTGGGCTTGATGGACCTTGGTCTGACCCAGTATGGCATATCTTATGTTCTTATCCCTGTGGCATACCACTAGTAATGTCCTTTTCCTCGAAAGTGAACTCCATTTATCTGTAGACTTTGTTGCCTCCCACTCAACGAGTTTTTAACTCAGTTGGTCACTTTAGGGTCCATCCCCAGGGGGCTCAATTTATTTAGTAAAAAAAGAATCCTGAACCCAATTTAATTATAGAAGGACCTCACAATCGACCAAGCAGTTTGTTGCTTCTAGCAATAGAGCACAGAAAGATCAAGGCCTCTGAGGCAGAGTTGCTTGTTACCTCATCAATGGTCCACCCAGACTCCTAATAAAGAAACCGCAACAACCTTAAACAGGGCTGCCAAATATGATGATCATATTATTTTGTTTTTTTTATTTCTATTTTATAAAGTAAATACTTTATGTAAAAAATACTCTATAATCATGCCCCCAATACATCCTCTTGAAATTTCTACATAATAAAAAGATATCCACATGTAAATTCAGCCCTTTCTAAAATCGCCATTTGCACAAGGATGTCATTATGTGGTTGAAGATCAAGTGGCTAGGAGGATAAAAATTATGCAATTTGTTTCAACACATACAGCAAGCGCATTGACTATGCACATTCATTCTTGAAACGTCAACATATGCATGTAGGGCCCGATATTCAGCACTGGTGATTAGAGTTACTAATGCGGCTAGCTGCCAGCGCTAAATATTAAACCGAGATATTCAATGTCGGGGTCATATCTGGCCCCAGCACTAAATATCTTGGGTCGCCACATATGCCACTCGCTAACTGGGCAGCAGCGATATTGAGCCGCTGCCTGGTTCGCAAATACATGGCGGATGTTAGGCCAATGTAACCTGCTCTTGACTTTTGCCACATAATCGCTAACCGGGCAGTGGCTCAATATCGCCGTTGCAAGTTAGCGAGCATTGCCACCTCTGCTCTTGTCCACCCTGAAATGCCCCCGACACACTCTGAAGCCAAGCGAGACTTGTGGAGCCGGCAGCCACGCGATTAATCACTTTGAAAGTCAGGCCTGGGACTTGGCAATCCACTTCTGGTTATACCTTGCCAAGAAAGCCCAGGGCTGCTGGGTCGCCAGGAGTCAGCATTGACTTGATGGCACGTAAAAAAATTAAAAAAAAGTTTTCAACCACCAAGTCAGATTCACAGAACTATCTTTTATCTTTTTTACTAGAGATATGCAGCAGATTTATTTTGTTCTGGTTTTGGTTCACTGGTGGGGTTTTTTTTTGTTTCATTTTCTTTTCTTGGCACAAACTAAAATCAAAACCCTTCCATAATTATTTTTAAAAGTCACTCCCCTAATCTTGCTCTCACCTAATTCCTAGCTTATCAGCAGGTTTAGGGTCTATGGGAAAACTGGCAAAAAATCACTAAACCTCAATGAAAAGTCATTATCTGTTTTGCAAAAAAAAAAAGGGCTTATGAAGCCTTTATCACATGCTAGTTTTCAAAAAGTTCAAAGTTAATGAGCTGCTTTGCATGATCTTGCATGAAAACACCTTATTAATTTTGAATTTAAATAGAAGTTAGCATGTAATTTCCTATGTGCAAAATTTTACTACACTGCATGAAGCTTAATTTAGCACCACACCACTTATAAAGTGGTCAAGGGTTGAAGTCCCATTTTTTTTTTTGTTATTCCATATTATTTTAACTGCTGTATTTTTTTATTCTTTCTTTCACCCATTTGTGCATGGATCATGGTTACCACAATGTCATTTCTGACTAATAAGCTGAAGGTGTTGGCTGTCACTGCAGTGTAATTATAAATGGTTAAGAGCAATAAAACATGGATTCACTTAGAATGCAAACAAATATTTTGAACCTCAATGTCCACATTAAATTGGTCTACTGTGCATTTGCAATCTGGCTAAACTGTGAATTTGTTTTGCAATGGAAATCGAATGAAAAAAAAATATGAATAGCTCTGAAATTGGGGGAAGGGGGGGGGAAGGGAGAGAAGGAAGGGGGTGGACCAGTGGATATGGAAGGAAAGGTGAAAGGTAAGATGTCAGGAGATACAAGTAAAGGACAACAACTCACAGTGGCCACAATTAATACTAAGGGGCTTCAGACATGGCAAAAACAACGCCTGCTGTAACGTGATGGAAAGACTTCTAGCAGACGTTTTGGGTGTGTGGAAAACCCATTTGAGAGTGGGGCAAGAGCAACTACTGCACTCGAAAAGTTACCCCATAGTAATGTTGGCAGGGCAACGTGCAAACCCAAGAAAAGGGGGTGTGGGGATACTGGTTAGCAAGAAAATGAAGGAGGCCATAGTGGAAGAATGTCGAGACAAAGGAGGGCGTTGGGTAAGGGGTAAAACTGCAGGTGGCGGGTGAGGAAGTGTAGATGGTAAGTGTGTATGGACCCAATGAACAAAAGGGAGAATTTTATGAGCGAATGTTAAAAGAGTTGGAGATGTTTGGGGAAGCCACAATTATTTTAGGAGGGGATTATAATTTAACCCTCAATCCTAGGTTAGATAATAGTGGGGGGCATGCAACTGGGACTAGAAAAGATCGTAGAAACCTTTTGAAGTTCAAAGAAAGATTAGGATTCATGGATATATAGAGATGCAGGCACCTAGGAGAGCACAAATACACATTTTATTCTCATGCACATGGCTCTTAAAGCAGATTGGACATGATTTGGGTGAGCAGAGGATGGGGGCTAAGACTCTGATGGTGGAACAGGGACCAATAACTTAGTCTGACCATGCTCCTGTCAGCGTCACCTTTGATATGGGGGTTCGCAAAGAGGGGATAAAATTCTGAAGGTTAAATGAGTCTGTCTTAGAGGACAAAGAACATGTGAATAGGCTCAAATGGAACCTGCAGGAGTATATTCCATTTAATGTAAATGGGGAGGTGGCTCTCAGCACACTATGGGACGCACTGAAGGCTGTGATAAGAGGGCATCCTATAAGTATTGCAGCACAAGTTAAAAGAGTGTTAGGGGCATCTGAAAAGCTATTACTGGACAAGAAAGGAATCATCAGAGTGATAGAGATTCACGCCTGATGTCAGAATTGGTAAAGCTGCGAGGAGAGTTAAGTAGGTTAAGAGCACATGAACTGAATGTGCTTAAAGAAGCCCACTTTGAAGGGGGGAACTGAATGGGCAAACGTTTGGCTAGTAGATTAAAAGCTAAACGGCAGATGGACCACATAGAAGAGATTCAGAATTAAAAGGGGGAGATGGTTCATCAAACATCAGAAATACAACAAGTCTTTAGGGAGTTTTATGAACCTATATAAAAGTGAAGTACAAGAGGGATTGGAAAAGGCAGACCAATTTTTGGCAGAATGTAAACTGCAGAAACTTACGAGGAGGAAGAGAACAGATTAGGGGCAGAAATAAGCAAGAGGGAGGTTCAGGCTGCTACTAAAACTCTTAAAGCTGGCAAAGCACCTGGACTGGATGGGCTATTGGCAAAATTCTATCGCCTGATGCAGGACCAAGTAACTCCACTACTAATAAGGGTCTTTAATGGGGCACTACAGGGAGATGGTACACCAAAATCAATGGAGGAGGCGGGTATAACAATTCTACCTAAACCAGGGAAAGATAGCAATGTGTGTGGCTCTTATAGGCCAATCTTGTTAATCAATTTAGATGCCAAATTATTAGCAAACATTTTGGCAACTCGTCTTCAACGGGTCATACCTAAACTTGTTCATAAAGATCAAATTGGATTCGTGCAAGGGCGTCAGGGCGGGGACAACATAAGGAAAATCCTAAATATAGTGTGGAAGTTGAACAATATGGGAGAAAAGGCAGCGTTTCTTATGGTCAACGCTGAAAAAGCATTCAACCACATAGAATGGAAATTTATGTTCCAAGTATTAGAAAACATGGGGTTGGGAGAGAAGTTTTTTTAGAAGGAACTGAAGCACTATATGCCAACCCCCGAGCTTGCATTCGAGTAAATTCTAATAGCTTTTCATTGGGGAGAGAAACACTTCAAGGCTGCCCCCTATCGCCATTGTTGTTCTCTCTAGTGATAGAGCCATTAGCAGCCTATATTAGACAAAACAAGGATATACAAAGAGTTAAGATAGGAGGGAAAGAGTACAATAGCACTCATGGCAGATATGATATGATATTTATATTAAGCAACCCATTTTTCACATTATCGATACTGATGCAAGCAATTAAGATACAACAAGGTTGCAAGATATAAAATAAATATGGGTGAGATATTAGGGTTTAATCTACCAAAAGACTTGGAAGCATGCTTGAAGAGTAGCTTTGCATTTAAGTGGGTAAACAAAACATTCAGATATCAGGGGATTCAATTGGGGAATATGCTAGAGAATCTTAGAGAGTAGAATTACAAGCCATTGATGGAGAATATTCAAAGAGATCTTTTTAAATGATCCAGGCTGCACTTGTTGTGGCTTGGCTGAATAGCAGTCATAAAAATGAATGTGTTCCCCAAGATCCTGTTCTTATTTACTTCTCTGCCATGTATTATACCAGGAGCTTTGTTGAAGAGCCTAAAAAGTATTATATGAACCTACATTTGGGGGGGGGGGGGGGAGAGAGGTACCCTGGGTGTCACGTCAGGTAATGTATAGGAGGAAAGCAGAAGGGGGACTAGGGATACCATGCCTGGCCACACATTAGGATGTGTTGCAACTGAGGGCTTTATTTGCTTGGAGGGGAAATAGGGAAACAAGAAATAACAGAAGGAGGAGGTGTGTTAATCTTGACAAAATCACACCTACACTTCCAACCCATATTAACTAACAGCACAGACGAAACAGATACAGTCACCATTACAAACAACCACATAACAATCATCCTCAACTACAGTACACCCTTATCATCATCAAACGATTTATCCTCCATAATTGAAAATTGCATTGAACACACAAAATCCAGAAAAGACATGATCATACTTGGAGACTTTAACCTCCCCTCCTTACCTGCAGCAACAGTGGACAATTTCCTCACGACAATGAAATCATTGGAACTCACAAAGAGTGACCCTCCCTACTCACAACAAAAGAAACACACTGGACCTAATCTTTACGCCCACCCACCCTATCCACACCAGTCTCCCTCCCTAAAAACATACCTTCTACCATGGTCAGACCATAACCTCATCATCTTCTCCATATCTCTAAAAACGACAACAACAATAGATCACCAACAAATGACGCGACAATTCAAAAACTTCAACCAGGATGCCTTCTTAGAAAACACTATACTATATCTAACCACAGACTCAGACATCACAGTACTAACAGAGAATTGGAACAAAGTGATCAGATCCACAGCAAAACCACTAGAAAAACAACAAAACCCCACTGAAAAACATCATATCCGCAAAACTCCCTGGTATACCCATACCCTCAGAAAGCTAAAAAGAGAACTGAGACGAAACGAGCAAAAGTGGCTAAAAACCACCTCAAATGAAGACCGTAACAACTACCTTATACTCCTATAAAACTATCACACTGCCATAGATTGAGCCAAGAAAGAATACCACTCAAAAATCATCAACCCTGCAATAAACCGCCCAAGAGAGCTATTCGACCTAGTAAAATGACTCACTGAACCATCCACAAATCCCAACGAAACAATCAAAGTCACTCACCATCAACTAGTTACATAATACAAACTACACCAAGACCCCATCCAAATCATTCACCCACACACCAACACGACTCCTATCAAGACCAGCCAGCTCATATTCCAATCGATAGTAAAAATATTGAAAACATCCTAACCAAGCTTAAAACCACCACCTCGTCGCTTGACCCATGTTCCCCTAAATGGATCAAATCAGCAACTATCGAAATCAGCCCATATATAGCCAAGATAGTGAATGAAGCACTCCAACAAGGAATAATGTCTAACAATCTTAAGCTCTCCTCTATTCACCCCACACTGAAGAATCCAAACCTGGACCCATCAGACCCAACATCATATCGTCCTATTGCCAGCCTCCCATGCCTGACTAAAATCATAGAGAAAACTGTAGAACTTCAACCTCAAAACCTCATCGATAAAAATCATCTACTTGACCATCAAAAACATGGATTTCACCCAACAAATGGAGTAGAAACCCATAAGACCTACCTTATTAACACCATAACCAAAGGAATCCAAGATCCCAAACGAATCTACATATTATTCCTCGACATCTCTTCAGCATTCGACACAGTCAACCAGAACATCCTACTACTGAGACTACACCTATTTGAATTACAGCATACAGTACTATAATGGTTAAAATCATATTTTACAGAGAGAAAACAACAAATAAAAATTTGACTCAAACAATTCCAAACTCTACCAACAGACGCAAAGAGTACCTCAAGGTTCCACCCTATCTGCAACCCTCTTCAACCTATACCTTCAACCTCTATGCACCGTTATCAAAAAACACAACATCCATTATCACATATATGCTGATATAATGCTGTATTGCTCGCTCCTCTCCAATCAACCTGAATACAGACCTCTTTTCAGAAGTTACACAATGGCTTAAAACCAAAAACCCATCCATCAACCTTAAGAAGACAGAGGTCATGTTCATTACAAGAAATACGTCTTTCACACCCCCATCCACTATTAAACTAAACATACCAATAAATGTAAAACCTGAACTGAAACACCTCTGCATCATAATTGACCAGTATCTATCTTTCAAAACTCAAATAACGACAGCAAAGACAATGTACTTCAAAACAAAAACCCTGCAGCGACTTCGTCCCCTTCTTGAGCCAACAGATTTCAGATATGCACTGTAAGCTCTCACTCTCCCTCATGCAGACTTCTGTAACAATATATACCAAGGTCTACCTCAATCAGAATTCCTCCCTCTTTAAACTGCTCCGCTGCACATTACCATACAACATGCAAATACGACCACATCACACCCATCCTAAAACAACTATACTGGCTGCCACTCAACCACAGAATAAATTACAAATGCATCCTCCAAACACACAAGGCACTCCATTCCCAGCAAGAAATTTCCCTCAAAGCCCTACTACAAAAACTACAAACTTCCAGGCCACGAAGACAGACTACAATCAACAAACTAAACATACCACCAAACAAACATAAAATTCAATCAACAAACATGTCACAGAGCATTTGAATTTTATGCTCCCGCCGTATGGAACTCCTTCCCGAACACTCTATGAAATATCACCAAATCTCCCAACATTCCATAAACACCTGAAAACCTGAACATTTTGGCCCCCTCACCTAACCCCCTCCAAACTCATAACCCAACCAAAACAGAATCTCTAATGTAAATAGTTGTTTGTTGTACACAGAACTTTATATTTAATATAATGTTGAATATGTTAAAAGTTAAATATACCATGTTATTTGTACACGATTTGTTCTCTGTAAAATGTTCTGCACTCTGGAAACCGCTTTGATCTGGTGAAAAGCGGTCTATAAACCTAGCTAAATAAATAAATAAAACCCCACAATGGGTACAGATGGAGCAGGGGGATAAGGAAAACTAAGAGGCCCGGATTTGGGATCCGGGAGGGGAGTCAAAAGACGGGGAAATGGAAAACCCTATTAGGAGAACCACCTTACAAATCTGGAAAAAGTGGTGAAAGAGCTTCTTAGGGGGGGGAAGTGACTATCTAAATGGGCCTTCATTCAAGGAATAAGTTTCAGGGGGCCCCGCGCAAACAACATTCTGCTCATCAGCCACTTTAAAAGAAAAAAGAAACTTGCTGCTGTTGCTGCTGCTGCCGCGGCAGCAGCAAAAACAAGTGTCTCCCGCAGTCAAGTGTCTCCTGCGGGCCCCCCCCCCCCGCCTGCCCGGCAGAGCCCGCCTCAATCACTCTCCTCAGCACGGCTTTCAGAGCCGCGAAGGGAGAGTTTCCCTCTCGCGGATCTGTTAAGACCATCAGGGCTGATGGGAAATTTCCCATCAGCCCCGGCGAGCTTAACAGAGCCGCGAGAGAAACTCTCCTTTCACGCCTCTGAAAGCCGCGCCAAGGAGAGTGAGTGAGGGAGAGCTCTGCTGGGCAGGCAAGGTCCCCCCCCACGGGAGACACTTGATTCTGCCGCTGCCACGGCGGCAACAGCAGCAGCAAGTTTCTTTTTTTTTTTAAGGTTTCCCTGGGCTGATGGGTGGGAGATGGGTTAGGAGTGGTAATGGGCTGAGTGGAAGGGGGGCTTGAACTGCAAATAGCTGATGGGGAGGGGGCTTGGAATGGAAATGGGCTGTGAGGGGAGGGAGCTAGGACAGGAAATGGGCTGATGGAAGGGCTAGGATAGGACTGGAAATGGGTTGTTGGGGGGTGCTAAGATTGGAAATGTTGTGGTGGGGGCTTGGATTGAAATGGACTCATGGAGGGGCTAGAACTGGAAGTAGGCTCATGGGGGGGCTTGGACTGGAAATGGGCTGAGTGGAGGGGAGCTAGGATTTGACATGGGCTGATGGTGGGGCTAGGAAAGGACTAGAAATAGGCTGATGGAGGGACGGATAGGACTGGAAATGGATGGGGGAACTAGGAATGGAAATGGGCTGATGGTGGGGCTAGGATAGGACTGGAAATGGGCTGATGCAGGGACTAGAAGGGAGTAGATGCTGGGTGGGGCTGGAACTAGAAGGGAGCTGATGTTGGGGGAGGATTAGAATGGGATGGAGCTGGGAGAGTGAAATGGAGAGGGGAAAAATATTTTGTGTGGGAGGGAAGAAAAAGCTACTATTGGCCGGATATTGGGAGAGTAAGTGGGGATTGAGGATGGAGGGGTAAAATTTGTGTGGATGAAATAGGAATGAGGAAAGAGCTAAAGGAGAAAGATTAGTATGTTAAAGCAGATGTAGAGAGAAAATGGAAAAAAACTAGAAGAGAGAAGAAAGGACAAATGGACAGCAGACGATGGAGAGTTAGCAGAAGACACGAAAAAAAGAGAAGAAAGTGGCTGGAGCAATTACAACTGAAAAAGAAATGCACAAAAGGTAGAAAAATCTCTCTTTATTTTGAATTTATTAACTTATGCAAACGTGGCCCCGCACCGAGTCTCCGCACATGGCCCTGCACCCACCTTGGGCCACCCCTGTCTGGTGGATTAGGATGGTAAGATAAAGACATTTGATGAGCTGAGGAAGGCATATGCACTGGAAGAGTCAGATCATTATGTGTATGCCCAGCTTTGGTATTTTTTTTACAACAGAATGAGATAAAGTCTGATCTATGGACAAAACAAACACTTTTTAAGGAATTAATGGAGAAGAAAGAGAGAAGACCCTTTTGATCACCTATTTTATATCAGGTTTTATGGGATGGAGGAGGGGAAAGATTGGAGAATCAGAAGAGATGGGAAGAGGAACTCCTGGGATCATGGGATGAAGGATGGTGGAAGGCCATCTACAAGAGTGAGTGATATTGCTGAAGGGCTGAATGGAAAAGTCTGTCTTACTGCAGGTGACACCAAAATTTGCAATAGAGTGAACTCCCCTGATAGAGTGGAGAACACAAGGAAAGATCCACAAAAGCTGGAAAAATGGTCTAATGCTTGGCAGTTAAGATTTAATGTGAAGTGCAGTGTCATGCACTTGGGAAGCAGAAATCCAAGAGAACTGTATGCGATAGGGGGCAAGAGGTTGGTCTGCAAGGACCAGGAGAAGGACCTTGGAGTGATTGTTTCTGAGAATCTCAAGGTGGCAAAACAGTGTGACAAGGTGGTAGCAAAAGCCAGAAGGATGCTGGGTTGCATACAGAGAGAAATTACCAGCAGAAAGGAAGAGGTACTAATGCCACTGTACTAGTCGCTGGTGAGGCCTCACTTGGAATATTGTGTTCAGTTTTGGAGACCGTATCTCACAAAGGATATAAAAAGACTGGAAACAGTTCAGAGGAAGGTGACCAAAATTATTTGGAGCCTGCATCAGAAGGCTTATAAGAGACTTGAAGACCTAAATATGTACACTCCGGAGGAGAGGGGGACAGGGGAGATATGATTCAGATCTTTAAATACTTAAAGGTTATTAATGGACAAACAAACCTCTTCCAAAGACGGGGAAGCTGTAAAACTAGAGGGTATAACATGAAGCTGCAAGGAAGCAAACTGAAAGGCAATGTCAGGAAATACTTTTTCACTAAAATAAAAGAGTGGTGGATGCTTGGAACGTCCTCCTGATGGAGGTGGTGGGGGCAAATACAGTGAGAGAATTCAAAATGGCATGGGACAGACACAGTGGATTCCTTTATAGGAACAGGATAAAATCAAAATAAGCATAACTATCTCTTATATCTGAACAAATAGGGGTGACCTACACAGAGCGGTGGGTGCACCCCTAAACAAAGGCATGGGGAGAGGTGACCTGCACGGAGCGGCAAATGCGCCTACTCTTGCCACCTTGCTGGACAGACTAGATAGACCATACTGGTCTTTATCTGCTGTCATATACTATGTTACTATGTTATTAAGAGTGCATACCAGTTAGCTTTGAGAACCCTTTTTCTAGAAAATAGCTTGAACCTTCGGCTATGAATGTTCTGGGCCCCAATTAAACTAAAGGCAATAAATAAGACTAGTTCAAGTGCCTGTTGGAAAGGATGTTGGGAAGGGGAGATCTTCTACATTTAGTATGGAGTTGTCCTAAGGTGCAAGGAGTATGGAAAGCAATGGAGGGGCTGTATAGAGGCATCACTAAAGTACAGATACAATTGACCCCAGAGATGGTAGTATGGAATGAAGTGTTGGGGGAGGTGGAGGGAAACAAAGTGTTGGAAACCTTTCTAGGGTAATGTGTGGAAGCAACGAGAATGTCTTTTTCCACCATACTAACAGTGTCCAACGTCCCTACTATGGAGGTGGTGCGAAAGGTAGGTCAGCTCTGGGGCCTCTGTGCAGTGATGGCTATAGACAACAAAATAAGCAAATATATCAAGATACATGCCACCGGTATGAAGAATGGAGAAAGGAGGAATTTCAGAAAATCTTAAAGAATACACAACTTGAGAAGCAACAGGAGAGAAGAGGAGAGGGGAGGGAAGTAGGTAAGTGGGGAGGGGGTGTGGGAGGTAGGGCTGAAAAGGAAAAGGGAGAAGTTGAAAGATACTGGATGTAGGGCAAGAAACAAAACAAATACAGAAAAGAAATTTCACTGTCATTCTTCAGTTGGTGGCTGCAGGATTGACCGTGTTAAGGGTCCTACTCGACATGGCTATATGATGAGGTAAGAGGAGAGGGCAGGGGAGGGATGAGGAGTTATGATAAATGTAACGTGTTCCTGATTTTGTTGAAAATGTTTATACAATGTGTGAAAAGTTAATAAAATATAAATCACAAAAGGAAAAAAAAAACATTTTGCACTACCCTCAAAACGCATCTTTTTCATTCCGCATTTGGGAGACCAGGCTGATGTTAGGGCGGGCAGAAGCAGAGATGTACCTGTCTCTTACTATGAACCTCCATCGCCAACCTCTGTTTTTTATCAAGAATGGCGTTCTTTTCTAATAACTCCTATTTTATTGTAAAATGTTTTGATACTGTATTGAAAGATGATATCCCAAGAACTGAATAAAGATAAATTTGCATTTTACTATGCAGATCTCCTGGTGGCTATGGGGTCTATTCTGAACCACGAATAGCGGGGATTCCACTATTTGTCTACCTTTCCCGTCCCCACCAAGCCTCCCTATACGAACAGGGAGTTTGTACGGGGAAGTCAGAAGGGGCAGGAAAGGGGCGGCGCAGAGGCGGAGAAAGGGGGAGCAGTGGTGGGGAGAGTACAGCAGGCCCAGGACACGTCAAAGGGTGAGTGGGCCACAGAAGATTCCCCACAGCCAGACCCTGGCCTTGGGAGAACAGATCAGGGTCAGGCTGTGGGGAATGAATTGAGTCGCCAGCGGCTGGGGATCGTGGCTCCTGAATGGAGCCGCAGTGCCATGGCAACCAGAAGTTAGCCAGGCAGGTGCCTGTTCATGCAGGCAGCCAGGAATCAGGTCCTGGCCTGCACATACAGGCTTAGACAGGATTCTGATCCCGTGGGGGCTAGATGTGCCCCGCAAGATCAGAATCCCACCTACCTCTGTGCGTCTTGTTCCAAGCGGACTCACCGAGGCCGGGATGTCCAACATGGAATAGGTCTCCACTTGTATAGAATGCTCTAATGAAAATGGTCTGTAGAACCTACAATAACAAAAGATTAAAAGGTTATCTTGAACTTGAATTTCTGGATGTAAGGCTCAACATATGCTAGATTTCCACAGTACCTTTCCCCGATGCTAGACTTTGGTCTCATGTCTCACACCCTTATCATGCCTTTGCTACCTACAGAACCTACGAATTTCTCTCTTTAGTCCTCCCTGTAGTCGACTCCCTCCGGTACCTGGGTGTTATACTTGATCCTGCATTAACTTTCCAGGTTCATCTCTCTTCTCTCTCCAGCCGCTGTTTCCTCTCACTCTATCAAATACGTGCAGTACAACCCTTTCTATCACCATACTCTATAACCATTCTCCTTCTTTCACTTGTCATATCCATTTATCTTCAGTATCAACTTCACTGAATTCATTTCATTCAAAACACTCCCATCTGTATACTTGCCCATGCCTCAAGATTCGATCATGCCACACCACTCCTCATTCATCATCACTGGCTCCCCATACGGTTCTGATTTCAATACAAATTGCTCATTCTCACATCCCATGCTCTTCACTCTGGTCTTCTCCGCTACCTTGCTGACTCTCTTACTCCTCACTGTGCCCTCCGAGAAATCCATGTCTGCGTCTTCTCTTGGTATCCTAAGCACATTTGTCATTCACTCATTCATCTGCTTTTTAATTCCTTGCCCCGGCTCTTTGGAATTCCCTACCCCCTATCCTCCTAAAGACCCATCTATTCAACCTTGCTTTTGACCTCCCACTTTCCTGAGTACCCCTCTTCTTTTCTAATGTATATGTCTTCATTATGTTGAATGAGTTTTCTCATTCCATTTCTATCTGTAGTTTTCACTTTGTTTTTATAACGTACACCGCCCTGCTGCTAATGTGAAGGGCGGTTAAGAAAGTCTTCATAAGCAAACATTACAAGAGCAGGGCAGTGAGTAAAGCCATCTAAGTGTGTGACCACCACCCCAGAGCTTGACGCTCTCAAGTCAGACCTTAAGCTGCTCTGGCGAAGGACACTAGGATTCATGTGATTTGTCTTGTACACACTTCTCCCTATCTTAATTATGATCTAACTCACCTCAACATGTTCTGCTAAGGACACTATTCACAAAGAAACCCTCCAAGCTTTCCCTAACAGGGAAAGAAACAAACCATTATAAAAGGAGTTCTTGTGGGATTTTTTTTTTTTTTTTTTTTTTAGAAAAGGTCATTTCAAAAAAATGGCTAGTTTTGACTCTGCAATGATATTCAGAAGAAGCAGAAAAGCGACATCCTGAACGTACAGGGGACAAACAAAGAACTCAGAGTAATTAAACAGCACATTTTACTTTTAGTTTTATGCATTTAAGGCCAGAATTATAAAATGATTTCTCTTGTACACATATCCGAAAAGCCATGAACGAATCAAAGCCCTGGTTAGCTGGAAAGAAAAGCAAAATGTATCCTCAAAAAGTAATTATTTACGAGGAATTCATTAACTGGAACAAATTACTTGCAACACTGTTTGTACAGAACTCTGTTCTCTCGGGGCCCTGTTCAACTTGCACAATTTCTGGGCACTGACAGAGAGGGGAAAATGGATGCGATAGTGGGTATTTGGCTTGTTGGATGGTTGGCAGGGAAGAGCGACTGTGACCAGAAAATTACCGACAGCATTATGTAAACATTCCTGCCATGTCGCTGAGTGCAATAGATGGAATGGGATAAACAACATTAACATTTACATTAATGATTGCTGCAAGAAGTCTGTCATCAGACTTAAGCCATGCTCAGCAGTAGAGGCCATATGTAGGGGAGCAGGGAATGAAGCGCTATGCTGGGAAAACTGCCCAGGTCCTACTGCCGTAAACACAGCATAAAATGAGCTGAACAAAACTCCTGGGCAGATGGGTCATCCTATTTGCAAGGGAAAAATCACCTCATGAAAATGAGCTGAAAAGACCAGGAAGAAAAATCCAAATCGCCTCTAATGTCCTGTGGCATGTCAGAGCATCAGCCAGTGACGGCTGGCTGCCTGTAGCTGTGGTTATTCTTAATCAAATGAATAAAAACTACTGCTGGTGGAATTCTGAAAACAAAATTCAAACTTCTGCATCAAAAAGTCTGAATTATGCAAAATTTCGCATGCTTTCTTTGTCAAAACAACAAAGCATATTTTTTGAGTGATAATTTAAACTATAATACAGGAAAGAAATAAGTATCACAAAAATCAGTGTATGCCAATACTGTACATCCCTAGAGCTGAAGGAGGGCTAGGACTTATAGAGATTGATCACACATACAAAGCTACTATCATAGGCTTCCAGGCCTACTTAACACTATCATCATATCCAAATACTCAAAGTGCTGAAATACGAAAGTAAACATCCAGAATCTGTCTCCATCATCAAATGTGGACAAGCATTCCAATGACTAGAAGGAACGAGTGAGAATCCACAAGAAAACACAAGGAAGGCAGTAACAGAATTTGCAAAACAAGAGAAACAACTCAAGGAAAAACAAGTGGCAAAAGCACAAATGCAGTGGGAACTACGGCTCGTTACTCCAGGAACCCTTTGTCGATCAAGAACGGACACATGAATGGTTATGTAGAGGTGAACTGAAATTGAAGGACCAAGGGTGGCTGTCTGAGGCGAGGGATGAGATGCCCCCCCCCCCACCACTACAGGGGCAGGGTTTTCTCAAAACTCTAGTCAGGGACGGAATCAAAACAAACCAAAAAGCCGATTAGATAATATGGAGGAAATGCAAGATGTTTGCACATCAAGGAACTAAAAGAAAGAGCGAGAACCACAGCACAGTTTATAAAACTAAATTATAACTCATTTTTATTTTGTTATAAACCGCGTTATGGTCCTTGCTTTTTCTTTTTGAACATATATTTTGCATTCACAGAACCCCCACCCTCAACAGTGGGTGCAGAGCAGAACCAGGACATTCACCCACAGAACTCAATATCTTTAAAAAAAATCTGATTCTGATCATCTCACTAACAACAACAAATATTCTCCAGTACCAGGCTTATTGTGAACTAATACAAAACCCTTCAAAAACGTCACTGAGTATAGAGCAAATCTATCATACCATACCATATCAGCACCAACTTCCAAACTCGCATAAGGAGCCCACCAAAAAAAGCATAACTGTAAATACTGCAGTGGGCCCTGGAACATCCATATACCTATTTGGAAAGCTGAACAATTCAGATTACTACATTATAGATACCTACATACAAACTCCATGTTAACAGAACACCTGGTCTTGGTCACACACTCAGAACACAGACCCTCACCAAGTACAGAGTAACTGACCATAATCTAAAAATAAACATGTGCAGATAAAAATTAAACTGCAACTCCAAGAAGCCAGATTCTGCATACAGTACAATACCAGAGAAAGAAATACATTTTCATGTACTGTATAAAATAAAAAGATAGCATCAAGTCCGACCATTAAACTGAAAATAAAATTCTCTTCTATCTTTGGAACCAGCATGATCAGAGAATAAAATGGTCAGAGTACCCCCCCCCCCCCCCACACACACACTTATTTCCCCCCAAGTACAGCATGAGGATGATACAGGGCCATGTGCGGAGATTCATTGCAGCATCATTTGCATAAATTTAGTATACTTTGCCTAAAATGTATATGCCACCAATCTAAAATCCTAGGTGGCTTCCAAACATATACATGCAATTTAGTAAAGCAGATGTTACAATAAAACATACATAATAATAATAAAACATTAAATATGATTAATGAAAAGCCACTTACACAGCTCCTCCCCCACCCCTAATCAGGGGCTGCTGCCCTAGGTGATCACCTAGTTTGCCTAGTGGTTGGGCTGGCCTCGATTGGCCACGCCCCATCCTCAATTATTACTAGAAAAAAAGCCTCCAGTTTCATATTTTAGTTTCTTTTCTCAACGCTGGATGTAAATCCCCCCCCCCCCCCAAATCCTG
Source organism: Ichthyophis bannanicus (assembly GCA_033557465.1). NCBI lineage: Eukaryota > Metazoa > Chordata > Amphibia > Gymnophiona > Ichthyophiidae > Ichthyophis > Ichthyophis bannanicus. The sequence continues at coordinate 148,909,346 of CM066040.1, read as the reverse complement.
GTTATTTACTATACTTTAGTCTGTCAGTTTACTCTATCACATCACTCAGGTTCATACTGATTTGCTTCAGTTCCTTTAAATCACAAAAAAAAAAATGATACAGCACGACCGACTCCTCCAACACTTCATCAGTGAAAATTGAAGAAAAGAATTATTTGGTTTTCCGCTGTTTGCTCTCCTTGAGTGCCCCTTTACCCCTTAGTCATCTAGCACAGCGATACCCAACTTTTTGAAGCTAGGGGACACCTACGTTTTTAAAAATGTTATGTGGCATGCCAACTTCTGTGTGGCAGGCCACCGTGTTCACTCAAGCAGAAAAGCCAAATAAATATTTTAATCTTACTGACTCCTTTGTACCATATCATTGCAGACTATCAGATTTTATTGATGATGATTGCGGCATTTATTTTGCGATGGGTCCTATAATTTTAAAAACATGCATCCAACCCCTGTGGCCAATTCAAATTTATGCCACACTAAAAACTTACATTTATTTATTTAGCTAGGCTTTTATACTGCTTTTTCTATGCGTTAAAGTGGTGTATGATCAGATACTGTATATATATTATTTCCCTTTTCTCCAAAGGGCTCACAATCTATGTTTTTTGTACCTGAGGCAATGGAGGGTTAGGTGGCTTGCCGAAGGCCACAAGGGCTAGAGGTTGCTGTCCTTTGGCAGGATTTGAACCCCTGGCCCTCTGGCCTGAAGTAACTTGCCCCAATCACTAAGCTGCTCCTCTCTCCTCCCTGTATAAGTAAGAGAACTTTCTTTAACAGAAAATATTCTAAAACAAGCTTAATATTCTAAAGCAACAGAAAATTATGTTGGCACTTGGCAATTTTTCAAACTAATCAAACAGTGGTGTATACAGCTTTAATTACCGATTTGATATATCAAATAATGTTTAAAAGTAGGAGAAACCCTAAAGTCCTAATATAGTGAAAGCTACAGACTATCCTAAAATCATGCACACAAATAACTGAATTAATAGGGATACAAGCACGGATATCTATACCCTCATTCTTGCCCACCCATTAAAATACTTCATATAAATTTGTGTCAAATGAACCACGGCTAGCAGCATCAAAACATTCTTTTAAGTCCTACAATATTGATCCTGTATGATAGTTCCCCTTCAAAAGACCAAGTTTCAGGTCCCATTCTCAACATCACACTGAATATTAGGTCTTGACTTATTTCATTCTACTGGTCTATAATTTTATTACTGCATAAGATAGGAAAATAAAAAAACCAAACATACCATCATAATTAATTATTTTTTACCAAACGTGATGAGATAAAAAAAAAAAACACATACTCTTTGAGAAAGCCTTAACAGTTACTTTTATGGCACCACAAAGTGCCTTACAAATCAGTGTCACAAGTCTTTGCAACCACCTCCCGGACCTATGGCCTAGCAACAGTTTTGTGATCAGATAGCATGAAAGCACCCAAAAAACAGAGGGGAGGTCATAGTGATGACATATAGGTGTGGCTGAAGACATTAAACTTGGCTTAATTACCACTGCAGTGAAAAAAATAACCCTGTAATCAGCAGATGGTTTAGTTTGGACTGAGCCTAAGAAGAAGCTATACATTCTGAGGCTGATATACTAGAGACTTTAATTTTACTTTATAGAACTACTCTCATGAGGGCAACCAGAGTAGAAAAGTAGACAAAGTGGTACCAATTTAGGGGACATATAGCAGCTATTTCAATATGTGAAGATTTTTGAGCGAGAATATCAATTACACCCTTTTCAATTCTCAATTACTATAATTCAAATTTCGGCTGTGCCAAACCTAGACAGCAGTAACACACACTAAGAGCAAACCCGCCTCTCACGTAACACCACGAAAGGCAGTGACAAAGTCAACCCTGCCCGGTCACTGCATGTCCTCTGGCAAAAGCTTTTCGCGTGCAGCCCAAAGACCACAGTTACTTTCTGGGCGCGGGGCGGTTTGCTCTGGGATTTCCTGAAGTAGGAGGTCCTGGCTGGTGGCGAACAAGAGCTTCACTGAGTCTTCCTCCAAGCTGCTGTAATCGCTGCTCATGCTGCTGGTTCATGTCATCAGTTGCACTGGGATCCCCACCACAAAACACACCTCACCTGCTTCTATTGTCGTCCCACATCAACAACCTGTAGCTATCTGGTCGGGCCAGGGATTGTCCTCCAGCGGCTGCAACAACTGTGTCATCATCATCTCCTGGATTAATACGGCAACCTCCCACCACACAACATTCTGGCCTCAGCTCACTTGAGGACTGCAGAGTCCTTACCCTAAACACACTAAACTCAGAGTGGCACACCAAGCTATCATAATGGTGCTAATTTTGAATGGAGGCGGGGTCGGAGGGGTTGATTCTGCTGCTGCCGAGAAGCGGCAGCAACCTGTTCACCTTTTTTTTTTAAGTCTTTGAAGGCAGAGTGAGGCGGCTGTTTTGGGGACATTTTTTGCCACCCCCAATAAGCTTTGCCACCTGAGGCGGCTGCCTCACTCCGCCTCATTATAGAGACGCCCCTGTGAAGGATGAGAGGTTGATAGTTAGAGCCTAGGACAGTAGCTTACAGACGAGATGGTTTACAGCGAGCAATGAAAAAACTGGCAAAACAGACATGTCGATTGTGTGGGGAAGAGCTAGAAATGGGGATTCACCTCATAGCTGGCTGTGAAGTTCTAATGGCAGAAGATTTCTATACAGAAAGGCACAATAAAGCGGTATGCCTTATCCAATGGAAACTCTGTAAACACTACAACATCACTGTGCCTGAAAAACACTGGGATCATGACCCTAAAAGGATTACTGGGAATGAAGACATTATGATCACCTGGAATCCATTCTGACCAATAAAAAGCTAGATGCAAGGAAGCCAGATATAATGGTAAAGGAGAAAAACACCAGAACGGCATTGATTAAAGAGGTGTCAGTTCCAAGCGACTACTCTGAATCACATTGAGAGGGAGAAAATATTCAAGCACCAAGAAATACACTTGGAGACTAGGAAAAAGTGGCAGAAAGATATTGAGTTATTTCCCATCGCATTGGGTATCACAGGCCTAATTAAGAGGAATTTCCAAGCACACGTTGATAAATTACCCATACACGTAACATCTTATGAACTCCAGAGGGAGATTCTCTTTGGCACGATGCAAGTACTACACTGAGCATTAGCAGTATATTTGAGATCATACTCCACAAACCCTGGCTTAGAAGTGAGGTTCACAACTGTCCGGGTATGCGCAAAACTCACCCATTTGGAGAAACTGCCCTGAAAAAACGAAGTATCACGAAAAAGTGCAAAACTTTGAATTATTGTGTACAGAATTACAGCAGAAGTAAAAAACATACAAAAGGTATATCAGAATATTAATATACAGTAAATATGTTATAAGACAAGTATCCGCTGTATCACTGAGAAAGGTCGTGACCCATGAAGGTACATCATCCTCAGCTGAAGCTAGGGGGAACACATGATGACCACCCAGGGTTTGCTTTCTGAATCTTGAGAGAGAGCCTGCCAAATTCGGAAAATCTGAAGAACAAGGACCAGTCAATATCAAGACTGTCCTTTCTTTACACAAATACCGATCAAAGTTCACAATCTAGGCATACATCTCCCCAAAAAAACAAGAAGAGATGATTTGAGGTGCGTCAGATCTGCACAGCACTCTGCTATTAGTCCACATTAACCTTCAGCAGTACCTCTCAATATTGGTGGGCACTAAATACTACTGATAATTGTTTGTATACACAGCGCTGTACATATAGATGTGACATAAACCCTTCACAGGTTCTAGAAAGAGAAGACATCTGTTTTTAGTAATAATTCAAGAACGCCTTTCGACCCTTAGCAAGAACATACTCAGAATGTGCCCAGCCCTCTCCATCCCCAAATTATGCTGATGCTTAGGGCTGCATCTTCTTCAGTCCACTTAACCAGGCCCTGTGCCTGCTTCTATTAATGGTCTGTACCCAGCACTCTCTTTGTAAGAATGCTATCATATCTACTATTGGGAAAGTTTGGGGAAAAAAACCCCAACAACATTACCCAGGTAAAGATTTCATTCCCAGCATCGCTGGGTACCAATCCACTCCTATACCCAATTTGAAGTTTCAGTGTCCTGAAGTCTGCAGTACTGCATGCCATATATTAACCTGTTGGCATATTTTTAAAGCAATTCGTAGAAGACATTTGTGTAAAAGAAAGTTTCTCTCAAGCCAGAGATGCTGAATCAAGATTTATGCCAGATGAAATATTATAGCCTCAGTAATAAAATCCAAGACTTGCAGAGAGGCAGGTTACACAAAGACAAGGTTAAATGCCTGAAACAGGGGGAAGGGTGGAGGCATCGTGGAAAGATGGTACTTCCACCAGGCAATGTTAACCTCATCTGAGTAGGGAAGCTGAGATAGGTGAGACAGAAAATTGAGGGGGGGGGAGGGGCAGCATTACCTCCTCCCAGATCTCATTACTGGTTCAATCCGCCTTCGCTGCTGCCATGCAAGGCCCATGACCAACTCCAGCAAGAAAATCTACAGGAAGGGGAAAAGATGTAGAGTGCTGCGTGCACTTTGTAGCGCTATATAAATGATAAGCAGTAATAGCAGTAACAGAGATGTCGTAGGTTGCCAACCTTAATAATACATTTGACCTTTGTGCTGGAAGGGGTAAAGGGTGGCTAAGTGAGGGGGGATGGAAGTGGCTAAAGTTAATTTTGGAGTTTCTACAGCCCCCTTGTCACCCCAACCCCCAGCTCTACTCCTGCACTTTTATTTACACCGATAAGTGAATGAATTTTGGCCCATTACCACAACTGAGATCACCAAAGCACTCACAACCTCCCATAAAACAACTTGCCCACTTGACCCATTGCCCTCTTCTTGGCTCCACGATCCTTCGCTCACACTTATCCCTTTTGCCCTCACTATTATAAATTCCAGCCTCGCTTCCGGCTGTTTTCCCACTGCTTGGAAACACGCACTCGTCCGTCCTCTTCTTAAGAAATCCACCCTCGATCCTTCTATTCCATCAAATTGGCGTCCTGTCTCCAATCTCACCTACCTTTCTAAGATCCTTGAGAAACTTGTCTTCCACCAATTCACTGCACACCTTGATTCTACTATCGCCTTGCACCCCCGGCAATCGGGTTTTAGGGCCGGCCACAGCACAGAAACTATTCTCGTAGCACTTCTCAACGAACTTCAACGGGCTCAAGAACAGGGTGATTTTTCCATCGCCGTCTCCCTGGATCTCTCTGCAGCATTTGATGTTGTAGACCACCGCACTCTCCTTTCACGATTATCCGACTTTGGGATTCACGGTACAGTCCACCGGTGGTTCCAATCCTTTCTCTTCTCCCGCACCTTCACCGTTCAATCTGGTACCACCTCCTCTGCCGCTTTTCCTTTACAATGCAGTGTCCTTCAGGGCTCCATTCTAGCACCCCTCCTCTTCAATGTTTTTCTCGCCCCCCTCGCCTTACTAATCCAACAATCTGGCCTATCCACCTATTTCTTTGCTGATGATATCCTCCTGATTCACCATACATCACCACTAGCTCCCGACCTCTCCCCCCTCAACAATTGTCTCACTTCCATTGCCACCTGGTTCCGCGAAAATTTCCTTATCGCTAACCCCTCTAAATCAGCAGCTATCTGGTTCACCTTTGGGGCTCCTCCACCCACCTTGTCACCACTTATGTCCAATTCACCCATTCCCCTGGTCTCAACCCTTCGCTATCTTGGTGTTACTTTGGATTCTTCACTCTCGTTCCACCAGCACATCTCGGGAGTGGTGCGCAGTTCCTTCTTCCATCTCCGCAAGATCAGATCTGTTCGCTCTCTTCTCCCGCCCATGTCTCTTACCACTCTTGTTCTCTCTTTGGTGATTACTAGGCTCGATTATTGTAATTCCTTATTCTCAGGCCTCCCCCAATACCAAATTTGAAGACTGCAATTAATTCAAAACACGGCCGCACGTCTCCTTACTTTCTCCTCACATCGGGACCCCATCACCCCACGCCTTCTTTCCCTCCACTGGCTTCCTGTTAAGGTCCGCTTTGTATATAAAAGTTACTCACTATCACCCATAAAGTTCTCTATACTAACACTCCCCAGTATTTAGCTGATCTCATCTTTCTTCATCCCACTCCTCACATCCTCCGCTCGGCGTATGGCAACCGCCTCTTCCTTCCTTCACCCACCCAGGCCCACCTCGAATCGACACAACACGCTGCCTTCTTCTTTATAAGTCCCGCCCTTTGGAATTCCCTTCCGTGTTCTATTCATACTGAAGCATCCTTTCCCCAGTTTAAAGCGCTTCTCAAAACACACCTTTTCTGTCAAGCCTTTGATCTTCCCATTCCCTCCAGCCACTCATAAAATTACCCATTTCTAACATTCAATATCATGGGTTCTCCCGCTCACCCACTCCCTTCCTTGTGTCTCGTCCTGTAGTGTCTGTCTGATTCTTCTCCTCTGTCCTTCACTATTTTTCTCCCTGCCTTTGCTATCACTTTCCTATTAATTTAATGGCGTTCCTTTCTCCCTGTATTTTCCTGCAGCCCGTAATTTTTTAATGTACACCGCTTTAATGCCTCGTGCCTAGGCGGTATATCAAATGTTGTCAATAAAGATAAAGATAAAGTGTGCAGATCTCCCACACAGGTAAAAGTTGGGTAGAGATTCCATTAACTGCAATAAGGATTTGGAGGGGGGGGGGGTGTTGCCAGTTTAAGATTTTAATTTGCCAGATGCCGATAGGAAAACTACCCCAAAGTGTCCTGGTTATAACTTGATTTACATCAAATCTAATAAAATATATTGGGAAATAAGATTGCAGAGCTCATGCCTTGCAATTATTATGTCCAAAGGCAAAAATATCAACTTGTCTCCATCATGGGTCTTCGAAAACCCCAAAAGTTACACTGTTTTTACTCTCTCTCTTCTCATATTCATAACCTTTTTTAATGCATTTTGAGAATACAGAATTTACCATATCGGTAATAATTCTCAGTGACCGCAGGCTCATATATGTGGTTGCTTCCTTGGGAGATGAGCTCTGGTAAGAAGAGAGATAGTGCTGATAGGGGGTATTGCATAGGCAGTCTGTTAAAGAGATATTCTGGGCTCTCCTCAGGCAAATGGCAAAAGAACCCACAAGAGAGGGGGCAACATGCACCTGCGGTTCACAAACAGGGAAAGCGTTTTGAATGTTCAAGCAGGTGGCCACTTGAGTTTCAGAGCAGTTCTGTGGTTCAGCATAACAAGGGCAGAGAGGGGTGACAGAAAAGGTTAGCGCTGCAGGTCTGTTTAGTGGATAGGAGTAGGGAGGGAGCTATAGAAAGTACCCTGGGAAGATTTAAGTGAAGAACCATGGGCTAGACTAAATAGAAATATTAGAATGGCAACAAATAGGAAAGAAAAAAATGTAAGGGCAAAAAGCTGGCTGAAAAGGTAAGGGCTGGAAGATTAGCACTGGAAGTCTGGGACAGGTAGATGGAAGAGCTGAGGGGGCTGTGGAAGGCAATCAGGAAAGCAAACAGGAACAGAGAGCACAGTTACTTACCTATAACAGGTGATCTCTGGGAACAGCAGGAATAAGTCTTCACATATGGGTACTTCGGTACCGACGGAGTCTGCGCTGGAACGCTCCCCAGCGTCCAATCAGAACGCTTTTGGAAGCATCCCAACATGCCTGCGTGCTGCCTTCCCGCCTTTCCCAACTGCCTCTCCTCAGTTAAGTTTTAAAGCTGAGACAAAGAGAGAGAGCAAGAAAGGGAAAGATAGAGATAGAGAAATGCAACTCCTAGGGGAGGTGGGTGGGTTGTGAAGACTTATTCCTGCTGTTCCCAGAGATCACCTGTTACAGGTAAGTAACTGTGCTATCTCCAGGAACAAGCAGGAATGAGTCTTCACATATGGGGACTCCCAAGCTAAGATGCCGGGAGGGAGTCCTAGCATGTTGCAAATCTAGCATGAGCCATGCTACTCCTCAGAACCTCAGGCATCCTGGGGATGGAGAGTAAGAGTTGAATTACAGAAAGGTGCTGTGGAACAGCTAGACTAGAACAAGACTTCTGAAGAGGAAGATCCTGTATAGATGACATTTAGTAGTAAAATATTGAGCGCAATATTCTAATATGGACCTCCCTTGGTGGCATTGTAAAAAGTCTATTGAGGTTCATATGGATCTGTTAGAAGAGCCAGTATAAGATCCTCAAGGAGTACCTCACTGTGAAGTAGAGGTAATAAACTGTAGAAAAAACAAGTGGAGGTCAGAACCCTTCAGGGTGAAAAATAGCCCCAGGGGAAACTGGGGTAGTATAATGAGGTAGGGCTTCAGCGGAAAACTTAGAAGGTACTATTAGACAGCACTTAAGCCCTTTTGGTCGAAGAACAGTCCAATGCTAGGACCAAAAGGAAAAATAAGTCTGACCGATTTGGACTGACAATGGAAATAGTCCCTGTAGGAGAGAAAGGGTATGGAGACCCCTCTATCCAATAACAAAGTAAGGACAGACTTAAAAAGCGTTACAGCTTTAGATCAACTGAAGATCCGCAATGTCTTTCCTAAATGGGGTCAAATAGGAAAGGAAAAAAGGTGCATGGGGAGCTTCAGAGGTACCTAACCGTGAAAGGATATGGTAAAAAAAAGGTTTGCTATTTACCACAGGGAGTGGTTGTATGTGTAGAACCCTAAACATGCTGGCACAGCATTGATAGGGGTACTGCCCATCTGTCAGGGTCATATAGGAATATATGAATATCTGAACCTAAACAGACAGATATATCTTTTAGGTAGACATGTATCTACGTGCTTATCTATCTCGACAGATATATATATATATGTAGATATATATATTCATAAATATATATACATATAGGGTATATATGCATATAAATATATATACAGAGATATACATGGGCAGAAGATACACATATATATATATGTAGACATATAGACACATGTCTCCAGGTATGTGGATGGAGACATGCCTATATAACTAGATCCCCATAGGAATATGGGGAGAGAAAAAGATTTATCTAATAGCAAGAAGGGTGATACCTGCTTGAATAGATGCATAGAGAATCTTCTTTCCCTGGTTATGATTGACAGAGTCAGAGGAATGGTCTCCCTGACAAGAAGGAGTCGAGATTCCTTTAAGAATTCGAGCTCTTGAATAACCAGGATGGCTTACGTGAAAAATGCAGAGGATAACTTCAGTCTGCAGGCAGCAAGTCCAGATCTCTCCAGAACTGCAGTATGGTGAATGGATAGAGGACGCCACTGGAATAAGATACCATAGTGACCTGCCTATAAGGGCAAGAAGAGTATCAGGCGTCCCTGAGCTGCCACTGAAAGAAAACTATCCCTGGCGAGGAGTCCAAAGGAGATATGGACCAAGCCAGGGAATTGGCCATTCTTTAGGTTTTCACGTGATGAAAGGCCTGTGTCTTATGTCTCAAAAGAGATTTTAGATGAGATGGTGAGGGTAGGGACCACCTACCAGTCATAAGAACATGACTGGGTGAACCCCTCCTAACCATCTGGGGTTATCTGCTAGGCAAGATACTAATGCTCTCTAGCAAAGGCCCATAGTGCAAAGCTACTCTGTAGAGTTGCAGAGAGCATGCTGCAGGTTGGTTAGAAGAAAAAACTGGCTGTTTAAAGCCAGTAGGTAACTTAAACTATTCTGCCAAAACAAGGGGGCGAAGAATAGAAGTCAACCAACAAGTCTAATAGGGTTTCCAAAAAAGGTTGATAACCTGTTTGGGGTTTAGCACTGAGGCCAGAAAGATTGCAAGTGGAAGAGAAACCCTGGTTGTGTGGTGAACAGAACCAGTGGGTTAACCACTAGGAATCGCTGCATTTGCAGCAACTACCAGGGCAGCGGAAAAAAATGGAACAGACATAAGTAGGAGTGGTAAGACTCCCTTATTGTCTGATGAGCTGCCCTAAAGTAAGAAAAAAAAAGAGGAGACAACTCTGGAAGGGAAAATCCCCTTGTGGAGTAGGTAGAGGACCATAGGGGCTTACCAGTGTAATAGAGACACTCTTACAAACTGATTGTTGTAGTAAGAGGGAGGTAAGGCAGAGTTGAAGGAGACTGACTATGTAGTAAGTCTCTGAGAGGTAAGATGATACATGCTAGTACAGGGAAAAACGGTCTTATGGATAGTTGTCACTTCTCTTTTCCCAAAAAGAGGAAGAGAAGCCTGTTAACTATAGGCATGATCATCATAAAGACTTAGAGCAAAAGAAAGGATGTCTCGTGAAGAGAGATCCAGGAGAATTTAGGATGAAATTAGTGTAGATGCTTCAAGTGAAAAGAAGCAGACTGCAACTCTAACCACCAAACAGGAGATGTAATGATAATCTATCTGAAACCCTGAGAATGCTGGGTTTGCTGACCCTGTTGAGGTTGTAGACCAGTGCGATGTTTCCCCTGTTTGGGAACATCTGTATGATGGGCAGAAGATGGATAAAACCTTTTCCCCCTAGGGGAAGAAAGTTTGCTAGGACATTTCCTACCAACTGGGAAAGAGGAAGGCATAGAACAGCCTCTGGAAACAGGAATGCCAGTGGTTAACTGAGCAACTTGGAGTAAAGACTCCTTGTTAAAAAGATTTTCTCCGAGGGGGGCGCTCGTGAGCCCGCTGCAAGATGGTCGCACTCTTTTAGAGCTCCGTCCCCTCAACCCCCAAATTCTTGCAAGCATATGCTAACAGCCGCATTTTGCCCTTGCCCTGTACCTTCCCTGGATCAGTGTACGCCAGCGATTCCCCTCGGAGCATGATTTAGCGGCTCCGCGGGACCTCCGGTGGCTGGGGGGCCGAAGAGTTTGCAGTTGCGGCGCAGCCTGCTGCACGCGGTCTCCTGCCGCTGGACTAGCTGCTGTACCCGGCGCAGTTGCGGACCGCCCACCCGACTCCTGCGGGGCCTACGTGCTGGGTCCTTTTTATTGCCTGCAGAACGAGCGGCGGCCCGTTCTGCGGGGGGGGGGGGGGCCCGCATCCTCAAGCCTGTGGTGCTCGGCTGCAGCACTGAAGAATTGTCGGGGAGACCGGCCAGGGACACGTGGAACGCCGCGGCAACTACTGGCATCTGGCATCTCCCTCACCACCACGAGTCACCTTGAGGGGGGTAAGTTTGAGGACTGCCTCTTCTCCTGCATATCCTCTGCACTGCGGTTGGAGCTGGTGACCGGGGCCATCTCTCTGTGGCAGCTCAATGTCCTGCTGAGGCCTCCATCCTCTTGACTGGAATCTGGGTGCCCTGCGGGCCTGCATACGCGACCTCTCTGACCCCAGGCCTCTCATTGAAGCTCTACGACCTACAACTACGGGCTTTTGCAGGTACAGCCCCACACCGCTTCATATTGCTCTCTGATTCTACTCTGTGCCAGGCTGCCCCTCCAGGAAGACCGGAGGCAGCTTATTACTCTCTGCCTCGCTGTTTCACCAGTGCCTTCTGTTTTGCTGACATTGCCTGTGCGCATCTCCTGACACTGTGTAGTGGTGGCTACTAGGCAGGCTGGTGTGACCTCGTGCGCCGTCACTCCTTTGGTGCCCTCACTGTTGCTGGCATTGGCTCTAACTTTCTCCTAACACTGTGTGAGCCTGGTGACTCTGTGTGATGGCTGCTAAAACCAAAAATTCTGAAATTCGGAAGGGGATGCGCTCCTCCCAACGTCTGCAGAGTAAATCTGGAGCCTCAAGCAGCCCACGCGGCAAATCCCCTCCATCGGGTTCCGACGATGAGACTGTAAGTGAAGAGGAACTGGATCCTCATAAGCAACTCACCTCGGCTCAAATCAAACAAGAATTCCATAAGGGCTTCGCCGAATTAGCCAAGGAGTTCCGCACACTACGGGAAGATTTGATGAAAGATGTTGCAGAACTCCGGACCGACGTCAAGGAACTGGGAGCCCGAGTAGAGGACGTGGAGACCAAAGTGGTTGATCATGATGGGACTTTGATGGATTTACAATGTGCTCTCGACAGGCAGCGTGCGCAGGCAATGGAGCTAACTTATAAAATTGATGACATTGAAAACCGCTCCCGCCGCAACAATGTCCGTTTTCGAGGAATTCCAGAGGCAGTGGAGGGCAGGGAAGACCTGCCGACTGTGCTCAAGCTGCTGATAGCAGAGTTGCTTCCGGCGGAGGAGCTGGCTACGCACGCTTCTGGAATGGAAATAGAGCGGGTTCACCGCGCTTTGGGAAAACCCCCCAACAACCAACCGCGGGATGTCATTGCGAGATTTCTGCGCTATTCCGATGCTGAGCTTCTTATACGACGAGGCCGGGAGAAGAAGACGGTCCGTTTCCAGGACGCGACAGTGTCCATTTACCAGGACCTCTCGGCATTCACTTTGGCGCGCCGGAGAGAGATGAAACCAGTCTCGGCGGTCCTGAACAGCAAGGGGATTCGCTATTCTTGGTCCTTCCCCTTTAGGATGAACTTTCTTTTGGGCAACAAAAAGATCTCTGCAAAGGACTACTCTGAAGCTTGGCGAGCTCTTCGCCAGGCGGGCCTAGTTGATGATAATGCCCAGCCTCATCCGCCGCCCCCTAAGCCCCAGCACTCCAAGTGGACCCGAGTGGGCAAGTCCGCCTGACACTCTTGTGGCTTTGAAAAGCTCCTCTTACTTTTTCTTTTTTAGGGAGCCTCAACCAGTGGGTCCCCTGATTTTTGGACAAAAGGTGGTCAGGATTAGCTTGGGGTCCCCACTCCACTATCCGTAGGGGGCGGCGGTTGATTTGCAAATGTTTTGCTGATGTTATTGTTCTGATGGGGGGGCATGATGGGATTGATGATCCGGGGTGGGTGGGGGAGCACTGGGGGGAATGTTTTTCTAAGTTTAGCTTGATTTTTCACTTTGTGGGGTTCTGGGGGGTATGGGGTTTGTGGTCAATTTACCGTGTCCTGTATTAACCTAGACAGGCAGGTGGTATTGACGGGAAGGGGGGGGGAGATGGCTGGGAGGGGGGGTTTCCCAATATGGAGCTGGGGGGTATGTTTGGGCTGGGGAGGAGGGTCTATGGCTTTTGTTCTTGGAGGGTGGAATGGGTGGGCCCGGTTGACTAATTTTCTGGGGTTGCTGGGGGGAGCTCCCATTGGGACTTTCTGGGTGGCTAGCGGATGTGTGGGGTTAGGAAGTAATCCTTAATGGTGCGCTTCATCTCTTTAAATGTTAAGGGTCTTAACTCCCCGAGGAAGCAATCCCTGCTGTTCTCAGAATTGCGCACCTTGCGTGGGGACATTGTTTATCTACAGGAGACCCATCTCCAGAACTCTAAGCAGGGCTGGCTTAAGCGATCCCCATACACTGAAGTGCAGGTGGCCTCCAATACGCAGGGCCGGAAGAAGCGGGGGGTGGCCCTATTATTCCACCAGAGCCTCTCCTTACAGATTGAAGAGATCAAACGAGATACCCTGGGGAGGTGGCTTTTTCTGAATGTTCGCCTAGACGGACATTTGCTAACTTTAGCTAATATTTATGCGCCAAATACAGGTCAGGGGCCCTTTTTTACACAATTGAAAGCCCTACTGGCGGATTTTGCAAAAGGCCCTATTGTTTTGGGTGGGGATTGCAATACGCATTTAGTGCCCCATTTGGATTCTACGGGTCGCGCTGGGGGGGGGGAATGGGGGGACCTGCAAGAGCCCTTCAACGTTTGAAGTTTGACTTGGGCCTGCGGGACATATGGAGAGATACTCATGTGGGAGAGCGGGGTTATACTTACTACTCTCCGGTCCACCAGGTTCATACTCGCATTGATTATTTTCTATTGGATCAGCGCCTGATGGACGGGAGAGTGCAGGCTGGACTTGGAGCGCTGACCTGGTCGGATCATGCCCCGTGCTGGATTGCCCTCCCGGACGGCACGTATAGTGCGTTTCGTCGTCTTTGGCATTTAGACGCGAGATTCCTGCGACGGCAGGGCGCAGTGCATGACCACGCCCGTTTTATTAAGGAATTCTTTGAGCTTAATGATACTGGGGATGTTCCCCTTCCCACGGTATGGGATGCTTACAAGGCTACAGCCCGCGGTCAACTTATGGCTGAGGCATCCCGCACGCGCAAAATGTGGACGCGCGCTCATGATCATTTGGTGAGGGAATCTGCTCGCCTGGGCTTGGAGCACGCCCGAACCGGATCGAGGCAGGTTCTACGTCAGTGGCGGACGGTTCGAGCGAATTTAGATGCGTGCATGCAGAGAGAAATAGATAATAAGCGCCGGAAATTAAGGCAAACCTTTTATGAACATGGGAATAAAACTGGCCGCCTTCTGGCTTTGCGCCTGCGTCAACAGCAGTCCTCGAGAGCGGTCCGCAAATTGTGCGATGCTGGGGGACAGAGACGGGTTCTCTCCCGGGAGATCCGTGATCTTTTTGCCGACTACTTGGAGCGGCTTTATAAAGCAGAGCCCACTGGTAGGGATCACGTGCAGGATTATCTTCAGAGGACCGCTCTAACCGCGTCTTTCTGACTCTGACCGGGCTCAGTTGGACTCGGAATTTACGATTGACGAAGTGGAAAATGCGATCCGACATCTGAAAAACTGGTAGCGCGCCGGGTAGTGATGGTTTTCCGGCAGAATACTATAAGAAGTTCCGTGCACAATTAGCACCATCCCTGACCTGTTTGTTTAATGAGGTCTTGGGGGCAGCTTCCCTTCCCCATCCCAACGTGAGGCATTGATCGTGATGATACCCAAACCCGGTAAGCCCTTGCACGATGCGGCGTCGTACCGCCCCATCTCCTTGTTAAACGTTGACGTTAAAATCTTTGCCTCTGTGCTGGCTGCGCGTCTGAATCGGGTCCTTCCAGGTTTGGTTCACCCAGACCAGGTTGGCTTTGTGCCGGGTCGCCAGGCCGCCGACAACATTCGGCGTATGTTGCAGGTTATTCACGTGGCTCAACGGGACTCACAGCCAGCGTTGCTCGTGGGAATTGACGCAGAAAAAGCATTCGACCGGGTGGACTGGGGATACTTATGGTGTGTTCTGGAGATAATGGGCTTTGGCCCCAATTATATTGGTTGGGTTCGCAGCCTTTATCAGCAGCCTCAGGCGTGCGTTCGAGTTAATGGGGGACACTCGAGACACTTCTTTTTGGAGAGAGGCACACGACAGGGTTGCCCCCTGTCGCCCTTGCTCTTTGCCCTAACGATGTAACCTTTGGCTCAGAGCTTTCGAGATCACCCAGGTTTGCGAGGGGTCCGCATTGGTCCCGCGGAATACCGGATCGCGCTCTTTGCGGATGATATCATCTTATCCTTGGTGAATCCGACTGCCTCTCTCCCAATTGCGATGCAGCTGTTCACAGATTTTTCCCGGGTCTCCGGCTTCAAAATCAATTATACTAAATCGGAGATTTTGAATGTTGGGGTCCCCAGGGCGGTCTGTGTGGAACTTCAAGCGGCTTATCCCCTGCGTTGGGTGTCAGGAGCCCTGCGATACTTAGGGGTGAACCTAGCCATGGACCGGGCGGCTCTTTTTAAGGCTAACTATGATCCCTTGCTTCGACAGGTCCGGCGGGACTTAGAGGTTTGGAACGGTCTGCTTCTTTCCTGGTTTGGGCGTATAGCCGTAGTCAAGATGGTGATCGTCCCCTGCTTCCTTTACCTCTTTCAGGTTCTCCCGCTCTCCATCTCGCGAGCCACGCTGGTGACCTGGCAACAGTTGCTTATGAAGTTTGTGTGGCATTATCGTCGCCCGCGCCTAGCGCGGCAGGTTCTCTTTGCCCGCACGCGTTCCGGCGGTATGGGAATGCCCAATTTACATTGGTATTATGTGGCGGCGCAATGTCGGGCGGGGGTGGAATGGATGATTGCTGATAGCACTAAGCGCTGGGTGCAGATGGAAATGAGTTTGGCGGGGGGAGCGGGGTTAGGGGACTGGCTGTGGCTTGGGCCACAACTTCGCCGCGGCAAGTGCACCAGTAATCCCTACGTCCTTCATACCCTCCGATGCTGGGACCAGCACTTTCGACCCCGTGACGTGGATCTATCCCCTTTAGCCCCTATAGTTGATAACGCGTCTTTCCCACCGGGTTTGAGTGACGTGGTCTTTCGGCGCTGGGGGCACCTTGGCCTCAGCCGGGTCGGCCAAATTTTTGCTGATGGTCGGCTGCAACCCTTTCGTGCGTTACAGGATGAATTTAACCTTCCGGCTGGGCATTATTATCAATATATGCAAATGACGCATTGGGTCAATTCTAGGTCCGTCCGGCCCCAGGTTGCTCGGGACCTGACGGATCTGGAGCGCTACTGTGAGGGGTGCACTACTACAAGGGGTCTGGTGGGGACATTATATGCCCATTTGCAGGGGGCCCAGGCGCGTCCCACACGTCACAGGGTGCTTTGGAACTCTGACTTAAGTCTCTCTTATACTGATCAGCAGTGGGAGGCAGTGGAAACGCGTCTGTGGAAGAGCTCGGTAGCGACTAATGCCCGAGAAACAAACTACAAACTGCTGTATCGTTGGTATATGACCCCGGCGCGGATTGCTCGTATGTATCCCGGGGCTGGGGGTCTCTGTTGGCGTAACTGTGGGCAACGAGGTACCCTGGGACATATTTGGTGGGCGTGTCCCCGTATTCGTGCTTTTTGGAGAGGTGTACAATCCCGGATACAGATGCTCCTGGGACTGAGTATCCCTTGGGACCCGGGGATTTTTCTTTTTGGGGCCTCCGTGCCGGGGGCCCGGGCTCTGCAACTTGCCTTACTCCGGCACGGCCTGAATGCGGCCCGACTATCCCTGGCGGCGGCATGGAAGCAGGCTCTGGCCCCCTCTTTCCAGGTCTGGCTGGAACGCATGTGGGATACATACTCCATGGAACGAGGGATAGCGGTTAACAGGATGCGTCTGGCTCGCTTTGAACTGGTGTGGGCGCCCTTCGTTTCTCGTTATGGTGCGTGATCGTTCTGGATAAATGTGGGTGATATGCCGTCTGCTCAGGAGGTATGCTCCCTAAGTGTGTTTCTTAGCTCACCTCTGTCCCGAGCCCTAGCGTTAGCGAGCAATAGTCAGGGGGGTTGGGAGGTGGGGGTGGGGGGCCCCGGGATTGGGATGACTTAGGGGGGGGGGGAAGGGTGGTTGGGGGGGGTTCGGGGTCCCGGTTTTTCTTTATTATAAACGTGTAAAAATGAAGACATATTGTAGGTTACTCCTGTGACCTGATGCTGTGTTGTTACTGCTGCACTCTTTTTGAAGAAGTTTTGTGATTCCTGTATCATTGTATTCTTTGGCAGTCTTTCAATAAAAAAAAAAAAAGATTTTCTCCAGTGCAAGGAGTATTTCCCAGTCTTTCTTGTGCCCATTTGTCCAAGTTTGAAACTTGGAGCCAGGCTTTACGTCGTGCCCCTATGGCTATAGCAGAAGTTCTGCTAACAGACTCAAAGGAGTCTAGGGAAGCACGATAAAGGAACCTAGAGATATTTTGAGCATGACTAACCAAATAAGGAATAGTCTGCTCTTTTGGGCTCTTGAAGAAAAGGGGTCAAAAACAGTAATTTCTTTGTGACCTCTTCAAGAGATAATCCCATATAGCAAATATATGAGAGAATTCTTGCTGAAAGCATGGATGCCTGGAAGTTTTGGCGTCCAAAGGCATCTAAAGTCTTAGACTCACGACCTGGCGGATAAGAAGAGTGCTTTTTAGTACTCTTAAATACGCCTCATTGCTGATTCTACAACAATGGAATGATGAGGAAGTTGAGTCTTTTGAAACCCTGGAGAGGGGGGCACCTTATATAGAAGATCAGTTGCCCTAGAAGGTGGGGGTACCATTAAAGGAGTTTTCCACATTCGTAAGAGGAGATCCTGCAAGGACTGATGCAAAGGAAGCATGATGTTCTCCTTTGGACTCCAGGGAATATACAGGGATTCTGTATTCCCTGGTGCAGGATCCTGACCAGGTATAGAAATGGCAAGTGACTTTGCCATATCAAGCAGGAATGCTTGAAAAGAGAAATCCTCAGAGAGAAATCCTCTAGAAAGAGGAGGAGAGGCTAGATCTGTTGAAGAACTAGCATTGGCACCCAGGGATCTATCCAAATTTTGAGGAATAGAAGACCCTAAAGGGTGGAGTATCGGATCCCTAGAGGATAGTCGCCGGTACCGCAGGAGGTCGGGACCAGCCACAGTCGGTAACGCATCGTCCATGCTAGGGATCGATTCCAAACTCGGTACCGAGGGAAGCGACCCTGATGAGAGAAGCATGGAAAGTAACGACCGCAATGGTAATGTGGATACTGGTACCGACTCCGGCACCGTATCCGATAGCGGTAGATGAAGGCAAGCCGGTGACAACTCTAACGGTATCGAAGAAACCGAGAGTGCCCAACCTGGATCATCGGAACCGTGCCTTCGGTACCATCCGGTATCGGTACCAAGGCAAGTCGGTACCCAGTCATCCAGAGTGGAGATCGATTCTAGACTCGGCATCAAGGGAAGCGAGTCTATCAATGCACATCTGGAGGGTACCGGCGTCGGTACCAGTACCAGTACCGGGATCGACACCGATACAGGAAGATCGGTCTGCAGCGTATCCAACGGGCCCACAGGTACCGAGGACGCCAGACTACAATCCGTGGTGAGGAATGTTTCATCCAACACCATTGCCGATGCCGGGGTATCGGTACCGCTTGAAGCGGATGTCACCACCGAGCATGGCTCAGGTATGTTCAGAGAGGGGGAACCTCAGGAACAACCTGAAACCCCACTAAGGATTTGGAGGCCGAAGACTCCCACCGGGGTTTTAAAGCCAGTGTGTCCTCGAGGGCAAGGCCAGAGGCATCTCTATGCTGTGCATGAGATCTACCACTCGAGGGCTGGCTAGTCTTAACAGACTGTTTTTGGGTTACCTGATCCTGTGAAGAAGAAACGGTGCTTGGTGCCCTGAAGTTGAATGGGGACCGCGTATCGAGGTGAACTCGATGCTGAAGACTTCTTCCGACTATACTGTTGCAGGAGGGGCACTCCAGTTGATAGTGGTCAGGACCCAAGCAGGGTAGACACCAATTATGAGTGTCTAAAATTAATTTTGTACCGCCAGAGTTTGTACATTTCTTAGGGATAGTGGCTGGCGGTTCCATGAAGGAAAGTGAGTAGGCCTAGCATAACTGTGAGGCACTAACAAGGAAAAAAAGTATTCCTTAAAAAGGAAAATTTACAAGAAGAAAGAAAAGAAACACTGACGGTACCGGTGGCGTC
Organism: Ichthyophis bannanicus; assembly: GCA_033557465.1. Taxonomy (NCBI): domain Eukaryota; kingdom Metazoa; phylum Chordata; class Amphibia; order Gymnophiona; family Ichthyophiidae; genus Ichthyophis; species Ichthyophis bannanicus. The sequence continues at coordinate 148,890,114 of CM066040.1, read as the reverse complement.
GGGGAAGGCAGACGAGACCACAAGAAAACCAAAAAATAAAAGAAGAATTTTCTGAGGTGACAGGAGGACGTCCTGCCGGCTCCGCGGAAAAACAAAAACTGAGGAGAGGCAGTTTGGAAAGGCAGGAAGGCAGCACGCAGGCGTATTGGGATGCTTCCAAAAGCATTCTGATTGGACGCTGGGGAGCGTTCCCACGCAGACTCCGTCGGTACCGACGTACCCATATGTGAAGACTCATTCCTGCTTGTTCCTGGAGATAAGAACATCGCAAAGGCAGTGAAATAAGGTGAAGAGACATCCAAAATATTACAGTAAGGCTAAAGGGTGCAAGCAGGATTGTAAGACCGAAAGGTGTAGAGAAGCAGGACCAGTCCAATCATTAGGCAAACCAAGCGGTCGCCTAGGGCGGCATCTTCTGAGGAGAGGTAAAGAGCAAGGCATTCAAAGCTCAACAAGAGATTCTAACAGCTTGGGGAGGGGGGGGGTTGGATATAAGACTTAAGGTTTGCCTAGGGTGCCGACTCTGAGGCTAACCCTGTGTGAAGGAGGACAACAAAAACACAGTTAGTGAATGTTTTTGGTCTGTGTTCATCGAAGGAGCTAGAAAAGGTCCGCTGCAGTACATATGGTAGAGAAAAAGGAAAGTAGAGTGCTCTATTCATTCAGTCCTAGCAGAGAAAAGTGGTTCTAGAGGACCAGAGAAGTGCAGATATCAGACCAGTCACTCTGACCTCAGAGGTGGGTAAATTAATGGAGTCACATCTCAAGCAAAGGGGAAGGGAGTAGCTTCAATCCCATGGGTTGCAGGATCCAAGGTAAATGGTTTAACAAGAAGCAGACTATGTCAAATAAACCTAACAGTAACACCGTGAATGATCAGCATAATCTGCCCAGTGAGATGCTAGAGTTGTACCCGCTGCTCTGTGCGGGTTACTCCCCTTTATGCCCCTCCATTCAGGTTACCCCCTCCCCCTTGATTCTGTAAAGCGTAGAAGTTATTTAAGTTTGCTTTGATTCCATCCTGTAGCTATATAGATATCCTGTGTGTCTGTCCCATACCTTTTTGAATTCTGTCACTGTTTTTGCCCCTACCACCTCTGTCGGGAGGAAATTCCAGGCATCTATCACCCTTTCTGAGAGAAAGTATTTCCTGGGGTCGCTTTTAAGTTTACCACTTTGCAGCTTCATTTCACGTCCTACAGCTTCCCCATCTTTGAAAAAGTTTCATTTGTTCATTAATAGCATGCTCATTTAATTAAATGACAAAGAATTAGATCAGGTAAACGCACCGGATGTTGTATACTTGGAATAAAGTTTATGTCACTGCCCCAAATAGGAGGCTTACAAATAAACTAACCAACGTAGGGGTGTGGCCCAAGGTGGTTGACTGCATTAGAAACTGGTTGAGTGCACGGCCATGCTAAACACTGGTCTTAACAAATCCAGCAATAAAAGAAATAATAAAAGGAAAAATATATATTTAAAAAACTGATTATGTTGTTTAAAACCTCTGGCTCAATATTCAGCCATGGCAGTGAGCATGTATTTTTAAAAGCTGGATGTGGTGTTTAAATAAAATTTGTATATTCAGTGCAACTATCTGGACAGGCAATGATGCGAAATATACCATCATGGCTAGTGCTCGTTGCTGAGCTCTTTTCAGTCATAAATTAAATCACTTAGCTATATGCATAGTGGCTGAATACAGCCACCAGCCATACAGATGGGCAAAATGCCCTCATTTCACCCCAGCACAACATGAACTGTATACAGCCCTAGTTCATAGCTCACGATGTATATAGCTCACCAGTTAATCAATCACACTGCTCACCCACACCACACAAGTCGATGTATCCAGGGCTGGCCCGTCCATTGTGCAAGAATGTTGTTTGCACAGGGCCCTGCGTTTCAGGGGGCCCCGCGCAAACAACATTCTGCATCTGCCAGTAAATTTAAAAAAAGAAAACAACTTGCTGCTGCTGCTGCCGCTGCCACCGTGGCAGCGGCAGAATCAAGCATCCCGCGGGGCCCCCCCCTGCCCGGCAGAGTCCTCCATGCGGCCTCAGCTCCCTAAGTGCCGGCTTTCAGAGCCGCTAAGGGAGAGCTTCTCCCTCACGGCTGTGTTAAGCCACTGGCGCTGATGGGAAACAGGATTTCCTGTTTCCCCATCAGCCCCGCGGGCTTAAACAGAGCCGCGAGAAAGGGAAACTCTCCCTTCGCGGCTCTGAAAAGCCCACACTGAGGGAGCTGAGGCCATATTCAGGATTCTGCTGGACAGGAGGGGCCCCGCGGGACGCTCGATTCTGCCGCTGCCACCATAGCAGCAAAGTTTTTTTTTTTTTTTTTAATCTACCTGGGTTATGGGGGGAGGCTAAGACTGGAAGTGGGCTGATGGGGGGGTAAGACTGGTAATGGGCTATAGGGGGGGGCTAGGACTGGAAATGGGATATGGGGGGCTAGGACTGGAAATGGGCTATGGGAGGAGCTAGGACTAGAAATGGGCTGATGGGGGGCTAGGACTGGAAATGGGCTGATGGGGGGGCTAGGACTGGAAATGGGATGATGGGGGGGCTAGGACTGATAATGGGCTGATGGGTTTAGGACTGGTAATGGGCTATGGGGGGACTAAGACTGAAAAGGAGAAATTAGACCTTACCTGCTAATTGTCTTTCCTCGAGTTCTCTGGGCCAGTCCAGGTCACTGTAGGGTTGTCAATCTCCTCTAGCAGCTAAGGACTGTAATTCAAAAAACTTGCTGATAGGCTAACCGGCTCCCCCTGGTGTGCCAGCCCCAGTCTACTACTGTCCAAGCAGCACCTTACGGAAATAACGAACCAAATAACCAAAGCCTAAACTGTCTGTCTCGCCTAAACAGTGCTGGCTTCTTCATTAGCCCTTTGTGGGTTTGTTTGGGGTTTTTTTGATTCGATATCTTAAATTTCTTAGTGGAAGCAATACGACCACCTCTGCAGCGGACGAGGAAGACCCCGTGCAGCCATTCTAACCAAACACCAGCTTCTCACTACCAAAAAGGACTCCACCCGAACACAACTCGGAACTCATCCAAGCAAGCCTATCCTTTCCTGACAAGGAACAAAACACTCGCAGTTCCACAGGGCGGGCCCTGGACTGGCCCGGAGAGAACTCAAGGAAAGACAATTAGCAGGTAAGGTCTAATTTCTCCTTCCTCTTCGTCTCTCCGGGCCAGTCCAGGTCACTGTAGGGCAGTACCAAAGCAGTGTCTACAAACGGGAGGGACCTGCGAGACCCCCTAGAACCGTGGAGGCCCCCACAATCGCATCTTCCCAAGCTTGCAGATCCAAACGATAATGTTTAGTGAAGGTATGCAAGGAAGACCATGCAGCCGCCCGGCAAATATCCACCGGAGGTACCAAGGCGAGCTCCGCCCAAGTAGCGGCTTGCGCTCTGGTAGAATGCGCTCGTAGTTCCCGGGGCAGCCTTTTACCACTGGCCTCATACGCAGCACTGATCGCCCGTTTCACCCAATGAGCAATAGAGGCTTTTGACGCCGCTTCACCCTTCCGAGGCCCCGTAAATAACACAAATAACCTGTCCGACCTCCGAAAACTCTCAGTCCTACGAAGATACTTACGTAGCACTCTACCCAGATCTAGCTTGCGCAGCCGCTGCCCTCTATTACCGCCCCCTTCCCGGGGGAAGGTAGGCAGCGAAATGACTTGATTCACATGAAAAGTAGATACCACCTTCGGCAGAAAGGCCGGTACCGTTCGCAGTACTACCTTTTCCTTAGAAAACTGAAGGTAAGGATCCCGACACGAAAGCGCCTGAAGATCCGAGATTCTGCGAGCCAAACACAACGCCACCAGAAAGGCCGTTTTCCAAGTGCACTCGCGCAGACTCACCGCAGACGCCGGTTCAAAGGGTGGTTGAGTCAGAGCCTCCAACACCAAGTTCAAATCCCACGCAGGAATCATCGATCGCACCGGTGGACGGAGAAGCCTCGCAGCTCTAAAGAAGCTTTGAACATCCGGAAGAGCCGACAACACTCTGCCGCCCACCTTACCCCTATAACAAGTTAAAGCCGCTAACTGAACCTTTAGTGTACTGAACACCAAACCCTTTTCCAAACCCAGCTGAAGGAAGGCCAAAATGACCGGCAGGGATGCGGAAAACGGAGGAACATCACGCTCCCGACACCAGTTCTCAAAAAATCGCCAGACGCAAATGTAAGCCAGAGAAGTGGACCGCTTCCTAGATTGCAGCAAGGTCCCAATTACCGCCGGTGAAAATCCTCGACGGCGGAGCCGCTCCCTTTCAACAGCCAAGCCGTAAGCAAGAACCGATCCACCTGCGGCATCAAGATCGGACCCTGGCTCAACAAATTGACACGGCGTGGGAGGCGCCACGGAGGAGCAATGAGCAACCGGACGAGATCCGCATACCACGGACGACGGGGCCAGTCCGGAGCAATGAGGATCACCACTCCGTCGTGCTTCGCAATCCACCGTATCACCCACCCTATTAAGGGCCAAGGGGGAAAGACAGAGGAGCTGCCCCTCCGGCCATGGCTGCACCAGACCAACTAGCCCCTCCGACAAATGCACCCTGTACCTGCTGAAAAACTGAGATGCCTTGGTGTTTTGCAGGGTCGCCATGAGATCCATGACCGGCTGACCCCAGCGAAGCGAGATGTCGTGGAACACGGCTGCATTCAGCTCCCACTCCCCGGGGTCGAGGACATGCCGACTGAGATAGTCGGCCTGAACGTTGTCCTTCCCGGCTACATGCGCCGCCGAAAGCGCTAGAAGATGGATCTCTGCCCAAAGCATCAAACTCTGACTCTCCTCCAGGAGGTCTGCGCAACCCATGCCTCCTTGCTTGTTGATGTAAGACACCGTCACTGCATTGTCGGAGAACACGCGTACCGCCTTCCCCTGCACCAAGCTGAGGAAGTGCTGTAGCGCCAAACTGACCGCTCTCATCTCCAGCCGATTTATCGACCACTCTGACTCCTCCATGGACCAGCGCCCCTGTGCCACCTGCGCCAAGCAGTGCGCTCCCCAGCCTGCAAGGCTGGCATCCGTCGTTACCGACAGCCAGTGTGGCTCCCGCAGAGAAACTCCCGATCGCACCCGCACCGGATCCAACCACCACTGTAGGCTGTCCCTCACGGGCCCTGGACAGGGTAGCCGCTGTCCTAGTGAGTGAAACTGCGGGGACCATCTGGCTAGCAGCGAATGCTGCAGCGGACGCATGCGAGCGCGAGCCCAAGGCACCAAATCTAAGGCCGCTGCCATAGTACTGAGTAACTGCAGGTATCTCCAGGCTGTGGGAGCGCGGGCCCTGAGAAAGGCTCGCACTTGCCGCCAAAGCTTCTGCACCCTTTCTTCAGGCAGAAACACCGACCCTCGCTCGGTATCAAACAAGGCACCCAGGTAAGTGAGGCACGTCTGCGGAGTTGTGACTCTTGGACTGATTTATCACCCACTCGAGCTGTTCTAGGAGCTGAACTACTCGGCTGGTCGCCGTAACCGATTCCGACCGAGACCCCGCACGGATCAACCAATCGTCCAGGTAGGGATGGACTTGAATTCCCTCTTTTCTCAAGGCTGCCGCTACCATCACCATCACCTTGGTGAATGTTCGTGGCGCCGTAGCCAGCCCAAACGGCAGCACCCGAAACTGAAAATGACCCATGGGCACGGCAAACCTCAGGAACCGCCAGTGATCTGGTCTTATCGGGATATGAAGATACGCCTCCGTTAAATCTATGGAGGTCAAGAATTCCCCGGGCCGCACTGCGTGGATAACCGAGCGCAAGGTTTCCATATGGAAGTGCGGAACCCGCAAACAACGAATGACGTGCTTGAGATCCAAGATGGGTCGGAAGGACCCCTCTTTTTTGGGAACAAAATAAATCGAGTATCGACCTAACCCGTATTGGTCTGCAGGAACGGGGACCACTGCCTGCAGATGTAGCAACCGTTGTAGCGTTTCGTTCACCGCCGCCCGTTTCCCCAAGGATCCGCAGGGTGAACGGAGGAACGCATCTCTCAGAGGTTGAGCAAACTCTAGCGCGTACCCCTTTGCTGATGATCTCCAAAACCCATTGGTCTGTGGTAATGTCGGCCCAGACAGAATGAAAACTCTGCAGGCGTCCCCCCACCGGGGTTTCCGCCTGAGCCGGCCGCCCTTCATTGGGGCTTTTTGGGGGCGTTCTGCGGGGAACAGAAGTAGCCTCTGCCGAACCCCCTCACTCCTCGAAAGGACTGCCCATGGGCCTGAGAACGCCCCCTCTGATAAGGCACAAACCGGGAACCCCGGAACCTGCGCAAATCTCTACCCTGCCCCTTCGCGAGGAGTCCGGGCCGAGACCCCTTCGGGCGATCCTCCGGGAGGCATCCCCCCTTGGAATCTCCCAAATCCTTGACAATCTTCTCGAGCGCCTCCCCAAAGAGCAGCTTACCCTTGTAAGGGAGCTTGCTAAGTCGCGTCTTAGAAGACGCGTCCGCCGCCCAATTGCACAGCCAGAGGAACCTCCTCGCGGCGATGACCGAGGCCATGGACTTTGCGAAAATCCGCACCAGATCATAAAAAGCATCCGCTAGATAAGCCGCAGCCGACTCAAGCCTAGCTCCCTCTACAGCGGTGCTAGCCTCCTTGTCGGCCCCCGAGTCACTCTGCAGCCATCTGATCGACGCGCGAAAGACATAAGCTCCACAAATAGAAGCCTGGAGCGCTAAGGCACTGGAGTCAAACGCTTGCTTCAATAGCGCCTCCAACTTGCGGTCCTGCAGGTCCTTTAAGGCCGCTCCACCCTCAACTGGGATGGTCGTCTTCTTCGTCACTGCAGCCACGAGTGCATCAACCTTAGGCATACGCAACAGATCCTTGTCATCCTGCGGGATCGGGTATAAGCGGCCCATCGCCCGGCTCCCCCTAAGAGAAGCTTTTGGACATTCCCATTCCGAATCTATCATTTGCCGAATAACTCTATGAATGGGGAAACAGCGCTGCTCCGGTTTAAAACCCTGTAGCAGCGGATCTTCCAACGGTTCCTCTTGTACTACTGGTAAGGAAATGTTGAGCGCCGCCAGGGACTGCGCAATCAGCGCCCCGAGTTCCTCTTTGCGAAAAACTCGAAAAATATTAGGGTCCTCCCCCGGGAGTAATTCACCTTCCTCAACATCTCCTAACGCCCAGGACTCCAGAAAACCCTCTGAAAGGAGTTCTCCCTCCTCCGTCTCCTGGGGCTCTGCCACCTGTTCTCCGAATAATTCGGGGTCTGCTCTAGGCCTCTTAGTGGAAGGCCCTTCTCCCGGGTCCAAAGCAGCAGAATCTGCCTTTAGCATGCTCTCCCTGGCTGATGGAGAAAGCTTGCTTAAGCTTTGCTCCAGCTTTAATAGATAAGCTTTGTGCAATGACAGGATGAAATCGGCAGAGAACACCGACTGCAATTCCCCCTGAGCAACAGGAGGAGCCCCTTGCACTTCTACTGTCTGCGGGGAAAGCCTTTTAGATTTTTGTTTCCTCTTAACTGGCTTGTCAGAAACCGCAGGAACCTCAGGAGCCGGGACCAAGATGGCCGCCGTTCCCGCCTTTAAATCCCCGCCTGAAATCACCTCAGGCAGCTCTGTTGCCGGCGATCTATGCTCCATCAGTCTCTCGACGAGCCTCTCAACAAAGTTACCTGCCCTAAAGCAAGTTCTGCAGATTCCCGGACACGAGAGCCTCCATCGACTGCCGCACTGAACACAAACTGCCGGCGTGGCTAACATGCGCCGGGAAATAACAACCGCCTTCAAAACCAGCAATCCTGCCCCGCCGGACTGTAACCGCGACGGCACGCTATCTGGCCTACCTGAGTCTCTCAATTTCGCTGATTCACCGATCGAGCTCCCGCTGCTCGCGGGAGGCTGAGATCTGGCTTTGGGGATAGAAGGCTGCCATCTGGGGCTCCCAGGTCCGCTGTCCGCCCTCCCCCTCTGGGTATGACTGAAAGCTGAACGAGGCAGGCTCTACCTCCAGCTCCAATTACCGATATAAGTATTAGTATATTTAATTTAACCAGTCAATACCCAGTAATGCTGACTCTGGCAGCCCAGCTAGGACCACCCTGTCAGAAAAAAAAACACACACTTTAGGCAGTAATTTCCTCTTCAGCACACCGGAGCCAGTTAGCCACGTCCTATCTAGCTGCTAAGGACTGCAAGACTGGGGCTGGCATACCAGGGGGAGCCGGTTAGCCTATCAGCAAGTTTTTTGAATTACAGTCCTCAGCTGCTAGAGGAGATTGACAACCCTACAGTGACCTGGACTGGCCCGGAGAGACGAAGAGGAATGGGGTGTTGCGGGGTTAGGACTGGTAATGGGCTATGGGGGCGGGGCTAGGACTGGTAATGGGCTGGGGGGTTGCTAGGACTGGAAATGGGCTGAGTGGAAGGGGGGCTTGAACTGCAAATAGCTGATGGGGAGGGGGACTTGGAATGGAAAAGGGCTGTGAGGGGAGGGAGCTAGGACAGGAAATGGGCTGATGGAGGGGCTAGGATAGGGCTGGAAATGGGCTGTTGGGGGATGCTAAGATTGGAAATGGGCTGTGGTGGGGGCTTGGATTGAAATGGACTCATGGAGGGGCTAGAACTGGAAGTAGGCTCATGGGTGGCTTGGATTGGAAATGGGCTGAGTGGAGGGGAGCTAGGATTTGACATTGGCTGATGGTGGGGCTAGGAAAGGACTAGAAATGGATGGGGGGAGCTAGGACTGGAAATGGCTGATGGTGTGGCTAGGATAGGATTGGAAATGGGCTGATGGGAGGCTAGGACTGGAAATGAGCTGATGTGGGGACTAGAAGGGAGCGGATGCTGGGTGGGGCTGGAACTAGAAGAGAGCTGATGTTGGGGGAGGATTAGAATGGGATGGAGCTGGGAGAGTGAAATGGAGAGGGGAAATCATTTTGTGTGGGAGGGAAGACAAATCTACAATTGGCCAGGTATTGGGAGAGTAAGTGGGGATTGAGGATGGAGGGGTAAAATTTGAGTGGATGAAATAGGAATGAGGAAAGAGCAAAAGGAGAAAGATTAGTATGTTAAAGCAGATGTAGAGAGAGAATGGAAAAAAACTAGAAGAAAGGACAAATGGACAGCAGACGATTTAGAGAGTTAGCAGAAGACACGAAGAAACCAGGAGAAAGTGGCTGGAGCAATTGCAACTGAAAAAGAAAATGCACAAAAAGGTAGAAAAATCTCTCTTTATTTTTAATTTATTAACTGGAATATGTCAGCTCTGGGAAATGTGCACCATTAATGTCTGCGCTTTGTTTAGTACAAGAGGAAATTAATTTATAGTTTTATTTCTACAGTGTTGTTGTACATTCCAAGTTTGGCTTTTGGGTTTCCGTTTAGTTATTGTCTTCCTGTTTCTAAATTGTGATTCCTTGTTTAGTGATGGTCTATGTTCTCCATGTGTAACTGAGCTGAGGTATTCTGTTTATGTAATTCCTATTTGACATTGCCACTTGTTCTCTTTCCCCAGTAGGTCATGTATTGTTATTCTCTGAAATGTATTGGTTTAATATTTGCAGTGTTGCCTTTTGATAGGTAGGGTATGGTGCTTTGTGAGTCCTGGTAGTGCTGTTATGATACAGCGGGTTTGCTATGGGTTCTAAATGGGCAGTGTTTGTAGTAGTTCCTAATGTGCCTGGCGGTTGGCACTGGATTATAGTAATGTAGAAATCTTTTAGTCTTTCTTTATCCATACACTCATTAAGAGGCAAGTTTACTAAAAGTTAGCGTATGGTAACATTATGCAAATATTTATGCAAATGAGGCCCCGCACCCAGCCTCCGCACATGGCCCCGCAACCCCCTTGGGCCGCCCCTGGATGTATCCCACTGCATGTAGTCACCCTCCCACTCTTGATTGTTTGATGTGCTAACCGCTTTGATTTAAAGATAAAGCAGTATATAAAATCCTTTTAAATAAATAAATGGAGTCAAAGCAGTTCAAGGGAAGTTTAGTGCTGCTGAAAATTCACAGATAGAGGACTTACACATTTAGCAGCAGCTACTAATTAATAAGTCCCCTTAAGCTATAGCATCTTCTTATTTCATTATTATTACACTTGCAACTTTTCTGACTTTTAATCTCACAGAGGTGATGTTGACCAGCTTAGGAATTGATACTAATGTCAAAGCATCAAGATATTGGGCTTGCACTGCAGTGAGACCCTTGAAAGCAGTAGGCCTTGGGCAACTGCCCCTTTTGCCAAAAGGATAAGGGGACTCTAGCTGCATGATAGACAACAGACAGTAGTGAAACAGCCGGATGGCGTAATCCCATCTCAGGATGTACTGAATGTCTTATTTCACTCTTTATAACTATGAGCTGCCATGTTAGCTTTTCTAGAAGCCTCAATTGTGTAAATCACTCATTGATAAGGGTTAAAGCTATTTGCACATCAAAAAGTAATTAGTCCTTACCTGCTAATTAGTGTTCCTGAAGGAACTCCAGTCCAGTCCCTTTACTCTCGGGTTGCGCAACCCTTCCAGCAGCTTGGAGGCTGAGCCCATCATCGTTTTGATGATGGTGTGGTATAAATACCACTGGCACCACCCATAGGCACCAGTAATCTGATGAAAAAGCAGTCCTGACAGGTACCCGTAACTATAATGCGTAAAACAAATCCAAAACTAAACGAAACAGGAAACCAAAAACACCTTTTTTTTTTTTTTTTTAAGGCTGACAGTACAGTGGTAAGGGAGGGAAGGAGAAGGCTTACCCAAGGCCGAACCCGCCTTTGGACACTCCTCCCCGAACCTCCCTAGCTCTTAGCCCCGCCGCTGGGGCTCTTCCTACCGGAGTTTTCAGCTTCCGCCCCGCTCCGTGCCTCGACTTCGGTCCTTTATTCCCTTCTGGACACTAGAAACCGAATCTGGGCGGGATCAGGGACTGGACTGGAGTTCCTTCAGGAACACTAATTAGCAGGTAAGGACTAATTACTTTTTCCTTAGCAGAACTCCAGTCCAGTCCCTTTACTCTCAGGATGTAACAGAGCAGTTCATACCTGGGTGGGGTTCGCCAACCAGGACCGAAGTACCGCACCCGCAAACCTGGTGTCTGCTCTACTCTGGACATCCAGTCTGTAGTGCTTGGAAAAGGTATGCAGAGAGGACCAGGTAGCCGCTCTACAGATGTCTAGCGGTGGAACCAAGCTATGCTCTGCCCAGGAGGCCGACTGCGCTCGAGTTGAATGTGCGCGAAGACCTGTTGGCACCTGCCTCCCCTTGAGAATGTAGGCAGAGGCAATGGTCTCCCTGATCCACCTAGAAATGGAAGCTTTGGCCGCTGCTTCCCCCTTGTGCGGCCCACCAAATTGAACAAAAAGCCGTTCGGACTTGCGGAAAGATGCTGTGCGTGAGAGATACCGTCTCAGCACTCTGCGCAAATCTAGTAGACGCAGTTTGGTACTCTCTCCTTCCTGTGCTTCTCCTGCGAAGGACGGTAGCGAGACTGTTTGGTTCATATGAAAGGGAGAGGAGACCTTGGGTAGGAAGGATGGAACCGTCCGTAAGACCACCTTATCCTTGAAAAAGGACAGGAAGGGAGGTCGAGAAGAGAGAGCTTGAAGCTCCGAGACCCTCCTAGCCGAATAGCTACCAAAAATACCGTCTTCAGGGTCAAGTCTTTTAGGGAGGAACTCCTTGCCGGTTCAAAGGGTTCCCTGGTTAGGGATTCCAAAACCAGGCTTAAGTCCCAAGGGGGGATCACTGATCTTTGTTGAGGTCGTAAGCGCTTGACCGCCCTCAGGAATCTGCCCACATCAGCGTGGTCTCCTAGAGACTTGCCCCGAACCTTTCCTCTATAACAAGAAATGGCCGCTAGCTGAACTCGTAACGAGCTGTGAGACAAACCTTTCTCGAAACCCACCTGTAGGAACTCTAACACCTCCGGAACTGAGGCTTCTAAGGGTTTCTTATGGAGATCCGTGCACCACGCCTCGAATATGCGCCAAACCCTGATATAGGAAAGGCAGGTCGAACGTTTCCGAGCGTTCAGCAGGGTCGAAATTACCGAAGCCGAGTAACCTCGCTTCACGAGCCGAGCCCTCTCAAGGGCCAAGCCGTAAGCGAGAATCGATGCACGTGGGGCATGAGTACTGGACCCTGCCGTAGCAAATCCTTTCTGTCGGGGAGCCTTCAAGGGCGATGAGCCGTTAGTCTCACCAGGTCTGCATACCATGGGCGACGAGGCCAATCTGGAGCTATGAGTATTACCAGACCTGGATGGGCCTCTATTCGCCTTAGAACTCTCCCTATGAGGGCCCAGGGTGGGAACACGTACAGGAGACCTTCCGAAGGCCACTTCTGGACCAGGGCATCCAAGCCTTCTGACATCCTTTCTTTTCTTCGACTGAAGAACCGACTTGCTTTGGATGTTTCGTAGCGCGCCATGAGGTCCATGACCGGTACTCCCCAAAGGGCTACCACTTGGTCGAACACTTCCTGCGCTAGTTCCCATTCTCCATGGTCTATCTTGTGTCTGCTGAGATAATCGGCCGTCACATTGTCTGTTCCCGTCACGTGCTGAGCTGACAGGTCCAATAGGTGAGCTTCGGCCCACTGTAAGAGGCTGTCTGCCTCCTTCTCCAGTAGGGGGCTGCTCGTCCCCCCTTGGCGGTTGATGTAGGCCACCGTGGTGACATTGTCCGAGAGGACGTGGACTGCCCTTTGCCGCACCAAGGGCTCGAGAGCTCTGAGTGCTAGCGCCACTGCCCTCAGCTCTAGCCTGTTGATGGACCACCGAGCTTCCCTCGGGGTCCAGCTCCCCTGTGCGAACTGTCCCTCGCAATGAGCCCCCCATCCTGCGAGGCTTGCATCCGTCGTTAGTTGTGTCCATTGTGGTGGGTCGAGAGGCATCCCGCATCCAAGGTTCTTTGGGCACTCCCACCAGAGGAGAGTCCTTCTGATCTGAAGAGGGCAGGGCATCTGCATGGATAATGGATGATGCTGAGGGGACCATCGTCGTAACAATGCGCGTTGAAGAGGTCGCATATGTGCCTTGGCCCACGGTACTACCTCTATCGCTGCCGCCATGGTGCCCAACAGCTGAAGGTAATGCCAGGCGGTAGGGATCCGTCTTGCAATGGAACGAGAGACCAGGCTCCTCAGATCTCGTAACCTCTGTTCCGACAGGAAAACTCTTCCTCTCCTTGTGTCGAATCTTGCTCCGAGGTAATCGATCTCCTGCGAGGGAATTAATCTGCTCTTTGCCCGGTTGATGACCCAACCCAACTCCTCCAGGAATTCCACCACCCTGGCTGTGGCTGCACGACTCTGTCTCGGTTTTTGCCCGAATCAGCCAATCGTCCAGGTATGGGTGTACTAGAATCCCCTCCTTGCGAAGGGCCGCGGCTACCACTACCATTACCTTGGTGAATGTCCTGGGAGCTGTTGCTAGGCCAAAGGGAAGAGCCTGGAACTGAAAATGGCCCCTCGGCACTGCAAATCTCAGGAACTGCTGATGGGATTTTCGGACCGGGATATGTAAGTATGCTTCCGTCAAGTCTAGCGATGTTAGAAACTCCCCCTGTCTTACCGCTGCAATGACCGACCTCAGAGTCTCCATCCGAAAATGAGGAACCGAGAGGCAGCGATTGACTTGCTTTAAGTCCAGGATTGGACGGAAGGACCCTTCTTTCTTTGGTACCACAAAATAGATTGAGTATCGACCGGAACCGCATTGGTCTCTCGGGACGGGGGTCACCGCTCCCAGCTCGATCAGCCTTGAAAGGGTGACTTCTATTGCTGCTCTCTTTTCTGGAGAGCCGCAGGGAGACTGCATAAAGGCTGGGGGAACTTGCTTTGTGAATTCGAGGGCATAACCCTCTGATTATTTCCAGTACCCAACGATCGGATGTGACGCGGGCCCAGGCGGGAAGGAACTGCCTTAACCGGCCCCCCACCAGCAGGCCTTTCTCCTGGGCCCCCGCAGTTTCATTGTGTTTTCCTAGGGCCTGAGGATGTGGAGGAAGTCCCAAAACCTCTTCCTGCTCCTCGAAACCCTTGGAAGCCTTGACCTCTAGGCGAGGGGCGACCCCTAGGAAAAAAATTCTGTCTGGTCGGCCAGAACCTGCGAAAGTCCCTCGGCTGGTTGCGAGCAGGGACCGCCGAACGGTTTTGTTTAGGTCTATCTTCCGGGAGTCTACCTCCCTTAGACTCGCCAAGATCTTTCACCAACTTTTCCAGGTCTTCACCAAACAGCAGCTTCCCCTTGAAGGGAAGGCGACTCAGGTGAGCCTTCGAGGAGGGGTCCGCCGCCCAATTGCATAGCCACAGATATCTCCTGGCTGCTACCACCGAGGCCATATTTTTGGCTAGGCTCCTAATAAGGTCGTACTGGCTATCTGCTAGAAAGGCGGAACCAGACTCCAAGCGCGCAGCACTAGCTTGCGCGTCGATGGCGGCGCCATCCGTTAGTTGAAGCTGTTGAGCCCACCTCAGGCAGGCTCTTGCTACCCACGTTCCTAACACTGAGGCCTGTAGGGCGAGGGCACTAACATCAAAGGCTTGCTTCAGTAACGAGTCCAGCTTTCTATCCTGACTATCTTTAAGTGCTGTGCTGCCCTGACTATCTTTAAGTGCTGTGCTGCCCTCGACCGGAATGGTCTTCTTTGTCACCGCTGAAACCGCCACGTCTACCTTTGGGTACTTCAGCAGATCCTTGTCCGCTTCCGGCACCGGGTACAAGCGAGACATGGCCCTCACCCCCCTTAGACTGGACTCCGGTTGATTCCACTCCTCCTGGATCATCTGGCGTACCACCCTGTGGACCAGAAAGACTTTCTGTGTTTTTCTGACGGCTTGAATCAAAGGATCCTCTAACGCTTCTTCTTCTGCAGGGCTGTCTGATGTCATATTGAGCACCTTCATGGATTCATTAATCAAGGCTGGGAGCTCCTCCCGGCGAAATACTCTTAACTATTCGGGAATGCTCTTCTTCTGGGATCTCCCCCTCCTCAAGCTCTTCCTCCACTACTTCTCTGTCTGAGCCCTCCTCATCCGGAGTGGTGGGAGAAGGAGACGCGAGGGGTTCCTCGCTCATTAGTCTAGAGCGCTTAGGGGGGGCTCCGGGGTCATGGGAGCTTGTCTTCCCTGGGCTGGGCCGGCCACCTTCTTTCGGCAGTGGCTGCTCCATGAAACCCTGCTGACACATACAATAAGCTTTGTGTAACAGAAGAACAAATTCTGGAGAAAAATGCTCCCAGCCTCCCTCCGCTCCACTGGAAGCAGGGGGAAGGGACTGAGAGGGGCCTGGACAGACAGATGTAGAGGGCGGGGGAGTGGAGGAAGAATCCCCTCCCTCTTCTCTGGGACCTTGAGAGCCCTGAGAAGTCTGATCCATGGCCAACTGAATCTCCTGCTCCACAGAAGCTGCTTCCGCAGCACAACCCCGGCAGATCCCGGCCTCAGAATCCGCAATTCTGCGTGTGCCGCAGGACGGGCAGCGTAATTTTCCTGTCATTCTTCCTCTTCTCTAAAAATGATATTTTGAGGCCCCCTGAGTGAGAAGGATCCAAAAAAAAAAATAAAACAAACCTGGCAATCAATGAAATGAACTGAAATTAATTGAAAATTAATGAGACTAAATGGAAAACAAATGAAAGTTTCCTAAACACAGGAAGGGGGGGGGGGGCCCTGGGCGAGGACCTTAACCAAGCTCCAAACAAATCAAAGGAATAAATCAAAATAATAAATGGAATAAATTACATAAATTAAATAAATTAAGAACACAGTTAAGGGAGGTAGAGTCTCTGCAATACTTGCGATTTGGCTGACTCGATGCTCTGCGGGCCGCGCTCCTCACGCTGGGCCCGCTGACTGAAGATAAGCTCCACGTGGTAGGCCTCAGCCACGTGGAGTCAGTACATGCGGCCGGCGAACTTGCTCTCGCCGTCGGATCCCCCAGCCGTTAAGGCAATCGCCTCGACGATCCGCCGCCGCCTCTAGCGCTCAGCCTGGATAGCCGCTGTAAGCGCAAGGCGGCAGTGAGAGGAGCGTTGTTGTTCCCCGTGCTCAGCCCCCGAACTGGGGCTTCAGCGTGGAGATGCCTCTAGCGCTCAGCCCGCCTCGGGGGCTTCGGCGCGAGACAAATGAGAGCGGAACGGAGGCCGAAGCACCGGATGCCGCACCCGCAGGGGGGGTAAGAATGGCCCGAAGCGCCCTGCTGCCCAGTAAACCCTCTTCTTCCCAAGGACCCCGGAGAACCAGGAAGGAGGGGGAGGGGGGAAGGAGAGTCAAAGAAAGGACAAATTCACCAACGATTTAGCCCACGAACACACGGGAGTAGGAGAACTCCCTCAACTACAGTAAAGGTAAAATAAAGAAATGAAATAAAAGCAATAAAAAAGGGTATCAAATGAACTAAAGACCAGTAAGCTCCTGGCTTACGGTAACCCTCCAGCTGCTTGGAGGCTGAGAATACTGGTGCCTATGGGTGGTGCCAGTGGTATTTATACCACACCATCATCAAAACGATGATGGGCTCAGCCTCCAAGCTGCTGGAAGGGTTGCGCAACCCGAGAGTAAAGGGACTGGACTGGAGTTCTGCTAAGGAACAGCGTTGTGTTTCTGGAACTTTTCTCCTTCTGTAGAGTTCTGGTGGTCAACCCTGAGGTGACCCAGGCATAGGGCCGTACAAGTGGCGCAGCCGCACACATTGGAAGCACAGGAGGGAGCTCAAAAAGAGTGAGTGACTGCATGTGGCTGGGTGGAGGGGGCATCAGATTCGTTAGTCACACAGGGCACATTTCTAGCTTGGTACGGTCCTGCCCTGGGAGACCGCTGATCGGTCTTACGAGCCCCATTGACTGGAGAAGAGCAAGTGACCAGCAAACACACGCGCGGGTGCAGAGAATCCAGTGTATAGTCTGAAATACACTTGAGCACAGAGGTACTAAATTGTGCCCTGAAGGTTTCATGTTTTGCAACAGCCATCACACCATTAACTTTCAGGTACTCAATCCAACTGAATTTTATAGATGTTTAATGGGAATCTTAGAGTGCGGAATATGCTCTAACAGCCACTCAGCATAAAGCACTTTCTTCTGAATGAGATTAAACCCCTTTCATCCTAATACCATTAGCTGAGCTCAGAGATTTTTTCTTCTTTTTCATGGCTTTCATGTAGCAAGGTACAACTGCTCTTTCCTGGTCTTCTGATTCACTTTTGCACAGCTCTCCTCAGGTTCTACTTTCCTGATGAGAACAGTCATAGAGGAAGCAACTTTTTTTTTTTTACTTTTTTTTTTTAATCTGACAATTTTTTTATGCCTAATGATGGGACCTACGTGGTCTTCAAAATTCATGCACATTGTTATCTTTGCTATCTTGCTCCAAAAAAAGGCATCGAAAGCTGAAAAGAATCTGGTTTTCCTCTGAAGCAGAGGCTGTAAGAACGCTCCAGTATGGGATGATTTGTATTTTATCCAGTTCCCCGATTCACTTTCCAAAATATAGACCGCAAAGCATGACCCACCCTAGAGCACTGTAGCATTAAATTTCTCAGCACTAAAACTCTAGTCCAATATAAAGACCCTGTAAGCACTAACTTCATAAGTGCAGGCTGTATCTGCTTTGTTAATGTAACCGTCCAACCTAGCCAGTGTCAACTTTACTTTTCCTCTTTTTGATGTTAATGTCACACTGGTGATGATGTTACCTCACGTTGACAACTGCCGAGGGGGCGGCTCACAGTTCTACACTAAGTCCCTCTGTTAAAGAGCACTACTATAGGTAGGGAAAGAGAAATAAAACTAATGGAAAAGACCAAATCACTGGATAGCACAAGAAGGTGTTTATTAATGTCCCAATCTCAAATGTGTACAGGTATGTATAGAAAATAACTAAAATGTGGGTTTAATCAATGACATGTTTCTCAACTGGTCTTTCCATTAACAAATTTAAACAATTCTTTCAGTGTACACTTGTTTGTTTGTTCTTACATTAGCCCTTAATTGTATGTAATTGAATGTATAATTGAGCTCAATTGAGCGTCTCAGTTTGTGAAGTGAAAGTAGCTACTTCACTCTCTGACGTCTTCCTTCGTTGGGGCCCTGGAAGGAACTGGCAGCGCTCTGGACAGCAGAATTTCTTGGTAAATAAAATATGAGAACTGCACCCCTTAACTTATTTCTCCACTATCCTCTCTCCCGGGAAGATCCCTCAACTCACTATAAATATCTCAAGCCCTTCAAGGTCAGTAGATCTGAAGCAGTAAATATGTATATTTAGGGAAAAAGCCCTCATGCAATGTTGGTGATTAAAATAAATAATCATCAAAAAAAGATTAATGGTGATGCAGATCCACTTACACTCATCTACATACTACCTCACACTCTAAAAACAGCACCCTATTCCCCAATCAAGCACAATCATTACTCACTCAGATCTCTCTCACTATAATTCTCACTTTGTATCTTAAGTGACCCTTAAATCCTCTCCTGAACACTTAAGAAGAAATCTTAACTACTATCAAAGTTCTCTCCAGTAAACCCAGCTGCCTCCTCATTTTCCCTATCTCACCTTAACCTCATTAACAAAAAAAACAGAAACCTCTGATATAGCAGATTAGCCTATTAGTTTCCTTTACCTCTCCTCCCTAAGGGACTCTCTTTCTCCTTTGTAGCCCACTTACCTTTCCCTTATGTCAATATAATTAAATAAAAATATAACCATTCTTTAAATAATTAAAATTTGGATTGCATAAGAATTTAACTTAGAATAAACCCCTTTCTGCATTCTTTCCTGCTCTCTGTTGCCTTCTTCCCAATTTCTCAGAAATTAAAATCAAAACCACTCAAACATTCTACATTTAACTCTTTCACTCTTCAACAAACGCCTACATTTTACACTTTCTGAACCATTCAAAGGCCTAGGCCACCAGTCAAACCAACATACAACCTTTCTCTTTCATTCCCAACCACCCACTGTCTCTTTTCAGTCACACTCACTCATATTCTAATCACGAAAAATCAGTGAGATATTCAAATAAACCCTGGGGGTCCCTACTCTAACCTTCTTGTCCCCCCCCCCTTGAAAACCCCAGTAATTTTCCTTTTTATCTCTAACCCACACAGGATTTTTACAATGGTCATTCCCTTCTCACACAGTCAGAGAGAGAGACTGGTAAACAGCTGAGCCAAACAGCAACAAAGTAATAGTTGAGATCACTCCCTTCAGCCCCCATTGAACACACTATAAAACTAATAAACTCCAATTTTTCCAATAAATCAGCATTATAATCATTCATTTTCACATCAATTGATTTCATTTAAAAGAGACTCACTTATAATAGTTTTAAAATGTAAGTAAACTTGTTTCCTTCCTTACTTATAAACTTTTACAAATTCCCATTAAACTAACCCTTCTAACAACTTTAAAATCACTTTACAGTGTTTCCCAAACCCCTGCCATCCCCCTAAACCCCTTTCATACCTTAGTGTTGCTGTTTTGTCTTCCTTTTTTCCTCCTTCTCAGAACAGAGCCAAAAACTCTAAATGCAGCAAACCCCATCAGGTTCTTTCCTAACTGCCCCTCTACTCCCCTTAACAACCCATTTCTCCCTTTCTATAACTTTCCCTTACATTTCAGGGCAAAACTGCATTTAATTAAATTAAAATTCCCACTGAAGCTTCTGTAACCCTCTCTACCCCTCCCCTTACCAGCCTTAATTTTTTAAAAAATTTTCTTAATCAAGGGATCAGGTCCCTTTAAAACTAGCTCCTCCCTTGCCTGTCAATCAACCTGCAGGCCTGAAGCCTCTCCCTATTCCAAAATCTCCTGCCCTGCCTCGATACTAGGGTTACCAACTGGCTCCAGATGCGCCCGACAGGCTTGATCCAGGCCCGTGTTTACCCCATTGCATGCAGGGACATGTAGTTCTGATTTCTCCATTGGACTCTATAAGAAAAACAAGACTACATTTCCCAGCATGCAATGGGGTAAACCCAGGAATGGGTCATGCCTGTCGGGCGCATCTGGAGCCAGTTGGCAACCCTACTCGATACCCTCACTCCTCCCAACAGCCACCCCCCCCCTTCTATCTGGGGCTTGCCAATGCCACCCCTTCATTTTTATATTTATATATTTATGTATGTATATATATATATAGCTATATTTTTTTTATTTAAATCAAACCTCTGGTCCTTTTCCCCTGCCCCCTACAGCTCCATTTAAAATTTGGGGTCTTCCCGGCCATTTCTCCAAAATCAGGGGGCCCCTCCAACTCTGGGGTCATCTCCAGGCCCTCCCTCCTCTCCCTTCTGACTCCGGGCCTTGCTCAAGGGCCACAGAGTCACTGCCGGGTAAAATCAGCCCCACCCCACCCCACCCCCCCCCCCACCCCACCACCCACCCCACCACCCCCACACCCCACCCCCCCACACACATTGGGAAGAGCCGCAATAACCACAGCCTTCCTCAATGCTGGCAGACATCATTTGGCCTTGATCGGGGACAGCCACAGTATTTCGTGGCTCCCTGATCAAAGCCTCCTCTGCACTGTCCACGGACTGCAGGCCAGGCCCAGACGTCAGCCGCAGAATTCGCGCCCTGCAGCCCTCCGCGGCTCACCGAACAGAAAAAAAACAAAACCCTGCCGGCCTGCTCTTTGGCTCCTCGTGCAGCCCATTGCCGCTCTTCTCCTCCCCTTAGGCTCCCGGCTCCTCCAATCATTTCTTTTTAAACCGCAGCTGCTTACAAACAGCCGTGGAGCCTCCAATACCTTTTTTTTTTTAAACACGGCACCTTTCTTGTGGGGAAGAGGAAAAACAGACTGGCTGCCATCTGCAGACCTCGACCGACCCCTATCCACCCAGAAAAAGAAGAAAAACTTCTTGGCTGCATCGGCAGCTCAACAACTGGCCCAACCAGGTAACAAAATTTCTTATTATCTATTTAACCCCTGGGTTATACCTAGGGATCTCAATCCTTCAACAGTACAAATCTGCAGCACAGATTTGAGTCACTGGCAAAGAGAAACATATAACTCCATTTCCAACTCATCTGTAAATAAATAAAACGTTAATAAAACAGGCAAGGAACTCTGTTGTACCTCATTAGATATATTATAAATCACAATATTTTTATTGCCATCCTCTGGAATTGTTCAGAACATTGTGCTGAAGAATATACTACAGCTAGAGCTGATTTTAGGTGTTAACTGATAAAAACATCCTTGATGCAAAAATAAAAATGGATAAACCTATCAAAATACAACCTTTCCTAGTATTCTCTTAGCTCTGAGCCGTCTCTATTTGTGTGCCTCTTCTGCGCCAATTGCTTAGCTATATGAAAACGTCTGTATTTAATTCAACCCAGCAACAGTAGCTACATCATGAAAAGATAAATGCTGATTTTTTTTTGTACCCTAACAGAACCCCCTAATTACAAACACCTAAAAAAAGAAGCCCTTAGTATGTGCCAATGTAGACATTCATTCTTCAGACTTACAATTATCTATAAGAGACCAGGCTTGTACTAACAATACAAATTAACTTCAAAAAGAAAGGCAAAATTGTCTATTTCTGCCAGTGTTTTTATACATGATCACTATGACTATGCTAAAAGAATTAAGACAGCCACTAGTGAACACAGGAGTTGGAAAACCGACAAAGCAAGCATCACAAAAGCACATATTGATTAAAGAAATCTAAAAGTAAAAACGTAATTCAGAGTAAATGCAATAATTCATTACATATGCCTGTATTCAACCACAGACCACATCAATCAGCAATATTGAGATCAACAGGCTAAATGCCAGAAAGCTTCCCAAGCCTGTGGCCGTCTGACCAACTAGGGAAAGCTGACTGACACCACTGCAGGCCTTTGGATTTCTGCCACCCTTAGGGCCTGATGTAATAAGCTTTTTTCCATACGCACAGAATGGTGAAAAATATTTAATAGATAAAGCTTGTACATCCAAGTCAGTCTAAGAACTCAAATTTATTTGAATGGAAAACTTTCCAACCTATTAATTAAATCCGTAAAGCTTTCTTTACTGCGACAGAAACGTTATGCGACATCTGTGTACAATTTCTGAAAGTCTGACACATGCTTGAAACTTACAAGCAGTAGCAAACTCATCAAGGCTTCCACCCTGGCTACTGCCCATTTTGGAAACCTTCATGCACAGGACTAGGAATGTTTATTATGCATCTGCTTGAGATCAGAATTGGGATTTCCAGCTGGGGAGTGTTCCCTAGCCCTCCCCTCCTGTATTTTACAAAAGGTTCTGCCAAACACAGGCCTCTTGTAAA
Organism: Ichthyophis bannanicus; assembly: GCA_033557465.1. Lineage (NCBI taxonomy): Eukaryota > Metazoa > Chordata > Amphibia > Gymnophiona > Ichthyophiidae > Ichthyophis > Ichthyophis bannanicus. Next base: position 148,867,822 of record CM066040.1, on the reverse strand, counting down.
ACACATAAAAGAGCTGCAGTGATTTATAAAAATATACATTTAAAAAAAAAAAAGCGGGCATCACCTGGCAGCTTCCACACATACCTGCTGGTACAGTACTTATATGTACAATTGGCCAATTTGACAACAGCTTAAGTGGCACCAATTAAAAGGGGAAAACGCAAAAGGTTTTTTTCCTCAATTTAAAAGGATAAATAATCCCCTCTTCCCTCAGGACAAGTAACCAAACAACCTTAAACAGAGCCTTTTCACTCTACGCACCCCACATATGGAATGAATTCCCTCAGGACATACGTATCATGGAAGACCTCACCAATTTCCAGAAGAAGCTAACAACCCACCTCTTCACAGAATGCTTTGTGACCTAGCACCTAATACCACACCATGTACCGGAGAACTTTCACCTTACCTTAAACCCCCCTACACCCAACCACTCTCCCCCTCTGACGCAGTTGATTTTGATTGTTAAATACTATTCACTGTATGCATTTATTTAACAAGCTCCTCGTTTCATGTTTACTATGTTAATACGTTATTTTTACAGCATTATTCAATGTAAATCCTAATGTTGTTTCCTTCTGTTAGGACCATGCCTATGTTCCCTGTAACCTGCCTTCTCTGTGAGATAAGGCAGGATATAAAAACAAATAAATAATATATGAGGTATTAAGGGATTATTGTGGTGTAGTTTGATCTGCCTAGATTTCTGATAGAGTAGAATAAAGTTGTGCTTGGCTTTAGAGAAATGTACCGAAAAACGATGGTACTCCCATTGTATAATAGATAATACACATATGAACTTTAGACCTGCCCAGAGCACACACACCCCCCCCCCCCCACCTTTAAAACTCTGCATACCAGGGATCTAGACATGTTAAGGTGGTTTTCTGAAATCATCATCTAAATTCATAGCCACTCTACACATGTAAATGCCATTATTCCTAGAAACATGATGGCAGAAAAAGATCACATCGTCTATCTAGTCTGCCCTTCCATATCAACCAAAATGGCCCCCTTTTTACCTTTAGAGATCCTGTGTGTTTGTCCCATGCTTTTTTGAATTCAGATACTGTCCTTGTGTCCATCACCTCCATTGGGAGACTATCCCACACATCTACCACTCTTCCCATAAAGAAATATTTCTGCATATTACTCCCGAGTCTATCCCCTTTCACCCTCATCCTATGTCCCCTCGTAGCAGAGCTTGCCTTCAATTGAAAGAGACTCTCCTGTGCATTTATGCCACATCTAGATGTTTCTAAAATGACCTCTATTATGTCTAGATTATATTACATATATGATGAATGTATATAAAAGATGCACAAATGGACAGCAACATAGTAACACAGTAAATGATGGCAAATAAAGACCATTAGTCTGCCCAGTAAGGTAGCTAGAGTTGACCTATCACTCCGTGCAGGTTGCTTCTATGCCTTTATTTAGGTTGTGCAGGTTACCCTCTCGATGTTGACGTTATTTAAATTTGCTTTGATAACATCTTCTTTCCATGAAAGACTAGAAAAGGGGCCTGTTACTTCTGGAGAGAGATCTGCAACTGTGAGTATATACTTCTGGGACTTTTCTGAAAGGAATTCTTTTTATTAAAGCTTATTAATCTGTGAACCCACTATTTTTTGTTAAATCAGTCAGGGCCTAATAGCAGCAGTTTAAGTTTACATTTAACACACAGAAGAGAGCTTTCTGGTTAAATTTCATACCCAGCAGAGAGAACTTGTAGTTTAAATTTAATAGTCACTCAGGGCCTAGAATCAGCAAAGTACTTTTAGTTTAAATTTAAAACACAGAAGAGAGCTTTCTGGTTAAATTTAGAACCCAGCAGAGAGCTTGTAGTTTAAATTTCATAGTAAGTTAGAGCCTAGCAGCAGCAAAGAGCTATAATTTAAATCAAATAAGAATATAGCTTACCTCAGCAGCACAGGACAGGGTACTGTGTAGCAGCCCTCTTTTAATAAGTGTTATTTCCCTCCCTCCCCTGGGATAATTGTAGCTTTATAGGTACTTACACATTTTAACAGACAGGAGGTGCTCTCAGGTGAAGCTCGTTACCCAAACCAGTCATACACTAAGGACCTGAGATTAATTAAGCTTCAGGTGAACAAGGTATATTAAACGTATTAGGTACAGTTTTATTGGCAACCCTTAGTAAGTAAAGAACTTAAAGATCTAAACAAAAACTTAAAACTAAGATGCAGACAGCAGTCCAGCAGCAAGATGGGGGCTTTCCAGTCTTTTGCACTGTGTCACATGTATGATTTCCTCCCAGTTGGTGAGAGGTCTTACGTGTGCACTAGGTGCAAGGAGCTCTTTGCTCTCAGGGAACGAGTCCGTTCTCTAGAGGCTAGAGTAGCAGACTTGGAAAACATAAGACAGACAGAGAGGTACATAGACGAGACCTACAGGGATATAGTCCTGAAGTCCCACCTCCAGTCTGGCAGCATCCCTGTTGCCATGGAGGAGCGAGGTCACGTGACAGGAGAGCATCACCCTGGTGTGGCAGGAAGTGATCCTGTAACTAGGACCTGTCCTCCAGGTGATGTAAAACCCTCTCGCACTGAGGATGTTTCTCCAGGACCATGTGCCCATGAGGGAAGGGTTAGGACAGCCGTTATAGTTGGTGATTCGATCATTAGGCATGTAGATAGCTGGGTGGCTGGTGGACGTGAGGATCGCCTGGTAACATGCCTGCCTGGTACGAAGGTAGAGGACCTCACGCGCCACCTAGATAAGGTCTTAGACAGTGCTGGGGAGGAGTCTGCTGTCTTGGTACATGTCGGTACCAATGACATAGGAAAATGTGGTAGGGAGGTTCTAGAGGCTAAATTTAGGATTTTAGGTAGGAAGTTGAAATCCAGAACTTCCAGGGTAGCGTTCTCTGAAATGCTTCCCGTTCCACGTGCAGGACCCAAAAGGCAGGCAGAGCTCCGGAGTCTCAATGCATGGATGAGACAATGGTGCAGAGATGAGGGTTTTGGATTTGTTAGGAACTGGGGAACATTCTGGGGAAAGGAGGGGCTCTTCCGAAGGGATGGGCTTCACCTTAACCGGGATGGAACCAGGCTGCTGGCATTAACCTTTTAAAAGGAGATAGAGCAGCTTTTAAACTAGATAATAGGGGAAAGCCGACAGTCGCCCAAGAGCAGATGGTTCGGAAGAATGTATTCTTGAAGGATACTACCAAAAGCAGAGAGGTTCCAAAAAAGAGCAAAGTAGCCCAAATGCCCTCAAGTATGGAGCAGACACAGCTTAAAGATCCCAAATTACCCATGTCTACCAATAGCCAAATTATTATGAATAAAATACAGTCTCTAAAATGCTTGTATGCAAATGCTAGAAGTCTAAAAAATAAGATGGGAGAGTTAGAATATATAGCACTAAATGAGAGGTTAGATATGATTGGAATATCAGAGACATGGTGGAAGGAGGACAACCAGTGGGACACTGTGATACCTGAGTACAAACTATATTGTAGAGCTGATCAAATTGGTGGAGGGACTGCGCTCTATGTTACAGAGGGCATTGAGTCAGAAAGGATTAAAGTTTTGCAGGAAACAAAATTTGCTGTAGAATCTCTATGGATTGAAATTCCATGTAAAAAGGGGAAGGCGATAGCAGTGGGGGTGTACTATCGACCACCGGGCCAGAATGAACAAATGGATGATGAAATGCTCAAAAAAATCAAGGAAGCTAACAAAAGTTACAGCGCAGTAATAATAATGGGTGATTTCAATTACCCCAGTATCGACTGGGTCAGTGTCACGGCAGGACATGCTAGGGAGATAAAGTTCCTAGATGACATAAATGACTGCTTCTTGGAGCAGCTGGTTCATGAACTGACCAGAGGGGAAGCCATATTAGACCTGGTCCTTAGTGGAACACCAGGTCTAGTGCGAGAGATAAGGGTGTTGGGGCCACTTGGCAATAGTGATCATAGCATGATCGCCTTTGATTTAATTAGTGGAGGAGGGATAGTACGGAAATCCACAGTACTACCTTTTAACTTTCGAAAGGGAGACCATGATAAAATGAGGAAAATAGTTAAGAAAAAACTAAAAGGAGCAGTTGCAAAGGTTAAAGACTTAAATCAAGCTTGGGTGTTGTTGAAAAATACTATCTTGGCAGCCCAGACCAGCTGTATTCCACGCTTTAAGAAAAGTGGAAGGAAGTCCAAAAAACTGCCAGCATGGTTTAAAGGTGAGGTCAGAGAGGCTGTTGTTGCCAAAAAAGCATCTTTCAGGAAATGGAAAAAAGAGCCAAACGACGAAACCTGGAAACAGCAAAAGCACTGGCAAATCAAATGCAAGGCATTGATAAAGCAGGCAAGAGAGAATTTGAGAAGAAGCTTGCTGTGGAAGCAAAAACGCGAAATAAAGATTTTTTCAAGTACATTCGCAGCAAAAAACGTGTGAGAGTGTCAGTTGGTTCACTAGATGATAGAGAAGTTAAAGGGGCACTAAGAGGCGACAGCGGAGCGACTGAATGAATTCTTTGCTTCAGTCTTTACTGAGGAAGATGTAGGGATGTTACCCATGACTGAAGTGGTATTTAAAGGTGCGGAAGAATTGAAGGAAATATCGATACATCGGGAAGATGTATTACAACTATTAGATAAACTGAAGAGTAGCAAATCACTTGGGCCGGATGGTATACATCCAAGGGTGTTTGAAAGAACTGAAATATGAGATTGCAGACCTGCTATTAGTAATCTGTGAACTATCATTAAAATCATCTCTAATACCTAAAGATTGGAGGATCGCCAATGTAACACCAATTTTTAAAAAGGGTTCCAGGGGTGATCCGGGAAACTACAGACCGGTGAGCCTCACGTCAGTACCGGGAAAAATGGTAGAAACCATCATAAAGAATAAAATTACTCAGCATGTAGATAGTCATGGCCTAATGGGAGACAGCCAACATGGCTTTAGACAAGGAAGATCTTGTCTTACTAATCTGTTATGTTTTTTTGAAAGTGTGAATAAACAGGTGGACAAAGGTGAGTCGGTTGATACAGTGTATCTGGACTTTTAGAAAGCCTTTGACAAGGTCCCTCATCAGAGACCTTTGGCAAAACTAAAGAGTCATGGGATAGGAGGCAGTGTACTACTGTGGATCAAGAACTGGTTAAGAGATAGAAAGCAGAGGGTTGGGCTAAATGGACAATTTTCCCAATGGAGAAAGGTGAATAGTGGTGTACCCCAGGGATCTGTGCTGGGTCCACTGCTTTTTGACATATTCATAAATGACCTGGAAAGTGGAATAACGAGTGAGGTTATCAAATTTGCAGATGACACAAAACTATTTAAAGTTGTTAAAACCCAAGAGGATTGTGGAAAATTGCAAGAGGATCTTGATAAATTAGAAGACTGGGCATCAAAATGGCAGATGAAATTTAATGTGGACAAGTGCAAAGTTATGCACCTAGGGAAGAACAACCCAAACTATGGTTATACAATGCAAGGTTCCACATTAGGAACCACCACCGAGGAAAAAGATTTAGGCGGCATTGTGGATAACATGTTAAAACCCTCAGCCCAGTGTGCAGCGGCAGCCAAGAGAGCAAATAGAATGCTAGGTATCATAAGGAAAGGAATGGAAAATAAAACAAAAGATATTATAATGCCTCTATATCGTTCCATGGTACGACCGCACCTTGAATATTGTGTGCAATTCTGGTCGCCGTATCTTAAAAAGGATATAGAGTTATTAGAAAAGGTTCAGAGAAGAGCCACCAAAATGGTAAAGGGGATGGAAGGATACTCCTATGAAGAAAGGCTAAAAAGGTTAGGGCTCTTTAACCTGGAAAAGAGACGGCTGAGGGGAGATATGATAGAAGTCTATAAATTAATGAACGGAGTAGAACGGGTAAACGTAGATCGATTGTTTACGTTATCAGAATATAGAAAGACTAGGTGTCATACAATGAAGCTACAGGGTAAACTATTTAAGACTAATAAAAGAAAATATTTTTTCACTTAACGTGTAATCAAACTCTGGAATTTGTTACCGGAGGATGTAGTAAAGGCTGTTAATATAGCTGGGTTTAAAAAAGGTTTGGACAAGTTCCTGGAGGAAAGGTCCATAAACCATTATTAAGAAGGGACCCAGGATATCAATGCTTGACCCAGTACAAGCATTGCGGAACCTGTGTCTTTTGGGGAAACTGCTAGGTACATATGACCTAGATTGGCCACTGCTGGAAACAGGATACTGGGCTTGATGGACCTTGGTCTGACCCAGTATGGCATATCTTATGTTCTTATGTTAATGAAACCCCGATGTCTACCCCGTGCCTTTTTGAATTCTATCACTGTTGTTGTCCCCCACCATCTTCACCGGGAAGGCGTTTCAGGCATCCAGCACCCTTTCTGTAAAAGGTTATCTCCAGGAACAAGCAGGAATGTAGTCTTCACATATGGGTATCGTCGGTATCGACAGAGCCTGCGTGGGAACGCTCCCCAGCGTCCAATTAGAAAGCTTTTGGGAGCATCCCACAGCGCCTGCGTGCTGCCTTCCCGCCTTTCCCAACTGCCTCTCTCCAGTTCTTCGTTTTCCACAGAGCCAGCAGGTCGTTGTTCCTGTCACCGCAGAATATATTTCCTTATTCTCCTTCTTTTTTGTGGTTGAGTTTGCCTTCCTCGACGCTATACTGGTACCGCTGGTTCTTCTTTCTTTCTTTAAAAAAAAAAAAAAAATAGTATTTTTTTTTCCAAACTTTTCTTTTCCAGGTGCAAGTGCCATTTTGGGCCTTAGGCCCAAAATTTCCTCCACTATGGAAAAACCCGCTTCAGGTTTCAAAAGGTGCACCAAGTGTGGCGGTACCATCTCCATCACCGACACCCATGAGTGGTGTCTCAAATGTTTAGGTCCTGACCACTCCATCTCCGAGTGTATGGCTTGTGCCATGATGTCCAAGAGAGGTCGACAAAACCGAGCTGCTAAGCTCAGAACCCTTTTTCCCTCCGATGCAGCTTCTGTGGCATCGACGTCTTCCAGGGCTCTCAGATAACTAAACATAAGTCTGGCCGGTCCTCAAAGGGTAGATCTCCTTCCAAGCATCGAGATGCCTCTGGCGTTGCCCTTGAGGGTTCTGTACCAGCAAAATTGCCCCGGCAGGAGGCTTCGGCTTCCAAAGCATTATCGGGTCTCCAGGATGTTCTCGAGGCCTCAACCTCGGCAGAACTACTGGTGCCATGCTCTGGGGTACCGGCTACTTTCTCCGGTACCGATACCCAGGCATCAGCAGCGTCGATAGACCAGAGGTTCATGGCTATTGAACGCAGTCTGGCGGCTCTCCTTGCAGCATCGACACCTTCGGAACCACGTTAGACAGTTCAACCGGTACCGACAGCATCGGCATCGGTGTCTGCTTTGCCGGCACCCAGTCATGCGATGCCTTCTGGTACCGATACACTGGTACCGATTTCCCCCGGTACCGACTTCGGTCGGTACGGGTATCGGGCTCTTGAAGAGCATCCGGACAGAAGGTATTTCGAATCCTCGGAGGAGTCCGAGGATTCTGACAGCTCTGTCGGTACCGGAATACTTCTCCCGGAGGAGCCTTCCTCTCTTACACGTAGGATGTCTCCTCCAGAAGATATCTCCTTTCAGGATTTTATCAGGGAGGTGGCTCGAGGTCTTTCCATTACTGTGGCTCCCGAAACAGAGCCCAGGGCAAAGGAGTTGGAGATTCTACAATATCCCAAAGCTCCTAAAGAGGCAGCTACTTTGCCTATCCATGAGATCTTACATGATCTCATGTTAAGAATGTGGGAAACACCTCTTACCACCTTTCCTCACTCTCGTAGACTGGATACCATGTATCGAGTCCCTCCTTGTCCTGGTTTCCAAAAGACTCAGCTTCCTCACCACTCTATTGTAGTGGAATCAGCTATGAGAAGGATCAGGAGTGCAAAGAGGCATGCCTCTAATCCTCCAGGATGTGAGTGTAGAACTTTGGATACCTTTGGACATCGTACTTTCCAGGCTTCCATGCTTTCTGCCAGGATCAGTTCCTATATTTTGTATATGGGAATGTTCCTTAAGGAAGTCACAGGAGATTTAGAGGTTCTGAGCCCTCTTCTTCCTGATGATAAAAGGCAGGATTTTCTCACACTGGCTAAACATGCCCAGGATGTCTCTAAGTTTGTCAACCATGCAGCTTATGACTGTTTTGAGAGCATAAGCAGAACCTCTGCCATTGCCATAGGTGCACGTAGAATTGCCTGGCTCCAGGCATCCGATTTGGAGCTCTGGGTGCAGGACAAACTGGGCAATATCCCTTGTACAGGTGAGAATCTATTCGGCAAAAATTGGCAAGAAAAAGCCAATGAGTTGGATGCTGACAACTCCACTTTGGATAGGTTATCCAAAGCCACAGCTGATCCTGCAAGGAAGAAATCTTTCAAGAAACCATTCTTCTCAAAAAAGAAGAGGTTTTATCCTTCTTATTCCCAGCAGGGACGTTCTGCAGGTCAGCCTGCCCAAAAGAGTCAGCAACTACCTAAGCAAAGACTGCTAAGCCTCAACAGTCTCAGCCTCCACAAGGCCTTTGACTTCCAGCTAGAGAACTTAGCCTTCCTAGCTCTCAATGGTCCAGAGCCTTCCACCATTCCAGGAAAGTTGTGTCACTTTGCCCCAAGATGGGGGCAGATAACAGCAGAACATTGGACTCTATCCATTATAAAAGAGGGGTACAAGCTTCATTTTCTTTGCATGCCCCCTCCCACAATGGTAAAACAGTTCAATTCTCAGACCTCTCTCATCAACCTGTTAGATCAAGAGGTCACTATGCTTCTTGCCCAAGGGGCAATAGAAGAGGTACCCATTCCTCAACAGGGTACAGGTTTTTACTCCTCCTATTTCCTTATCCCAAAGAAAACAGGGGGACAAAGACCTATTTTAGACCTCAGAGAATTGAACAAATTCCTGTTCAAAGAGAAATTCAAGATGATTTCTCTGGGAACTCTGCTGCCATACCTTCAGAGTCAGGATTGGCTTTGTTCTCTAGATCTCAAGGATGCATACACTCATGTTCTCATCCATCCAACTCACAGAAGATTTCTTTGCTTTTTATTTCAAGGGAAGCACTACCAATACAGAGTTCTTCCTTTTGGCCTGGCCTCAGCACCAAGGGTGTTTACGAAATGCATGGCTGTGGTAGCAGCATTTCTTCGCACTCTAGGAATATTCATCTTCCCCTACTTAGACGACTGGCTCATTCGAGCCCCATCAGAGTCAGAGGCCAGGATTTCTCTATCTTGCACAATGCGTATCCTTCAGTATTTAGGTCTGGTCATAAACATCCCAAAATCCAGTCTAACTCCCACTCAGTCTCTAGAGTTCATAGGAGCTTTGCTGGATATCAGAAAAGCAAGGGCCTATCTTCCTCAGGCCCGTTGCTTTCGCATGGTGCAATTGGCTTCTCAAGCAGTGCTAAAGTCTCATCTCACTGCTCGAGAAATGTTACAACTACTAGGCCACATGGCATCTACCGTGCATCTGGTTCCTTATGCTCGCCTCCATATGAGAGCAGCCCAGTGGACTTTATCCACTCAATGGAACCAGGCATCAGGGTGCCTGTCAGACAAAATAGCAAACACAAATCACCTTATTTTGTCCCTCCAATGGTGGTAGTCCACTCAAAACCTGTTGGTGGGGTCCCCATTTCAACAACCTTTACCCCAAGCAACTCTTACAACATATGCTTCACCAATGGGTTGGGGAGCTCATCTGCAAGACCTCTCCACCCAAGGCACATGGACTCCACAGGAGACTCATCTACACATCAATCTCTTAAAGCTCAGAGCAATCTTCCGTGCTCTTCGAGTGTTCCACACCCTGCTCAGCTACAAGACAGTCCTCATTCATACAGACAATCAAGTAGTCATGTTCTACGTGAACAAGCAGGAGGGAACAGGCTCTCTGTCACTTTGCAACGAAGCTTTGCGACTATGGGCCCTCGCCAGAGAGCATCAGATTCATCTCCTGGCCGTGTATCTTCCAGGCATCCAAATCTCTTGGGCAGACAGACTCAGTCGAGTTCTGCTTCCACACGAATGGTCTTTGCATGCAGACCAGGTGGCCAAGATTTTTCAAATTTGGGGAACCCCGGACATAGACCTCTTTGCAAGTCCGTTGAATGCCAAACTTTCCCGGTTCTGTTCCAGAATTCCGGCTCCGGGCTCTCAGGCCAGGGATGCTTTCCTCCTCCACTGGGGTCAAGACTTCATTTATGCCTTTCCACCCATTCCCCCTAATTCCCAAAACCCTATTCAAGCTTCAGAGAGACAGAGGCCGTATGATTCTCATAGCTCCACATTGGCCACGGCAAGTGTGGTACCCTCTGCTTCTACATCTCTCTCAAGCTCCCTCCCTGGAGTTAGGATTTGCTCCAGATCTCCTGTCTCAGGAGGATGGAATGTTATGGCATCCCAATCCCCAGTCTCTGCATCTCAGGGCTTGGTTGCTGAAGGCGTAGATCTTCATGATCTTGACCTCCCTCGGCAAGTAAAGGATATCCTTTATGCTTCCAGGAAGCCTTCCACAAGACGCTCTTATGCTTTCAAGTGGAAAAGGTTTACCATATGGTGTTCGCAGAAGGGTCTTAACCCCCTTGCGATACCTCTGGAATCATTACTGGAGTATCTTCTTCATTTATCCAATGCAGGACTTAAAACTAACTCAGTAAGAGTCCATTTGAGTGCTATTGCAGCTTCTTTCAAGCCTCTAAATGGACAACCTATTTCCTCCCATCCTCTTATAGCAAGATTTATGAGAGGCCTTCTTCTAACTAAGCCTCCCATTAGGCCACCACCAGTGGCATGGGACTTAAATCTGGTTCTTGGTCAACTCATGAAGTCACCTTTCGAACCCTTAGCTACTACCTCATTGAAATTCCTTTCTTGGAAGGTTATCTTTCTCATTGCAATCACATCAGCACGCCGCATCAGTGAGTTGCAGGCACTAGTAGCTGATCCACCTTATACAAGGTTCCATCATGACAAGGTAATCCTTAGGACTCATCCACACTTTATGCCAAAGGTGGTCTCGCCTTTTCATCTAAACCAAGCGGTCTATCTACCTGTGTTTTTTCCAAGGCCTCATGCATCAAATGCAGAAAGGAATCTTCATACTTTGGACTGTAAAAGAGCTTTAGCCTTTTACTTGCAAAGAACACAGCAACATAGAAAGTCCTCTCAACTCTTTGTTGCTTTTGATCCTTCTCATTTGGGACGTCCAGTCTCCAAGAGAACACTGTCCAGCTGGATTGCTCAGTGTATTTCCTTTGCCTATCAGAGTAAGAATCTTCCTCTGGAGGGCCATGTCACAGCTCACAATGTGAGAGCCATGGCAGCTTCAATGGCTCATCTGCACTCTGTGTCTATCGACGACATCTGTCGAGCAGCCACTCAGGCCTCGGTTCATACCTTCACAGCCCATTACTGCTTGCCAGGATGCCTTGTTTGATCAGGCTGTTCTTCAACACCTGTTCCATACCTAATCAACTCCTACCCACCATCCCTGGTTGGATGCCAGAGATCCATGGGGGGAAGTGGAGCCCTTTCACAGGGACACACAACATCTGGGGTCTCTCCCTGGCATCTAAAGCTAGGGAGTCCCCATATGTGAAGACTTTATTCCTGCTTGTTCCTGGAGATAGCATAGTTACTCACCTGTAACAGGTGATCTCCGGGAAAGGCAGAAATTTAGTCTTCACAACCCACCCACCTCCCCTAGGAGTTGTAGCTCTCTCTTTGTCTCAGCTTTAAACTCAACTACACAACATCCCACACCGCAACCTCCTATTGCATGTCCCACTACAACACAACTTGAAAACTAGACAAACTAAAAACGTCTACCCTAGTAGACTGAAGTGTGCACTTATAAATGCCCGCTCACTTCGAAACAAGTGGCCAGTGATTACGGATGTAATAATGTCCCACCAGCTAGACATTCTCATGGTCACCGAAACATGGCTCTCAACTGAAGACAATATCATCCTCAATCAGCTTCTCCCACCTAACTTTACAGCCTTCACTGGACACAGACAAAACAAGAAAGGCGGAGGAGTACTTATCATCACCAAAGCTGACCTCCAGTTTAAAATGGATGAATCCAACAGTAACAACCATCTAGAAACAGTATCAGTCTCAAACAACACTTGCTCCATAAACTTGGTCTATAGATCACCGTCAGGGGATCCAGACGACCTAGCAACCATAATAAATCTGGCATCCTTCACCCAGGGGCCAAATAAACCTAATTGGATTATAGGAGATATCAACCTACCATCATTACAGGACACTCAAGCAACAGCATTCCTTAATGCCCTAGATAGCCTAGGATACACACAAATGGTGCAAGAACCTACTCATGAGAAAGGCAATATCCTCGACCTAATATTCGCACCTCAGCTAATTTTGGACCAACCACAAAACATCGTATTATCGATATCTGCAGTCCCATGGACTGACCACAAACTCATCACCTTTCAGATGCCTACCACTAACTGTTCACACAAGATGAAAACGGATGAAAGCAGGCCTGCTAACTCAGCTACCAGAAGATTCCACCCATTTAACAGAGAACGCATCCTTACTGAAATGAGCACACTCTTTGATGACACCTCACTAAGTCTAGAAGAGTTGATATCCTCCTGGAACAAAAAACTCAGTGCAATCGCCATCCGCCCACCAACGAACAAGAACTCAAAGAAGAGACCTACCGCCCCATGGTTCACAGCCGATTTAAAAACCTCACTAACCATTTTAAGAAGACTAGAAAAACGATGGAGAAAGTCACGTACCAGCAGTGACCAATCAGCTTACATCCAACACCTGGCAGAGCATCGCAAAGCCATCTCAGATAAAATCAGACAACACCACACAGATACTCTAAAACGGTCACTGAATAAACCTCACGACCTGTTTAACTTAGTTAAAACACTTGCCAAAGAGCCAACCCCTGAGCACCACAGCAGGATCCGCCCACAGGACTATGCAATTTACATGCAATCTAAAATGTGCAAGACCAACAAAATATTAATACCAGACCATCCTGATGAACAAAACTACCCAGTATCACTGGCATCCTTCTTTACTCCCTCAAAGAAAGCTATTGAAGACACCATCCTAGCTCTAAACACAACCACTGCACACACAGACCCTTGCCCTGCGCACTGGATAAAGGACCTGCGATGTGACATATCCTCAACTATAGCAAAAATCTTAAACTACTCATTCACCACTGGCTCTTTCCCATCTACGCTCAAGCAGACCTCTGTAAGACCGCTGCTAAAGAACACCAAACTTGATCCTCAAAAAGTAGAATCTTATAGGCCCATATCTAGCATACCTATGCTAGCAAAAATCATCGAGAAAATAGTGCACAGGCAATTACAGGATCATATAGACACATCAGCCCCACTGGATCCAGCTCAACATGGTTTCAGAGAGTCACATGGAGTAGAAACACTACTCACAACACTCCTCAACAACATTACCTCAGGTGTGGATAACATACACCAGGGCTTCACTCTTGTCTTCCTAGACATAGCAGCGGCTTTTGACTCTGTATGCCATGAAATTCTCATCTGCCGGCTAAGGGAAAAAGGCATCTGTGGAACAGCACTCGAATGGTGCAAATCTTACCTGTCCGACAGATGGCAGCATGTCAGAGTTGACGGGGATACATCTGAACCTTTCCAACAAAGTCAAGGTGTACCACAAGGATCCTCTTTATCTGCATTGATGTTTAATATATACATCCAACCCATCTGTGACATCATCAGATCCTTTAATGTCAGTTACATGATATATGCAGACGATGTGCTACTATATATGCCAATATCATTGGACTGCCTAGACCTTACCCCGCTGACTAACTGCTTTGACACCATATCAGAGTGGCTCCTATCACAAAACCTGAGAATACAACACAAAAAGACGGAAGTCCTGTTCATCTCGAGGAACACCAACTTCACCCCTCCTAGTTGTATTAACGTAAAGGATGCCCAACTCCAAGTTAAACCAGCAATACGCTACCTGGGAGTAACGCTGGACCAAAACCTTGATATGAAGAATCACATAGCAAACACAGTCAAGGCAATCTACTTTAAAATCAGATCCCTCAGACACCTACGCATACTACTTGAACCGGATGATTTCCGAACCATTTATCAAGCCCTTATACTCCCCCATTTCGACTTCTCAAACTCCATACTACAAGGACTCCCCCGGGCCACCCTGAACCCCCTGCAATTAGCCATGAATAGTGCTGCGAGGGTACTCCTCGGGGCATCCAGGAGAGATCACGTAACACCCCTTCTAAAACAGCTACACTGGCTCCCCATTCAGGCAAGGATCAGTTTCAAGATCTTACTGCTAACATTCAAAGCGGCTAAGGGGCTCACCTCTTCCTCTCTCTCCAACCTTATACAACCACTTGCACCAAACAGGCCACGAAGAACAGCAGAATTAAACACACTAGTTATCCCAAATGACACCACAAGATGCACTAGATCAACAGCCAACAGAGCCTTCCAATTCTGCGCCCCATCTCTATGGAACACCTTACCAGCACAAATCAGAGCAATACCTAATCTAAGTCAGTTCAGAAAGGCTTTAAAGCATTTCCTCTTCCTTAAATATCTCAATGGCAGCTCCGAACAGAACCCCCAGGTGAATAGCAGAAGTGGTCAAACAGATAGACCCCGCAACAGACCAACTTCACAATGTAAATAGCAAGTTGTTCCATATACTATTGTACCACTGTTGTATATAGTTAACCAGGATATCCTTTATCAGATAACCCTGCATTGTATTTAGTTTCCCCTACTTCACCAAGTTATACTTCCTGTTAAATGTAACGACCAGACACGTGTAAACTGTCGGATGTTTTTCTGTTCAATGTAAACCGCGCTGATGTCTAATAGTACGGTATATAAGAATTGTTAATAATAAATAAAATAAATAAACTGGAGAGAGGCAGTTGGGAAAGGCGGGAAGGCCACACGCAGGCGCTGTGGGATGCTCCCAAAAGCTTTCTAATTGGACGCTGGGGAGCGTTCCTGCGCAGGCTCTGTCAGTACTGACGAAACCCATATGTGAAGACTAAATTCCTGCTTTTCCCGGAGATCACCTGTTACAGGTGAGTAACTATACTTTCCCTAATGTGGCTGACAAGTTGGAAGCTTTGACAGTCAATATTGCTAGTCACAGGTTTCAGATTTCTGTTAATTCAGAAACATAGAAATATGACGACAGAAAAAGACCACATGGCCTATCTAGTCTGTCCTTTCATATCAACAACTACAACAGTCACCTTTTTACCTTTAGAGATCCTCTGTGTTTGTCTCATGCTTTTTTGAATTCAGTTACTGTCCTCATCTCCACCACCTCCACTGGGAGACTATTCCATGGCTCCACCACTCTTTCCGTAAAGAAATATTTCCGCAAATCACTCATGAATCTATCCCCCTTCACCCTCATCTCATGTCCCCTCGTAGCAGAACTTGCTTTCAATTGAAAGAGGCTCTCTCCCTGTACATTTATGCCACGGAGGTATTTAACCATCTCAATCATATTGCCTCTATCCTGCCTCTCCTCTCTGTACCTGTTACAATATTTCTGAACTATGTACTCCATAATATTTTCCGAAAATCTAATAAACCTTTAATTTCCATTTCTCACTCTCCTGGAGAATTCTTTACTCCTTATTCTGCACATCTGACTCGGCCAAAAATCATCTTAAACTGAATCCTAACAAACCTTTTGCTACTTGGATAACAGGACGAGCTCTCTAACCTTCCATTTCTCCATCTTTGCAAGGTACCCCTCTTCGCCTAGCAGAGTCTTTCAAATGCCTGGGTATTATCATCAATCACCAACTATCCTTTGAAGCCTGCATCCCTGCAATTGTCAAAACTTCCTTTTTAGCTCAATGCCAGCTCCATTCACTAAGAACATATCTGTACCCACCTGATATATGCCCTTATTACGTCCTGTCTTGACTTCGATAATTTCATCTACTCGAGACACCTAAAATGGCTCCAGTTCATCATAGTTATTCAACTTCTTGCATATGCTGGGAAACTTGATCATATCATTTATTTTATTTTGACAGTTTTGTATACCACCTTATTCTTCAATCAAAGTGGTCACAATACAATTGTGGGATACATTTAACACAAGGGGATATGAGACAAATACTTATAGGGATCATGGGCAATGGCTTGCCCAAGACCACAAGTAGCACCTGTGGGACTAAAAACCCTAGTCCTTCCAGCCCAAAGTTGCTGTCCTCTAGTGGGATTTGAACCCCTGACCTTCTGGCCTGAGGTAACTTGCCCCAGCCACTAGGCCACTCCTCCACTCCTCCCTGGTTCCCTATCAAGTCCACTTTAAGATTCTTGCCATGGTCCAAAAGGTGAGGCACCCAAGTTCTCTCTCCTCTTTACTTACATCACATACTTCCCATCACCCTGTGAGATCTTCACAGAAATATGTCTCATCTAGCCTTTGTCTCCAAAGCAAGGCTCAGATCTACTAGCAAGCAGCCTTTTCCTTCATAGCACCTAAGCTATGGAATTCACTACCTCCCTCTTTGCATGCACAACCTTTCTATGAAAATATTCTGAATAGGATTAAAGACCCACCTTTTTACTCTAGCTTTTAATGGACTGTGATCCTGGGACTCGTTTCCCTTGAGGGGTGGGGGGTGCCTTAGGCTGGCTATGACTTTTTCAGCACGCTAAGTCCCTACCCTTTATTTCTCCTCCACCAACAAATAGCCTTTTAGTCTATCTCATTTTTTTCTCTGTCGCTTACTATCCTATCAACAAATGGAGTTCATTCTCTCATTTATTATATTTTAATTCTAAACCACCTTGTTTACCTACATCGAAAGGTGTATAGTAAACAATTCAATAAACAAGACAAGGAAGTATGTAATGAGATGCTGTCTGATGGCATCTTGCAGAGGTCAAAGAGGAAGGGGAATAAAGACGCATGATCTATCAACATATTTAAATCTTCAAAAGGTAGAAGTCTTATGCTCAATGGTACTGTTTTACAATTGAAGAGAGGGAGGGGGTGGGGAACAGGGAAGTTCTCTGAGGGATGTTGACTGAGATGGGTTTGATGATATTACTGAAGCTGTTGAATTCTTGGCTAAGTGCATGCTGTTGTTTTTAGTAAGTGTGATATGGTAAGATGGCGTGACTATCTGCTATTTGGTCACGCTTGAAAAGTTCAATAAAAAGATTTATATTTAAATCTTCAAAAGCTTTCCTTTTCCTGCAATATGGTGGCTCTTTACAACACCTGTAGATGATGATATGTACAGAGGCAAATATTTCAATGCCACTGACTTTCTGGTTAACTAGACACTCCATTCAATTACAAAAAACATCCATAAGAAACAGAACTGCACACTCTAGCCAGCCCCCTAACTCCAAAGCATATCTTAGCTGGTCATATTACGGTTTTCAGGATATCCCCACTGAATATGCATGAAAGAGATTTGCATACAACTGAAGTGATGGGTCCATTCATATATCTCCAAGTTATACATAAGACACAGGAAGCAAACTTTTTTCACTGGAAAGGAGTCCTGGAATGAGGCTCCAAGGAGGAGGTAGACTCTGGAGTAATAAAAGGGGCACTGGATGCATGGAACAAGCTTCTGGTGGAAATGGTGGAAGCAAAACAGTAATGGATTTCAAAAGCACCTGGAATTAGCACAAGAGGATCCCAAATTGCAAAGAAGTGAATGGTAAACCAGAGATCAATTGGGATCTATGGTGTACAGCGAGAAGCAGACTGACCTTAGGGTCGTTATCTACCATCATATTCTATGTCTTTTTTAAACATATCCTTTACTCTTCTTGAAAAGCCCTCTTGAATACACTAAAAATCATCACGGTGGAACTATGAAAAGAAGACCATGCTGGAAGAGAGAGAGATCGATCAGAACAGAACTGCAGCTTACAGACAAGATAAAAGGAGAAGAGACTGTAAAAACCAAATGAATGACAGTGATCACAAGAGCCAACTTTTCAAAACAATTCGGGGGTGCTAAAAGAAATACAAAATTACCCCCCACCCCCAGAAACTATGAAGGAATTTGTACAATAGTGAAAGGGCTAAGCTCCCACAGACCTGGGGCCAATGACACTGGTTGGCGAAATAAAAATTTGCTTGAATATAAACTGAGCAGATCGGTCAAACATCTTTCAAGCCAATTTCTCACCCATCCCTACCTGTGCCAGTGCTTAGGAAAACGATCTTTCGTTAATATTTCTAGAAGAGATCGCAACTATCAGTGAATGAACAGTAGGTCTGGTGTCATTTTAGCTTCTTTGACATACAAGTGACACAAAGGTCTCACAGATTAATCCTGAGAGAAGAAAGGCCAGTTAAGACTTTCAGAACTCCCCACAGGACAGCAGAGTTGTGTGATGAAGCAGAAATCATTTCATCCAGAACCTGGACAGATTCCTCACCCTCACACTGCCACATTTAATTAGGTTTTCATAAAGACATCATTCCCTAATCTTTATGTATAATTAAACGATCTACAACGGCTTGTGAGTACCCCTTGACCAAAAGGAAGATAAGGAACTTTATTTACATCCCCCC
This sequence comes from Ichthyophis bannanicus, assembly GCA_033557465.1. NCBI lineage: Eukaryota > Metazoa > Chordata > Amphibia > Gymnophiona > Ichthyophiidae > Ichthyophis > Ichthyophis bannanicus. The sequence goes on along the minus strand of CM066040.1, from coordinate 148,849,166 downwards.
CCCCCCCCCATAGACACAGAATAGGGACAAAACCAAAATAAAATCAGATCCACAGTGTCAAACCAAGATCAACTCTTGAAAGAGAGCGGTAATTAATAAAAAGACAAAAAATGCCTGTCTGCATCACAGACAGGGAGAAGAGAAAAACACAGCTTTACAAATACCAAAGAAAAAAGGCCCTAAACGCTTAAACATGGGGGGAGGGGGCAAGGAAGAAAGGGAAGAGAAAAAGCAAACACGCAGTATCTGTATCTTAGAAATTTGAGGGACAAGTCATGCTGCTCTGCAAGTCTCCCTAAAAGATATTCCTAGCGCACTTCAAAGCAATGAACTCAGAGTTTTTCCCTGAAGCACAGGATGCAAGAAAAGCTTTGAAAGATCACAGCGATGCAGTGACGTTCCCTAGGCGGTGCAGAATGGCATGTGCCAGTCCAGATGGCATGCCACCATACGCGCGCAAGTGCCAGTTCTTTGCGTGTAAGATCTGGATGCATCATCCCCGAGTGTGCTTAGCCCAGACCTTTCGCGCGCAGGTTGCTCCCAGCAAGGCCGGGGGGGGGGGGGGGGGCCACGTACCCTTGATGTCCTGCCCCAGCGCCTTCCACGTGGGGGCGAAGTTGATGCAGTGGCCGCACCAGGACGCGTAGAGCTCGACGAACCAGGCGCTGCTGGAGTTCAGCAGGTGCGCGCGCACCGCGTCTGGCCCCAGCGGCACCACGGCATCGGACGGGCCGTACAGACCGGCGGCGGCGGCACGCGCCAGCACGAGCACGAGGAACGCGGCGCCAGAGCGCGGCTTCGCCATCTCTCTCAGCTGCACGACTCGCCCGACACACCAGCTGCGAGAGATTCCGCCCCGGCCCGGGAGAGGAGGCGGAGGCCCCGCCCCCTGCTCCTCCTCCGCCCCCGAGCGGTGACACGGGGGGCGGGGGGGGGAGAACCGTCTGATCCGCCTACCGCCGGCGCGGAGGATGCAACCCACATGCCTGCTCTGCCAGAAAAACGCTTAAGAGGAGGACGAGAAGCGCGCCTGGCAGCCACGGTCTGCAAGAGATGCCAGTAAAGGACCTCGTCTTCCACCTAGTCCCAACTGCATGTGGCCTAAGGACCCGCGGAGGAGCGGCACACGCTGACGAAATCAAAACGAGTTGTGCAGTGCTCTAAAAGCAGTGCTACATTAGCCAGGGTTGCTACTGCACGTCCATTGTATTGGGCCAGTGCTCCGGGGGGGGGGGGGAAGCACCTCTTTCTAGATTATTATACAGGTCCCCATTAAGGACCTCATCTGCAAACACAGCCACGGCTTCCATAACTCTACTACCACTACTATTGAGCTGTTGTATAAGACTACAAGACATATGCAGCACTGCACAGACACATGCAAGAGACGTTACAGGTCAGCAGGAAAACTTGGATATGGATATGGATTTGGATTTAAGGGGAAAATAAGCAGCTCCATTTTTGACCATGTTCAATTTCAAGCGGCCGTGAGACAGCCAAGCAGCAGTGTTAGAAAGGAAAGCAGAGATTTCAGGTGTAGAGAGGTAGACATAGGGGGAGTCAGCATAAAACTGGTACTGAACGTCATGGGAGGAGATAAATGCACCAAGGGACTATTATATAGAAAGAGAAAAGGAGTGGACCCAAGACCAATCCTTGGGGCACACTAACTGAGAGCGGGATAACTAGAGGAGGATCTGCCAGAACAAACACGGAAAGAGTGATGGGAGAGAGAAAAAGTGAACCAGGATAGCACAGAGCCCTTGAAACCAAGCTAGGACAAGGTATCAAGGAGAAGCCTGTGGTCAACAGGGTCAAAAGCAGCAGAAAAGGCAAGGATGAGGACTGAGTAAAGGCCCTTTGATTTTGCCAGTAACAGGTCACTGGAGACTTTGGCAAAAGCCGTTTCGGTAGAATGTAAAGGATGAAAGCCAGATTATAGAGGATCCAGAAGGGCTTCAGAGGAGAGAAAATCAAGGCAATGGTGGTAAACCAAATGTTCAAGTAGTTTAGAAACGAAGGGGAGGAGGGAAATGGGTCAATAGTGAGAAGGACAGGTAGGGGATTCTTGAGGAGAGGAGTGACCACAGCATGCTTGAAGGCTGCAGGGAAAGTTGCAGTGGAGAGCGATAGGTTGAGCATGTGAGAGTTAAAGGGATAACAGTGGAGGAGATGGGGCTAAGGAAACAGGTGGGAATAGGATCAGAGGAGCAATCAACAAGGGTGGGTGGGGCTTGTGCTCTTGCCCTCCTCAAAGGCCCCAACAAAAATGGCCACGATCTCGTAGTGCTGTCCCCTAGCGTGAGGCAGGGGGCAGGTACCTTGTGATGGTGGCCATTTTATTTTCTAGTACTAGATCACCAGGTTACAATTAGGTATATGCTTGGGGAGGGCCATGGCCCCCCCCCCCTTTGCTGGCTAGCTAGCTGGGACATTTTTAAGTATTGGGGAGGTGGGAGGGGAGCCACAGGCTCCTCCATCCTTCCAGTACCTGATTGAGGGGGCAGAAGGAGGGGGACTTAGCCTGATTGGCCAAGATACTTTTTCATTTGAGGGGGGTGCAATCAGGAGCTGTGCAGGGGGGGATCAGTGCTGCAGAGGAGGCCAGTATTTATTTTACTTCAGATTGTTGGTGCTGTGGATCACAACACTGCACACCTGACAATGCAGTGGGGGGGGGGGGTCCAATCACAGCATTTGGAGGCCGAATTGCTTCCAGGATAGACCCCACGTTATTGGGTCTCCAGACAGATAATGCCACCTCTTACAGCGGCGTTATCTGCTGCCGTGATCGGGCCCAATTTTGGCAGCCACCGCATGAAATATTTTTTGCACAGTGGCTGTTAACCATGCTCACTCCCACTCCCCGCCCTGATCGTCCCCAGTCCCTCCCCTAGGGACCTGCAATGCACAAAAAATCAGATATCACAGAAAATTGCCTGCAATATCTGATTATTTTTTGTAGGTTCACTTCTACTATGGGGCATTAATCCTGCATTACCCCCACGGTGGCAGCTAAAACCCTTTATCAGTTCCCACCCTAAGCGGTTCCCATTTCTAGGATGTCATCTCCCACAGAAGGTTGACATTGACAAAGAAATCCACCATCCTCTGAGCTGTTCATACTGCATTCATCTATCTGATTAAATGGGCGTTTAACGATTACAACATCAGAGCTGAAAGTAAGTGCAGGATTTCTCTAGCAGTCATGATCCTTGGCCCTGCACCATTAAATGGAGCTGAGGCAAGAACAATAGAGAATTGCTGTCATTTGAAATGAAATAGGATCTCTCAATTAAATTTCTTCTTTTGTTTTGGAAATTGAACAAACAAAAGAATGACATTTAATTCATTTCTGTTTCACTTTGTTTTCAAATTTGAGTAGTGGCGAGCACCAGCATTGCGCCCCCCCCCCCCCCAAAAAAAAATCCTCATGCCATCAATATTTAAGAAAAAAACAAAAAACTCCCCCTTAGTGGATTTCCACAAAGCTTTCCTCAGTTTCTCTGGGCTCCCTCTGATACATGGTGTTTGTAAGCTGGGTAGAATATTAAATAATATATTTTTAAAAAATCTTTTACCCCATCCATGGGTGAAAAGGGAACAGCAGAAATTGCTGGTCACTTCTGTGCTGTGTGGTCCATACTTCAAAATGATATTGGCTGACCTGCAGTCCTGTTTGCTGATCTTTTATCTCAATAATTGCTCTGGGCTGTTGCACCTTTATCTACTCCTAAACATCCACACACACACTCCTAGTCAATTTCTTTATTCCACAGTCTTGGTTCGTTCTTTGCACATTTGTCCAAGCCAATAGTAAGGGTGGTAATGGAGGAAAGTAGGGAAGGGGATATAAACAAAAGATTCAAATATTTGACAGACCTCAGTAAGTTGCAGGAAGATGACTTCAAGGCGCTGTCATCGTTTATTTATTTATTCTAGCTTGATTTGCTGCATTGAAACAATTCTGCTGCTAGCGTTTATTATTTAGATCTAGCTCACAGCGCATTACATGTCCCCAAGGGGATGATGACGCTTGTATCTGAGGTTGTTTGATAGTTAAATGTCTAGCCCAAGGTCACAAGCAGTACCAGTGGGATTTAATCAAAGGCTTCCCTGGTTCTTACGCCACTGTTCTACCCACTAGGCCACACCTCCACTATTTTGAAATGCACAGTCATGCAACCTGTCAGCAAAGGGGGGGGGGGGGCAGGTTAGAGACACTACTGCTCTCTTCCTTTTAGAGTGGGCTTGATTAGTGTAGAAGGGGGGATTGGCTGGTGAATGAGGGGTATGAAAGAAGGGCTGGAGCCCAGAAGGAGTGGTTTATATATAAAAGAGACTGGGGAGAGGCATTTTTGTATATTGGCACCTTTAGGGGGGGGGGGGATGAGAGATGGCACTTGAGATCAAGCAAGAAAATCAAAGATGAAGACCCAAGGGATAGCAGGGCCAGAAAAGAGCTAAGGACAGCTCTCCCTCCTCCACATGGAACCTCGGTTGATCTCAGACACGCCCTCCCCGCCTTAACCTCTGGGCTGATTAAGGCACAATCAAGCTGGCGCGCTGAGAAATAGGTACTGCAGTATTAGTCTGCTGTCAAACATCCCCCTTAACTCTTCTCCACTCCCCAGCCTTAATCAGCCCTCTTTATCCTCCCCTTTCCCATCCCTGAAATCTTCTCTCTCATCTCCAAGATCCAACCACAAGGCAAACTAGGCAGACAATTTTTTTTGGGGGGGGGGAGGGGGGAGGTAAAGATCAGTTACAGTCAAAGCAAAGTAGTGGGGTCCAGCAACCACAACAACACAGAGTAATCGATGTATACCTGTAGAAAGAATGGGTAATATGAAAATAGTCTATACCCTGGTAAATGGCTTTTTAAGATATCCTTCATTATGCATATATTTACAAAACCAAGTTTAATATTTACAAGTATGAGGGCCAAATATGCATTATTAGAGGACTGCTGTGGGAAGGGATGGTGTTGAGATGATTACCATTAAGTTCATAGTAACACAGTATATGACGGCAGCTAAAGACCAGTTTGGTCCCTCTAGTCTGCCCAGCAAGGCGGCAAGAGTAGGTGCATCTGCTGCTCCGTGCAGGTCACCCCTCCCCATGCCTTTGTTTAGGGATCTACCCACCACTCCATGTAGGTCACCCCTATTTGTTGAAATATAAGACATAGTTATGTTTGTTTTGATTTTATCCTGTTGCTATAAAAGGATCCACTGTATCTGACCCATGCCATTTGGAATTCTGTCACTGTATTTGCCCCCACCACTTCCATCGGGAGGGCATTCTAAGCATCCACCACCCTTTCAGTGAAACAGTATTTCCTGACATTGCCTTTCAGTTTACCCCCTTGCAGCTTCATGTTATGCCCTCTGGTTTTACAGCTTCCCCGTCTTTGGAAGAGGTTTGTTTGTTTGTTCATTAATGCTCTAGGTCTGAATCTTATCTCCCCTGAACCTCCTCTCCTCCAGAGTGTATATATTTAGGTCTTCAAGTCTCTTCTCATAAGTCTTCTGACACAGGCTCCAAATCGTTTTGGTCACCTTCCTCTGAACTATTTCCAGTCTTTTTATATCCTTTGTGAGATATGGTCTCCAAAACTGAATACAATATTCCAAGTGAGGCCTCACCAGTGACTTCTACAGTGGCATTAGTACCTCTTCCTTTCTGCTGGTAATTCCTCTCTGTATGCAACCCAGCATCCTTCTGGTTTTTGCTACCGCCTTGTCACACTGTTTCACCACCTTGAGATCCTTGGAAACAATCACTCTGAGGTCCTTCTCCTGTTCTGTGCACACCAACCTCTCACCCCCTATCGCATACAATCCCTTGAATTTCTGCTTCCCAAGTGCATGACACTGTACTTCTTCATATTAAATTGTAACTGCCAAGCATTAGGCCATTCTTCCAGCTTCTGTAGATCTTTCCTCATGTTCTCCACTCTCTCAGGGGAGTCCACTCTGTTGCAAATTTTTGTGTCATCTGCAAAAAGACAGACTTTTCCATTCAGTCCTTCTGCAGTATCACTCACAAATGCATTCAACAGTACCAGTCCCAGAACTGAAACCTGGGGCACACCGCTAATCACCTTTCTTCCATCCAAGTGAGTTCCATTTACCATCACCTTCTGTCGTCTATCAGTCAACCAATTTTTGATCCAAGCTATTGAGTTTATTGATAAGCCTCCTATGAGGAACAGTATCAAAGGTTTTGCTGAAATCCAGGTAGATGACATTCATCACATGCCCTTGATCTAGTTCTGTGGTCACCCAGTCAAAGAACTCAATCAGATTTGTTTGGCAAGATCGTTCTTTGGTAAATCCATGTTGCCTCGGATCATGCAACCTGTTGGTTTCAAGAAAGTCCACTATTCGCTCACTTTCAGCACTAAGTATACCAACAATTTGGTTTGTATTCCTGCAGGTTGAAGAGCCTGGGAGCTCAACCAGCCATCTTCTCTCCTTTGTTCCCAAGTTGGTGTCTCTAATGATGGAATCTCCATGTAGTAGTAGTTTTCAGTTTTGTGATTTTTTTTCTTCATATTTGATGCATTATCATTAGATTGGGCATTGATGGCAGAGAAGGCATTATGCAGAGATATTTCTTGATGTATAGGGTGTCTCGCCTTATAAGTCACAACCTACCAGAGCCCACTGTGATCCATTTGTTCCTGCGCTGTTTGATTTTTTTGTAGGAGCAGTGGTGGATTTTGTTCAGTTTGTACCCTAGAAGAGATGTGTGTAATTACAGCTAATTCTTCTCTTAGTAGAGTCAATTCTTTATACATAGCAGCTAACTTGAAGCACATAGGGCAAACTCTTAGGTTCCAAATGATTCTTCACAGAATGAAAGCACCACAGTTATTGCATTGAATACACGGCATGCTAATTAAGTGGTCATAGGAGAAGGAGAAAAGGTGGGTGTAACACCTTATTAAAGGACAGTTGTCAATGTATATGATGACTATATAGGCAATGCAACCCTGGGGTGGGTGGGTTAAGATGTAGGGTGGGCGGGAACTTAAGTATCCCTGGCCAGTAGACCTTACACCAGGGGTCTCAAACACGCGGCCCGCAAGAGCATCTTGTGCGGCCCGCGAAGCACCGGCGAGTAAAAAAAAAAAAAAATTCCAAACTTGCCGCCGCCGCCGCAGTATTAAGCGTCCCGTGGGCCCCGCTGTCTGGCAGAGTCCTCTCCTCCCTGCAGTATCAGCTGCAAAAGCGGCGGCTTTCAGAGCCGCGAAGAGAGAGAGTTTCTCTCGCGCGGTTCTGAAGAGCAGCGAGAGAGTCTTCAGAATCGCGCGAGAGAAACTCTCACTCCTCGCGGCTCTGAAAGCCGCCGCTTTTGAAGCTGATGCTGCAGGGAGGAGAGTACTCTGCCAGGCAGAGGGGCCCGCGGGACACTTAATACTGCGGCAGCAGTTCTGTGTCCTGACCTCAAAGCTGTATATGCCACTCTTCATAAAATCTGCTCACCAACTCATGAAGTCTCTAGGCACTTTTTTTTAAAACTGAGAAACATTTTATTTTATTTATTTAACTGTTAAATTTTTTTAAAATCTACCTTGGCTGATGGTGGGAGGGGGGTTAGGACTGGTAATGGGCTATGGGGGGGGTAGGACTGGTAATGGGCTATGGGGGGGGGCTAGGACTGGTAATGGCCTATGAGGGGGGTAACTGAAAATGGGGTGATGGGGGTAACACTGAAAATGGGGTGATGGGGGGGGGTTAGGACTGGTAATGGCCTATGAGGGGGTAACTGAAAATGGGGTGATGGGGGTAACACTGAAAATGAGGTGATGGGGGGGGCTTAGTACTGGTAATGGGCTATGAGGGGTAAGACTGGTAATGGGCTATGGGGGGGTTAGGACTGGTAATGGGCTATGGGGGGGCTAGGACTGATAATGGGCTGGGGGGTCTGCTAGGACTGGAAATGGGCTGAGTGGAAGGGGGGCTTGAACTGCAAATGGCTGATGGGGAGGGGGGCTTGGAATGGAAATGGGCTGTGAGGGGAGGGAGCTAGCACTGGAAATGGGCTGATGGGGGGGAGCTATGATTGGAAATGGGCTGATGGGGGGCTAGGACTGAAAATGGGCTGATGCAGTGACTAGAAGGGAGGGGGTGCTGTGTGGGACTGGAACTAGAAGGGAGCTGATGTTGGGGGAGGATTAGAATGGGATGGAGCTGGGAGAGTGAAATGGAGAGGGGAAAATATTTTGTGTGGGAGGGAAGACAAATCTACAATTGGCCAGGTAAGTGGGGATTGAGGATGGAGGGGTAAAATTTGAGTGGATGAAAATAGGAATGAGGAAAGAGCAAAAGGAGAAAGATTAATATGTTAAAGCAGATGTAGAGGGAGAATGGAAAAAGCTAGGAGAAGAAAGGACAAATGGACAGCAGACGATGGAGAGTTAGCAGAAGGCACGAAGAAACCAGAAGAAAGTGGCTGGAACTGAAAAAAAAAATGCACAAAAGTTAGAAAAATATCTTTATTTTGAATTTATTAACTGGAATATGTCAGTTCTGGGAAATGTGCATCAATAACGTCTGCGCTTTGTTTAGTACAAGAGGAAATTAATTTATAGTTTTATTTCTACAGTGTTGTTGTACATTCCAAGTTTGGCTTTTGGGGGTCCCAGTTTAATTGTCTTGTTTCTAAATTTTGATTCCTTGTGTAACTGAGCTGAGGTATTCTGTTTATGTAATTCCTATTTGACATTGCTACTTGTTCTCTGTCCCCAGTAGGTCATGTATTGTTATTCTCTGAAATGTATTGATTTAATATTTGCAGTGCTGCCATTTGATAGGTAGGGTATGGTGCTTTGTGAGTCCTGGTAGTGCTGTTAGGATATGGCGGGTTTGCTATGGGTTCTAAATGGGCAGTGTTTGTTTGTAGTAGTTCCTAATGTGCCTGGCGGTTGGCACTGGATTATAGTAATGTAGAAACTTTTAGTCTTTCTTTATTCATGCACTCATTAAGAGGCATGTTTACTAAAAGTTAGGGTATGGTAACATTATGCAAATATTTATGCAAATGAGGTCCCTTATGCAAATGAGGTCCCACGTCTCATGCGGCCCCCGGGTTATTTTACAAGTCCTCATTTGGCCCTCAAAGCAATTTGAGTTTGAGACCCCTGCCTTACACGAACTGAGGGCACACTCAGATATCTGATTTAAAGGATATGCAAGGAATGTGGGCAGTCAGAATATTCCTAAAAACATATATCCAAAAGTTAAAATTTATATTTAAAAACCAGGCAAATTGTAAAGTCTGAAAGCTTAGCTGTGTGTAGTCTCTTGAAGCTGTGATGACCAGAGTTGATCAGGTACTTGTGGACAGGCTGTAGAGTTGATTCAATTAACCCCACCCTATGAAGCAGGCTAGTAACAGACAATGGAAACTGAAATCTTACTGCTATGTATCAGCCTACAATGCAAAGGTCCCTGTAACCTTAAAATGTATACCTTTGCTGCAAAATTAAGTAGTAGACTTAGGTTGAAGACCAGATCTCTGCAAATCTAAAAGCAAATGTGTACTTCTATTCCAAGTAGCTATATATCACAAGTGGCCCTGGCCAGTAGACCTTACATGAACTGAGGGCACACCCAGATATCTGAATTAAAGGCTATGCAAGGAGTGTAGGCAGTCAGAATATTCCTAAAAACGTATATCCAACAGTTAAAATTTATATTAACAAAAAAAAACCAGGCAATTGTAAAGTCCGAAAGCTTAGCTGTGTGTAATCTCTCAAAGTTCAATAATTAAAATAATGGGGAGGGGAGTTCTAGAAGCCAAAAAGATAATTAGGAGGCACAACACTGAAATTTTGCCTAGTGTTCCTAATATTCTTGGCACTGGCCCTGGATTCCTCATTTGTAAAATTTTCCAAAAGAATAAAATTAATTATACAGACATATAAGAAACCATGTCATTATATATGCCTGTAAATAGTTTCATGTAATTAGTTATGAAGTTAATAAGTTACATTATAATGTTCAATGTAAATAGTTGACATGTTTAAAATCGTTCTTTGTAAATAATAATACTATTTATTATTATTATCTTTCTTTGCTGTAAACCGCCCCTAATCGCTGGAAGGGGCGGTATAGAAAAATGTACAAATAAATAAATAAATAAAGGAAGGTTGGAAAACTATTTTATATAATGCAAATTTATTTAAATGCAATTAATTAAAACATCTAAAAATGTCACAGAAAAGGTGAAATCCTGTACTGTGGCCAGGCTTCTGTGGTCAGCAGCAGGAATACATCCTTAGTGTACTGTAGACCAGAACCACCTGCTAGACTGGATGGGCTAATGTGTTCTTATGTGCAGTCATCGTGCCACTTCTCAAGAAAATCTGAACCATTCAATTGACAGATGGATATATTAGGACTTATATTATTGGCAGCGTCTCTCAGCAATCCAGTAAAACTAAAATTATTGCACAATATGAGCAATAATGAATCTCCTGGTGGAAGTATGTTTCAGCTGGGTTACATGAACCCTTGTTATGACCAGCACACATTTGAGCCGTGCTTCTGCACGCTAGTAGAAGCTTTTCCTGAACTGAAAATTCCTAAACACTACACAAAGGAGCAAATATTTTACCATAAATATATAAAAACATTAAATTCTGGTCTTTGAAAAGGAACTTAAAGGTCCTAAGTTTAGAGCTGTAGTCAAAAGTTGTAATGATCAATGGACTGCTAAATAGAACACTCATCCAGCTGCATAAAAACATACAGAGGTATAAAAGAGCAAACCTCTCTTTCAAAAAGTGCAGTAAAATAGTATTTATTTAATTGGATTTTGCTCAAGCCTTTTCATTAGTAGTGCAAGGTGAGTTACATGCATACAGTGAAACAAAGAGCAGTTTAATGCTTTTAAGCTGGTAATTGTATCTAGTGTTATTCAGAGATCCTGTTATAAAAGTGTTAATTTGCCTCCAGCGGATTGCAATCAATCAATGAGATCCTAGTATGTGACAGCTTTATTCGCACAAAAGTGATATTTGCAATTCTATTCGCAGGGTGCCTTTGGAGACTAACTTTTCCATCCTAAAGGCCCCTTTAATAAAGCCTCCATAAATAAACATTTATTTAAAACTGTTCTGGGAAAACTCTGTATCCTGAAGAGAACCTCACAGCTCCAGTCAATATTTATTCAGTCTTTGTTTTACTAGGAAGCCGTCCCAGTTGAGCCCACAGTGTAGCCCCCCAGAGGCAAGAGTTCTAGCTTAGAATCAATACACTACAGCCAAGCAATGCATGAAGAACTCAGTCACTTCCAAGCTCTTTTGAGCAAAGGTTTAAAGCACAAATCAAGCAGCAATGCTAATTAGTTTGCAGAATATTAATCCACAGCTAAAATAATGTAACTGTCACATTTTACCTACTAGAGGAAAGATGAGCGCTGGAAACAGACAAATAGTTTAAACCAGTTCACTGATTTGGCCCCCAATCTTACAGAAGATTACTCCTGGGGGAATTCTATACAACTGTGCTGCGTAGAATTTGCACAGAATTCCCCACATGCACAGAATTCTGCACAGGCACCGGCATCTACAAGTAGTGAGGCAGGCTCAGAGCGCCCAAACCTGAGCTTGTCTCACTGTTTGACACGGCACAGCTATGGGAGCATTTCCCTTCACTTCCACAGTTGTGCTACACTTCTGACGTCAGCATCGCTGTTTCAAAAAGATCAACAGAAGCACTTCCTGTCCCTAGCAAGAAACAGGAAGCGCTTCTGCTGACCTTTTTAAACATGGTGATACCAGCTCGGAAGTGTCGCACAGCCGCGGGAGTGAAGGGAAACGCTCCCACAGCTGTGCTTAAAATCCCACGATTGGGCAGAGGTGGTGAGTGGCTGGGGTTGGGGGCTGAAGTGATCTGATGGTGTGTTGGGAGGGGGTAACTGGGTGCTGGAGAGAGACTGATGGTGAGTCAGGGGGGTGATTGGGGGCTTAAGAGGGACCAGTGGTGAGTCAGGGAGGTGATTGGGAGCTGGAGAGGATTGATGGTGAGTCAGGGGGTGACTGGAGGCTAGAGAGGGCTGATGGCATGTCGGGGGGGTGACTGGGATCTGGAGAGGAGCTGATGGTGAGTCAGAGAAGTGACTGGGGCTGGAGAGGACTGATGGTGAGTTGTGATCTTCTCAGAAGTTAGAGAGAGAAAGAAAGAGTGAGCAGGGTAGGCTTGGGTGTTGAAGAGAAACCTGTGATTTACACTTGGGGGAATTCTGAGCAAAATAATTTAAAATTATGTGCAAAAAAAGTACTAATAAAATGTGCAGAATTTTAAAATATTGTGTGCCATATTGTTAGTGCAGAATTTTACATTTTTTTTGCGCAGAATAGGTGTATGTGTGCCATCCATAGAGGTCTGAACTGGGCCATTATGTGATAATTAGAACAGATAAAATCAGTAAGATAGGGCAGTCCTATTTATTTCCTTCTAAATGTAAATGAAGTTTCTGAAAGCTCTTTACACTTAGCCACACCTCACAATCTATAAGGATGGTTTGTGCAGTTTGTGATTAGAAATACAGACCAGTATCAGCCTGAGGCAGAATTATCGATGCAAATCAAGCAGGTGTGGTGTGGCCTCTAGAAAGGGCAGGGAGAAACATTTTGCCGGGGTGGAAAGAGAAAGAGGGCAATGGAGGTACACAAATTCCAAAAATGCAAGAAACAAGTTGGTTTTGAACTTCAAAAGGCCAAAGGTGAGAAAAAGAAAGCAGACGTTCTGAGGGAAAGATGATGTTCTGAAGGATATTCACTGCAATGTTACTCTGCTGTCAAAAGATCACCTCCTGGCCTCATGCTGAAATCCTTGAGAAACGTCATTCAAAGTTACAGTAGCCTTCTGAAGTACATTTTCATGACCCTAAGGACATTCAGAAAGAAAGCGAGGTTACTTACCTGTAACAGGGGTTTTCCATGGACAGCAGGATAAGTCAGCCACACCTGGTGACGTCATCCGACGGCGCCGAGACGGAAGTACTCTCCATAGCTCAGAAGGGCTTTCACCCTTCTGAGCATGAGCCAACAGGCCCCACCCCCCTGCCTGCCCCTAGCTAGCCAGTTCGTCACTAGCTGAGTTTTTGACGCTAGGAGGCGGGCACCAGGTCCGGAGGCCAAGTCCTTCCCAGGGGAGGTGGGTGGGAATGTGTGGCTGACTTATCCTGCTGTCCACGGAGAACCCCTGTTACAGGTAAGTAACCTCACTTCATGGATTAGCAGGATTGCATCAGCCACACCTGGTGCCTCCCAAGCTGCCATGCGCTGTGGTGGATGGGTGAAGGCCTAGGTTGCTTCCTCAGGACCAGCATGTGGTCATGTGGCACGGCATGTGGCAACAAGAGCATGTGGGCTTGCAGGCAGCATGTCGCAACAAGGGCATGGGCCTGCAGTTGCGAAGCACGCATGTGTGACAGTCGCAGTTGTGAAGTATGCAGAAACTAGGTGCCCACAGTGTACGCAGTCAACTCAGGCAGTAGTGCTGCAGTGATCACGGCGATCAAGTGCTTAGAGCAGTGGTAGTGAGGTAATCACAGCGATCAAGAATAGCAACGGCCTCGAGGAAGGCTGGCGCAATCGGAGCCTTAATAAGGCAACAGTAGTGAGCTGGTCACTGTAAGCAAGGGTAGCACCATCTCCAATATCGGCAGGCTGTGAGAGTGGTGTGAGTTGAGAGTGGTGTGAAATGAAGCATTGAAACAGCCGGGAATCACAGCTTGGTCGAAAACAAGCATAGGGAACATGTGTCTTTAACTGCTAGGTGCTTACGACCTAGATAGATTTCACTTTGAAAGGAGAAACTGGGTTTGGTTGGCCCACGGAAACTTGGGCCCATTGCACACCTTATGTTCTTATGTTAGCAGTGAGTAAGCAAGCAGTATGGTCTGTGCTACGAGATTGGCGTGAGATTGAGCCTTAAGCCTTCAGCAGGTCGAAGAATGTTTGGCTGGGTTGTATCCTTGGCGAGGTGTTAGCAGCGAGTAGCAAACAGTATGGATTGTGCTACGAGATTGGCGTGAGATTGAGCCTTAAGCCTGCAGTAGGTTGAAGAATGTTTGGCTGGGCTGTATCTTGTTGTGAGGTAGGAAACAGTCAACGACCTTGTACTTCTAAATACGGTACATAGAGAGGTGTCCCAAGTGCTGCCACCGGTGACCTGGCGGGGAATGTGATAGTCCCCATTGCTGGATCAAGGTGGCCTGCTACAAGTAGTGTGCAGCATGAGGAAGGGTCCTTTGGGCTGTCTGCGTCCTGTGCGCGTCCCTGCTTGCATCCGGGCAGGTGGAGATGCAGATGGAGTCCCAGAGGAGTAGTCTGCTGGGGCAGTAGCTAGGCCCTTATTTGCCTGGTTGTTTGTACATTTGTTCTTTATTTGCCTCTGTGTATGGCTTGGGCATTTGTTCTGTGTATGTCCTGGGCGTACCGTAGTCTAGGGTCCTGAGGCTTTCCAGAGTTTGTAGCATCAGCTCCTCCCGGGAAAGGCTCCTGTAGGCCGGAGGCTCGGCTGGCCAGGGGTTATGGTAGTAGGTAGAGTGTGTGGCAGGGGGGTTGCCACCAGGACGGTTAGTTAGGATGCTGGGTCTATTTTAGATTGATTTATTTATTTTATTTATTTAACATTTCTTATATACCGCGCTATTTCACATCTGTGCGGTTTACAATGAACAGAATATTTGGACAAATCGTCAACGTTTACATAAAACAGGATATTTAAACTTGAGTTAACTGGGTAAAACTATATACAAACAAACTATATACATACATATAACAAATTTTTCAGCATCGGCGGCCATACCCGGAGGCTCCCCAGTCGGGGTTGAGCACAAGGCAGCAAGCAGTTTCCCGCTCCTGCACTCCAGCCCTATCGGGGCTGTGGGAGGAAACAGAGCACGCTTTAAAAAGCGCAGCCGGCAGGAAGCAGCCCTCTTCAGCATCGGTGGCCATACCCGGAGGCTCCCCAGTCGGGGTTGAGCACAAGGCAGCAAGCAGTTTCCCGCTCCTGCACTCCAGCCCTATCAGGGCTGTGGGAGGAAACAGAGCACGCTTTAAAAAGCGCAGCCGGCAGGAAGCAGCCCTCTTCAGCATCGGCGGCCATACCCGGAGGCTCCCCAGTCGGGGTTGAGCACAAGGCAGCAAGCAGTTTCCCGCTCCTGCACTCCAGCCCTATCGGGGCTGTGGGAGGAAACAGAGCACGCTTTAAAAAGCGCAGCCGGCAGGCGCGCCCGCGCCTTGCGGGCCCGTGCCTGAGGGCCTCACAAGAGGGCCCTTTGGCGTGGCCCTTAGGCGGGGCACGACAGGCGACAAAGGAGCTGTAACCTAGCGCTTAATCAGCATACAAAGCACCATAATCTACAAGCAACTTGAACAGCAGTTATTGCCAATACCAGCCTTCTAACAAACAGACGCACTCTCACATTAAATCGCCATCTACAAACTCCCCGAGTTCAAGCAGCTGGAGCTCTCCCAGGGTTGAGCTCGCTCCCACTCTCAACTGGACTTCCATTGTTCACAGCAAGTATACTACACCTAAACGAACTATCTAGAACTGAATTCTTGCACATTCTTTCATAACTCCATGTATACTGTAGTCAGTAATCATTAATTGCATATACTGTTCCCAGTAGCTAGATATACTGTTGTCAGTAATCATTAATTGCATATACTGTTCCCAGTAGCTAGATATACTGTTGTCAGTAATCATTAATTGCCAGTACCATTAACCATATACACTGCTCTTTTCACCATAGATACGGTTCTGTCACTGTTCACCTACAAAACCCCAGCTACTAGGTTACCTCACCAGCCCCTAACATTTGCAGATAGCATCTCTACCTTCTCCCTTATTACACAATGCCCCCTTTAAAGATGCATACACTGGTAACCCTCACCATTACTTATCTCCTCACCGCACTAGCTGGTCACTCAAACGCCTTCAACGGTGACCAAAACTCTATACCAATATTATGAAATAATTGGAAGAGATGGTCAAATAAGACTCAAACAGACCAAACAAACCCTACTCATAACCACAATTCACATCTACTCCACGTTGCCCTTCACCTTACCAAAAAATCTCAACCTAAACAACAGTACCATCCACCACTGCATTGCGCCCTTATCAATATTAGATCCATCCGCACAAAGTGGCCTTTGATACCTAATCTCATAACAACGCATGACCTTGACATTTTAATGATCACAGAAACCTGGCTATCTGACTCCGATAATGTCATTCTTAACCAGATGCTACCCCCAGGCTTCTCAATCCACACGTGTCATAGGAACAAACAAAGAGGAGGTGGAGTACTCATTATCTCTAAAAGCCAACTACAATTTCAGTTGGACAACAGTATTAGCACAACCCATCTAAACATATCAAACAACGAGCATTCAATCAACCTAGTCTATAGAGCTCCAACAACTTCAGCTGATGATCTGCCAACGATAGTTGACCGGGCCTGCAACACGGAAAAACCACGACTATCTAATTGGATATTGGGAGATTTCAACCTCCCCTCCCTACACGACACTCAAACCGCAGCATTCATAGAAGCGATTGACAACCTTGGATACAACCAGATAGTCAAAGATCCCACTCATACTATGGGAAATACACTCGACCTGATATTCATTCCACAAGCCACCACAGAAAACAACCACAATTATGATCTTTCCATAATACCAGTACCATGGTCTGACCACAGCCTCATTTTATTCCAAATCCCCAACTCCTCCAATACCACTAACCCCAAATCCACCCCTGCCAAACCAACAACTAGGAGGTTCCGCCCCTTTGACAAAGAAGAAGTACTTAAGAATATTCTCCCAACACTACACACCTCTAAACCTGATTTAGATAGCCTAATCAATACCTGGAATCACACTCTCAGAGACAATTCTCAAACATGGCAAGAAAGTCCAACCACCGTACACATGTAGCTTGGTATTCTAACGAGCTAAGGACATCCCTCCTCCATCTTCGCAGACTTGAAAAACGCTGGAGACGATCCCGCTCTACTGAAGCCTACACAGCCTACTGCAAATACCTAAAAAAGCATCGCCAGGAAATAGCAGATCGAAGGAAACAATTCCACACTAATCTCCTAAAGCAATCATTAAACAAACATCATGATCTCTTCAACATTGTAAGAACAATGGCAAAGGAACCAACTCCCCAACACACTCAAACAATACATCCGCAAGACTATGCTAACTACTTAAAGTCAAAGATGACGAAAACAACCAACATCTGCACCATTGGACCAACAAATATAGACAAGTCATCACAGTCAACCACATTAACCAAGTTTAATACATTATCAACCAAAGAAATTGAAAACACTATCGCATCAATAAATGCTACCACCGCAGCAAGTGATCCATGTCCAGCAGCCTGGATAAAAGACCTTAGACATGAAGTAAGCTTCTTCATACATAATATCCTTGAACAATCTTTTTCAACCGGTACCTTTCCTCAGTGCCTTAAACAAACCTCAATTAGACCATTATTGAAAAACAGCAAATTAGACCCCCTAAAAGTAGAATCCTACAGACCAATATCCAGCATCCCACTCCTAGCTAAAATAATTGAGAAAGTGGTCCAACGTCAAATACAACAGCACATAGACACTGAAGCTCCACTTGACCCTGCACAACACGGCTTTAGAGAAGCTCATGGAGTGGAGACCCTCCTCATCACTTTATTCAATACATTAATCACAGGAATAGATAATATCCACCAAGGATTCATCCTTATATTCATGGACATCTCAGCTGCGTTCGACTCAGTAAGCCACCAAATACTTATCGATCGCCTTAAGGAAAAAGGAATTTTTGGATCCGCACTTGACTGGTGTATATTCTATCTAACTAACCGTTGGCAACAAGTAAGAATTGAAGAAAGAACATCTGAACCATTTCTGCAAGATCAAGGGGTACCGCAAGGATCCTCTCTTTCAGCATTAATGTTTATATATATATGCAACCTATCTGTGACCTCATCCGTTCCTTTAATGTTACCTGTTTAGCCTATGCAGACGACATTCTCCTATACATGCCATTCTCCATCAACCACCCTGATTATACACCATTGACAAAATGCTTCGAATCAGTAAAAGACTGGCTCCTCTCACAGAACCTAAGAATCAACCACAGCAAGACCGATGTGATGTTTATCACAAAGAACCAAAACTTCACACCTCCTACTACCTTAAAGATAAAGGACAAGGAATTGACAGTAAAACCTACGATACGATACCTAGGTATCACCCTCGACCAGCGCCTCAATATGAAAACTCACATAAAAAACATAACAAAACTAATATATCACAAGATACGCACACTACGCCACTTACGACCTTTACTGGAACCCACAGACTTCAGAACCGTCTACCAAGCCTTGGTAATGCCTCACCTCGACTTCGCAAATGCAATTCTACATGGTCTCCCCCAATCAACATTAAATCCTCTCCAACTGGCGATGAACACCGCTGCCAGAGTACTTGAAGGAATATCAAAGACAGATCACATAACTCCAATCCTAAAAAGACTCCACTGGTTACCAACCAACGCAAGAATCCGCTACAAGATCCTAATTACTACTTTCAAAGCCTTAAACAATCAAGCACCATCAACGGTCGCCAACCTTTTACACATGCAGACCCTCAATAGAGCCAGAAGATCAGCTGCTATAAATACATTAACAATCCCGAAACAAACAGTCAGATACACTAAGGAAACAACTAAAAGAGCCTTCAGCATTCATGCCCCAATAGCCTGGAATGCCCTCCCACCAGAATTGAGAGCTATAACCAGCCTAACACAATTCAGAAAAAGTCTCAAACACCACCTCTTCTTAAGCTATTTTCCAATTTAATCTTTTCACAAGGGAAATACTACCGCCATATTCAGACCAAGACAATCCCAAACGTGACTAATGCGTATTGATTATTGTAGATAGTTATATAGTAGACATAGTTTTACCCTGTTATTCCCAAGTTCTAAACTCCTGTTACTTGTAAAATGCACTACAGTTTTCTGTATGTATATGTTTGTTTCATGTAAACCGCGCTGATGACAATAGTGCGGTATATAAGAGATGTTAAATAAATAAAATAAAATAAATAAATTAGACTATAACATTTTTGTATTTAACATGGTGATGAGGCATTAATGCATTGTGTTAGTATATTAATCATTAATCAGGTTGCAACTGAGTAAAGCATGTGTTATCAAGTGATACAACTGGGTGAGTGTGTGGGTATGGAGGTGGATCACGATGCTGTGTATAGTACTTGAGGAACAAGTAGTGTTTAATGGCTTTTCTAAATTGCTTGATTTGGTATGGTTGGAATCTGGCTGCTGTGACACAGCAGTGGGATTGTCAAGAGCCCAGCCCTAGAGGAGTTCCCATATTAGCCGGCTATCAATGCTCACGCTAAATGCTGCTGAGGACAGCATACTGATGGGTGTACGGTAGCCGATCATCCATAGTGCAATGGTAGGTAGGAAACAACATGGTCATGTCAGGATTATAAGCTGTCGACTGGGTTTTACAATCTGTCGATGGGGTCAGGCTCTTGCATTGTATGTCGTTTGAGGGGTAGAGTTGACCCCAGGGAGTGAAGCCCACTGGTGTCTGAGGACGGACTGGGCGCTATTCATTTGAAGCACACTGGTGTCTGAGTGCTCGCCACGTGGTGAGTAGATCGATTTGCGGTCAGCCCACGGCTATTTATTTATTTTTTTGTCAACCGCTTCCCTTGCGTAATGTTGCGAGGCCATGGTCGCCTTGTTGACTGCCTGGAGCATCCGATCTTCACAAACAAGGGCCTTAGAGTGCAGAGTCCTAGGCATTGCCACATGGCGTAATGGGGTGATGCTTTGTATTTCCCCGGCCTGGTCCTCAGCCAGGTCTTGAACATGTGACCGTGGTGCTGCCCTTAGGTTGATCAAAATGTAAAATGCAAATTGGTGATCTCAAGGCTGGCCTTGAGTCTGCCTCTCTGTCTTCATGCACACCGTGACCTTAGGTTCAGTGGTTCAGTGCCACAGAGGTTGCTAGGGAAGCCTGCTTAGTGCGGGGGTCCCCCCCGACATGAACTCTCTGTGACATGAGGCCGAAGGTGAAGGTTGTTTTTTTTTTTGGCCCCAAGTTATGGGCGGATTCCCTTGGAGACTGCAGTGTTGCTGTCTGCTCCAACGGCATCTGGTCGATATGGGTCCAGAGGTGGTTAACCAGAAAGCCCAGTGGAGACCGGAGGGTATGGGCCGTTGTATGGGCCTCCCGAGATGGTAAGGCTGAGGTAAGCACACCTACAAGGAAGACCAATACCTTTTCCACGGAGGTGTGCTGCCACCGCATATTCTTGAGGAGCTCATGTGGGGGCAGGCATGGAGTGTGGCGTCATCTGTCCGAATAGGGTCTGGATGCTTAACTACGACCCCAACCCTGTTTACGGGCAGCGCCCTGACTGTTAAGTGACCTTCAGATACAGGATCCACAATGTGCATCAAGAACACGTTGATGATGTTGACTGGTTCGGTGATGATGGGCTTTTTCCTCTGGATGCCCCTTGTGGGAACAGTAGTCCCTTAAGTGTCCCCTCTGAGAAAATGAGGGGTGTGAATGTATTCTTCACCATCCCCGATGCAGGTGGTGCCCAGAGGGTAGCTGAGAATGGTCATGGCCTGCAGCTAATGCGGGCTCAAAGCAGAGCGGGATCCACGGCTGGGATCCGAATATGTGACCTAACACTCAAGGATATATAGACTATGACTGCTGCACCACCTTGTTGTCCCTGCCACCAGTGGTGGATTGTCAGGGCTTCCTTTGGACTCCTGGGGGGGGTGAAATTATCGGGGAATGCTCTGCAGGACCCACCGCTGGTACTTGACTTGGCTCTGGGACACCCTGCTGTGTGGACTGCACCACACTGTTGGCTCCGTCACCTCCACGTCTGGTGGATTGCCAAGTTTCCCATTGTAGGCCGTTCTTTAGGGGCTACAAGGGTGTGGCCCACCCAGGTTCCCTGGCAAGGGGTGCAGTCCCCCCGGCAAGGGGAGCAGCCCCCCCCGAGTCTCGTGATGGGAAGTGGACCATTCTTCAGGCAGGCACCTCAAGAGTTACGTTAGATAGAGTGGCCTGTGCGTTCTTGTTACTGACATGAAGCCTCGTAAGGATTCTTGCTTCCCTAGGTACTGCTCTGGGCACCGCTGGCGGTCAGACAGAGGCGATCGCATGAGCAATTGTGGAGCAGAAGCAGTGTGAAAGCCAAGAAGACCCAGTGCCATGTTTCAAAGTGACTTGCTCCTATGTAGTAGAATTTTTTGCTGGAAGAACCTGATGCTGTTGTTGGAGGGGGCCTGGTGTTGGCCCTCCAAGAAGCATAGGCACGTAAGGGTGTTTTGGGAGGGAGAGCCAATATATGTGTGTGAGATAGAGGTTACTGCCTTCTCTCCACAGCACAAGATGAGGAGCGGGGTTTTCCTGTAACCCTAGGCAGAAGGGCTACAAGGTCACAAGGAGTACTGGTGGGAGTTGAACCAGAACTCGCGTTTCCTAAGAAATATAGGGACATGGCCTGCAGGAGCCATGGCTGGGATTGAACCTGTGACCTCCCGACCTTGCACACACTGCCTGTGGGTACTGCACCAAACTGTCCATCCAGTACTCTAACCATTAGACTGCTCCTCCTCTAATGGAGATAACAGTTAGGATCTGGACTATTGACTACAGGCGCATTACCAGCAGCTCCTGAAGTGCAGATGATATCAGTGCTCACTTAGCCTCATGTGGCTGCACCACTTGAACAGAACCTGGTCCAGGAGGGGAATAATCCCTTATGGGTAGCTCGACCTCTCTAGGCACCCTGAAACTTTGCTGCATGGAGGCGCAATGGTGGGAGCTTACCGATGCCAGTTTGCTGTCCTGAAGTTGGCTGCTCCTTTGCTTTGCAGTTCCGAGACGCCCCCTGCACCAGCAGATGCAATAGGTCCCCGTTCGTGGCCACTTGATTCCCATCTTAGGCTACTCCAAGACGTGCTCCGGCTTGGAACTCACCGCCCCCGGGAGCTAGACACTTTTTCCAGCCCTAAGCTGTGTGCAGTGACTCGCGGGATGCGAGGGCTAATGTGCAAGCCTTGGGCCAGAAGCCTCCTGTTATGGCACTAACCATAGAATAGAGAGTGTCAAGGATGGGGAAGCTACCTTTAATCGGGGCATGCAGCCCAGCTCATCAAGACCTGGAGTGTGTTTTGCTGTGCATGGCCGGTTTCAATCTTGATACCAGGGGGAGGGCTGTCATTATTGCGGTCTCAGCCAATCTGTGTAAACCAGAAAGACCGCATCGGCACCGAGTACGCTGGAGTGACTCTCCCAATCAGCGCTGTCGCATCCAATCTGCATGCAGGAGCCATCGGCGTAGAGGCAGGTCCGCTGGAGCGACTCTCTCCCGTCGGCACGGTGGAGGCTGATCAATGTGCGTCCAGGAGAGCTGCCCTCCTTGGCGCCGTTGACGTCACTGTTCTGCGAGGCGTAGGGGATAAGGGAGCCGGGACCATGGAGCGGGTCGGCGCCAGAGCCAGTTGCATCAGGAGGGGTGGAGCAATTGCATCATGAGGGGCGGGGCTTGAGCCAGGGTACTGCGGGGCAAGGTGGCTGCCTCCTGCCCAGTCCCCGTGTGTGCTGGTATGCTCTGAGGATGGAGAGATGTGTGCAGACATCCGGCTGTGGGGAGGTCCACGGAACGACAACGGGAGGCAGGTCGGGGGCTGAGGCGAGGGCTGCTACCTCACTGGGAGCTTCTTTCAGGCCCATTCCCCTGGAATCCTTAGCTTCTGTCACTGCCATTGGAGAAGAGAGGCAGAAGTTCTTTCAGGGCATCAGAGGGGGGCTTGCCGGAGATGGAGGCCTTCTTAGGCACGTCCTCGGCTGCCGTTTCCAAGCTTCCTTTCTCAAAATCCCAGTCACTCCGCAGCATGATCCCGCTGGAACAGGGCACGATGTCTGCCTAACTCAGGCGTTCCCCAAATCACAGAAACCGCGGGCTGCGGGCGCACATGGCAGGCAGGCAGGCCCCAGGGTTTCAGCCAGCCCTCCATGAGCGATGATCCGGAAGGAGCAGGAGAGAGCATTAACATGAGACATTTCACGCAAGTAAGTAAAGGAGAATTCCTCTTCTTTTCTACTGAATAGTACGAGATTTTGTTATTGAAGTTCAAGATTTGGTTATTTCAGTTGGAGAGTAGAAAGATCCGTCTTGCTGGCAAGGTGGAAGAACTGAAACTGGCTAGCTAGGGGCGGGCAGGGGGGTGGGGCCTGATGGCTCATGCTCAGAAGGGCAAAAGCCCTTCTGAGCTATGGAGAGTACTTCCGTCTCGGCGGCGTCGGATGACGTCACCAGATGTGGCTGACGCAATCCTGCTAGTCCATGGAGAATGACATTTTAAATCTCTCTTCCTTATCGTCTCTCCAGTTCAGTCCCGCACCTCTGGGTAGTGTACCTCCTCCAGCAGCTTGGAGACTGAGCATGTCACCTTCTGATGACATCAGCATACTTAGGCAACTGGCACAATCTACCAGCCCCAGTATGCTCAATCTTTAAGCAGCTGGAGGAGGTACACTAGTGAGCCAGGGGGCTGGACTCATTGAAGAGACAATTAGGAGCATAGGTTTAGGCTAGTTTTTCGTTTCTCCTGTCTGAAATTGAAGGGATATTTCCTTTTTAAGTTTGATTTGGTTTCTCCAGAAATAGTTAAGATACAATGGACAGGACAAGAAGGAATTGCTCAAGGAGGAGCTCCTCCCCCCAGGTGTTCAGGGATCTGGGCTTGGGTGGAAAGTGAGTGGCCTGGACATACCGGCAACTCCCGAACCCAGTATGGGGCAGAAAAGATCATGAAGGAGAAAAGCTTGTAAAAACAATTCCCGGGCCTCCCTCCTCCAATCCCCCCCCCCCCTCCTCAGCGCCGAGGCCGGTGGGTGGCAGCTCAGCGCAGGGGGAGAGAAAATGAACAGGTAGCCATTGTTGGTAATCAAAGGTAAATGCCTTAATTCTCAGGGGGGAGAGCGAGAGAGAGTTTGCAGCAGCTCCCAAACCCTGAGGGGGCAAGGGGCCACAGACATAGACACCAGGCCATATTTGTAGTGCAACGCTGTCATTTCCACCTCAGCACCGAAGTCAGTAAAGAAAAGCAGAGCGTGAGGAGATCCGGATCAGTGCAAAGAGTTTTTTACGTAGATCGGGCAGCCTTTCCTTCAGATGGCCGTGCAGCAGGGAGTCTGGTCACTGTGTGGCACCCTCGTTACAGCAGAGACGGCTGCGTGGGAAACAGCACCATTTTAAGCAGCCAGCGCCATCTTTAGGTGAGAACGGTTGGGGGGTAGCTCTTCAGATGTCTGCTCCTCCTTACTCGCGCTTTTTTGTTGTTTTGCTTCTCCTGGATGGTTGTAGCACAGCAGTTTCAATATATTAAAAAAAAAAAAGACAAAAGGAGATTTTGGCGCTGCATTGCGCTTAAGTTCCCCCTTGTGAGTAGCTGGAGGGCGTTTGGAAGGGGCTTCTGGGGTTTCTTGCTCGATTAGCCAAAACATGCTGGAAAAGCTATAACGAGGGTTCTGAGGAGCCCTGCGGATTAGGACATGGACACAAGGTGGACGATAGGTTGGAAGACAGGGACCGGCTCAGTGAGGGCAGTGGGAATCTGCTTGAGCTGTGTCATACGAACATAAGATATGCCATACTGGGTCAGACCAAGGTCCATCAAGCCCAGTATCCTATTTCCAACAGTGGCCAATCTAGGTCATAAGTACCTTGCAGTTTCCCCAAAAGACACAGGTTCCTCAATGCTTGTATCGGGTCAAGCAGTGACATACTGGGTCCCTTTTAATAATGGTTTATGGACCTTTCCTCCAGGAACTTGTCCAAACCTTTTTTAAACCCCGATACACTAACAGCTTTTACTACATCCTCCGGTAACAAATTCCAGAGTTTGATTACACGTTGAGTGAAAAAATATTTTCTCTTATTAGTCTTAAATAGTTTACCCTGTAGCTTCATTGCATGTCCCCTAGTCTTTTTATATTCTGATGACATAAACAATCGATCTACGTTTACCCGTTCCACTCCGTTCATTAATTTATAGACTTCTATCATATCTCCCCTCAGCCGTCTCTTTTCCAGGTTAAAGAGCCCTAACCTTTTTAGCCTCTCTTCATAGGAGTATCCTTCCATCCCCTTTACCATTTTGGTGGCTGTTCTCTGTACCTTTTCTAATATCGCTATATCATTTTTAAGATATGGCAACCAGGATTGCACACAGTATTCAAGGTGTGGTTGCACCATGGAACAATACAGAGGCATTATAATATCCTTTGTTTTATTTTCCATTCCTTTCCTTATGATACCTAGCATTCTATTTGCTCTCTTGGCTGCTGCTGAATACTGGGCAGAGGGTTTTAACATGTTATCCATGATGACGCCGAAATCTATTTCCTGGGTGGTGGTTCCCAATGTAGAACCTTGCATCGTGTAACCATAGTTTGGGTTGTTCTTTCCTAAGTGCATAACTTTGCACTTGTCCACATTAAATTTCATCTGCCGATTGGATGCCATCTTCCAATTTATCAAGATCCTCTTGCAATTTTCCACAATGCTCTTGGGTTTTAACAACTTTAAATAGTTTTGTGTCATCTGAAAATTTGATAACCTCACCCGTTATTCCCTTTTCCAGGTCATTTATGAATATGTCAAAAAGCAGCAGACCCAGCACAGATCCCTGGTGTACTCCACTATTCAACTTTTTCCAATGGGAATATTGGCCATTTAGCCCTACCCTCTGCTTTCTATCTTTTAACCAGTTTCTGATACAAAATAGTACACTGCCTCCTATCCCATGACTTTTTCGTTTTGCAAAATGTCTCTGATGAGGGACCTTGTCAAAGGCTTTCTGAAAGTCCAGATACACTATATAAACTGACTCATCTTTGTCTACCTGTTTATTCACACCTTCAAAAAAACATAACAGATTAGTAAGACAAGATCTTTCTTGTCTAAAGCCATTTTGGCTTTCTCCCATTAAGCCATGATTATCTACATGTTGAGTAATTTTGTTCTTTATGATGGTTTCTACCATTTTTCCCGGTACTGACGTCCGGCTCACTGGTCTGTAGTTTCCCGGATCACCCCTGGAATCCTTTCTAAAAATTGGTGTTACATTGGCGATCCTCCAATCTTCAGGTATTACAGATGATTTTAATGATAATTCACAGATTACTAATAGCAGGTCTGCAATCTCATATTTCAGTTCTTTCAACACCCTTGGATGTATACCATGCGGTCCAGGTGATTTGCTACACTTCAGTTTATCAAATAGTTGTAATACATCTTCCTGGTGTAAAAGAATTTCTTTCAATTTTTCCGCAGTATCACCTTTAAATACCACTTCAGTCATAGGTAACATCCCTACATCTTCCTCAGTAAAGACTGAAGCAAAGAAGTCATTCAGTCTCTCCGCTATAGCCTTGTCCCCTCATACTGCCCCTTTTACCCCTCTATCATCTAATGGTCCAACTGACTCTCTCACAGGTTTTTGCTACGAATGTACTTGAAAAAGTATTTATTACATGTTTTTGCTTCCGCGGTAAGTTTCTTCTCAAATGCTCTCTTTGTCTGCCTTATCAATGCCTTGCATTTAACTTGCTAATGCTTGTGTTGTTTCCCATTTTCGTCATTTGGGTCTTTTTTCCATTTTCTGAAAGTTGTTTTTTGGCAACAGCAGCCTCTCTGACCTCACCTTTAAATCATGCTGACAGTTTTTTGGACTTCCTTCCACTATTCTTAAAGTGTGGAATAAAGCTGATCTGGGCTTCCAAGATAGTATTTTTAAACAACACCCAAGCTTGATGTAAGTCTTTAACCTTTGCTACTGCTTCTTTTAGTGTTTTCTTAACTATTTTCCTCATTTTATCATAGTCACGTTTTGAAAGTTAAAAGGTCATACTGTGGATTTCCTTACCATCCCTCCTCCATTAATTAAATCAAATGCGATCATGTTATGATCACTATTGCCAAGTGGCCCCAACAACCTTATCTCTTGCACCAGATCTGGTGTTCCACTAAGGACTAAGTCCAAAATGGCTTCCCCTCTGGTTGGTTCATGAACCAGCTGCTCCAAGAAGCAGTCATTTATTTCATAAAGAAACTAACTCCCTAGCATGTCCTGCCGTGACACTGACCCAATGAATACCAGGGTAATTGAAATCACCCATTATTATTACTGTACTGTAACTTTTGTTAGCTTCCCTGATTTTTTTTGAGCATTTTGTCATCCATTTGTTCATTCTGGCCAGGCGGTCGATAGTACACCCCCACCGCCATCGCCTTCTCCTTTTTACATGGCATTTCAATCCATAGAGATTCTACAGCAAATTTTGTTTCCTGCAAAACTTTAATCCTTTGTGCCTCAATGCCCTCTCCAACATAGAGTGCAACCCCTCCACCAATTTGATCAGCTCTATCATTACGATATAGTTTGTACCCAGGTATCACAGTGTCCTACTGGTTGTCCTCCTTCCACCATGTCTCTGAGATACCAATCATATCTAACTTCTCATTTAGTGCTATATATTTTAATTCTCCCATCTTATTTTTTAGACTTCTAGCATTTGCATACATGCATTTTAGAGACTGTATTTTATTCATATTAATCTGGTTATCAGTAGACAGGGGTAATTTGGAATCTTTAAGCTCTGTCTGCTCTGTACTCAAGGGCATTTGGGCTACCTTTGTCTTTATTGGAACCTCTCTGCTGATGTGCCCTAACCTCATTTTATTTGTAGTATCCTTCAAGGATACATTGTTCCGAACCATGCACTCTTGGGTGACTGTCAGCTCTCCCCTATTATCTAGTCTGAAATCTGCTCTATCTCCTTTTTAAAGGTTAATGTCAGCAGCCTGGTTCCATCCCATTTTAGTTGAAGCCTATCCCTTCGGAAGAGCCCCTCCTTTCCACAGAATGTTCCCCAGTTCCTAACAAATCCAAACCCCTCATCCTTGCACCATCGTCTCATCCACGCATTGAGACTCCGGAGCTCTGTCTGCCTTTTGGGTCCTGTTTGTGGAATGGGAAACATTTCGGAGAACGCTACCCTGGAAGTTCTGGATTTCAACTTCCTACCTAAAAGCCTAAATTTAACCTCCAGAACCTCCCTACCACATCTTCCTTTGTCATTGGTACCGACATGTACCAAGACAGCAGACTTCTCCCCAGCACTATCTAAGATCTTGTTTAAGTGGCACTTGAGGTCCGTTACCTTTGCAGCAGGCAGGCATGTTACCAGGCGATCCTCACGTCCACCAGCCACCCAGCTATCTACATGCCTAATGATCAAACCACCAACTATAACGGATGTTCTAACCCTTCCCTCATGGGCACAAGGCCCTGGAGAAATTTCCTCAGTGCAAGAGGGTTTTACATCACCTAGAGGACAGGTCCTACCTATAGGATCATTTCCTGCCACACCAGGTTGATGTTCTCCTGTCACATGACCTCTCTCCTCTATGGCAACAGGGATGCTGCCAGACTGGAGGTGGGACTTCAGGACTATATCCCTGTAGGTCTTGTCTATGTACCTCTCTGTTTTCCTTATGTCTTCAAAGTCTGCTACTCTTACCTCCAGAGATCGGACTCGTTCCCTGAGAGCAAAGAGCTCCTTGCACCTTGTGCACACGTAAGACCCCTCACCAACTGGGAGAAAATCATACATGTGACACTCAATGCAAAAGACTGGAAAGCCCCCATCTTGCTGCTGGACTGGTGTCTGCATCTTAGTTTTAAGGTTGTGTTTAGATATTAAAGTTCTTTACTTACTAAGGGTTGCTGGGGATACTTATACTAATAAAACTATACCTAAGACGTTTAATGTACTTTGTTCACCTGAAATGTAATTAATCTCTGGTCTTTAATATATGCTGATGAGAATAAACAGCTGCACCTGAGAGTGAATATGGCACCTCCTTTCCTTTAAAAGGTTTAAGCACCTATAAAGCTATGATTATCCCAGGGGTGGGTGGGTGTTGGGGAGGGAGGAAGGGAAAGAAGACTTATTAAAAGATGGCTGCTACACAGTACCCTGTTCTGTGCTTCTAAGGTAATCTGTGACTAATCTCCAGGGGGAGTCCCACAGCCCTTGCTTGGATAGAGGGAGTCTTGGGTTCTAAATTTAACCAGAAAGCTCTCTTCTGTGTTTTAAATTTAAACTGAAAACTCTTTGCTGCTACTAGGCCCTGACTGATTTAACAAATACACTGGGTTCACAGATTAAACAGCTTTAATCTAAAGAATTCCTTTTCCGCAAGATTTAGAAAAATTCCCAGAAGTAAATACTTACAATTGCAGATCTCTCTCCAGAAGTAGCAGTCCCCTTTTGCAGTCCTTCAAGATGGAGATTCCAGGGGAGCTAGCTCACAGTTTAAGAGGGCTTGGGTTTTTTGTCCATTGGTGACTGCGGGGACACCGGCTCGTAGAGAAAAGGAGTTAGGATAGGAAGGCATGTCTCTCTGGGCCCCTCTATTCCCACTGGCAGTTCATGCTCCTCAAGCACTAATACCTTGCCAGAATGCAGCAGGGAGCTAGATGGTCTCCTTCGGTTCTTTCTTGTGACAGGCAAGGGCCCATCAATGAACCGGGGGAGAACGCGGGATCCCTTCCCTCCTACTTGAAGGAGGGAGGGCTGTGTTGGAGGCAGAGCCAGAGGGGCTCGAAGAAAGGGAGATCTCAAGCGAATAGGAATCCCACCTAATTCGGGTCTTCCACTTATGGGGGCTAACAGCTCTTATAGTGGAGTCCCTAGAGACACTCAATGGGCCGGCGGGTTAGCTGTCGGCGGAGGACGCCCTAGAAGGCCCATTACTTCAAGCCATATGGTAACCGCATGGGATTTGGTCCCTTGCGGGGAGTTATTGAACAGGTGATTCAGAATAACTGGGATCTCCCGGAAGCAGGTTTGGGGGGGATTTGGACTGTGACCCGTCTGTACCCCTTGTCAAAACAGGTGAGGGAGCTGTTACGCTCCCCGAAGGTTGATGCTATCGGGTCAGCCGTGTCCGGGAAAGCTTACCCAGTCGAGAGCAGTGGCGGAACTCAAATATGTACAAGACGGGAAGTTGGATGCCTGGTAGAAGTTGGCTTGAGTATTATTGCCCAGTCTTAGGGCATTGATAGCAAGGAAGGCCTGCATGGACCCTAGGAAAGTCTGTAACCAGTGGAAAGTCCCCCCTATGCCAGTGGTAGCAGCGGCATGGCTAGAGTCTGGGGCAGTGTATCTGCCAAATGCCCCTGGGGGACTGGAAAGTGGGTGATCCATAGCCCGCACCCCTCTGGTTTGCGCAGAGGTCTCCCCAAAGGCATGGCCTTGTGATCGCTGTTCGCTGATGTCTGCGACTGCATAATGGGGTGGCAGTCATCTCCTCCATGGACCAGTTAGGTATGCTTCCGCTTAAGGGGAAGTTGCTATTCAGGGAGGAGCTGGAAAGGTGGGGCCTTAAGGGGGCTCCTAACGAGAGTAAGCAGGAACTCTGGTGTTCCTCGGCATCAGTACGAGGTCTGGCCTGTGATTTCAGGTTGTTCCAATCCATAAGCTTTGCGTCTTATCGCAGTGGTCTTGTCTCTCCTCGAGGCCATGGGTTTCGAGGGACGGGATTAGGCCTACTACTCCGTGGTCCCCCTGGGGGCCTGAAGGAATCTCAATGAAGCGCAGAGAGTTCAGGCAGGGGGTAGTTGGCAAGAGTGGAGCTTCCCTGCTGGGGTCCCTGTTACATCATACCAAGGGGTCTCAGAGCTCATCCCTGACGGTTATGTGTTCGAGGTCACAGGGCCTTCTCATGCCATCCTTAGCAGGGTCTCCCTGCAGAGAGCAGGGAACAGCACTGGTAGTGCAGGACACCTTGTGGCGACTTCACCGCTAGGGGTGGTGGATCCACTGCGGCAGAGGCAGGATGGTTGCAGTTGATATTCCATTTAAAGGTCCATTCTTGGTCTCAAGTAGGTCAGCCGCTGCCTATGGAGGCCTCATTTTCTGCCTGGGAATACTCCGATCACTCACACTGGCAGAGTGAGAGGATGAATTCTTGTCTTCACTCGAATGGACAGTAGCAGAATGGTATACCCCCAGCTGCCACGAGTGTTATCAGTGTCTCTGCATGGTGGTGCCCAGAGGCCACTTTGGTTTTCAGACTTTGCCCTTTGGCCCGGCAGCAGCTCTGCGCACTTTCACCAAGGTAATGGTAATGGTAATGGTGAAGGCGGGGCTACGAATCAAGGTCAATGGGTTCAGCCTTATTTCGACTACGGGATCATGCAAGTGAAATCCAAGTGAGAGAGTGTGTTGGCCAAGCTGGGAGTAGTAGAGCACCTTCAGAGTCTTGGCTATGTCATTAACATCACCAAGAGTCGGCTGGTGCCAATGCAGCACCTATACTGCCTGGGAACTTGTTTCCACACGTGAACAGGCAAAGTTTTTCCTCCTGCAGGAGAGGGCTCGGAACCAGCGGCAGGGGGTGAAGCTTTTCCCCTGTAGCTGGTAGCTGATGTTGCCTCTAGCAGTTAGGGACCATAACAGCAAGCCTCAAACTGGATCCTTGGGCTCGCACCCACATGCGCCCATGGCAGGGGGCATTACTGCGCCAAGGGTTCCACCAACAGGACCACCCAGAGCATGCACAGTGGGAGCTTGCGGCCCAGAGGCTGGGGGCCAGGAGTTCCTTGGAGTTGCTGCAATGGATAACAGATGTCAGCCTAGTGGACTGGGGAGCTCTCTGTGAAAGCAACTTCCTCAGGGACAAAGGACTCTGGAGGAGTGGAGCTGGCCCTTCCACAAGCTGGGGAGGAGGGTGGTCCTTCTTGCTCTGCAAGTCCTTCTCCTCTTTCTAGAGAAATCGGGTGGTGCGATTCTTCTCGTTAATGCTACCATGGGGGCCTACATTAATAGTAGAGGGCACCGGCAGCATGCAACTTGAAAGCAAAGCAGAAGTTGGCTGGACTGGTATGGAGAGCCACCTGTAGGAGGGTACAGCGAGACGGTGAATTGCTTGAGTCAAAGTCGACTGGACCCAAAGAAAAGGATGATCAATGGCAATGTCCACTTCCAAATAGGGTGACATGCTGGTAGTCAAACTGCTGTTGTTTCGGGACAGTCTAGGTGAGCCCGCACTTCAGCTTGTGTCGGGGGACTTGTGCGCCCTGCTGCAGTGGTGGCATAAGGCGAGGGGTTCAAAGGGTTGAGGCGCACAGAGGGGCTTGTTATTCTAACTCCCCCTGAGTGTCTGAGGCACCCTGGTTATGCTGACTTGCTCCATCTGGCAGCGGACAAGCCTTGGCATCTGCCAATCTGGGCCAATCTTCGACTACATGGCCCAGTGTCGAGGCCTCGAGTGGATCTTGAGAGGGCTCGTGGTGAAAGTGGGGCTACTTAGCTCCAGTGTTGGCAATTTGGTGGAAGACCCATACAATAATTATGGTCTTATACCTAAGTGTGGCGAGGCCTTTTTTTGAGGCCTGGTTTGCAGAATAGCCATTCCGGCCATTTGTGACCTCGGGGGTTAAAAGTATGGACTGGCCTTTAGTCCAGTCTGGAGAAGGGTCTGGCTTCTACCCCCCTGAAGAGGTAGGAGGCATGCACTGGCCTCTTATCGTGGCAGAATTCAGGGGGTGTTATTGGGAGCTCACCTGAATGTCATCCAGTTTCTTTGGACAGTCAAGCAACTATGGCCTCCATTGCAGGCGGTGGTGTTCCACCCTGGGACCTCGGCTTGGGAGTGTCAGGGATGGCGGAGCCACCTTTCGAGTTTTTGGACCAGCACAATGAAGAATTGGATACTTCACATGATGTTTTTTGGCGATTTGCTTGGTCAGGAGGATCTTGAAGCTCCAGGCATTGTTTGCAGGGAGTTTCTTCTCTCCATTCCCATGGAGGAGGTGGTGCTGTCTTTGGTGGCCTCGAGGATAGGGCCAAAGGTGGTCTCAGGGGTCCACTTACATCAGCTGGTAACCTTGCCGATCTTGGGGAGCTGGCAGACCCGCAGCTCCATTCCCTAGAGGTCCAGGGGGTGGACCTTGTGGGGGTATTTTGAGAAAGGACAGTTCTCGTGTTTTTTCAGAGAGCGGCTTGATGTTTGCTCTCTGTGGAAGGCTGTGAAAGCAACTATCTGAGGCTAAGTTCTCCATCTCTAGGTGGATCAGAGGAGCAATTGCATCAGCGCATGTGTTACAAGGGTGGAGTGTACCAGCAGAGCTGGGGACTCATGCAACCAGCGCACGGACCACTTCCTGGGCAGCTTTTGGCTTAGTTCCACCGGGGGAGCTTAGCTGTAGGGCGGCTGTTTTGGTCATCTCTGCACAGGTTCGTAAAGTGCTATTGTCTGGATATGCGGGCGGCAAGGGAGCGAGTTCCGGTGCGGCGGTACTTCAGGCCGGACTTGCAGGTCCCTCCCATGGTTAATACTGCTCAGATACATCCCAGAGGTGCAGGACTGGACTGGAGATATGATAAGGAAGGTGAAAATAGACTTATCTGCTAACTGTTGTTCCTTGAGGATCTCCAGTCCAGTCCCGGAATGCTCCTGGTTACAGTGGCAGCGACACTGATGACGAGCTGGGCCTGAAGTGGAGTAGCAGGTAAAGAGAGGTCTGGTGGAGTGGTGGCTTAAGAGCCTCTGACAAACAGCCATCAACGTTAAGAGCCATAAGCTGAAATCCTTACCTGTGCAGCACTGCAGTTAAGCTGTTTTGTCTAATAGGACCCTTGTTAGATGTTTTAGGTAATTTCATTATTTCTTGTTGGAATGCCAGTTACCTACTTATTTGTTTTGCTCCTGTGAGTCTGCTTTGTCAATAGGTTATTGGGGCTGGTAGGTGGTGCTAGCTGTTTAAGTATGCTGTTGTCATCAAAAAATGACATGCTCAGTCTCCAAACTGCTGGAAGAGGTACATTTATCCAGAGGTGTGGGACTGGACTGGAGATCCTCAAGGAACAACAATTAGCAGGTAAGTCAATTTCACCTTTCTAATCCAGCAATTATTTCAGGGATTTCCAATGCAACTTTTCAAGCAACTAGGACAGACAATGAACTTTGAAGGCTACCTAAGAACCAAGTTTGATGCATTTAAATATTTCTCATGTATATACATTAAGGGTAGCCTGTAAACCAGGCTTGTGAGGGTGCTTGGTTGACTATTTTAATTGTAGTTCATGTCACAATAATAAAACCAGGGCACACAGCACAGCAATTATTTAGTGTTCATTCTTACATGGAGTCTTAATTTTGCAACTGATGCTGATAAGAAAAAAAAAACAATTTTGAAACAATCCTCTACATTGTTTTGTAACATGGAGCCCAATTCCAGAACATGCACATCCGGCCCAAGGGCACATCCAAACTGAAAACGGGCCCAATTAAACCAAATTTTGCAACCACGGTCATAGTTTTTACACTGTTTTTTGTATATAGTTTTACTGTGTGTACATAGTTATAGTTTTATTACCCCTTTTCCAAGTTTAAGTTACCTGTTATAATGTAAGCACACCAGTGTTTTCTGATTGTGCAGTTCTGTTACTTGTAAACCGCACTGAAAACAAATAGCGCGGTATATAAAAGATGTTAAATAAATAAAAATAAATAAATAGACGCACCCACGGTTCTGGAATCAGGGACATAGACTATTCCGGCACAGCATGAACAAAGCACTATGATGTACGAGAGACAGGTATACGCAGCAAATGGCTGTGGACGTCCCTGCGCTCACCGTATTCTGTAAAGATCGACGTTTCCGGTCCTGCCCGTCTCCACCATATACCTGTGGATGGCCACGCCTTCTCTGAAAACCATGTATCTCTAAGCTGCCCCTCTCACTGACAGTGCCGTGCTGATGCAAACTACACATGAATACAGATGATACATAAAGGTTGATGCAAATTAGACTATATATACTAGTCTGTTGCATTCCCAAGATACTGAAAACTAATCTCTGTGCACTTAAAGATAGTATAAAAGCAAGTATAAAGTGATATGTTTGTCATGATATACCTTGCATCACAACATACATGGCAGTAGAAGAACCCCTTAGTTATTCTTGCATTGGTCATATCTGAAAACAGTCTGTACAATAAGTATGGACCAGAAAAAATCAGAAAAGGTTCTTTATAACTAAAGGTCAAGACATATCCCTGTCAATAATAAGGGACCTTCAGAATGAGAGCATTCAACAGTGCAAACAGCCCTAATACATGCCCAAAAGCACCATCATCGATCTCTAAAACTGTGCTTCTGACAGCCTTCAAATAAATTTTGTTTTCAGGCAATGTGCAAAGGTGAACATTGCCATAGCGGACATGGCATGGGAAAAACTCCTAAAAAGGAAGGGACTATTTTACTCTCCCAGTAAAGTATACTGGAATCAAGGAAAATTTAGAGGAGAGAGTGAAAAAATTGTAGCCATTTTAGCCAAAAAAGGGAGAGCTGGCAACACTATTATGTCACGTAAGCAAAGAAAGGAGCAAGGGAACACTATCAGCGATCTGGACTTGTTTCCTTGGCTACTAGAAGATGTCTACCCGGGAATGCTTCCAAAGTAAAGAAGCTTGTATGTGCTTTCCAGTAGGCAGAGCAAAGAGCTCTGATAACAATATTACAATTCTGGCTTCCTGCAGACAGGGCAGACTGACTGAATTTTATCTCATGTCAACACAAAAATAATATAAATGAAACATTTTAAAATTCTCGTCCAAAATCAACTAAAACTCAGATAGATGAACCTTCGTACACCAAAATGTCGACAACCTGTACCAGAGCTCACAAGGAACTCAGAGCATTTTTAACCAGTGTGATCTTGAGTTAATTAACAGTCCAGGGATCCTTTTAATCACTTGAGAAAATCCATTCTAACAGACTAATTAATAACACACCATTAAATGTCTGCATTAGCTTTTAAATGTAGATTTGTTTAGAGGGTTTGCATTGGAAGCAAGGTAATATTGTGGGGCTTTTGAATAAAAACTCTCTTCCTAGGAGATCTTAAAGGGGGCTTTTTTCTTATTTAATAGTGTCGCGCCCCCTAGTGGCCAGGCGGTAGCCTAGTGGTAGGAGACGGAACTTTTTTTTTTTTATGTCCCTTGTTTAGCCTCTATGCAAAGTAGTTGTGAAAAGTAATTCAGCCGAGAGGTTTTGTTTTTCAAGGCACACAGGATTTTTATTTATTCTCCAGGCAAAATGAACTTGGCAGTTCAAAGAAATATCAGAACATAAAAATTGGTGGATACTTTCTCCAGTGAAACAAAAACAGAAACTTGCTTCTTCATTCAGCTTATGTACAATACTAGGCAATCAGTGTATCTTCAGGTAGAAAATAGCCAGTACTCTTTAAGCCAAACAGCTTCCAGGTTGGTTACAAACTTTACATCCTTCAAGTTAGTTAAACCAATGGTACTTTTTACTGCAGCTATTCTTCTTCCCTTCACAAACGTTTCTTAGAGGCTGAGTTAACAACTCTGGCATTCACTTGTAATACAGTCTTTTAACAAGTTTGAAACAAACCACGGAGCTCAGCAGCTCATTAGCATAATCTTCTCAGCACTGCTCAACTGAAATCCAAGCCTCTAGGTTTCTTCACTTTTTAAAACCTTATGGCTTGTCAGTTTGGGCATAGACTAAAGAACAATCCATCTCCTGATCTGAAGGTAAATCTTCCAACACAGATTCTCCCAAATCCATACTTTCCCCTTCAGAATCAGAGGGTAAATGGTCAGACTTTGGGTCAGAAGTAACAGGCTTTAATCTTTCTAAAACCTTTAACACTTTCTGCCAAATGGCTTCTTCTCTCTGCTGGGGACTCTTCGGAAAATTAGGAGACTTCTTATCTCTCAGGAAACTATGAGAAGCTTTTAAGGTGCTCAGCTTGCTGTGGGGAAACAAACTCTCCTCAGAGTTTAGTGCCACGGGCTCAATTTCCATATACTCAGGTGGAGATAACTCTCGGCCATTTCCATAGCTTACTTCCTCTCTCTCATAAACTTTCCCTCTCACAGGATTACTTCCATACCTCTCGCAGGACTCCTTGGGCTCTTGCCTTACTCTGCAAACAGGCCTTGCATCGTGTTCCTCCTGCTGCTGCCTCCTGGGCTGCCTAGGCTCCACGTGCCAGCAAGGCTTGCCACTTGCAGTGCCTTCTCGGCTTGCCTCGTCACTTCCTGCTTCTCCTGTGGCTCTGTTTGCTCCTCCTCTCCTCTCGCTCCTCAGGCTTCCCTGGCTGCTCCTGTCTTCCAGGCTCCTCCTGTCTCTAATTTCGTCCACCTTATATTGGTGAATCTCCCTTTCCTTTCCTAGCTCCACCCCCAGCTGTTCCTCATTATCAATGCTGGTTGCCATAGAGCTAGGGCGTGTCTTTCTACTACTGACTCTGCAGGGAGTTTTTTTCTAACTCTGAAGTTTTAACCCCTGACGTCCTGGAGCTAGCTACATTTTTAGGGGAAAATGCCTGTTTTTTCTCCCTTTCATCCTCCCTTTCATCCTGCCTCGCCACCACAATAGCTAATTTATTTCTACTGTATTGCAAAAAGGGAATTTTTTGTGTTCTTAGGCAAAGCTTTTTTTCTGCTGGAAGAATTCTTTTTCTTCTCCTCTAGCCTTGCAGTTCAAAGCGGTAAGTAAGCTCTTTGACGTCACTGACTTCCTCAAGTGTTAGATTTCATCTGTCCCACCCCAGCTCCCACACACCTCATGTGAGCATTCTTGCTATATAGGGCAAATCCCCAATTAACTTGTTGACTTAGACAACAGATTTTTATTGGTTGGTAGAAATAATCTAGGAAGAAAATTAGTTCCATAAATGGATAAGAACATAAGATATGCCATACTGGGTCAGACCAAGGTCCATCAAGCCCAGTATCCTGTTTCCAACAGTGGCCAATCTAGGTCATATGTACCTAGCAGTTTCCCCAAAAGACACAGGTTCCACAATGCTTGTACTGGGTCAAGCATTGATATCCTGGGTCCCTTTTAATAATGGTTTATGGACCTTCCCTCCAGGAACTTGTTCAAACCTTTTTTAAACCCAGCTACACTAACAGCCTTTACTACATCCTCCGGTAACAAATTCCAGAGTTTGATTACATGTTGAGTGAAAAAATATTTTCTCTTATTAGTCTTAAATAGTTTACCCTGTAGCTTCATTGCATGTCCCCCTCGTCTTTCTATATTCTGATGATGTAAACAATCAATGTTTACCCGTTCCAGTCCATTCATTAATTTATAGACTTCTATCATATCTCCCCTCAGCCGTCTCTTTTCCAGGTTAAAGAGCCCTAACCTTTTTAGCCTCTCTTCATAGGGGTATCCTTCCATCCCCTTTACCATTTTGGTGGCTCTTCTCTGAACCTTATCTAATAACGCTATATCCTTTTTAAGATACGGCGACCAGAATTGCACACAATATTCAAGGTGTGGCCGCATTCTAATATCCTTTGTTTTATTTTCCATTCCTTTCCTTATGATACTTAGCATTCTATTTGCTATCTTGGCCGCCGCTGCACACTGGGC
The DNA here is from genome assembly GCA_033557465.1 of Ichthyophis bannanicus. Taxonomy (NCBI): domain Eukaryota; kingdom Metazoa; phylum Chordata; class Amphibia; order Gymnophiona; family Ichthyophiidae; genus Ichthyophis; species Ichthyophis bannanicus. Next base: position 148,810,538 of record CM066040.1, on the reverse strand, counting down.
AGAGGGCTTTAACATGTTATCCACGATGACGCCTAAATATTTTTCCTGGGTGGTGGTTCCTAATGTGGATCTTTGCATCGTGCAACCATAGTTTGGGTTATTCTTTCCTAAGTGCATAACTTTGCACTTGTCCACATTAAATGTCATCTGCCATTTGGATGCCGAGTCTTCCCATTTATCAAGATCCTCTTGCAATTTTCCACAATCCTCATGGGCTTTAACAAATTTAAATAGTTTTGTGTCATCTGCAAATTTGATAACCTCACTCATTATTCCCTTTTCCAGGTCATTTATGAATATGTCAAAAAGCAGCGGACCCAGCACAGATCCCTGTGGTACTCCACTATTCACTTTCTCCATTGGGAAAATTGGCCATTTAGCCCAACCCTCTGCTTTCTATCTTTTAACCAGTTCCTGATCCACAATACTACACTGCCTCCTATCCCATGACTTTTTAGTTTTGCCATAAGTCTCTGATGAGGGACCTTGTCAAAGGCTCTCTGAAAGTCCAGATACACTATATCAACCAACTCACCTTTGTCTACCTCTTTATTCACACCTTCAAAAAAAAAATAACAGATTAGTAGGACAAGACCTTACTTGGCTAAAGCCATGACTATCTACACGTTCAGTAATTTTGTTCTTTATGACGGTTTCTACCATTTTTCCCAGTACTGACGTCAGGCTCACCGGTCTGTAGTTTCCCGGATCACCCCTGGAATCCTTCTTAAAAATTGGCATTACATTGGCCATCCTGCAATCTTTAGGTATTACAGATAATTTTAATGATAGTTCAGAGATTACTAATAGCAGGTCTGCAATCTCATATTTCAGTTCTTTCAACACCCTTGAATGTATACCATCAGGTCCATGTGATTTGCTACTCTTCTGTTTATCAAATAGCTGTAATACATCTTCCCAGTGTATCGATATTTCCTTCAATTCTTCCTCAGTATCACCTTTAAATACCGCTTCAGTCATGGGTAACATCCTTATATATTCCTCAGTAAAGACCGAAGGAAAGAATTCATTCAGTCTCTCCGCTATGGCTTGTCCCCTCTTAGTGCCCCTTTTACCCCTCTAACATCTAATGGTCCAACTGACTCTCTCACAGGATGTTTGCTACAAATGTACTCGAAAAAGCCTTTATTATGCTTTTTTTGTTTCAACAGCAAGCTTCTTCTCAAATTCTCTCTATGCCTGCCTTATCAGTGCCTTACATTTAACTTGCCAATTCTTGTGCTATTTCTAGTTTTCATCATTTGGCTTTTTTTTTCCATTTCCTGAAAGATGCTTTTTTGGCAACAACCTCTCTGACCTCACCTTTAAACCATGCTGGCAGTTTTTTGGACTTCCTTCAACTTTTCTTAAAGCGTAGAATACAGCTGGTTTGGGCTTCCAAGATAGTATTTTTAAACAACACCCAAGCTTGATGTAAGTCTTTAACCTTTGCAACTGCTCCTTTTAGTTTTTTCTTAACTATTTTCCTCATTTTATCATAGTCTCCCTTTTGAAAGTTAAAAGGTAGTACTGTGGATTTCCTTACCATCCCTCCTTCATTAATTAAATCAAACGCCATCATGCTGTGATCACTATTGTCAAATGGCCCCAACACCCTTTTCTCTTGCACCAGATCTGGTGTTCCACTAAGGACTAGGTCCAAAATGGCTTCCGCTCAGTACATGAACCAGCTGCTCCAAGAAGCAGTCATTTATTTCATCTAGAAACTTTATCTCCCTAGCATGTTCTGCCGTGACACTGACCCAGTCAATACCGGGGTAATTGAAATCACCTATTACTGTTCTGTAATTTTTGTTAGCTTCCCCGATTTCTTAGAGCATTTCATCATCCATTTGTTCATTCTGGCCTGGCGATTGATACTACATCCCCACTGCCATCACCTTCCCCTTTTGACATGGAATTTCAATCCATAGAGATTCTACAGCAAATTTTGTTTCCTGCAGAACTTTAATCCTTTGTGACTCAATGCCCTCTCTAACATAGAGCGCAATCCCTCCACCAATTTGATCAGCTCTATCATTATGATATAGTTTGTACCCAGGTATTACAGTGTCCCACTGGTTGTCCTCATTCCACCATGTCTCTGAGATACCAATCGTATCTAACCTCTCATTTAGTGCTATATATTCTAACTCTCCCATCTTATTTTTTTAGACTTCTAGCATTTGCATACAAGCATTTGAGAGACTATTTTATTCATATTAATCTGGATATTGGTAGGCAGGGGTAATTTGGAATCTTTAAGCTCTGTCTGCTCCGTACTCAAGGGCATTTGGGCTACCGTTGTCTTTTTTTGGAACCTCTATGATGATATGCCCTAACTTGATTCTTTTGGTAGTATCCTTCAAGGATACATTGTTCCGAACCATGTGCTCTTGGGCGATTGTCGGCTCTCCCCTATTATCTAGTTTAAAAGCTGCTCTATCTTCTTCTTAAAGGTTAATGCCAGCAGCCTGGTTCCATCCTGGTTAAAGTGAAGCCCATCCCTTCGGAAGAGCCCCTCCTTTCCCCAGAATGTTCCCCAGTTCCTAACAAATCCAAAACCCTCATCCTTGCACCATTGTCTCATCCACGCATTGAGACTCGCAGCTCTGCCTGCCTTTTGGGTCCTGCGCCTGGAACGGGAAGCATTTCGGAGAACCCTAGAAGTTCTGGATTTCAACCCTACCTAAAAACCTAAATTTAGCCTCCAGAACCTTCCTACCACATTTTCCTATGTCATTGGTACAGGCATGTACCAAGACAACAGACTCCTCCCCAACACTATCTAAGACCTTGTCTAGGTGGCACATGAGACTTATTAAAAGCTGGCTGCCACACAGTATCCTGTCCTTTGCTTCTAAGGTAATCTGTGACCAATTTCCAGGGGAAGTCCCACAGCCCTTGCTTGTATAGAGGGAGTCTTGGGGGTCTAAATTTAACCAGAAAACTCTCTTTTGTGTTTTAAATTTAAACTGAAATCTCTTTGCTGCTACTAGACCATGACTGAGTATTACATTTAAGCTACAAGCTCTCTGCTGGGTTCTAAATTTAACTAGAAAGCTCTCTTCTATGTTTTAAATTTATACTGATAGCTCTTTGCTGCTACTAGGCCCTGACTGATTTAACAAATATACTGGGTTCACAGATTAACTACCTTTAATCCAAAGAATTCCCTTCTCTCGAAGATTTAGAAATATTCCCAGAAGTAAATTCTCACAAATGCAGATCTCTCTCCAGAAATAGCAGTCCCCTTTTATAGTCCTTCAAGATATGATACGTGGATATCTACTAAAAGTAAACAATTTGATATTGTTTAAGGATCTTTGATTAGGTAAGCTTGCAAAGGGAACACATTAATCTATATACCTCAGACACATAAGATCAGAATGTACTAATGTAAAGTAATAACTATGTAAGCAAGGAATTAGGGCTATATACAGGGACATAGAACAGTGCTGTTAGAACACACATAAAAGAGGTTAGCTGTTTTTTTCTCTTAAAGAACTGCTGAGGAAAAGTTAGGGACTTCGGTAGGTCTCTCTCATTTATTCAACAGGTACCAAAGCTCCACCATCTGAACGATGGCTGGGAAACTTCATAATGCCAAAACTGTTGCTCCCATTACAGCTTCTGCCTCTGTTCAGATAGACAGCCCAATGCCAGCTGAGGGACTGGGTTCATGTGTAAGATGCCTGCAAACTCAAGCCCTCACCAAACAAGTGGAGGAACTCAGAGAAGAGGTGGCGAGGCTGAGAAGCATCTGAGACAGCGAGAAGTACATTAATAAGATGCTTCTTGAAGCATCCAAGCTCTCTGACAAGGTGAAGATGGTATGCTACAGAATGAAGAGAATAAGGCACGCGTCACCAGAGCCTGCAGAATCAGCAATCCAACTCCTCCAGTACTCGAATTGAAGAACCAGTATGCATCCCTAGAAGTGGAGGAATTCAAAACATCCCAGAAAAAGGAAGAACCAGAACTCATGTATACCAAAGTTGCAGAATCAGTGACCACAAGAAAGCGAAAGGTAGTGGTGTTTGGTGACTCTCTTCTGTAGAGTACTGAGGCATCCATCTGCTGAGCAGACTTGATGTCCAGGGAGGTGTGTGATCTGCCAGGTGCCAAAATCCAAGATGTTGTGGAGAGTTTGCCAAGATTCATCAAGCCTACTGACTATTATCCGTTATTGCTCATCCATGTTGGCACAAATAATACTGCTAGGTATCCCTCCAAGCGTATCAAGAGTGACTTCATGGCTCTGGGACAGAGGCTGAAGCAGATAGGAGCACAGGTGGTGGTCTCTTCAATCCTCGCTGTTGAGGGTAAAGGCCGAGGCCAAGAAACTTACATCCTGGAGATGAATGCATGGAGGACTGTGTCATTGAGAGCAGTTTGGTTTCCTGGACCATAGGATGATTTTTCAAGGGCTGCAGAGCAGAGATGTTGTCCACCTATCCAAGAAGGGTCAAAGTCTTTTCCGCAGCAGAATGGCCAACCTACTGAAGAAGGCTTTAAACTAGATTTGTTAGGGATGGGTGAAGAAAGTCCACAGGTAAGTAAAAGCCAACAAGTAAGTAAAACATTACATACCTCTGGAAAGTGATGTGCATAGAGTTGTGGTCAACATTATTGGCACCCTTGCATTTTAGCTATCATGTGGAGAATACCTTGAGAAATAATTGCAAATATTCCATCTGTATGTCATCATAGTATTTTAATAGCATGGTCAAAGATAGACAACAACAAAAAAAAGATTTCTGTGTAACTTAGAGTAATTTCTGAGAAAAAAACAAAATATGACCTGGACAGGATTAATGGCACCTTTCACTAATATTTGGTTGCACAACCCCTGCCAGTGATGACAGCCTCCAAATGTGTCTTGTAGCCATCTTTAAGTTTCATACATCTATCTGCTGGTAGTTTCTCCCACTCTTCAGCTGCGATTTGTTCTAGCTCATGGATGTTTCTAGAATTCCTTTTACCAATGGTAGATTTCAGCTCTTTCCAAAGGTTCCCAATTGAATTGAGATCAGGATTCATTGCTGGCCAGTTTAAAACAGTCCATTTGTTCCTTTTTAACCATTCTTTTGTACCTTTTGATGTATGCTTTGGGTCATTGTCTTGCTGGAGGACCCATGATCTTCGACCCAGACCTAGCTTTCTGACTCTAGGTAGCACATTTCACTCCAAAATACCATGGTAGTCTTCTGACTTCACGATTCCTTTATGACATTACAGGTCTCCAGTTCCTGAGGCAGTAAAACAGCCCCACTACATTATGGAACCTCCACCATATTTAACTGTAGGAAGGGTGTTGTTTCCTTATAAGTTTTATTTCTTCGCCTGTAAACGTATTGTTAGTCTGCTTTGCCAAAGAACTCAAGTTTGGTTTCATCTGTCCACAGAACATTTTCCCAGAAGGATTGTTGTTTCTCAAGGTGGGTTTGAACAAAGATCAGGCTTGCCTTCTTAAGTCTCTTTGAGCAGTGGAGTCCTCCATGGCCTTCTTTGTATAGTACATGGCGTATGGTGTGGGTTGAAATCATCACTCCAGATTGCTCTAGGCCAGCCTTAAGCTCTTTAGATGTTGTATGTGGTGTTTTTCCAACAGTTTGCACTAACCTTCAAAGACTTCTTGGATTAATTTTCCTCTTTCCTCCACATCCTGAGATGTTCTTGACAGTTCCATGAACAGAAAACATGTTTGGTGACAATGGCTTTTCTGACAGTCTCAGGCAGTTCTCTTGTCTTCACTATTGTGAAAATGATACAGGGAGTGGATGTGACCATTTTAAACATTAGAACTATCATTCATTGGTTGATTCAAGTCATGTGAGTACTGACAATTGATCAAAGGTGCCTCTAATTTTACTGCATCAGAAACGTGGTTCTTCTGTTCAAGCTGATTTGAACGGTTTATAAGGGTGCCAATAATAATGTCCTGGCAATGTCCCAGTTTTATACTATTTCCTTTTTTAATTGGTCTTGCTTTATTTGATTCTTTTATGTGTCAAATATGTGAATATATAGTCCAAAACCATTTCGCTAGCACCTTTTTTTTTTAAGGAGATATTGGACATTAAAGAATTGAACTGCAAGGGTGCCAATAATGTTGACCACAACTGCAGATGCATGGAATAGTCTCCCAGTGGAGGTAGTAGATATGAGGACAGTATCTAAATTCAGGAAAGCACAGGACAAACACAGAAGGTATTTAAAGGAAAAAAAGAACTATAGTAGTTGATATGGAAGGGCAGATTAGATAGGCCATATGGTCTTTTTCTGCTGTCATGTTTCTATGTTTAACCTCCACATTTATTTTGTTACTTTACTTTTGGCATAAGAACATAAAAAAATGCCATACTGGATCAGAACAAAGGCCCATCAAGTCCAGCATCCTCTTTCCAACAGTGGCCAATCTAGGTCACAACTGTCCAACTGGATTCCAAAGACCAGATCCATGGCTAATGGTTTAGGGGCCTTTCCTCCAGGAACTTGGCTAAACCCTTTTGAAGCTCAGTTATGTTAATTACTTTCATCACACCTTCTGGCAACAAATTCCACAGCTAATTGTGCACTGCGTGGGGGGGGAAAAAACCCTTCCTCCGATTAGTTTTAAAAGGGCCACCTATTAGCTTTTTGGAGTGTCCCTAGTTTTAGCAGCATTTGACAGAGTAAACAACTATAGCTTATTTATCCATTCCATTCATGATTTTATAGACCTCTGTCATATCACCTCTTAGCTGTTTTTTTTCCAAGATGAAGAGCTCTAACTTCTTTAGCTTTCCACTTAGAGGAGTTGTTCCATTCATTTTATAATTTATGTCACTATTCTCTGAAAGCGTAGTTACTCACCTGTAACAGGTGATCTCCGGGAACAGCAGGAATTTAGTCTTCACATATAGGTATCGTCGGTACTGATGGAGCCTGCGCGGGAACGCTCCCCAGCATCCAATAGGAACGCTTTGGGAACATCCCTCAGCACATGTGCGCTGCCTTTCCAACTGTCCCTTTTCAGTTAAGTTTGTAGCTGAGTGAAAGGAGAGAGGAAAGAGACAAAGAGATAGAGAGACAACTCCTAGGGGAGGTGGGTGGGTTGTGAAGACTAAATTCCTGCTGTTCCCGGAGATCACCTATTACAGGTGAGTAACTACGCTATCTCCAGGAACAAGCAGGAATGCAGTCTTCACATATGTGGACTCCCTAGCTGAAGATGCCAGGGAGATAGCCCCAGGAAGGCGCCACCCTAGAAAGGTACTATCCTAATTCTTAAACCCAAACAGTGCTCCCCACACTATACTAAATCCCCCTATAAGGGTAACACTAATTGTCTTTTTATAATTTTTTGTTGGAAATCACACCATAAAGAACCAATTTCTGATTTATTCTCGCGGTAGTTCCTCTGATTGTATTTTTTCTTTTTTTAATTAAATATAACATCACCTTTATAAGTGGTGATGTTTGTTTTTCTTTTTTTGTATTTTTTCTTTTTTTGCTTTTGTTTTTTTAAGTAGTGCCTTTGTGTTACACATAGTTTATATATTTATACATCTTATTTGTATTTTATAGATTGGGAAGAGTGGTTTGTTCCACTTCTTTGTATGTTTTTTATTGGCTCCTCTGGTAATGTATTTCATAAATTTTTATGTATTAATATTTTTAATGTATTTTTATCTTTTTATGGTTTTATGTTTAACATGTTGTTTAAGTCTATTTTAGACCCCTGAGGAAGGCTTCTGGACGAAACTTTTTAGTTGGGTCTCCAATAAAGGTTTTTGTTAATGAACATTTTTTGGTGTGGGCTGTGGTCCTTGTCCTCCGCTTCCCCTGTACATTTTTCTGTGGAAGGCACCCTTCTCTCCCTTGTTGATGCATTCAAAGCAGTCAAAGGCTGCACGATTCACAAACTTTGAGACATCTTGAGCATGCTTAACTAGAGCAAGAAAGCCTTGTCTCCTGTCATCTGGGAGAAGTGGGCTCATAAGCTCCAAGTCTCCTGTAACTTCTTTGAGGAACATTCCCATATATAATATATATGAACTGATCCTAGCTGAAAGCATGGAAGCCTGAAAGGTTTGGCGCCTAAAGCGTCCAAGGTCCTGCATTCACGACCTGGAGGATTGGATGCATGTCTTTTTGCACTTTTCATCCTACGCATGGCTGACTCCACCACCACTGAATGGTGTGGCAGCTGAGTCTTTTGAAATCCAGGACATGGTGGAACTCGATACATAGTATCAAGCCTCCTAGAATGAGGAGATGTAGTCAGAGGTGTCTCCCACATTCTGAGCATCAAATCATGAAGAATTTCATGGATGGGCAGAGTGGCTGTCTCCTTTGGAGCTTTAGGATATTGGTGAATTTCCATTCGTAATCGTCTCTCCGGGCCAGTCCAGGACATTTGGGTGGTCAATCCGCTCCAGCAGCTGGGGACTGAATACTGAACGGTTTTCCTGACAGCTTACCCAGCTCCCCCTGGTGTCAGAGAATCAGTCTTTCAATCCTCAGCAGCTGGATAGGACGTCGGATAACCAGCTCCCCATAGAGGCGAATAGTGGATTTTTAGTTATTGGAAGAGTATTTGAAGAAAAAAAAAAAAAGAACAGAGGCAGAGAGAAAAGACTATCCTATGAGTCGGGGAAAAGATTTGAAAGGTGTTATCCCTTGGTGATTTCTCTGTCCTAGCAGGGCAGTTCAAAAACATTGAAAAGGAGCTAATAGAAATCTGTATAGCTCCGGTTCTCCAGCCGGCGTTGTCAGTTGGCTTGTGGGGGCAGAGCTTGTCTCTCAGGAGAACTTAAGCCTGCAATATTGGAAAGAGCCTGGGAGCCCCAGGATCATCTTCCTTACCTCCGAGTGGGGTTCGTCACCGGCTTACCGCTAGCAGCGGCAAAGTGGCGGAGGTGTGAGCTCCTGGCAGGCTGTTCAGGTAAGCCTCGTGAAAGGAGCACGGACAGCTCTTAACTACTTCGGGGTGGCTTTGCCGCAGGGTTTTGCTGTTTTTTTCAAGATTCCGGTTTCTGTCTTTGAGGGCAGTTTGTTTTGGAGCAGGAGCAGCACGCGCAGCGTTGTCTCGAGGCCCCGTTTGCTTCGGGGTTAGAGAGGGGCAAGTCTCTAAATTTTAAAGCTTCTTGCTTCCTTAATTTCTTTATTTTTGGGGGGGTTAGACTTAGTTCGCCACGGCTAATGGAGAGCAAAGTGGTAGAGGACTGTGTAGCACTGTCTCACAGCTCTTCAGAGAGAGCGGGAACGGCGGCCATTTTGGGTGAGCCGGCCGTTTCTCCCGCGCTGCAAGGGAAAGCACAGAAGAAGACGACTAAATCGCGGAAAGCTCCTTCGCCTGAGGAGCAAAAGCAGCAGTCTTCCCCTTAATTACAACATGCTTTGGGCACCTTCTTCTCCCCAGATTTCATTTTAACGCTGCATAATGCTTATATGTTAAAGAGGGCCCATTTGTCACACAGTACTGCCCCATACAGCCTGTTTGGATCCCACAATGAGGTACCGACAGTGTCAGACCCTGGGGACGGCAGTTCTTCGAGGGAGAAGAGTTTGGAAGCCGGATTGGATGCGGCGGGGGTGTATAGTGCGTTGTCCCAAGTTGCAGAGGAAGGCGAGATTCTCTCGGACTCAGGGTTTGATGCTTGGCCAGGAGAATTGGAAGAAGGAGAGTTGGGACCAGGTGAGGATCCCAATGTCTTTAGAGTTTTTCGTAAAGAAGAGCTAGGAGCGTTGATTTCTCAGTCGCTAGCGGCTCTAAATATAGTGCTCCCGACGGTGCATCAGGAGCCGCTTGAAGATCCCTTGTTACAGGGGTTTCGTTCAGAGCAAAGATGTTTTCCGATTCATAGGGTTATTAAACAAATGATAGAATCGGAATGGGAGTGTCCAGAAGCGTCCTTGAGAGCTGGGCGCGCAATTGCTCGTCTATACCCCGTGCCCCAGGATGAGAGGGATTTATTGGGCATGCCTAAGGTGGATGCCTTAGTGTCAGTGGTCACTAAAAAGACCACCATTCCCATGGAAGGCAGTGCAGCGCTTAAGGACTTGCAGGATCATAGGTTGGAGGCACTTCTGAAGCAGGCGTTTGATTCCAGTGCCTTAGCTCTGCAGGCTTCCGTTTGTGGAGCCTATGTGTCCCGGGCCTCCATCCGCTGGCTCCAGGGAGAACCAAGTCCGGATAAGGTGGAGAATGCTTCAGGGGAAGGAGCTAAGTTGGAATCGGCGGTGGCTTATCTAGCGGATCTCTGCTATGATCTAGTGCGTATTTCAGCGAAGTCTATGGGCGTCGGTAATTGCTGCCAGGCGTTTCCTATGTCTAAGGAATTGGGCGGCGGATGCGTCTTCTAAGGCGAGTCTCAGTAAGCTTCCTTACAAGGGCAAGTTGCTGTTCGGAGAAGCGTTAGAGAAGATAGTTAAAGATTTGGGGGACTCCAAAGGGGGTCGTCTTCCCGAGGACCGTCCGAGAGCGGCAAAGTTGGGTTCCATACAGAGAGGTCATGGTAGAGATTTTCGCAGATTCCGCAGATCTCGCTTCTCTCCTTATCAGTGGGGCCGTTTTGTGGCCAGAGGGCAGTCCTTTCAAGGGGCCAGAGCGTTCAATAGGGTTTTTTTTTAACGCCCAACAAAACTCAGGTAAGAAGCCGCAATTAAGGGAGGCCGGTCCAGGTGGAGATTCCTGTAGGGGGTCGTTTACAGCAGTTTCTCTCCGCCTGGGCCAGCATAACTACGGACCAGTGGGTTCTGGAAATTGTAAGGGACGGATATGCGCTGGAATTCGCGCAGCCCTTACCGGACGCTTTTGTTTGCTCGCCGTGCGGTCCGCAGGCAAAGCGAGATGCAGTCGGCGAGACTCTCTTACGCTTGTTGCGTCTTCAAGCAGTGGTACCAGTGCCTGCAGACCAGTACGGCTTAGGTCGATACTCGATTTATTTTGTGGTTCCCAAGAAGGAAGGTTCTTTTCGGCCTATTCTGGATCTCAAACACGTGAATCGGTCCTTGAGAGTGCCACATTTCCGAATGGAGACTTTGCGTTCAGTTATCCGGTCGGTAAGACAGGGCGAGGTCCTTACATCCATAGATCTAACGGAGCCATATTTGCACATCCCAATCAGGAGCGAGCATCAAAAGTTCCTGCGTTTTGTAGTCCCCATGGGTCATTTTCAGTTCCGAGCTTTACCTTTCGGTCTGGCTACAGCGCTGCGAACGTTTACCAAGGTAATGGTGGTAGCGGCTGCAGCACTGCGAAAGGAGGGAATTCAGGTCCATCCCTATCTGGACGACTGGCTAATTCGGGCGGCATCTCGAGCGGAGTCGGTCGCGGCCACCGCTCGAGTGGTGGAGTTCCTCGAGCAGTTAGGCTGGGTCATCAATCGTGCAAAGAGTCATTTGGAGCCGGCCATGCAGTTAACCTATCTCTGGGCTTTCTTCGACACGGAGATAGGCTCGGTGTTTCTTCCGCAAGAAAGAGTGCACAAAACTTTGGCTCAGGTGTCGGCGTTCCTGCGCGTGAAGGCTCCGACGGCCTGGAGGTACCTGCAGTTATCGGGGTCGATGGCGGCGGCTTTAGATCTGGTTCCGTGGGCCAGAGCCCATATGCGGCCTCTTCAGCAGGCGTTGTTGTCCCGTTGGTTGCCGCCACTTTCTCGGAGGCTGGCGTGTCCAGAGGAGGTGCGCTGCAGCCTACAGTGGTGGTTGGTTCCGGCCCACCTGAGAGCGGGAGTTCCGCTGGATCTGCTGGATTGGACCTTACTCATGACAGATGTGAGCCTCTCCGGCTGGGGGGCTCATTGTTTGTTGCGGATAGCGCAAAGGACGTGGTCAGCGGAAGAGAGAGTTTGGTCGATCAATCGTTTAGAGTTGAGAGCGGTGCGCTTAGCACTATTGGAGTTTGTCGGAGTGCTCGAGGGGAAAGCTGTTCGGGTGTTCTCCGACAATCGCGTGACCGTGTCTTACATAAACAGGCAAGGGGTCACAGGCTGTGCACCATTGTTGGAGGAAAGTCAACAATTGTTTCGCTGGGGAGAGATCCATCTCGTAGCCCTTTCAGCAGCCCATGTGGCAGGCAAGGACAACGTTCAAGCCGATTATCTCAGTTGTCACCACCTAGACCCCGGGGAATGGGAGTTGAGCGCGGCAATCTTTCAAGACATTTCGCGGCGTTGGGGTCAGCCAGTCATGGACCTCATGACTACCCAGTCGAATGCCAAGGCAGCGTGATTTTACAGCAGGCACAGAGAGCACATGTCGGAAGGTCTCGACGGGCTGATACAGCCTTGGCCGGAGGATCAGCTGCTTTACTTGTTCCCTCCATGGCCGCTCCTGGGGCGAGTTATTCAGAGGATTGCGAGGCACCGAGGATCAGTGATTCTAGTTGCTCCGGATTGGCCCAGACAACCGTGGTATGCCGACCTGATGAGGCTTCTCGTGGCTCCTCCCTGGTGACTGCCCATTCGGTTCGATCTGTTGAAGCAAGGTCCCATGCTAATGCCACAGGTGGATCGATTCTTGCTTACAGCTTGGCTCTTGAAAGGGAACGGTTGTGCCGTAAGGGCTACTCAAGGTCACTGATAGCCACTATGTTGCAATCCAGGAGGCGGTCCACTTCGTTAGCGTATATTAGGGTATGGCGAGTTTTTGAAGCATGGTGTAGCGATCACCAAGTTACGCCCTGGAGGGCGCAGCTATCAGAAATCTTAGGTTTCCTTCAAGGAGGGCTAGAGAAGGGCCTGGCGGTTAGCACGCTGAGGGTACAGCTGGCGGCGCTGTCTTGCTACAGGGGGAGAGTGCAGGGCGGTCCCCTTTCTGCGCATCCAGATGTTCTACGTTTTTTGAAGGCGGCCAAAAACATTAGACCTCCGGTGCGGCAAGTGGTGCTGCCTTGGGATTTGAATTTGGTCTTACAGGCGTTGACGGAACCTCCTTTTGAGGCAGCTTCGTCGGGACACCTTCGGGAGTTGTCCTGGAAGACAGCCTTCTTGGTGGCGTTGTGCTCTGCTAGAAGGATTTCAGATCTGCAGGCCCTCTCGTGCAGGGAACCGTACCTTCATTTTTCAGCGGAAAAGGTGGTGTTACGGCCGGTGCTGTCCTATCTTCCTAAGGTAGTTTCCAGTTTTCACATGAACCAAGTCGTTTCACTTCCTACCTTTAGGGAGCCAGGGGGCAGTAACTTGGATCGTTCGCTTCGGCGGCTGGATTTAGGTCGGGTTTTGCGTTGTCAGACGGCTGCCTGGGTGAGAATCTTCACAGTCTTGGCAATGCATATATCTATATGATTTGCAAGGTATTGTGGGCAATGTAGTTCATTCACACCAGACACAGCTGCTGACAATAATTTAGTTGTGCTCTTGGGTAAAGCCAATAAGATATTTATTTATGGGGTTATTTCTCCCAGCACAGATATGCTTGGTAGCACATAAATTAGGTTACTTGCTTTCAGTGTTAACTTGGAAAAACAAAGTCAAAATCAGGAAAACAACAAATGAAAAGCCACAAAGCAAGAAACAAACTGTTCTTTTCAGGTTAACTTCTGATTACTTCCCACATAGATTCAGAAGTGATTCTCTCCTAGCTCACAAGCAATTAGATAAGGCTTAATTGCTAGCAGTTATCCAGCTGAAACCCCTTAGCTGGCTTGCTTTCTACTGTGTGGGTCAAATCCTGCTTCAGGAGCTTTTCTGAGTAGATTAAAGAACAAGTTTATATTTCTTTGTGATGGTTGCTGTACTTTGTAACAGAAAGTTACCAACGGAGTTTAGATAGAGAGCAGTCCATATAAATAGGATCTTCATCTGCTATTATTCCCCCTTGTTCAACAAGCATGGGTTCAATATCATGGATTGGCACAGATGAATCTCTCAATGGAGCACTTTCAGGAGAATACTTGTTTCCCTGCTGTCTTTCAAGGTTATAGCTAGGGCATAGATCAGTGTTCATACCTGAGCTTCCATTGCTGTTAGAGTTCCTCTCTATATAGCCTGGCCAGTATGTAGTCCAGTTCTTATGTCCAGCCTTCCAATCCAGATCCCTGGACACTGGATCTCTCTTCACATACCTTCTGGCACGGGTCTTAGGGTCCCTTCCACGTGCAGCCGTCTCCCTCACAGGTAGCGTCTGGAGATTCCTAGCTCTGCAGCACCATTCCTCTGGCTTTCCCCAGTCCAATGGTGTATGCTGGCCCTTGGAATACCTCCCAGTATACGTACTGCTTTGGACTCTTCTAGACCTCTCAAAGGCTTTTCTCCTCTTTCTTCCAGAGGGTCTCTTTCCCTCTCTGTCCGTCCGGTTTGGCTTCTGCTTCTGATAATCCTTCAGATGAAACTGAGGATAATTCTCTGGATATCCAAGGTGATCATGAAGATGGTCATCTGTAGAATAAACTCTACTCTTATTCTGCTTAAATGAGTGATCCTCCCTAACACAGCGCAGCTGTGCTGAATCAGGCCCTGCCCTTTGAGATGAGTGTTTAGGGATTACCTCATAGCCCTCCTGATTGAACACACGTTTCCTCACTTCAGCTCCTCTAATGGCTGTTGGAAACCTGGTGCATTCTGGGACTGGTAGTCTTTTATGGCAAAATTCTGTTTTCTTATTTCTACCAGAACTGACAGGTTGCTTGTTCAGAGTCACTTCACCTTTTCTATAGCTCCTTCCTGAGCTATGATAAGCTTCCTTATCACAGCGTACCTATCTGAAAGAAACAGAGTCCTTTCGACAATCCGACAGATTGTTTGTCCTCTTCGGGGGACCGGCTAAAGGAAAGGCGGCTACTAAGACTTCTATCGCTCGGTGGGTGAAGCATGCGATACGGGCAACATATGAGTCCAAGGGCAAGCCTGTTCCTGTGGGACGTGGAGCTCATTCCACTAGGGGGCAAGCAGCTTCTTGGGCGGAGTATGTGTTGGTTCCGCCGGTGGATATCTTTTCGGGCGGCGACGTGGTCTTCGCTGCATACGTTTGTGAAGCATTATCGGTTGGATGTTTAGGCCAGGGCTGATGCTAGAGTAGGTGCCTTGGCTATCATTGCGGGGCTCGCAGGGCCCTCCCAGATTTAGGTACTGCTTTGGTACTGCCCAAATGTCCTGGACTGGCCCGAAGAGACGATTAGGAAGAAGAAATTAGACCTTACCTGCTAATTGTCTTTCCTTGAGTTCTCTCCCGAGATGCCTGCGAGCCTTAGCGAGGAGTGCGGCCTCGGCAGGAGTGTTGGCAGAGTTAACAGATGTTATCGGGCTCGTGCCAGAGCTGCAGCAGGTGTGTCACTTATTGGAAGTGGATTCTGGGGTGGGTTCCCTATAACAGAACAAGGGTTCTTCCAAGAAGAGAGGAAAAAAAAATGGAAACACAAATCATAGGATTGGTTCACATGGAATGGTCTTTTCAAGTCATGCTGTATGTTCTAAGGATGACTTTGTCCAGCAGTTAGCGTTTGTTGTTTTGGTTCCAGTACTAGTTTGCGTTTCACTGCTTTGTTACCGTAAGACTGATTCTCTGACACCAGGGGGAGCTGGGTAAGCTGTCAGGAAAACCGTTCAGTATTCAGTTCCCAGCTGCTGGAGCGGATTAACCACCCAAATGTCCTGGACTGGCCCGGAGAGAACTCAAGGAAAGACAATTAGCAGGTAAGGTCTAATTTCTTCTTTCCTTTGCTCTGGGTTCCTTTTCAGGAGCTACCAAGATTGAAAGGCCTTTGGCAACATCACAAATAAAATCCTGAAAAGACATGTCCTCTGGAGGTGACATTCTGCGTCGGAGGAATCTTCCGGGAGAAACACTCTGGTATTGGCAGAATTGTCAGAGTATTCGGAATCGGAGGATTCGAAGTATTCCTGACCACGATGCTCATGCAAAGCATGGTCCCGGTATCGATCGAAGTCGGTACCGAGTTGATCCGGTACCGATCTGTCGATGCCAGCCAAAGATGGCGTGGGAAAAATTCCCACCGGGGCCGGTACCTTTGGTACCGGTACCAGTGTCTGTATCGGTGTAGGTACCGGCATCGGTACCAATGTCGGTACCAGTGCCTGTTGAACCATAGGTGTCAACGGTACCGCAGCTGTGAGGAGAGCTGCAATACTGCGTTCGATAGCAAGGAATCTCTGGTCTATCGACGCTGCCGATGCCTGGGTGTTGGTACCGGTGAAGACGGCCGGGACCCCTGAGCATGGAACAGGTAGTTCTTGCGAGGTCGAGGCCTCGAGAACATCCTGGAGCCCCGTTGATGATTTGGAAGCCGAAGCCTCCCGCTGGGGCTGTTTTGCCAGTGTGGTTCCCTCAAGGGCAATGCCAATGGCCTCTCGATGCTTAGCAGGAGAGCTGCCCTTTGAGGACCGGCTTTTATGTTTAGTTATCTGAGATCCATGGGAGGAAGAGGAGGCTCTTGAAGACGTCGATGCAATGGATCTGGCATCCAAAGAAAAGAGGGTACCGAGCTTTGCAGCCCGGTTTTGTTTTCCTCTTTTAGTCATCCCCATACAGGAGAGACATTCAGATGGAGAATGTTCAGGCCGTAAACATTTAAGACACCAGTCATGGGTGTCAGTGACGGAAATGGTACCGCCACACTTAGTACACTTTTTAAAACCACTAGTTGGTTTTTCCATGTTTTAGGAATATGAGGCCTAATGCCCAAAATGGCGCCTAGCACCGAAAAAAGAAAGATTTCTGAAGAGAAACAGTTCAGAATATAAATTTTTTTTTTTTTTTAAGAAAAGAAAAAGAAAAGAACCGGTGGTACCGGTAGGCGTCGTGCGGAGGCAAACGCGACCACAAGAAAAGAATTTTAAAAAGGAATTTTCTGCGGTGACAGGGTATGAGTCCTGTCGGCTCCGCGGAAAACGAAGAACTGAAGAGAGACAGTTGGAAAGGCGGGAAGGCAGCGCGCATGTGCTGAGGGATGCGCCCAAAAGCATTCCTATTGGACACTGGGGAGCGTTCCCACGCAGGCTCCGTCAGTACCGACGATACCCATATGTGAAGACTATATTCCTGCTTGTTCCTGGAGATCCTTTTATAGTTCTTCTTTATCTTTGAGTTGAGGTGACCAGAACTACCCAAAATACTCAAGAAGTGATTGCAACAGGGATCGATACAGAGGCCTTATGATAATGAGCTTTATTCTCCATTCCTTTCCTAATAATATCTATATTTATTATTTATTTATTATTATTTATTTATTACAATCTTTTATATACCGCGCTATTTGGTATCAGCGCGGTTTACATGAAACAAAATACCCAGAAACAAACTATTACCCCGGTTCTCCAAGTTTGTACTCCTGTTCGATGTAAACCAAACAGCTTGTTGTTATGGTCTTTATGTTATAATGTAAACCGCGCTGATGCCGAATAGTGCGGTATATAAGAACTTGTAATAAATAAATAAAAATAAATAAATAAAAAATTCTGAGTTTACAGAGAACAGGTATACAAACTTGGGTAACATGGGGGAACTATTTACAAATATTATTTACATACAGTCGTTATGATAATGACAATGGACACTGATCATGATATCACACTGAGAAAGTTGATGAGGTTGACTGATAATTATGGTGTAGCTACTTTGTTGGTGGGATTTGGCTTGGTGTATTGCTGGGTGGATAGTATTTGAGGAACAGGTGATATTTGACTGCTTTCTTGAACTGGGTTAGGTCAGTAATTGCGCGAATGTCTGATGGGAGTGCATTCCAGCATCTCGGGGTGCAAAATCTAAATGCCCTGTTTGCCGTTGCCTGGGTGCATTTTGTTAACGCTTTCGGGATTATTAGTGTGTTTATTGCTGTCGGTCTTCTGGATCTGTTAAGTGGAGTGATGTGAATGAGCTCCGTTAGTGAGGAGGATAAGAGACCGTTGATGGCCTTGAAGGTAAGCAGTAAGGTCTTGAAAACGAGCCTTGCATGAATGGGGAGCCAGTGGAGCTGCTTAAGGATGGGGGTCACGTACTCGTTTTTGGAGGCTCCCTGAAGAACTCTCGCTGCAGCATTCATGGCGAGTTGTAGGGGATTAATGGTAGACTGTGGGAGGCCTTGTAGGATAGCGTTGGCATAGTCAAAATGCGGTAGAATTAATGCCTGGTATATTGTCCTGAAATCTTCTGGATCTAGTAAGGAGCGCAGATGCCTGAGAGATCGGATCTTGAAATAGACTGCTCTTACTATGTTACCTATGTGTGCCTTCATATCAAGGCGCTGATCCAACGTAACCCCCAGGTATCGAATTGTAGGTTTTGTTTGAAGTTCTGCTTCTTTCACTCTTACATGGGGAGGTGGGGTGAAATTGTGTTTTTTTGTGATGAATAGCACCTCCGTCGTCTTATGTTGAATACGGAGGTTTTGGGATTGGAACCATTCAGAAACTGCGTCGAAACATTCTGTCAGAGGGGAGAGGTTCAAATGCTCTGTAGAGAAAGGCGTGTAGAGTAGGATATCATCTGCATATATCAGGCAGTCCACATTGAAGGATCTGATGATATTACAGATGGGCTGCAAGTATATGTTGAAAAAGAGTGATGATAGGGAGGAACCTTGCGGGACCCCCTGGCTTTGGTGGAAAGGTTCTAATGCTGCTGCTCCAGATTTTACTTGTTGCCATCTACCAGCCAGATATGATCTACACCATTCCAGAGCCTTGCCGCAGATGCCCTTCTCTTTTAGTCGTTCCAGGAGAAGGTTGTGACTTACTGAATCGAAAAAGCTGCGGCAATGTCTAGGAAGACAAGAACAAACCCTTGACGGATGTTGTCGATACCTGTGATTATGTTGCTGAAGAGGGTTATTTGCTTTTTAGACACCTGTTGCACACTGAGATAAGATCCTTTTCCTGGGTGGTGACTCCTCATAAAGACCCTAACATTGAGTAAGTATAGTTGGGATTATTTTCCTTTATGTACATCACATTGCACTTGTCCACATTAAAATTTCAACTGCCATTTAGATGCCCAGTCTCCAATTCTTGCAAGGTCTTCCTGCAATTTAACAACTTTGAGTAATTTTGTGTCATCTGCAAATTTGATCACCTCACCTGTCATTTCCATTTTCAAATCATCTATAAATATGTTAAAAAGCACTCATCCCAATACAGATCCCTGGAGCACTCAACCATTCACCTTTCTTCCTACACTCTTTTTTTATTTTTTTACCAGTTAATAATCCACAAATAAGCCAATAATATGCAAAACAAATCCTGAAGTAAAAAAACCTGCACTAAAACAGATGTTTTCTGAATAGACTTTACTTCCACTTTAACTTCAGAGATCTTTTGCTCTAGTCAGAAATGCCTTGAGAGCTCTGGGCCACAAACAGCCTATTCTGGGACTCTAGAGGTGAGGAGTGGTCTAGTGGTTAGGACAAGGTACTTCAGGCCGGGGGTTCAAGTCCCACCTGGGGACAGCAATCTCAGGCCGGAGGGACTGGGGTTTCTAGTCCTATAGGCACTCCTTGTGGTCTTGGGCAAGCCACTTAACCCTCCATTGCCCATGTTCCCTGTAAGTATGAATGTGTGTGTCTCTCATCCCCTCGTGTTAAATGTATCCCCCAATTGACCGCTTTGACCCGGTGAAAAGCGGGATATAAATACAGCTAAATAAATAAATAAAATAGAGCCAGAGCATCTTATGGTCAGAGAACCCCCAACATGAGCCACCTACTAATCAGTCCCTCATCCTCCAAATACCCCCCCCCCCCCCAAAAAAAAAAAGAAAAGTTATTGAAGGAACAGGCCACCCTCCTTCTCCTGGTCTGCATTTGCTTCTTGCCATTTTCAAAATGGCAGGGCCTCACTGATAACACTGACTTCTGCTGAACCCCAGCTATGTTTAAATGGTGCAGTAGTTTCTCTAAATTTTGCACATGTATAAAATCGTGTAGTATGTATTTATTTAGCCTACAAATATTCCAAAGTAGCATTGAACTTATAAGAGTAATCTTCTACATCAATATATATTCACTAAATTATAAATTTCAGAAGCACTTTCATTTACTTTGAGTGCAATAATGTCTCACTTGCACTACTGTAATGTAATTTACACAGGGCTCTTTGCCTCTGAATTGAAAAGGTTACAAACTGTTCAAAATTCTGCTATTTGCATCCTTGTACCATGCCCATAAATATGACCATGAACACTAACTCCCAGTGAGGTTTTGAATTCAGTATAAGATCTTAACCTTGACTCATAAAGCCAATGATACAGATATTCTGAGTGACCTAGCTTTGGTTTCTTTGCACGTCCCAGCTGGCTCCTTTCAATCTATTCATGGAAATAGGTTAAACATCCTCCCTGCTGAATTAACAAAATTGGAAAGTACTCATTGGATGACTTTTTTCTCAAAAGCTCCCTACTTCCACTGCATTTGGAATTTCCCATAAAACATTTCCAAAAGGGTTCAAGTGACTTTTATGCTTGGCTGACTTTATTCATTTATTTCGTATTTTTATACTGCTTTTTCCAAATAGATCAAAGGTCGTTTACATATAACAGAATCAGAATCAGTTACATTTAACAGATTAACTATGTACAGATAATAATAGTTAACTATAACTATATACAGAGATTAATTGCCATAACTATAATACACTGTGCAATTATACAGTAAGGGCAAGACTACTCCATGAACTGGGAGAGGAGCAATAGGCGTGTATAAGTTGGGTAGGGGGGAAGGGGTTTATGGTGTGGCTTGGGATTGGATATTATTCGGGGGGGGGGATGTGAGGGAATCAAAATGTTTTCTGAACAGATGGGTTTTTAGGTTTTTGCGGAAGGAAGAAAGGTCGGTAGTTTCTCTTAACAGTTGGAGTTCATTCCAGATTATGGGGGTGTAATGGAAAAAGGCTCTATTATTGGTCACTTTCTTAGAGCTACGGAAATCTGATGGAACTTTGTTTACTTTTGTTATTCACTCACTTTGGACGATTTTTTTCCTGCAGGGTGATTAGGGTAGAGAGATGAGATGGGGCTATTTGTCTAAGAAGCTTGAATGTTGTTATAATTATTTTGTAGTGAATTCTGCTCTGTAAGGGGAGCCAGTGTAATTCATAAAGAATCGGTGTAATGTGTTCAGAAATGCAAGTGAGTGAGACAGTACGAGAGCAACATGCTGGATAACTTGAAGTGACCTGATGTTCTGTTTGGTTAATCCTTGTAATGCACTATTACAATAGTCAAAATGTGGTGTAATTAATGCTTGAAGTACTGATCTGAAATCTTGGGTGGGTAGAAGGGAACGTAGATGTTTTAACAGCTTGAGTTTGAAGTAGATTTTTTTGGTTGAATAATTTATGTGAGAGGACATGCTGAGGGTTTGGTCAAGTATGACCCTGAGATATTTTACTTCGTTCTTAATGGATATATCTATGTCATTGATTGTGATAGTTGTAGGTGGGGAAAAGTCTTGATATCTTGTAATATATAGGGCTTCGGTTTTGGTGTAGTTTATGTGTAGATTGTGGGAGGTGATATAAACAAATGTAATATGTTATTTTTACAATGTAATATAATTCTTGTATTCCATTCATTCACCACTCTGTAATATAATTTTGTATGTAATGACTTTCTGATTCCCTTTGTTGTATGCCGGCATCCTGGAAGGAGAGACTACATGGCTAGTAATATGTAGCCTGTCACAGGTGCGGAAGTACAAAGAAGTGGAGTGAGACAGAATTAACCAATGAGTTATGGACATGCTGGAATAGGACGAGGACATTTATTTAGACAGTTTTGTATACCACCTTATCCTTCAATCAAAGTGGTCACAACACAATTGGGGGATACATTTAACATGAGGGGATATGAGACACGTACACTAATACTTACAGGGAACATGGGCAATGGAGGGTTAAGTGGCTTGCCCAAGACCACAAGGAGCACCTGTGGGACTAGAAACCCCAGTCCTTCCGGCCCAAGGTTGCTGTCCTCTAGTGGGATTTGAACCCCCGACCTTCCGGCCTGACATAACTTGCCCCAACCACTAGGCCACTCCTCCTTATAATGTAGTATGTAATGATTTTCTGACTTTCTTTACTGTTATGTCTGCATCCTGGGAAGAGAGACTACATGGCTAATAACACGTAGCCTGACAGAGATCCAGAAGTATTAACCAATGAGTTATGGACATGCTGGAAGTGAGCGATGACATAGTGTACTATAAAAGAACTGTGAAACAGAGGATAGGTGTGAATGCTCAGTTAAGCATTCACCCGTCTTGCAAGAATGTAAAGTGATTAAAGTAATTCTTTGCTTCACTGAGGTTGTTATTGCGTAAAAAGTTATGTTTATTACAGAAGGTCAGCCAATTTGCAGCCTCTTTGAAGCAGTTGATAATTTGTTGGGGGATGGGGTCTGTTATGTTAATATATATCATCCACATATATGTGGTATGAAACGTTGAATTTTTTGAAAATAGAGCAAATGGGCTGTAGATATAAGTTGAAAAGGAGGGCAGATAGGATGGATCCTTGGGGCAGTCCTTGTTTTTTATTGTATTGACTGGAAGTAAGGTGACCTATTCTTGTTGGATTCTGTCTGAGAGATAAGATTGAAACCATTTGAGAGTAGTATTTTTAGGTCTATCTGTTGCAATCATGAGATCATCAGGGTGTGGTCAATGCTATCAAAAGCGGCCTTAATAACTAAAAATACTAGAATAAAGGCCTGTTTGAAGTTGTCTAGTCCGCGAACTAGGTTGTCAGATAATGCAATCAATAGGGTTTCTACCCAGTGAAAAGGGCAGAACCCATATTGATGTTCATCGAGAGGCGCATAAGTATCAATGTGGTCCTGTAGTTGGATTTGGATTACCTTTTCAATTACCTTAGCCAGGAAGGGGAGGCTGGATATTGGTCTATAAGCGGATGGATTTGATATGTCTAGAGCTTTGTTTTTTAGAATAGGGTGAATTATTGCATGCTTTAGGGAGGGGGCATGTACTCTTGCTCAAAAGAGTAGTTTATTATATTGAGTATGTGTAAGGATATTTCAGATTTTGTAGCTTTTATCCAACTGACGGGGCAGGGGTCAAGGCTGGATGTGGTTGTGTTTAGTTTGGATAGTATATTGTAAAGTGTATCTTTCCTGGTTAGGGAGAAGGTAGATAGATTGTGAGGGTGAGTATGATAGAATAGGGGTTGGGTGGGTCTTTTGTGGCTTGACCCAATACAAGCATTGTGGAACCTGTGTCTTTTGGGGAAACTGCTAGGTACGTATGATCTAGATTGGCCACTGTAGGAAACAGGATACTGGGCTTGATGGACCTTGGTCTGACCCAGTATGGCGTATCTTATGATTTTCTCTTTGTAGAAATCTGCAAGCGTTTGAGGGTCAATAGCAGGATTTAATTGATCATTGTTTGATTTGTTGCATGTAAGGGATTTTACAATTTGAAAGAGTTTGCGGGGGCGGTTGAGGGAGTGTTTTAGAATATTAGAGTAATGTTCCTTTTTCTTTTTATAGATTGCATCACAGGAATTTTGCAATGTATTCATGTATTGGATTTGAAGTATGTTAGATTTTTGGTATCTCCATTTGCGCTCTGCTCTGCGCAGATTATTTTAGATTGTTTTTAGGTCATGAGTGTACCATCCCACAGTTTGTTTTTTGGGTGATGTTGCTAGAGGAGTAGAGATGGAGGCAGCATTGAATATAGTGTTATTCGTTTTTTTGTGTATCATCTAAATTAGTAGTGTCAGGATCAAGATGAGGGAGAATCTGATCTAGGAATTTCTCTTTTTCAGACTTTTTGAACCTTTGCAGATGTAGTAGAGGTGTGGGATGGAAGCTGGAATTTGATTATATAGTGGTCATACCAGGGAACTAGTTATGTTTGTAATCTGATTGTTTGTTTGAAGTGAGTTGAAAATTTCCATAGGGAGAAATATTAAATCTAATATGTTACCTTTACTGTGGGTGGGGGCATTAATTATTTGTTGAAAGCCTATGTAAGGATTTCCCTCACATGGAGCTGGCTACAGGCCGGGCCGGCGCTACCATTAGACAAAATAAGCAATTGCTTAGAGCCGTCCTCCAGGGCACCAGCTGTCACCGCTCACCAGCACCTAGAGCAGCGGCGGGGGCTTGAAACAGCCCCATGGCACTTACCTTACACCCCCACAATGCCACCTTCCTAGTTGTATGGGGGCAAAAATGACTTTGGGTAGTAGGACCCTGCCTGCCAATCAGCATCCAGCCATAACAGCTGAAAACCGCCGCTTCAGAGGCGCGCAGGAGAGCAGCAGCGACATCGGAGGTGTGAGCAGGAGCCCCTCCTTTCCCCTTCAGCCTGCCAATCAGCATCCAGCCATAACGGCTGAAAACCGCCACTTCACAGGCGCACTCGCGCCTTGTGGGCCCGTGCCTGAGGGCCTCACCAGAGGGCCCTTTGGCATGGCCCTTAGGCGTGAGTCCATGGCGTCTGATCTGAAGTTTACATTAAAGTCATGGACTGGATTATCATGCTTGTATATCGTGGTAACCGGCTGTTCCCTTTCCTTCTCCTTCCCTTATCTTTTTAACTATTTCTGTCCTCTATTCTGTCCTATCTCATAAATGGCGTTCTTTTCATATTTTCTTAAATGATATAGTATTGTAAACCGCTCTAATGCTTCGGCCTGAGCAGTATATCAAATGTAATAAACCATAATCATAACCATGTCAGACACTGTATTGAGGAATGTTGAAGTATGGTTGTTGTGGATGGAAGGGAGGTTGAGGTCGCCTAAGAGGATTACAGGTTTTTTGTTGGTTATAGTGGTTATGCTTTCAGTTATGGTATCTAGGGTAATGTGATTGGTATTAGAGGGTCTGTAAATGAGGCAGAATGCTAATGTTTGGTTTGGATAGCAAGTAGGTCTATGCATTCACTGTTATTAGAGGGGAGGAGGGAGGCGTGCAAGCCGTCTCTGGAGATAATGAGGACACCTCCATCTCGTTTATTTGCTCTGGGAAAATGGTGAACATTGTAACCTGGGAAATGGATTTGGTTGAGTAGTATTGTATCCAATTCAACAAGCCACAATTCAATAATGAAGACAAGGTCCGGGTTGTTGTCAGTTAATATATCATTAATTAAAGGGGTTTTTTTTTGTTTTTTTAAGAAAGCGAGCATTGATGAGTATGCATGATAGCATATGGGTATCAGGTGTGTTTGAAATAGAGGGGTTGAAGGTAGTGGAGGGGAATATAGAGTTTAACCTATCTGGGTTATAATTGTGGTTGTATGCAGGTCTGAATCTTATGTGAGGGTGTGAGGTTCTGGTTGGGTTGTAGATTACGGGAATATGTTGTTGTTGTAGAAGGTATAATGTTTGGTTTTGCATTAATATGAAAAATGAAAGGCAAAGGAGATAAAGAATCCGTTTAGTGAGGTTGAATGCCAAGATGGAGTGAAGTTTTGTAGGTATACTGGTTTAAAATACTCGATGAGATAGTATCTATTGTGATATAAGAAAGACTGCAGGTCAGAGTATTAGCATGAAACTCTGTTAACTTGGTCACTGCTTGCTGAGAGGGAGTAGAATATGTTTGTTTATTATATTTGCTTAATCGCCTTTCATAAGGACCAGCAAGGCAGTGTACAATTAAAAACAGTATATAAATAAAATAAGAGGAGGAAAAGAACTCCATAAAATCATAGGACAGATACGACAGGCATACAAAGGAGTCACACAACCAAATTGAAGGGGAAGTAGGGGGAGACAATGGTAGGCAACAGAATTCAGGGGGACAGACAATTCAAAGGGAACACTGGGTGGGGAATGGGGGGAGCTGCAGTATTCCTGGTTTAATTGCTGCTCTTGTTCTCTTTTCTTTCCTATCCTATAATTTGATTGGAGTTCTGTTCATTTTATGTTAGTATTAATGTATAGTAAACTGCTTTGACAATGCTTTAAAGTCGGTATTGTAAGAACTAGAAACCATACACCATTTTATGAGTTAAAATGACTTGAAATATCCTAGAATTTGTTTTCCACTTTTACCTACAATAAAATAAAAGAAAAAAAATTTGAAGGAATGGAGGTGAGCTTCTATAACCATGGAATTTTTAAACAGTCCACAATATACTCTGCCTCCATATATCATTGCTCATTCCTCCAGTGAGAAAAAAAGGCATATAGAAAATCCTCAACTGCTTATATAAAGTGATTATTAATGCCCCCTTGATGGATATATTCAAAAAGCGCCATGAATTGTCCAAACCCAACCTATTTAAAAAACTCATCTAATAGTGGAATTATCCAAAATAGGGTGCATTTCTTAAGCGCTAACCACAACAGGTGAAGTCCTGATGTTATCTTCTGACCTTGTCCAAGGTTTCACCTCTAGTAGCTCCATCAGGGAAAATCATGGCACTTCTTTAAACAAGCCCATAGTTATGAATAGCTCGTTCATATGAGACTATCTTATGCTTTGATGTCTAACTAGCATAGTGCCACACCTTCTTCAAAACCCCCCCAGCTGACAGCATGTTAACCGGACACAATGTATTCTCAGTTGATCGAGATATCTATTATTGTGGTTAGCAGATGTATAATTTAGTGAATATACAGTATACTGATGTAGAAGATGACTCCTATAAATATAATGCTTTGTTAATTTTGCACATAACATAACAAGAATGAACCTCGTCCCTTTGTCAGGATACATTGGGGATAATCTCAATGTGCCTTTGCCTGTCTACTCTCATTAACTACCCTGTGCTTCTGTGCTACTCTTTCCTATTAATTATTGTAGTTCCTTTCTGAGCTCAAAAATTGTTACTTGTAAATTGCCTTGTATGCATGCCAATACTGGCATGCATATGCGTTTCACAATAGCTTCATCAGGAACCAACCATCGAGTTTAACAACTTCGATCTCTCAATTGTGCTCACCAGCCAGGCTTCTCAAGAATCCTCCGACCATGCTCACATATCAGTCGGAGTCCCTCGAAACACCTTGCCTGCCGTTAAACAAAAGGCCTTTGTTAATGAGTACCGATACATCCTGGCTCTTGTAGATTCACTTGGGTGTAGCAGAACAAGATACAATTCCCTATTCGGCCTGAAAGAGTCTGCTTTGAAGCTGGACTGCACGAGTTATTTGGATTATAGGAGATGAAGACTGATACTTTTCCTTAAATCCTTCATTGCTTGAAAGTAGAAGAGGAACACATCTACCATCCAGTGTGTGCAGCAAAGTTTTCAACTGATCATTCTGGGTATCCCAGAAGAATACTGGAAGGACTGTGGATTGATTTACGTGAAATTTTGAGACTACTTTTGGGAGGAATTTCAGATGAATTTCAGAGCACTGCTCAATTGTGATAGTACTATATATATGGCTGAGGTTATGGCTACCAAAAAAATGATTTTCCATGTGAGGTGCTTAAGCAAGGTGAGAAGACCTAGTAGTACAAAATGGGGCATGGATGAGCTGTGCTAGAACAATACTCAAAAGAGGACTTGATGCTCAGGAGGCCCCTCGTGAACTTTGAGGCAAGAGGATCTGCAGACAGATTTGCCCTCAGTTCAGTGATGATAGGCTGCTATCACTGCAAGATAAAGTCTGACTGAAGATGTTTTTAAGCCAGACTCTGAAAGGTGATGAAGGTAGGAAAGAACTTGCATAGCAGGGCAACTAAAAGGGTCTTGTTTGTGAGCCGTGGACAATCTTCTTCATTTGAGTTGGAATGATTTCCTTGTTGATTGTCTTTTGGATGCCAGCAAAGAGGTTTTCACCTCTTTTGAAAGGGGAAGTGTGTCAATGATCTGCCATTCAATCTCCAAGCTATCAAGGAGAGGCTTCTGAGGTTGGGGTATATTAAGTCCTTTGACTGAGTGGCAATGAAGGTGCCCCACAGGTTGTGGAGATGCTGTTGTGAGGGGAAGAAGACGAGGATGACCTGAATAGGCCACTGTAGCGCAATTAGGATGATTTGAGCTCTGTCCATATAAACCTTTTGCAACACTATCGGTATCAGTAGGAATGGGGGAAATATGTACAGTAAATCTTTGTTCCATGATATTGCAGAAGCATCCTGAGCAATTTGTTTTGTACTGGAAGAATGGAGCAAGAGAGACCTTTGGGGTTCCCAAATACTGTAAAAGACATCTGACCACTCCTAGGCTGAGTGACCATTTGTGCTGATTTAGTTGATGGCTGAGAGTCAGCTATTTGATTCCGTTGCGCAGGCAGATAAACTGCTTGCAGGGTAGCCTGAACGGGGTGAGAGAAGTCCCAGATTTTCATAATCTCCAGACATAGCTGGAGCTACTCTGTTTCACTTTACTTTTTATTGTAAAAAACGATTTGAACCATGACTACTTTTCCCTGAAGTAAGGACTTGCAGACTGTATTGTGTTGAAAATGGCTCTTATTTCCAATATACTATGTGCTGGGAGCATTCAAATTGATTCCATACTCCTTGCATGTGGAGGTGTAAGCGATATGCTCTCCATCCTTGCATGGAAACATCTGTGGTAAGGGCAACTATAGGATGTGGAGATATGAGAGTGCATCCCACCAAAAGATTGCTTGGATTGATTCACCATCTTTGGGATATTTTGTCACTGAACCCTCCATTGCCTCAGGTATGACCTTAGATTGTGAGCCCCTTGGGGACAGGGAAATACATACAGTACCTGAATGGGGCTTTTTTAACCGCCTGGCTGCTACCCGCTATAGGCGGTATATCAAGTAAATAAAACTATAACTATGAATGTTTGAACTGAGATACTATGTTGCTCCCAATTCTATTTGAGATGCCATTGAAGTGGTCTCATGTGAAGACTGGCTAGAGGCGGTAACATGTACTGAGGCTGCCATATGTTCCAGTAGTCTGAGGATAGTATGGGCAGTTACTAAGGTGGTTCAGATTATGGCCATGCTTAGACAGACAAGTGTGTCTGTTCTGTTTTGCAGAAGGTACACCTTTGATCGCACGGTATCTATGTATTTTCTCTTAAAAGAATGCATTGTATAGGTGTGAGACTGGATTTTTTTCAGGTTAATTAGGAATCCTAGCAATTGAAGGAATAGAGTTGTGCCTTGCAAGGATTGGCATATATGAAGTGGCGAGGTGCTCACAATGAGCCAGTCATTCAGGTATAGGAAGACAGTGTCCTTTCCTTTGTAGTTGTGCCGCTACAACTGTCAAGCATTTTGTGAAGACTATGGGAGGCAATGAAGAGCCCAAAAGAAAGGAAATGAAATTGGTAATGATGAGTTCTAAAGGTGAAGCATAGAAATTGCCAGTGCTTGGGATGGATGGGTATATACTGTAGGTGTAGGCATTTTTGAGGTCCAGAGGGGCTAGTCAGTTGTTTTTCTCAAACAGGGACAGTATCTTGGGCTAGTGAGTTCATTTTGCATGTTTTATTTCTTGAGGGCCCACCAAATCTGTGGCGATTTGCTCCCAAACCTCTTTGAACCTCAAAATTCTGTTCCCTAGTCAAAAATTGGGGCTCAACTTCCCAACAGAAGTTGCGGTAATTGTTTGCAATTTTCTCTCACGTGGTCTCTGATGCTGGCCATATGTCTGACATTGAACACTGTGACGACATTCTAGTGTATGGGTGGATAGCATCTTAGGCAGAATTTTTGAAAATATTTGTAGTCATATGGTCTCCTGTAATGTGATTGCCAAGTCTTGGGAAACTGGATATGGAGAATTCTATAACTGTAGCACATTCGTCTTTTATTTGGGTTATAGCGTCCTTGACTTTGGCACAGAAGAGATTATCTTCTAGACAGAGAGCGTCCGTGAGTTTATCATGGAGGTCTTCTCTGAGGTCCAAAGCCTTGAGCCATGCTGTGCAGCATGCTGTGATGGCCAAGGTGCAGTGCAAGATGTTGTATCATATACATCATACATAGAGCAGATGAGATGATATTGATTCTTGGAGGTTGAGATTTTGTTGGTCTTGTCCTAAAAACTGCTCAATGAACAGTTATGTTGTGATGGGTCAATATTTTCAGGGCAAGCAAGATGCTGTGGCAAACCTTTTTTCCAATGTTGTCCAGAAATCCGTGATCTTTGCCAGGCACGGACTACACTTAAGATTTAGAGGTTTGGGACCTTTTAAGGGCTGCCTCAGAAATAATCAATTGCGAGGCATTGGTGTGCAATCATGTCCTGAAACTAATATGACTCTGTATTTGAGTTCCAATTATCTTGACATTGATTGGATGGAGGAAAGGGTCTTCCACATAGAAGATCCTGGAGGACTTGATGGACTGGTAAGACGATAACCTCCCTGAATGTACCACAAGCTTGGAGGATAGATTGGAAATTTTTTTTGCTGCCTGGGACTGGTATGGTGCTCAAGTCAAGAGCCTTTGTAATCTTCTGTAGAAACTTAGGTAGGAGAAATCCTCTCCTGAGTCTTGCTGAGCGGGATTTTCCTGATGTGACTAGGAATGTTTTGGAGCAGGCAAGGCACCTTCCACAGGTGTGAGGTCCCACTGGTGGGAACAGATACTATTACATGGTGAAGGGAATCACTGTGGTGCTGGGGACCTGAGTCCTTGGGCCCAGAGGGGCGAAGAATGCTGGATATCATATATAAGCTAATATTAGTACTCTGAAAACAGCTGCAGCGAGACATGCAGAGGAACCTGTGGATATGAAGTAATAGAGGGACTGTGGAGCAAGCTTGAGGTATCTTGAACAAATTTTGTCAAGAGCTGCAGGAGTGTGCTTTATGAGTATCATGCATAGACTGCAGCAGCATCTCTTTGAGGCTCTGGGGATAGAGTAGACATGAGATTGCAGGACCCGGTCTCAGGAGCCTGCACATTAGGAACTGTGAGCTGAATTAAATTTCCTGAATTCTGAGAGTTCTTTTCTCCTCTGGACTAAGTGTGGAGTAAGCAAAAGCTTTCCTCTTAATTTTTTGCTTTGTTTGCTCTGGCTTCCATTCTGCCTGATGCTGGCAGATTTGAGATGAGGTACTGATTTTGAACTTGCTCTTTTGTCTAGAGCAGGTGAGTGGATCTAAATGAGATGAATAGTTCTGTGCTTCCACAGTTGGGTGAACATTTCTGTTGTTTCTGATGTTGGCAGCGAGGGGGTGGATTGTTGGACCTGAATCTGGGGACCTTCTGCTCTCTGAGGTCCTTCTGCTGCTGGGAGGAAAGCTAATTCCATGTGTGCAGCTGTTGCCAACTCGTTGGATTCCCCATTTAAGCCATAGCTGAGCCCAGATGTTTTTTGTAGCAGGTGGTGCTTGATGACATTTGCATGGCCAGGCTGAAGTGTTGATCCTGTCAGTGGCGAACTGCTATGGAGAGTGAGGCGCGTTGAAAATGTAAAGAAAATACTTTGGGGAAGTAGCTGATATTGCCAATGAAGTGAGCAATTCTGGATTTCTTTTTAATTTTTTTTTTAAGAGGAGGAAAAGAATGAAAGATGATTCTCCTGAGGAGAGTGTGGTGGAGCAGGGCTATCAATACAGCTCAGACGAGTGAGCATTCTAGTCAGCAATAGCAGGTTTGAGGAAGAGCAGGAACAGTGATACAGATGCAAAGAAATCCAAAACGATTTCTCAAAAGGATGGAGGGGGGCTCTGGCATACAATCTCCATCAGATGACATCACCTTCAAGTGTGCCTGCATTGCCCTGCTTGTCTACAGAGAACATGTGAACTTCCACCATTTTTAAATAGTGCCAGTTCAGCTGAAGTTAGTACTGGCAGGGGCTGATGGAGGAGGTGGTTTTCCTCAGATATGATATGTATGGGGGGACATGAAGGACAGTGAAGGGGTTGAGGGATAGGTAGTATTTAGGTTGGATCATTGGGGACTCTGTGGTTCCAGGACATTCTTTGTTTAGGGGTCCCAGGTCAGATGTTTAGTAACCATTAGACTATTTTAAAAAGACCTTATATATATATATATCAGCAAAGGCTTATTTTTTAAATATTCATTTTAATATATAATGGTTTAATAAGCACCTACCGAGGAAAGTTTGTTGCCTCAAGCCCCTGCGGATACAGTAGTGACCAATCAATCTGACAACTGGAAAATCACCTTTGAAAAATGTCAGTCAGACCAGTGTGCCTTTCAGGAAAACATTTCACTGCAGTGTTCCTCTTTTACCTAAAATGTACAGGCAAGCTATTTTTCTAATAGATGATTTTTTTTTGTTAAACTCTCCAATGTGTTTAAGCCTTCAAGGGCTCTTGAGTTGGTTTGCTATTGTTAATGTCTATGTGCCCGATATTCTTTTGGGATGGATGTGTGCTACTACTTCCACTGGCACTCTGTGACTTTGGGCAAGTCACTTTACCCTTTATTGCCTCAGAAGAAAAGGCCTGGCAATCTACTGCCAGTGATACATTGCCAAGAAAGCCCAGAGGCAGCTGGGTCGCCAGGAGTCAGCACTGACTTGACGGCACTAAAAAAAAATTGCGCTGCTACAGTGCATAGTCATCACTGTCGACCTTTAACCCTGGATATTCAAACCAGGGTCATATGTGGCCCTGGTATTGAATATCCAGGATTGCTGCACAGCCTACAAGAGCCCACAGAAGTTAATTGGGAAGCAGTGATATTGAGCCACTGCCCGGATAGCTCCCACAGGTAAAGATAGGCCAGCTTTTGCTGCGCCTATCATTTATGCACGGGTGCTAACCGGGCAGCGATGGAATATCGCCACTGCTTGGTTACCAACTGGTGCCATCCCCGGAACGCCCACAACATGCCTCAGTGCTAAGTGGTTAGCATCGGGGCGTGTAGCAGAGATAATTTGAGATATTCAACCGCACTGACCCTGTTAGTACTGCTGAATATCCCGCTCAGCGGCATTTACACAGTTTACAGGTCTGTAAGTCATGTAAATACTTTTGACTGTCGGGCCCTATATCACAGCACTTAGTTATTTAAGATTCAAACAATAAATCATTATATCAAGAGGCTTCTAGGTGTTCTGCTCTTAATTTTTCATCTTTGCTGTTCTTACGTATTTTTTCAAACTAATTGTATTGTGTTTAGGTTCTATTTAGTTGTTTTGGTCTTTGTTTTGACAACTTTGGAAATCTGACACAGTGTCCCCTTGCCCCTTGGTAGCAAAGGTTTCTGGGCTTCCTTGCTGTCTCCTGTAGATGTCTTGGCAAAATAAAGCAATTGCTGGGCAAAGTGATACCAAGGGTGCTTCGTATGCTCATGATTTTTGATACCAGTATGGTACATGGCCTGTTATTACATTATTTTTTACAATTAAATTGCTTAGTTTTCTTATGGTATTCTGCGCATTCCCCCTCCTTCCCATGGTAACAGTATGCCTTTCTGGTGCTTTTACAGACCTATGGAGGGGAATTTTAGAAGGGATGTTTCAAGTGCAATTTGGAATGTCTAAGCCAGAACATCTGAAATAAAAGCAAGCATGTCCAGGCGCAGACATAATTTCACAAACGTGGACGTGCTCAATATGGACATCTGCAGAGGTGTCTACATAGACATCCTCTGAATAGTATTCAGAACCTGCATGTCTAGGAATAGCTTAATGGCTACTGGGCTAGGAAAAGGGAAGCCAGGTTTCAAATCCTACTGCTGCTTATCATTAAAACTGTGCTCGGTACTAGGTATGATGGAGTGTTTTCTTCTGTGCACCCTCTGGATATTTTTCAGCTAAAACAGATGCCCGTTCATGCCTGGAGCAGATCTAAACTTAAGACGTGACGCCAGACAACCAGGACGTTTGAGATCAGATGGGGGACACATCCACACCCTCATTCAGACTTTGATGTCTTCACACTGGGGACATCCACAGAACCGGCTTCTAAAATGGTACTGGAAATATCACTGTGCTTTGGACATCCCTATGCCTATTCTCGCATGTCCATGCACAAATAGGGCTTCCAAAATGACCCCTATACTTAATGCAGGAATAGCGTAGTTACTCACTTGTAATAGGTGTTCTCCGGGGACAGCAGGAATCAGTCCTCACATATGGATGATGTCGGCACTGACGGAGCCCTCGCGGAAGATTCCCCCTCAACTTTCAAAGAAAGCCTGTGGGAGATGCCACTATGCATGTGCGGTCCCTTTCCCGCCCAAGGGTGCCATCTTGCTCAGTCAGATGACATAGCTAAAAGACAGCCAAAATAAAAGATGGTAAAGGAGCAACTCCAAGGGGAGGAGGGAGGGTTGTGAGGACTGATTCCTGCTGTCCCCGGAGAACACCTGTTACAGGTGAGTAACTACACATTCTCCGGGAACAAGCAGAAGTCAGTCCTCACATATGCGACTCCTCAGCTACAGGCTACCAAAAACCCATAGCAAAAGTAGGGCTCCCGCGAGAGGAGCTGCAAGTAGCAGCAACTTTAGTCCGTGCACACAAACTACAGTAGGACCTCTGTGTCCGCTGAAACCAGCACTCCGGTAGCCTGAACACAGAGGGGTCAGGTGGTAGGAGTTGCCTAGACCCCAAAAAAGTTAAGGAGCACAGCCTGGCCAAAGGCACTGTCCTGTTGGGGGGACTCTCGTTCCAGGCAGTAGTGAGCTGCAAAAGTATGGGCTGAAGACCAGGTGGCGGCCTGGCAGATGTCCACCTCAGGACAGAGCGCAGGTTTGCCATCGAAGCCACCATGGCCTGGACATGGTGCGCTGTGACGCGGTCTTCCAGTGGAAGTTTTGTCTGCCCATAAGCAAAGGCGATACAGTCCACCACCCAAGTGGACAGCGTATGCTTGGTCACCGCCTCCCCCAGCCTACTGGGGTCATAGGAGATGAAAAGCTGAGAAGCTCTGTGGTGGCCTTGGGTACGTTGGCTGTAGAAGGATAAGGCCCTCCTACAGTCCAATGAGTGAAGGACCATCTCCGCCCTACTGGAGTGAGGTCTTGGGAAGAAGGTAGGAAGCACCACTTCTTGGTTAAGGTAGAAGGACTACACTACCTTCAGTAGGGACTTGGGGTGCGTGTGAAGCACCACCCTGTTCTTGTAGAACCTGGTGTAGGGCACCTCTGCCACGAAGGCCTAGAGCTCACTAACCCTGGAAGTGGAAGTAACCACAGCCAGGCAAACCACCTTCCAAGAGAGGTAGCAAAGGTGGCAGGTAGCCATAGATTTTGAAGGGGGGGACGAGTGAGCTGCCCCAACACCATGTTGAGGTCCCATTCAGTAGCTGGAGGGTGAACTGGGAGTTTTGATAGGAGCAAGCCCTGAAGGAAGCGGGTCACCGAAGGTTGGTCTGAGAGGGGCTTACCATCCACTGGGTGGTGGTGCTCTGCCAGGGCACAAAGGTGCACTCGGACGGAGTTAGACTGGAGCCCGGATTGGGAGAGGTGGAGAAGATACTGCAACACCAAAGCCACCAGGCAGGAGAAGGGATCAGCCCCATGACTGGCGCACCAAACAGAGAACCTATGCCATTTGAGTGTGTACACCTTCCTAGTAGAGGCCTTGTGAGAGGCCAGCAGAATGTCTTCAACCTCAACCAGAAGGTTGAGGGGGCGAGAGTCACCCTCTCAGCAGCTACGCTGTCAACGAGAGGGACCTCAGGTTGGGGTGTAGAAGAGAGTCCCCCTCCTGAGATCGGAGTCCTGGGGCAGTGCCCAAGGGGATGGGGGCCTCCACTGCCAACTGCAGCAGGAACCACGGCTGCCTGGGCCACCTGGGAGCTATGAAGATAAGCGAGGCCCTGTCGTGGAGGGTCCTGAACAAGGTCTTAGCAATCAGTGGTGTCAAAGGGAAGGCGTACATGAAGCCTTCCGACAACGAGATTAGAAACGCCTCCGCTGCCATGCTAGAGGGGTGGGACTGCTGGGAACAGAAGCGGGGCAACTGAAAGTTGTCCAGACTGGCGAACAAGTCCAGCATGGGTTCCCTCCAGAGCCAGAAAACTCGGCTGGCTATCCTGGAGTCCAGCTGCCACTCATGCGGCTGGAGAATCCTGCTGAGTCTGTTTTCCAGCAGGTTGTCCTGGCCTGGCAGATACACTGCCCTCAGGAGAATACCTTGTTGGATCACGTATGAACAGAGACCCAGTGCCTCCTGGCAAAGGACACGGGTCCCCGTGTCCCCTTGTTTATTTACGTAGAACATTGCCACCTGGTTGTCTGTCTGGACTAGGACTGGCTGATGGCACAGATGGTGACAGAAAACTCTGAGCGAGGTGTATCGCTCGGAGCTCCAGGAGGTTGATCTGTTGGGTGCTCTCGTCTGGTGACCAGGTGCCCTGAGTGCAGAGGGTCCCGCAGTGGGCTCCCCAGCTGAGCAGGGAGGCATCTGTGGTAAGGACCATTGAGTGGCTGGGAGTCTGGAAGGGCATGCCCGCTTCTAGGTGTTGGGGGCGACTGCCACCAGATCAGGGAATCCGCCAACTGGTGGGTCACCGCAACCCAGTCCCAGAGGTGGTCTGTGGCTTGAGACCACTAGGTCCCTGAGACACCACTGCGCCGCCCTCATATGGAGGCGAGCATCTGGGGTGACGTGAACTGGGGAGGCCATGTGCCCGAGGAGACACAGAAGGTGCCAGGCAGGCACAGAGAAACGGTGTTGTATGTCTTGAGCCAGAGATCTGAGACATTTTGCCTGGTCCTTGGGCAGGAAGGCCTTGGCCTGGAGGGTGTCGAGCTTTGCTCTGATGAACTCCAGGCATTGCGCCGGGAGGAGGTGAGACTTGGGGTAATTTATGATGAAGCCCAAGTGTTGCAGAACCTGGATGATGTGTGCAGTGGCCTGCTGCACCTCAGAGGCTGTGCCTCCCCTTATGAGCCAGTTGTCCAGGTAGGGAAACACGAAGATACCTTGGAGCCTGAGTAAGGCAGCCACAACCGCCAGGCATTTTGTGAAGACCCTCGGGGCAGAGGCTAGGCCGAAGAAAAACAACCGGTACTGAAAGTGTTTGCTTCCTACCACAAACCGTAGGTACTGCTTGGGGTTGGGGTGGATAAGGATGTGGGTATAAGCATCCTTGAGGTCTAAGGAGCAAAACCAATCTCCCTGCTGGAGATATGGCAGCAATGTTCCAAGGGAGAGCATCTTGAACTTCTGCCTTACCAGGAATTTGTTGAGATTGCGCAGGTCGAGGATGGGCCTTAGGCCCCCTGTCCTCTTTGGGATGAGGAAGTATCTGGAGTAGAACCCTCTGCCCTTGAGGTGGTGGGGCACAGATTCCACTGCTTTGTCCTCGAGAAGACCTGCCAACTCCTTCAGGAGAAGGTCCCGGTGGAGGGGAGACCTGAGGGGCTCTCCCTGGAAATAAGGGGGAGGCGTCTGAGTCAGGTGGAGTAGGTAACCCTCCTCGACTACCCTCAGAGCCCAGGAATTGGTGGTGATGGACACCCACCTCTGGGCATAGAGGGCCAGATGTCCCCCCTGTGGGCTGCTGATCTCCTTGGGGTAGAGAGGCTATGCTGAAGGAGTCAAAAACTCCTCCCTGGCTGGGCCGGAGCCTGGGGTTTTGCAGCCTTCTGCTTACACGGGTCAGGCCCATGTCCTTTGGCCTGCTGACCCTGTTGGGGAGCAGGGGAGGCCTGATAGTGTGGGTAGTTTTGGTAAGCAGCTCCCTTTCCTCGGGTAAAAGGGTTTTTTACCCAAGCCCTTCTGGTGGGGAGGGGCAGTGGTCTTCTTGGAGAGCTTGGTCCTCATCAAGAGCTCGGTCTCCAACTCGGCAGCCTTGTCAGTCATGGATTTGCCGAAGAGGTTCTCCCTTGGTATGGGACATCGACCAGTTTGTCCTGAACCCACTGTTCGAGGTCAGACGACTGAAGCCAAGCCTGGCGGCGTGCACCGATGCTCGTTGTGGCTACCTGGGCCGCCAACTCAAACCCATCATAGGTTTCTCGAGACATAAATTTGGAGCACTCACAGACGGCCTTGGACAGGCTCTTGAACCGTTGCAAAGGTTCCTCGGAGAGACCAGCTGAAAACCCAGCGAGTTTCTTCACCAAGTCTCTCAAGTACATGCCCAGCTGGTAGACCTGGACCCGGCAGATGAGCATCGAGCCCTAGTAGCACTTCCTGCTGATGGCATCCAAGGTGCGGGCCTCCCTGCCAGGGGGCACCGAGGAGTGCGTCTTCTGGCTTTTCAGCCAACGCATGGCTGACTCCACCACCATGGAATTGTGCAGCAGCTGTGACTTCTGGAAGCCCAGGCTCCGGCAGACCCGATACATCGAGTTGAGCCATTTGCTCATCACTGGCACCGACGCCGGTGTTTCCCCACATGTGGAGCATGAGTCGTTCCAGGATGGGAGGAATGGACACTGTGAGCGATTCCTGACGAGGGGCCTCGTACTGGAGGATTTCCAGATCGTCCGCCCGAGGATCCTCCACTGACTTGGTCACGAATGCCAGGGCCTTGGACATGTCTTGACAAAGTCCAAGAAGCCCATGTCCTCCGGTGGAGACTGCCTCTGAGGTTCTGAGACTGGGGAATCGGAATGGATGTCGCGCTGAGACTCCTCATCCTCTGCCTCCATGTGGGCTTTGAGGCCACTGAAGCCCTGCGGTCGATGCCTGGTAGACTGGCCAGGGATGACCGAGCTCCCATTGCAAGACCTTGAGGATCGGCTCGGCGTCCAGGGACATCTTGGACGTCGAATGCCCAATGGTCAGGGCGGATGAACTGGACATACCGGACAACAGCACCCACTGCTAGCAAATGAAGGCAGACAAACTGCGCTCCAGGGCTGCCATTCATGACTCAAGGCCAGAAGGTTACGCAGCCTTTGGTGCGGGTCCCGAGAAACTCGGGCCCGATGCCGGCTCCCCCAAAAGGGAATCCTTGACAAGGATAGTATCTGGAGACCGAGGCTGGTCCATGACCGGCTCCTTCCGGGGGACCATGGCAGGTCTCTCCTTTTCCAATACCTCGGACGAGCCCCTCGGACTGCGGGACTGGGCCCGAGAGGTTCCCGACCAGTCAGAACCATCCAAGGATGCCACCTTCGAAGGTTTCTTCTTCTTTCTGTATTCCCTTGAGTGGGACCCCCTCTCCAAGGACGCACAACGCCGCTTGGGATCGGAAAGCTCCTCCTAAGATGTTGGAGCCTCAGACGAGGCCTTGGCCTTCGGAGGCACTGGGGATTCAGGGAAGAAATTATCGTGCTGCTGCTGGTGGCTCTTCAGGGCCTTGCTGGACATCTGTTTGTAGAGACCGCAGGTCGCCGGGTTGTGGTCCGGCCTAAGGCAATGGAGGCAGCAGTCATGTGTGTCGGTTAAGGACATTATCTTAGAGCACCGATCACACTTTTTAAAGCCACTGGTTGCCATGGGGGAAAAAAGTATCCCTGAGAGGTTGAAGACTCTCTGGGCTGGCAGCGGAAAAAAGGATGCAAAGGCACCAGAAAAATAAAAAGAACAAAGACTATAAAATGAACCGAACCAGATGCCGAGGCACCAAGGACGGTAGCGGGAAGGGTACCGGTGCAAGACCAGAGTCTAGTTTGAAACTCAGGTACCAAAATATCAACTTTTTTCTGGGAGAAAGTCAGACAACGTCCGAAGGGTTCTGCGGAAAAAGGAGACTGAGCAAGATGGCACCCTTGGGCGGGAAGAGGACCGCGCATGCATGGTGGCATCTCCCAAAGGCTTTCTTTGAAAGCTGGGAGGATGCTTCCGCAAGGGCTCCGTTGGTGCCGACGTCACCCATATGTGAGGACTGACTTCCTGCTTGTTCCCGGAGAATATATTTTATGCATTTCCATTTTATTTCATTATTTTCAAATTCCACGTTTACTACTCAGCAGTAATGGTTAGCGCGGGGTTTAGCATTCACCAAATGCACTGCAGTAACCATTACCGCGTGCCAAATATGCGACTGCACTAAGAATCCTGCGCTATGTAGCACAGGTTGGGGCAGAGATTGGATGGTTCAGGAGCGGAGCACGTGCATTGTGGTCAGTGCAGGTGTCTTAATGCACGCTAATCTCAATGTTGCACTTGGTGCAGGTACACTTACCACCACCTCAATGTGTGGCAATAAGTGCACCTGGGGTAAGAGTGGTAAATTGCTTAGTAAAGGGGTGGTGTGGAACCCGTGCTAACCACATGGGCACATGGCATATTGGGCACACCTACATTTGTTAGCAAGGGTCCAGTGCCGCTGCTGTGCTAGGTTTCGGGGCTTACCAAGCAGAGCACTACTGCATTTTAGTAAACATACTTCTCTGTGTTTTGTTGGGTTTGTTTTCTTTTTTTAGAATTCATATACCGATTCAGATATTGCCAAAAGATGACCATGTTAGGTTTTTAGTTTGTTTTGAAAATGAGTCCAATTGGACAATATTGTGTTACTATTTTATTCCTATATTGTTACATTAAGAACATAAGATATGCCATACTGGGTCAGATGAAAGGTCTATCAAGCCAAGTATTCTGTTTCCAACAGTGGTCAATCCAGGTCACAAGTATCTATCAGGTTCCCAAAATATAGACAGATTCCATGCTGCTTATTATGGTTTATGGACTTTTCCTTCAGGAATTTGTCCAAACCTCTTTTAAAGCCAGCTATACTAACAGTTTTTACTACATCCTTCGGCAATGAATTCCAGAGTTTGATTATGCATTTAATTGTTGTTAAATTATTTATCAATATATATAAAAATAAAATTAAGGCCTTAATTTGCCTTTGGTTTTGATCAGCGGTATAAGTTAGAATGAGAGCCCCCCATTGTCGCGATTGTGGAGTGCCCCCCTGTGTGGCAGTGTGCCCCCTAATTGTGTGGCCCCATGTAGCGGTGGCAGCGGCAGACTTACCTCATTGTGTTCTGTAAGTTCGTTTAAAGCCCTGCTTAAGACCCACCTTTTCTGCCAGGCCTTTGACATTCAAACTACACCTTCCATTTAGACTAGTACCCTTTCCTCTCTTCCCATTTATTTGGCTTGTTATGTATGTCCCCCTTAGTTCTCTTCTCTGTTTTTCTTCCTCTCCTTTACGACTTTCCTTTCCTATCAATTAATGGCATTTCTTTCGTCCTTTTCTGGCAGCCTATGTTTTATTGTACACTGCCCTGACGCATAAGCTTGGGCGCTATATCAAGCCTTATGAGTAAAGATAAAGCTAAAGCCTGGTGACTGTTCCCTGCCGGGATGAAGTCTCACAGTGTGGCTGTTATTGTGAGACTTCGGTCCGGCAAGGATCAGCTGCCGGGCCCACTGCAGACTTATGAGAGTGGAGCAGCACAGCAAATGTGATAAAGTAAGTTTGCTGCGCTACTGTTGCAACCATTGAGCCCCTTTTCTACCTGGTTCTCTCTGCATTGCAGGGGCTGCTCGGGCGGAATTTACACCACTAGTTCTGATAATTAGGATCCCTTGCTGTCTCTTTTGCTGAAATATGCAACAGTCAGAATGTATCATGACTTCAGTTAAAATACTGCTTAATGCAAATAAGGTAAGCAAGATTCAAGCCTCTATATTGTCTGTTATAATTACTGATTGATTTTATTTCATTCTATTTCTGCCACAAATGATGCTAAATGCACAAGACTTGTACATAGAATTACAGTCTAGCCACTCCCTACCATGTCTTATTTCTTACACTACGCCCTCTGACTGCTCCTGGATCCAGGGACACTTTTATAATGAAATCATTTAGTGCAGAATTTTTGCTCAATGACTTTTATAATGAAGGCAGACTGCATGTTATCAAAAGCATTCCATCAGGTCCTTTCAGTGCCTTGCAGTTTGAATTCAAAATACAACACTAAAGTGCTTGGCATAATTTATAAATCAATATTTATTTACAGTTTTTATTTTTTTAAAGTACATTTCAATTAAAAGATATTTACACTGGTACACAGTGAGCATCCTGGTTATTTTACAGCTCATAATTACAAGCACACCTGAACGGTCCGCTGTGCAAAGCCGCACTGTATAAGATCTATTGGCTAAGCCATGTTAAGTCCATACACTGTACACAGTAAACAGGGGCAAGCTGTTTCCCAGTCTTTGCATAATACAGTACATGAGAGATAACCTCTCAAAGGACTATCAGGAAGGCTTTGCAAAGTAGAGGGAAAGATGCTAAATGCAGGCTATTAAGACAACACATTTGTTACCCCTTTTAATGTTATATGTTCAGTACACATAGTTTTCTTTCCAAATTCCTTTTAAATTTATGCAGCATAGTCAGTTTTTCAAGTTCACTTGTAAAACATTTAAAGTGTTTCACATTTTCAAATTCTTTCTGTACTCTAAGGGTTTTTTTTATGTTGAAATGAAAGTGTTGTATTCCCATTAAGCTATAGGTAGGGAATGAGCTGTTGC
Source organism: Ichthyophis bannanicus (assembly GCA_033557465.1). Classification (NCBI taxonomy): domain Eukaryota; kingdom Metazoa; phylum Chordata; class Amphibia; order Gymnophiona; family Ichthyophiidae; genus Ichthyophis; species Ichthyophis bannanicus. Next base: position 148,768,355 of record CM066040.1, on the reverse strand, counting down.
TTATTCTTTCTGCATGATGGTTTCTAACACTGTGCTACTGCTACAGATAATCTTTGCATGATATTCAAGTATTACAGAAAGCTAAGGCCACTTCAGTTGCTCAGTGAGAAAACTGAACAAGGTTGATTTTTTAATCGGTTTTGACACCTTTTCCCTGGAAGATTAAATAATATCATCAGTAAATGAAAGCCACAATGGCATGTCTAACCTTCACACAGATCTGGACTTAGAGTGGTGCAAATCATCATCTCACTCTAGCCCAAGCCAAGGATTATGCATCATGCCAGCATGTTCTTTTTATCTTGGGTTCCCATACACACTGCTCTATCAAAGAAGCCCAGTCACACTTTGAAAGAACCATTCTTCTGTGGAGAATTGTGTCTCTACCTACATTCATTCCTGGAAAGAGCTACCATGACTGAAGGTTCTAGGGAGAAAGGGACTTATGGAATATATTGAAAGCTTTCCATTATCAGCAGCTTGGATTCTAGGAGAGACAAACCCATTACTATATTTTAGCATAATAATTAAATCCTTCCATTTAACTTGCTATTAACTAGCAAACTGCTTTGCATGAAATATTTTAGTGTTTTCCATGTTCTACAGGTAGGAAGATGAGAGCAGAGAGGACCCATTCTCTCCTAGGTCTCCAGGAAAGTCTAACACAAGTAACTGCATCTTTTAGTACCTTTTTCAGGTGAGGCATTATGGATATCACAAGCGGACATTACTTTTAAATGAATAACTTATTTTCAAATAATTTATAAAACAAAAAATACACAAAATCACTCCTCTCGGCACACAGTCATACAGTAAACAATGGTGCTATAGTCTTTGGTGTGCACTTTTGATTCCTAAACTCTTCAAGAACTGCTTCCTGGACTCTGGATAAAATAACAAAACAAGCAATACTGAGGGCTGCTTGTTTGCATTTCTGAGTAATCAGATTTCAGAAAAGGCCTAAACAGTCCAAACATTGAGAAGCAGCAGCAGACATTCTATGGTAGATGCCAGTGTTCTCTTTTGGCTGAAGAATGCTAAAGGCTCTTGAGTGCATGAATGACCGCAGTACTGTCCAGTTTTCCCCTTGCGATGTAGACAAACACAGTTGCTCTAAACTCAAACAGTGAAATATAATTAACAAGAGGAAATCCTGCTGTTAGTGAGGGAGATGTAACCAGAGACCAGTTATGTTGCCCAGCTAGGAAAAACAGTAGCTGCATTTGTGAAGAGCTTCTAATCAACAGCTAATGGCAAATCTGGTGGGGTTCTAGGCAGAGGTACCTAATCTGTTTCTTTTTAAGGAAAATATAATGGAATAACCTCAGTTTAAAATTATTGTGTGTGGAGAATGATTTATTTTGCATGCTATTATCAAATCAGCAACTGTGTTTATCTCATTTTGTATAAGGGGGTCCAATGATAATACTGTTTCTCACAGCATATCCTTTGCCTTTATTCCCATATCACACATTGTGCAGAACATCCAATGATGCTGCAGAGACTGAGATGGGAGAAGAATTGTACAAGTTAAGATTGCAGGCTGATCAGCAAGGCCCCCTTGAGAGCAGCAGAGAAAGGCTCACAACAGCAGAAATCTGTCTTGTTTTTGCTGAATCTGGTGTAGAACATCAATTGTGTCCCTAATTAAGGCTTCAAAGATTCCATCAGCCAACTGCATCTTTACGCACAGTTCATCCTCATCGTAATTCACCCACTGAGCCTCTTCTTCATGCAGTTCCTGAACCTGGGGTTAAAAGGATAAAGTAAACTTTTGTTCCCAGGGTTATGTTGTTAAAGCATAGTTACTTGCCTGTAACAGGTGCTCTCCAGGAACAGCAGGAATTAGTCCTCACATATGGATGACGTCGGCGCCAACGGAGCCCATGTGGAGCATTTCCCCAGCTTTCAAAGCAAGCCTTTGAGAATGCTACCACGCATGCGTGGTCACCTTCCCACCCAAGGGTGCCATCTTGTTCAGTCAGATGACGTAGCTTAGGCCAATAGTGAAAAGGTAAAGGAGGCAACTCCTAGAGGAGGAGGGAGGGTTGTGAGGACTGATTCCTACTGTCCCTGGAGAACACCTGTTACAGGTGAGTAACTACTCTTTCTTCAGGAACAAGCAGGAAGTCAGTCCTCACATATGGGACTCCCTAGCTCCAGGCTGCCAGGGACCGAACCACAACAGCACCAACGGCTACCAATAGGAAGGTTGCAGAGGGTGAGTCCCTACCAAGAGACTCTGCAGACCTCAGCATCACCATTGCTCTGGTAGCCTGAACACAGAAGGGTTGGAGGCAGGAGTTGCCTATACAAAGAGAATGCTTCAGATTACTGTCTGGCCAAAGGCACTGTCCCTGCGGCACTGGGCATAGGTTGGCCACCATCATGGCCATAGCCCTCACATAATGAGCAGTGATCTGGTGCTCTAGGGAGAGGCCAACTCGCTCATAAGCGAGGGCAATACAGTCCGCCACCCAAGTGGACAGGGTTCGCTTGGTCACAGGTAGTCACAGCCTGCTAGGGTCATAAGAGACAGAGTTGAGGAGCTTTGTGGTGGGCCTGCGTCCTCTATAGATAGAAAGACAGGGCCCTCTTACAATCCAACGTACGCAGAACCGACTCTGCCTTACTGGCATGAGGTCATGGGAAGAAGGTGGGGAGGACCATCTCCTGACTGAGGTGGAAAGCCGACACTCCTTCGGGAGGAACTTGGGGTGTGTGCGAAGCACAACCCTATTCGTATAGAACCTGGTATAAGGTGGATCCGCCACCAGGGTCTGCAGCTTGCTCACTCTCCAGGTGGATGTCAAGGCCAACAAGAAGGCCACCTTCAAGGAGAGAGAACTCAGGTGGCAAGTCGCCAAAGGCTCAAATGGCGGTCTAGTGAGCTGTGAGAACACCTCATTGAGATCCCACTCTGGTGAAGGTGGGCAGAGGGGGGGGGCTTCGATAGCTGAAGGCCTCTGAGGAACTTGGAGACCAGGGGCTGGCTGGAGAGGGGCCTCCCCTCCACAGAGTGATGGTTAGCTGCTATGGTGCTGAGATGCACCCTGACCGAATTAGATTTCAACCTTAAGCGGGAGAGTTGCAGCAGGTACTGCAGAATGAGCTGCAGATGGCAGGAGAAGAGATTCTCATTTCGCTCTTTGCACACCATAGAGAGAATCTCCTCCACTTGAAGGCATATGCCCTCCTGGTGGAGGGTTTCTGGGAGGCCAGAAGGATCTCTTGCACTTCCTCTGTGAAACTTAAGGGGGCTAGTGCTACCCTTTCAGCATTCATGCAGTTAACGTCAGGGATGCCAGGATGGGGTGGAGAAGGGAGCTTCCCTCCAGAGAAAGAAGATCTGGTTGATAGCCCAGTGCCACTGGGGCTGCCACTGACAGGGAGAGTAGCAGGGGAACCAGGGCTGTCTGGGCCACCTGGGAGCAACCAGGATTACTGCAGCATTGATTGCTCTGGATCTTGAAAAGGCACCTGGCTATTAGAGGTGTTGGTGGGAATGCATAAAGCAGGCTCTGCAACCATGAGACAAGGAAGGCATCCGCTGCTACCCTGCTGTGGTGTGGTTGAGGAGAGCAGAATCTGGGCAGCTGCGCATTGTCCAGGGAAGCAAAGAGGTCCAGCCAGGGTCTGCCCCAGAGGCAGACAAGCCTCTGTGCCACTTTGGGCTCCAGATGCCACTCGTGTGTGAAGGATCCTGCTGAGCCTGTCTGCCAAGAGGTTGTCCTGGCCTGGCACATACACAACTCTGAGGAGCATGCTGTTACACACTGCGAAGGAGTGGAGGGCTATCACCTCCTGACAGAGGGAGTAGGAACCCGTACCTCCCTGCTTGTTCACAAAGGACATGGCAACCTGATTGTCCGTCTGTATGAGGACCAAGAGGTTGCTCAGGAGGAAGCGGAAGGTCTGTAGGGCCAGGAAGATGGCCCTGAGGTCGAGGAGGTTGATTTGTAACTGAGACTGGTCTGGGGACCAGCTGCCCTGGGTGCAATGGCCCTCACAATGTGCACCCCAGCCCGCCAGGGAGGCATCTGTTGTCAGGATCTTTTCTGGTGCTGGTTCTTGGAAAGGTATCCCCGCCCTGAGGTGTGCGGAGACTGCCACCAGTTGAGCGAGGCCACCAGTCAGTGGGTGACCCTTACCCTGTCTCTCAGCTTGCCTGTGACCTGAGTCTATTGGGATCTGAGACACCACTGGACTGCTCGCATGTGCAGGCAAGACCAGGGTGTGACATGAACCGTTGAGGCCATGTGGCCTAACAAGCGGAGGAGCAGGCGGGCTGACACCGACCTGCAGCTTTGAACCTTCTCCACTAAATGCATCAGGCGACAGGTCCTCTCTATTGGGAGGAAAGCCTTGACCTGCAGAATGTCCAGCTGGGCTCCTATGAACTCCAGGTCTTGAAATGGGGAGAGGCTGGACTTGGAGTAGTTGATGATGAAGCCCAACTTCTGCATGGTGTGAATTGTAAGCCTTGTGGCCTGGCTAGCCTCGAGGGCTGTGCTGCCCCTAATGAGCCAGTCATCCAGGTAGGGGAAGACATGGGCCCCCTGGAGGTGGACATGGGTGGCCACAACTGCCAGGCACTTTATGAAGACTCTTGGCGAGGAGGCGAGGCCGAATGGCAGTACCTTGTACTGGTAGTGCTGCCCCTCCACCACGAATCTCAGGTAGTGTCTGTGGGAGGGATGGACCAGGATGTGAGTGTACGCATCCTTGAGGTCCAAGGAGCAGAGCCAGTCTCCCTGGCAGAGGTAGGGCAGCAGTGTCCCAAGGAGCATCAGGAACTTGTTCAAGTTGCGCAGGTCCATGAATGGCCAGAGGCCACCTGTTTATTTTGGGACCAGGAGATACCTTGATTAGAACCCCTTTCCCCAGAGGTGTTTGGGTACAGGCTCCACTGCCCTGTCCCTGAGTAAGCCTGCAAGTTCAGCGATGAGCAAGGCCTGGTGAAGAAGAGGCCATGATGGTTCTCCTGGGAAAAAGTCTGGAGGGTTCTGCTGTAGATGGAGGTTGTAATCTTCCCTCACCACCTGCAGGACCCACTTGTCCGTGGTAATGCTGGACCAGTTGTGGGCTGAGACGGGACTTCTGGGGGAGGGGAGGCCCTGCCTAGGGAGTCAAAAGCTTCTCCCTGGTTGGGTGAGGGCTGATGTCTGAGGCTTGGGGGCCTTGGGCTTCCGGGGCCCATGCCCCTGGCCTTTAGGCTGTGAGGCTTGGTACTGCTGCCCCAAGTAAGGCTGGTAGGGCCCGGTCTGGTGATAGCCCTTTTTCCTCAGGAAAAAAGGCTTTTTTTTCCCCGAGGATTTTTTCTTGGGAAGGGTCGAGGTCTTCCTGGACAGCCTTTGCTATGTCACTACCTCGGCCTCGATTTCAGCCGCCTTGTTGGACATCGGCTTCCCGAACAGGTTCTCGCCATTGCAGGGGACATCCAGCAGCTTTTCTTGCACCCACTGCTAGAGGTCCGAGGTATGCAACCATGCCTAGCACCGAGCGCCAAAGCTGGCGGCTGCCATCCTGGCCGCAGACTTGAACCTGTGAGCAATTTGGAACAATCCCAGATGCCTGCCGCCAGTGACTGGAACCTCTGCAGGGGTATCCCGGCAAGGCCCGCCGAGAACCCCGAGAGCTCCTGGATCAGGCCTCTTAGGTACATTTCCATGTATGCCTGAATATGGCACCCAAGCATGGCACCCTGATAACACTTGCAGCCCAGGGAGTCGAGGGTCTGGGCCTCCCTACCGGGGGGAATCAAAGAGTGGGGTTTTTTGGCTCTTCAGTTTTTGCATGGAAGACTCCACCACCATGGAGTTGTGGGGGAGTTGCTGTTTATGGAACCCGGGGGCCCTTCTGGATGCGATAGATAGCGTCTAGGCGCCAACTGATCACCGGCACCGAGGCTGGGATCTCCCACGTCCTGAGGAGTAGCCTCTTGAGGATGGGTGGATCTTGAGTTCCTCAGTGCGCGGATCTTCCTCCAACTGGACCAAAAGAGCCCTGGCCATGTTATGGACAAAGTCATGAAAGGCTACGCCCTCAGGCGGGGAGTGACACTGAGGCTCTGGGGGAGAGGGCTCGAAGGAAGCATCCTGTGCCAGGAGCTCTCTGGAGAGGCCTCATCCTTGGTTTCTTATTCGGATCCTGAGGGCGTCGAGGAATCGGCCTCAGGGGTAGCCCCGAGGAATTGGGACCCCCCCGGAGGATCTGGGGTCGGACTCACAAAAACTCGCTGGGGAGGACCAGATCCATGAAGAGTGTGACAGAGATTTTGATCGATGCCGAGGACTTACCCGAGGCTGATGGCACTCGGTGCATAGCTCGACGCCTAGTGTCAAGGCTGATGAGGCTGGAAAACCAGACATCAACGCCTGCTGCAAGGCCAGGATAGAGGAGATGCTCTGCTCTATGGCTGCCATTTGGGACTCAAGGCCCTATGGCTGTGCAGCCCTTAGCATGGACACCGAGGGCCTCGGGTCCGACGCTGGCACTCTGGAGAGTGCGTCGAGGAGGACTACAGGCTCACGCATGCTGGTGCGATCTCTGCCGGCTAAGGACTCCCTGTTTCGAGACTTTCTGAGGGTGCTGCTCGGAGTTGCCCAAGTCCTGCAATGGAAGTGTGCCAGGTTTCATCGGAGGCACCTTGGCAGGCTTTGGTGCCTTTTGGGCGGGTCCGGGGCCATGCAGGAGGAGTCACTGCCATTGGACTCTGAGGACTTCTGGACCTCACGGGAAGTGCCGGCTTTGGGGCTCGGCAATGGGGAGGCTGGAGCAGAGTCAGATCTCGGAAACAGCTTCCCCTGCAATTCCAACCATGTTTTGTTTGTTTTGGGGGTCATGGCCTAGCACTGGTCACAGGTGGAGCTGTCGTGGTCTGGGCCCAGGCAGCGGAGACAGCAGTCATGGGTATCGGTAAATGAAATAGTCTGACTGCAGCGGTTGCATTTCTTGAACCCACCGGGAGTCATGGTAGGAGCACACTCGGCCAGGGTTGACGATCCCGGGCGAAAAATGGCACGAAGGCCGATCGAGGAAGAACCTCAAGGAAAAAAAAGGAAAGGAGAGCCAAGGATGGTACCGAAGGTGCCGGCTCAAGGTGGGAAGGGAACCGGTATGCAAACCGGAGATTTTGAAGGATTTTAAGAACTTTTCGTAGGGAAATAGAGGACTATGTCCATTGGACTCTGCGGAAAAAAGGAGACTGAATAAGATGGCACCCTTGAGCAGGAAGGGGAATTCCCAAAGGCTTTATTTGAAAGCTGGGGAAATGCTCCACATGGGCTCCGTCGGCGCCGTCACCCATATGTAAGGACTGAATTCCTGTTTGTTCCTGGAGAAATATTACATATTTTCTGTATTCAATGTAAAATTGCTATACATGGAGATAAGTTAATAATGTACTTAAAATTGAAGGAAAAAAAGAGTAAAGTCATCAGGTACAGCTCATGCCATTGTTTTTACTGCTGTTCCATGCATATTAACTAGTCATGGTTAACACACAATACCCATATAGTTTTCCCAGGCTAGACATGCACAGTCTAATTAAGAAAGACATCAACATGGATGTCATTGGCATGTCTAATAAAAAGCAATTCCTTGCACGAGTTATTTCGTCTCCCACTTCTAATTCTGAGTTATACAATGCAGAGGACTGGTGGTTTGAGCACACAGCCATCATGCAGGTAGTGTTCAGGGACGCAAGTACAAGACTTGCCTTTTCTACAGACATCCAGGGGTTTACCTTGGGAAGGTTTTGTTTATTCAAGATACTGATTTACCACCTTTTGATTAAAACACAACAAAGTGGTCCACAATAACAAAAAGACCAGGCCATACAGAGAAAATAGAGGGAAAACACACTATAAAAGCAAAGGTTCTGCATCTCATGGTGCAGTCAGTCATGGTGCCCCGTGTCTGCAGTACACAGCTAAAAAGAAAGCATTTATCAAGCTGACTTTCCCCATCAACAAATTTAATTTATAATTTTCTATATTCCTTGCACACATCAGTCCCATATTTTAAGTAAATGAGAAGGGGTTCTGCTACTCTGGCAGAGCACTTCTATCTGTGTCCTTCTCTTGTACTGCTAACTCCAGACTTCGATTCTTTCACCATGCTGCTCCTAATGCCTGGAATAAACTACCTGAGTCTTTGGCCCTTTTTAAATCCAGGCTGAAAACTCACCTCTTAAAGGTCGCTTTTGGATCCTGATCCACTTAGTCTCCAATGTGTTTCTTTACCTTTCCCCTAGATGTACGCTTATCCTCAGCTGTTGTGCTGTCTTGATTAGATTGTAAGCTCTGATGAGCAGGGACCGTCTCTTACATGTGTCTGTACAGCACTGTGTCAGTAGTAGTAGTAGTAGAAACTATGGGTCTGATATTCAGCTGAACCTTATACCCAGATATTCAATGCCAGAGCCATATCTGGGCCCCGGCACTGAATATCTAGGTTGCCCAGATTGCCGGGAAGCTAACTGGGCAATGGTGATATTCAGCCGCTGCCTGGTTAGCTTCAGCAGCGAAAGTTAGGCCAGCCTTTACTGTGCTTGAATTTCACCATTTGGTGATAACTGGGCAGCAGCTCAATATTATCGCTGCCTGGTTAGCGACGGGTGCCACTGCCAGAACGCCCCTATGCTAAGTGGCTTGCATCGGGGTGTGGAGCACCAGCACCTGTGGATATTCAGCAGCACTAACCATGTTAGTGCTAATGAATAATCCCAGATAAGGGCATTAACATGGTTAGCAGGTCGGCCAACCATGTTAATCCCTTTGAATATTCTCTCTACATTTAAAGGGTGATTTTATATGGAGGCAGCTACTTTTAAGCATGAAAGTAATTAGTTACTTAAGCATAATTTTAGAAAGACACATATGAGCATATGTGTCTTTATAAAATACTAATTGTCTTAATGTGCCACGCCTATATTTTGCAAATCCATGCATAAATTATAGTATTTTGCATGCTCCGCCCATGCTTTGCCCAAACTTAATCCACTGGTACAATAAAGTTACTCACGTGTAGCAGGTGTTCTCTGTGGAAAGCGGGATAAGTCCTCATATATACATGACGTTATCGATCAGGCCCTGCATGGGGACTGGCTCCAGCTTCTTCTAGAAGCTTTTGGAGTCAGTCCTGTGTACATGCATGCCATCTCCCTCCTGCCACCACTACCATGTGGGAACCCCTCAGTCTATTTACAAGCTAAAGCAGAATACAATTCCAAGGGGAGGTGGGAGGGTTGCGAGGACTTATCCTGCTGTCCATGGAGGAGAACACATGCTACAGGTGAGTAACTTTGAATTTTCCATGGAGAAGCAGGATAATGCCCTCACATATGGAAATCCCTAGCTAAAGGCTGCCTAAAAAGAAAAAGGGAATAAGCAAACAGTATCAACACTCAATATCTCTTTTAGTTGGCAACAGATCTTTTATAAATTTTTTTTTTGAAGAGGCAGCATGAACAGAAAAGAATTTGAAACGACAAGAAAAAAATGGGAGGGGACAACTCTACCAATAAAGGTCCATGACAAAAAGAAAAAAAGGGGGAGGGATTAATGAAAATGCCACAGAATAAATTAAATGCCACAGTAGATTTATTCAGCTCGACATGACTGTTTTGGAACAATATGCCTGCATCAGGGGCAATTACTGAAATCCAAGGAAAATATGTATAAAACCAGATCATGGTATCAGCAATATTGCAATAATTGCTACTTATGCAGGCATATCATGCCGAAACACGGCCTTGTCGGGCTGAATAAATCTATTATGGCAGTTAATTTATTCTGTGGCATTTTCATTAAGCCCTCCCCCTTTTTTCTTTTTGTCAGAAAAGAATTTGAGCCGAGGATTCTATTTTCTGAACAGATTTTGGAGAATGGATTGGCCTAATCTACTGTCACATTAGGAGTACCTTTCCAAACACTCTAAAGATGTGAATGTGTGTACAGAGGTCCATTTCGCAACTTTGCATATCTCCTCCATAGAGGCTGACCCCAAGTGGACTACCGATGTAGCCATGGCTCTGATGTTGTGAGCATGACATGACCCTCAAGAGTCAAGCCAGCCTGGGCATAAATGAAGCAGATACAGACTACTAGCCAACTGGATAGAGTATGTTTAATGATGGTAGCCCCCAACTTACTGGGTTCAAATGAAACAAAAGGTTTGACCTATATGAGTCTGCTCCAGATATAAGTCAATGTGCTTTCCCTTTTGTGAGTGTGACATCTTGGAAAAAATGCTGAAAGGACAACTGACTGATAATGGTGAAACTCAGTCACCACCTTAGGTGGATCAGTTACTAGAACCTGAAGCACGCTCAACTAAGTCAGTGGTTCTCAACCTTTTTTGTACCGTGACCCCTTTTACCATTGGTCAACTTGTGGTGACCCCCAATGATAAAATCAAATGCGTCTCTCTTCCTTTACTGTTAACGCATTGTCGCTGTAATCATTTGTTGAATTATTAATATTATAGGCCTTTGCAATATGTTTTTATTTATAAAATGTACTTATTTAAACCACAATAATTAATCACAATAACAAGTAACAATATTTGATTTCAAAATTATTATGATTTTGTAGTCAAATCACTAATATGAAATAAAATTATTTTTTCTACCTTTGTTGTCTGACCAATTTATTCTCTGATCATGCTGGTCCCGATCTGAGGCATCTGCTTTCCTGTCGTCTCTTAGCTCTCTTTTTGTGGTCTATGGTCCATCTGCCATTTCTTATCTCTTCTTTTTTTTTTTTTCACTTCTTTCCATCAGCCTATTTCCAGTCCCAGTAACCCTCCCCAGTATCAGCCCCTTTCCAGTCCTCACTCTCAGTACCTTCCAATGTCAACTTGCATTCCCATGACTGCCACTGGTGTCCATTCCCTTCCAGTCCCCCTCCTTCCCCACTGACCAGTCCCTTCTAATACAAATACCATGGCAGCCCCTCTCAGATCCACTCCCTTCCAGTTCCATTCTCCCATCCCCTCGTATCAGCCCATTTGTAGCCTTAGCCCCCAGTTTTCTTCCAGGGCCAGCAGCTCTATCTTCCCCTCCCCACAATCCGCCCATTCCCAGTTGAAGCCCCCCAATAAGCTCGCTTCCAGTGCTAGTCCCCCCTCAACCCCATTACCAGTGCTAGCCTCCCCTAATCAGCCCAATACCAGTCCTACCGCCCCCATCAGCTCATTACCAGTCCTAGCCTCCCTTAATCATCTCATTTCCAGTGCTAGTCCCTCCTCAACCCTATTACCAGTGCTAGCCTCCCCTAATCAGCACATATCCAGTGCTACTCCCTCCTCAACCTCATTACCAGTGCTAGGCTCCCCTAATCAGCCCATTACCAGTCCTAGCCTCCTCTAATCAGTCCATTTCCAGTCCTAATCTACCCGATCAGCTCATTTCCAATGCTAGCCCCCCATCAGTCCATTACCAGTCCCAACCCCCCCTTGATCAGTCCATTCCCAGTCCTAGCCTTCCCTAATCAACCCATTACCAGTCTTAGCCCCCCCATCTGCCCATTATAATTCTAACCCGCACTGTCTCTCCCCTCTGTCCAGCATTTATCCCCCCGTCTGTCCAGTATGTCCCCGTCTCTTCCCTTTGTCCATGTCAGCCCCCCTCCATGTCAGCCCCATCCCTCCCTCTATCTATCCATCCCTCCATGTCAGCCCCCCTCCCTCCCTCCATGTCAGCTCCCCTCCCTCCATCCATCCATGTCAGCCCCCTCCATGTCAGCCCCTCCTCCCTCCATCCATCCATATCAGCCCCCTCCCCCTTGTGAGCCCCGTTGCAGGTTCCCTGCTCCCCTCTCCCCATGTCTGTCTCCTTCTAGCGCACAAGTTGCTGCCGCTGCCATCTGCTTCTCGGCAGCGGCAAACTCACCCCTTCCTTCTAATGCAGCCGCGGCGCCCTGCCTCTTAGGGAACCGCGGCCGTGCCTGTAAAACCGTTGCGGAGCCTTCCTGTCTCTCGACGGGCTCCGTGCAGCATTGTCCTGCCTCCAAAGGAAGTGCTTTTTTTTTTTTTTTTTTTTTTAGGCGGAGTGAGGCAACCCCCATAGGGGTCGCAACCCACAGCTTGAGAACCGCTGCCCTAAGTGCTGAAGTTACCACCACCAAAAACAAGACCTTCCAGGTCAAATACTGCAGTCCATAGGTATCCAATGGTTGAAAAGGAGTTTTCATCGGCTGAGTTAAAACAACATTGAGGTCCCAAGATATAGTGAGAGGCTTGAAGGAAGGCTTTGAAAAAAGCAAGCCCCACATGAAGTGAATGAATAAAGCTGTAGAGGCATCGACTTATCTTTTACATGATGGTGGTAAGCGCTAATTGCACTGAGGTGTACCTGGGTTTTCAAGAAGTTTGTTTGTGTGTGGGACAGTTGAAAGGATCTAGGCCCTTCTAGGGCCTTTCTGTCACACCAGACAGCAAACCTCTTCCATTTGAAACCATGTGATCTCCTAGTGGAGTCTCTCTTGGAAGCCAAAAGGACTTTGATTATGCTAACCAGCCAGTTCAAAGCAGACAGTTAGCCCCTCAACATTCAAGCAGTGAAGGTTAGGGGCGTTATGTTGGGATGCAACAGTACCTTCTGATTCTGCAACATAAGGGTTGGTGAACTGCCCAAATGAATGGGCATTCTGATCAAAGATTCCAGGAGCAGAAGCAAATCATGGTTGCTAGGGCCAGTATGACGCTATGAGGATCATGGTCCCTCTGTCATCTTAAAGTTTCAGAAGAGGTTTTGCTATGAGAGATATTGGAGGATATGTGTACAGAAGACCTCCAATCAATAGAAGAGTAAGGCATTCAAAGCTAGTTTGCTATGTGTGTCTGTCCTGAAACAGAATCAAGGTGATGATCTCGTCTGAGAAGTTGTGAATAAACCTATCAAGGCAGTGCCCTACTCCTGAAAGATTCTTGAGGCTACCTCTCTGTCCAGGATTTACTTGTGGGGTTGGAACAAATGACTCAGCTTGTCTGCCCACCCTCAGCACCACCCAGACATACTCAGGCACCCCACCCTTAGCTTCACACACACACATATGCAGGCACCTCTCCCTCAGCATCACACACACCCTGCCCTCAGGACATATATACAGGCACCCCTCCCTCAGCACCACACACACGTAGGCACCCCTCCCTCAGCACCACACACGCAGGCACTCCACCCTCAGCACCACACACATATGCAGGCACTCCACCCTCAGCATTACACACACACGCAGGAACCCCATCCTCAGCACCACACACACAACTCAGGCACCATACCCTCAGCACCACACATACATACATACATACATACATATATATGTAGGCACTCCACACACACACATACGCAGGCACTCCACACACACACATACGCAGGCACACACCCTCAGTAAATATAAGGATCAGGTATTCTGTGGACAGAAGCTGAATGTGTTCCCAGATGTTTTGAGGGACACGCAACTTAATTATTGGTTCTGAAATCTAGAGTGTTGCAGATCGGTGTGACTTTTTTTCTGTGATTCCCATGTAAATGTGTGGTCACTTTGCACGGGAATATATATTTCTTTTTTGATTCATCTCAATTGGAAATTTTTCTGTTGAGTAAAGTCGCAGGAGGTTGGGTCCAAGTGATTTTGTCAGCTCAACGGACTTAGGTGTCTCCCCCATTGATTCCCTGGTTATTTCTAGATATTAGTTTCTTTTTTGATTTAATCTTTATTCTCCCATGATGTGGACTACAGTTGTATTATGCATTAGTTTGTTTATTTCAAGATGAGTATGTTGAGTTTTGATAAAAACGTCTTTGCTTTTTATTGTATTTTGTATTTGCAAAAAAGCTTAATAAAAAAAAATCTAATTAGTTGACTAGTTTTTATTTATACTCTTTTCATCTTTAATTTCCTTGCAGTAAAACCATACAGAACCAGAGTTTCAATTAGGATCATTGCGGTATACAAATCAGTATTACATTAGATTAGATTAGATACGCACGCACTCCACCCTCAGCACCACACACACACAGGCACCCCACCCACACATAGGCACTCCATCCTCAGCATCACACACATATACGCAGGCACCCCACCCTCAGCACCACACATATGCAGGCACCCCACCCACACATAGGCACTCCATCCTCAGCATCACACACATATACGCAGGCACCCCACCCTCAGCACCACACATATGCAGTCACCCCACCCTCAGCATCACACACACGCAGGTACACCGCCCTCAGCATCTGACAATCACACAAGCATCCTGCCCTCAGCACCAGACACACATGCAGGCACCCCACCCTCAGCACCACACACACACATATGCAGACACCCCAGCTTCAGCACCACACACACACGCAAGTACCTCTCCCTCAGCACCACACATACACATCGCAGGCAATCCACCCTCAGCATCACACACACACTTAAGTACCTCACCCTCAGCACCACACATACATACAGGCACCCCAACCTCAGCACCACACACACACGCAGTACCCCACTCTCAGCACCACACACACACAGGCACCCCACCCTCAGCACCACACACACACACAGTACCCCACTCTCAGCACCACACACACAGACACACACACACACATGTAGTGCCACACCCTCAGCACCACATACACATGCAAGTACCTCACCCTCAGCACCACACACATATGCAGGCACCCCACCCTCAGCACCACATACACATGCAGTACCTCACCCTCAGCACCACACACACACATACTCAGGCACCCTACCCTCAGCACCACACACACATGCAGGCACCCCACCCTTAGCACCACACACAAGCAACCCACCTTCAGCACCACACACACACGCAGGCACCCCACCCTCACACACACACACACGCAGGCACCCCACCCTCAGCACCACACACACACACAAGCACCCCACCCTCAACATCACACACACACACGCACACAGGCACCCCACCCTCAGCAACACACACACACGCACGCAGGCACCCCACCCTCAGCATCACACACACACACACACACGCACGCAGGCACCCCACCCTCAGCATCACACACACACACGCACGCAGGCACCCCACCCTCAGCATCACACACACACACACACGCAGGCACCCCACCCTCAGCATCACACATACACACAGGCACCCCACCCTCAGCACCACACACACACATACTCAGGCATCCTACTCTCAGCACCACACATACACACACATATACGCAGGCACCCCACCCTCAGAACCACACACATACTCGAGCACCCTATCCTCAGCACTACACACATATATGCAGGCACACCACCCTCTGCACCACACACACACACACATATATATATCTATATGTGCAAGTACCCCGCTATCAGTACTACATACACACACTGGTACCCCACTCTCAGCATGCCCACACCCCCCCCCTTCCAACCTCAGCACCACACACACACACACACGCAGTTACCCCACCATCACCTTGGTGAAAGTCTGTGGAGCTGTTGCAAGGCCGAATAGGAATGCCTCAAACTGAAAATGACCCATGGGCACTGCAAAGAGAAGAAACTGGTGATGATCTGGATGAATGGGAACACGCAGGTACACTTCCGTGAGGTCTAGAGAGGTCAAGAACTTCATTCGGTGATGATGGCCGTGGGGAAGGGTTTCCATATGAAACCGTGGAACCTGGAGACATCTGTTTACTTGCTTGAGATCGAGGACAGGTCGAAAAGCCCCATCCTTTTTTGGCACTATGAAATAAATAGAGTATCGACCTGCACCGCACTGATCTGCAGGAAATGGTACCACCGCCTGCAAGTGTACAAGGCACTCCAGCGTCTGCTGCGTGCCCTGCACCTTTACACACGCGCGCGACAGGGGGAGCGAAAGAAGGCTGGTGTTAGAGGTCTGGCAAACTCCAGTGCATAGCCATCCTGGACCACCTGTGGCATCCACTGGTCTGACGTAACCCGGACCCAGGCAGGGTAAAAATCCTGCAACTGACCTCCCACGGGATGTACCCCTGACTGTGCCCCCCTCGCTTCATTGTTGTTGCTTCTGAGCTGAGGTAGAGGCAGAAACTCTGTAATAACCTCTGCCTGCCCCCCCGAAACCCCCGAAAGGGTGACGCCCTGGCCGCAAACCTTCCTCTCTGGAAAGGGGAAAATCTCACCGACCGAAAACGCCTAAACGCTCAAGCCTGACCCCAGTTTGTCCCCGAAGCCCGACCTTGTTTCGGCTTATCCTCGGAAGACGACCCCCCTTGGACTCCCCCAAGTCCTTTACCAACTTTTGAGCTCCTCCCCGAACAACTGCTTCCCCTTGAAAGGCAGTTTACTCAAGTGGGCCTTTGAGGACACATCCGCTGACCAATTGCGGAGACAGAGGTAACGGTGAGCAGCCACCATCGAGCCCATGCTGTTCGAAAGGGCCCTTACCAGATCATATAAAGCGTCAGTAAGGTAGGCCGCCCCCGACTCCAGCCTCGCTGCAGTCTCCTGACCCTGGACCTCCTCAGCTGACTCAGGGAGGCCTTGCGCCCAACGCAAACATGCGTGCGCAACCAGCGCCCCGCAAGCAGAGGCTTGAAGCGACAGGTGCTTACATCAAAGGCCTGCTTCAGCAGGGTATCTAGCTTCCTATCCTGGACATCCTTGAGTGCTGCACTTCCCTTGACCGGAATCGTAGTCTTCTTTGTTACCGCTGACAGCGTGGCATTGACCCTTGGGGAACAAAACATCTCCTTCTCCAACTCTGTCAAGGGATACAGCCGGGACATGATGCGAGACCCCCCGAGCCCAACCTCCGGGAGCTCCCACTCCTCCAGGATCATCTGCTTAATGACTCTATGCAGAGGGAACACCCTCTGCGGCCTATGCACCGCCTGGAGTATCGGATTCTCCAGAGTCTCTTCCTTGATCGCCCCCGCCGGGAGTATGTTGAGCAACTCAGCAATGAGTACGGCCAGCTCCTCCTTCCGGAAGACCCTAACAATATGGGACTCATCCTCCTGTGGGATTTCTCCCTCTTTGAGTTCTTCGGGCTCCAGCTCCCCCTCCGAGGAGGAAGACCTGAACTCGTCTGCTACCTCCCACTCGAGGCGTCTCTTGGCACAAGGCTGCAATGGGTCCGGTTCCGCACCCTGCGTGTCCACTGGAACTCCCCGCTTCTTGGCTTTATGCCCCTTGGCCTCGGCCTGTTGCTTTAGGCAGAATGCCTTATGAAGTAACAACACAAACTCGGGGGAGAAATCCCCCGGAACCCCTGCTCTCAGCAGCTGTGAGGAAGAAGGGCCGGGAAAGACCTCCTGCTGACCATGTTGAAGTACTGGTGGAGCTAACCCGAGCCCCCACTCTTTCTGAGGCGAGGGACCTGGAAGCTGGGACCTAGGCACATCATAAGCACTAACATCCTCCATCATGGTCTGCTCAGCCGAGCAACCTCTGCAGACCCCTTCTTCGAGAGCGTGCACTGTGGCCTAGTAGGCATGGCTCCCTAGAAAACCCAGGAGGGGGGGGGGGTAGAAGCCTACTGATTACTACAGCTCTCCTTTCTTGTTCCTACCAAAAAAACAAGCCCAGGAACAGAAAAGAAGAAAAACCAACGGGCACAGACAGAAACTGCAGGGAACAAACGCCGCCGTGATCCTTTCCCGCTCAAAAAAATGGTGCTACTAATGGACACCACCTTGCACGGCCCGCTGCCACGCAGCTTGCCGACGCTGAGATCCCCCTTGCATGAATCTCCAGTGGTACTCACACTGACCTCCGGCTCCCGCTGCTGTTCGCGTCCTGCAGTGTGCCGACCGCTGCTATGTCTCGTGCCCAGCCGCACTGTGGCTTTGGCACCGAAACGGAAAGCGACATGCCTTCACTTGTTCTTTTCTCGGCAGTTGCTTTCCCCCTCCAGAACACCACTCCTCACCCGCCCAGGGGGCTTCGGGAGCGGCGCGTGTCCCCAGCTCACTGGCTGGCAGTTCCCTCGGCCATCTGAGCCCAGTGCCTCCGTCGGTCATCGAGTTCTTTTTTTTTTTTTTTTTGTTACCCTGTCCGGGACTCCTAGAAACAGGGAGGAGGCTTAACCAAAGCCTTGCCAAGGAAGGAGATTAAAGAAAGTAAATGAAAAAATTAACTGAAATGAAAGCAAATTAAAAGGAAAAAAATTAACTAAACTCTTCTCAGTTGTCCCTTCAGTAAGTCCTGACTCGGGAATCACCTGCTCCAGCTGCTAGAAGACTGAGCTTGCTGGGGGTGGTGTCAGCTGCCTAAGTATCCTGATGTCATCAAAGTTGTGACATGCTCAGTCTCCAAGCTGCTGGAAGAAGCGCACTACCCTGAGGTGCGGGACTGGACTGGAGGGATAAGTGTGGGCTTCTGTTTGCCCCCCCCCCTCACCAGCAACCTGCAGGGCTCTTGGAGTCACAGAAATCCGCACTCAAAGCAATGAGAAGGGAATCTAAGAGACAGCAATAAGATACCACACATTTCTATATAGATACACCAAAGCTTTGCGGAGAGAAACAAATAGAAACAAGTTCTCTTTGTTTACTCTAACTATTAGCTATGGTTTACTTTATTTATAAGGCTCTTTTGGAGGATACAGCATAATTTCACTTTATTATTCCACGTCAGGTATTACGTATTTATCACATCATAGGTCAATTTCTAATCAGCATAGGTCAGTATGAGGAGACATACATGTATTCCAAGACATAACTGTTTACTGCTGACTGCTTGATATCTAATAACCCTGAGACAGAAAGGCTAGAGGACAACCTGCCCCTTTTCTTATTTACAGGACTTGTACCTCTTCACCTACTTAGTAAGCAAATATATGAAGTTTATTTCTAAGCAAAGTTCTGAACAAAATTAACTCTTTCTCAGGTTTTCTTTGACAGTCTGGTTGTGTACACCACCCTGTACAGACAAGCTTACATTCAATAAGGAATAATGTTTTGGCAATTAGTGGTGTGGGTGGGAAGGTGTACATGAGACCTTCTGACCATGAGATGAGAAATGCATCAAGCGCCACCCAGGATGAGTGGGTTTGAGAGAGCAGAAGCGGGGCAACTGGTAGTTGTCTGGGCTGGCAAACAGGTCTATCCATGGTTCCCCCCAGAGGTGGAAAAGCCAGCTGGCCACTCTGAGGTCCAGCTGCCACTCGTACGGCTGGAGAACCCTGCTTAATCTGTCAGCCAGTGCATTGTCCTGGCCCGGCAGGTATACTGCCCGTAAGAGCATTCCCTGTTGGACTGCGTAGGAGCAGAGGGCCATCGCCTCACTGCAGAGGGCACGGGACCCCTTGCCCCCCCCTGCTTTTCACATAGAACATGTCCACCTGGTTGTCCGTTTGGACCAACACTGGTTGGTGCCATAGGCAGAGGCAAAAGGCTCAGAGGGCTAGGTGTATCGCCCGTCACTCCAGAAGGTTGATCTGCTGGTTGTTCTCGCCCTGTGACCAGCTGCCCAGAGTGTGAAGTTTCTCGCAGTGGGCTCCCCATCCTAGCAGGGAGGCGTCTGTCATAAGAACCCTTAAGGGACATGGAGTCTGGAAGGGCATCCATGCCTCGAGGTGCTGGGGATTTTTCCACCAGGTCAGGGATTCCGCCAACTGGCAGGTCACTACAATTCTGTCATGGAGAAGGCCTGTGGTCTGCGTCCATTGGTCCTGGAGGCACCACTGTGCAGCCCTCATGTGGAGGCGGACATCTGGGATGACATGGACCATGGAGGCCATGTGTCCGAGTAGGCGCAGCAGGAGCTGAGCAGACACCAAAGGACAGCATTGTATGTCCAGGCCCAGAGCCGGGCAGCTCAGTCCCCTGGAAGGAAGGCCCTTGCCTGGAGGGGGTGTCTAGTCTTGCCCCTATGAACTCCAGACACTGTCGGGAGGAGGTGGGAGTTGGAGTAGTTTATTACAAACCCTACTTGTGCTGAACCATTATGTTAGTTTCTGCTGACAATGCAGATGCTTGTGTGTGAGTGTTCTTTCTCTTGCCTCACCCTGCAGTAAAGTATAATTTTGGGAAAAAAATCCTGTAAGCCTAATAGTAATGGGTTAAAGCATTTTTTGACTACATATGTCTGTTTTTAGTTTGTATTGTTATATTCCCTACTTGGTGAAGACCTATCTCTGTTCTGCAAATTGTGTGACTGAGGCTACATGTTTTGATAGCATGGAGTTTCTATGTAGGGAGCTGTAGTAATCTGGCTTGTTCAGTTTTCTGAATAGGAATATGGATGTTCTAGGGCCCACTGCAATATTTATGGTGCTACCCTTTTCTGGGTATGCTTCATGTTGTGTGTGTTTTGGAAGTTAATGCTGTTGTGGATAGTAGATTTGCTCTATGGGTCCTGTATTCTGGGTTCTTGGTGAGGTCAACTATAGGGTGTTGGTTAGGGGAAGGGGGGTACTGGAATATGTATTGTTTTTGAGATTTGCAGTTTTGTGTTCTTTATGCTGCCAGACTGAAAAATGTAAAATATTTTGTCTGTTCAGATTCAAGGAAATTTAAAATTTTAAGGGAATGTCTCTGTTTAATTTTGTTTAGTAGCCTGATAGCTTCACCGCTGCTGAGCTCCGGACTTTTCCTGCTCTAGACAATCCAAGCCAGCATTTGAATTCATGGCTACCAGGATTAGTTTATTTCATTTTATATCTTCCCTCCTCATCAATAATTTGGTCATAGCAAAATAAATCTGATGTGCAGATACTTCAAATGGTTTGATTGGGGGGGAGGGGTTGTGTAAGTAGCTTTTCATTAATGAAATTTAATGTTTTATTATGTGTGCTTTATTGTAACATCTGCTTTACTAAATTGCATATATATGTTTGGAAGCCACCTAGGATTTTAGATTGGTGGCGTATACATTTTAGGCAAAGTATACTAAATTTATGCAAATGATGCTGCAATGAATCTCCGCACATGGCCCTGCATCATCCTCATGCTGCCCCTGGGGGGGGGGAAGTAGGTGGGGGGGGGGGGTACTGGGAGGTGGAGGAAAGCAGAAACCTCAGAATAGGACCAGCATGATCAGAGAATAAAATGGTCAGACAACAAAGGTAGAAGAGAATTTTATTTTCAATATAATGATCACATTTTGTGCTATCTTTAGATTTTATATAGTACATGGAAATGTATTTCTTTCTATTTCTCTGGTATTGCACTGTATGCAGAATCTGACCTTTTGGGGTTGTAGTTTAATTGTTATCTATATAGGTTTATTTTTAGGTTATAGTCACTTATTCTGTACTTGGTGAGGGTCTGTGTTTTCAGTGTTGACCAAGACTAGGTGTTCTGTTAACATGGAGTATGTATGATGTAGGGTTCTGTACTATAATAATCTGAATTGTTCAGCTTTTCAAATAGATGTTGGATGTTCCAGGGCCCACTGCAGTGTTTACAGTGATACCTTTTTTGGATGGGCTCCTTATGTGAGTTTTGGAAGTTGGTGCTGATATGGTATGGTATGCTATGTAGATTTGCTGTATAGATTCTCAGTGACTTTGTAGTAGGGTTTTGTATTAGTTCACAATATGCATAGTACTGGAAAATGTTTGTTATGAGACTATCAGAATCTGATTCTTTTTTTAAGATATTGAGTGGGTGAATATCCTAGTTCTGCTCTGCACCCACTGTTGAGGGAGGAGGTTCTGTGAATGTGCAAAAAGAAAAAGCAAGGAGGAGGAAGTGACATCACCAACCGAGATGGCCGCTTGAACATGGAGCTCTCTTCGGGATGAAGAGAAATTTAGCAAAAAGAACGAGCATTGGGCGCCCCCTCCGAGTGCAACATATCGGTAGAGGCGGAAATAATAATCTCTACAATGTCAGCTCGAAAAAAGCTGGAGAAATATCGATCCTCCTATGCTGCCTTGATATCTTCAGCAGGGCGTAGTGAGAGAGACGAGGTGGAGATGGCAGAGGAGCCGGAGAATGCTACAGAACAGTGCACGCGGGGAGACCTGTGGCACTGGTGCCGGGAAATAAAAACAGAAGTGGTCGGGGTAAAGAATGAGATGAAAGGCTTACTATACGAATTTAAGCAGGATTTGCTTGCACTGGGGCAGCGAGTGGATCAATTGGAGGAGCACGTGGATGAAGTGATCGTGGCGGCGCAGACTACCCACCGTATGTATAGCACGTGGCAGACTGAGAGTGGGGATTTGAGAGATAAAATAGAAGATCTTGAAAATCGATCAAGGCGCTGTAACATTCGAATACGGGGGGTCCCAGAAGGTGATCAATACAAGCAAGCGAACCAAGTAGTTCGAGAGATATGTGATGCCCTGTTGGACGAAGGAAATCAGGAGGAGCTGGCAGCAAAACGAGAGATTGGACTTAAACGAGCTCACAGGGCCCTAAGGTCTCCCGTGGGGAACCGTCCCAGAGATATAATCGCCTGCCTGAGTAGTTTTCCATTGAAGGAGGAGATTATGAGGAAAGCGGCAAAGAAAGGCAAATGGCAATGGCACGGTGAAACTATTGAAATATTTCAGGACTTGGCCCCCTCAACCTTACAACGTAGGAAGGGGATGCGCCCAGTGACGGAGTATTTGCGTCAGGAAGGAATTAAATATAAATGGCTGTTTCCCTTCGGGCTCCAGTTTGAGATGGGCGGAGAGATCAAACGAGTGAAAACCCTATTGGAGGCATGGTTGAGTTCGGAGAAGGCCAAGGCTCCAAATTTACCTCGGACCCGAGCACAACCGGAGGCACCAGAGCAAGAGAGCGATCAGTCAACGCTGCTAGAGAGGTTGAAGTGGCAACGGATCCCGACTGGAGGTCGCTGCCTGCATCGTTTATCTGGAACTCTCCCATTGGAGTGAGGAAGGAACGAAAGATAGACTCTGACTTACATTTTGAACTCTGAATGTTGAGCTTTGAGTCGGGAATTACCGGAGGTCTCGATATATGTGGAGGCGGAAGAAGACTCCTGGCTTCGATTGGAGAGGGAAGTGGAGATGCTAGCTTGGTTTACATTTCGCTCTCCCTCTCACTTACTCATTTCTTGCATATTATCTTATGCATGTGTGTTATAGTTTCTATAAGTATTCTTGTGGGCTTTAATGTAAAAGTTAGCAGTGTTAGCTGAAGTATTATGAAGTAGTAGTTCTCAGTTTAGAAAGGGAAGTATGGAGTAGGAGTTTGGTATGGGGGTGGGGGAAGGGCAACAGAGGGGTTCAAAGAGGGATGATATGCTATGGGTGGAAGGAAGGAGGTATCATTAGGGGTAAGGACAGAGAATGGGGGGGAGATTTCGGGGGGGGGGGGGTCCCGGGAGGTGCGTTTCTTCCTCAAGACAGGAGTCACAGGGGGTGACCTGTGGGAGAAAGGAGGGGTAGAGTAGGGGAAAGGGAGGGGGGTATACAGGAGATCAGTATCTGAAGGGGCGGGAAGGGAATGGGTTGGGGATGGGGGAGGGTGGGAGGAGAGATACCATGCCACGGGCTAGCTATGGAGCTGGTTACTCGGTTCCCTTTTGATGGCAGGACTTAAAGTGGGATCCTTGAATGTGAGAGGGTTAAATACACCACAAAAGAGGAAAGCAATGTTTAGAGAGGTGCAACGGGGGAGATGGCAAGTAGTCTTTTTACAAGAGACTCATTTATTGCCAAAGGATGAATATTTGTTATGGCATGGGGCTTATAATCAAGTCTGGTTCAATGCAGAGGGAACGCATAAAAAAGCAGGAGTGGCACTTATGATTCGGCGGGATGTCTCTTTTCAATTAGGGGGAGTGGTAAAAAGGGGTGAAAGGACGGGCACTATTAGTTTGGGGGGAGTTAAATGGGCAGGAAGTTACTTTTCTTAATGTGTATGGCCCGAATGATTCCCAATCTAAATTCTGGAGTATGCTATCACAGTGGATGAAAGATAAAATACATGGGGCACTGTTATTGGGCGGAGACTTTAATGAGGTATTGAACCCACAAAGGGATAGATCACTGTCGGGACAGAAAGGGGGCACTACAGGGAGGGTACAACTGCAGGATCTGGTGAAGCACTATCGGTTATATGATCTCTGGTGTCAGGGGCACCCTCAAGATATAGATTATACTTATTATTCCCATGTGCATCACAGTTATAGTAGAATCAATCTTTTTTGGGGGGATAATTATTGGATTCAACGGCTTCTTTGGGCAGAAATAGAACCAATAATTTGGACGGATCATGGCCCGATTTGGGTGGAATTTGGTGGGGAAAGGGATAAAGAAGGCAGATCTTTTTGGCGACTTAATGAAAGCCTTTTACAGTGTAAGGAAGTGATACAGAGCCTGGAAGAGGAAATTCGTGAATATCTTATAATAAATGATACAGAGGAGATAGCGTATGGGATGCAATGGGATGGATTAAAGGCGGTGTTAAGGGGGAAACTAATACAATGGGCATCCCGAAAAAAAAAGGAGCGGGAAGGTAAGATAAACCAATTAGAGAGCGATATTACCGATTTGGAACAACGCCATAAACGAGGGGGAGGAGTAAGGGTTAGGGAAAAATTGGAAAAAGCGCGAACAAAATTAATCTCTTTACAGATGGAATCCATCAATTATCAATTACGAAGGGTTAATCAACATTATTATGAATTTAATAATAAAGCAAGTACATTATTAGCTAGAAAGCTTCGGGATAGGGAGAGGCGATCCACTATAATAAAAATTAAAGGGTCTGGGGATAAATTACACTTTCAAACTAAAGAAAATGGAAATTACACTAACCTGGTAATTGTAGTTCCTGTAGGATCCAGTTTAGTCCTCCACAATCGGTTCTGCCCCTCTCACTGCAGCATGCAGACTGGACCAATCAAATCTTCTGTAGTACATCTCCAGCAGGAGCTCCCAGAAGCCCCCCAGTGTACTAGTAACAAAGCATACTTAACGAAGCAACACATGAAATTATCATTAGAATAACATTAATCATGACTTTCCCCCTCTGGAATAACCAACTCCCTCCCCAAACGAGGAAGTCAGAACACTGCCCGGCGCCGTAGTCGACGCCCGTAAATTTACACCAAGCTCCCCCCCCCCGGAACCAAGGAGCTCATGGAACCCCAAGGAAAGGGAAGAGCCATAGCTGGAATGCCCGACTGCCGCTATCGTCCGAACGGGACGCAACCCATCTTAGAAACCCCTGCTCGGGATAGCGCGCCGCAAAATCATTCAGATACTCGGGAGGGAAGGAGGACTAAACTGGATCCTACAGGAACTACAATTACCAGGTTAGTGTAATTTCCATTTCCTGTGCGGATATCCAGTTTAGTCCTCCACAATCGGGATGTAACAGAGCAGTTAAGACCGGGCGGGACCTTGTAGGCCGGCGCGCAAAACCGCCGAACCAAAACAGGAATCCCGAGCCGCTGACACATCCAATCGATAGTGCCTGCTGAAAGCATGCAGAGACGACCAGGTGGCCGCCCTACAAATCTCCGCTGGCGGAACCAGACCATGCTCCGCCCAAGAGGCCGCCTGAGCCCGAGTAGAATGAGCCCGGAGACCCTCCGGAACCGGCCGCCGCTGCAACAGATACGCGGAGGCGATCGCTTCTTTAAGCCACCTAGCAATGGAGGCCTTAGCCGCCGCCTCCCCTTTCCGTGCACCTCCAAAGAGCACAAAAAGCCGATCAGTCTTCCGGAAGGACTCGGTAGACTGCAAGTAACGACGCAGCGTGCGACCCACATCAAGCCGGTGTAGCCCTTTGTCCACCGACTCGACCGAGTCTGCCGAAATCACTGGTAAGAAAACTGCCTGATTAAGGTGAAAGGGAGACACCACCTTAGGCAGAAAGGAAGGAACCGGACGGAGCACAATCCGCTCCGCAGAGAAAGACAAAAAAGGCTCTCGGCAAGACAAGGCCTGCAGATCCGAGATGCGCCGTGCCGAGCAAATGGCTACCAGAAACACCGTCTTCAACGTGAGATCCTTCAAGGACGCTCTCCGCAACGGCTCAAAGGGTGCCCGAGCCAGAGCCCGCAGGACCAAATTCAAATCCCACGTAGGAACCACCGTCCTGCGGGAAGGCCGCAAATGGAACACGGCGGTCAAGAAACGCCGTACATCCGCATGAGCGCCCAGAAGGCGGCCCAAGACCTTGCCTCTATAGCAAGAGAGCGCGGCCAGCTGGACCTTTAGGGAACTGACCGCGAGACCCTTCTCGAAGCCATCCTGAAGAAAGCTGAGCACGACGGGCACCGAGACCGTCGCCGCCCGAACTCCACGCCGGGAGCACCAATCCTCAAAAATTCTCCAAATTCGGACATAAGTAAGAGAAGTGGACGACTTTCTTGCCCGCAGCAAGGTGGAAATCACCGCGGGCGAATAACCTTTCTTTTTCAGCCGAGCCCTCTCAATGGCCAAACCGTAAGCGAGAATCGAGCCACCTGGGGCATCCGCAAGGGGCCCTGAAGAAGAAGGTCCGGCAGCGCCGGAAGGCGCCACGGCACGCCGTCTCGCAGCCGGACGAGGTCGGCATACCAGGGCCTCCGGGGCCAATCCGGGGCCACCAGCAGCACCCGCCCCTGATGGCACTCGATGCGCTGGACGACCCGCCGATCAAGGCCCACGGGGGAAAAACATACAGCATCCCGGACGTCGGCCACGGCTGAATGAGAGCGTCGAGTCCTTCGGACATCCGCTCCCGCCGCCTGCTGAAGAAGCGACTTGTCTTGGCCGACTGGAAGGTCGCCATCAGATCCATGATGGGTGGACCCCATCGCCGAACTATCTGCGCATACACCTGAGGATTTAACTCCCACTCTCCGGGGTCCACCCGCACTCTGCTGAGAAAGTCGGCCTGTACATTGTCTGCGCCTGCAATGTGCGCCGCCGAGATTGCCGGCAGCCGAGTCTGCACCCAGCTGAACAAGGCCGTCGCCTCCGTTTCCAGGGCCACACTCCCTGTGCCCCCTTGTCGATTGATGTACGCCACCGTGGTGGCATTGTCCGACCAAACCCGGACCGCCCGACCCCGAACCAGAGGTTCCAGGCTCATCAGGGCCAGCCGAACCGCCCGAAGCTCGAGACGGTTGATCGACCAAGACGCTTCCTGCGAGGACCACACCCCCTGTGAGAAGCGGGTCTCGCAGTGTGCTCCCCAGCCGACTAGACTCGCATCCGTGGTAAGGGGAACCCACAGAGGAGGCTCCAAGGGAATCCCCCGCGTCAGGTTCTCGGAGGAGAGCCACCACCGCAGCGACCGCCGCACTGCCTTCGGGCAGGGCAGCCTCTTGTGTAGTGAATCGCACTGGTTGGACCAGCGCCGAAGGAGCGCCCTCTGAAGCGGGCGCATGTGGAACCGCGCCCAAGGAACCACCTCCAAGGTCGCCGCCATCGTCCCGAGAAGCCGGAGGTACCACCACGCCGACGGAGCGGGCATCCCCCGAAATAGTCGGACCAGAGCCCGCAACGCCAGGACGCGGCGCTCGGGAAGGCACACCAGCCCCCGAGCAGTGTCGAAGCGCACCCCCAGATACTCCAGGTCCTGCGAGGGCCGCAGACAACTCTTCCTTTCGTTCACCACCCAGCCGAGAGACCGCAGCAGTGCTACCACTCTGCTCGTGACCCGCCGACACTCGCGACTGGATTTTGCTCGTATCAACCAGTCGTCCAGGTAAGGATGGACTAAAATGCCCTCCTTGCGCAAGGCCGCCGCGACCACCACCATCACCTTCGTGAAAGTGCGCGGGGCCGTAGCCAAGCCGAACGGCATGGCCCTGAACTGAAAGTGGCCCCACGGGAACGCGAAGCGGAGAAACCGCTGATGGGCTGGGCGTATCGGGATGTGCAGATAGGCCTCGGTGAGATCGAGGGACGTCAAAAACTCCCCCTTTCGCACCGCTACAATGACTGACCGCAGGGTTTCCATGCGGAAATGCGGGACCCGGAGCGCGCGATTCACGCCCTTGAGATCCAAAATCGGACGCAGAGAGTCGCCCTTTTTGGGTACCACAAAATAAATGGAGTAGCGACCGGCGCCTCTTTCCAAGGGAGGCACCGGAACCACCGCTCCTAGCGCTAACAGCCGATCCAGGGTCACGCGGATGTCCCGCGTCTTTTGCTCTCCCCTGCTGGGAGACATTACAAAGGAATCTGGAAGAGGGAACGCAAATTCCAGAGCGTAACCCTCCTCTATAATTTGTAGCACCCAGCGATCCGACGTTATTTGGGCCCAAGAGGAAAGAAAATCGCGCAAGCGACCTCCGATAAGCGGTCCTCCCTCCAGAGCCTGCCTGGCGTCATTGTGGCTTGCGTCCAAAGGAAGAGCCCGAGGAAGAACCGGCTGCAGAGAAGCCTCTGCCGGCTCCTCTGAAGGCCCGAAATCCTTGGCCACGCGTTCCAAACCTGCCACGCTGCGAGGCCCACTGGCGGGAGGGCCGAAACCTGCGCGGATCCCGAAAGGATCCCCGCGCCGACGAGGCGGACCGATTGGCCCTTGGCTTATCTTCCGGAAGCCGGCCTCCTTTAGACTCACCGAGGTCCTTTACCAATTTCTCGAGGGCCTCCCCAAATAACAATCTGCCCTTAAACGGCAGCTTACTGAGGCGGGCCTTAGAAGAACCGTCCGCCGCCCAGCTGCGCAACCAGAGGGACCGGCGCGCCGCTACCGCGGAGGCCATACTGTTAGACAACGCGCGGATTAAATCATAAAACAGATCCGCCAGATAAGCCGAGCCGGACTCCAACCGGGTCACCTCCACCAGACCCTGCTGGTCGAGCCCGGAGCTCGAGCGCAATTGCTGTGACCACCGCAGACACGCCCGAGCCACCCAAGCCCCACAAATAGAGGCCTGCAATGACACGGCATCCGTATCGAAGGTTTGCTTGAGCAAGTTATCCACCTTCTTATCCTGCCCGTCCTTGGGGGCCGCCGCCCCCTCAACCGGGATGGTAGTTTTCTTGGCCACCGCGGAAACCGCAGCATCCACCCGGGGGGACTTGAACAAGTCCCTGTCCTTATCCGCAAGAGGATACAGACGATTCATGGTCCGAATCCCCTTCAAACCAGACTCCGGGTGCTCCCATTCCGCCTGGATCATCTGATCCACCACGCGGTGGACGGGAAAAAACCACCTGGGCATCCCTAACTGCCTGAATTAGAGGATCCTCAAGACCCTCCTCCTCCAGGGGCCGCACCGCCGAAAGGTTTAGCGCCTGCAGGGACTCCGTGACCAGAGGAACCAGCTCGTCCCTACGGAACACCCGAATGACCCGAGCCTGATCCTCCGGCTCCAGGATCTCCCCATCCTCCAACTCCTCCATGTCAGTGTCAGGATCGCCCTCCGCCTCTGATGCCAGTAAACCCAGGGCGTCCTGCTCTTGACCCCCCAGCCGGAGCCGCTGGCCCCCGGGCGGAGAAGGACAAGGACCCTCCCCCAAGGACCCCGAGGGAAGAGGGGGGGTCCCGACAGCCGGCAACTGACCGGACCTGCTCAGGCGAAATGCCTGATGCATTAGGAGTATATAATCAGGGGAGAAGTCCATAGTTGGGGCAGTAACAGCAGTCTGCTGGGACATAGCCACGGAACCGCTGGCTGGAGGTACCGATCCAGACTGAGGGATGCTCGGGGAGAGAATACTGTCCCCTGAATTAGAAGCATCCCCAGGGGTAACCGGATCCTGAACATTCCCTGATTGTTCTAACTCAGAGGGGACTGCAGCACAGTCCCTGCAGATGCCAGGATCAGTCCCCGCCCTGCGGGCTCCACAAATCACACACTGGGGCTTGGAAGCCATCCCAAGGCCACCTCTGCCCAGGGGGATAGAAGAGGACAGTCACAGGAAAGCCCACAGCACCTGAGCAGACCTATGCAAATCAGCCCCGATTTAAAATTAACTTCTCTTTTTTTTTTTTTTTTTTTTTTTTTTTACAAGAAACAAAATATATCCCAGGATCCCTGGGGTGCCCTGAGCAAAATCGCCAAAAAAAAAATCCCAAAAACGCTAGGGGAACCAGTGCACAGTGATCAAAACTGCCTGAAAAAGCACTTTTTAAATCCAAAATGGCCGCCGCACTTTTCACCCGCGGTAAAAAACGGCGCGAAAATATAAAAGTCACCAAAAAACATGTAAATAAATTAAAACGACCCTGTAATGAAGGGCAAACGAGCAGATTGTAGAAAAAACTGCCAATAAGCTCAGGAGAGCCTACAGAAACGCTGGTATCCCAGGCAGAGCACTGCACACAATAAAGTAAAATGAAATGCAAACTCCTACCAGCTCAGGATCAGATGATTCATCCACAATCTCCCAGTACCAGGCACTGCCTTCTTAGGTATGGCAATTCCCCGTCCTGTCTAGGGGAAGCTCACCCAGGGCTGATAAAATGGTCTAGGCAGGCAACAGCAGCCAGCAGGGCAGACTTTCTCTTAGTCTCCTGTGGCACAGCTCCAGGGAGACAGGCTTCTTTTTACTTTCAGTTTGAAAGGCACAGCTAGCTAGCAAAGAAATAGAGGAATGTCCCAAAATAAATCCTAGAAAACAAACTAACTAGTGTTGCTCCTGCAAAGGTCACTAAGTGTGCCCAGAGGACACACTTTTACGTCCACACACTGCAACGAGACTGGACACACTGGGGGGCTTCTGGGAGCTCCTGCTGGAGATGTACTACAGAAGATTTGATTGGTCCAGTCTGCATGCTGCAGTGAGAGGGGCAGAACCGATTGTGGAGGACTAAACTGGATATCCGCACAGGAATTAGAGAGCAATTTGTACAGTATTACACAACTTTATATTCTAGTGCAGTGGAATGTACAGCAGAAAGAGCAGGAGAATATTTGACGGGGGAGGGGAGCTCCCGGAAATATCTAATTTGGATCGGGAAAAATTAAATCGGAGTGTGGGGTTGGAGGAAATACTTCAAGTAATAAAAGGGATGGCTTTAAACAAATCCCCAGGATTGGATGGGTTCTCAGCAGTGTTTTATAAAAAATTTGGGGCACATTTGGCACCGGTTTTGCAACGGATATATAATGATGTGTTGCAGGGATTCCCTCTGGCTCCGTCGATGCAACAGGCAGAGATATTGGTCCTGGCAAAACCAGGTCGGGATTCAACATTGTGTGGTTCATATCGATCGATATCTTTGCTGAACACAGATGGGAAGATCTTAGCAAAAATTTTAGCAAACAGATTGAGGAGTGTCCTACCCTATATTATACACCCGGATCAGACCGGGTTTATTCAAGGACGGAGCACGGGGGACAATATTCAGAGAGCACTACAGGCGATATGGGTTGCAAGGCAGCAAAAACAAGGCTTATTAGTATTAGCTGTCGAAGCTGAAAAAGCTTTTGACCGAGTAGAGTGGAGTTTTATGTTTGAAGTGTTGAACAAACTTGGTATCGGGGTTAATATGATGAAATGGATAAAAGCGCTATATGCTAATCCCGTAGCAACAGTTAAAATCAATGGGAAATATTATGAATTTTTCCAATTAAAACGAGGTACCCGACAGGGCTGCCCGCTCTCCCCCTTATTATTTGTGTTAACTATGGAACCGTTGGCGGGGAAATTAAGACGAAACTGTGATGCCAGGGGACTGAAGATAGGAGATACTGAGCATAAATTAGCATTATTTGTGGATGATATGTTACTGTTTATCACACATCTGTTGATATCATTACCGATCTTTATGACAGAATTGAAACGATTTGGGAAAGTTGTAGGTTTCAAAATAAATGGGGACAAAACTCAGGCCTTGAATATAAATTTACAAGAAGATTTGGTGAGGCATTTGCAAGAGTGTTATAAATTTCGTTGGGCTTCCAGATCGGTCAAATATCATGGGGTGCACCTGACCAGTGATCCGGACAGATTATATGGGGCTAACTACCCCTTGTTGATCGGACAGATAGAAAGGGATTTGGGAAAATGGAATAAGGAGGAAATCTCCTGGTTGGGTCGGATAGCAGTGATCAAGATGTCGGTCTTGCCTCAGCTGTTATACTTTTTTCAAGTATTGCCACTTAAAGTCCCTCAAATTGTACTTCAAAAGCTGCAAAGGAAGTTATTTCTTTTTGTGTGGAGACATCGTCCCCCACGCATAGCTAGAAGGGTTCTATATAGCGCAAAGGAAAAGGGAGGCCTGGGGATGCCAGAGATTGTAGACTATTATTTGGCTGCACAAATGCGACAAGTTATGGAATGGAGGGAACCAGTGACCTCTAAGTGCTTTCTCTCTATTGAACAACAGGGGGTTCAAGGGTACGGGTTACATTATATACCGTGGTTGCAAAAGGGAGTCCTTCAAAGGGAATGGACAGAGAATCCCTATATACGCCACCTATGGTGTGAATGGCAGAGAGGATGGCATAGGGTAAATAAGAGGCTGGGGATATCCTTGCTGGCTCCATTTAGGGCCACTCCTGCTTTTGGACCAGGTAGAGAAGGAATATTTCGGGATTGGGAGGCGCGGGGCCTAGATGCCTTCGTGAAATTGATGGAGGCAGGCAATATTAAAATCTTTGAGCAGTTAAAGGGGGAATATCATTTAGAGAATAGAGACTTCTTTGCTTATTTGCAAGTAATCCATTACTTACGTCAGAAAGTTACTAGGGCAAGGCTAGAGGAGGGATTTAATGATATGGAGGCCCTCTGGATGGGACATTCTCAATCCCGGGGACTGATCCGTGAGTTATATATCAGTTTACGCTCCGCCAGGGGAATGGAGGAAAAGTTTAATTATATGAAGGAATGGGAGAAAGATTTGGAGGTGGAGTGGGATGGGGATAGCTGGAAAGAGATATATGCAATAGCTGCAAAATCCTCTATATGTACTATGATTCAGGAGAATGCATATAAAATCTTAATGAGATGGTATTACACTCTGGTACGGTTTCATCAGATGTTCCCGGCGGTTTCAGATCAATGTTGGAGATGTTGTGGAGCCCGGGGAACGTATCTACATATGTGGTGGGACTGCCCCCCGATAAAACTGTATTGGACAAAGATTCGGGATCAAATGGGGATAATTTTTGGGATGACACCTGAATTATGCCCCCAGCTGTTTTTGTTGGGGAGGTGGCCAGATAACTTCCCCAACAAATGGCTTAAACCCCTACGGGCATGTATTATTGCAGCTAGATGTGAAATAGCTTGGAAATGGAAATAAAGCGGGGTGCCTGAATTGTCTCATTGGGTACTAAGATTATATAAGGTGTTGAATACGGAACGCTTAACGGCCATTAAGAGAAATCAGGGAGAGAAATTTGATAAGCATTGGAAGCTTTTATTGATGCATTTGCACCTCTTAGAGAATAGATAGTAAATATAAGGG
Source organism: Ichthyophis bannanicus (assembly GCA_033557465.1). Taxonomy (NCBI): domain Eukaryota; kingdom Metazoa; phylum Chordata; class Amphibia; order Gymnophiona; family Ichthyophiidae; genus Ichthyophis; species Ichthyophis bannanicus. The sequence goes on along the minus strand of CM066040.1, from coordinate 148,735,111 downwards.
AGAGAGGGTAGGATAGGGGAAGGCGTAGGATTTGAATAGCCTGCAATAATGCTGGGAGGGGAGGGGGGAGGTTCTTAGTGGAAAGAGGTCAACTTAACTGTTTAGTTTATTGGTTTTCTGTATTATTGATGACCAGTTGTTGATGTGCACTGCTAAGATATTGTATGTAAACAAATAACAAAATTACTAATAAAGATTAAGTTATAAAAAAAAAAGAAAAAAGAAAAAGCAAGAACCATAACACTGTTTATAACAACAAAATAAAAATGAGTCATAATTAAGTTTTATAAACTGTGCTGTGGTTCTCGCTCATTCTTTTAGTTCATTGGTGTGCAAACATCTTGCATTTCCTCCATATTATCTAATCGGCTTTTTGGTTTGGTTCAGTCCCTGACTGGAGTTTTGAGAACCCGGGGGGGGGGGGGGCGGTGCCATCTCATCTCAGGCAGCAGATTGCCTTTAGTCGCCCCGATCACACACACACATGCAAGCACCACACCTTCCGCACAACACACACACACACATACACAAGCACTCCAGCCTCAGCAACACACACACATGCAAGTACACCACCCTCATCACCACACACACTGGCAGCCCACTCTTGGCATCACACACACACACACACACGCAGGCATCACATCCTCAGCACCACACACACACATATATGTAAGTACTCATTCTTGGCACCACACACACACATAAGTACCCCACCCTCAGCACCACACACGCAAGTACCGGACCAGCAGCACCACACACACACACACACACACACGTAGGCAACCTACCCTCGGCACCACACACACCCAATGCAAGTACCCCAGCCTCAGCACCACATACATAAACACACACACACATATACAGGCACTCCACCCTCAGTACCACACTCACACATGCAAGTAGTACCCCACACTTGGCATCACACATACACACATATGCAAGTACCCCACCCTCGGCACCACACACACAGTGTAGTTACTTCACCTGTAACAGGTGTTCTCCAGGGACAGCAGGAATCGGTCCTCACATATGGGTGACGTCGGCACCGACGGAGCCCGCACAGAGCAATTCTCCAGCTTTCAAAGATAGCCTTTGGGATTGCTGCCATGCATGAGTGGTCCTCTTCCCGCCCAAAGGTGCCATCTTGCTCAGTCAGGTCCCATAGCTAGAGCCCCATAAAGCAGATGGCAAGGGAAGGACAAAAATAGCAAATCTTCAGGGGAGGTGGGAGGGTACTGAGGACTGATTCCTGCTGTCCCTGGAGAAAACAAAGTTACTCACCTGTAACAGGTGATCTCCGGGAACAGCAGGAATTTAGTCTTCACATATGGGTATCATCGGTACCGACAGAGCCTGCGCGGGAATGCTCCCCGGCGTCCAATTAGAAAGCTTTTGGGAGCATCTCACAGCGCCTGCGTGCTGCCTTCCTGCCTTTCCCAACTGCCTCTCTCCAGTTGAGTTTAAAGCTGAGACAAAGAGAGAGAGAGGGAAAGAGAAAGAGATAGATAGAGAGATACAACTCCTAGGGGAGGTGGGTGGGTTGTGAAGACTAAATTCCTGCTGTTCCCGGAGATCACCTGTTACAGGTGAGTAACTATGCTATCTCCAGGAACAAGCAGGAATGTAGTCTTCACATATGGGGACTCCCTAGCTTTAGATGCCAGGGAGAGACCCCAGAAGTTGTGTGTCCCTGTGAAAGGGCTCCACTTCCCCCCATGGATCTCTGGCATCCAACCAGGGATGGTGGGTAGGAGTTTATTAGGTATGGAACAGGTGTTGAAGAACAGCCTGACCAAACAAGGCATCCCGGCGGAAGTCCTTCTCCAAGCAGTAATGGGCTGTGAAGGTATGAACCGAGGCCCAAGTGGCTGCTCGACAGATGTCGTCGATAGACACAGAGTGCAGATGAGCCATTGAAGCTGCCATGGCTCTCACATTGTGAGCTGTGACATGGCCCTCCAGAGGAAGATTCTTACTCTGATAGGCAAAGGAAATACACTGAGCAATCCAGTTGGACAGTGTTCTCTTGGAGACTGGAAGTCCCAAATGAGAAGGATCAAAAGCAACAAAGAGTTGAGAGGACTTTCTATGTTGCTGTGTTCTTTGCAAGTAAAAGGCTAAAGCTCTTTTACAGTCCAAAGTATGAAGATTCCTTTCTGCATTAGATGCATGAGGCCTTGGAAAAAACACAGGCAGGTAGACCGCCTGGTTTAGATGAAAAGGCGAGACCACCTTTGGCATAAAGTGTGGATGAGTCCTAAGGACTACCTTGTCATGATGGAACCTTGTATAAGGTGGATCAGCTACTAATGCTTGCAACTCACTGATGCGGCGTGCTGATGTGATTGCAATGAGAAAGATAACCTTCCAAGAAAGGAATTTCAATGAGGTAGTAGCTAAGGGTTCGAAAGGTGTCTTCATAAGCTGACCAAGAACCAGGTTTAAGTCCCATGCCACCTGTGGTGGCCTAATGGGAGGCTTAGTTAGAAGAAGGCCTCTCATAAATCTTGCTATAAGAGGATGGGAGGAAATAGGTTGTCCATGTAGAGGCTTGAAAGAAGCTGCAATAGTACTCAAATGGACTCTTACTGAGTTAGTTTTAAGTCCTACATTGGATAAATGAAGGAGATACACCAGTAATGATTCCAGAGGTATCGCAAGGGGGTTAAGACCCTTCTGTGAACACCATATGGTAAACATTTTCCACTTGAAAGCATAAGAGCATCTTGTGGAAAGCTTCCTGGAAGCATAAAGGACATCCTTTATTTGCTGAGGAAAGTTAAGATCATGAAGATCTAGGCCTTCAGCAACCAAGCCCTGAGATGCAGAGACTGGGGATTGGGATTCCATAACATTCCATCCTCCTGAGACAGGAGATCTGGAGCAGACCCTAACTCCAGAGAGGGAGCTTGAGAGAGATGTAGAAGCAGAGGGTACCACACTTGCCGTGGCCAATGTGGAGCTATGAGAATCATACGCCCTCTGTCTCTCTGAAGCTTGAACAGGGTTTTGGGAATTAGGGGAATGGGTGGAAAGGCATAAAGGAAGTCTTGACCCCAGTGAAGGAGGAAAGCATCCCTGGCCTGAGAGCCCTGAGCCGGAATTCTGGAACAGAACCGGGGAAGTTTGGCATTCAACGGACTTGCAAAGAGGTCTATGTCCGAGGTTCCCCAAATTTGAAAAATCTTGGCCACCTGGTCTGCATATAGAGACCATTCCTGTGGAAGCAGAACTCGATTGAGTCTGTCTACCCAAGAGTTTTGTATGCCTGGAAGATACACTGCCAGGAGATGAATCTGATGCTCTCTGGCGAGGGCCCATAGTCGCAAAGCTTTGTTGCAAAGCGACAGAGCCTGTTCCCCCCTGCTTGTTCACGTAGAACATGGCTACTTGATTGTCCGTATGAATGAGGACTGTCTTGTAGCTGAGCAGGGTGTGGAACACTCGAAGAGCAAGGAAGATTGCTCTGAGTTCTAAGAGATTGATATGTAGATGAGTCTCCTGTGGAGTCCAAGTGCCTTGGGTGGAGAGGTCTTGCAGATGAACTCCCCAACCCATTGGTGAAGCATCTGTTGTGAGAGTTGCCTGGGGTAAAGGTTGTTGAAATGGGGACCCCAGCAACAGGTTCTGAGTGGACTGCCACCATGGGAGAGACAAAATAAGGCGATTTGTGTTTGCTATTTTGTCTGCCAGGCACCCTGATGCCTGGGTCCATTGAGTGGATAAAGTCCACTGGGCTGCTCTCATATGGAGGAGAGCATAAGGAACCACATGCACTGTAGATGCCATGTGGCCTAGTAGTTGTAACATTTCTCGGGCAGTGAGATGAGGCTTTAGCACTGCTTGAGAAGCTAACTGCACCATGTGAAGGCAACGGGTCTGAGGAAGATAGGTCCTTGCTTTTCTGGTATCCAGCAAAGCTCTTATGAACTCTAGAGACTGAGTGGGAGTTAGACTGGATTTTGGGATGTTTATGACCAGACCCAAATACTGGAGGATACGCATTGTGCAAGATAGAGAAATCTTGGCCTCTGACTCTGATGGGGCTCGAATGAGCCAGTCGTCTAAGTAGGGAAGACGAATATTCCTAGAGTGCGGAGAAATGCTGCTACCATAGCCATGCACTTCGTAAATACTCTTGGTGCTGAGGCCAGGCCGAAAGAAAGCACCCTGTATTGGTAGTGCTTTCCTTGAAAAGGGAACCGAGGGAACTTTCTGTGAGTGGGATGGATGAGAACATGAGTACGCATCCTTGAGATCTAGAGAACAAAGCCAATCCTGATTCTGAAGGTATGGCAGTAGAGTTCCCAGAGAAACCATTTTGAATTTCTCTTTGAACAGGAATTTGTTCAATTCTCTGAGGTCTAAAATAGGTCTGTCTCTCCCTGTTTTCTTTGGGATAAGGAAATAGGGGGAGTAAAACCCTGTACCCTGTTGATGAATGGGTACTTCCTCTATTGCCCCTTGGGCAAGAAGCATAGTGACCTCTTGATCTAACAGGTTGACGAGAGAGGTCTGAGAAGTGAACTGTCTTACCATTGTGGGAGGGGGCATGCTCAAAAAGTGAAGCTTGTACCCCTCTTTTAAATGGAGAGTGTCCAATGTTCTGCTGTTATCTGCCCCCATCTGGGGGCAAAGTGACACAACCTTCCTGGAATGGTGGAAGGCTCTGGTCCATTGAGGGCCAGGAAGGCTAAGTTCTCTAGATGAAAGTCAAAAGCCTTGTGGAGGCTGAGACTGCTGAGACGGTTGAGGCTTAGCAGTCTTTGCTTTCCTTTGTTTAGGTGGTTGCAGACTCTTTCGGGCAGGTTGACCTGCAGAACGTCCCTGCTGGGAATAAGAGGGATAAAACCTCTTCTTTTTTGAAAAGAATGGTTTCTTGAAAGATTTCTTTCTTGCAGGATCAGCTGTGGCTTTAGATAACCTATCCAAAGTGGAGTTGTCAGCATCCAACTCATTGGCTTTCTCTTGCCAATTTTTGCCAAATAGATTCTCACCTGTACAAGGGATATTGCCCAGTTTGTCCTGCACCCAGAGCTCCAAATCGGATGCCTGGAGCCAGGCAATTCTAGGTGCACCTATGGCAATGGCTCTGCATATGCACTCAAAACAGTCAAAAGCTGCACGATTGACAAACTTTGAAACATCCTGGGCATGTTTAACCAGTGTGAGAAAATCCTGCCTCTTGTCATCAGGAAGGAAAGGGCTTAAAATCTCCAAGTCTCCTGTGACTTCTTTAAGCAACATTCCCATATATAAAATATAGGAACTGATCCTGGCAGAAAGCAAGGAAGCCTGGAAAGTACGACGTCCAAAGGCATCCAACGTTCTACACTCACGTCCTGGAGGATTAGAGGCATGCTTCTTTGCACTCCTGATCCTTTTCATAGCTGATTCCACTACAATAGAGTGGTGAGGAAGCTGAGCTTTCTGGAAACCAGGACAAGGAGGGACTCGGTACATGGTATCCAGTCTGCGAGAGTGAGGAGAGGTGGTAAGAGGTGTCTCACACATTCTCAACATGAGATCATGTAAGATCTCATGGATAGGCAGAGTACCTGCCTCCTTAGGAGCTTTGGGATACTGTAAAATCTCCATCTCCTTAGCTCTGGGCTCTGTTTCAGGAGCCACAGTAATGGACAGACCTCGAGCCAACTCCCTGATAAAATCCTGAAAGGAGATATCTTCTGGAGGAGACATCCTACGTTTAGGAGAGGAAGGCTCCTCCGGGAGAAGTATTCCGGTACCGGCAGAACTGTCAGAATCCTCAGAGTCCTCCGAGGATTCGAAATACCTTCTGTCCGGATGCTCTTGAAGACCCCAATACCCGTACCGACCGAAGTCGGTACTGGGGGGAATCGGTACCGGTGTATCAGCACCGGAAGGCATCGCATGACTGGGTGCCGGCAAAGCAGACACCGATGTCGATGCTATCGGTACCGGTTGAACTGTTTGACGCGGTTCCGAGGGTGTCGATGCTGCAAGGAGAGCCGCCAGACTGCGTTCAATAGCCAGGAACCTCTGGTCTATCAACGCTGCCGATGCCTGGGTATCGGTACCGGAAGCAGCCGGTACCCCAGAGCATGGCACCCGTAGTTCTGCCGAGGTGGAGGCCTCGAGAACATCCTGGAGCCCCGATAATGCTTTGGAAGCCGAAGCCTCCCGCCGGGGCAATTTTGCCAGTACAGAACCCTCAAGGGCAACGCCAGAGGCATCTCGATGCTTGGAAGGAGATCTACCCTTTGAGGACCGGCTAGACCTATGTTTAGTTACCTGAGATCCATGGGAGGAAGACGAAGCCCTGGAAGACGTCGATGCCACAGAAGCTGCATCGGAGGGAAAAAGGGCGCTGAGCTTAGCAGCTCGGTTTTGTCGACCCCTCTTGGACATCATGGCACAAGCCATGCACTCGGAGATGGAGTGGTCAGGACCTAAACATTTAAGACACCAGTCATGGGTGTCTGTGACGGAGATGGTACCGCCACACTTGGTGCACTTTTTGAAACCCGAAGCGGGTTTTTCCATAGTGGAGGAAATTTTGGGCCTAAGGCTCAAAATGGCACGTGCACCTGGGAAGAAAAGTTTGGAAAAAAATAGAATATATATATATATTTTTTTTTTAAACAAAAGAAGAAAAGAAAAGAGAACCGGCGGTACCGGTATAGCGTCGAGGAAGGCAGACGTGACCACAAAAAAGAAGGAATAGGGAAGAAGATTTTCTGTGGTGACAGGAACGACGACCTGCTGGCTCCGCGGAAAACGAAGAACTGGAGAGAGGCAGTTGGGAAAGGCGGGAAGGCAGCACGCAGGCGCTGTGGGATGCTCCCAAAAGCTTTCTAATTGGATGCTGGGGAGTGTTCCCGCGCAGGCTCCGTCGGTACCGACGATACCCATATGTGAAGACTACATTCCTGCTTGTTCCTGGAGATCACCTGTTACAGGTAAGTAACTACGCTTTCTCTAGGAATAAGCAGGAAGTCAATCCTCACTTATGGGACTCCCCAGCTACAGGCTACTGAACCTGTAACCCAAAAACACCTCCACGAGACCGTGAGCAGAAGTCGATGCCCGAAGGAGCCCGAGTCTTAGGTTCCCCGGGGCGAAGCTCTCGGTAGCCGTCGAAGAAGGGTCGGAGGGCAGGAGTTGCTTATACCCCGAACAGATTACGGAGTACAGCTTTGTCGAAGGCGCTGTCCAGGTGGGACTCCCTTCTCCAGGCAGTAGTGCGAAGTGAAAGTGTTCGCTGAAGACCAGGTCGCAGTCTGGCAGGTGTCCGTTAGAGGCACTGAGCGCAGCGAGGCCACCGAAGCCACCTTGGCCTGGACACCATGTGCGGCAACCCGTCGATCCAGCAGGGTGCCTGCCTTTGCTTGGGCGAAGGCGATGCAGTCCGCCACCCAGATGGAGAGGGTGCGCTTGGTGATTGCCTGCCCATGCGGTTGGGATCGTAGGTAACAAAGAGTCGATCAGACTTGCGATAAACCTGGGTGCACTGCAGGTAGAAGGCGAGAGCCCTCTTGAAGTTGAGTGTATGTAAGACCGCCGATGCCCGGTTGGCATGAGATCTCGGGAAGAAGATCGGCAAGACTATCTCCTGATTGAGATGGAAGTCTGAGACAACCTTCGGTAGGAACATGGGATGGGTGCGGAGGACCACCCTGTTCCCATAGATCCTGGCATAGAGAGCCTCAGCCATGAGGGCCTGGAGTTTGCTGACTCGCCCAGCCAAGGTCAGAGCCACCAGGAAGACTACCTTCCAGGAGAGGTGCCGAAGTGAGCACGTCGCCATCGGTTCAAAGGCGGCTGCGTAAGCTGCATGAGCACAACGTTCAGGTCCAACTCCGCCGGGGGAGACCGGATGGGAGGCTTGGTAAGTAAGAGACCCCACATGAAGCGAGAGACCAGGGGCTCCCCCGAGAGGGGTTTCCCCTCGATGGGGAGGTGGCTAGCCGAGATGGTGCTCAGGTGTACCCTGACCGAGTTGGATTTCAGCCACTCCTTCGAGAGGTGGAGGAGCTACTGGAGAATGGGTCGATGTGGAGTTCGGAGCACCAGATTGAGAAACGCCACCACTTCAAAGCATAGGCTCGCCTCGTTGAGTCTTTCCTTGACACGAGAAGGATCTCCTCGACCTCCCCCACTAAGTGCAGCGGGGCTAAGGAGACCCATTCAGCCACAAGGCTGTAAGGGACAACAAGGCCAGGTTCGGGTGCACCCGTCCCTCCTCCTGCGTCAGCAGGCCCGGGGCGCAGTCTAGGGGGACTGGAGGCTCAAATGAGAGCCAGAGATGTGGGAACCAAGGTTGTCAAAGCCACGAAGGAGTCACAAGAATCATGGAAGCTCGCTCCCGCTGGACCTTGTGCAGGGTCCTTGCAATGAGAGGAGTGGGAGGAAAGGTATAAAGGAGCCCAGAAGCCCAACTCAGGAGGAACGCATCCGGAGCCACTCTGCTCGGATGTGGAACCAGTCTATAGAATCGGGAGAGACGCGTGTTCACTGGACTGGCAAACAGGTCCATGGACAGTGTCCCCCACTGATGGAATAAAAGGCTGGCCATCTCCGGGTCCAGGTGCCAATTGTGTGGGTGGAGGACTCTGCTGAGTTTGTCCGCGAGGACATTCTCCTGGCCCGGGAGATAGACCGCTTTGAGAGTTATGCCCCGGCGAACGGCAAAGGAGAACTGCTTCCCAGCAGAAGGGGTGAGAACCTGTTCCCCCTTCCTTGTTTATGTAGAACATAGCTACCCTGTTGTCGGTTTGCACGAGCACCAACTTTCCCCTTAGGTGGTACTCGAAGGCCCTCAGGGCCCACCGAACCACCCTAAGCTCGAGCAGATTGATCTGCTGCTGAGCTTCTTCGGGCAACCACTGCCCTTGGGTGCGTATATCGCCGCAGTTGGCTCCCCAACCCAGCAGGGAGGCATCTGTCGACAGGACGAGTTTGTGCTGCGGGGTCTGGAAGGGCATTCCTTGAAGAAGGCTTCGGGGATCCTGCCACCAATCCAGAGAGGTGTAAAGACTGCGGGAGAACCGGACAGGGTCCCGGAGGCGACCAGAGGCCTGGCTCCATTGTGCCAACATGGCTCATGCCAGAATCCGAGCCTGGCCTTGGACCTTGGCCACAAGGGCGCGGAGACAATCTGCATGATTCCGGGGCAGGAAGGCGGTTACCCACTCTGTGTTGAGGAATGCGCTGATGAACTCCAGGGTTTGCACCGGTTCGAGGTGGGACTTGGAGTAATTGACCAGGAAGCTGAGATGTTTAAGGAGGAAGATCGTGTGTGATGCTGCAAGGTGGGCTTCCTCGGTCGATGCCCCCGTGACGAGCCAGTCGTCTAGGTAAGGGAAAACAAGTATTCTCTGCCGCCAGAGACAGGCAGCAGCCACGGAAAGACACTTGGTGAAAACCTGCAGGGCAGAAGCAAGCCTGAAGGGGAGCACCCTGTATTGGTAGTGCTCTCCCTGCACCCTGAAGCGCAGGTACTACCTGTGCTGGGGGTGCACCAGAATGTGGGCGTAAGCGTCCCTGAGGTCCAAGGAGCATAGCCGAACGAGGAAGTATCGTGAGAAGAACCCTCGACCTCGGAGGTATGGCGGTACCCTTTCGACCGCCTGCTAGCCAAGGAGGTTGGTCAGCTCCTGTTGAAAACAAGCCTAGTGCGAGGGAAGCTGAGAAGGCTCCGCTGGGGAGAAGGGAGCATGTCCAGATGAAGACAGTAACCGTCCCAGACCAGCCTGAGGACCCCGGTGTCAGATGTGATCGATGCCCATTGGAGCGCAAAAAGGGACAGGCATCCCCCCAAAGGTGGAAGCCCCGCTGGGGGGCAAGGCTATGCCATCTGTGTCAAAACCCCTGCGTGGGTTTAGGTGGCATTGGTGGTTGGGCTTTAGGTCCCCTAGGCTTGCGATGGCCATGTGCACCCCCCTTACCCTGCATGCCGATGGGCGGTGCAGGGGGTTAGGGCGGATATCCCCAATAGGGGAGCCCTTTTCTCTGGAAGAATGGCTTTTTCACTGGCTGCTACTTCCGTGGGAGAGAAGAGGTCTTACGCAAGAGCCGGGTTAGAGTTTTGAACTCTGTTTCAATTTTGGTGGCTTTACCCTCCATGGGCTTGCTGAACAGTTATTCACCTAGGCAGGGGACATCCAGGCGTTTCTCCTGGACACATTGCTCCAGGTTCAAAGACTGGAGCCATGCCATGCCCCTATGCTGGCCGCCGCTACTCGGGCAGAATATTCAAACCCATCGTACATGACGCGGGAGAGGTACTTCGAGAAGTCCACGATCGTCCTCAGGAGGGTCTGGAACCTGAGAAGGTGTTCACCCCCAAGACGTGTGGAAAATCCGCCGAGCTCTTTGGCGAGGTTGCGCAGGAACATGCCCATGTACAGTTGATAGACCTGAATACAGCATGTCGGCATGGACCCTTGATAGGCCTTGTACCCCAAGGTGTCGCGGGCCCTGAACTCCCTGCCCAGCAGGACCAAAGAATGTGACCTTGGGCTCTTTTGCTTCCGCATCGCCGATTCCACTACCATGGAGGTGTGTGGGAGCTGGGTCTTTCGGAACCCCAGGCCATGCTGGACCCTATACATGGCATCGAGGAGTTTGCTTATGATGTGGACTGAGGCAGGCTGCTCCTCCACATGTGGGAGGTGCCGGGACAGAATGGGAGATACTGGGATCGTAAGAGACTCCCGGGGCAGGGACTCATACTGTAAGATATTGAGTTCCTCTGCCCGCGGTTCTTCTTCAGCCTGCATGGCCAGCTTCAGGGCCCTAGCCATGTCCCGCACGAACACCAGGAAGGACGTGTCCTCGGGAGGCGAATGCCTCTGGGAGGTAGGTGGGGACAGGTCCGAGGGAAAGTCCTTGTGAGCGCGGGTTTCCGGGGAGGTATCCCCATCTGACTCCCAGCCAAAGAGGTCTGAAAAGGAGTCTGAGTCAGGCTGGTTGCCCTGTCCAGAAGCCGAGGCCCGCTTGGAGCCGAAGGCCTTGGAAGACCTTGCCCCTGAGGAGAGGGACGGCAAGTGAGACTGGCACCGAGGACCCTCATGAGGCCCACGGCTTTCGGGGGTTTCCAGGGTGGGTCCCTCTCGGGGAAACCTCGGTCTCGAGGTGCAGACCAGTCACGCTGGGCAGAAGCGCCTGCTGAGCAGCTAAGAAAGCAGAAACGCTGCGCTCTAGTGCCAGCATTCGGGATTCCCACGCAGACGTGGGTCCCTGCGACGCCAACACTGGGAAGAGGAGAGGGGGTCCTCGTTGGGATGACCCTCAGGAGTCTGGGTGCCATCACCGGAGGCCTCCGTGTCTGTACGAAGTACCTTTTGAGGCCGCTCCCTGTCTGACTCTCAGGAACACCGGGGAGGGCTGAGCGACTGAGTATGGGAACATTCGCGTTTGTCCAGAGCCCCGACAGCGACTTTGAGGTCTCCTTCTTCTTGCGTCTCCCCACTTCAGGGGACCCCTGATCGGAGTGCTGTCTTGGAAGCAGAGCCACTGCATAGGATCCCGAAAGCGGGGAGACGGCCGAGGATGTCCCCGGGGATTCCAGGGCTGCCTTATGGAAAATGTCGTCAGACTTCTGCTTACAACTTAGTAGGGCCTTGGCGGACATTTTCTTATAAAGACAGCAGAGCTCCAGGTTAAGGTCAGCCCCCAGACACCGGAGACAGCAATCATGGGTGTCTGTGAGCAAAATGTTCTTGGAGCATCTGTCATATTTTTTAAAACCGGTGGCCATTGGGGCAAAAAGGGCGTCTGCTAGGTCGAAGACCTTCGAGGCCAGCGGTTGAAAAGGGTGCGAAAAGGCCCGGAAGAAAAAAACTTTCCAAAAAAAAGACTGGAATAAGGACGTCCCTTAGCTCAGGAAAAAAGGAGCGAAGGGAAGGACAGAAGAGGACTGGTGCTACCGGAAAAGAGTGGGTCAGAGGTCAAAAATGAAACATTTTTTCAGAGGGACGAGGACGTGTGTCCGAAGGGCTCTGCGGAAAAAGGGAGAGTGAGCAAGATGGTACCTTTTGGCAGGAAGAGGACCACTCATGTGTGGCAGTAATCCCAAAGGCTTTCTTTGAAAGCTGGGGAATTGCTCCACGCAGGCTTCGTCGCTGCTGACATGTACCCATAAGTGAGAACTGACTTCCTGCTTGCTCCTGGAGAAATATGCAAGTACCTCACCCCTCAGCACCACACACAGACACCAGCAGCACCACACACACAAACACACATGCAGGCACTCCACCCTCGGCACACACACACACATGCAAGTACCTCAGTCTCAGCACCACGCACATGCACCCCATCCTCAGCACAACGCACACACATACATACGCAAGTACCCTACCCTCAGCACCACACACACATGCAGGCACCCCACCCGCTGCACCATACACTCATGCAGGCACTCCACTCTCAGCACCACACACACACAAGCAGGCACCCCATCCTCAGCAACATACACACACATAAGCAAATACCCTGCCCTGAGCACCACACATATGTAGGCGCCCCACCCTGAGCACCACACACACATATGCAAGTACCTCACTCTCAGCACCACGCACACACACACAAGCACCCCACCCTCAGCACCACGCACACACATACATACGCAAGTACCCTACCCTCAGCACCACACACATGCAGGCACCCCACCCGCTGCACCATACACTCATGCAGGCACTCCACTCTCAGCACCACACACACACAAGCAGGCATCCCATCCTCAGCAACATACACACACATAAGCAAATACCCCACCCTGAGCACCACACATATGTAGGCACCCCACCCTGAGCACCACACACAAGCAGGCACCTGTGAGCAGCACTACACACATACACGTACGCACCCCACCCTGGGCACCACATACATACATGCAAGCACCCCACCCCGAGCACCATTATTTATGTGGAGTATAGCATTCCAGCACATATCCAAATGTATGCATGTGCAACTCTGAAGTGCCCCTACACAATTTTTGCTAATATGTTTATGTTTATTTAATTTGATATACCGCCCTTAGATAAGCAGAGCGGTTTACAAAGTACAAAAATTAACAGAGGGTGGCGCCAGGCCAGAAAAGGAAAAGAAGTTACAACTCATGATAGATAGACAGCAAAAGAAGAGAAGAGTGCACAAGACTCGGGGGTTAGGTCACACAAAGGGGGAGGGAAAATCAAAGGCGAGGGAGAAGAGGTGGGTTTTTAGATTACGCTTAAAGGTAGGGAGGTGGGGCTCTAGACGAAGGGAAGTGGGGAGCGAGTTCCAGAGGGCGGGGCCTGCAAAGAAGAAGGCTGAGGAGCGAGTGGACTGAAGGTGCGCAAGGGAGGGGGAGGGAAGGTGGAGGCGATTAAGGTGAAATGAACGGGGGGGGGGGGGGGTGTCTAGGGGTGTGGAAGGTGATGAGGTCTGCCAGATATTGCGGGGTGTTGGTGTGAAGTGCCTGATGGATACCAATTGATGTTCAGCATTTTTTTTGTTCTAGCACATCTCCCTTCTGTGCTGCCACTTCAAGGAAGCCTTGAGCCTGTATACTCAAGGTAAAGAGAAGAAATGGGCATAAATTCCTCACTAGTGCTGACTGCAGAACGAGCTAAGCCTTTACTCCTCAGACATAAAGTTAAAATTCCAGTGTTGCACTCAGCCTTTGGTTCACTTATCTGCATCTCTGCAGAACAGCTAATTGCTTCACAACCATGAATTTAAATAAGCTGTGCCCTGATGTCTATCTGAGGCTTTGCGCACAGCTGGCTTGTGCACAAAACTTATTTACACATTGGACACTCATTGTAGTGTACAAAATTGTGCGCTAAAGCAAAGCTAACCTGTGCTTAAAACCTAACACACTTTATTTTATTGAATCTTCAAAGGGCAATATTCAAAGCCCCTTCTTCAGGTAAACAAACATTTTATCAGCAGAAAATCAGGGCTTTAAACACTATCCAACCTGCCTGTTTAATCCTAAATTAACTGAAAAATATTACAGAGTATGCTGCAGTCTGTTTTCCATCCTATAAAACATATAAGCCCACATCATTTCTGGCAGTTATTTCAGGAATAGAAATATATTTAGAAAACGTAGATGCCAGTCAACACGTTTAAAAGCTAATTCAAAAGTTATTTTTCCTCATGCCCTTTTCAGTTCTGTTCAGTTTTTTTTATCTATACATTTTGTATTTTGCTTTTTTTTTTATTTATTTTCTCACCCATGTCTCAATTCCTTGCAGGCACAGGCCAATCACAGTGGCTGTCTCTTCTCATAGGATCGCTGGAATACTGGTGACTCTCTTTAGACCAGTGCCAGATGCCAATTTTTAGACACCTGGGAATTTTCCATCTCTGGTCTTAGTATGAAAATTTTTAGAATTACATACTGTAATTCAGTAAACTGGGCATTAACTCATTCTTCATAAATGTATCAAAGATTTACAGAATCAGATGGAGTCAGTACTTACATTTTGGGCCTGATTTTATAACAGAATGTCTATGTGAGAAACTCAAAAAGGTGCTCAATTTAAACCTATTTTATAAAGCAACATAGGTTGTTATGTGCCTTTTTTAAAATAGGCATTCTGAACCAGTCTCTATCGTGCACAAGTATTGACACACGCGTTCACATTTCATCTGCATACTTTTCACATACGCATGCGGTTACAAAATTTTATAAAGAGAAATTTCACTTAGTTAATTTCCTTTCTTGGAATCCTGCTAGACCAGTCCAGATTAGTGTGTTATGTCTCTCTGCCAACAAATTTTGGAGACAGAGAAAGTACCAGAAGCTTCAGTGACCCATCCCTGACACATATAATGGTTCCCCTAGGGGTCGCCTTCAGTATACCCCTGGAAAAACAATGGAAAGACATTGCTCAATGCAGCAAGCAAACAACTCACCATTGGCAAAACAGCACCAAAGAGTGCAACTATATACAAGGAGCTCACGTTAGCTACTGCAGAAAGAGACGAAGCAAGTATCAAAATATACAAGGCAGACAAGACAACCAGCTGAGAAGGCTGTCCAAGAGAATACAGAGAGGGGTAGGTCCTGGACTGGTCTAGTAGGATTCCAACAAAGGAAATTAATGGTAAGTGAAATTTCTCCTTCCAAATCATCCTGCTAGACTAGTCCAGATTAATGGGAAGTACCAAAGCTACGCCACCACAGGGTGGGAAGAGACAGCTGCCGTCACCACACTGGCCCCAAAACGTGCCATATCTCGGACTTGGACATCAAGGCGATAATAACAGGCAAAGGTAGGCAAGATAGACCAGGCAGCCGTTCGACAAATGTCGAGGGGTACCACATGCAACTGCTCTGCCCAAGAAGTCCCTCGAACACACGTGGAGTGAGCCCGAAGCCCCGCAGGTACGGGTTTACCACATAGAATATTAGCAGACTCGATAGTGCGCTTATCCGCAAAAAGGACAAAGAGGTAGTTGGATTTTTGAAAGGCACTGGTCAGTTTGAGATAATAGCGCAGCACTCTGCGACATCGGCAGCACGGAGACCGCTGTTGCTGCACATGTACTGTTCCTTAGGAAAGGAATGGAGTGAAATGGTCTAATTTATATGGAAGGCCATTAGCATCTTTGGTAAGAAGGAGGGCACCACCAAAAGGGATACTCCTTTGGGAGGAGAGATAAGGGCCCCAACATGAAAGTGCCTGGAGCTTTGACACCCGCTGGGCTAAAATGACAACTATAAGGAATGTCACTTTGAAGGACAAATCATGGAGCGTGATGTCTTAACGGGTTTGAAAGGAGGCCGCATTATGAATCTGAGCACAAGGGAAAGGTCCCATTGAGGGACTACCAGCCTCAGTGGAGTTCGCAAAGTCCACATGCCATGAAGGAAGCGGCTGACATCAGCATGGGAAGCAATTGAGTGGCCCGCTATAGGTCCTTGAAAACAAGTTAGGAAGCAACCTGAACCCTCAGGGAGTTTAGGGCCAGACCCTTATCAAATCAGTCTTTTAAGAAGGCCAAAATATCGGGTACATTGGCCCGCAAGGGAGAGACATTTTGTTGGGAACACCAGGTTTTTAAGAGCCTCTAAACCCGGGTGTATGCTAGAGAGGGATGGTGTGCTTTGAGGAGGGTACTGACCACCCTCCGTGAGTATCCTTTGAGTGTTAGCCGGTGTCTCTCAAGAACCAGACTGTTAAGTGAGTAGAGATCTGGGTCATCCATCAAGACTGGGCCTTGTCTCAAGAGCCCCCTGTGTGAACAGAGTGCCAGGGGCGCTGTGGTGAGCAGATGTACAAGGTCAGCATATCACGGGTGTCGAGGCCAGTTGGGCACCATGAGAATGACTAACCCGGGGGTAAGACTCAATGTGGCGGTGAGCCCGACCGATCACTGCCTATGGAGGAAAGAGATACAGAAGCATTGCTACTGGCCAGAGCTGGACTAGCGCATCAAAACCCTGGAAGCCAGATTCTTTATGACTGAAGAAGGTGTGTGCCTTGACATTCGCCACGGTAGCCATCAAGTCAATGCTTGGTTGGCCCCAGCTGCATACTATCTGCCGGAACACCCAGGGAGTGAACTCCCATTCGCCGGGGTCTAGAGCATGGCGACTGAGGAAGACAGCCTGTATGTTTCTCCACTTCTGCAATATGCTGAGCCAACAAGGCCTGTAGGAGCCTTGTCTGTCTGGGATTTCGTGGGAACCCGTGCAGCCGTGCGGGTAGAGGCAGGCGTGGCCCTCCTAAGGTCCCAGGCCTGCCTAAATAGAGTCATAAACTGCTCAGGGTCCTGGTCAGAGACTGCCTGGGACTGGGTCATCACCCCCGAATGCTGAGCCCCAGATAAGGGAGAAACTGAAGCCTCTGATGTTATATCCCCTGCAACTTCTTGTTTCGCAGTTTGGAGGGTCCAGCGACAATTGAGAGGGCTCACCGGGGTCTGCTGAGCATGCCGTGCAAAGTCAGTCAACCAGATACCGGTGTTTGTGAGTGCATATGAGGCAGGGTAGAGGGGCATCATTGGCGCACAGCTGTTTCTGCCTCAAAATGAAGTATTCAGTTTTTAATTGAAGAAATAATCTCCCAGAGGCCGCTGGAAACTACAGAAGTGAACAGAGAGTGTATCTAAAAAGGCCGCCGCTGCGAGAGTCGTGCTGTGTGGCAGGCCCGAAGTAAAGGAAGTGGCGAGATGATAAAGGCTGACAGTTATGGTGGTGGCAGCTGGTCTCCTAAAGACGTGCTCCGGAGCCCCGATGAAAAGTTAAAAATAGCCACCATGTCGTCGATCAGGAAGGGGGAGGGGAGATTCAAACTCACTGAGATCCCTGGATAGCCCGTCAGCTGGAGAGCCGTTCAGTGTTGTGCTGCAGAAAAGATAAAACTGTTCCTATTCTGTTTTTTTTTAATATAAACAATAAAGCTAAAAACTATCCGTCGTCCTCACTGGTCAGAAGATACTGAGGGCTCCCCTTCCGACTCTTCTGGTCCTCTTGACCAGGAGCCCACTACCTTGCTAGGGAAAGCTACATTGATCCTCTTGATCAGGAGCTTGACCCAAAGAATTAGTGAGGAACTCCAGAGAGGCACCTCCTGTGTGCTCTGGAGACATCCACAAGCCAAAAATGCTCAAAACTCCACCGGCAGAAAACCCTCAAAGCAACTGCCAGAAGCAGAAGAAAAGACAACCATCATCTGCTGGAGACAGAGAAGTACTGAAGGCAACCCCTGGGGAACCACTAAATGTGCCAGGGCTGGGTCACTGAAGCTTCTGATACTCAGGGCCGGCCTGTCCATTGAGCAAGAATGTTTTTTGCACAGGGCCCCGCATTTCAGGGGGCCCTGCGCAAAAAACATCTTGCATTAGCGATCAGCACAGCTAGATTAAAAAAAAAAAAACACAAACCGGCTGCTGCTGCCGCTGCCGCCCTGGCAGCGGCAGAATCGAGCATGCCGCGGGGCCCCCCCTGCCCTGCAGAGTCCTCCTTTCAGCATCAACTCCCTCCGCGTCGGCTGCCAGAGCCACGAAGGGAGAGCTTCTCCTCTCGCGGCTGTTAATCCTGCCGCGGGGCTGATGGGAAATCCCATCAGCCCCACGGCGGGATTAACAGAGCTGCGAGAGGAGAAGCTCTCCCTTCACGGCTCTGAAAAGCCCGCGCTTTGGGAGCTGATGCTAAAAGGAGGACTCTGCAGGGCAGGCGGGGCCCCGCAGGGTGCTCGATTCTGCTGCTGCCACGGTGGCGGCGGCAGCAGCAGCCGGTTTGTGTTTTTTTTTAATCTAGCTGAACTGATAGGGGGGGAGGGGGGTTAGGACTGGTAATGGGCTATGGGGGGTTAGGACTGGAAATGGGCTGACGGGGGGCGTTAGGACTGGTAATGGGCTATGTGGGGGGCTAGGACTGGAAATGGGCTGATGGGGGGGTTAGGACTGGTAATGGGTTGTGGGGGGGCTAGGACTGGTAATGGGCTGGGGGGGTTGCTAGGACTGGAAATGGGCTGAGTGGAAGGGGGGCTTGAACTGCAAATAGCTGATGGGGACGGGGGCTTGGAATGGAAATGGGCTGAGTGGAAGGGGGGCTTAAACTGCAAATAGCTGGTGGGGAGGGGGCTTGGAATGGAAATGGGCTGTGAGGGAAGGGAGCTAGGACTGGAAATGGGCTGAGGGGCTAGGACAGGAAATGGGCTGATGGAGGGGCTAGGATAGGTTTGGAAATGGGCTGTTGGGGGGTGCTAAGATTGGAAATGGGCTGTAGTGGGGGCTTGAATTGAAATGGACTCATGGAGGGGCTAGAACTGGAAGTAGGCTCATGGGGGGCTTGGATTAGAAATGGGCTGAGTGGAGGGGAGCTAGGATTTGATGTGGGGCTAGGAAAGGACTAGAAATGGGCTGATGGGGGGCTGGGATTGGAAATGAGCTGATGGAGGGACTCGGATAGGACTGGAAATGGATGGGGGAGCTAGGACTGGAAATGGGCTGATGGTGGGGCTAGGATAGGATTGGAAATGGGCTGATGGGGGGGGGCTAGGACTGGAAATGGGCTGATGCAGGGACTAGAAGGGAGCGGATGCTGGGTGGGGCTGGAACTAGAAGGGAGCTGATGTTGGGGGAGGATTAGAATGGGATGGAGCTGGGAGAGTGAAATGGAGAGGGAAAAATATTTTGTGTGGGAGGGAAGACAAATCTACAATTGGCCGGATATTGGGAGAGTAAGTGGGGATTGAGGATGAAGGTGTAAAATTTGAGTGGATGAAATAGGAATGAGGAAAGAGCAAAAGGAGAAAGATTAGTATGTTAAAGCAGATGTAGAGAGAGGATGGGAAAAAATACTAGAAGAGAGAAGAAAGGACAAATGGACAGCGGATGATGGAGAGACACGAAGAAACCAGAAGAAAGTAGCTGGAGCAATTGCAACTGAAAAAAAATGCACAAAAGGTAGAAAAATCTATCTTTATTTTGAATTTATTAACTGGAATATGTCAGCTCTAGGAAATGTGCATCATTAATGTCTGCGCTTTGTTTAGTACAAGAGGAAATTAATTTATAGTTTTATTTCTACATTCCAAGTTTGGCTTTTGGGGTTCCCAGTTTAATTATTGTCTTCCTGTTTCTAAATTGTGATTCCTTGTTTGGTGATGGTCTATGTTCTGCATGTGTAACTGAGTTGAGGTATTCTGTTTATGTTTATTTATTTATTTATTTATTTAACACTTATTTCTATACCGCTCTTTCCCAAGTATCAAGTGTGGTTTACAAGGAACAGTAAGTTATATGGTATGTTAAAGCGCATACCTAGTCGTTTTACATAGAACAGGTGGAACTATTTACAAGTAACAATATAACATTTGAACAGTAAAAAGTTAGAACGTATTTACATTATGGGTACTTACAAAATATATCATGGAACAAAATTGTGATGTATAAAAATATTTTGTGTGTTATGTAGTATTGTAGTATGGTTGTTAACCTGTTTCTCTTTGTGTATTCTGATTAGGTAGTGTATTGTAGTGTAGAGAGAATAAATGGGTTTTTAGTTTTTTTCTAAATTCCTTTATGTCTGATAGTTGGCGAATGTTGTCAGGCAGATTATTCCATAGGATAGGTGCCGAATGGGAGAAGGCCCTCTTGTTGGTTTGTTTTCTAGCTTTTGTGTAATCTTTTGGGACTGCTATAGTGTTTCTGTTTCTGCTCCTTTGTGATCGTTTATCTAATTCTACGTTAATGAGTGTATTGAGTACAGATGGTGCTAAGTTATTTATTAGTTTAAATGTGGTTAAAATAATTTTGTATTTTATTCTGCAGTAAATGGGTAGCCAATGAAGTTCAGCCAGGATCGGTGTGATATGTTCTGTTGAGTTTATATTCATTATTATCCTTGCTGCTATGTTCTGAGTTAGTTGTATCTTTTTCATATTTTGCTTTGTGATGCCATTAAGGATTATATTTGCAAAATCAAAGTGTGGAGTTATGATGGTTTGAATTATAGTTATGAAGTCTTGTAGGTGAATCAATGGTCTTAATTGTCTCAATGTCTTGAGTTTGTAATGTATGTTTTTTGTCAGATATTTTATGTGTGAATCCATGTTAAGTTTATTGTCAAGTATCACACCTAGGTATTTTATTTCTTTTTTTATGTTGATCTCATGGTTGTCTAGGGTAATGGTGCTTGGAGGTGTGTATGTTTGATTTTTAGTGATATATAGTACATCAGTTTTTGAGAAATTGATGTGTAGGTTCTGATCCTTAAGCCATATTGTTAGTTCTTTAAAACATTCTGTTATTTGTTGTAGTGGAGGGTGCGGGATTTTAAATGGGAGGTAGAACATTATATCATCGGCGTAAATATGGTAATAGACGCCATGACGTTTAAAGATGCTACAGACTGGTTGTATGTAAATGTTAAATAGTAGTGCTGATAGCGCGGATCCCTGTAGAAGACCTTGTGTTTGATTGAAAGTGGTAGATGTTTGGGTGAGGATTCTCACTGTTTGGGTTCTGTTTGATAGGTAGGATTTGAACCAGTTATAAACAGTAGATGTTATTCCAATTTGTTGAAGTCTGTTTAACATTGTTAAGTGACTGACACTGTCAAATGCTGCAGAGATGTCGAGGAATACTAGGATGAATTTATTTATTTATTTATTTAACAGTATTTTTAAACCGCCTTATCTTATTAATCAAGGTGGTATCACAGCAAACAATCGGGTAAAGTGAGTGTGTTAATCATGCAGTGAGGGTGCAATTTAGTTGAGTGTGTTGTATCGTGTGCTAGATTGGGGTGAGCTATGTACAAGGTGTGGTGTGTTGCGTGCTAGAATGGTTTGAGCTATGTACAGTGTGGGCTATATACAGTGGTGCTGTAAAACATTATCTGTACAGGCAGCAATATGTGCTGTTATACATTCTCTTAGGTTATGTTAGGTTAGGAATGCTTGTTTAGTGTCATCAATTCCCCTTAATAAAGTGTCATAAAGGACTGTTAGTAGTGTTTCTACCCCATGGAATGGCCGGAAGCCATATTGGTGTTCGTCAAGGAGGTTCAATGAATCAATGAATTCCTGTAGTTGAGTTTGGACTATTTTTTCTATAAGTTTTGCCATGAAAGGAATACTCGATATTGGTCTGTATGATTTTGGTGATAATTTGTCTAATGTGTTATTTTTAAGTATTGGTCGTATTTGAACATGTTTGAGAGATGGGGGTAAGTATCCTTTTTCTAGTGATAGGCTGACCATAGGGAGGATGAAAGCAGAGAGTATTGAGAATGTCTTTTTTATCCAATCCACTGGGCATGGATCAAGATATGATGTAGTTGTGTTGATGTTAGATATAGTAGTTTTGAGAGTGGCCTTTGAAATTCGAATGAAGTTGGACCAGTTATCCAGTATAGTGTGCGTCATTTCAGTGTGTGTTATTGGGGGGGTCATTTGTAGTTTTGTTTTATTAATATAATATTGTGCTAATTCTTGTGGAGAAATATCTATGGAAATTTCGTCTGAGTTGTATGTTTTGTTTGTTAGGTTCTTTATTATGCAGAACAATTCCCTTGGTCGGTTAATGGAATTATTGAGTATGTTAGAGTAATAGTTTCTCTTAGTACTGTCTGTTGTTTCTCCTATTTATGTAACTCCTGTTTGACATTGCCACTTGTTCTCTTTCCCCAGTAGGTCATGTATTGTTATTCTCTGAAATGTATTGGTTTAATATTTGCAGTGTTGCCTTTTGATAGGTAGGGTATGGTGCTTTGTGAGTCCTAGTAGTGCTGTTAGGATATGGCGTGTTTGCTATGGGTTCTAAATGGGCAGTGTTTGTAGTAGTTCCTAATGTGCCTGGTGGTTGGCACTGGATTATAGTAATGTAGAAATCTTTTAGTCTTTCTTTATCCATACACTCATTAAGAGGCATGTTTACTAAAAGTTAGTGTATGGTAACATTATGCAAATATTTATGCAAATGAGGCACCTTATGCAAATGAGGTCCCACACTGAGTCTCCGCACCCCCCCTTTGGCCGCCCCTGCTGGTACTTTCTCTGTCTCCAAGATCTGCTGGCAGGGGGACATAATCCACTAGTCTGGATTGGTCTAGCAAAATGATTTGGAAAAGCCCTTTTCCGTGTGTAAAACTGGCTTTACAAGTGGAAAGCACAGTTGCTTACCTGTAACAGGGGTTTTCCATAGACAGCAGAGGTATGCAGTTGCGCTCATTGGTGAAGTCCCCTGGACTAAGCCTTGAGCAGATTTCCCACAGCTCAGAATAGTGAGGAACCGAGATAAAAACTTGTGAAGAGATGATGGTAGTCCATGTGTTGAGGTTGACTGCTGTGGCTTCCATTTAATAGTGCTCTACTTTTTTTTTCCCTGATGTGGGGAAGGCGGGCGGGAGAGTGTGACTGCATACCCCTGCTGTCTACGGAGAACCCCTGCTACAGATAAGCCACTGAGATTTCTCCTGAGACAAGCAGGGGGATGCAGTCACACTCATTGGTGAGTCCAGAGCTAGTGGCTGCCCATTGTGTAACTTCAGATACATGAATAGGTTGAGTAAACAGGGTGGCCCCATACTGAACTCGGTAGGAGTAGTACAATTATGCAGCAGATTCCAGAGGACAGCCTGGCCAAAGGCAGAGTCCCTCATGGAAGAATGATCCAAACTGTAGTGTTTAGTGAAGGTGTGGATGGACGACCATGTGGCTGATTTGCAGAAGTCCTAGGTGCAGTCAGAATCCAGACTAGCAATGGAGGTGGTGGTGGCCCTGAGCTTGTGAGGGGCAACATGTCCTGGAGAAGGGAGAGCCGCTTGCTTGTAGCAGAAGGCAATACAGTCCACAATCCAGGAGAAAATGGTCAGCTTCGCTGCTGGTTGTTCGACAGTTGTTGGGGCTGAAAGTCAGTAACAACTGAGATGACTTGCAGAGGGGCTCAGTATAATGCAGATAGTAGAGAAGAGCCCTTCTTCAGTCCAAGGTATGCAATTTCTCCTCCAGAGAGCTAACAGGGGTGTTTGGAAAGAAGGCAGGGAGCACTATAGTCTGGTTGATGTGAAAGTCAGAGATCACCTTCGGGAGAAATTTAGGATGTTTCTGGAGGACCACTTTGTCATGGAAAAACTACATACAGGGGTAATAATGAACAAGAGCCTAAATCTCCCCCAGATGTCTAGCCGAAGTGATGGCAACAAGGAAAACTGTTTTCCAGGTGAGGTGTTTGAGTGAACAGGACAGGAGAGGCTCAAATGGCTGTTGCATCAGCCGAGACAGAACAACATTAAGGTCTCAGTGGTGGCGTAGGCAGTCAGATGGGCAGATTGGTGTTCATGAGACCCCTCATGAATTGGGAAACCCTGGATGAACAGAAATGGGTTTCCATTAACAGCAATAGCCGAAAGATGAAAATGTATTGAATTTGTCTGTAGGCCTGAATAGGACAGGTGAAGGAGATAAGACAAAAGCTGGCTCACCGAGCAGTGAACTGGATCATGTCCCTTGGATACGGTTCAGTGGACGAACTGGGCCCACTTCCACTGATACGAACGCTGCGTAGAGGGTCTTTGAGAGGCACCAAGAACAGAGAGAACACCCTGTGGCAGTGAAGAAATCAATACTTGGTGCCCTGAAGCTGCCATGCCATGAGGAATAAGGAATGAAGGTTGGAATGTAGAAGGCAGCTGTGATGCTGAGTCAAGAGGCCTGGCTGAGTCCCCAGAGGTACAGAAGGAACCTGCAGCAGTGCCAGCAGATGGGGATACCAGAATTGGTGGGGCCATCGAGGTGCTATCAGAATGACTGATGCTCTGTCTTGCTTGATCTTGAGTAGGACCTGCATGATGAGTGGGAATGGAGGAAAGGCATACAGAAGACCGTGGGATCAGTCCAGTACAAAGGCGTCAAGCGCCCACCTTTGGAGGAGGCAAGGTCGAATGGAGCAGAAGATGGGATACTTGGCATTGTCCATGGAGGCAAAAAGGTCCACCTCTGGTGTCCTTCAAAGAGCAAATATGTGCTGAAGGACAGCAGGATTGAGGGACCATTTGTGTGGGTCCAGCTGGTGGCTCAACTTGTCGGCTAGCTGGTTGTGAGTCCCTGGAAGATAGGCCGCTCGCAACGTGGTATCTATGGAAAGGGCAGAAGTCCAGAGCTGTGTGGCCCATGGATCATCCTGCTTGTTGATGTAGAACTTGGAAACTTGGTTGTCGGTGCGGACCATGACAATCTTGCGATGCACCCATTCGGAAAAACCCTAAGGGCATAGTAAACCACTCGGAGTTTGAGCACATTGATATGGAAAGTTTGTTCCTGGGGAGACTATATGCCCTGAGTAGACAGACTAAGTAGGTGGGCCCCCCAGCTGCATGTGGATGCATCGGTGGTCATGACAATGTGATGCAGTGAAGTCTGGAAAGGGCAACCCATAAAGATTGGCCAGGATTACTCCCCACCTGAGATTGTCGAGGAGGACTTCTCGTTGTGGCCCTTCAAGGGAAATCCTGACCTGGAAAGGATGGACGCATTAACACCAGTGTGGTCTGAGATGTCACTGCAGGAGGCGCATGTGCAGTCGGGCGAGTGGCACTACATGTACAAAGGTCGCCATGTGCCCCAGGAGACGTAGGAGCAGGCGGGCTGGCACTGATTGGCATGTGGCCAGGATTCTGCTGAGTAGCTATAGGGCCTGAACCCTCTGAACAGGAAGGAAGACCTTGGCTTGGAGAGTGTCTATATGCGCTCTAATGAAGTCCAGACATTGTTGAGGGGACGGGTTCGGACTTCTCTGCATTGAGGATGAAGTTGAGAGTCTGCAAAGTGACAGCAGTGTCCTGCACAATTTGAGCTGCAGCGTTCTGAGAGGTGCCCGAGATCAGCCAGTCATCTAGGTAAGGGTAGATGCAGTGGCCCTGGTGGCAAAGGTGGGCTCCGACAACCGCGAGACACTTGGTAAAAATGCAAGGGGTGGAGGAGAGCTCAAAAGAAAGAACTTTGTATTGATAGTGGTTGTCGAGGAAGGTGAAGCAAAACAACTTCCAGTGATGAGGGTGGATAGAGATTTGGATGTAAGCATTCTTGAAGCCAGCAAGGTGAGCTAATACTGGACTGTGCAAGGGAAGGACTTTGCTCAGAGAATGCATTTTGAACCTTTCCTGCTTGATGAAAAAAGGTTGAGATGACGGAGATTGAGGATCGACTGCTGGCTGCCGGATTTCTTGGGAATAAAGAAAAAGTGGGAGTAAGACCCCTGATCCCTCTTGGGAGGCGGGGCAAGCTCGATAGCATTGTTGAGGAGGAGCTGAGCTATCTCTGTTGCTAGTTGTAGTACATGCTACTCCAGGGAATGGTCGGTTGGGACTGGGGGACAACCTGGAGGTGGTACGTCGAAGTGAAGCTTGTACCCCAACTGGACAATAGAGAGAACTCAACAGTCCGTGCTGATGGGCTGCCAGGCCTCTGCGAAGTGGCGGATGTTTCTGCCCACTGGCAGACAGTCAAAAACCAGTGGAGGATTTGGGAAGGGTAGTCTGTGGGAGTGCCTGGGATTTCTTCTTTCGCGGGCAACCCTGCTGGGGGTATGCATGATAAGGCTGGCCCTGAGCCTGACAGGGGGGCTGCTGCAAGTAGGGCTGGTAACACTGTCGCAGGTAAAATTGTTGAAAATGAATTGTAATGGTAGGGAAGGTGATCCAATGGGAGAGAGGGGCAACGGGACGTGGAAGCTGACTCTGTCTGCTGAGCTGAGAGTTCTCAAACGGTGGCAGAATAGTCTTTGACCTCTGAGACTGCCTCCTGAACCTTGGAGCCAAAAAAGCTGTTGCTCTGTCAGGGAGAGTCTGCCAAGCGTTTGTGAAGGTCTTCACAGAGACTGGAGACACGAAGCCATGCAGTGCATCTGGCTAAAACAGCTGTTGCAATGGACAGGGCCACGGAGTCGTAGGTATTGTAGGTGGATTGAATAACATGGTAAAGGGATTTGTGTAAGTCAGCAGTCAAAGAAGCTGGATCTGCTAAGGAGGGGTCATCCAGCTGCAGGAGAAGATCATGAAGGTAGTGCAGCATATGTAGATGATGAGCTAGTATGCGCATAGCAAGAGTACTGCTGTGGAAAGATTTATGCCCCACAGAGTCGAGAATGCACTGTTCTTTCCCTGGAGGAGTCTGGGATGGCAGCTTAGTGCTCTTAGATTTTTAAAGACTGCCTCAGACACAACTGACTGATGGGAAAGCTGAGCATGAAGGAATCCCAGAGCGGGCAGGACCTTGTACTTGAGATCGATGCACCGAGATGCAGCACTGCCTGAAGACAGGGTCTTCCAGATGGAAGATAACAGGTCATGAGGATCTGAGACAACAGAAGTGCAGGGACCTCCTTGGGAGTACTGCAAGCTTTTAAAATAGAGTGAAAATCCCGCCTGTTGATAGGGGAATGCAAGACATTTAGAGCCAGAGCGCGGGAGTTTCTGGAAAAACTTTGGATAGGAAAGAACCTCAGGCGGATCGTCCTGGAGGTCCTGTTCCAGGGATATCAGAAAAGGGTCCTCCTCATAGGACTCACATGGCTCTCAAGGATTGGACAAGAGGGAACGAGGGTGCTTGTCGAGAGGTGTGAGTGTGCACTAGTTAATGAGGGGAGGTGAACCTGGGACTCCTGTGCGAAGAGTGACCAGGGATCAGAGGGAGCACTGGGCCACGCATCAATCCTCTGAGGGGAGGCTTGAAGAAACACGGCATTGTCCTGAAGACACTTCTAGAAAAGAGAGAAAAAGGAAGATTGAGGAGCCTGTTAAGCCTCCTGAGTGGGGGGAAGACTGTCTGGTGTGAAGGGCAGGGGTTTACTCTTGGAATGGTGCTTACCAGACTGTGCCAGAGGGAGCTGATGCTTATGCTTAGCTTTAATCTTTTGACCTGATGAAGGCATGTCAACCGGAAGAACTGAGGAGGAAGCCAACGTATATGGAGTTAGTTCAGTATGCAGAGGGGTATCGCCCGATGGCAGGAGTAGCTGAGAGGAGGCCCCTCTCAGACCCTGCAGTCCTGCTCTCTGGAACTCCCTCCCCACTGACCTCCGTCTAGAACAGTCCATTCCTAATTTCCGCTCCCGTCTCAAAACACATTTTTTCTCCACTGCTTTTAATCTTTTCCAGTGACTTCTGCTTCTCCTATGATTTGCTCCTACTGTATTTGCAATCTATCTTCTCTATCCTGACCTTCTTTTTCTTCTATCCTTTTTAAGAAAAAAGTATTTTTAAAGTATTGTTATTTTCCTTTTCTTTTTAATCATTTTATATATTTTATAGTTTTATTGTAAACCGCCTTGATGTAATGGGGGGCGGTATATCAAGTGATTATAAACAATAAACAATAAGCCCAGAGGTGATAATACCGATGCTGCAGCTGCTTTTGAAACCTCCCCCTGAGCTTGGCCTGGTGCGGGGGAGGGAACTTAAGGAGTTTGACATGAGAGCTGGTCCCATAGAGGTGGTAGACACCGAGCAAGGTCTGGCTCTAAAACAGTGAGGAAACAGCTCCCTGTGATTCTCTGTCAGCTGTCGAAGTTGGCAGCTGAAAAAGTACTTTGCTGCAGTCTGGTGGTGAAGTGAAGTTTTGTTAGCCCAATGGTAAAGTGAATGCAGAAACGTTTATCTTCCGATGGCCGAAGAGAGGTGCAGGCAGAAATGTTTATCTTTCTGTCTGCTCAACCGCTGGAAAAAATCACGCGGCTGGCTGAAGAGAAACGCAGGCAGAAACGTTTAACTTTTTTTCTGCCCGATGGCTTAAAAAGTCATGTGGCTGAAAGAAATCAAAAGCGGAAACAACCCAGTGAGAGAACCGAACGATGGGACCACTAAAAAAAATGTGAAAAAAGGGTGAAAATGCAGGTAAAAATTAAGGGAGAGGGAGACCCATGCAAGCTTCTGCATGGTAGAGAAAGCGTAGTTACTCACCTGTAACAGGTGTTCTCCAGGAGCAGCAGGAATCAGTCCTCACTTATGGGTGACGTCGGCGCCGACGGAGCCCTCGCGGAGCAATTTTCCCCAGCTTTCAAAGAAAGCCTTTGGGAATTGCAGCGCGCATGCGCGGTCGTCTTCCCGCCCGAGGGTGCCATCTTAGCCAGTCAGATGACATAGCTAAAAAAGACAGCATAAAATTTTGCAAAAAGAACATAAGCAGACGATTGCAACTCCAAGGGGAGGAGGGAGGGTAGTGAGGACTGATTCCTGCTGCTCCTGGAGAACACCTGTTACAGGTGAGTAACTACGCTTTCTCCAGGACCAAGCAGGAAGTCAGTCCTCACTTATGGGACTCCCAAGCTCAAGGCTACCGGAGACCCTAAGCACAAAAATGAGCTCCCTCTAGCTCAGCAGCACAGAAGGAAAGAATCTTCGCTGAATTATCACCCACCGGTAGCCCACATCCGGGATGGAGGGTAGGAGTTGCTCAGACCTCAAAGAGATTACGGAGGACTGCCTGTCCGAAAGCACTGTCCCTGCGGGACTCCCTCTCGAGACAGTAATGGACCGCAAAAGTCTGGCTCGAAGACCAAGTAGCGGCCCGGCAGATGTCTGCCAGCGGAACAGAGCGGAGGTAAGCCACTGACGTAGCCTTTGCCCGAACGCAATGAGCCGTGACTCGACTTTCTAAGGAGAGTCCGGCTGCCCCATAAGCCCAAGAGATACAGTCCGCAACCCAGATGGACAGAGTACGCTTGGAGACCGGGAGCCCCAATTTATTGGGGTCAAAAGACACAAAAAGCTGAGCAGCTTTACGGTGCTCCCGCGTACGGTCAAGGTAGAAGTTCAAAGCCCTTCTACGGTCCAGGGTATGGAGGACCGTTTCAGCTCGGCTGGAGTGTGGTCTGGGAAAGAAGGTTGGAAGTACCACCTCCTGATTGATGTGAAAAGGGGAGACCACTTTTGGAAGAAATTTTGGGTGAGTCCGTAGGACTACCCTATTTTTGTAGAACCGAGTGTAAGGGGGATCAGACACGAGGGCCTGCAATTCACTTACGCGTCTAGCGGAAGTGAGGGCTATCAAGAACAGTGTTTTCCAAGACAGAAAACGGAGAGAACAGGTAGCCATAGGTTCAAAAGGCAGACAGGTGATCCGCTGCAAAACCACATTCAGGTCCCAGTCAGGCGCTGGCGGGCACAGAGGTGGTTTAAGTAGAAGGAGACCTCGGAGAAACCTCGCTACGAGAGGGTCGCTGGAGAGAGGTCTACCGTCCACCGGCACATGATGTGCCGAAAGAGCACTGAGGTGAACTTTGACGGAGTTGGACTTAAGTCCCAGATTAGAGAGGTGTAGCAAGTATTGCAAGATCACCGACACCGGGCAGGAGAAGGGATCCTGAGACTGTTGGGTACACCAGAGGGCAAAGCGACGCCATTTAAGGGCGTAGCATTTGCGGGTAGAAGGGCGTCGCGAAGCTAAGACGACCTCCTCCACCTCCGCCGGCAGGAGAAGGGGAGCAAGGACTACCCTCTCAGCAGCCAGGCCATGAGGTTGAGAGACCTGAGGTTGGGGTGTAGTAGAGACCCCTGATCCTGAGTGAGGAGATCCGGTTGTACCCCCAGAGGGAATGGATCCTCCACCGCTAGTTGCAGTAGGAGCGGAAACCATGGCTGTCTGGGCCAGCGAGGGGCCACCAGGATCATGAAGGCGTTGTCTCGGAGCACCTTGAAAAGAGTCCGAGAGACTAGCGGGATGGGAGGGAAAGCGTACAGAAGGCTCCCCGACCATGAAATCAGAAAAGCGTCCACCGCAACCCGAAGGGGGTGTGGCTGACGAGAGCAGAAGCGAGGAAGCTGCCGGTTGTGAGGACTGGCAAAGAGATCCACCGTGGGGAGGCCCCACTTTAGGAAGAGCTTCTGAACTACCAAGGGATCCAGACGCCACTCGTGCGGCTGGAGGATCCTGCTGAGTTTGTCCGCCAGGCAATTCTCTTGGCCCGGGAGATAAACTGCCTTGAGGAGAATGCCGTGACTGACGGCCCAAGAGCAGAGCTTCTGTGCCTCCCGGCAGAGGAGGAAGGAGCCCGTGCCCCCCTGCTTGTTCACGTAGAACATGGCAACTTGATTGTCCGTCTGGACGAGGACGGACTGGTGAGAAGTCAGGTGGGAGAAGGCTTTGAGAGCCAGGCGGATCGCCCTGAGCTCCAGGAAGTTGATCTGCTGAGCAGACTCCCACGTGGTCCAGAGGCCCTGAGTACGTGCCCCTTGGCAATGTGCTCCCCAGCCCAGGAGGGATGCATCCGTGGTCAGCACCCGGGTCGGCTGAGGTGACTGGAAAGGCATTCCGAATATCAGGTTCGGCTGCCGAAGCCACCACCGAAGAGACGAGATCAGCGGCTCGGAGACGCGCACCAGGTCTGCTAGGCCGCCTGTGGCTTGTCGCCACTGCTGGCGGAGACACCATTGAGCAGGCCGCATATTCAGGCGGGCATTGGGGGTCACATGGACGGTGGAAGCCATATGGCCGAGTAGTCTCAGGAAACGCCTGGCGGAGACCAGGGGCTGGCTGCGAAAACGGTCGGCTAGGTCCATGAGCCGTTGAGCCCTGTCGAGCGGTAGGTATGCTCGCGCCTGAGGAGTGTGCAGCCTTGCGCCGATGAACTCGAGATCCTGCGAGGGGAGCAAAGTGGACTTTGCGAAGTTTATAACAAAGCCCAAGTGCTGCAGAAGAGTCACCGTGCGGCGCGTGGCGTTGGTGACCTCCCGAGCGGACGCTGCTCTGATGAGCCAGTCGTCGAGGTACGGAAAGACATAGAGGCCGTGAAGCCGGAGATGGGCCGCCACCACCGCGAGACATTTTGTGAAGACTCGCGGCGCGGAGGACAGGCCAAAGGGGAGTACTCTGTACTGGTAATGATTTCCTGCCACCACAAACCTTAAGTATTGGCGGTGGCTTGGGTGGATGAGGATGTGCGTGTAGGCATCCTTTAGATCCAAGGAGCATAGCCAATCTCCCTGCTGGAGGTAGGGCAGAAGGATTCCAAGGGTAAGCATTTTGAACTTCTCCCGCACAAGGAACTTGTTGAGGTTGCGCAAGTCCAGGATGGGTCTGAGGCCCCCTGTTCTCTTTGGTATTAGAAAATACCTGGAATAAAAACCTTGACCTCTCAGGTGGTGTGGCACCGGTTCCACCGCCTGTTCCTGCAGAAGACCTGCTAACTCCTGAAGGAGTAATTCCCTGTGCAGAGGGGGTCGTGGAGGTTCTCCCGGAAAATAGGAGGGAGGGACCTGGTGGAAGTGGAGAAGATAGCCTTCCCGCACGACTTGAAGCACCCAGGCATCTGCGGTGATGCTGGACCACCTGTGGGCGAAGTGAACCAGCCGGCCTCCGGTGCTGGGAGGAACCAGCGGGGGGGGAGAGGCTATGCTTTGCGAGTCAAAAACCCCCACCCTGCTGAGCAGGGGCTGGTGGTGCAGGCTTGGGGGCTTGCTGCCTACGGGACCCGTTACCCCTTCCCTTGGCCTGCTGGCCCTGTTGGGGAGCTGCAGGGGCCTGATAATGGGGGTATTGTTTGTAGGCAGCCGCCTTCCTCGGGTAAAAGGACTTTTTCCCCGAGCCCTTCTTTTTCTGGGAAGGGGCGGAGGTCTTCCTAGAAAGCCTGGTCCTGGTGAGAGTCTCAGTCTCAATTTGCGCAGCCTTTTCCACCATGGGCTTGCCAAAGAGGTTTTCGCCTCGGCAGGGGACATCGACCAACTTGTCCTGCACCCAGGGCTCAAGGTCTGACGACTGAAGCCAAGCCTGTCGGCGGGCACCGATGCCGGCTGCGGCCACTCGAGCCGATGCTTCAAAGCCATCATAGGCTGCGCGGGACATGAACTTTGAGCATTCCCGAATGCCAGTGGACAAGGCCAGGAACCTCCGCAAGGGTTCCTCGGACAAACCAGCGGAGAATCCGGCTAGCTCTTTAGCCAGATCCCGGAGATACATGCCCATGTATAGCTGGTAAGTCTGGACACGACATGCGAGCATAGAGCCCTGGAAACACTTCTTGCCAAGGCCATCCAGGTTACGGGCCTCCCTGCCAGGAGGCACCGAGGAGTGCATCTTCTGGCTCTTAAGACGATGCATGGCCGATTCCACTACCATGGAATGGTGTGGCAGCTGTGCCTTTTGAAAGCCAGGGCTCTTGCGGACTCGATAGATAGAATCGACCCGCTTGCTCAGGACCGGCGAGGAGGCCGGACTCTCCCACATGCGGAAGAGTAGTCGTTCCAGCATAGGAGGAACCGGTACAGTAAAGTGTTCCCTCGCGGGAGAGTCATACTGGAGGGCGTCGAGCTCTTCGGCTCGAGGCTCCTCCTCGGGATCCGCAGGGAAGGCCAAAGCCTTGGCCATATCCCTAACGAAGTCCGAGAACCGGGCATCCTCCGGGGGGGACTGCTTCCGAGGCTCGGACTCCGGTGAGTCCGATGGGACACACCGAGTCCGGAAAGAATCAGGCGACTCTTCCTCCTCAGACTCCCAGACCGACTCCGACGAGGACTCGGTGGGGTCGGCCCGGGCAGGGCGCGGCGCCAGCCGCCCCGACGCCGAGGGAGTCGGCGTCGGCGACCTCGGTCCCGAACGGGAGGCCGAGGGTGACCTCGACCGAGGATCGACTCGAGTTCTCAGCGACTCGAGGATCGGCTCGGTCTCCGGGGTCGACTTGGACGTCGACGTCCCGGCGGTCGGGGCAGCGGCGCCAGCGAGGCCAGCGAGCAGTGCCCTCTGCTGGTCCATGAAGGCAGACAGTCTGCTCTCCAAGGCCGTCAACCTGAGTCCGAGCTCAGGTGACCCAGCAGCCCCCGACTCGGGCCCCGACGGCGTCGGGCCCGACGTCGGCTGTCGCGGAGGCGAATCCAGAAGGACCACAGGACTTACCCGAGCAGGCATCTCCGACTCCAGGCGAGGTCGCTTCGGGACGAGTTCCTTCTCCAAGGACCCGGGGCGGCTGTCGGGGCTATGCGACCTGGCCCTCGCGGAACCAGGAGCGTCCACCGACGCCGCCCTCGCGGGTTTCACCTTCCGACGATGGTCCCCGGAGGGAGAACCCCGGTCGGAGGAACTCCGGCGACGGTCCGAGCTGGAGCCTTTCGACGCGGAGGCCTCCGACGAGGTCCGGGTACGGCTGGGGTCAGCGAAGATTCTCTCACGCTGATGCCGCCGACTTCTCAACGCCTTTGAGGACAGTTTGCTGCAGGGCCCACAGATCAGTTCCTCATGATCCGGGCCCAGGCAGCGGAGGCAAAAGTCGTGTGTGTCAGTTAGTGACATATTTCGGTCACACCGACCACACCGCTTAAACCCACTGGCAGCCATCGGGGGAAAAAGGGCCCCTGCGAGGTCAAAGGACCGGGCTGCCAGGGAAAAATCGAAAACGAAAACTGACAAAGTCAGAAAAACCGAAAAAAGTAAGAGGACTCGTGACCGGCGTCGCGAGTCCGGGCGGGAAAAAGATCGGCGTCGAACCGAAGGAAAAAGAATAAAATAATGAAGAAAATCGACTTTTTCGCGGGGACAAGACGGGGACGTCTGTAGGGCTCCGCGGAAAAAAGAAGACTGGCTAAGATGGCACCCTCGGGCGGGAAGACGACCGCGCATGCGCGCTGCAATTCCCAAAGGCTTTCTTTGAAAGCTGGGGAAAATTGCTCCGCGAGGGCTCCGTCGGCGCCGACGTCACCCATAAGTGAGGACTGACTTCCTGCTTGGTCCTGGAGAAAAAACAGATTCTCCCAGCACAAGCAGGTGGGAAGCAGGCATGCATGCTCAGTGAAGGAACAAAGCTTCTCTGAGCTGTGGGAGATCCACTCAAGGCTCAGTACGGGGGACATTACCAATGAATGTAACTGCATCCCTGTTTGTCTCAGAGAAAAAGTTTTATAAGATGACCCCCTAAACAGTTAACAAGAATATCATATTTTAATATAGTTTTGTACACTTTGGTTTATTAATGTAATGCTCTACCAAATGAGACCTACTGCTTTAAGTTATTCTCTTAACAGCTGTGTGTGAAGAGAGATTTCTCAGACAACATGCTTGTCTTAGAGGATTTTTTTTTACTTTGAACTTCCTTCCTGGCTACATAGTCATAAAAACTATGGTCCGCATGGGAGGAGATAGTGTCACATTGAAAAAATGTGACAGTGCCTGGGTTAGAGGGGTTTTGTGAGCGACTACATGGCTTCTACACAGGGCCGGCCCATCCATTAGGTGGCCGCCTACAGCTATAGATCTCTGTGGGCGGCAGGCCATGTGCTTCGGCATACATGGCCTGCTGCCCCCCTCCCCACGGCACTGCTGCTGATTCCGGCGGCAGGATGGGGATGGCTCAGCAGCCGGCTATGTGCTTTGGCACACATGGCCTACTGCTTTTGACCCCTCGAAGTTATGTTGGAGGGGGGTCAGAAGTGGCAGGTCATGTGTGCCGAAGCAAATGGCCTGCTGCCAAGCTAAGCTACACCCCCCCCCCTCAACCCCGCCGCCAAAATCAGCAACAGCTGGGGGGTGGTAGCACGGCCCAGCGTGTGTGTGTGGGGGGGGGGGGGGCAGCACGTCCGGGGATTCTTCCTAGGGTGGCAGAAATCCTTGGGCTGGCCCTGCTTCTACAGTCTCCAGAGGCTCACTGCAATTTGCCATAAAGAGAAGATGGAACAGATCTGGGAACAGTACTTGACTTGGGGAAGGAGTATCATCAATAAGGGGAGGGACAAGGGAGGAGAGATGGGTTAGTTTGCTGAATGTTAGCTTTGTAGGAATTCTTCTTGCTATGCAAAACTTTGTAATGTACTATTTTGTCTTTTTGTCTTTGCAATGTCTGTTTTGATAAAAGAATCAATAAAAAGAAAGTTACTAATAAAAAAACAAACTGTGGTCCATGACACCCTACTACAGGCCAGTCTTTCAAAAATGTGAAGCTCTGATTTACTCCTCTCTAATGTAGCTGTTCACTTTCTCTTATACCTTCTATTTCTTCCCCTCCCTTCCTGCCTTCTCATGAAACCTAGTTCCATTTCTGTTACCAGTCCTAAGTGAAGAATGATAGAGGGAAATGGGAGGAAAGGAAAGAAGCGGGTGAGCAGGAAATATAACTCACCAGTATATGATCAACTCTGTCACGTTTCTTACGTCCAAATTTCATCATCTTCTGCCAATCAGTTTTGTGGTTCGGTTCTTTCTTGAGGCTCAACAGTTTCAGCACCTCAGTGGTGAGGAAGGTCTGCAGAGGACACAGAGGTCATGATATAAAGGTGGTAAAGCATAAGAACATAAGAACATAAGATATGCCATACTGGGTCAGACCAAGGTCCATCAAGCCCAGTATCCTGTTTCCAACAGTGGCCAATCTAGGTCATACGTACCTAGCAGTTTCCCCAAAAGACACAGGTTCCGCAATGCTTGTACTGGGTCAAGCATTGATATCCTGGGTCCCTTCTTAATAATGGTTTATGGACCTTTCCTCCAGGAACTTGTCCAAACCTTTTTTAAACCCAGCTACACTAACAGCCTTTACTACATCCTCAGGTAACAAATTCCAGAGTTTGATTACACGTTGAGTGAAAAAATATTTTCTTTTATTAGTCTTAAATAGTTTACCCTGTAGCTTCATTGCATGTCCCCTAGTCTTTCTATATTCTGATAACGTAAACAATCGATCTACGTTTACCTGTTCCACTCCGTTCATTAATTTATAGACTTCTATCATATCTCCCCTCAGCCGTCTCTTTTCCAGGTTAAAGAGCCCTAACCTTTTTAGCCTTTCTTCATAGGAGTATCCTTCCATCCCCTTTACCATTTTGGTGGCTTTTCTCTGAACCTTTTCTAATAACGCTATATCCTTTTTAAGATACGGCGAACAGAATTGCACACAATATTCAAGGTGCGGTCTCACCATGGAACGATATAGAGGCATTATAATATCTTTTGTTTTATTTTCCATTCCTTTCCTTATGATACCTAGCATTCTATTTGCTCTCTTGGCCGCCGCTGCACACTGGGCCGAGGATTTTAATATGTTATCCACACTGACGCCTAAATCTTTTTCCTGGGTGGTGGTTCCTAATGTGGAACCTTGCATTGTGTAACCATAGTTTGGGTTGTTCTTCCCTAGGTGCATAACTTTGCACTTGTCAACATTAAATTTCATCTGCCATTTTGATGCCCAGTCTTCCAATTTATCAAGATCCTCTTGCAATTTTCCACAATCCTCTTGGGTTTTAACAACTTTAAATAGTTTTGTGTCATCTGCAAATTTGATAATCTCACTCGTTATTCCACTTTCCAGGTCATTTATGAATATGTCAAAAAGCAGCGGACCCAGCACAGATCCCTGGGGTACACCACTATTCACCTTTCTCCATTGGGAAAATTGGTCATTTAGCCCAACCCTCTGCTTTCTATCTTTTAACCAGTTCCTGATCCACAGTAGTACACTGCCTCCTATCCCATGACTCTTTAGTTTTGCCAAGTCTCTGATGAGGGACCTTGTCAAAGGCTTTCTGAAAGTCCAGATACACTATATCAACCGACTCACCTTTGTCCACCTGTTTATTCACACTTTAAAAAAAACATAACAGATTAGTAAGACAAGATCTTCCTTGTCTAAAGCCATGTTGGCTGTCTCCCATTAGGCCATGACTATCTACATGCTGAGTAATTTTATTCTTTATGATGGCTTCTACCATTTTTCCCGGTACTGACGTGAGGCTCACCGATCTGTAGTTTCCCGGATCACCCCTGGAACCCTTTTTAAAAATTGGTGTTACATTGGCGATCCTCCAATCTTCAGGTATTAGAGATGATTTTAATGATAGTTCACAGATTACTAATAGCAGGTCTGCAATCTCATATTTCAGTTCTTTCAACACCCTTGGATGTATACCATCCGGCCCAGGTGATTTGCTACTTTTCAGTTTATCTAATAGTTGTAATACATCTTCCCAATGTATCGATATTTCCTTCAATTCTTCTGCACCTTTAAATACCACTTCAGTCATGGGTAACATCCCTACATCTTCCTCAGTAAAGACCGAAGCAAAGAATTCATTCAGTCTCTCCGCTATCACCTTGTCGCCTCTTAGTGCCCCTTTAACTCCTCTATCATCTAATGGTCCAACCAACTCTCTCACAGGTTTTTTGCTACGAATGTACTTGAAAAAATCTTTATTTCGTGTTTTTGCTTCCGCAGCAAGCTTCTTCTCAAATTCTCCCTTTGCCTTCTTTATCAATGCCTTGCATTTGACATGCCAGTTCTTGTGCTGTTTCCAGGTTTCATTGTTTGGCTCTTTTTTCCATTTCCTGAAAGATGCTTTTTTGGAAAAAACAGCCTCTCTGACCTCACCTTTAAACCATGCTGGCAGTTTTTTGGACTTCCTTCCACTTTTCTTAAAGTGTGGAATACAGCTGGTCTGGGCTTCCAAGATAGTATTTTTCAACAACACCCAAGCTTGATGTAAGTCTTTAACCTTTGCAACTGCTCCTTTTAGTATTTCCTTAACTATTTTCCTCATTTTATCATAGTCTCCCTTTTGAAAGTTAAAATGTAGTACTGTGGATTTCCTTACTATCTCTCCTCCACTAATTAAATCAAAGGCGATCATGCTATGATCACTATTGCCAAGCGGCCCCAACACCCTTATCTCTTGCACTAGATCTGGTGTTCCATTAAGGACTAGGTGTAATATGGCTTCCCCTCTGATCAGTTCATGAACCAGCTGCTCCAAGAAGCAGTCATTTATATCATCTAGGAACTTTATCTCCCTAGCATGTCCTGCTGTGACACTGACCCAGTCGATACCGGGGTAATTGAAATCACCCATTATTATTACCGAGCTGTAACGTTTGTTAGCTTCCTTGATTTCTTTGAGCATTTCATCATCCATTTGTTTATTCTGGCCAGGTGGTCGATAGTACATCCCCACTGCCTTCGCCTTCCCCTTTTTACATGAAATTTCAATCCATAGAGATTCTACATCAAATTTTGCTTCCTGCAAAACTTTAATCCTTTCTGACTCAATGCCCTCTCTAATATAGAGCGCAACCCCTCCACCAATTTGATCAGCTCTATCATTACGATATAGTTTGTACCCAGGTATCACGGTGTCCCACTGGTTGTCCTCCTTCCACCATGTCTCTGATATTCCAATCGTATCTAAACTCTCATTTAGTGCTATATATTCTAACACTCTCCCCTCTTATTTTTTTAGACTTCTAGCATTTGCATACAAGCATTTTAGAGACTGTATTTTATTCATATTAATTTGGCTATTGGTAGACATGGGTAATTTGGGATCTTTAAGCTCTGTCTGCTCCATACTCGAGGGCATTTGGGCTACGTTACTCTTTTTTGGAACCTCTCTGCTTTTGGTAGTATCCTTCAAGGATACATTCTTCCGAACCATCCGCTCATGGGCGACTGTCGGCTTTCCCCTATTATCTAGTTTAAAAGCTGCTCTATCTCCTTTTTAAAGGTTAATGCCAGCAGCCTGGTTCCATCCCGGTTAAGGTGAAGCCCATCCCTTCGGAAGAGCCCCTCTTTTCCCCAGAATGTACCCCAGTTCCTAACAAATCCAAACCCCTCATCTCTGCACCATTGTCTCATCCACGCATTGAGACCCCAGAGCTTTGCCTGCCTTTTGGGTCCTGCACGTGGAACGGGAAGCATTTCGGAGAACGCTACCCTGGAAGTTCTGGATTTCAACATCCTACCTAAAAGCCTAAATTTAGCCTCCAGAACCTCCCTACCACATTTTCCTATGTCATTGGTACCGACATGTACCAAGACAGCAGACTCCTCCCCAGCACTATCTAAGACCTTATCTAGGTGGCAAAAACAATACCAAGCAACTCTCTAAATCCAAGGACTAGCTTTATTTCTCAGTGTTTATGTGCTCTGCCCAAAGCCTGGAAAATGCACTATTTTGAAACGGCCCCGTAGAGAAACGTTTCATAAGACAAGGAATGAAAACACATATATGTACTAAAGCTTGCTGCTCAGCCTGGAAAAAGAAAGTTTAAAATATTCACCAGTGACATCACAGATCAGTTTTACGGGCAATGATGTTACAATCAGAAAGCTATACCCTAGACAATAAGAGGATCCACTGTAGTACATGGATTCTAGTCTAGAACATTTATTCTCTCTTTTTTGAAAATATTTAGGCAGAAGAAATGTACCATATCACTTGAAAATAAACTGTGTTGCAACATCCTAGTGAATGTTCCTGAGATTTCAGATAATGTTCAATGGTGAAATGCAGCAAGAACAAATCCCTCACAATCCAAAATGTTAGCTGTTACAATAACAATGATCTATTTTGCTGCTGTTTTTGTGTATTCATGCCACATTTTTAAGCTTGCAAAGGCTAAAGATGTTATCATGTATATAAATTCAAGTGTCTGTCTATAATACCACCTATTGACAAATCAAACATTGGGGAATGCGGTTGCTATGATAGTTTTTCTGAATAGCTATATGTATCACATGGGCACAAGACGGCAGAAGATGCCGCATAAAGTGCTTCTCTTCTGCTACTCCCCTGTACTCCCTACCAGTACTCCCCAGCACAAAATGCCATCACTGAAAATATCTTACAAATAAATTCGACCCAAAAAGTTCACCAATTACATATCTCTCAAAAATTGTGAGACTTTTCTGAAAAAAAAAACCCCACAGGTCTCTATGAAATACTATTATGTCTTTTGTCGGAATGTTTGCCTTGAGGTCAATGATCTCTAGTAGCAAACTTTTCTTTTAATATTTTTAAACAGTGAATCAAACACCATAAAGTATATTCAAAACACAAACTGTGTGAAACACCTTAAAAACATCTATAAAATCTCTTGAAAGAAAACTTGCAGTTTTTGCTGCTACAAGTAATCCTTATACAGACTAGGACTGGACCAATTCTTTGTTGAACGATTTGGTGTCCCCACCAATCATCAGTCCACAATTACACAGACAAGGATCAGACCAGCTTAATATTTTTTAATTTTATTTACATTCTCTTATATACCGCGCTATTCTGCATCAGTGCGGTTTACATTGAAC
This sequence comes from Ichthyophis bannanicus, assembly GCA_033557465.1. NCBI lineage: Eukaryota > Metazoa > Chordata > Amphibia > Gymnophiona > Ichthyophiidae > Ichthyophis > Ichthyophis bannanicus. The sequence goes on along the minus strand of CM066040.1, from coordinate 148,694,629 downwards.
AAACTGAAATTACATTGAACAGGGCATTATAACTTGGAGATAACTATTTTACAGGGAACATGGGCTATGGAGGGTTAAGTGGCTTGCCCAAGACCACAAGGAGCACCTGTGGGACTAGAAACCCCAGTCCTTCCGGCCCAAGGTTGCTGTCCTCTAGTGGGATTTGAACCCCCGACCGTCTGGCCTGAAGTACCTCGCCCCAATCACTAGGCCACTCCTCCACTCCACTGAACAATATGACGTCCCAACAATACGAGGACTGGACCAGCTTAATGTGGAACAATATGACGTTCCAACAACATGAATACAGCACTGCGTTTAGAGCTTATCACGGCTTCAAAGCCCTGTTTCAATGCTCCTAAGGATGTCTCCCGTCCATTGTGTTTCTTCAATCTTGATAACTGAAATAGTTCAGAGCTCCACTTTTAAATTTGTGGCATGACACCACCAGAGGGAAACCTGATCACATGATATTCAAAGTTATCCCAACGAACAGTCAATTCATAATATACTGCACCAATCTAATTTTTGGTTCAATCCTGTATGAGTCACTGTGGCTAGTTTAAAGATCCATGATTGCTCAAGTATATGTAATTTATGTTCACAACCCCCACCCCCTCGGAGGTTATGAAGAACCAATCCATCACTCTCCACTTTAAATCCAAAAAGGTGTGCTGAAACTGAACACAATAGTTAACCATCAGAGGGCAGGAGTTGCGTTTACCTCGAGAATATTACGGAGTACTGCCTGGCTAAAGGCACTGTCCTTGCGGGACTCAATCTCCAGGCAGTAGTGAGCTGTGAACGTATGAAATAAAAACCATGTGGCGGCCTTGCATATTTCCATCACTGGCACTGAGCGGAGGTTGGCCACCGATACGGCCATTGTCCTCACGCGATGCGCTGAGATCCGGTGCTCAAGAGAGGCCAGCTCGCTCATAGGCAAGGGCAATACAATCTGCCACCCAAGTGGACAGAGTTCGCTTGGTCACTGGGAGCCCCAGTTTTCTGGGGTCATAAGACATGAAGAGCTAAGGAGCTTTTCGGTGGGCCCGAGTCCACTGTAAGTAGAGGGACAGGGCCCGCTTGCAATCCAGAGTCTGGAGCATTAGTTCCTCCTTGCCTGCGTGAGGCCTTGGAAAGAAGGTGGGGAGGACCACCTCCTGGTTTAGGTGGAAAGGGACACTATAGGAAGCAAACTACCACGTAGATCAGAAGAACGTGGAGTATGGAAAGACCACCTTTATTTACTATATAACAGGGAACGACCCAACACAGGCCGTGTTTCGTTGCCTTCATTAGGGGTATCGACTAGCACACTAAAATCATAAATACATAAATTATCAATAATAATGAAACAGAATACTGTAAAACCATAAAGCATAAAATAAAAAATAAAATTATATCAAAAACATTGACGCTTATAGGGTGTGACAGAAAATAAAATGATTAGGATAAAATATACCTTATTGCGGATTATAATTATAAGAGTATTTTTTGTGATGATATTAATTGCATATATATGTGTATACATGCACACTCTTATCAAGTTAAAGTATATGCCCAAGGTGTTTTTTATTCAGTTCCTAAATGTATGTTGCATCATGTAATCCTTGTTTCACTCCTGCTCTGGTTGTTTTGTGTTTTGTTATTATTATATTTAGATTCATTATTTACGTTTTAATAGGCTATATTTCTATCATCCCTTTTAGTTCTTCTTTACCTCAGTGTATGGTACAGATAAGGTATGCTGAAATTATAATCCGCAATAAGGTATATTTTATCCTAATCATTTTATTTTCTGTCACACCCTATAAGCGTCTTTTATACAAGTTTTTCTTCTTTTATGTTCCACATATTTGATATGGATGTTATATACTATTTTAATTATTTATTTATCTAAGTGTAGCATGTTTGGGTCTCCTGTGTGTGATCAATGTTTTTGATATAATTTTATTTTTTATTTTATACTTTATGGTTTTAGTCTGTTGCATTATTATTGGTAATTTATGTATTTATGATTTTAGTGTGCTAATCGATACCCCTGACAAAGGCAACGAAACACGGCTTGTGTTGGGTCGGTCCCTGGTATATAGTAAATAAAGGTGGTCTTTCCATACTCCACGTTGAGGTGGAAAGGGGACAACCTTGGGGAGGAATTTGGGGTGTGTGCAGAGCACCACCCTGTTCTTATAGAACCTCGTATATGGTGGATCTGCCACCAGGGCCTGGAGTTCGCTCACTCTCCTAGCGGAAGTAAGGGTCACCAAAAAGACCACCTTTCAAGAGAGGTACTGCAGGTGACAAGTGGCCAGAGGCTCGAATGGCAGTTTGATGAGCTGGAAGAGTACAACATTGAGATCCCACTCTGCTGGCAGAGAGGAAGCTTGGATAGAAGGCGGCCTCGGAGGAACCTGGAGACCAGGGGCTGGCTTGAGAGGGCTTTCCCCTCAATTGGGTGGTGGTGAGTGGCTATGGCGCTCAAGAGTACCCTCACCAAGTTAGATTTCAGCACGGTGTGTGACAGGTGCAGGAGGTCTTGGAGTACTAGCTGCACATGGCAGGAGAAGGGATTATCCTCCCTTTCTGCACACCAGGCGGAGAACTTCCTCCATTTGAAGGCAGTCGCCCTTCTGGTGGAGGGTTTCCGGGAAGCCAGGAGGATCTCCTCAACTTCCCCTGGAGGCTGAGGGGGGCCAAAGCTACCCTTTCAGTCGTCATGCTGTTAGCATCAGGGCTCCCAAGTTGGGGTGCAGGAGGGAGCCCTCCTCCTGGGACAGGAAGTCTGGGGCTCGGCCCAGAGGAATTGGGAGTGCCACAGACAGGGAAAGCAGCAGGGTGAACCAAGGCTCCCTGGGCCATCTGGGGGCAATCATTATGACTAATGCCTTTTCGATATGGATCGGGGGGGGGGGGGGGGGTCGGTGGAAACGTGTACAGTAGGCCCTTGGACCAGTGGCTATCTAGAAGGCAACCGCCACCACTCTCTCCGGGTGTGGCTGACATGAGCAGAAAAGAGTAGTTACTCACCTGCAACAGGTGTTCTCCAGGAGCAGCAGGAATCAGTCCTCACATATGGGTGACGTCGGCGCCGATGGAGCCCTCGCGGAGCAATTTCCCCAGCTTTCAAAGAAAGCCTTTGGGAATTGCAGAGCGCATGCGCGGTCCCCTTCCCGCCCAAGGGTGCCATCTTGCTCAGTCTGATGACATAGCTAAAAGACAGCGAAAAATTTAGCAAAAACGAAATGATAGGACTGCAACTCCAAGGGGAGGAGGGAGGGTTGTGAGGACTGATTCCTGCTGCTCCTGGAGAACACCTGTTACAGGTGAGTAACTACTCTTTCTCCAGGACCAAGCAGGAAGTCAGTCCTCACATATGGGACTCCCTAGCTTAAGGCTACCAGAGACCTCAAGCGGAAAAATGAGCTCCCTCTAGCTCAGTAGCACAGAAGGAAGGAATTTTCTCTGAAAACGCCCCCGACCGGTAGCCCAACATCAGGGCCGGAGGGTAGGAGTTGCCTAAACCTCAAAGAGATTATGGAGGACTGCCTGACCGAAAGCACTGTCCCTGCGGGACTCCCTCTCCAGGCAGTAATGGGCAGCAAAAGTCTGGCTTGAAGACCAAGTAGCGGCCCGGCAGATGTCTGCCAATGGAACAGAGCGGAGATGAGCCACTGACGCAGCCTTCGCCCTGACACAATGAACCGTGACTCGACCCTCCAACGAGAGGCCGGCCGCCCCATAAGCCCAGGCGATACAGTCAGCGACCCATATGGACAAAGTACGCTTGGAGACAGGTAGCCCCAACTTATTGGGGTCAAAAGAAACGAAGAGCTGAACAGCCCTCCGATGCTCCCGCGTACGGTCAAGGTAGAAGGATAAGGCCCTCCTACAGTCCAGGGTATGCAGGACCATTTCAGCCCGGCTGGTGTGCGGCCTGGGAAAGAAGGTCGGTAGAACCACCTCCTGGTTGAGATGAAAAGGAGAAACCACTTTTGGAAGAAACTTAGGGTGAGTCCATAAGACTCCCCTATTCCTGTAGAACCTAGTGTAAGGAGGATCAGACACTAGGGCCTGCAGTTCACTAACGCGCCTAGCAGAGGTAAGGGCTACCAAGAACAAGGTTTTCCAGGAAAGAAAACGAAGAGGGCAGGTAGCCATAGGTTCAAAGGGCGGACAGGTAATCTGCTGCAAGACCACATTCAGATCCCATTCAGGGGCTGGTGGGCGCAAAGGAGGCTTAAGGAGAAGGAGGCCTCGGAGAAAACGAGCCACCAAAGGGTGGTTGGAAAGAGGCCTGCCATCCACCGGTGCGTGATGCGCAGAGAGAGCACTGAGGTGGACCCTGACAGAGTTGGATTTAAGGCCCAGATTTGAGAGGTTAAGCAAATATTGCAAGACCACTGCCACCAAGCAGGAGAAGGGATTCTCAGACTGCTGAGCACACCACACGGAGAACCGACGCCACTTAAGAGCGTAGGACTTCCGGGTGGAGGGCCGCCTGGAGGCCAAGACGACCTCTTCCACCTCCCGAGGCAGCAGGAGGGGAGCAAGGACTACCCTTTCAGCAACCAGGCCATCAGATGAAGGGACCGGAGGTTGGGGTGTAGGAGAGTCCCCTGATCCTGTGACAGGAGATTGGGTTGAAACCCCAGAGGAAGAGGAGTGTCCACCGCCAGCTGCATTAGAAGCGGGAACCAGGGTTGTCTCGGCCACCGGGGAGCTACTAGGATCATCGAGGCTCTGTCTCTGAGAACTTTGAAGAGCGTCCGAGACACCAGTGGCATGGGAGGAAAGGCATACAAGAGGCCTGTGGACCATGGAATCAGAAAAGCATCCGCCGCCACTCTGAGAGGATGCGGTTGTCGAGAGCAGAATCTGGGAAGCTGCCGGTTCAGGGGCCTGGCAAATAGATCCATGGTGGGGAGGCCCCACTTGAGAAAGATCTGCTGAACCACCAACGGATCCAATCTCCACTCGTGAGGTTGGAGGATCCTGCTCAGCCTGTCTGCCAGGTAATTTTCTTGACCTGGGAGATAGACAGCTTTGAGGAGGATGCCGTGAAGGACGGCCCAAGAGCACAGTCTCCGTGCCTCCTGACAGAGAAGGAAGGAGCCTGTGCCTCCTTGTTTGTTCACGTAGAACATTGCAACTTGATTGTCCGTCTAGACCAGCACCACTGAGCAGGTCGCATGTTCAGGCGGGCATTGGGGGTCACATGGACCGTGGAAGCCATATGGCCGAGCAGTCTCAGAAATTGCCTGGCAGTGACCAGGGAATTGCTGCGAAAGTGGCTGGCTAGATCCATGAGCCTGTGTACCCTGTCTAGAGGCAGGAAGGCCCCGCCTGAAGTGTGTTCAATCTTGCGCCGATGAATTCGAGATTTTGAGAGGGGAGCAAAGTGGACTTTGCGAAGTTTATGACAAATCCCAAGTGTTGGAGCAGAGTCACAGTGCGATGAGTGGCCTGAGTGGCCTCTTGGGAAGACTGGGCCCTGATGAGCCAGTCGTCCAGGTATGGAAATACAAAAAGGCCTTGAAGTCTTAGATAGGCCGCCACCACTGCTAGGCATTTGGTGAACACCCTGGGGGCGGAGGATGGGCCAAAGGGCAGTACTCTGTACTGGTAATGATTTCCTCCCACAACAAACCTGAGATATTGTCTGTGGTCTGGATGAATAAGGATGTGAGTATAGGCATCCTTTAGATCTAAGGAGCATAGCCAGTCTCCCTGCTGGAGGTAGGGCAGCAAGATTCCGGAGTGGAGGAGTGGCCTAGTGGTTGGGGCAAGGTACTTTAGGCCGGAAGGTCGGAGGTTCAAATCCCACTAGAGGACAGCAACCTTGGGCCGGAAGGACTGAAGTTTCTAGTCCCACAGGTGCTCCTTGTGGTCTTGGGCAAACCACTTAACCCTCCATAGCCCATGTTCCCTGTAAAATAGTTATCTCCAAGTTATAATGCCCTGTTCAACGTAATTTCAGTTTGTTCAATGTAAACCGCACTGATGCAGAATAGCGCGGTATATAAGAGAATGTAAATAAATAAATAAATAAAATAAGCATCTTGAACTTTTCCCTTGCCAGGAACTTGTTGAGATTTCGCAAGTCCAGGATGGGTCTGAGGCCTCCTGTTTGTTTTGGTATCAGAAAGTACCTGGAATAAAAGCCTTGACCTCTCAGGTGGTGGGGCACCGGTTCCACAGCCTGTTCCTGAAGAAGACTTGCCAACTCCTGAAGGAGTAAGTTCCTGTGCAGAGGGAGTCTTGGAGGCTCCCCTGGAAAGTAGGAGGGAGGTACCTGGTGAAAGTGTAGAAGATAGCCTTTTTGAACTATATGAAGCACCCAGGTATCTGATGTGATGGCTGACCACCTGTGGGCAAAGTGGACCAGCCGGCCTCCTGTGCTGAGAGAAACCAGCGGAGGGGAAGAGGCTATGCTGATGGAGTCAAAAACCCCCACCCTGCTGAGCAGGGGCCGGTGTTGTGGGCTTGGGGGCCTGCTGCCTATGGGACCCATTACCCCTTCCCTTGACCTGCTGACCCTGTTGGGGAGCTGCTGAGGCCTGATAATGAGGGTAGTGTTTATAGGCAGCCGCCTTCCTCGGGTAAAAGGGCTTTTTCCCCGAGCCCTTCTTCTTCTGAGAAGGGGCAGAGGTTTTTCTGGACAGCCGAGTCCTGGTCAGAGTCTCGGTCTCGATCTGTGCAGCCTTTTCAGCCATGGGCTTGCCAAAGAGGTTTTCACCTCTGCAGGGGACATCGACCAACTTGTCCTGTACCCATGGCTCGAGGTCGGATGACTGGAGGCAAGCCTGTCGGCGGGCACCGATGCCGGCTCCGGCTACTCGAGCCGATGCTTCGAAGCCATCGTAGGCTGCTCGAGAGATAAACTTCGAGCATTCTCGAATGCCAGTGGACAAGGCCTGGAACCTCTGCAAAGGTTCCTCGGAGAGACCAGCAGAGATCCCGGCAATTTCTTTTGCCAGGTCCCGGAGATACATGCCCATATAGAGCTGGTAGGTCTGGACTCGACAAGCAAGCATAGAGCCCTGGAAGCACTTCCTACCGAGGGCATCCAGGTTCCGGGCCTCCCGACCGGGAGGCACTGAGGAGTGCATCTTCTGACTCTTGAGTCGATGCATGGCCGATTCCACCACCATGGAATGGTGCGGTAGTTGTGCCTTTTGGAACCCGCGGCTCTTGCGGACTCGATAAATGGAATCGACCCGCTTGCTTAACACCGGCGCCGACGTCGGGCTCTCCCACATGCGGAAGAGAAGTCGCTCCAGCATCGGAGGAACCGGTACAGTAAAGGCCTCCTTCAGGGGAGAGTCATACTGGAGGGCATCGAGCTCTTCGGCTCGAGGCTCCTCCTCGGGATCCACGGGGAATGCCAAGGCCTTGGCCATATCCCGCACGAAGTCCGAGAACCGGGTGTCCTCCGGGGGGGACCGTCTCCGAGGTTTGGACTCGGGCGAGTCCGATGGGACGCACCGAGTCCAAAAAGTACCATGTGACTCTTCGTCCTCCGTTTCCCAGGCTGACTCCTCGGAGGAGGAATCGAGCAGCTCCGGTCGGGCGGGCACCAATGCCCTCCGCCCCGACGACCTCGGTCCCGAACGGGAGGCCGAGGAAGACCGCGACCGAGGATCGACTCGAGCTCGCATGGACTCGAGGATCGGCTCGGTCTCCGGGGTCGACTTGGACGTCGACGTCCCGGTGACTGGGGCAGATGCACCGGCGAGGCCAGCCATCAATGCCCGCTGCTGGTCCATGAAGACAGCCAAACTGCTCTCCAAGGCCGTCAACCTGAGTCCGAGCTCAGGAGACCCAGCAGCCCCCGACTTCGGCTCCTTCGGAGGTGAGTCCACGAGGACTACAGTACTCACGTGTCCAGGAGACTCCATCTCGAGACGAGGATGTTTCAAAGGTCTCTCCGACTCCGAGGACCCGGGACGGCTATCGGGGCTATGCGACCTGGCCCTCGAGGAACCAGGAGCGTCTACCGACGCCGCCCTCGCGGGTTTCTTCTTCCGATGATGTTCCCGGGCAGGAGACCCCCGCTCAGAGGAACTCCGACGATGCTCAGGACCGGAGTCCCAGGACGTCGAAGCCTCTGACGAGGTCCGGGCCCGGCCGGATGCGGAGTCAGAGAAGATTCTTTCTTTTTGTTGCTGCCGACTCCTCAACGCTTTTGAGGACATCTTGCCACACGGACCATAGATCATCGGGTCCGAGGCAGCGGAGGCAGCAGTCGTGTGTGTCGGTAAGAGACATAAGTTTCTTACACCGATCACACTTTTTAAACCCGCTGGCAGCCATCGGGGGAAAAAGGGCCCCTGCAAGGTCAAAAGACAGGGCTGCCAATGAAAAAAGAAAAAATGGCGCGAACGCTAGTCACGAAGGACAAAAACCGAAAAAATAACGAACGGACTCGATACCGAAGTATCGGGTCCGGGCGGGAAAAGGATCCGGCGTCGAACCGAGAAAAGAATAGTAAATAAAATCAACTTTTTCAGCGGCGATCACAAACAGCGTCTGTAGGGCTCCATGGAAAAAAGAAGACTGAGCAAGATGGCACCCTTGGGCGGGAAGGGGACCGCGCATGCGCGCTGCAATTCCCAAAGGCTTTCTTTGAAAGCTGGGGAAATTGCTCCGCGAGGGCTCCTTCGGCGCCGACGTCACCCATATGTGAGGACTGACTTCCTGCTTGGTCCTGGAGAACAGGGTAGATGTGTGGAGAGCCAAATAGGTCCATCACGTGTCTGCCCCAGAGGCGGAAGAGCCGCTTCATTACTTTGGGGTTTAAGCGCCACTTGTGTGGGCGCAAGACTCTGTTCAGCCTGTTGGCTAACAATATATAGAAACCTGAACCCACATAAGATGAAAAAGCTTCTTTTCTTTTTGTCGGAGCAGCCATGACAAAAGTAGACAGAAGGAAAAAACGTCTTCTCGCTGCGGCTGCTCCTTTTAATACTTTTTTTTAAATTTTAAGTTTTTATTAAGTTCTTCAACAGGCAAGATACATCACATTACATTCAACAATTAACATCAATGAGTTAACCTGTAGTCTTTGCCCCCAGACATGCCCGTTACAGCATCCCTTTCCTCCCCTTACCTATACCCCGCCATCCTTTACATCGCTCCTTGAATTTCCCTTTTCCCCCCTACCCCACTTCCCTTCCCTTCCCCCGTCCTCCCTACCCTCCCCTCCTATATATCACCTCTCCTACAGCTACCCTGACTCTCACCCCACTCCTCCCCTCTCCCTCCTCGACTACTCCATCCTTCCACATACTCTCTCTTAACCATTTCCATACCCCCTCCCACCGTTTCTCCATTTGACCCCCTCTACCATTTTCTTCCCCCATGATTTTATACATAAGATAAATTTCCGACATTCTCTTAGCGTAACTGTCCACAGATGGTAGAATTGTTCTATTCCAGTGCCATGCTATTTTGCATCTGGCCGCCATGACACAAAACCAAATGATGTTCCACTCTCCTTCCCACTGCCCGTCCTTCTTTTGCAGGAGACACATTTCAGGAGTCAGCTCTATACTTGCCCCCACAATTTTTTAAATATTATCCCCTATTTTCCCCCAGTACCTTTGAACCACTGGGCATGACCACCACATATGCATCCATGTTCCCTCTTTGCCGCACTTCCTCCAACATTCATTCGTCTTCAATACCCCCCGCTTTATACAGCCGCTCTGGTGTGAGATACCACCTACTCAGCACCTTGAACCCATTCTTGCATAGCGCTGTGGCAATAGTGAATTTGGCTATACCGATCGCCACTCCCTCCCACTCCTCCACCTCCCATTCCACCCCTAAATCCCTTTCCCACGCTTCCATGTAGCTCAATTTCCCGGCTCCCCTCGCTATTAACACTTTGTAGATTCTAGATATTTATTTATTTTATTTTATTTATTTACATTCTCTTATATACCGCGCTATTCTGCATCAGTGCGGTTTACATTGAACAAACTGAAATTACATTGAACAGGGCATTATAAACTTGGAGATAACTATTTTACAGGGAACATGGGCTATGGAGGGTTAAGTGGCTTGCCCAAGACCACAAGGAGCACCTGTGGGACTAGAAACCCCAGTCCTTCCGGCCCAAGGTTGCTGTCCTCTAGTGGGATTTGAACCCCCGACCTTCCGGCCTGAAGTACCTTGCCCCAACCACTAGGCCACTCCTCCACTCCAGATACCATGCCCTTCTGCCCCATAGAACCCAAACATGCCCCTTCAAACCAAACCATTCCACTCCTCCCCCACAATCCTGCCCCCTCTTCCTTTTTCTAATCAGTGATCCCATTTGCGCATACGCATACCTATCTGTTTCCTGCAACTGATACATATCTCGAATACCCTCAAAACCCCTTACCGTCTTCCCCACTAAAATCTGTGACACCTGACTTTAACCTTGCTCCTCCCATCTTCACAGAACTACTCTACTCAGTCCCACTCCCTTTTCACAACATGCCTGGAGGGACATAGTATGTGACCATTTCTTATCCCCCACCATCCTATGCAGTTGCCATACATTTAAAGTGTGCACCATCAAAGGGTTAGCCCCCCTCTCCCCCTTCACCCCCCAAACTAACCTTTCTAACTCTCCAGGGCCAAAATTTGTTGCCTCCATCATCACCCATTGCTTTAATGGTTCCCTTAACCATGCATACATCGCCCGGAGCTGCCATGCCTTATAGTACAGTGCAAAGTTAGGTACACCCATCCCTCCCTCCGTTCCCTGCACTTGTAGTGTCCGTGCCGCCACCCTTGGCTTCTTACCCCCCCAAATAAAACCCTCCACTTGCTTTTGCACCTTCCTTAATATTCTTTTTGGTATCGCTATTGGTAATACTTGGAAGTAGTACAGGAACTGGGGAAGCAACATCATTTTGATGATCACCATCCGACCGAACCAAGAGTATTACCCCCTGCTCCAGCCCCCCAACTGTGACTCCAGGTGCCCCAAGAGTTTTTTATAATTTAATTCAAATAATTCCTCCAAGGTCCTCCTCACCTGCACCTCCAGATACTTAATCAACCTCTTTGCCCGCCTAAAAGGAAAGTGCTGCCGAAGCTCCCTCTGCTGTTCCTCTTCCCCCACCACATTTAAAACGTCTGACTTCCCCCAATTAATTCGGAACCCCGGCACATTCCCATATTCCTGTATCTCACCCATTATGGCTGGTAACGTTTCCCCAGGTTTTGTGATTGTTAACAAAATGTCATCTGCGAAAAGCGACATACGATACTCTATTTGTCCCACTCGCACCCCCTTAATATCTTGGCTCGCCCTTATCTGTGCTGCCAAAGGCTCCAGCGAAAGCACAAATAGCAATGGCAATAAAGGGCAGCCCTGCCGCGTTCCCTTCCCCAGAGGAAAAAAACGTGAGTATCCTCCATTTACTCTCACACATGCTTTGGGACTTACATACAAAGCCTTTATCCAATTCACAAACTCTGCCCCAAACCCCATGGCACCCAATACTGAGAATAGAGATTTCCATGACACTTGATCGAATGCTTTTTCAGCATCCAGCGAGACCAGCAGCGAAGGTCCCCCGAGCGCCTTGCTGTCCAAAGCACATTGAGAACCTTTCTAATATTATCTGCCACCTGCCTCCCTGGTATAAAACCTGCTTGATCCTCATGAACTAACTTGCCTAGTATTTTATTAAGCCTCGTTGCTAGGAGCTTTGCCAGCAATTTCGCATCAATGTTTAATAGCGAAATTGGCCTATAGGATGCGCACTCCTGCGGATCTTTCCCTACCTTATGTATAAGGGTAATGCCTGCCCAGCCCATCGTGTCAACCAACTTCTCCCCACGTCGCGTTGTATTGAATACTGATGTTAATGGTTGGACTAGCAGACTCCCAAATTTCTTAAAAAAGCTCGCTGTCAGCCCGTCTAAGCCCAGGGCTTTCCCTAGCTTCATATCCTTAATCGCCCGTAGCACTTCCTCTGCTCCAATCTCTCTGTCTAGATTCTGCTGTTCTCCGTCTTCCAACCGTGGCAGCCCCACTTCTCCCAAATATTCATTGATCGCGTCCTCAGTTCCCTCTGAATGGGCTGCATATAGCTTCTGATTGAACGCTACAAACTCTTCTCTGATCTGGTGGTCCTCCCGCACTACCCCCTCCCTGCCTCTGATCTGTATGATTCGATTCGATTCCTTTCTCTTTTTTAACTGCTGGGCCAAATACTTCCCCGCTTTATTGCCCCCTTCAAAGAAGTTCTGTCTCAGTAACTGCAGGTTATGCCTTATCCGCCCCGCCTCCAACGCATTTAGTTTAGCCCTCGTCTCCAATACCGCTCCCCTAAATATCCCATATCCCACCCCCCGAGCATCTTTCTCTTCCAGTTCCATTAATTGATGCCTTAGTTGCAGTTCCTGCTCCTCCCTTTCCCTTTTTTTCCGCGCTCCCCACTTTACCAACACCCCCCTTACCACAGCTTTAAAAGCATCCCATACCACACCCCCTTTTACCTCTCCCTCCCCATTCTGTTCAAAGTACTCTGGTATTAGCTTTTGCACCTCTCTCACTACCCTAGTGTCCTCCAGCAAGCCTTCATTTAGCTTCCAGTATTGCCCCCCCCCCTTACTTTCCCCCCTCACCCTCACCTGTACTACCACTGGTGCATGGTCCGACCACGTAATAGGCTCTATTTCTCCTCCCTTTATCCTGCCCACCAACTCCTTCCCTACCCAGATAACATCTAATCTTGAATATGTGCCATGAGCTGCTGAGAAGAAGGAAAACTGTCGCCTACCTGGGTTCATCAATCTCCATGCATCTATCAAATCATTCTCATGCACAAACCTATGATATCTCTGTCCATCCGACTCCTGCCCTTCCCCGCTGTATCTCTCCTCACCTCCCAAGGCATGTTAAAGTCCCCTCCACAAATCAACACTCAATCCCCCATTACCGCTACCTGCTTACCTAACTCCTCCCAAAATTCTTTCTGCGAACCCGTGGGCACATAAACATTCACCACACAAAAACACTCCGCCCCGACTTTCACACGCAGCAAAAGGTATCTCCCCCCCCTTGTCCCTCATCACCGACTGAACTTCAGTTTTATGCTCCCCATTGATGAAAACCGCCACCCCTCCTTTCTTCCTTTCCTGTAAGTTTGATGCAAAAATGCACTCTGTAACCCTTCGGTTGCACTAACGATTCATGCTTTTTTTGTAAATGTGTCTCCTGCAGCATTACAATTGCTGCCTTGTGTCTTGTTAATTCTTTATACAATTTCTGTCTCTTCCAGGGTGAATTCAGCCCCTTCACATTCAACGTTACAATTTTCAAGGCATCCTCCAACTGTGCTCCCCCCTTCCTCCCAGCTTTATGCCCGCCCCTCCCTCCACCCCTACCACCCCCTGCCCCTCCCTTCCTTCTGAGCCACCCCTAGTCTATCTCCCCCTCCCCTTCCTTCCCTTCCACCCCCGCTCCCTCCCCCCTCCCCCACTTTCTTCTCCGAACCGGAGATCTGACTTCCATAACGGTGACCTAAGATCGAACCGCCACCTACCCCTGCCCCTCTTCCCCCTCCCCCCATCTTCCTTCCATGCTCCGTCGACCCCGATTACTCCGAACCCCCACCACGCCGCCCCTACCCTTCTAACCTCCTCCCCTCCCCCCCACCGTCATTCATTACTTATTACTATCCCCCAAAACCTTTTCCACATTGTAAGTCATCTGGTTCAAGTCCATGTGCTATCTGCTGCTTCAGCCAGCGTCCTCTTCAATCTCCATTCCTCGCTGACGCTCCTTGACCATTCTCGCCAATCTCCTTCCGCCTTCTGCTGCTCTATGCCACCTCGAACTCTCCGCCTTAGTATTATTGGCATTGTTGTCCGTTGGCTTAGCTGGACTGCTGGCCTCCTCCGGTAGATTTGCGGCTCCTAAGTCTCTCAACTCTCTAAGCTTCTGCACTTGTCTTTACTTTCCTCGACCGCCCTTGTACCGTGATCAATAATCCAAATGGGTACAGCCACTTATATCTCAGGTCGGCCCTCCTCAAGTAGGCCGTGACCTCTTAACTCTCGTCTACGCTGCAGTGTCCCCTGGGACAGGTACTGAAACAGTTCCAATTTGTGTCCTTCCCACTGGAAGTTTCTTAGCTTTCTCGCTGCTCCCAGTAAGCGTTCTTTCAACTTGTAGGAAGCCAAGCAAACTACAATGTCTCTCGGACGATTGTCCCTTATGGGCCCCAGACCTCTATGAGCCCTTTCTATTTTCATCTGATCTCCTTCATCCTCCTCTATGCGCTCCACCTCTTTTAAAAGTTTTCCAAATATTTTTTGTACCACCACTTCACTGTTCCTATATTTGGGATCCTCCAGGACTCCCCGCACTCTAATGTTGCATCTTCTCGAGCGGTCCTCCAAATCTTCCGTTTTTTTCCTTCAGCTCCTCTTGAGCCTCCCTCAGCTCCTCCTATCCTATCCTTTCTGGATTTGCTCCACCACTGCCCCTTGTTGTTCCAGTTGATTCTCTGCATCCTCTATGCGCTCTCCCAGTTCCAAAATGTCTTATTTGATTGTTTGCAAAGCCGCTTTTAACTCATTTTTTACTCCTCCAGTTTCTTCCTTTAAATCCTCCTTTAGTTCTATAAGCCACTGCTTGATTTTCTCAGCCATTCCCGAGCACTCCTCTTCACCCTCCTTTCCTCTTCTTGAAGGCGCATATGAGGAACGAAATTCTGCTAATTTTTTCTTCACTGCCCCTTCTCTTTTTGTTTTCTCCATGTTTTATTGTTAGTGAGATCCACTCTGCAGGCAGCGGCTGCTTTATAAATTTCCACTGTTCTCCCCCTCCCCGTGGGGTGCTATTCAAACAGTAGAGAGTTCCTCACTCTTTCCCCTCTGACTATGGCACCGCTATTCCTCCTGTCCGGTTTTGCCTCTGTATTTCAGATGTATTTTACCTCAACCTTTGTACTGACTTGCTGAGCCTCTCCCGATGTGGCCTGGAGCTTGTCATCCTCGTCTGCCCCGCTCTACCGATGCTCCTTTAGCCCCGCTGATCTCTGGGCAGTCTGGGCTGTCTGTCTCCCTGCCTTCTCTTTCTGGTGCTGACTGTGCTGTACACCTCTGCGCTCAGCTGTGGCCTCAGCCCGTTAGGCCCTCTTCTGCTCTCTTCCAGGCCTTTTGTTCTCCCCACATGTGGCTGCACACTCCAGCCTCAACCCGCCGCCTGAACAGCTGCTCTTCCCGGGGTCTGCTGCTGCCCTGCCTCCAGCTTACCTCCAAACCGCACCACCTCCACTCCCCGCCACTCCAGCTCACCACGCTCTGACACTGGCTCCCAGTCAGACCTCCTGCAGCGCTAGCAGGTCTCACTGGCCTGCTCCTCTCTCCCCAATCGGCTCGCTCCGCTCTTTGGTTGCCGTGGGTGGATACTGCGGCTCCCTTCCGCTCCGAATCCTGATGTAGGATCTTCCTCCCCTAAGCCCTAGACATCTGCCCGCTCTGTCTGTTGCGCTCTCGGGGGAATGAACCCCTCTTTAGTAGGTTTTGTTCACGGAGCTGATCTCCTACTCCGCCATGTGTGCCGATCTTCTCGTCCTTTTTATTTCTCCTCGCCTCTTGCACTCAGCAGCCCTCCTGCCGCTGTTACTTTCCCCGGGGCCTCCACGTCCGCTGTACCTCTTGGCCACGTGGCTCCCCGCTCCGTCTCCTCTCTCTGCCGCGGCTGCTTGTGCAAGGGATGTACTCGGCCCGCTCTTCCTTCTGCATAAGTTGGGGGGTATGTTTTATCTCTGCCCCTACATTTCACTACTACCTCGCTTCATTTATTGTTGTTTCTTTGCCCTTTTGGCAAGTGTTGGGGGCAGAGCTCCACTAATCGCCACCATCCGATCTGCTGACATCACTGGAAGTCCCTTTTAATACTTTTAAAGTGAGCGAAAACTTAACACTTAGCTTTCCATTTTTCAAATTCATGAGGCAAAAGGAATTCAGCTTTTTCATCTTATGTGGGTTCAGGTTTCTATATATTGTTAGATTGTTTGATTCCTGACATGGGTTTTATGGTTTGGATATTTATAGTTTTAGACAGCCTGTTGGCTAGGCAGCTGTCCTGGCCCGGGAGGTATACCGCTCGCAGAAGCATGGTGTTGCGTGCTGTGAAGGCAAGGAGGGCCACTGCTTCCTGGCAGAGGGCATACGAACCCGTGCCCCCCTGCTTGTTGATATAAAGCATGGCCACTTGGTTGTCCATCTGGATCAACACAGACTGGTGCCACAGGTGGTGGTGGAACGCTCGTAGGGCCAGGAAGACTGCCACAAGATCTAGAAGATTGATCTGTAGGAGAGAGTAGTTACTCACCTGTAACAGGTGTTCTCCAGGAGCAGCAGGAATCAGTCCTCACATATGGGTGACGTCGGCGCCGACGGAGCCCCCGTGCGGAGCATTTCCCCAGCTTTCAAAGAAAGCCTTTGGGAATACTGCACGCATGCGCGGTCCCCTTCCCGCCCAAGGGTGCCATCTTGCTCAGTCTGATGTCCAAGGGGAGGAGGGAGGGTTGTGAGGACTGATTCCTGCTGCTCCTGGAGAACACCTGTTACAGGTGAGTAACTACTCTTTCTCCAGGACCAAGCAGGAAGTCAGTCCTCACATATGTGACTCCCTAGCTCAGGGCTACCAGAGGCCCCAAACTGAAAAACTGAGCTCCCTCTAGAGCCTCAGCATGCAAGAACAGAATCCTCTCTGACAACGCCCATGAAAGGTAGCCCAGCACCAAGGCCAGAGGGTAGGAGTTGCCTAGACCCCAAAGAGATTATGGAGTGCCGCTTGCCCGAAAGCACTGTCCCTGCGGGATTCCCTCTCAAGGCAGTAGTGGGCCGCAAAAATCTGGCTTGAAGACTAAGTAGCGGCCCGGCAGATGTCTGCCAACGGAACAGAGCGGAGATGAGCCACTGACGCAGCCTTCGCCCTGACACGGTGAGCCGTAACTCGACCCTGCAGCGAGAGGCCGGCTGCCCTGTAAGCCCAGGCGATGCAGTCAGCTACCCATACGGACAAAGTATGCTTGGAGACAGCCAACCCCAACTTATTGGGGTCATAAGAGACGAAGAGCTGGACCGCCCTCCGGTGCTCCTGCGTATGGTCAAGGTAGAAGGACAACGCCCTCCTACAGTCCAGGGTATGCAAGACCATCTCAGCCTGGCTAGCATGAGGCCTGGGAAAGAAAGTCGGAAGAACCACCTCCTGATTGAGGTGGAAGGAGGAAACAACTTTTGGAAGGAACTTAGGGTGAGTCCGTAAGACCACCCTGTTCCTATAGAACCTAGTATAAGGTGCTTCTGATACTAGGGCCTGAAGTTCACTCACTCGCCTTGCTGAGGTAAGGGCTACCAGAAAGAGTGTTTTCCAAGACAGAAAACGCAGAGGGCAAGTAGCCATAGGTTCAAATGGTGGGCAAGTAAGCCGTTGCAAGACCACATTTAAATCCCATTCAGTGGCAGGTGGACGCATTGGAGGCTTAAGCAAAAGCAGGCCTCTGAGGAAGCGAGCCACCAAAGGATGACTGGAGAGAGACTGACCACCACCTGTGAGTGGTGTGCTGAAAGAGCACTAAGATGAACTCTAACAGAATTGGACTTAAGGCCTAGGTTGGACAGGTGAAGCAAATACTGCAGCACCACCGGTACCAGGCATGAGAAGGGATTCTCGTTGTGTTGAGTACACCAGGTAGAGAATCTACGCCACTTAAGGGCATAAGACTTTCTGGTGGACTGTCTCCTAGAGGCCAAGACTACGTCCTCCACTTCCCTAGGCAGTAGTAAAGGCGCTAGGACTACACTTTCAGCAGCCAGGCCATCAAATTGAGGGACTGGAGATTGGGGTGCAAGAAGGATCCCTGCTCCTGAGACAGGAGATTGGGTTGCGTCCCCAGAGGAAGAGGAGTGTCCATCACCAGTTGTAACAGTAGGGGGAACCAGGGTTGCCTTGGCCATCTGGGGGCCACCAGAATCACTGAGGCCTTGTCCCGGGCCACCTTGAACAGTGTCTTGGACACTAGAGGCGTGGGAGGAAACGCATATAGGAGGCCTGTGGACCATGGAATGAGAAACGCATCTGTTGCTACTCTGAGAGGATGTGGTAGTCTGGAACAGAACCTGGGTAGTTGACGGTTCAGAGGACTGGCAAAGAGATCTATGGTTGGAAGACCCCATCTCAGGAAGATCTGTTGAACCACTAAAGGATTCAACTGCCATTCGGGCGGCTGCAGGATCCTGCTCAATCTGTCCGCCAGGTAATTCTCCTGACCTGGGAGGTAGACTGCTTTGAGAAGAATGCCATGATTGACTGCCCAGGAGCACAGTTTCTGCGCTTCCTGGCAGAGAAGGCGGGACCCTGTGCCCCCTTGTTTGTTCACATAGAATATAGCTACTTGATTGTCCGTCTGAACCAAGACGGACTGGTGGGAGATGAGATGGGAGAAAGTTCTCAGGGCTAAGCGGATAGCTCTCAGTTCTAAGAGATTGATCTGCTGTGCGGCTTCCCAAGGAGTCCACAGGCCTTGAGTACATGCCCCTTGGCAATGTGCACCCCAACCTTGAAGAGAAGCATCGGTTGTCAGCACCTGAGAGTGTGGAGGTGCCTGAAAAAGCACCCCTTGCACTAGATTCGGAAGATGAAGCCACCATTGCAGAGAAGTCTGTAGTAGGCTGGAAACCCTCACTTTGTCCGTGAGGCTGCCTGTGGCCTGGTGCCACTGAGTCCTGAGGCCCCATTGAGCCGGCCTCATGTGTAGACGGGCATTTGGAGTCACATGGACCGTGGATGCCATGTGGCCTAAGAGCCTCAGGAATTGTCTGGCGGAAACCAGAGAATTGCTGTGGAATAACCTGGCTAGAGCCATCAATCTGTGGGCCCTGTCCACTGGTAGAAAAGCCTTTGCTTGAATGGTATCCAGTCGAGCTCCTATGAACTCCATGTTCTGGGAGGGCTGCAAACTGGACTTTGCGAAGTTTATGACAAACCCCAGGTGCTGAAGCAGAGCGACATTGCGAAGGGTGGCTTGATTGGCCTCTTGCGGGGACTGACCCCTGATGAGCCAATCGTCCAGATATGGAAAAACAAAAAGGCCTTGAACCCTGAGGTAGGCCGCTACCACCGCGAGGCACTTGGTGAACACCATGGGAGCGGATGTAAGGCCAAAAGGCAGTACTCTGTACTGATAGTGGTTTCCTCCCACTACAAATCTGAGATATTGTCTGTGGTCTGGATGAATAAGGATGTGAGTATAAGCATTCTTTAGATCTAAGGAGCATAGCCAATCTCCCTGCTGGAGGTAGGGCAGCAGGATTCCAAGGGTAAGCATCTTGAACTTTTCCCTCTCCAGGAACTTCTTCAGGTTTCGCAAGTCTAGGATGGGTCTGAGGCCTCCTGTTCTTTTTGGTACCAGGAAGTACCTGAAATAGAAGCCGTGACCTCTCAGGTGGTGGGGCACCGGTTCCACTGCCTGTTCCTTCAGAAGACTTACCAACTCCTGCAGGAGTAAGTCCCTGTGCAGAGGGGGTCTGGGAGGCTCCCCTGGAAAATAGGAGGGGGGGTACCTGGTGGAAGTGGAGGAGATAGCCCTTCTGGACTATACTTAGAACCGAGGTCTCCCTTGTGACGGCTGACCACCTGTGGGCGAACAGGGCCAGCCTGCCTCCAGTGCTGATGGGGGCCAGCTGAGGAGAGGCTATGCCAATGCAGTCAAAAACCCCCTCCCTGCTGAGCAGGAGCCGGAGTAGGAGGCTTGGGGGCCTTCTGCCTATGGGGCCCATAACCCTGCCCCTTGGCCTGTTGACCCTGTTGGGGAGCTACCGAGGCCTGATAATGAGGGTACTGTTTATAGGCAGATGACTTCCTCGGGTAAAAGATTTTTTTCCCCGAGCCCTTCTTCTTCTGAGAAGGGGCAGAGGTTTTTCTGGACAGCCTTGTCCGGGTAAGAGTCTCGGTCTCGAGTTCGGCAGCCTTGTCAGCCATGGGCTTGCCAAAGAGGTTTTTCACCTCGGCAAGGGACATCGACCAACTTGTCCTGCACCCATGGCTCGAGGTCCGATGACTGTAGCCAAGCCTGACGGCGTGCACCGATGCCGGCCGCGGCTACTCGGGCCGAAGTCTCAAAGCCATCATAGGCTGCTTGAGATATAAACTTCGAGCACTCACGAATACCCGAGGACAGAGCATTGAACCTCTGCAAAGGTTCCTCAGAGAGACCAGCAGAGAACCCGGCAATCTCCTTTGCCAGGTCTCGAAGGTACATGCCCATGTACAGCTGGTAGGTCTGGACACGGCAAGCAAGCATAGAGCCCTGGAAGCACTTCTTACCGAGGGCATCCAGGTTCCGGGCTTCCCGGCCGGGAGGCACCGAGGAGTGCATCTTCTGACTCTTCAGACGATGCATGGCCGATACTGCACCACTCCATGGTTGTGGAAATTGTGCCTTTTGGAACCCGGGGCTCTTGCGGACTCGATAGATAGAATCGACCCGCTTGCTTAAAACCGGCGTCGATGCCGGTGCCTCCCACATGCGGAAGAGCAACCGTTCCAGCATCGGAGGAACCGGAACAGTAAAGGCCTCCTTCGGAGGAGAGTCATACTGTAGGGCCTCGAGCTCCTCGGCTCGAGGCTCCTCCTCGGGATCCGCGGGGAATGCCAAAGCCTTGGCCATGTCCCGCACGAAGTCCAAGAACCGGGTATCCTCCGGGGGGGGGGGGGGAGGGGGACCTTCTCTGAGGCTCAGACTCTGGCGAGTCCGACGGAACGCACAGAGTCCGAAAGGTGTCGGGCGACTCCTCATCCTCCGTCTCTCCGTCTCCCAGCCGGACTCCTCGGAGGAGGAATCGAGCGGCTCCGGTCGAGCAGGCATCGATGCCATCTGCCCCGACGCCGAGGGTACCGGCGTCGACGACCTCGGTCCCGAACGGGAGGCTGAGGGGGACCTTGCCCAAGGATCGACTCGAGCTTGCATGGACTCGAGGATCGGCTCGGCCTCCGGGGTCGACTTGGATGTCGATGTCCCGGTGTCGGGGCAGATGCACCGGTGAGACCGGCGATCAGAGCCCGCTGCTGTTCCATGAAGGCAGCCAAGCTGCTCTCCAAGGCCGTCAACCTGAGTCTGAGCTCAGGAGACTCAGCAGCCCCCAACTCGGGCCCCGGTGGTACCGGGCCCGACGTCGGCTCCCCTGGAGGTGAGTCCACGAGGACTACAGTACTCACGTGACCCGGGGACTCCATCTCCACACGAGGTTGTTTTGCAGGCCTCTCCGACTCCGACGACCCGGGACGGCGCTCGGGGCTATGCGACTTGGCCCTCGAGGAGCCAAGTGTGTCCACCGACGCTGCCCTCGCGGGTTTCTTCTTACGATGCTCCCGTGAGGGAGACCCCCTTTCAGAGGAGCCTCGATGCTGCTCGGGGCCGGACTCCCGAGATGTCGAGGCCTCTGACGAGGTCCGGGCCCTACCGGACGCGGAGTCAGAGAAGATTCTTTCCTTTTGTTGCTGCCGACTCCTTAACGCCTTAGAGGACATCTTCCCACACAGACCACAGATCATCGGGTCATGATTGGGTCCGAGGCACCGGAGGCAGCAGTCATGTGTGTCGGTGAGAGACATAAGTTTCTTACACCAATCACACTTTTTAAACCAGCTGGCAGCCACCGGGGAAAAAGGGCCCCTGCAAGGTCAAAAGACCGGGCTGCCAGTGAAAAAATGGCGCGAACGCTAGTCACTAAGGACAAAAACCGAAAAAAGAGATCCGGGCTTGATACTGACGTATCGGGACCAGGCGGGAAAGGGAAACCGGCGTCGAACCGAAGAAAAACAGGTTAACGCAGAGAAAATCAACTTCTTCCTCGGGTTTAACGAATATACATCCGTCGGGCTCAGCGGAAAAAAGAAGACTGAGCAAGATGGCACCCTTGGGCGGGAAGGGGAACGCGCATGCACGCTGCATTCCCATAGGCTTTCTTAGAAAGCTGGGGAAATGCTCCGCACGGGGGCTCCGTCATTGCCGACGTCACCCATATGTGAGGACTGACTTCCTGCTTGGTCCTGGAGAATGACTCCTCTGCTCTGTGTGCGCTGGCCTCTGCAGTGCACTCCCCAACCCAGGAGGGAGGTCTCAGTGGTCAGGGTCCTTTGCGGGGCAGGTGCCTGGAAGGGCATTCCTGCCAGGTGGTGGTGCAGGTTTTGCCTCCAATTTAGGGACCCTGTCCTACAGCCTGCCCATGGCTTGCGTCCATTGTGAGCGGAGGCACCACTGGGCTGTCCACATGTGCAAGCGGGCTTAAGGGTAGGGGAAGACAAAAGCTCCTTGTAGGCACAGGTAGGTGGCTACCACCGCCAGGCATTTTGTAAAGACCCTGGGCGAGGAGGCCAGGCTGAAGGGGAGTACCTTGTACTGGTAGTGCCCTCCTTCCACCAAACCGCAGGTACTGCCTGTGGGAAGGGTGGATCAGGATGTGGGTGTATGCATTCTTTAGATCCAAGGAGCACAGCCAATCTCCCTGGTGGAGATAAGGCAGTAGTGTCCCAAGGGAGAGCATCTTGAATTTCTCCTGTTGCCATGGAGGTCATGTGACAGGAGAGCATCACACTGGTGTGGCAGGAAGTGATCCTGTAGCTAGGACCTGTCCTCCAGGTGATATAAAACCCTCTCTCACCGAGGAAGTTTCTCCAGGGCCATGTGCCCATGAGGGAAGGGTTAGGACAGTCGTTAAAGTTGGTGATTCAATCATTAGGTATGTAGATAGCTGGGTGGCTGGTGGACGTGAGGATCGCCTGGTAACATGCCTGCCTGGTGAGAAGATAGTGGACCTCACGTGCCACCTAGACAAGGTCTTAGCTAGTGCTGGGGAGGAGTCTACTGTCTTGATACATGTCGGTACCAATGACATAGAAAAATGTAGTAGGGAGGTTCTGGAGGCTAAATTTAGGCTTTTAGGTAGGAAGTTGAAATCCAGAATTTTCAGGGTAGTATTCTCCGAAATGCTTCCCGTTCCAAGTGCAGGACCCAAAAGGCAGGCAGAGCTCCGGAGTCTCAATGCATGGATGAGACAATGGTGCAAGGATGAGGGTTTTGGATTTGTTAGGAACTGGGGAACATTCTGGGGAAAGGAGGGGCTCTTCCGAATGGATGGGCATCACCTTAACCAGGATGGAACCAGGCTGCTGGCATTAACCTCTAAAAAGGAGATAGAGCAGCTTTTAAACTAGATAATAGGGGAAAGCCGACAGTCGCACAAGAGCGCATGGTTCAGAAGAATGCATCCTTGAATGATACTACTAAAAGAATGAAGTTAGGGTATATCAGCAGAGAGGTTCCAATGAAGACAAATGTAGCCAAAATGCCCTTGAGTATGGAGTAGACAGAGCTTAAAGATTCCAAATTACCCCTGCCTACCGATAGCCAGATTAATATGAATAAAATACAGTCTCTAAAATGCTTGTATGCAAATGCTGGAAGTCTAAAAATTAAGATGGGAGAGTTAGAATATATAGCACTAAATGAGAGGTTAGATATGATTGGTACCTCAGAGTCGTAGTGGAAGGAGGACAAACAGTGGGACACTGTGAAACCTGGGTACAAACTATATCGTAATGATAGAGCTGATCAAATTGGTGGAGAGGTTACGCTCTATGTTAGAAAAGGCATTGAGTCACAAAAGATTAAAATTTTGCAGGAAACAAAATTTGCTGTAAAATCTCTATAGAATGAAATTCCATATAAAAATGGGAAGGCGATGGCAGTGGAGGTGTACTATTGACTGACTGACCAGAGTGAACAAATGGATGATGAAATGCTCAAAGAAATCATGGAAGCTAACAAATGTTGCAGCACAGTAATAATAATGGGTGATTACAATTACCCCAGTATTGACTGGGTCAGTGTCACGGCAAGACATGCTAGGGAGATAAAGTTTCTAGATGAAATAAATGACTGCTTCTTGAAGCAGTTGGTTCATGAACTGACCAGAGGGGAAGCCATTTGGGACATAATCCTTAGTGGAACACCAGATTTGGTGGAAGAGATAAGGGTGTTGGGGGCACTTAGCAACAGTGATCATAGCATGATCGTGTTTGAATTAATTAATGGATGAGGGATGGTAAGGAAATCCACAGTGCTACCTTTTAACTTTCAAAAGGGAGACTATGATAAAATGAGGAAAACAGTTATGAAAAAACTAAAAAGAGCAGTTGCAAAGGTTAAAGACTTACATCAAGCTTGGGTGGTGTTTAAAAATACGATTTTGGAAGCCCAGACCAGCTGTATTCCACACTTTAAAAAAGTGGAAGGAAATCCAAAAAACTGCCAGCATGGTTTAAGTGAGGTCAGAGAGGCGGCTGTTGCCCAAAAAGCATCTTTCAGGAAATGGAAAAAAGAGCCAATGACGAAAACTGGAAAAGGCACAAGCACTGGCAAGCTAAATGCAAGGCATTGAAAAGGCAGGCAAAGAGAGAATTTGAGAAGTTTGCTGTGGCAGCAAAAATGTGTAATAAAGACTTTTTCACGCACATTCGTAGCAAAAGGCCGTGAGAGAGTCAGTTGGACCATTAGATAGAGGGGTAAAAGGGGCACTAAGAGGGGACAAGGAATTCTTTGCTTCAGTCTTTAATGAGGAAGATGTAGGGGTGTTTCCCATGACTGAAGTGGTATTTAAAGGTGATACTGTGGAAGAATTGAAAGAAATATCAATACACCGGGAAGATGTATTACAACCAATGTTCCCTCTAATTTTCTGTAGGCTGTGTGCGCATAAAATATCAGCTGTGCAGCTTTTGAAGGAAGGTTAAATTTTTGTGCGCCACATAACGACACTCGGAGTTATATACTTTAAAATTTGACTACACGTCAGAATATAGTATGTACACCACATTGATTGCACTAGAAAATATTGTAGAACTTGTGAAAACCATAAATACACAACAACTTTTCAATTTTAAGAACGTCTGTGTTATTTTCTATCAGAATCAGAACCATAATTTTTGTGCGCTCTGTTGTAAAGTATGTGCGCTCACTCGGCGAGGTCTGTGCGCGCGCACACGCGCACAGCTTAGAGGGAACAGTGATTACAACCATTTGATAAACTGAAGAGTGGCAAATCACCTAGACCGGATGGTATACATCTGAGGGTGTTGAAAGAACTGAAATATGAGATTGCAGACCTGCTATTAGTAATCTGTGAACTATCATTAAAACCATCTGTAATATCTGAAGATTGGAGGATGGCCAATGTAACACCAATTTTTAAAAAGGGTTCCAGGGGTTTTCCGGGAAACTACAGACGTACCAGGAAAAATGGTAGAAACCATCAAAAAGAACAAAATTACTGAACATGTAGATAGTCATGGCTTAATGGGAGACAGCCAACATGGCTTTAACTAAGGAAGATCTTGTCTTACTAATCTTTTATGTTTTTTTGAAGGTGTGAATATATAGGTAGACAAAGGTGAGTTGGTTGATATCGTGTATCTGGACTTTGGCAAAACCAAAAAGTCATGGGATAGGAGGCAGTGTACTATTGTGGATCAGGAACTGGTTAAAAGATAGAAAGCAGAGGGCAGGGCTAAATGGCCAATTTTCCCAATGGAGAAAGGTGAATAGTGGAGTACACCAGGGATCTGTGCTGGGTCCGCTGCTTTTTAAAATATTCATAAATGACCCAGAAATGGGAATAACTAGTGAGGTTATCAAATTTTCAGATGACACAAAACTATTTAAAGTTGTTAAAACCCATGAGGATTGTGGAAAATTGCAAGACTGGGCATCCAAATAGCAGATGAAATTTAATGTGGATAAATGCAAAGTTATGCACCTAGGAAAGAACAACCCAAACTATGGTTACACGATGCAAGGTTCCACCATTGGGAACCACCACCCAGGAAAAAGATGTAGGTGTCATTGTGGATAACATGTTATAATCCTCCGCCCAGTGTGCAGCAGCGGCTAAGAGAGCAAATATAATGCTAGATATCATAAGGAAAGGAATGGAAAATAAAACAAAGGATATTATTATGCCCCTGTTTCGTTCCATGGTGCAACTGCACCTTGAATATTGTGTGCAATTATGATCACCATATCTAAAAAAGGATATAGTGTTATTAGAAAAGGTATTGAGAAGAGCCACCAAAATGGTAAAGGGGATGGAAGGATACACCTATGAAGAGAGGCTAAAAAGGTTAGGGCTCTTTAACTTGGAAAAGAGACGGCTGAAGGGAGATATGATAGAGGTCTATAGAAAAATAGAAACATAGAAATATGATAACAGAAAAAGACCACATGGCCTATCTAGTCTGTCCTTCCATAACAACTACAACAGTCCCCTTTTACTTTTAGAGATCCTCTGTGTTTGTCCCATGCTTTTTTGAATTCAGTTACTGTCCTCATCTCTACCACCTCCACTGGGAGACTATTCCAAGGATCCACTACTCTTTCCGTAAAGAAATATTTCTGCATATCACGCCTGAATCTATCTCCCTTCACCCTCATCCCATGTCCCCTCATAGCAGAACTTGCTTTCAATTGAAAGAGGCTCTCTCCCTGAACATTTATGCCACGGAGGTATTTAAACATCTCAATCATATCACCTCTATCCCGCCTTTCCTCTAAGGTGTACATATTAAGATCCTTCAGTCTGTCCTCATATGCTTTATAATGAAGACCACTAATCATTTTAGTTGCCATCCTCTGCACCAACTCCATCCTGTTCACATCCTTTTGAAGGTGCGGTCTCCAGAATTGCACACCATACTCCAAATGAGGTCGCACCAAAGACTTATACAGAGGCATTATTACTTCCTTTTTTCTGCTAGCCATTCCTCTCCGTATGCACCCAAGCATCCTGCTAGCTTTTGCTGTCGCCTTTTCTACCTGTTTAGCTACTTTAAGATCATCAGACACAACCACGCCTAGGTCCCGCTCTTCTTTAGTGGACAAAAGTACTTCACCCCCTATACTATATTGCTCCCTTGGATTGCAGCAGCCCAAATGAATGACCTTACATTTTTTAATATTAAATCCCAGCTGCCAAATTCTAGACCATTCTTCAAGCTTAGCTATAAATTAATGAATGGAGTGGAACGGGTAAACGTAGATCGATTGTTTACGTCATCAGAATATAGAAAGACTAGGGGACATGCAATAAAGCTACAAGGTAACCTATTTAAGACTAATAAGAGAAAATATTTTTTCACTCAACGTGTAATCAAACTCTGGAATTTATTACCAGAGGATGTAGTTAAAGCTGTTAGTGTAGCTGGGTTTAAAAAAGGTTTAGAAAAGTTCCTGGAGGAAAGGTCCATAAACCATTATTAAAAGGGACCCAGAATATCACTGCTTGACCCAAAAGAAGCATTGTAGAACCTGTGTCTTTTGGGGAAACTGCTAGGTACTTATGACCTAGATTGGCCACTGTTGGAAACAGGATACTGGGCTTGATGGACCTTGGTCTAACCCAGTAAGGCAGTGGTTCTCAACCTTTTTTGTACCGTGACCCCTTTCACCATTGGTCAACTTGTGGTGACCCCCAATGATAAAATCAAATGCGTCTCTCTTCCTTTACCGTTAACACATTGTCGCTGTAATCATTTGTTGAATTATTAATATATTATAGGCCTTTGCAATATGTTTTTATTTATAAAATGTACTTATTTAAACCACAATAATTAATCACAATAACAAGTAACAATATTTGATTTCAAAATTATTATGATTTTGTAGTCAAATCACTAATATGAAATAAAATTATTTTTTTCTACCTTTGTTGTCTGACTAATTTATTCTCTGATCATGCTGGTCCTGATCTGAGGCTTCTGCTTTCCTGTCTTCTCTTAGCTCTCTTTCTGTGGTCTATGGTCCATTTGCCATTTCTTATCTCTTCTTTTGTTTTCTTCACTTCTTTCCATCAGCCTATTTCCAGTCCCAGTAACCTCTCCCCAATATCAGCCCCTTTCCAGTCCTCACTCCCAGTATCTTCCAATGTCAACTTGCATTCCCATGACTGCCACTGGTGTCCATTCCCTTCCAGTCCCCCTCCTTCCCCACTGACCAGTCCCTTTTAGTACAAATACCATGGCAGCCCCTCTCAGATCCACTCCCTTCCAGTTCCATTCTCCCATCCCCTCATATCAGCCCATTTGTAGCCTTAGCCCCCAGTTTTCTTCCAGGGCCAGCAGCTTTATCCTCCCCTCCATACAATCAGCCCATTCCCAGTCAAAGCCCCCCAATCAGCTCACTTCTGGTGCTAATCCCTCCTCAACCCTATTACCAGTGCTAGCCTCCCCTAATCAGCCCAATACCAGTCCTACCCCCCATCAGCTCATTACCAGTCCTAGCCTCCATTAATCAGCTTATTTCCAATGCTAGCCTCCCATCAGTCCATTAAGCACAGTTACTTACCTGTAACGGGTGATCTCCGGAACAGCAGGAATTAGTCTTCACATATGGGGTTCATCGGCGCCGACGGAGCCCGCACGGGAATGCTCCCCAGCATCCAATCAGAAGGCCTTTGGGAGCATCCCTCGCGCCTGCGCGGTAGCTTCCCGCCCTTCCGACTGCCTCTCCCCAGTTGCGTTTCATAGCTGAGACAGAAGGAGAGGAAGAGGAAGGAAGAGGGAGAGAGATACAACTCCTAGGGGAGGTGGGTGGGTTGTGAAGACTAATTCCTGCTGTTCCGGAGATCACCTGTTACAGGTAAGTAACTGTGCTATCTCCAGGAACAAGCTGGAATGAGTCTTCACATATGGGGACTCCCTAGCTAAGGGTGCCAGGGGAGATCCCAGAATGCGCGCCCCTGACAGGGCGGCAGCATCCCACCTGGATCCCCGGCATCCCCTGAGGGATGGAGGGCAGGAGTTGAGAAGAGTTGCTACAACACAGCAACCTAAAGACTACAGTGGGAGTCTGCAAAATCACATCAAGTATCATTAAGTAGTAAATGATCCAGCACAATCTAGAGCTTACCTACTGGACTGTAGAAGGTAAAGCTGCGACGGGTACTGTAGATGCAGCAGCAAAAATCTTCAAGGGAGCTTCACCGCAGTGAGGACGAAGATCCCGGTCCGGGCGGGCCGGAGACGCGGGTGTTAACTGGCACCGGAGAGGACGGCAGGTCTTCGCGAGGAGCTCTCGGAGAAGCGGAGAACTCCAGTAGGAGCAGAATCCCCAACCCTGAGGACTAATCAGAAGACTGGCCGATCTGGGAGACCCCAGCCCGGAGAAACAGGAGTGTACCCCTGGAAAACCAAGGGGTACATAGTCTTCCCTAGCCGAAAAAGGGGTAGGAAG
The DNA here is from genome assembly GCA_033557465.1 of Ichthyophis bannanicus. NCBI lineage: Eukaryota > Metazoa > Chordata > Amphibia > Gymnophiona > Ichthyophiidae > Ichthyophis > Ichthyophis bannanicus. The sequence goes on along the minus strand of CM066040.1, from coordinate 148,665,314 downwards.
ATATTGTGCCTGAAAACCTCCAGACAAGGAGGCGTGAATAAAAAGGAGCTGTTGACTTCACAGCAGCAAGTTTAAGCCCAACCGGTCCCAGGACCCGAGCCTCAGAACACAGGCAAGCGGGCTGGCCGGACCCCGTAGGAATAACAAAAAAGAAAAAACGTCAGTACCGACAATCGGGGAGATAGTCGGTAAGACACAGGGCGCTATAACATCTTCCAAGCGCCCACCTGTACCGATATATATCCAAAACCCTGTCGAGATGTACATCGGGCTATAGGTGGACCCGAGAACGCCCACCCGAGTACTAAACGTGTATGCAGGGGAACATGCACACGTGAGAATAATACTGCTACCTCGGACCTGCCCCTGGTCCACAGGAGAACGCCCACCTGGAAGGCGGTGGGAAGAAGGGCCATCCAAGTGATGAGCCTATTTGCGTGGTGCAGGGGCAGATCGGCGAGAGTAGCCTTATGGTTGCGTGAAAAACAAAAACAGTCGGGGAGGAGCACATCCGGAGTACTGGGCCTCGGATGCGCCACCTGACAGTCACGCAGAAAAACTTGCCCTCCGTACCATAAGGGAGGCAGGAGGATAGAATAGCCATATAGCCACGGTGTGACTGTGGGAGTCATCCCCGGCATATAGAAAAAACCCCTCAGAGACAAGGACTAATGCCCTCCGCCGCTCCGAAGAATGCAGGGAGCGGTGCAGGGGATTGACAGGAGTCAGTGGGATGCAGAAGCATTAATAATACACTGGGACTCCTGCTCGCATAGCAACTGGACAGACCCCGGGGTTTCCCTGCGAGAGCGGAGAAACAGACCAGAGGGCAGGAATGGTCCGGCCCTGTCGAGGATTAGTTCGGGCCATGCTCAGAGGGTAACGGCCAAGGCCTACACTGGGAGAAGGAAGATTCGGTGCGCGATCCCCTCAATCCGGGGGACCCAGGAAGAGGGGAATTCGGGGGACGTACCCGAGGGTAAGTCAGAAGAAGGCTAGCATGGCCATGAGGAGCCAGGCTATCCTAGTGTAGGAAAAGGTCCCCCCTCCCCACCAACGAGGGAGGGGGCTCCATAATTCCTAAGCAAGCATCCGAACCACTTGTCATGTAGAGCCGGACAAGAAACTTCTGGTAAGAGAAGTCAATCGCAAACTGCCGCATACCGGAGCCTAAGGCTGCTGGGCAGGAGCAGCCTGGCGCGGGCCCTGGCACTTCCGACCGGTGTGAGATGTCCATGGCATGTGCGCACCTGGCAGGTGGGCAGAGGGATGAAACTTCCTCTTCCTCGGAAAGGAAGGTCGGGAAGGACATTTCCTACCCCCGAGAGAAGGGGAGGGCCGCGGGTGGCCAGCGCCAAAAAGGTCAGCGGAGCACTGAGCAACCTGACGCAAAGCCTCGCCATTGAAGATGTTATCCCCAGTGCACGGGGAATTACCCAGATTATGTTGTGCCCAGCTGCACAAGTCGGAAGCCTGCAACCAGGCTGTACGACACGCCCCAATGGCGACAGCAGAGGACCTGCTAACAGACTCAAGAGTCCACGGTAGCACGAGAAAGAAACCAAGAGATATTCCTGCAATGGTAAAGAAGCAAGGAATAGTCAGGGGCCCGAGTGGCCGACACAAAGGGAGACAAAAGAGATAACCTCTCGGTGACCTCCCGAAGCGCCAGGCTCATATAGAAAATATATGAAAGGATTCTGGAAGTCAACATGGACGTTTGGAAGGTCCGCCGCCCAAAATTGTCCAGTGCTTTAGACGCACGATTCGGGGGGCAGGAAGAGTGCCTCTTCTTGCTTCCAACCTTCCTCAGGGCCGATTCCACCACAATGGAATGATGGGGAAGCTGGTGCGTCCGATAACCCGGAGAGGGGGGCACCCGATACAGGGCATGCATGGTGGTAGGCGGTGCCGGAACCTGTAAAGGCGAGCGCCAAAGCCCGAGCAGGAGATCCCGCAGGGAAGGATGTAGAGGAAGCATTATGGCTGCCTGTTCCGCAGGACCTGGACTTAGCGAAGGGCCCGGGATAGGAATGGCAAGCAAGTCCGCCATGTCAAGGAGAAAGTCCTGAAAAGACGGCTCTCCCAGAGGAGCTATTCCGGGGGAGGCCGAGGTGGAGGGGCCCGCTTGAACACCAGGGGACCCACCGTGCTGGTGCACAGGAGGGATCGCTCTAAATAGAGGAGGATACTGACAGTCCCGAATTGAGGCAGTTGGTACTGCATCGTCAGAGCCCGGGATTGATTCCAAGCTGGGCATCGAAGGGAGCGACGTCCCCGACGGACCCGCGGGACTCGGCCTCGGCCCCGACCTCGGGGGCGGGGCTGCCTCCGGAGCAATCCGTGAAGGCGGCTGGAGGGGTGCCGAGGCAGCTGGAGAGCAGGCAAGCTCAGCAATGCGTCGTCGGAAGAGACCGGGGTCGGCTCTGTAACGCGTCGGAGCCACGCTGTCGAGACTGGAGATCGATTCGAGGCTGGGCATCGAACCGAGCGAACCCAGCAACGCCTCCTTAGAGGGCCCCGGTGTCGGCGGCCGCGCTGGCACTGCCAATCCCGGAAAGCGAATCGGGGTCGCGACGATCGTGCCGCGGGCAACGAGGGCTTCCCAGGCCGAAACTCGGCGAAGAGGGAAACACCCGAAGTCGGCTCCGACGTCGGGATAGAGGCCCTTCTAGACGCCGGGGTTCTTCCCGCGCCTGTTTTACTGAGCGGGAAACCCTTACGGGGCGTACTACTCAGCCTCGAGGGTACCCAGGTAACTCGCCGACGAGCCCCGGCGGGGAGCGAGACGCACAGCCCCGGCTCCGCGGCAGCGGCGCTTCTTTGGGTCGACTCGACCGAAGGTCCCGGGGCCTCCCGCGGGCAAACTCTAGTGATGAGTGGAGCACTCGACGCCCGCGTCGATGCCGGGAGGTCGGTGTTGTCCGGGGTGGGTCCCGGTCCCGGTCCCGCGCAAGATGGGGGTGCCGAACCGCCCGTCCGGGACAGATCGATCGGCTCCGAAGGTGAAGCCAGGTGACGACCCCTGGTGAAGAATGGGGCACTTGTTCCCGAGACCGCCGCCGGAGGGGCGGAGCCGCTCAAAGCCAGTACCGCCCCCGCGGAAGCCTGGGACGAGTCGATCGGCCCTGAAGGAACCGAGGACACCCGGTGCCGATCCCCGGCGGGGAGTGGAACACCCGACTCCGACGCCGAGGACTTGGTCCCGCTCGAAGCGGTCACCACCTCCGCGCATGGCAGGGGTGTGGGCACGCCATACCGAGTCAGGTTGGTCCGACGATCCCCGGTGAAGAGTGGACCACTCGACACCGACGCCGGGGAATCGGCACCGCCAAAAGCGGGTACCGCCCCCGCGCAGGGCGGGATGCAGGAAAACCAGACTGGGTTGAGTCGATCGGCCCCGAAGGCACCGAGGACACCAGCTGACAGTCCCTGGCGAAGAGTGGAACACTCGACGCCGGCGCCGATGCCGAGGGATCTGCACCGCTCGAAGCGGGTGCCACCCTCGGGCATGGCTCGGGAATGTTCTGTGAGGAGCGAACCTCAGGAACAACCCGAAACCCCGTGGAGGCTCTGGAGCCCGAAGACTCCCTCTGGGGTTTATGGGACTGGAGGGGAAGGCCGGAGCCGTCGTCATGCCGCGCATGAGACTCTCCCCTCAAGGCTTGGTTAGTCTTAACAGACTGTTGTTGGGTTACCTGATCCTGGCGAGGAGAGAGAGACAACGACCGCACCTCAGAGGGAAAGACGTCATCGAGGGACACTCGAAAAAGGGAGGGTCTTCTCCTGACGCTGAAGCCCGGGGAACCGGAGGAGAAGGGGTCAGGGCCCAAACAGGAGAGACACCAGGCGTTGGAGTCTAAGAAGAAGACCAAGTCTCCACAGTGGGGGCACTTCTTAGGAGAAGAAGGCTCCATGCTGGAAAGCCCGGTAGGCCTCAGAATAACTCGAGGAGAATGCTCCTCGAAGGAAAATAAAGAAAAAATAAGGAAAAAGGAAAAAAGGGGGACACCAGCGGTGCCCGAGTCGGCGGGAAAAAAAACGCGACCACAAGAAACAAGAAAAAGGAAAAAGAAGAAAAGTTTCTGCGGTGGCAGGAGGTACGTCCTGCCGGCTCCGCGGAAAAACGAAAACTGGGGAGAGGCAGTCGGAAGGGCGGGAAGCTACCGCGCAGGCGCGAGGGATGCTCCCAAAGGCCTTCTGATTGGATGCTGGGGAGCATTCCCGTGCGGGCTCCGTCGGCGCCGATGAACCCCATATGTGAAGACTCATTCCTGCTTGTTCCTGGAGATCCAGTCCTACCCCACTCCATCAGCCCATTACCAGTCCTAGCCTCCCCTAATCAGCTCATTTCCAGTGCTAGTCCCCCCCCCCTCAATCCCACTACCAGTGCTAGGCTCCCCTATCAGCCCATTACCAGTCCTACCCACCTATCAGCCCATTACCAGTCCCAACCCCCCCTTGATCATTCCATTCCCAGTCCTAGCCTTCCCTAATCAACCCATTACCAGTCCTAGTCCCCCCATCTGCCCATTACCAGTGCTAGCTCCCCCATCAGCCCATTATAATCCTAACCCGAACTGTCTCTCGCCTCTGTCCAGCATTTATCCCGTCTGTCCAGTATATCCCCTTATCTCTCCCCTTTGTCCATATTAGCCCCCTCCCTTCATCCCTCCCTCGTCAGCCCCCCTCCCTCCATATCAGCCCCCTCCCTCTGTCCATGTCAGCCCCCCTCCTTCCATCCATCCATATCAGCTCCCTCCCTCCATGTCAGCCCCCCCTCCCTCCATGTCAGCCCCCCTTCCCTCCATCCATCCATATCAGCTCCCTCCCTCCATGTCAGCCCCCCTCCCTCCATCCATCCATATCAGCTCCCTCCCTCCATGTCAGCCCTCCTCCCTCCATCCCTCCCTGTCAGCCCCCTTCCCTCCATCCCTCCATGTCAGCCCCCTTCCCTCCATCCATCCATATCAGCTCCCTCCCTCCATGTCAGCCCCCCTCTGTCCATATCAGCTCCCTCCCTCCATACCTCCATGTCCGCCCCTTCCCTCCATCCATCCATATCAGTCCCCCCCGTCGGTTAGCCGTGTTGCAGGTTCCCTGCCCCCTCATCACCTCTCCCCATGTCTGCCTCCCTTCTAATGCAGCCGCGGCTCCCTGCCTCTTAGGGAACCGCGGCTGTGCCTGTAAAATCGTTGTGGAGCCTCCCTGTCTCTCGACGGGTTCCGTGCAGCATTGTCCTGCCTTCAAAGGAAGTTCTTTACCACTTCCTTTGGAGGCAGGACAATGCTGCACGGAGCCCGTCGAGAGACAGAGAGGCTCCGCAATGATTTTACAGGCACAGCCGTGGTTCCCTAAGAGGCAGGGAGCCACGGCTGCATCAGAAGGAAGGGGGTGAGTTTGCCGCTGCCGAGAAGCAGACTCGGCAGCGGCAGCAACTTGTGCGCGTTTAAATGTGTTTTTTTTAATTTGGCGGAGACGTGGCGATCCCCGCTAAATCCTGTGGTGACCCCCGTGGGGGTCGCGACCCACAGGTTGAGAACCGCTGCAGTAAGGCATATCTTATGTTTTTATGTTCTTGTAAGTTTCTCAGGTCTAGTATGGGCCTGAGGCCCCAGTTCTCTTTGGGACAAGGAAGTATCTGGAGTAGAAGCCCTGTCCTCAAAGATGTTTGGGTACTGGCTCTACTGCGTTGTCCCTAAGTAGACCTGCAAGTTCTGAGAGCAGTAGGGTCTGGTGAAGAAGAGGATGCATTGGCTCTCCTGTGAAGAACCTTGGAGGTACCTTCTATAGGCGAAGGAGGTATCCTTCCTCCACCACCTGCAGAACCCACTGGTCTGAGGTGACCCCGGCCCAACTGTGGGCAAAAGGTGCCAGGCTGCCCCCTGGCTCTGACTTTTGGGGTGAGAAGCCTGCTGCTGGCCCGAGAGGGGCTGATGATGATTACTCTGATGAAAGGGCCCCTTCTTTCTCGGGAACAGGGGCCTCTTCCCAAATAGTTTTCTGTGGGGAAGGGATGAGGTCTTTTTTGAGAGCCTCTGTCGAGTCACCACGTCGGCCTCTATCTCGGCCGCCTTGTCAGCCATGGGTTTGCTGAACAGGTTCTCCCCCAGTACAGGGGACGTTCAGCAGCTTTTCCTGGACCCTCGAGGTCCGAAGCCAGGCCTGGCGTCAGGCACCGATGCCTGCTGCAGCCACTCGAGCAGCGGATTCGAAGCCATCATAGGCTGCTCGGGAACGGAACTTAGAGCAGCCCCGGATCCTGGAGGTCAGGGACTTGAACCGTTGGAGGGGTCCCCACCGAACCCTGCTGAGAACCCGGACAACTCCTGGGTTAGGGCCTTAAGGTACATGCCTATGTATAACTCAGAGGCCTGTATCGGCACCCTGGAGAACACATGTTACAGGTGAGTAACTACGCTTTCTCCAGGAACAAGCAGGAAGTCAGTCCTCACATATGGGACTCCCTAGCTACAGGCTACAGAGGACTAGTATGAAAAAGGCACGGCACGGCCTGGCCGTGGGCAGCCGCAGGTGAATCTGATGACAGACTCGAGGGATCCCAGTGTCCAGGGAGAACCATGGTTCTGGTAGCCTGAACAAGAAGGGTTGGAGGGCAGGAGTTGCCTAAACCCCGAAGATGTTATGGAGTATGGCCTGAGGTCGCCGTCATCATCACCCGGACATTGTGTGCTGTGACTCAGTGCTCCAAAGGAATGTTAGCTCACCTGTGAGCGAAGGCAATGCAGTCCACCAACCAGACGGATATGGTCTGCTTGGTGACAAGCCTGCCCCAGGCAGCTGGGGTTGAAGGAGACGAAACGTTGTGAGGCTTTACGGTGGCCCTGGGTCCCCTGCAGGTAGAAGGACAGGGCTCGTTTGCAGTCCAGGGTATGGAGGACAGCCGATGCAGAGTCGTGTGAGGCCACGAAAAGAAGGTAGGGAGAACTACCTCCTGATTGAGGTGGAAGTCGGAGACCACCTTTAGGAGAAACCTAAGACTGAGTGCGGAGCACAACCCTGTTCTTGTAGAATCTCGTGTAAGGTGGCTTGGCCACCAAGACCTGGAGCTCACTGACTCTGTGGGTGGAGGAGAGTGCCATCAAAAAAGGCAACTTTCCAGGACAGGTAGCGTAAGGATCACGTAACCAAGGGCTCAAAGAGCAGCTTGGTAAGTTGCGCCAGAAGCACACTGAGATCCCTTTCTGCCGGGTTTGGAGAACAAGCCCCACATGCACCTGGTGATGAGGGGCTGCACAGATAGAAGTTTGCCCTCCATGGGATGGTGGTTCACGGAGAGTGCACTCAGATGTATCCTGATGGAGTTTGACTTGAGTCCAGACTGCAAGAGATGGAGGAAATATTGAAAGACCGAATGCACTGGGCAGGAAAATGGATCCATTTGGTGCTTCGTGCACCACACGGAGAACCAGCGCCACTTGAGGGTGTAGGCCCGTCTCGTGGATCCTTATGAGAGGCCAGAAGTATTTTCTCCACCTCCTTGGAGAGGTTGAGGGGGGCTAGGGCGACCCATTCAGCCGCCATGCCGTGAGAGATAGGGATCCTAGATTGGGATGGAGGATGGAGCCCTCTTCCTGTGCCAAGAGTCCTGGGGAGCTCCTGAGAGGGACCAGGGGCTCCGTTGAGAGATGGAGCAACAAGGGGAATCAGGGTTGCCTGGGCCACCGCGGGGCTATGAGGATTACTGATGCCCTGACTCGCTGGACCTTGAAGAGGGTTCGAGCTATCAAGGGCCTAGGAGGGAAGGCGTATAGTAGGCCCCTCACCTATGAGATGAGGAAGGCGTCCGCCGCCACCCAGGAGGGGTGAGGTTGGGGGACACAAAATTAGGGCAGCTGAAGATTGATCAGGCTGGCAAAGAGGTCCAGGCTGGGGAGGCCCCATAGCCGGAAAAGCCCCAGTGCCACCTCGGGGTCCAGGCGCCACTCGTGCAGTTGGAGGACTCTGCTTAGCCTGTCTGCCAAGGCATTGTCCTGGCCTGGTAGATAGACCGCCCTGAGGAGCATCCCGTGGCTGGTCGCGAAGGAACAGAGGACCATGGCCTCCTGGCAGAGGCAGTAGGAACCTTTGCCGCCCTGCTTCACATAGAACATCGTGACTTGATTGTCCATCTGGACGAGCACCCACTGGTGTTGTAGGCAGTGCTTGAAAAACGTCAGAGCGAGAAAAACTGCTCAGAAGAGATTGATCTGCTGCTGGGTCTCTTTGAAAGACTAGGCCCCCTGAGTGCAGAGTTCCCCGCAATGGGCACCCCAGCCTATCAGGGAGAAGTTTGTTGTGAGAACCCTCTGGGGATTTGGGAACTGAAAAGGCATACCCGCTTACAGGTGTGGAGTATCCTGCCACCAGGTGAGGGACTCCACCAGTTGGCGAGACACCGTGACTCTGTCCCGGAGTCGGCCCATGGCCTGGGTCCACTGGGAATGGAGGCACCACTGGGCCACGTGCATGTGGAGATGTGCATCAGGAACCACATGGATTGTGGAGGCCACGTGGCCCAGGAGGCAAAGCAGTGATCAGGCTGACACAGCGCAGTGCCGCTGTACCTCGGCTGCAAGGGTCGTGAGGCGATCCGCCTGTCTAGGGGGAGAAAAGCTCTGGCCTGTCCAGGTGGGCCCTGATGAACTCTAGTGCCTGAGTCAGGGTGAGGTGGGATTTTGGATGATTTATCATGAAGCCCAGGTGCTGCAAGACCTGAATGGTGCGGCCAATGGCCTGCCTAGCCTCTGAGTCCATATCCCCTTTTACCAACCAGTCGTCGAAGTAAGGGAAGACGAAGGCCCTTGGAGGCGGAGTTAGGCTGTCACCACCGCCAGACACTTGGTGAAGACCCTTGGGGCGGAGGAGAGACCGAAGGGAAGTGCCCTGTACTGGTACTGGTCGCCCCCGACCATGAACCTCAGGTATTTTCTGTGACTTGGATGGATAAGGATGTGAGTGTAAGCGTCCTTTAAATCCAAGGAGCATAGCTAATCTCCCTGCTGGAGGAAGGGCAGCAGTGTTCCAAGGGAGTGCATCTTGAACTTCTCCCGCATGAGGAACTTGTTGAGTTTTCTCAGGTCCAGGATGGGTCTCAGACCCCCTGTGCTTTTTGGGACCAGGAAGTACCTGGAGTAGAAACCTTTCCCTCTTGAAGGAGGAGGGACAGGCTCCACAGCCCTGTCTTTGAGAAGGCCTGCGAGTTCTTGTATTGGCAGCGCCTTGTGCAAGGGAGACCAAGGGGGCTCCCCTGGAAAGAAGGGTGGAGGTGCCTGCTCCAGGTGGAGGAGGCAGCCCTCCCTGACCACCTGAAGAGCCCAGGAGCTGGTGGTGATGGTGGTCCACCAATGTTCAAAGTGAACCAGGCGTCCTCCAGTGGAAGAGGGGCTATGCTGATGGCGTCAAAACCCCGACCCAGGCTGGGCTGGGGCCGGCATCTGGGTTTTTAGGCCCTTGGGTTTGCGCAGACCCTGTCACATTCCCTTGCTCTGCGGACCCTGCTGAGGGGTCTGAATGGCAGGGTAAGGAAGGTAGCATCGGTAGGGCTGACCCTTCCAGAGGAAAGCGGTCTTCTTCCCCTGCAGCTTCTTTCTGGGAAGAGTAGAGGTCTTCCTCGAGAGCCGAGTCCGAGTAACATATTCTGTTTTGATTTTGGCCGCCTTGTCCTCCATCGACTTGCTGAAGAGCTGCTCGCTGAAGAACAGGACATCAAGAAGTTTTTCTTGCACCCACTGCTCAAGACTCGATGATTGGAGCCAAGCTTGGTGTCGGGCGCAACGGTGACCACTCTCGCATTGTATTTGAAGCAGTCTTAAGTGGCTCGTGACAAATATTTGGAGCACTCCGCAATAGACTTTGAAAGAGCCTTGAAACACCAGAAGTGGTCTCCATCGAGGCCAGCAGCGAACCCCTGAGCTCCATGGCCAGGTCCCGAAGGAACATGTCGATATAGAGTTAGTAAGTCTGAATGCGGCAGGCCAACATAGAGTCCTGGTACCATTTTTGCCCAACGGCATCGAGGGCACGAGACTCCCTTCCCGGGGGCACTGAGAAGTGTGTTTTCTGGCTTTTTTGCCGGTGCATGGCCGACTCAACCACCATTGAAGTGTGGGGGGGAGTTGTGCCTTGAAAAAGCCTGGCCCCCGCTGGACCCGGTACATCATGTCAAGTTGTTGACTCACAAAGGGCACCAAGGCCGGGGTCTGCCACACCCAGAGGAGGAGCCGGGTGAGTGTAGAGGGAACGGGACTGTCAAGGTCTCCTTCGGTGGTGCCTCGTACTAGAGGATGTCAAATTCCTCTGTATGAGTGTCTTCCTCTGACTCCGTCATGAGGGAGAGCACCCATGCCATGTCCCTGACGAACTCGAGGAAAGAGGTGTCCCCGGGAAGGGATCGACGTTGGTAGCTGGTGGAGAGGTCCGAGGGAAGGTCTCAGTGAACCAGAGTATCCAGGGACATTTCAACGTCAGACTCCCAGTCGGAGTAATCTGAGGTCCTCCGGCTGCAAGAGTTGGTAGCTCCGGTCTTGGATGCTTTGACGCTAGGGCATGGCTGGAGCCAGAGGCACTCACCTGCAAAGACCTCGCTCTCAAGGACTTGGAGCAAGAACAAGACCCTCACCGGGGATCTGCCCAAGGGTCTGGCTCTCAGCGATCGCTATGGTGGCTCGGGGAGTCCTCAATGTTGAAGTCCTTGTGGTCTCAGTGGGGCCAGGGGTCGGCGCCTGCTGGGAGGTGAGGAACGCAGAAACGCTGGACACTAAGGCCAACTTGTGTGCTTCCCACTCAGGGGTAACAGCCATGGGACACCAACAACAGGGTAATTGGATCAGCTGTTGAGGAGGAGAGGAGGTCCTCGACGGGACAGGCCTCAGGAGACTGCGGTCCATCGCCAGAGGTCACAACATCCGTCCAGGGCACTTTCCGATGACGCTCCTGCTCCGGGTTCCTCGGGAGCTCTTTGGGGGCTGAGGGACCGGACACAGGACTTCCCATGCTTTTCCGCCTCCCCAGACGAAGCTCTCGAGGTCTTCTTCTTCTTCTTAAGCTCATGCTCCAGGGACCCTTGCATGGAGTGTCTGCAAGCCCGCAGAGGAGCCGCAAGGTCCTTAAGTGAGTCCAAGGATCTGTGCAGGGCCTTTGAACGTTAAGCTACCAGGGAAACCAGAGTTGAGTCTGCCTTGTGGAAGAGGTCGTTCTGTTTAAACCGACTGCTCTGTATGTCTTAGTGTACATTTTCTTGCACAGGGAGCATTCCTCCGGGTCGCAGTCGGCGCCCAGACACCAGAGGCAGCAATCATGAGTGTTGGTGAGAGACATGTTTTTTGAACACTGATCACATTTTTTAAAGCCGGTAGCCATTGGGGCAAAAAGGACCCCAGTGAGGTCAAAGACCTACGACACGGCCAGTGGTTGAAAAAGGCGCGAAAAGCGTTGCAATGGAAAAGATCAGGACAAAAAGGTTTTCTTGCACCCACTGCAACAGCAACAGGTTTCAGGCAGGAAAGGAGCCGATTCAGGCCAGAAAAAATACCAAAATTGTATGAAGAAAAACAACTTTCTTTCGGGGGGACTAGACGAATGTCTGGAGGGCTCCGTGGAAAAAGGGAGACTGAGCAAGATAGCACCTTTGGGCGGGAAGGGGACCACAAATACGTGGTGGCATCTCCCAAAGGCTTTCTTTGAAAGCTGGGGTGATGCTTTCATGAGGGCTCCATTGGCGTTGATGTCACCCATATGTGAGGACTGACTTCCTGCTTGCTCCTGGAGAAGACTAGTTCTTCTGACTAAGTTTTTGCATGGTTGACTTGACAACCACTGAGTTATGTAGGAGTTGGTGTTTGTGTAACCCTGGCCCCTTCTGGACACGGTACATGGTGTCGAGGCATTGACTGATCACAGACACTGAAGCTGGGGTCTCCAACATTTGAAGTAGCAGCCGCGCAAGGATCGCTTGCACCAGCACCATGAGAGTCTCCTTAGGCGGGGACATATGGAGGATCTCCAGCTCTTCAGTGCGCAGGTCTTCCTCCGACTCGGTCTGCACAGAGAGGGTTATGGCCATGTCGCTGACAAAGTCATGGAAGGCCATGTCCTCTGGAGGAGAATGGCACCAAGGCACCTGGGGAGATGGCTCAGAGGGGATATCTCGGTGCTATCTAGTTTCTGGAGAGGCCTCGTCGTTGGTCTCCCACTCGGAGTCAAGGTGTGCTGATGATTCCGAGGCCCTGTGGCCCAGGGCCGCGAGGCCAGCCCCAAGGGACCAGGGGTCTCCGGTAAATGGCTGGAGAGGATCAGATGCCTGAGAAATGGGACAGAGACCTCGACTGGTGCCGAGGGCTTACCCGAGGCCGATGGTGCTCGGAGCTCAGCTTGATGCCCGGGGACTCCCCTGCAGTCAGGGACCTGGTTGTTGGGGCAGATGATGTGGACAAACCTGCCATCATTGCCTGCTGCAGTGCCAGGATAGCAGAGACATTCTGCTCCAGGGCCGCCATTCTGGTTTCTAGGCCAGAAGGTTCCGCAGCTTTTGGCGCGGGTACCGAGGAACTCCGGCCTGACTCTGGCACTCTTGCGTGTCCTCGACGAGGACTACAGCCTCGAAGAACCTTACACAGTCTCCACCGGCCAAGGAATCCTTCTTGAGGAACTTGGTGGGGTGTTGCTCTGAGCTGCCTGAATCCCTCCGAGGGATTTTACCAGTGGAACCTAGACGGGCTTTGAGGATTTTTTTCTTCTTTCTTTCGGAGTCCGGGATCTTCTCGAAGGAGCCACCGACGTGGGACTCAGAGGATGCCCGGCCCTCACGGGAAATGTTGGGCCTGGAGCTCGGAATTGGGGAGGCTAGTGTTGAGTTGGACTTTGGGAACAGTTTCTCCTGCAACTCCGACTTTTTCTTGTTGGTTTTTGGAGTCATGGCCTGACACAGGTCACAAGGTCACAGATGGTGCTATTATGGTCCCATCCCAGGCAGCATACCCAGCAGTCATGGGTATTGGTCACTGAAATGGTTTGACTGCAGCAGTTACATTTTTGAACCCACCGGGAGACATGGTGGTAAACACCCAGCTGGGGTTGCCAACCCCTGGGGGGAAAATGGTACAAAAGCCAGTCGAGGGGAACCTTGATCAAAAAATAGGGAAAGGAACTGAGAACGGCGCCGGGGTCTGCTCTGGCTTGAGGTAGGAAGAGGAACCAGTACGCAACCGGAAAAAAAAGCAATTCTAAGACGGCACCTTCTGAGCGGGAAGGGGACCATGCACGCGTGGTAGCATGTCACAAAGGCTTTCTTTGAAAGCTTGGGAAATGCTCTGCACAGGCTCCGTCGGCGCCGTCACCCATATGTGAGGACCGACTTCCTGCTTGTTCCTGGAGAAATGAAGCCTTCCTCATACATCCACATTCTCTCTCACCCATACTCGCACACAACACAGCACTTACACATCCAAACACAGCATCCAGTCTCTCATCTCCCATACATATCAGCCACACTCTCTCTCAAGTACACACATCCAGCAACATCCTCCCTCAACTCAAACACAAATCCAGTTATTCACTCAGTGAAAGACAACCAATAAAAAACAAAATGGTTCATCCAGTCTGCCTAGTTGTGATTTGTGCACTTGTGTAAATGTGTACTCTCATGCAACCCAACCCAAATTCCTCTCCCCATATCTTTTATTCAACCTCTCATCCTATTTTCCCACCAGAACATCATAAGAATTCCCATACTATGTCAGACTAAAGGTCCATCAAGCCAATATCCTGTTTTCAAGAGTGATCAACCCAGGTCACAAGTACCTGGCAAAATCACAAAAAGTAGCCAGATAGCGTAGTTACTCACCTGTAACAGGTGTTCTCCAGGAGCAGCAGGAATCAGTCCTCACATATGGGTGACGTCGGCGCCGACGGAGCCCTCGCGGAGCAATTTTCCCCAGCTTTCACAGAAAGCCTTTGGGAATTGCAGCGCGCATGCGCGGTCGCCTTCCCGCCCAAGGGTGCCATCTTAGCCAGTCTGATGACATAGCTAAAAGACAGCATAAAAATTTGCAAAAAAACTTAAGCAGATGATTGCAACTCCACAGGGAGGAGGGAGGGTTGTGAGGACTGATTCCTGCTGCTCCTGGAGAACACCTGTTACAGGTGAGTAACTACGCTTTCTCCAAGACCAAGCAGGAAGTCAGTCCTCACATATGGGACTCCCAAGCTTAAGGCTACCGGAGACCCTAAGCACAAAAATGAGCTCCCTCGAGCTCGGCAGTATAGAAGGATGGAATCTTCGCTGACTTATTACCCACCGGTAGCCCCCATCCGGGATGGAGGGTAGGAGTTGCTCAAACCTCGAAGAGATTTCGGAGGACTGCCTGTCCGAAAGCACTGTCCCTGCGGGACTCCCTCTCGAGACAGTAATGGACCGCAAAAGTCTGGCTCGAAGACCAAGTAGCGGCCCGGCAGATTTCTGCCAGCGGAACAGAGCGGAGGTAAGCCACTGACGTAGCCTTCGCCCGAACACAATGAGCCGTGACTCGACTTTCTAAGGAGAGTCCGGCTGCCCCATAAGCCCAAGCGATACAGTCAGCAACCCAGATGGACAGGGTACGCTTGGAGACCGGGAGCCCCAATTTATTGGGGTCAAAAGACACAAAAAGCTGAGCAGCTTTACGGTGCTCCCGCGTACGGTCAAGGTAGAAGTTCAATGCCCTTCTACAGTCCAGGGTATGCAGGACTCGTTCAGCTCGGCTGGAGTGAGGCCTGGGAAAGAAGGTTGGAAGTACCACCTCCTGATTGATGTGAAAAGGGGAGACAACTTTTGGAAGAAATTTTGGGTGAGTCCGTAGGACTACCCTATTTTTGTAGAACCGAGTGAAGGGAGGATCAGACACGAGGGCCTGCAATTCACTGACGCGTCTAGCGGAAGTGAGGGCTATCAGGAATAAGGTTTTCCACGAAAGAAAACGCAGAGAACAGGTAGCCATCGGTTCAAAAGGCGGACAGGTGATCTGCTGTAAAACCACATTCAGATCCCAGTCAGGTGCTGGCGGGCGCAGAGGTGGTTTAGTAGAAGGAGACCTCGGAGAAACCGTGCTACAAGAGGGTCGCTGGAAAGAGGTCTGCTGTCCACCGGCACATGGTGTGCTGACAGAGCACTGAGGTGGACCTTGACTGAGTTGGACTTAAGTCCCAGATTAGAGAGGTAGAGCAGGTACTGCAAGATCACCGACACCGAGCAGGAGAAGGGATCCTGAGACTGCTGTACACACCAAACGGAAAAGCGACGCCATTTAAGGGCGTAGCATTTACGGGTAGAAGGTCGCCGAGAAGCTAGGACGACCTCTTCCACCTCTGCCGGCAGGAGAAGGGGAGCAAGGACTACCCTTTCAGCCGCCAGGCCATTAGATTGAGAGATCTGAGGTTGGGGTGTAGCAGAGACCCCTGATCCTGTGTTAGGAGATCCGGATGAAACCCCAAAGGGAACGGATCCTCTACCGCTAATTGCAACAGGAGTGGAAACCACGGCTGTCTGGGCCAGCGAGGAGCCACCAGGATCATGGACGCTTTGTCCTGGAGAACCTTGAACAGAGTTCGGGAGACCAGCGGGATGGGAGGAAAAGCATAGAGAAGTTTTCCGACCATGAGAGCAGAAATGCATCTGCCGCTACCCGAAGGGGATGTGGCTGACGCGAGCAGAAGCGAGGAAGTTGCCGGTTGAGAGGACTGGCAAAGAGATCCATCGTGGGGAGGCCCCACTTCAGAAAGAGTTTCTGGACTACCAAGGGATCCAGGCGCCACTCGTGCGGCTGGAGTATCCTGCTGAGTTTGTCCGCCAGGCAATTCTCCTGGCCTGGGAGATAAACTGCTTTGAAAAGAATGCCGTGACTGACGGCCCAAGAGCAGAGCTTTTGAGCTTCTCGGCAGAGAAGGAAGGAGCCCGTGCCGCCCTGTTTGTTCACGTAGAACATGGCAACTTGATTGTCCGTCTGGACAAGGACGGACTGGTGAGAAGTCAGGTGGGAGAAAGCCTTGAGCGCCAGACGAATAGCTCTGAGCTCCAGGAAGTTGATCTGTTGAGCAGATTCCCACGCGGTCCAGAGACCTTGAGTACATGCCCCCTGGCAGTGAGCTCCCCAGCCCAGGAGGGAAGCGTCGGTCGTCAGCACTTGAGTCGGCTGAGGTGACTGAAAAGGCATTCCGAGCACTAGGTTCGGCCGATGAAGCCACCACTGTAGGGAAGAGGCGCACTAAGTCGGCTAGCCCGCCGGTGGCTTGTTGCCACTGCTTGCGAAGGCACCATTGAGCCGGCCGCATATTCAGGCGAGCATTGGGGGTCACGTGGATGGTGGAAGCCATGTGGCCG
The DNA here is from genome assembly GCA_033557465.1 of Ichthyophis bannanicus. NCBI lineage: Eukaryota > Metazoa > Chordata > Amphibia > Gymnophiona > Ichthyophiidae > Ichthyophis > Ichthyophis bannanicus. Next base: position 148,648,960 of record CM066040.1, on the reverse strand, counting down.
AGTAATCTCAGGAAGCGCCTGGCGGAGACCAGGGACTGGCTGCGAAAACGGCCGGCTAGGTCCATGAGCCGTTGAGCCCTGTCGAGAGGCAGGAAAGCTCGAGCCTGAGGAGTGTGCAGTCTTGCGCCGATGAACTCGAGATCCTGTGAGGGGAGCAAAGTGGACTTTGCGAAGTTTATGACAAAGCCCAAGTACTGCAGAAGAGTCACCATGCGGTGTGTGGCATTGGTGACTGCCGGAGGGGACGACGCTCTGATGAGCCAGTCGTCGAGGTACGGAAAAACATAGAGGCCGTGAAGCCTGAGATAGGCCGCCACCACCGCGAGACATTTTGTGAAGACTCGCGGTGCGGAGGACAGGCCAAAGGGCAGTACTCTGTACTGGTAGTGATTTCCGGCCACCACAAACCTTAGGTATTGGCGGTGGCTTGGGTGGATGAGGATGTGCGTGTAGGCATCCTTTAGATCCAAGGAGCATAGCCAATCTCCCTGCTGGAGGTAGGGCAGAAGGATTCCAAGGGTAAGCATCTTGAACTTTTCCCGCACAAGGAACTTGTTGAGGTTGCGCAAGTCCAGGATGGGTCTTAGGCCTCCTGTCCTTTTTGGTATTAGGAAATACCTGGAATAAAAGCCTTGACCTCTCAGGTGGTGGGGCACCGGTTCCACAGCCTGGTCCTGAAGAAGACTTGCTAACTCCTGAAGGAGTAAGTCCCTGTGCAGAGGGAGTCGCGGAGGTTCTCCCGGAAAATAAGAGGGAGGGACCTGATGGAAGTGGAGAAGATATCCTTCTCGCACGACTTGAAGCACCCAGGCATCTGAAGTGATGTTGGACCACCTGTGGGCGAAGTGAACCAGCCGCCCTCCGGTGCTGGGAGGGACCAGCTGAGGGGGAGAGGCTATGCTGAGGAAGTCAAAAACCCCCACCCTGCTGAGCAGGGGCTGGTGGTGCAGGCTTGGGGGCTTGCTGCCTACGGGACCCGTTACCCCGTCCCTTGGCCTGCTGACCCTGTTGGGGAGCTGGAGGGGCCTGATATTGGGGGTAGTGTTTGTAGGCAGCCGCCTTTCTCGGGTAAAAGGACTTTTTCCCCCGAGTCCTTCTTTTTCTGGGAAGGGGCGGAGGTCTTCCTAGAAAGCCTGGTCCTGGTGAGAGTCTCCGTCTCGATTTGTGCAGCCTTTTCAGCCATGGGCTTGCCAAAGAGGTTCTCACCTCTGCAGGGGACATCGACCAACTTGTCCTGCACCCAAGGCTCAAGGTCAGACGACTGAAGCCAAGCCTGTCGGCGGGCACCGATGCCGGCTGCGGCCACACGAGCCGATGCTTCAAAGCCATCATAGGCTGCTCGGGACATGAATTTGGAGCATTCCCGAATACCAGATGTTAAGGCTAGGAACCTCCGCAAAGGTTCCTCGGACAGTCCAGCAGAGAATCCGGCTAGCTCTTTAGCCAGGTCTCGGAGATACATGCCCATATATAGCTGGTAGGTCTGGACACGACAAGCCAGCATAGAGCCCTGGAAACACTTCTTACCAAGGCCATCCAGGTTACGGGCCTCCCTGCCAGGGGGCACCGAGGAGTGCATTTTCTGGCTCTTCAGCCGATGCATGGCCGATTCCACTACCATGGAATGGTGTGGTAGCTGTGCTTTTTGGAAGCCAGGACTCTTGCGGACTCGATAGATGGAATCGACCCGCTTGCTCAATACCGGCGACGAGGCCGGACTCTCCCACATGCGGAAGAGTAGTCGTTCCAGCATGGGAGGCACCGGTACAGTAAAGTGCTCCCGGGCGGGAGAGTCGTACTGAAGGGCGTCGAGCTCTTCGGCTCGAGGCTACTCCTCGGGGTCCGCCGGGAAGACCAAAGCCTTGGCCATATCTCTGACGAAGTCCGAGAACCGGGCATCCTCCGGAGGGGACTGTTTCCGAGGTTCGGACTCAGGTGAGTCCGAGGGGACACACCGAGTCCGAAAGGAATCAGGTGACTCCTCCTCTTCAGACTCCCAGACCGACTCCGAGGAGGAATCAGTGGGGTCGGCTCGGGCAGGCGGGGGCGTCGGCCGCCCCGACGCCAAGGGAGTCGGCGGCGACTTCGGTCCCGAACGGGAGGCCGAGGGTGACCTCGACCGAGGATCGACTCGAGTTCGCATGGACTCGAGGATCGGCTCGGTCTCCGGGGTCGACTTAGACGTCGACGTCCCGGCGGTCGGGGCAGCGGCGCCAGCGAGGCTAGCGATCAGTGCCCGCTGCTGGTCCATGAAGGCAGATAGTCTGCTCTCCAAGGCCGTCAACCTGAGTCCGACCTCAGGTGACCCAGCAGTCCCCGACTCGGGCCCCGACGGCGTCGGGCCCGACGTCGAACCTCTCGGAGGCGAGTCCAGAAGGACCACAGGACTTACCCGAGCAGGCAACTCCGACTCCAGGCGAGGTCGCTTCGGGAGGTGCTCCTTCTCCAAAGACCCGGGACGGCTGTCGGGGCTATGCGACCTGGCCCTCGCGGAGCCAGGAGCGTCCACCGACGCCGCCCTCGCGGGTTTTGTCTTCCGTCGATGGTCTCCGGAGGGAGAACCCCTGTCGGAGGAGCTTCGGCGATGTTCAGAGCTGGAGCCTCTGGATGCCGAGGCCTCCGACGAGGTCCGGGTACGGCTGGGGTCAGCGAAGATTCTATCCCGCTGATGCCGCCGACTCCTCAACGCTTTGGAGGACATTTTGCCACAGGCTCCACAGATCATTTCTTCATGATCCGGGCCCAGGCAGCGGAGGCAATTATCGTGTGTGTCAGTGAGTGACATATTTCTGTCACACTGACCACACCGCTTGAAACCACTGGCAGCCATCGGGGGAAAAAGGGCCCCTGCAAGGTCAAAGGACCGGGCTGCCAGGGAAAAATCGAAAACGAAACTGACTAAAATCAGAAAAACCGAAAAATAAGGGAAGGACTCGCAACGGCGTCGCGAGTCCGGGCAGGAAAACGACCGGCGTCGAACCGAATTGAAAAACGAGTAAAACTCACGAAAATCAACTTTTTAGCGGGGACACGACGGGTACGTCTGTAGGGCTCCGCAGAAAAAAGAAGACTGGCTAAGATGGCACCCTTGGGCGGGAAGGCGACCGCGCATGCGCGCTGCAATTCCCAAAGGCTTTCTGTGAAAGCTGGGGAAAATTGCTCCGCGAGGGCTCCGTCGGCGCCGACGTCACCCATATGTGAGGACTGACTTCCTGCTTGGTCCTGGAGAAACCATGCTACTTAACCCCTAGAATAAGCAGTGGTTTTTCCCAAGTCTACCTTAATGGTTTATGGACTTTTCCTCCAGGAACTTGTCCAAACCTCTTTTAAAACGTATGTTAATTGCTTTATCAAATCTTCCAGCAACAAATTCCAGAGTATAGTTAGATGTTGAGTGAAATTGTTTTTAAAATTTGTTTTAAATATACTACTTAGTAACTTAATGATGTGTTCCCTTATTCTTTGTATTTTTTGAAAGAATAAAAAATCCATTTGCATCTATCCAATCCAATCAATTCCTCTCCACTCCACTCAAGGTTTTAAAGACCTCTATCATAGCACCCCTAGCTGTGTCTTCTCCAAGCTGAAAAGCCCTAATCTCTTCAGCCTTTCTTCATAGGAGAGTCATTCCATCCATCCTCTCATTCTGGTTGCTCTTCTCTGTACCTTTTCTAATGCTGCTATATCTTGCCTCTGACTCTCGCCATCTCTTTACAACTCTCAACTCTCTCCTCAAAGCGCCTCTGCCTCCAATCCTTCCTTCCCTTTCTGCCCAGACTTTGGGATGACTACTTCCATGACAAAGTCCACAAGATTACTTTTAAGTTCCTCCTTGGGGTCATCTCCATTCCCCCTTCCCTAATCCTTCCCTCAACCTCTGTTGCCCTTTCCTCCTTTTCTAAGATCACGGAGGAAGAAACCACACATCTTTTCTCCTCCTTTATATTTACTAATCTGCCCTTCTGATCCCATTCCCACCCGTCTACTAAATTCCATTTCTTCCACTGTTGTCCCTTCATCTGTCATATCCTCAACCTACTGCTTTCTACCGCAACTGTTCCTGCAGCCTTCAAGCATGCTGTGATTACACCTCTCCTCAAAAAAACATCCATGATCCTACTTGTCCTTCTAACGATTGACCTATCTCTCTCCTCCCCTTTATTGCTAAACTTTGATTGTGTGGTTCACCGCTGCTATCTTGACTTTCCTCTCAGTTCCTTCTGGATTCACTGCAATCTGGCTTTCGCCCTCTACATTCTACTGAGACGGCTTTTGGCAAAGTCTCCAACAACTTGTTCCTCGCCAAATCCAAGGGCCTTTACTTGATCCTCATCTTTCTTGACCTTTCTGCTGCTTTTGACACTGTTGATCATCACCTTTTCCTCGATACCCTGTTTTCTCTTGGATTTAGGGGCTCTGTCTTCTGGCCAGTCCTGGCTTTCTTCCTATCTGTCCCACTGCACTTTTTATGTTTTGGTGGATCCTCCTCTACTGCTATCCCCCTTTCAGTATATGCCAGGGCTCTGTCTTGGGACCTCTCCTGTTTTCTTTCTACACTCAATCCCTTGCTGCACTTACCTCCTCCCATGGTTTTCAGTACCATCTCTATGCTGATGACTTTCGGATCTACCTCTCTGCACCTAAATGTCTCTTTGAATCCAGGCTTGGATCTGTGCCTGCTTATCTGACACTAGGAGTGGAGGAGTAGCCTACTGATTAGAGCACTGGCTTGGTAACCAAGAGACCAGGGTTCAATTCCCACTAGCACTCCTTGTGGACTTGGGCAAGTCACTTAACCCTCCACTGCTTCGGAAGAAAGGCCTGGCAATCTACTTCCATTCACACTGCTAAGAAAACACAGGAACTGCTGGGTCACCGAGTCAGCATTGACTCAATTGCACTGCATCTCACGTAAGTGCCTGGATGTCTCACCACCATCTGAAACTGAATGTGGCCAAAACCGAGCTCCTTTATCTTTCTCCCTAGGCCCACCTCCTCCCTTCTTCCTTTCTCTATTTCTGTAGATATCACTCCTCTGTTTCCTCAGCTCACAACCCTGGGGTCATCTTTGATTCCTCCCTCTCCTTCTCCATACACATCCAACAGATAGCTAAAACCTGTTGCTTCTTTCTCTATAACATTGTCAAAATTTGTTCCTTCCTTTCTGAACACACTACTAAGAACCTTATCCATTCTTTAGTCACCTCCCATCTAGACTACTGCAACCTCCTCTTTGTTGGTCTTCCTCTAAATCATCTCTCCCCACTTCAATCTATTCAAACTCTGCTGCACGGCTAATCTTCTGCCAGTGTTGCTATGCTCATGTCCATCCATCTTCTCAAGTCACTTCATTGGCTCCCTATCTGTTTCCGCATCCAATTCAAACTTCTACTACAGACCTATAAGTGCCTTCATTCCGCTGCTCCTCACTACCTTTCCTCTCTTATCTCTCCCTACACCCCTCCTCGGGAACTCCGCTCTTCTGGCAGATTTCTTCTATCTGTGCCCTTCTCTTCCACTGCCAACTCCAGGCTTTGATCTTTTTACCCTGTTGCTCCTTATGCCTGGAACAAACTACCTGAGTTCGTACGCCAGGCTCCACCTGTGGCCCTGTTCAAATCCAGGCTAAAAACCTACTTCTTTGAAAGTGCTTTTGGATCCTGATCTCCCTAGTCTCCTGTTCACCTCCTATATGTTTCCCTACCATTCCCCTAGATATATCCTAGTTCCCAGTTGTGTTGTCTGTCTTGACTAGATTGTAAGTGCTTATGAACAGGGACTGTCTCTTACATGTTTCTGTACAGTGCTGTGCATGCCTAAACAAATGATTAGTTTTGAGATGAGAAGACCAGAATTGCACACAATACTACTCAAGGAGCCACATCAGATCTCCTTATTGCTATGTTTTTTACAAGATTAACACCTAAGTCAACATCCAGGCTCACTTCCATGTTAAAATTTGGCCTTCTCTTGCTCAGTAAAGTTTTGGGTTTAACTATCTTCCAGGCTTCTGGGAAGTCCAGAGCACTTATATCCCTGTTGGTTAGGACTGCAACTGCTGCTCTATAAAGCTATCCTAATGCCCTCCAGAAAGCCAAATGCAGAGCTAGTTTCATTTGTGTGGTAAGTGCTGCTCCATGTAGGTTAGCCCAATACTGATATCGGCTTTATCTACCTCTCCATGCAGGTTTTCCAAGTTTTTACTCATATCATGCCACTAGGGATCCTCTATGTATAGCCTATGTTTTTCCAAAATTCATTGCCACATTGTCTCTCACACACATATGTTTCTCTCTCATTGACCTAGATATATAGCCTTCCTCTTTCATATACATACAAGCGATGCACTCTCAACCACAGTGTTCCTTCTACAAAAACTTATGTATACACACATGGAAACATGTATTCGCTATGTAAAGAATGCTAATTATACTAGAGAGGAAGGGAGGTGAGATAAGAGCAGAGGTGAGGAAAGGGTGAGAGGTAATAGACCAAGTATGTATTACACAATGAAATATCTGAACTGGAAAATTCTCTCATTTTATGACTGGTATTCTGCTAATATGCTACATATTTGTTGTTCTAACATTTAACAACCTACAGCATTTAACTGAGTTTACAGAAAACACCTATAAATAAAACCAAAGGTCATTCTAGAAGGCAGAAAATTTTGTAGCCTCTTATCTGCTGGGCCTTCCTACTAAGTAATAACAGTTTTCATAATTATATGAAAGGGTGCCTCCATGTTTTCCTGATTCTATTATACCTTGATCTCCTCGAGGTTGCTGGGATCCTTTACTCTTCGAAAATATGAGGATGTGACCCTGCATGGCTTCATCCAGATAGGCTGATTTCGACTGGGATCCTCGGCAAACATTTCAGCAAAGATTTCTCTAGTCAAGTCAAATACAGCCTACATAACACAAACAAAGCAACTAAATATTAAGGAACAAATAATTCAAACACCAGTCTCATTCATGGAAAACAGAAATAGCATTCATCTCTATAGGAACTTAGATGCCACTAAGGAATATACAGAAATTTTGAGTAGTTCTCTCTCTCAGTTCCTGCAGTATTAATTACCACACCAGTCTGCAAGCAAAGCAATGACTACCACTTAGACCAAACCTTAGAATTATTCTATCTTTTCAATGCTCCTCTTCCCTCTTTTCCCAGTTAAGATTTAAAACAAAATTATTGGAAGAGAAAATAATCATTAGAAGAATAAAATGAATTCTTACCGTTATTTTCTTCTCGTGAACTGAAATAATTTTTAGGATTGATCAGTAAGCAATATTTTATAGGATGGGTAAATGTAGCAGCTTGCATCACACATTTGTGGAAGACCATAGCCTTAGCAAAAAGCCACCACATTATATGCAGCATCTGCTAAGTATAACATAGAGAAATTCAACAGTTACCAAAAAAATGACAAAATTATCAATACACAGTAAGGGTACTCTTATAAGGCATTTGTGTGACTATAACTGTGTTTTCCCTCACTTGGTTTGCAGCTTGTCGTGCTGCGAGGGCTTGTGTGCATAAGTGATTCTGAGGGCTAAGCTATCGGTAGCTTAACTACTGGCAGGGTCTCCCAAGGTGGACAGGTCTCAGCTGAGGGCCAGACCAAGACAAACCACCCATCTGGGCAGCAGCAGAATGGGATGGTGTTGGCGGCGGAGGATCATATTTCTATGACAATGACAACAACGCTAGAATTACCTGCGTGGAAGAAAGGTCTGGCAGTCTTCTTCCGTATCTTGCCACGAAAACCCAATAGATAGTCACAACAGCGTAGTTACTCACTTGTAACAGGTGTTCTCCAGGGACAGAAGGAATCAGTCCTCACATATTGGTGACGTCGGCGCCGACAGCACCCTCATAGAAGCATCTCCACAGCTTTCAAAGAAAGCCTTTGGGAGATGCTACCACACATGCGTGGTCCCCTTCCTGCCCAAGAGTGCCATCTTACTCAGTCTCCTTTTTTCTGCGAAGCCCAACAGACGTCCGTCTTATTTCCCTGGAAAAAGTTGATTTATTTGTACGTTAAACTGCCTTTTCTTTTCTCCGGTTGCACCATTCCCTTTCCTGCCTCCGAGCTCATTTGCCCCAGCATCAGACCTGTTTTAGGATTTTTTTCCCCAGCATTGTTTGTGCCTTTTATCTATCTGCTGGCCACATCAAGGGTCTTCAACCTTGCAGGAGTTCTTTTTGCCCCATTGGCTAGTGGGTTCAAAAAGTGTGATCAGTGCGCAAAAAAACATGTCTCTCACCGATACATACGATTGCTGCCTGTGTCAAACAAACAACCAGAAATACTGCTTTCAAAGTCAAGTCCTTAAGAGGTCTTCTGCAGAGGCTCAAAGAGAGACGCTGCCAGCACCAAGTTGAGATCCCATGGATGGACTATTGGATGTCAGGGCTGTTTCAAACATTTAACCCATCTAAAAAATCAAATCATGTCTGTGTCAGAGGAAAGGGACCGACCCTGAATCTGATCTCTGAAACAGGCAATCACCAAAACTTTCACCTTCAAGGAATCCCCTTCTCCTGATCATCCTGCATGAAGACCAAAATATCCGGGAGGGCAGCACCAAATGGCTGGATATAACATGCTGTGTACCAGGCCTCAAAAATCCTCTGAACACACACATAAGCGAGAGAGAACACTTCCTCGCTAGGAAAAACATAGCATGAACCTGTGGAGAGTAGCTCCTCCTCCTTAGGGATGTCCGCTGAATAGCCAGGCCATAAGCAAGAACCGTGCCACATCTGGCATCCACACCAGACACTGAGTCAGATGATTTTGTGTCACCAGCAGAGGAAAGGGCTCCTCCATGTCTAACCTCACCAGATCTTAGTACCACAGCTTCCATGGTCACTAACAATGCAATATCCTGCCAATCAATGACCACTGTAGAAACATGTACAGGAGCCCGTCCCTAGGTCACCTTTGCACCAATGTGTCTAAATCCTCCTGATATTGGTTTTCTCCACCAGCTGAAGAACCTTCTCGCCTTGGCATTCTCTGCCAATGCTATGAGATCCATTACTGGCATTCCCCAACGCCGAACAATCTCCCAGAAGGCGGTCTCTGTGAGAGATCACTCCCCATATATCTAGCAGGTTCTGACACAGGAAGTCTGTCAGAAAGTCCTCTTTCCCAGCTATGTGGAACTCCAACAGTGCCATCCTCAGGAGAGGAGCTAACTTTGCCACTATCAGAGGACTCCATATGCTGCCCTGGAGATTGCTGTAAGAGATTGTTGTTACGCTATCTGACAAGAATCTCACCAGTCTGCTACAGACCTAAGGGAGACATGCCTTTTAGGCACTGCCCATATCACCAGGTGATTTATCAGCCAAGAAGCTTCCTCCAGAGTCCACAAACTCTAACCTATCTGGGACAGACTGTAAGCTCCCCAGCCACTTAGGCTGGCATCCATGGTGACCAGCATCTACTCCAGTGGCTAGAAATCATTCTGGCAACCAACTTCGTGCAGTCCAGCCACCATGACAGACTCGCTCTAACCTCCCCATCTAAGGGGAGTCTTATCCACAGGTGTTGCGACTGTGCCGACCAACAAGCCAAAAGGGCTGCCAGAAGAGATCACATGTGTGTCCTGGCTCAAGGTACCAGTTCCAAAGTTGCTGCCATGGATCCTAGGACTTGGAGAGAGTCCCAAGCTCTGAATCTGTACTTGCAATTTTCTGTCAAACCAGGCTTCCAAGTACTTCAGAAACTGGGAATGTTCCAGCTTGCTCTTTGTATACTCGACTACATAGCCAAAATCTTGGAGGAACCTGACTGAGCCTGAGCCATATTTATTTGACTATTTTTCTATACTGCTTTACTCCTGGTTAAAGCGATTTAGAAGAAACAGTAACAGTTTTACATGAAACGAGGAAATGAAAACATGCCAACATAGGATGTACAAGTTATTCGTGTTCATAGCCTGACTCTTCTGGTAGGACTCCTGTTCTGCGGCAAGGGCGCTGCCACCACCACTATCCTAACTTTGGTAAAGACCCAGGGAGCTGTGGACAAATCAAAGGGGAGAGCCTGAAACTGAAAGCAACCCACTGGGACCACTAAGCACAGGTACTGCTGATGCCCAGACAAACTGGGATATGGAGGTATTCTTCTGTGAGGTCCAGACATCAGAAATTCCCATTTCCAAATGATCACTATGACCGACTACAGGCCGGATTTCTCAATTTGGAAACTTGGCACCCGCAGTGCCTGTTCACCTACTTTAAATCCAGGACCGGACAGAATGTGCCCTCCTTACTTGGGCACCACAAAATAGATGGAATACCTCCCTAGTCTCCGTTCCTCCACTGTGGATGAGACTGTGAAAATCAAGCCATAACAGGGTGTCCAAAAGAGAGCCAAAAATCACCCACACAGGAGTGAAAGTACAAGCAAAAGCAGGTGCAGGAAAAAGGAGGCGGTTAAGAAACTATTGAAAAACAACCCCAACGCATTTTGGCCATATGGCCTTCTTCAGGGAGTGCAAGCCTCAAAGATAAAAACAAAAGTAGCATACAATAAATAAATAAAGTAGAACTAATAATATGTGCAAAATGAAAATAAATAAATATAATCTCGCTAAAATACTACATACTGTAGTAGAAAACTATTAGCTGAGTGCAAATACATATATATATCTCAAGAGTGCTTAAATAAAATCAGCTCATAAAATACGAAGGGTGTCCGATATTAAAGGTACAGACCAAAATTAAACTAACATTTGTATTTAAAGAAATGATTCAATACATTCCACCAAAAATTACATACTTTTGTTTACTTCTCCACATAATCGCTGTAAATATTGAGACATTTATCCCAGCGTAACACTAGTTTGAACATCCCTTCACGGTACAGTTGCGTGTCAAGTTGCTTGAAGTAGTCCATAACGGTGTCTTGCAATTCCTCCTGATCCGCAAAGCATTTCCCCGCCAAGAATTTCTTCAAAGGTCCAAATAAATTAAAATCCGAAGGGGCTAAGTCCGGACTATACGTATTGCGTATGCGGAGTCGGTATGATTGCCACCTGTACCTTTAATATCGGACACCCCTCGTACATGGTGAAAGTATCAATGTAAGGAACAAACATGAAGGAGAAAACATCCATGTGTCGGAGTGTTGTTAAGCCAAAGTGCATATGTGTATGAGCGCCAGTGAGGGATGAAGATGACAATTTAAAAGGCAGGAATTGCCCTACACTTGACACTGCATAGAAATTTGCTAAATCTCCAAAATTTCCTACGTGTAAGTAATGTTAAAACCAAGGCTGAACCATGGAACGAATAATGAAACTAACAACTTGAGAGAAGGAACGTTCATATATGACAATGTTACTAAACTGAAGTGCATATGCACAAGTGAGGAATGAGGAGGACAGTTTAAAAGGCAAGAGTATTTTGTTTCTAACACCGCTCTGAAAAAGCGTAGTTACTCACCTGTAACAGGTGTTCTCCAGGAGCAGCAGGAATCAGTCCTCACTTATGGGTGACGTCGGCGCCGACGGAGCCCTCGCGGAGCAATTTTCCCCAGCTTTCAAAGAAAGCCTTTGGGAATTGCAGCGCGCATGCGCGGTCGTCTTCCCGCCCGAGGGTGCCATCTTAGCCAGTCAGATGACATAGCTAAAAAAGACAGCATAAAAATTTGCAAAAGAACATAAGCAGACGATTGCAACTCCAAGGGGAGGAGGGAGGGTAGTGAGGACTGATTCCTGCTGCTCCTGGAGAACACCTGTTACAGGTGAGTAACTACGCTTTCTCCAGGACCAAGCAGGAAGTCAGTCCTCACTTATGGGACTCCCAAGCTCAAGGCTACCGGAGACCCTAAGCACAAAAATGAGCTCCCTCTAGCTCAGCAGCACAGAAGGAAAGAATCTTCGCTGAATTATCACCCACCGGTAGCCCACATCCGGGATGGAGGGTAGGAGTTGCTCAGACCTCAAAGAGATTACGGAGGACTGCCTGTCCGAAAGCACTGTCCCTGCGGGACTCCCTCTCGAGACAGTAATGGACCGCAAAAGTCTGGCTCGAAGACCAAGTAGCGGCCCGGCAGATGTCTGCCAGCGGAACAGAGCGGAGGTAAGCCACTGACGTAGCCTTTGCCCGAACGCAATGAGCCGTGACTCGACTTTCTAAGGAGAGTCCGGCTGCCCCATAAGCCCAAGAGATACAGTCCGCAACCCAGATGGACAGAGTACGCTTGGAGACCGGGAGCCCCAATTTATTGGGGTCAAAAGACACAAAAAGCTGAGCAGCTTTACGGTGCTCCCGCGTACGGTCAAGGTAGAAGTTCAAAGCCCTTCTACAGTCCAGGGTATGGAGGACCGTTTCAGCTCGGCTGGAGTGTGGTCTGGGAAAGAAGGTTGGAAGTACCACCTCCTGATTGATGTGAAAAGGGGAGACCACTTTTGGAAGAAATTTTGGGTGAGTCCGTAGGACTACCCTATTTTTGTAGAACCGAGTGTAAGGGGGATCAGACACGAGGGCCTGCAACTCACTGACGCGTCTAGCGGAAGTGAGGGCTATCAAGAACAGTGTTTTCCAAGAAAGAAAACGGAGAGAACAGGTAGCCATAAGTTCAAAAGGCGGACAGGTGATCCGCTGCAAAACCACATTCAGGTCCCAGTCAGGCGCTGGCGGGCGCAGAGGTGGTTTAAGTAGAAGGAGACCTCGGAGAAACCTCGCTACGAGAGGGTCGCTGGAGAGAGGTCTACCGTCCACCGGCACATGATGTGCCGAAAGAGCACTGAGGTGAACTTTGACGGAGTTGGACTTAAGTCCCAGATTAGAGAGGTGTAGCAAGTATTGCAAGATCACCGACACCGGGCAGGAGAAGGGATCCTGAGACTGTTGGGAACACCAGACGGCAAAGCGACGCCATTTAAGGGCGTAGCATTTGCGGGTAGATGGCCGTCGCGAAGCTAAGACGACATCCTCCACCTCTGCCGGCAGGAGAAGGGGAGCAAGGACTACCCTCTCAGCAGCCAGGCCATGAGGTTGAGAGACCTGAGGTTGGGGTGTAGTAGAGACCCCTGATCCTGAGTGAGGAGATCCGGTTGTACCCCCAGAGGGAATGGATCCTCCACCGCTAATTGCAGTAGAAGCGGAAACCACGGCTGTCTGGGCCAGCGAGGGGCCACCAGGATCATGAAGGCTTTGTCTCGGAGAACCTTGAAAAGAGTCCGAGAGACTAGCGGGATGGGAGGGAAAGCGTACAGAAGGCTCCCCGACCATGAAATTAGAAAAGCGTCCGCCGCAACCCGAGGGGGTGTGGCTGACGAGAGCAGAAGCGAGGAAGCTGCCGGTTGTGAGGACTGGCAAAGAGATCCACCGTGGGGAGGCCCCACTTTAGGAAGAGCTTCTGGACTACCAAGGGATCCAGACGCCACTCGTGCGGCTGGAGGATCCTGCTGAGTTTGTCCGCCAGGCAATTCTCTTGGCCCGGGAGATAAATCGCCTTGAGGAGAATGCCGTGACTGACGGCCCAAGAGCAGAGCTTCTGTGCCTCCCGGCAAAGGAGGAAGGAGCCCGTGCCTCCCTGCTTGTTCACGTAGAACATGGCAACTTGATTGTCCGTCTGGACAAGGACGGACTGGTGGGAAGTCAGGTGGGAGAACGCCTTGAGAGCCAGGCGGATCGCCCTGAGCTCCAGGAAGTTGATCTGCTGAGCAGACTCCCACGTGGTCCAGAGGCCCTGGGTACGCGCCCCTTGGCAATGTGCTCCCCAGCCCAGGAGGGATGCATCCGTGGTCAGCACCCGGGTCGGCTGAGGTGGCTGGAAAGGCATTCCGAATATCAGGTTCGGCTGCCGAAGCCACCACCGGAGAGACGAGATCAGCGGCTCGGAGACGCGCACTAGGTCTGCTAGGCCGCCTGTGGCCTGCCGCCACTGCTGGCGGAGACACCATTGAGCAGGCCGCATATTCAGGCGGGCATTGGGGGTCACATGGACGGTGGAAGCCATATGGCCGAGCAGTCTCAGGAAGCGCCTGGCGGAAACCAGGGGCTGGCTGCGAAAGCGGTCGGCTAGGTCCATGAGCCGTCGAGCCCTGTCGAGCGGTAGGTATGCTCGCGCCTGAGGAGTGTGCAGCCTTGCGCCGATGAACTCGAGATCCTGTGAGGGGAGCAAAGTGGACTTTGCGAAGTTTATAACAAAGCCCAAGTGCTGCAGAAGAGTCACCGTGCGGCGCGTGGCGTTGGTGACCTCTCGAGCGGACATTGCTCTGATGAGCCAGTCGTCGAGGTACGGAAAGACATAGAGGCCGTGAAGCCGGAGATGGGCCGCCACCACCGCGAGACATTTTGTGAAGACTCGCGGCGCGGAGGACAGGCCAAAGGGCAGTACTCTGTACTGGTAATGATTTCCTGCGACCACAAACCTTAGGTATTGGCGGTGGCTTGGGTGGATGAGGATGTGCGTGTAGGCATCCTTTAGATCCAAGGAGCATAGCCAATCTCCCTGCTGGAGGTAGGGCAGAAGGATTCCAAGGGTAAGCATTTGAACTTCTCCCGCACAAGGAACTTGTTGAGGTTGCGCAAGTCCAGGATGGGTCTGAGGCCCCCTGTTCTCTTTGGTATTAGAAAATACCTGGAATAAAAGCCTTGACCTCTCAGGTGGTGTGGCACCGGTTCCACCGCCTGTTCCTGCAGAAGACCTGCCAACTCCTGAAGGAGTAATTCCCTGTGCAGAGGGGGTCGTGGAGGTTCTCCCGGAAAATAGGAGGGAGGGACCTGGTGGAAGTGGAGAAGATAGCCTTCCCGCACGACTTGAAGCACCCAGGCATCTGCGGTGATGTTGGACCACCTGTGGGCGAAGTGAACCAGCCGGCCTCCGGTGCCGGGAGGAACCAGCGGGGGGGGGGAGAGGCTATGCTTTGTGAGTCAAAAACCCCCACCCTGCTGAGCAGGGGCTGGTGGTGCAGGCTTGGGGGCTTGCTGCCTACGGGACCCGTTACCCCGTCCCTTGGCCTGCTGGCCCTGTTGGGGAGCTGCAGGGGCCTGATAATGGGGGTATTGTTTGTAGGCAGCCGCCTTCCTCGGGTAAAAGGACTTTTTCCCCGAGCCCTTCTTTTTCTGGGAAGGGGCGGAGGTCTTCCTAGAAAGCCTGGTCCTGGTGAGAGTCTCAGTCTCAATTTGCGCAGCCTTTTCCGCCATGGGCTTGCCAAAGAGGTTTTCGCCTCGGCAGGGGACATCGACCAACTTGTCCTGCACCCAGGGCTCAAGGTCTGACGACTGAAGCCAAGCCTGTCGGCGGGCACCGATGCCGGCTGCGGCCACTCGAGCCGATGCTTCAAAGCCATCATAGGCTGCCCGGGACATGAACTTTGAGCATTCCCGAATGCCAGTGGACAAGGCCAGGAACCTCCGCAAGGGTTCCTCGGACAAACCAGCGGAGAATCCGGCTAGCTCTTTAGCCAGATCCCGGAGATACATGCCCATGTATAGCTGGTAAGTCTGGACACGACATGCGAGCATAGAGCCCTGGAAACACTTCTTACCAAGGCCATCCAGGTTACGGGCCTCCCTGCCAGGAGGCACCGAGGAGTGCATCTTCTGGCTCTTAAGACGATGCATGGCCGATTCCACTACCATGGAATGGTGTGGTAGCTGTGCCTTTTGAAAGCCAGGGCTCTTGCGGACTCGATAGATAGAATCGACCCGCTTGCTCAGGACCGGCGAGGAGGCCGGACTCTCCCACATGCGGAAGAGTAGTCGTTCCAGCATAGGAGGAAACGGTACAGTAAAGTGTTCCCTCGCGGGAGAGTCATACTGGAGGGCGTCGAGCTCTTCGGCTCGAGGCTCCTCCTCGGGATCCGCAGGGAAGGCCAAAGCCTTGGCCATATCCCTAACGAAGTCCGAGAACCGGGCATCCTCCGGGGGGGACTGCTTCCGAGGCTCGGACTCCGGTGAGTCCGAGGGGACACACCGAGTCCGGAAAGAATCAGGCGACTCTTCCTCCTCAGACTCCCAGACCGACTCCGACGAGGACTCGGTGGGGTCGGCCCGGGCAGGGCGCGGCGCCTGCCGCCCCGACGCCGAGGGAGTCGGCGTCGGCGACCTCGGTCCCGAACGGGAGGCCGAGGGTGACCTCGACCGAGGATCGACTCGAGTTCTCATCGACTCGAGGATCGGCTCGGTCTCCGGGGTCGACTTGGACGTCGACGTCCCGGCGGTCGGGGCAGCGGCGCCAGCGAGGCTAGCGAGCAGTGCCCTCTGCTGGTCCATGAAGGCAGACAGTCTGCTCTCCAAGGCCGTCAACCTGAGTCCGAGCTCAGGTGACCCAGCAGTCCCCGACTCAGGCCCCGACGGCGTCGGGCCCGACGTCGGCTGTCGCGGAGGCGAGTCCAGAAGGACCACAGGACTTACCCGAGCAGGCATCTCCGACTCCAGGCGAGGTCGCTTCGTGAGGTGTTCCTTCTCCAAGGACCCGGGGCGGCTGTCGGGGCTATGCGACCTGGCCCTCGCGGAACCAGGAGCGTCCACCGACGCCGCCCTCGCGGGTTTCACCGTCCGACGATGGTCCCCGGAGGGAGAACCCCGGTCGGAGGAACTCCGGCGACGGTCCGAGCTGGAGCCTTTGGACGCGGAGGCCTCCGACGAGGTCCGGGTACGGCTGGGGTCAGCGAAGATTCTATCACGCTGATGCCGCCGACTTCTCAACGCTTTTGAGGACATTTTGCCGCAGGGCCCACAGATCAGTTCCTCATGATCCGGGCCCAGGCAGCGGAGGCAAAAGTCGTGTGTGTCAGTTAGTGACATATTTCGGTCACACTGACCACACCGCTTAAACTCACTGGCAGCCATCGGGGGAAAAAGGGCCCCTGCGAGGTCAAAGGACCGGGCTGCCAGGGAAAAATCGAAAACGAAAGCTGACAAAGTCAGAAAAACCGAAAAAAAGTAAGAGGACTCGTGACCGGCGTCGCGAGTCCGGGCGGGAAAAAGATCGGCATCGAACCGAAGGAAAAAGAATAAAATAATGAAGAAAATCTACTTTTTCGCGGGGACAAGACGGGGACGTCTGTAGGGCTCCGCGGAAAAAAGAAGACTGGCTAAGATGGCACCCTCGGGCGGGAAGACGACCGCGCATGCGCGCTGCAATTCCCAAAGGCTTTCTTTGAAAGCTGGGGAAAATTGCTCCGCGAGGGCTCCGTCGGCGCCGACGTCACCCATAAGTGAGGACTGACTTCCTGCTTGGTCCTGGAGAAGCGCTGAATCCCAAGGATTTCTTACAGTCAGTAGCGTTCCTGTAAGCCAAAACCTGCATGCATTTAAACTAACGGTGCATATTCTTAGAAAGACTCAACTGTTCGGATAACAAAAAAAAATCACCAGATGGAGTAACTTGCCTTATAATCGTAAGTGTAGCCTCAAAACGCCGTGCTTTGAAAAGACTTCATAGTAGAACTGCTGTCCTTTTAAACAGTGAAACGTTTTTGTGCCAAAATGAGGGGTCATAGTGCACCCATGGCCTAAACGTGCAGTGGAGGAGTAGCCTAATGGTTAGAGCACTGGCTTGGGAACCACTAGCACTCATTGTGACCTTGGGCAAGTCACTTAACCCTCCATTGCCTCAGAAAAATCCAAGTTATCAACGTACATTATCAAGGTTAAGTTACAATGTAAACTGCTTTGACTAAAATGATAAAGTGGTGAAAAAAAACCCTATTAATTAAATAAATGTAAATAAGGTGCCTGTATACACTTGTGTGCTGAATTAAAAAGTACTAAACACGTACTTTTAGTCTGGATTAATGCATGTCCTAAATTTCATATGCTGAGATGTTTGAAAGCGTAAACGGCCTTACCCACTCATGTAAAAAGATGAAGATATGTGGTGCTGATGAATACCTTCAATTTAATGCCACTGGGGCAGTCTATAAACATGAATAAATGAATAATTAAAGTCTCTATATGATCATAAGCATGAAATAAATGTTTTATTATTTTCTTAACATTCTTTTTAATGATTTCCATGAAGTAACAGTGCCCTCCAGTGGTTTTGTTTCATCAATTTTTTCACACAGTTTGTACAAAGCACCACTATCAGTTCCCATAGCAACCCCCTTAATATATTTCTTGGTTTTTACGTTATTATTTATTTTTATTGCTGGCTTTATTCCTTACCTCATATTGTGGTTGACAATCATTTTTTTAGCCCTTTATTACTGATTATCTTGTGGGCGTTCCTACCATATATAAATTTTACATGACCTATGACATGGAGCCTTTGTGGATGGGAATTCTTACAAGTTTTATGATCTCCTACACATTGTTGTTGTTAAGTGCTGTCGAGTTGGTGTCGACTCATGGCGACCCTCTGGACAGTTGACCTAAACTGTGTTTGATTGTCTGTCAGGTGGCTCATTGTTGACAGAGTGGCACCCATACCTGCTGTTATTGTATCGATCCATCTCATTGTCGGCCTTCCTCTTTTGCGTTGACCTTTTATCTTGCCAAGCATTATGTCTTTCTCTAATGATCTCTCTCTTCGCATGATGTGCCAAAGTAAGAAAGTTGAAGTCTTGTCATCTGAGCTTCTAAGGAAAGCTTAGGTTTGATCTCTAATACTGACTGGTTTGTTCTTTGGACAGTTCATGATATACACAGTATTCGTTGCCTGCACCATAATTCAAAGGCATCAATTTTCTTCTTATCTATCTTTTTCACTGTCCAACTTTTGCATCCATATGATGTTATTGAAAATACCATGACTTGGACAAGTTAAATCTTTGTATGGAGAGAGACATCTCTGCTCTTGAGAATCTCTGCTACTCATTAGCGGCAGCCTTTTATATCTTTTTCCAACAGCTCTGGTTTTGGTAGTTTTGGGGTTCTCCTTTATCCAGTCCTACGATTCTCCATGTACATGATTTATTCCTGGATTAGCAGGATCTACAATCTGGAGTTGTACTAGCATTTAGTAGACTATTTTGTTCTGATTTCATTTCTTTGTTCATTTTGATCTTTGTACCTGTAACGAGCTTCCTGCCAAACCTTTTTCCAATCCGGCTTGCAGGAAGGCCAGCAATTCTGGAAGGGATGCAGCAAGGGGCCTGCACTCTCTCTGTCAACACCAGTCCTCAAAAACGTGCTAGACTCTGACATATGATAAGCATGTGGAACATTTAAGGGCCTGCAGCATTGTTGAAATCACCGCCACTGAATAATCGCACTCTCTTAACTGTACCCTCTCAAGAGCCAAAGCTGTAAGTGAGAAATTAACTCACCTGCAGCATGAGGATGGGCCCTTGAAGGAGGTGCTAGTAGCCCAAGTAGGATAACATAATCAAAATTTGGCATGCTCAGTCTCCAAGCTGCGAGTGAGGGGTGACAACTCTATAATCTGGACTGGACTGGAGGAATAGCATAGTTACTCACCTGTAACAGGTGTTCTCCGGAGACAGCAGGAATCAGTCCTCACATATGGGTTACGTCGGCGCTGACGGAGCCCGCGCGGAGCAAATCCCCAGCTTTCAAAGAAAGCGTTTGGGAGTTGCCTCCCCGCATGTGTGGTCTGCTTCCCGCCCAAAGGGGCCATTTTGCTCAGTCAAATGACATAGCTAAAGACGGCAAAAGAACAAAAAAAAAAAAAAGTAAATACAGGAGGACTGCAACTCCAAGGGGAGGAGGGAGGGTTGTGAGGACTGATTCCTGCTGTCCCTGGAGAACACCTGTTACAGGTGAGTAACTACGCTTTCTCCGGGAACAAGCAGGAAGTCCGTCCTCACATATGAGACTCCCCAGCTACAGGCTACCAGGAACCCATAGCCAAAAAAGGCTCCCTCTTTGAAAGCTGCGAGCAGCTGCAGTGGAAAAAACTCTCAACTGACAAGGAATTAGTACTCCGGTAGCCTGAACACAAAAGGGTCGAAGGGCAGGAGTTGCCTAGACCTCAAAAAGGTTACGGAGTACGGCCTGGCCAAAGGCACTGTCCCGTCGGGACTCCCTATCCAGGTAGTAATGAGCTGCAAAGGTATGAACTGAAGACCAGGTGGCGGCCCGGCAGATGTCTGCCGGAGGAACGGAGGTTACCATGGCCCTGACCTTATGAGCCGTGACATGGCCCTCCAATGAAAGTTTCGCTTCCTCATAGGCCCGGGCGATACAGTCTGCCACTCAAGTGAACAGCGTGCACTTGGTTACCGCCTCCCCCAGTTTGCTGGGGTCGTAGGAAACGAAAAGCTGTGATGCTTTCCAGTAGTCTTGAGTACACTGAATGTCTAGGGTATGGAAGACGGACTCTGTGCTACCAGCGTGCGGTCTGGGAAAGAAGGTAGAGAGGACCACCTTTGGAAGAAACTTGGGGTGTGTACGAAGCACTACCCAATTCTTGTAGAACCTGGTATAAGGCTTCTCCGCCGTGAGGGCCTGGAGCTCGCTCACGCTCCGGGCGGAGGTGAGGGTGACGAGGAACACCACCTTCCATGAGAGATAGCGGAGATGACACATAGCCATCGGTTCAAAAGGTGGCAGAGTGAGCCACCCCAACACCACATTGAGATCCTATTTGGGCGCTGGAGGGTGGACCGGGGGCTTAGACAGGAGAAGACCCTTGAGGAACCCGGATACTGTCGGGTGCGCCGAGAGTGGCTTCCTGTCTATCGGATATAGTGGTTGGCCGCGAGGGCACCGAGATGTACCCAGACGGAGTTGGATATGAGTCCCGAATCAGTGATGTGGAGAAGGTATTGTAGTACCATGGCCACCAGGCAGGAGAAAGGGTCGGTTCCCTGAGCCGCACACCAGAGCGCAAACCTGCGCCATTTAAAGGCGTAAGACCGTCTGGTAGACTTTCTGAGGTAGGCCAGCAGGATATCCTCCACTTCCCTCAGAAGTAGGAGAGGAGCTAGTGAGACCCTCTCAGTAGCCATGCCATCAGTGGGAGAGAGCCCCCTTCCTGGGAGAGGAGCCGCGAGCCTGTCC
This sequence comes from Ichthyophis bannanicus, assembly GCA_033557465.1. Taxonomy (NCBI): domain Eukaryota; kingdom Metazoa; phylum Chordata; class Amphibia; order Gymnophiona; family Ichthyophiidae; genus Ichthyophis; species Ichthyophis bannanicus. The sequence goes on along the minus strand of CM066040.1, from coordinate 148,628,011 downwards.
CCAGAGGGATAGGTGTCTACACCGCTAACTGTAGAAGGAGCGGAAACCATAGTTGCCGAGGCCACCGTGGGGCTATTAGAATGACTGAGGCTCTGTTGCGAAGAATCTTGAACAGGATCTTGGCGATCATAGATGTTGGGGGAAATGCATAGAGACCCTCTGACCACGAGATCAGAAAGGCATCGGCAGCCACCCTGTCAGGGTGTGGTTGCCAAGAACAGAAAAAGTATGCTTAAGCGGACCATGCCCCTGCCCCTTGGCCTGCTGCCCCTGCTGGGGTGGCCTGATAAGGGGGTAACCTCGGTAATCAGCGGGTTTCCTCGAGTAGAAGGGCTTTTTCCCTGAGCCCTTCTTTCGGGTAGGGGCCGAGGTCTTTTTATAGAGCCTAGACCTCATCATGAACTCAGTCTTGGTGGCCTTTTCAGTCATGGGTTTGCCAAATAGGTTCTCCCCCCGGCATGGGACATCGATCAACTTGTCTTGTACCCATCGCTCGAGGTCGGATGACTGTAGCCAGGCTTGGTGGCATGCACCGATGCCCACCGTGGCTACTCTGGCTGCCAACTCGAACCCATCGTAGGCTGCTCGAGACATAAATTTGGAGCATTCACCAATGGCTCTGGATAGGCCCTTGAAGCGCTGCAAGGGCTCCTCGGAGAGACCAGCTGAGAACCTGGCGATCTCTTTTGTTAGGTCACTTAGGTACATGCCCATGTACAGATGGTAGGCTTGGATCTGGCCATTCAGCATTGTGCTCTGGTAATATTTTCTGCCTAGGGCATCCAAGGTGTGGGCCTCCCTGCGGGGTGGTACCGAAGAGTGCGTCTTCTGACTTTTTAGTCGACGCTTGGCCTATTCCACGACCATGGAATTATGCGGCAATTAAGACTTTTGAAACCCAGGGCTCCAGCGGACTCGATACATCGAATCGGGCCGCTTGCTAACCACCAGTGTCGATGCCAGTGTTTCCCACATGTGGAGGAAGGGGCACCGTGGGGGGTTTCCTGAGGAGGGGCCTCATATTGGAGGATCTTGAGTTCATCTGCTTGAGGATCCTCTTCAGACTCTGTTGGGAAAGTCAAAGCTTTGGACATATCTTGGACGAAGTCTTGAAAGGCCATGTCCTCGGGGGGAGATCTCCTCTGAGGCTCCGACCAGGGAATTGGAAGGAACATCCCGGTGAAGGCGAGTGTCCGGAGACACCTCGTCTTCCGACTCCCAGACAGAGGCATCCGAGGAGGACAGGTGGCAGTCCTTGGGCCCCGAAGGGTCGGGCCGCTCCGGTGCTCGTTGGCTTGCCGGTGACGATCTCCGTCCCGAGAACGGGAGATCGAGCGGGACCTTGGCCGAGGATCTACTCAGGCCCGTAGGGCTTCGAGGATCGGCACGGCCTTTGGGGTCGATTTCATCGTCGAGTACCCAGTGGTCAGAGCAGAGGAACCGGACGTACCGGATACTAGTGCCCTTTGCTGCTTCAGGAAGGCAGTGATCCTGTGTTCCAAGGAATCCATCCTGGACCTGAGCTCAGGCGGTTCCGCAGCATCTGGCTTGAGCGTCGATGGAATCGGGGCCGACGCCAGTTCCCCCAGAGGGGAGTCCTTGACTAGGATAGGACACACTGGCCAGGACCGGTCCGTGGTCGGCTCCTTCCCTGATGCCTCGGGTTGACACTCGTGGCTCTGTGACTGGCCCCACGAGGGACCTGGTCGTTCTGAACCATCCAGAGACGCAGCCGTCGAGGACCTTTTCCTTCTTTTGGGTTCCCTCGAGGGAGACCCCCTCTCCGAGGTCCCCCGATGCTGCTTGGGTTTGGAGCGCTCCTCCCGGGGTGTGGAGGCCTTGGATGAGGTCCTGGCTTTCGGAGGCATATGGGAAACAGTGAAAAAGGAGAGCCGACCCGATACCGGGGTACCGGAGGCGGGTGGGAAGGGTACCGGTGCTAGCCGGAAGAAATAGAAAAAACAACAGCCAAAAAGGCAAGAAGAAAAACACTTTTTCCTGGACAAAAACAGACTATGCCTGAAGGGCTCCGTGGAAAAAAGACGACTGAGCAAGATGGCCCCTTTGAGTGGGAAGTGAACTACGCATGCATGGAGGCAACTCCCAAACGCTTTCTTTGAAAGCTGGGGATTTGCTCCGCGTGGGCTCCGTCGGCGCTGACGTAACCCATATGTGAAGACTGACTTCCTGCTTGTTCCCGGAGAAGATAAGGAACTTTGACTTACTTTTATGTTTGGACTTTGAAGAAACCTGAGACCCATAAGAAGTTGATGCCCTTGATGAAGAGGAAGCCACTGAAAGTGAGTCCAAGGCAAATAACAATCCATACTGTCTGGCACGGTTCTTTAGGCCTCTCTTTGTCTTTTGCTGGTACAAAGGAAAAAAATTGGGTTGATGTTCAGGGCCCAAACATTTTAGACACCAGTCATGTTTATTAGTGACTGATATGGTACAACCACACTTGGTACATTTTTTTAAAGCTACTAGTTGACTTTTCCATGCCTCAAAAAGATGTCTTCAGGATTGATGATAAGGCTATGGAGGCCTAGAGGCCTTGTTTAGTGGTGAAAACCATGTTAAAAATGAAGAGGAAAGAAATAGAAAAATTTGCAAACAAACTCAATGAAGGAAATGAGACAGAAGTATGTACAACTATGTACAGTATAGCTGCCACACAGAACTACTATCAGAAGATCAAAGTCTGGCAGGCTGACCGCAGAGATAAGATAGCATACAGGACGGTTCCTGGACTGGTCTAGCAGGACTCCAGGAATGGACATTATCTGGTAAGTAAAATGTCACCTTCTAGATCATACTGTTAGGCCACCCCAACACCACATTGAGATCCTATTTGGGCGCTGGAGGGTGGACCGGGGGCTTAGACAGGAGAAGACCCTTGAGGAACCCGGATACTGTCGGGTGCGCCGAGAGTGGCTTCCTGTCTATCGGATATAGTGGTTGGCCGCGAGGGCACCGAGATGTACCCAGACGGAGTTGGATATGAGTCCCGAATCAGTGATGTGGAGAAGGTATTGTAGTACCATGGCCACCAGGCAGGAGAAAGGGTCGGTTCCCTGAGCCGCACACCAGAGCGCAAACCTGCGCCATTTAAAGGCGTAAGACCGTCTGGTAGACTTTCTGAGGTAGGCCAGCAGGATATCCTCCACTTCCCTCAGAAGTAGGAGAGGAGCTAGTGAGACCCTCTCAGTAGCCATGCCATCAGTGGGAGAGAGCCCCCTTCCTGGGAGAGGAGCCGCGAGCCTGTCCCCAGAGGGATAGGTGTCTACACCGCTAACTGTAGAAGGAGCGGAAACCATAGTTGCCGAGGCCACCGTGGGGCTATTAGAATGACTGAGGCTCTGTTGCGAAGAATCTTGAACAGGATCTTGGCGATCATAGATGTTGGGGGAAATGCATAGAGACCCTCTGACCACGAGATCAGAAAGGCATCGGCAGCCACCCTGTCAGGGTGTGGTTGCCAAGAACAGAAAAAGTATGCTTAAGCGGACCATGCCCCTGCCCCTTGGCCTGCTGCCCCTGCTGGGGTGGCCTGATAAGGGGGTAACCTCGGTAATCAGCGGGTTTCCTCGAGTAGAAGGGCTTTTTCCCTGAGCCCTTCTTTCGGGTAGGGGCCGAGGTCTTTTTATAGAGCCTAGACCTCATCATGAACTCAGTCTTGGTGGCCTTTTCAGTCATGGGTTTGCCAAATAGGTTCTCCCCCCGGCATGGGACATCGATCAACTTGTCTTGTACCCATCGCTCGAGGTCGGATGACTGTAGCCAGGCTTGGTGGCATGCACCGATGCCCACCGTGGCTACTCTGGCTGCCAACTCGAACCCATCGTAGGCTGCTCGAGACATAAATTTGGAGCATTCACCAATGGCTCTGGATAGGCCCTTGAAGCGCTGCAAGGGCTCCTCGGAGAGACCAGCTGAGAACCTAGCGATCTCTTTTGTTAGGTCACTTAGGTACATGCCCATGTACAGATGGTAGGCTTGGATCTGGCCATTCAGCATTGTGCTCTGGTAATATTTTCTGCCTAGGGCATCCAAGGTGTGGGGCCTCCCTGCGGGGTGGTACCGAAGAGTGCGTCTTCTGACTTTTTAGTCGACGCTTGGCCTATTCCACGACCATGGAATTATGCGGCAATTAAGACTTTTGAAACCCAGGGCTCCAGCGGACTCGATACATCGAATCGGGCCGCTTGCTAACCACCAGTGTCGATGCCAGTGTTTCCCACATGTGGAGGAAGGGGCACCGTGGGGGGTTTCCTGAGGAGGGGCCTCATATTGGAGGATCTCGAGTTCATCTGCTTGAGGATCCTCTTCAGACTCTGTTGGGAAAGTCAAAGCTTTGGACATATCTTGGACGAAGTCTTGAAAGGCCATGTCCTCGGGGGGAGATCTCCTCTGAGGCTCCGACCAGGGAATTGGAAGGAACATCCCGGTGAAGGCGAGTGTCCGGAGACACCTCGTCTTCCGACTCCCAGACAGAGGCATCCGAGGAGGACAGGTGGCAGTCCTTGGGCCCCGAAGGGTCGGGCCGCTCCGGTGCTCGTTGGCTTGCCGGTGACGATCTCCGTCCCGAGAACGGGAGATCGAGCGGGACCTTGGCCGAGGATCTACTCAGGCCCGTAGGGCTTCGAGGATCGGCACGGCCTTTGGGGTCGATTTCATCGTCGAGTACCCAGTGGTCAGAGCAGAGGAACCGGACGTACCGGATACTAGTGCCCTTTGCTGCTTCAGGAAGGCAGTGATCCTGTGTTCCAAGGAATCCATCCTGGACCTGAGCTCAGGCGGTTCCGCAGCATCTGGCTTGAGCGTCGATGGAATCGGGGCCGACGCCAGTTCCCCCAGAGGGGAGTCCTTGACTAGGATAGGACACACTGGCCAGGACCGGTCCGTGGTCGGCTCCTTCCCTGATGCCTCGGGTTGACACTCGTGGCTCTGTGACTGGCCCCACGAGGGACCTGGTCGTTCTGAACCATCCAGAGACGCAGCCGTCGAGGACCTTTTCCTTCTTTTGGGTTCCCTCGAGGGAGACCCCCTCTCCGAGGTCCCCCGATGCTGCTTGGGTTTGGAGCGCTCCTCCCGGGGTGTGGAGGCCTTGGATGAGGTCCTGGCTTTCGGAGGCATATGGGAAACAGTGAAAAAGGAGAGCCGACCCGATACCGGGGTACCGGAGGCGGGTGGGAAGGGTACCGGTGCTAGCCGGAAGAAATAGAAAAACAACAGCCAAAAAGGCAAGAAGAAAAACACTTTTTCCTGGACAAAAACAGACTATGCCTGAAGGGCTCCGTGGAAAAAAGACGACTGAGCAAGATGGCCCCTTTGAGTGGGAAGTGAACTACGCATGCATGGAGGCAACTCCCAAACGCTTTCTTTGAAAGCTGGGGATTTGCTCCGCGTGGGCTCCGTCGGCGCTGACGTAACCCATATGTGAAGACTGACTTCCTGCTTGTTCCCGGAGAAGATAAGGAACTTTGACTTACTTTTATGTTTGGACTTTGAAGAAACCTGAGACCCATAAGAAGTTGATGCCCTTGATGAAGAGGAAGCCACTGAAAGTGAGTCCAAGGCAAATAACAATCCATACTGTCTGGCACGGTTCTTTAGGCCTCTCTTTGTCTTTTGCTGGTACAAAGGAAAAAAATTGGGTTGATGTTCAGGGCCCAAACATTTTAGACACCAGTCATGTTTATTAGTGACTGATATGGTACAACCACACTTGGTACATTTTTTTAAAGCTACTAGTTGACTTTTCCATGCCTCAAAAAGATGTCTTCAGGATTGATGATAAGGCTATGGAGGCCTAGAGGCCTTGTTTAGTGGTGAAAACCATGTTAAAAATGAAGAGGAAAGAAATAGAAAAATTTGCAAACAAACTCAATGAAGGAAATGAGACAGAAGTATGTACAACTATGTACAGTATAGCTGCCACACAGAACTACTATCAGAAGATCAAAGTCTGGCAGGCTGACCGCAGAGATAAGATAGCATACAGGACGGTTCCTGGACTGGTCTAGCAGGACTCCAGGAATGGACATTATCTGGTAAGTAAAATGTCACCTTCTAGATCATACTGTTAGACCAGTCCAGACAAGTGGGAAGTACCAAAGCTACTACTCCATTGGATGGGAAGACGACACAGCTGCTTTCAAAATATTTGCACTGAAGGTCACATCCACCCTAGCTTGGAGATTCAAACAGTAGTGCTCATCAAAGAGTTGAAATATGGCCCTAGCTGTACTGGCTCAAGAAGCAAGATGATATCACTAAAGGTTTCTAGTTGTTCTCTGTCTCTGCTGGCAGGGGGACACAACCCACTGTCTGGACTAATCTAGGATGACGATCTGAAAGCAGAGTTGTGAGGTTTTTCTAAGTGAGAGGTGTCTCCCAAGGGAGGCTCATACACATTCCTTGGTGCATTAGTTAGATATGAAACAAGTCATACATATATATTTCAATGGTGTCAACTATTTTCAAAGTTACAATTCTTGGCTTAAAATGATCCAGTTCTGAGAAGAAAGAATTTCCTTTTTACAATCTATTTCAAAGAAGCAAATGCAAGGATGATGAAAATGCCTGAGAACTGGAAAGGAGATATGGACTGTTATATCGGAGTAGAAGCAGAGACAAGGAACAGGGCATAAGTACAAAGGCAGGGTGTAAAGTCAACACATGAGTGCAAACCCAGGGAAGAGCATATGTGGAGTGGAATATTGCTGGATGCTTGCTACATATAAAAACATTAGAAATGCCATAGTGGGTCAGACCAAGGTCCATCAAGCCCAATATCCTGTTTCCAACGTAGCCAATCCAGGTCACAAGTACTTTGGAGATACCCAAAGTCCACAGTTTCCACAATGCTCATCCTGGGGTAAGCAGTGGATTTCTCAGGTCCACTTTAACAATGGTTTATGGACCTTTCCTCCAGGAACTTGCAAAACCTTTTTTTAAACCCAGCTACGCTATTTTACTACATCCTCCGGTAACAAATTCCAGTTTGATTACACGTTCGGTGAAAAAATATTTTCTCTTCTTTTTGATGGCATAAACAACTGATCTAAGTTAACCCGTTCCACTCCATTCATTAATTTACAGACTTCCATTATATCTCCCCTCAGCCTTCTCTTTTTCAAGTTGAAGAGCCCTAACCTTTTAAGCTTTGCCTCATAGGAGTATCCTTCCATCCCTTTACCATTTTGGTGGCTCTTCTCTGTTTTTAAGATACGGTGACCAGAATTGCACACAATATTCAAGGTGCGGTCGAACCATGGAATGATACAGAGGCATTATAATATCCTTTGTTTTATTCTCCATTCCTTTCCTTATGATTCCTAGCATTCTATTAGCATTCCTGGCTCCTGCTGCACACTGGGCAGAGGGTTTCAACATATTATCCACGATGACGCCTAAAGCTTTTTACTGGGTGGTGGTTTCTGAGGTAATACCTTGTATCGTGTTACCAAAGTTTGAGTTGTTCTTTCCTAGGTGCATAACTTTGCACTTGTCAACATTAAATTTCATCTGTCATTTGGACGCCCAATCTTCCAATTTTTCAAGGTCCTCTTGCAATTTTTCACAATCCTCTTGGCCTTTAACAACTGAATAATTTTGTGTCATTTGCAAATTTGATCATCTCACTTGTTATTCCCATTTCCAGGTCATTTATGAATATGTTAAAAAGCAGCGGGCTCAGCACAGATCTCTGCAGTACTCCACTATTCACCTTTCTTCATTGGGAAAATTGGCCATTTAGTCCTACCTTCTGCCTTCTATCTTTTAACCAGTTTCTAATCCACAATACTACACTGCCTCCTATCCCATGACTTTTTAGTTTTGCCATAAGTCTCTGATGAGGGACCATCCATTCCCACCCAAGGGTGCCATCTTGCCTATTTCTGCTGTCGACATAGCTAAGACAGCAAAAATTAAAATATGGTAACGAGCCAACTCCAAGGGGAGGAGGGAGGGGTGTGAGGACTGATTCCTGCTTTCCCCAAAGAACACGTGTTACAGGTGAGCAACTATGCTTTCTCCAGTAACAGGCAAGAAATCAGTCCTCACATATGGGACTCCCCAGCTACATACTACCGAGAACCTGTAAAAACGCCACGGCGACATGGAAAGGGTGAGCTGTGAGCAGGAGCAGTTAAATCCCTATGGAGAGACTCTTGCAAGACGCAAGTGTCCAGCGGGGAACCAGCACTCCGGTAGCCTGAACACAGAAGGGTCAGAGGGCAGGAGCTGTCGACACCCCAAAGAGATTACAGAGTACCGCTTGGTGAAGGCACTGTCCCATCAGGACTCCCTCTCCAGGCAGTAGTGAACTGCGAAGGTATAGATCAAAGACCAGGTGGCAGCCCGGCAGATTTCTGGCACGAGGACGGAAAGCAGATTTGCCACGGAAGTAGCCATGGCCCTGATGCGATGCGCCGTGACCCTCTAGTCCAGATCCCCACGTGCTCATAGGCAAGGGTAATGCAATCCGCCACCCAAGTGGACAGAGTTCATTTAGTCACTGGGAGCTACAGACGATTTGGGTCATAGGATACGAAAGGTTGAGATGCTTTGTGGTGGCCTTGAGTCTTTTGCAAATAGAAGGACAGGGCCCTTTTACAATCCAAAGTATAGAGAACGGTCTCCGCCCTGTCAGCATGAGATCTCAGAAAGGTGGGGCGCACCACTTCCTGATTGAGTTGGAATGGGGACACCACCTTCGGCAGAAATGTGGAGTGTGTGCAGAGCACCACCCTGTTCTTGTAGAATCTCATGTAGGGGGGCTCTGCCATCAAAGCCTAGAGCTCACTGACTCTGGGAGCTGATGAGAGTACCACAAAGAAGACGACCTTCTAGGAGAGGTACCCCAAGTGGCAGGTAGCCAGGGGCTCAAACAGCGGCTTAGTGAGCTGCGAGAGCACCACACTGAGTTCCCACTCTGTTGCTGGAGGGCAGATGGGGGGTTTGGATAGTATAAGGCCCCGCAAGAACCAAGGGGCTGAGCTGAGCGGGGCTTGCCCTCAATGAAATGGTGGTGCGCTATGATAGCGCTCATGTGCATTCTGACCAAGTTGGACTTTAGTCCCACCTGCAACAGATGCAGCAGGTACTGGAGTACCACTTGTACCAAGCAGGAAAATGGGTTTGCCCGTTTTTCGGTGCACCGCACCCAGAATCAGCGCCATTTGAAGGTGTACGCCCTTCTTGTGAAAGCCTTACGAGAGGCCAGAAGAACCTCCTCCACGTTCCATGGGAGGTTGAAGGGAGCTAACACTACCCTTTCAGCAGCCAGGTCGTGAGTGACAGGGACCCCAGGTTGGGGTGTAGGAGAGAACCCTGCGGCTCGGCCCAGGGTAATCGGAGGTGCTGCCAACAGGGAGAGGAGAAGCAGGAACCAGAGTTGCCTGGGCCACTGGAGAGCTATCAATATTAGTGATGCCCTGTCGTGCTGGACCTTGAAGACGGTCTTGGCAACCAGTGGTGTCGGTGGGAAAGCATAAAAGAGGCCTTCTGACATGGAATGAGGAACGTGTCTACTGCCACCTGGGATGCGTGCAGCTGGTGGGAGCAGAAGAGGGGCAACTGCATGTTGTCCGGGTTGGTGAACAGGTCCACCAAGGGGCGTCCCCAGAGTTGAAACAGCTAGGAGGCTACTTCAGGATCCAGGCGCCACTCGTGTGGCTGGAAGACTCTGCTCAGCTTGTCCACCAGAACATTGTTTTGGCCTGGGAGGTAGAATGCTCTTAGGAGCATCCCTCTGCATGCTGCATAGGAGCAGAGGACTACCGTCTCCTGGAAGAGGGAGTAAGACCCTGTATCCCCCTTGTTTGTTCACACAGAACATTGTGACTTGGTTGTCGGTCTGGACCAGCACCGACTAGTGCTTCAGCTGATGGCGGAAGGCTCAGAAAGCCAGAAATATTGCCCACAGCTCCAGCAGATTGATTTGCATCTGGGATTCCGTCTGGGACCAGCTGCCTTGCATCTGGAGGCCTCACAAAGTGCTCCCAGCCCAGTGAGGAGGCATCTGTGGTGAGGACTCTTTGGAGGATGGGTGCCCGGAAGGGCATCCCAGCCTGAAGATGATGAGAGATCTGCCACCATCCGAAGAAATCTGCCAGCTGTGGGTCACTCTCACTCTGTTCCGGAGCCTGCCAGTGGCTTATGTCCACTGAAAGCGAAGGCACCACTGGGCCACTTTCATGTGCAGTCGGGCATATGGGGTCACGTGAACAGAGGCGGCCATGTGGTCCAGCAGGTGGAGAAGCCAGGTGGGTAGCGACCGGCATCGCTGTACCTCTGTGGCTAGCCCCGTGAGGTGTTCTGACCTCTCCTGAAGGAGGAAGGCCTTGGCCTGGAAGGTGGCTAGCTGAGCCCCTATAAACTCCAGGCATTGAGCTGGAGAGGAGTGGGACTTGAGGTAGTTGATGACAAACCCCATATACCACAGGACATAAGAACATAAGATATGCCATACTGGGTCAGACCAAGGTCCATGAAGCCCAGTATCCTGTTTCCAACAGGGACCAATCTAGGTCATACGTACCTAGCAGTTTCCCCAAAAGACACAGGTTCCACAATGCTTGTATTGGCTCAAACATTGATATCCTGGTCCCTTTTTAATAATGGTTTATGGACCTTTCCTCCAGGAACTTGTCCAAACCTTTTTTAAACCCAGCTACACTAACAGCCTTTACTACATCCTCCAGTAACAAATTCCAGAGCTTGATTATACGATGAGTGAAAAAATATTTTCTCTTATTTGTCTAGAACGTTGATGGTGCACCCTGTGGAGCACTGCGCCTCTGCAGCTGTGCCTCACCTTATGAGCCAGTCTTCCAGGTAGGGAAAGACGAAGGCCCCTTGGAGACAGGTGGGCTGCAACCACCGTAAGGTACTTGGTGAAGACCCTTGGGGAGGAGGTTTGCTTGAAGGGCAGCACCCTGCTTTGGTAGTGCTCTCCTCACACCATGAAATGGAGGTATTTTCTGTGACTGGGATGGATCAGGATCAATGTTCCCTCTAATTTTCTGTAGGCTGTGTGCGCATAAAATATCAGCTGTGCAGCTTTTGAAGGAAGGTTCAATTTTTTGTGCGCCACATAACGACACTCGGAGTTATATACTTTAAAATTTGACTACACATCAGAATACAGTATGTACACCACATTGATGTTAATCAAATTAAATGAAAATAGACGATTACTAAATGAAGCGGAAAATTTCTAGTAATTACAATCACAAATGCGGTATTATTTCAGTTAATTTTTATTGAAAGCCATTGTTATTCCATGTAAATAATTTATGTATGGAAGAAGAGTTCATTCTCAAAATGTTTCTCTTCGATCTTTCAAACTTACCCAGTCTGAATAAATTTTATCAAGGTCTACTGATCCGCCATCTTGAAGATGACTCGTAACACGCATCAGCATTTCCAAATGTTCTAAATGTAAGCGATTCCTTATTTTGGTTTTTAAACTGTTCATCAAGCTGAAACCACGCTCACAATCTGCACTAGTTGCCAAAAATGTTCCACCAATATCCATCAATTTTGCTAAATCTGCAAAGTGAGCATTCTGAAACGCCAAAGTCACCATATTCGGAAAACTGTTTATCAGTTTGCTTTTCTGCGACTAAAAACTTGAAGTCATTGTACTGCTGAATAACAATATGTTCCTCCATAAGAAATTGTTTGTACTTTAAGCAGAGTGATCGGACGTTTTCAATTCCAAATTCATAATCACACTGTGCTATTGCTGTCAAGTCAAAAGCAGACCATTCCTCAATTTCATTTTCAGGAAATCTTTCCCCTAAATGCGGACACAGCATATTAATGAAAATAAGTATGGAAGCAGTATCCACTGAAACGTCTCCAGGTATCTTGTTGAGATGTTTTTTTAACATTATCACTCCATTTTACTGTGTCACCCAAGTATTGCATTCGGATTTTGTTCAGCTTACCCTGTGCAAGATGATATGCTTCCAGTGGTGTTAGCCCACGTTTTTGAAATGCCATTGTTAATGAAGCTAGTTCAGATAAAACATCATTCAAAATGTGCAGTGTTATATGGAATTGATGGCTGTTTAGCTTTTTATAACAGTACTTTGCAATGGGATCATTATCCTTCTCTTCTTCAAAGTATTTTAATAATGGATCATAATTTTGAATAATTGCTTGAAGAGCAAAATGTTTAGATAACCACTGCACTTCGTTCAGAGGTCTAAAAGCAATTGACTCGCATTCAGAAGCATCTGCTAATTCTTTAAATTGTGACCTTTTAGTAGAAGATCGACAAAAGGTTGTGTAAACAGTTCTCATGAAAGTTTCAACTTCTTTCATCAACTTTACTTCCTTCCATGATTCAGAGATCCCCAAATCTTCACGATGGGCAACACAATGCTGCTGCACTAAATGCGAAGCATTTTGTTTTAGCTGCGCAGCAACACCATTTATTCTGCCTGACATGACAGAGGCACCATCTGAAGTAAACATGACCATTTTGTTAAGGTCAAGCTTGTATTTCCCATAGAATTCCCGGAGTGCACTGACTATTGATGCAGCATCACATGCTTCCAACTGTAGCATCCCACCAAATGAAGTTTTATACAGACATGAATTTACTGGCCGATATCTGAAGTACAGTATTAAGTATTTGTTGACAGAAATGTCTGTGCTTTCATCAATAGTTAATGTATGATATGCTGCTGATGCAACATCTGCCATGAGCTTATCTTGGACATTCATGTTTATAATTTCAAGAAATTCAAACAAATAGTTTTGCTTCTCCAGCTTTCAGGTATGGTTATGTACTTGGACATGTGTTCATTAATAATTTGAACAGAGAGCATGGAAATATTCATCCGAACAGCCAGCAGAACACTATTAATTAGAATTTTAATTTCTTCTGGTGTAGAATGCTTCCGTTCATTACTAATTTGCCTTTTCGCTTTTTCAGCGGTGCTCTCACGCAACAAGTTAAATAATCCTTGTCTTAAATTTGGATTTTTAGCTCTAAGTTTCTTAACACTTTCAGTATGAGTCTTACTAGACAGATGTCATTTCAAAAAGTCCAGTTTCCAAACATCATCCCAAAATTTGCCATTCGAAAACTCTCTGATGGTTTTTGCATCTCGGCAGTATAAACAGACTACTCCGTCATCCTCTTCGTAAGTGAATATTTCACGCAGTTGAACATATTTTTTATCCCGAGATTTCGGTGTCTCCGTTTCAACAATTTCTTCAAGCCATTCAGGCTTAAAAGCTCTGGCCGTTCTCTTACGTTTTGCACCTCTCATTGCTATTGGTTTCGACATTTTAAAAGTGGTGTGGTGGTCACAGCAGGTGCTTTATTATTCAAAAGAAATACCCCAACGCATTTCATCCAAAGCCTTCATCAGGGGGCTTGGAACTGCAAGCAATATAACAATATTGTTATAGTGGTAACAAAGAGAAAAAGAACCATAAGTATACATAGTAAAAAGAAGGCACAGTATTACTTACATGGATTAGCAGTTTTCAACCAATGTAAGTGAATGATAAGATTGCTAGTGCATGTAAAACTATTCCATTGGAGAGCTCCTCTCCCTGAGGAAGGCCATTGGCTAATCAATAGTCGCTACAGTACTGTGTATTATTTACCATTCTAGCTCATGAGAAACCTTCCCTGCTCCTTGTAGTTTTCACTGTAACTGAGACCGAGACCTATAACAAGTTTCAGGATCTTTTCTGGTAGACATAGTTAAACTAAAACTATGAATAATACATCCATAAATTGGAATACATATATACAGAGTAAAAAGTACCAAAAAATGGTCTGGATAGAGTTTTAGAATCAGCAAGTCAGCTATTAACTTTCAAAGAACAGGTCAATAAATGGCTGGGATGAGAAAAGTCAGCCTCCAAAGCAGCCTGGCATCCCTTCCTCAGCTATATATATATGTAAAATGTGATATACCGCCCTTCAAGCAAATTGACAGAGCGGTAAAGAGAGTGGATGAAAGGAACTCCAGAACCATGGACAGGAAAGGATCACATTCATTCAGAGAAAAAGGAGGGGGGAAGGGGAGGTAGACAACCGTCAACACAAATCCAGAAAAGTGACAATTATAGCAGCGTGGGGATCTGCTTAACTGGGCAAACTAGAAGGGCCAATTAGTTATTGAATAGTGTCATCGTCTCTTTTAAAAATTAACTAAAACCTTATCCTCAAGCCCAGAAGGTCCAGAAAAGTTTCTAGCTGTTGCGACCTCACCTGTCCGGCCTTGCTCCGCTGCTGATAGCCCGTCCCCAGCGTAGCCCCGCACGATCTTCAGGCAGCAGTCCCGGAGCACCAGTCCCCTCTTCTTTGCCGGTGCAGAGAAAGTGCACAAAGTCCCCACCGCCAAACAGCCCTTCCGCGGCGAGAGCAGCAAGAGAGCCGTCGCACGCAGCCTAACAGGACTCTGGGCCATGCTGCGCATCCATGCTCGCCCGCGAGTTCACTCTCCCTCCAACCACCACAACCAGCATGAGCCAGCAAGTAACCAGAGAGGACTCGTCAGGCGCTATACAACATACAAGAATGTCAAGCGCATAACAACAACCAGAAAATCCACCACTTCTTGCCCCACCCCATTTCATCAGGCCTCGAGAATTGTTTTTGTGTGTTGTGTCTACGAAAAGCTTTTTGATTATTTTTAGTTAATGTTTAGAGTGGCATCAGTCTGGAAATGTTTCTCCTCCCCCTTCCCCCCCCCCGCCCTTCTTACGGTCAAATGGAGGCGGTTGATGAGAGGTGGGGTTTCTTTGCTTTTCCGGCCACCGGCAAAATTTAGGGGAAAGATTTCACTATAACTGAGACCGAGACCTATAAGATGTTTCAAAGAATAAATAAGCACATTAAGCATACATTCACCTACTGATAAAATTCTGTTGCTCTCCCTTCTCTGCATTCAAGGCGGCGCTTGGCACTGGAGGCTGGCTGAGGGAGGGATCAAAGGAGGTGCGTGGCTGGCAGGCAGGCACAAGAGCAGACCAGCAGAGAGAGGCTGGCTAGCTGGCTGCCCCTCCCTTTTATGTCTCTCTTTAGCCTGTGTCATGTGATCTCAGTCACTGATCATCAGATTCGTCAATCGTCGGTCACATGTGAGAGGAGTGAGGACTCAGAGCAGAGAGGAGAGATTCGGAAGTGACGTCACGAGTCCCGGAATTGCCCGGAAATTACAGAAAAATGGCAGTAGATCGGCGGCACAGCCATGGCCTTAAAAAACCCAAGGTTTTAATTTGAAAACCCAAGAACTCCGTAATTTTTGTGCGCTCCTTTGTAAGTTATGTGCGCTCGCTCGGCGAGGTGTGTGCGCACGCACAAGGGCACAGCTTAGAGGGAACAGTGATCAGGATGTGTGTTTAGGCATCCATTAGGTCTAAGGAGCATAGCCAATTCCCCTGCTGGATGAATGGCATCAATGTTCCAAGGGAGAGCATTTTGAACATTTTCCTTATCGGGAACTTATTCAGATCCCACAGATCCAGGATGGGCCCGAGGCCCCCTGTTCTCTTGGGGGACGAGGAAATACCTGGAGTAGAAGCCTGTGCACCAGAGATGTTTTGGCACTGGCTCCACTTCCTTGTTCTCAAGGAGACCTGCAAGCTCAGTGAGGAGCAAGGTCTGGTGGAGAAGAGGGCTCTCCTGGAAAGTATGAGGGTGGTGTCTGCCAGAGGTGGAGGAGGTAGCCCTCCTTGACCACTTGTAGGACCCTAGGTATCGGTGATGATGGGCCCCCTGTGGGCTGTAGAGGACCTTCTGGGGGAGAGGAGGTCACGCCCAGGATGTCAAAAGCTCCCCCCCCCCCGATGAGCCAGGACCGGCGCCTGGGACTTAGGGGGTCTTTTGCCGTGTCCGTGTCCCTTGTGCTGTTGGCTGTGCTGTGGGGCTGAGAAGGTCTGGACTGTGAGGCGTTTCCAAAGCCACCCTTTTTCCTCAGGAAGAAGGGCTTCTTTCCGGGGCCTTCTTATGGGTCTGCACCGAGGTCTTTTTGAGAGTCGGGTCATCGTTAGGAACTTAGTCTCCATCTCTGCTGCTTTGTCTGCCATAGGTTTCCCGAAGAGGTTTTCTCTGATGCAGGGGACATCAATAAGTTTGTCCTGAACCTATTGTTCGAGGTCAGATGATTGCAGCTATGCCTGGCATCGGGCCCTAATGCCAGCTGCGGCCACACTGGTTGATGACTTGAAGCAATCATAAGCTGCTCGAGACAGGAACTTCGAACACTCTTTGACTGCTGAGGCCAGTGACTTGAACTTCTGGAACCCACCAAGAGCCCTGTCGAGGCCTGCTGAGAACCCATCAAGCTCCTTCGACAGCTCTTTGAGGTACATGCCGATGTAGAGCTGGTAAAACTGGACCTGGCATGTCAGCATCGAGCCCTGAAAGACCTTCCGGCCGAGGGCATCAAGGGTCTGGGCCACCCTGCCAGGGGGGCACCGAGGAAAGCGTAGTTACTCACCTGTAACAAGTATTCTCCAGGGACAGCAGGAATCAGTCCTCACATACGGGTGATGTCGGCGCCGACGGAAACCGTATGGAGCATTTCCCCAGCTTTCAAAGAAAACTTTTGGGAAGGCTACAACGCATGAGTGGTCACCTTCCCGCCCAAGGGTGCCATCTTGTTCAGTCAGATGACATAGCTTAGGTAAAAGGTGAAAAAAGGTAAAATAGTGTAGAAGAGGCAACTCCTAGGGAAGGAGGGAACATTGTGAGGATTGATTCCTGTTGTCCCTGGAGAACACCTTACAGGTGAGTAACTACGCTTTCTCCAGGAACAAGCAGGAAGTCAGTCCTCACATATAGGACTCCCTAGCCCAGGCTGCCGGGGACCGAACCACGACAGCACCAACGACTACCAATAGGGAGGCCGGGAGTTGCAGAGGGTGAGTCCCTACCAAGAGACTCTGCAGACCCCAGCATCCAGCATCACCATCATTCCGGTAACCTGAAAACAGAAGGGTGGGGAGGGCAGGAGTTGCCTATACACTGAGAATACTTTGGATTACTGCCTAGCCAAAGGCACTGTCCTTGTGGGACTTACTCTCTAGGCAGTAGTGAGCTGTGAACATATACACTGAAGACCATATGGTGGCTTTACAAATTTCTGTCACCGGCATTGAGTGTAGGTTGGCTACCGACGTGACCATAGCCCTCACGCAATGAGCAGTGATCCGGTGCTCTAGGGAGAGGCCAACTCGCTCATAAGCGAGGGCAATACAGGCTGCTACCCAAATGGACAGGGTTCACTTGGTCACAGGTAGCCCCAGTCTGTTGGGATCATAAGAGATAAAGAGTTGAGGAGCCTTGCAGTGGGCCTGGGTCCTCTGAAGATAGAAGAACAGGGCCCTCTTACAATCCAACATATCCTGAAATGACTCTGTCTTACAGGCATGAGGCTGTGGGAAGAAGGTAAGGAGGACCACCTCCTGATTGAGGTGAAAAGCTGACACCACCTTCGGGAGGAACTTGGGGTGCATGCAAAGCACAATCCTGTTCGTATAGAACCTGGTATAAAGTGGATCCGCCACCAGGGCCCTTAACATCTGCTGGGAGAATGAGCAAGCTAAGACTACCAGGAAGGCCACTTTCCAGGAGAGATACCTCAGGTGGCAAGTCGCCAAGGGCTCAAATGGCTGTCTGGTGAGCTGTGAGAGCATCACATTGAGATCCCACTCTGGTTAAAAGTGGCGGAGAGGGCTTCGATAGCAGAAAACCTCCAAGGAACCTGGAGACCAGGGGCTGACTTGAGAGGGGTTTCCCCTCCACAGGGTGATGGCTAACTGCTATGGCGCTGAGATGCACCCTGACCGAATTAGATTTCAACCCTGAGTGGGACAGATGCAGCAGGTACTGCAGTATGAGCTGCAGCTAGCAAGAGAAGGGATTCTCATTCCGCTCTGCACACCAGAGAGAATCTCCTCCACTTGAAGGCATATGCCTTTCTGGTGGAGGGTTTCCGGGAGGCCAGGAGGATTTCTTGCACTTTGTCTGTGAAACTGAACGGGGCCAGTGCTACCCTTTCAACATCCATGCGTTTAACATCAGGGATCCCAGGTTGGGGTGGAGAAGGGAGTCCCCCTCCTAAGAAAGAAGATCTGGCTGACGGCCCAGTGCCACTGGGGTGCCACTGACAGGGAGAGTAGCAGGGGGAACCAGGGCTGTTTGGGCCACCTGGAAGCAACCAAGATTACTGCGGCATGGTCGCTCTGGATCTTGAAATGGCACCTGGCAATTAGAGGGGTCGGTAGGAATGCATATAGCAGGTCCTCGACCATGAGACAAGGAAGGCATCCACTGCCAACCTTCTGTTGTGTGGCTGAGGTGAGCAGAATCTGGTTAGCTATGCATTGTCCGGGGAAGTGAACAGGTCCAGCCAAGGTCTTCCCCAGAGGCGGAAGAGCCTCTGTGCCACTCTGGGATCCAGGAGCCACTCATGAGAGCGAAGGATTCTGCTGAGCTTGTCTGCCAAGAGGTTGTCCTAGCCCGGCATGTACACTGCTCTCAGGAGCATGCTGCTGCGCATGCAAAGGAGTGTAGAGCTACTGCCTCCTGACAGACCGAGAAGGAGCCTGTGCCTCCCAGCTTCTATACATTGAACATGGCAACCTGATTGAGGACTGAGAGGTTGCTCAGGAGGAAGCGGAAGGCCTGTAGGGCCTGAAAGATGGTCCTGAGCTCGAGGAGGTTGATTTGTAACTGAGATTAGTCTGGGGACCAGTTGTCCTGAGTGCAATGGCCCTCACAATGTGCACACCAGCCTGCCAGGGAGGTGTCTGTTGTCAGGACCTTTAGTGGTGCTGGTGTTTGGAAAGGCATCCCTGTCCTGAGATGCTGTGGGGACTGCCTCCAGTTGAGGGAGGCCTCCAGTCAGTGGGTGACCTTTACCCTGTTCCTCAGCCTGCCTGTGACCTGTGTCCATTGGGATCTGAGGCACCAATGGGCTGCTCGCATGTGCAGGCGAGCCAAGGGCATGACATGAAACATTGAGGCCATGTGGCCTAACAAGCAGAGGAGCAGGAGGGCTGGCACAGACCTGCAGTCTTGAACCTCCTTCACTAACTGCATCAGGCAGCGGGCCCTTCCTATCAGGAGGAAGGCCTTGACCTGCAGAGCATCCAGCTGGGCTCCTATGAATTCCAGGTCTTGAAATGGGGCAAGGCTTGGCTTGGGGTAGTTGATGATGAATCCCAATCGCTGCAGGGTGTGGATTGTAAGCCTTTTGGCTTGGCTGGACACGAGGGCCGTGCTGCCTCTTATGAGCCAGTCGTCCAGGTAGGGGAAGACGTGGGCCCCCTGCAGGCGCACATGGGCGGCCACGACAGCCAGACACTTCTTGAAGTTCCTTGGGGAGGAGGCGAGGCCAAATGGTAGTAAAGTGTATGGGTACTGCTGCCCCCCCACCACGAATCTCAGGTACTGTCTCTGTGGGAGGTATGGACCAGGATGTGGGTGTCTACATCCTTGAGGTCCAAGCAGCAGAGCCAGTCTCCCTGGCGGTGATAAGGCAGCAGTGTTCCAAAGAACAGCATCTTGAACTTCTCCCTCATCAGGAACTTGTTCAAGTTACGCAGGTCCACGATGGGCCGGAGGCTCCCTGTTCTTTTTAGGACAAGGAAATACCTTGAGTAGAACTCCATTCCCCAGAGGTGTTGGGGTACAGGCTCTACCGCCTTGTCCCTGAGTAAGCCTCTGAGTTCTGTGATGAACAAGCCCTGGTGAAGGAGAGGTTGTGATGGTTCTCCTGGAAAGAAGTCTGGAGGGCTCTGTTGTAGATGGAGGTGGCAATCCTCCCTCACCACCTGCAAGACCCACCTGTCTGTGGTGATGCTGGACCATTTGTGGGCAAATGAGGCCAGCTGACCCCCCGAGGGATGAGGTGGGACTCCTGGGGGAGGGGAGGCCCTGCCCAGGGAATCAAAAGCTTCCCCCAGTTGGATGGGAGCTGGTATTTGAGGCTTGGGGGCCTTGGGCTTCCGGGGCCCATGCCCCTGGCTTTTAGGCTGCGAGTCCTAGTGCTGCTGCCCTGAGTAAAGCTGTTAGGACCTGGCCTGGTGATAGCCCTTTTTCCTCAGGAAAAAGGGATTTTCCCCTGAGGATTTTTTCTTGGGGAGGGTTGAGGTCTTCCTGGACAGTCTTTGCTGGGTCATTAACTCGACCTCGATTTCAGCCGCCTTGTCAAACATCGGCTTCCTGAACAAGTTCTCGCCATTGCAGGGGACATCCAGCAGCTTTTCTTGCACCTACTGCTCGAGGTTTGTAACCATGCCTTGTGCCGATGCCGGCGGCTGCCACCCTAGTCGCAGACTCAAGCCTGTCGTAGGCAGCCCTAGAGAGAAATTTGGAACAGATCAGGATGCCCGCCGCCAGGGACTGGAATCTCTGCAGGGGTTCGCTGCAAAGCCTGCTGAGAACTCTGAAAGCTCCTGAATCAGGCCTTTTAGGTACATTCCTATGTACAGTTCTCGTACACCTGTATCCTGCACCCAAGCATGGCACCTTGATAACACTTGCGCCCAGGGCATCAAGGGCCCAGGCCTCCCTCCCAGGAGGAACCAAAGAGTAAGTTTTTTGGCTCTTCAGTTTATGCATCGAGGACTCCACCACCATGGAGTTGTGGGGGAGTTGCGGCTTATGGAACCTGTGACCCTTCCAGATGTGGTAGATAGCGTCCAGGCACCGACTGACCACCGGCACAGAGGCTGGGGTCTCCCATATCCTGAGGAGTAGCCTTTCGAGGATGGATGGAACTGGCACTTTGAGAGTCTCTTTGGGAGGAGACTCATATTGCAGAATCTCGAGTTCCTCAGTGCGCGGATCCTCCTCTGACTCTGTCTGGACTGACAGAGCCCGGGGCCATATCACAGACGTAAGTCATGAAAAGCTATGTCTTCAGGCAGGAAATAGTGCGGAGGCTCCGGGGGAGATGGCTCAGAGGGGACATCCCTGTGCTGGGAGGTCTCTGGAGAGGCCTTGTTCCTGGGTTTCTCATTCGGATCTAGAGGGCATCGAGGAATCGGCCTCGGGGTAGCCCTGAGGAACTGGGGCCTCCTGGAGGATCTGGGGTCAGACTCCTGAAAAATCGCCGGAGAGGACCGGATTCCCGAGGAGCGTGGCCAAGACCTCGATCGATGCCGAGGCAGATGGTGCTTGGTGCCCAGCTTGACACCCAAGGACTCCTCTGAGGTCAGGGGGCCAGTTGTAAGGATCGATGGTGCTGGAAGACCAACGCTTGCTGCAAGGCCAGGATTGGAGGAGATGCTCTGCTCCATGGCCACCATACGGGACTCGAGGCTCTGCAGCTCTCAGCGTAGACACTGAGGACCTCGGGTCCGATGCTGGCACTCCAGAGAGTGCATCCTCGAGGATGACTATGGGCTCACAGATCCTGGCATGGTCTCCGCCGGCTGAGGACTTCTGTCTCAAAACCTTTGGAGGGCACTGCTTGGAGGCGCTCGCGTCCCAGTGCAAGACTTTGCCAGGTTTCATCGGAGGTACCTCGGCAAGCTTTGGTACCTTTTTCTTGGGAGGTCCAGGGGCTGAGCTGGAGGAGTCGCCGCTGCGGGACTCCGAGGATGCCCGGACCTCACGGAAAGTGCCTGCTTTGGGGCTCGGCAATGGGGAAGCTGGTGCAGATCTCGGGAACAGCTTCCCCTGCAACTCCAATTGCTTTTTGTTTGTTTTGGGGGTTATGGCCTGGCACCGGTCACAGGTGGAGCTGTTGTGGTCCGGGCCCAGGCAGTGAAGGCAGCAGTTATGGGTGCTGGTAACTGAAACAGTCTGACTGCAGCGGTCGCATTTCTTGAACCAACCGAGAGACATGGTGGGAGAACACCCAGCCGGCGTCAATGACCCCGGGGTAAAAAATGGTGCAAAGGCCAGTCGAGGAGGAACCTCAAGGAAAAAGGGGAGTGAGCGCTGAAGATGGCACCGAGGATGCCAGTTTGAGGCATGAAGGGAACCAGTACGCAGACCGGAGAATTTGAACGATTTTAAAAACTTTTTCCGGGGAAATAGAGGACTACGTCCGTTGGGCTCCGCAGAAAAAAAGGAGACTGAGCAAGATGGCAGCCTTGGGCGGGACGGGGGTCCACGCATGTGTGGTAGCATTCCCAAAGGCTTTCTTAAAAAGCTGGAGAAATGCTCCATGTGGGCTCCGTCGGCGCCGACATCACCCATATGCGAGGACTGAGTTCCTGCTTGTTCCTGGAAAATGGGTCTTTTGGCTCTTGAGTCTTCACATGGCGGACTCAACAACCATTGGCTTTCTGGAACCTAGGGCCTCGGCAGACTCGATATATGGAGTCGAGTCACCTGCTGACAATGGGCACCAACGCCAGTGTTTCCCACATGCGGAGAAGGTGACATTGTAGGATCAGTGGGACAGGTACCGTGAAGACCTCCTTTGGAGGGGCCTCATACTGGAGGATCCCAATCTACCCTCTAAGAGACCCATGTCTATTCCCTAAGACTTCTCCACCTGTTTGAATCATCTATGTTGGCCCCCTGGTGAAGGCCCCCCCCTACACTGATTTCTGTCCCCCCGCCCTTTTATGTTACACTGCTTTGACCCGGTGAAAAGCGGTATATAAATGCAGTTAAATAAATAAATAAATCTCCGGTTCCTCCATGCGAGGGTCCTCTTCCGCCTCAGTCTCGATGGAGAGGGCCCTAGCCATGTCCCGCACAAAGTCGAAGAAGGCAACATCCTCTAGCAGAGGATGACATCAGGACACCGGGGGGGGGGGGGGGGCGGGTTCAAAGGCACATCTCTGTGGTGCCAAGTGTTTGGGGACTTCTTGTCCTCTGTTTCCCAATCGGACTGGAAGTCTGAGGTTGATTCAGAGGCTTCGTGGTCACCGTGGTCAAGGTCTGAGCAGAGGGGCCCAGGGCCTCTGGAGAACCTGCAGTCCGAGCTGCGTGTGCTTGCCGGAGAGGACCGGTGACTTGAGGAACGGGACCGGTACTTCATCCGATGCCAACAAGGCTCTCGAGGCCGGTGGCACTCGAGGATTGGCTCGACGTCTGGGGAGGCTCTTGATGTTGAGGGTCCCATCGTCAGAGTGGATGAACCAGACGAACCTGACATGAATGCCTGCTGCTGGGCCATGAAGGCAGAGATACTGCGCTCTAAGGCCACTATTCTGGTCTCCATGCCATTTGGCTCCGCAGCCTTTGACGAGGACGCTGATGGTTTTGGGTCTGGCATCGGTTCGGTCAAGGGGGAGTCGAGGCCGGTCGGTGGGTACTGATGACTCCTTTCGGGGCAGCTTATGAGGCCGAGGCCGCTCCCGCTCCAACTCCTCCAACTTAAACCGGGGACTGCGGGGCCTGGAGTAGGATTTTCCCTACTTCCTGGACCTGGTCTCTACGGAAGTCGACTTTTTGTGCTCTACGTCCAGGAATTTCCTCTAAGAGGAACTGCGGCCATTGGACTCCAATGTGGCCTGGGCTTCGCAGGGCACTGAGGTACCAGAGGAGGTCCTGGAGCTGGTTGCTGCCAGAGACTCTGGTGTGGATTCAGACTTTCGGAAAAATTTTTCCTGTTGCTGCTGATGGCTCTTAAGGGCTTTCGAGGTAATGGTCCTGCAAAGTTTGCAGTCTGAGTCATTGTGTTCCGGGCCAAGGCACCAGAGGCAGCAGTCATGCGGATCAGTGAGGGACATCATCTTGCTGTACTGATTACACTCCTTGAAGCTGCTAGAGACCATCGGGAGAAAAGGGGTGCCTGCCAACCGGCAGGGGGTCAGGGGTCAGAGGTCTTCAGCCAAAAAAGGTGTGAACGCCGGTCAAGGGATGCCTCGAAGAAAAAAACAAAAACATAGGAACGAACCAGAGGAGCGACACCGAGGTGAGCTGGCTCAGGGACAGGAAAGGAACTGGTACACAAACCGGACAGAAATGTATCAAAAAACCCCACACTTTTTCCAGGGGAAAATGGACAGACATCCGGAGGGCTCCACGGAAAAAAAGGAGACTGAGGCAAGTTGGCATCCTTGGGTGGGAAGGGGACCATGCATGCGTGGTGCATCTCCCAAAGGCTTTCTTTGAAAGCTGGGGAGATGCTTCTGTGGGGGCTCTGTCGGCGCCAATGTCACCCATATGTGAGGACTGACTTCCTGCTTGATCCCCGAGAAAGCTGGAAAATAAACATGTAAATTTGCAATTTATGTATTTATAAAAACAGAAACCCTCTATATACACATATTAATATTTTCTTTAAGGGTCAGTAGCATCCCGTTGAGATTTTACTAATTGCACACCTGCTCTGCCAACCTTTATAATAGCTGCTGAATATCCCCAGGTGCCATTGCTGCATGCCCCGATGCTAACTGGTTAGCATTGGGGTGTTCTGGGGATGGCACCTGGCCATAACCAGGCAGCGGCAATATTAAGCTGCTGCCCAGTTATGATAAAGTGGTGAAAGTAAGGCGCAGCAAACCTTTGCTGCAGAAGCTAACCAGATAGCAGCTGAATATTGCCCCTGTCTGATTATCTTCCTGCCAATCTGGGCAACCCATATATTCAATGCCGGGGGCAGATATATCCCTAGCATTGAATATCCAGGTTTAAGTGTCAGCAGCAGCTGCTAGCCAAGTTAGAATGGCTAGCTGCCACTGCTGAATATTTCCCCCTAAATCTTTATAGAGGACTTGATTGCCTAAATATATAAGGAAGAGGGAGATATTTAGGCAATCATTAGGCAAATATTTCTGTACCCCTGCATATCATACCTCTTTATAGACCTGCTTGCCAATGCTCTCCACATCCTGTCCTTTGATGATATTTCCTAGGTACTCTGGAGGAATGCTGAGGCTCTGAATGTCATGACCTAGCTCCTTCCATTTCCACAGCTCCTCTGCTGCAGTATTCACCAGCTCGTCTACATCTGCTGCAGTGTGGGGGACAACAAAATATGGCTCTTCATGAACTTTCGGTGCTTTCTGTGGTTCTGCCTTGGGCTTCATCTCTTCTAACGGCTTCTGCTGCATTTTGTGAGAGCCAAGGCCAAAATCTTCATCAAACCAGTCCTGGTCATCTCCAAGAATGCTCAGGAACTCCCTGTTGATCTCCAGTTCTGCTAGACGCTTAGCAAGCTCTTCCTGTCCACTGGCACCTAAGACAGGGCTTTCCTAAAAAGAGACAACAAAAAGAAGGTCACAGAAGGGATCGCAGATCAGATACACGCAGACATGGCTGCAATCTCAAATAAGTATCTAACATATGGAGACAATCTACCATAACCACAACTCAGAAAAGCTCCTTATAATATATACAGAACCCAAGAGGCACGCAGAGCTCTGGGGTCTCAATGTGTGGACAGATGATGGTTCATAGAAGAGGGCTTTAGATTTGTCAGGAACTGGGCAATATTTAGGGGAAGAGGGAGCCTTTTCTGGAAAGATGGGCTCCATTTTTACCAGGATAGAACCAGGCTGCTGGAACTAACCTTCAAAAAGGAGATAGAGCAGCTTTTAAATTAGATATTGGGGGAAAGCTGACAGTTGTCCAGTAGCGCATGTTCGGAATACAGTATCTTTGAAGGATACCACCAAAATAGAGAGGTTAGGGGCCAGGGCAAACAAGAGAGAAGTTGCAATAAAGGTAAACATAGTCAAAGTGCTCCTAAGTAAACAGCAGACAGTTGAATGATTCCAGATTACCCATCAACTGACAGCAGCAGGGGTGGCTCAAGGCAATCTGTTGCCTGAGGCAAAGGATGAGATGGTGCCCCCCTCCCAGAGCGGGGTGGGGGGGGGGGAATCTTTCTTAAAACTCCAGTGAGGGACTGAACCAAATCAAAAAGCCGATTAGATAATATATAGCAAATGCAAGATGTTCGCACCCCAAGGAACCAAAAGAAAGAGCGAGAACCACAGAAGTTTATAACTCCAAATTATAATTCTTTTGTATTTTGTTGTTATAAACTGCGTTATGGTGCTTGCCTTTTCTTTTTGAACATATATTTTGCATTCACAGAACCCCCACCTCAACAATGGGTGCAGAGAAGAGGTAGGACATCCACCCACAGAACTCAATATATTAAAAAAAAAATCTGATTCTGGTCATCTCACCAACAACAAACATTCTCCAGTACCAGGCATATTGGGAACTAATATAAAACCCTACAAAAGTCACCAAACATCTACAAGGCCAAATCTGCCCTACCACATACCAGCATAAACTTCCAAAACTCATACAAAAAGGGGCCTACCCAGAAAAAGCAGCGGACCCTAGAAGGAGTGAATAATCAGGTGGACAAAGGTGAGTCGGTTGATATTGTGTATCTGGACTTTCAGAAAGCCTTTGACAAGGTCCCTCATCAGAGACTTTTGGCAAAACTAAAGAGTCATGGGATAGGAGGCAGTGCACTATTGTGGATCAGGAACTGGTTAAAAGATAGAAAGCAGAGGGTAGGGCTAAATGGCCAATTTTCCCAATGGAGAAAGGTGAATAGTGGTGTACCCCAGGGATCTGTGCTGGGTCCGCTGCTTTTTGACATATTCATAAATGACCTGGAAAGTGGAATAACGAGTGAGGTTATCAAATTTGCAGATGACACAAAACTATTTAAAGTTGTTAAAACCCAAGAGGACTGTGGAAAATTGCAAGAGGATCTTGATAAATTGGAAGACTGGGCATCAAAATGGCAGATGAAATTTAATGTGGACAAGTGCAAGGTTATGCACCTAGGGAAGAACAACCCAAACTATGGTTACACGATGCAAGGTTCCACATTAGGAACCACCACCCAGGAAAAAGATTTAGGCGTCATTGTGGATACCATGTTAAAACTCTCGGCCCAGTGTGCAGCAGCGGCGGCTAAGAGAGCAAATAGAATGCTAGGTATGATAAGGAAAGGAATGGAAAATAAAACAAAAGATATTATAATGCCTCTATATCGTTCCATGGTAAGACCGCACCTTGAATATTGTGTGCAATTCTGGTGGCCGTATCTTAAAAAGGATATAGCGATTTTAGAAAAGGTTCAGAGAAGAGCCACCAAAATGGGATGGAAGGATACTCCTATGAAGAAAGGCTAAAATGGTTAGGGCTCTTTAACCTGGAAAAGAGACGGCTGAGGGGAGATATGATAGAAGTCTATAAATTAATGAACGGAGTGGAATGGGTAAACGTAGATCGATTGTTTACCTTATCAGAATATAGAAAGACTAGGGGACATGCAATGAAGCTACAGTTTAAACTATTTAAGACTAATAAAAGAAAATATTTTTTCACTCAACGTGTAATCAAACTCTGGAATTTGTTACCAGAGGATGTAGTAAAGGCTGTTAGTGTAGTTGGGTTTAAAAAAGGTTTGGACAAGTTCCTGGAGGAAAGGTCCATAAACCATTATTAAGAAGGGACCCAGGATATCAATGCTTGAACCAATACAAGCATTGTGGAACCTGTGTCCCTTGGGGAAACTGCTAGGTACATATGACCTAGATTGGCCACTGTTGGAAACAGAATACTGGGCTTGATGGACCTAGGTCTGACCCAGTATGGCATATCTTATGTTCTTATGAGCACCAATGCACCTATTTAAAAAGCTGAAACAGTCAATTACAGTATAGATCCCTATGTACAAATTAAAAGAAGCAGAGCACCTGGCCTCGGTCATGCACTTAGAACACAGACCCTCACCAAGTACAGAATATGTGACCATAACCTAAAGGAAAAATAAAAAATAGGTAGACAAAATTTAAACTAAAATGCCAAGGTGTTGCATTTATTTTATTTATTTATTTATTTATTTATTTAATGTCTCTTCTATACCGCGCTATTTAATATCAGTGTGGTTTACATACAACAGTATCTTATACAGAGCAGCCGGAGCTACTCTGTATTTACAGAGAACAGGTACTATAACTTGGATATTGCTGGGGTAACTATTTACAGAGTATATATAAATCTTTACAGAGTGTGAGAGTATATACAAGCTGCTATTTACAAGGTGTGCGTAATCAAGGCTGGCGCCACTTCAACCAGGGTAGGGGTATATATATGCTGCTAATTACAAGTAAGCATAGTCCATGCTGGCGCCAATGGGAGTGGATGCCTCATCACATGCTGTGTGTTAATGTAGCGGGCCTGGTGGTGGAGGGTGGCTGTTTTTGCGCTACCATCCGCATAGTGTTTGAGGAAGAGGTGGTGCTTCAATGCCTTTCTAAAATGAGCCAGGTCAGAGATTGCCTGTATGTTGGGTGGTAGGGCGTTCCAGCATCTGGGCGCATAGAACCTAAATGCCCTGTTTGTCGTTGCCTGCATGCATTGTGTTATTTCCTTCGGGATTGCCAGCGTGTTGACTGCTGCGGATCTTCTAGATCTGTTAGAGGGCGTAGGATGGATAAGCTCCATGAGAGAGGTGGAGGAGAGCCTGTTGATGGCCTTGAAAGTCAGTAGTAGGGATTTAAACGAGAGTCTGCCGTGGATGGGGAGCCAGTGGAGATGTCTTAGGATGGGTGTCACATGATCCTTCCTGGAAGCACCGTGAAGAACTCTGGCCGCAGTGTTCATTGCTAGCTGGAGTGGATTATGGTTATATGGCCTGTTACAGGATATTAGATTAATGATTCCATTTAATTAGCT
This sequence comes from Ichthyophis bannanicus, assembly GCA_033557465.1. Classification (NCBI taxonomy): domain Eukaryota; kingdom Metazoa; phylum Chordata; class Amphibia; order Gymnophiona; family Ichthyophiidae; genus Ichthyophis; species Ichthyophis bannanicus. Next base: position 148,599,393 of record CM066040.1, on the reverse strand, counting down.
TCACTGTTCTAATATTATGTATCATACTTGCTATATTATTATAATAGGGATTTATTGCAATGATTCATAGGGATTTATTGCTATGATTCATAGAAACAAGTCTGTGAGGCAACAGCTTGTTTTTATTTCAATAGCTGTGAAAAGAAGCATAAAATATTGCAATAAACCCCTATTATAATAGTATAACAAGTATGATATATAATATTATTAGAATTCTTTACTAACAAATAAAATATAAAATACAAGACCTTGTGATGTATTTCCTCGGAGGCCTGCCTCTGCCAAAGCTGACAGGAGGATGAAACGCTGAAATTTGAGCTTCCACACCCACCATCCTGCTTCTGAATGCGGCCCTAGGTTTGAGTAAGGCAGTGGAGGGAAAGTGCCATGGTAAGGGAAAGAAAGACACCTGTGAAATCGGAAAACTTCAGCATGCTCAAGGATCAGTGGCCACAAGAACTAGAGAGTCCAAATTGATGACGTCATCCAACGGCGACTGCGATGTTTGGAATCCCCGCCAGAAGTTGCGGCTGTGTTTATTTCTGATTTTGCTGCCTCTGGGCTGCCACTGCCTTCCCACTGCTTTTTTTCTCGTTTGGATGAGCTGCAGCGGGAAAGCAGCGGCAACCCAGAGGTGGCAAAATCAGAAATAAACAGCTGGAGTGCTGCCTCCTAAAAACTGCCGCCTGAGCCACCGCCTCAGTTGGTCTAATAATAGAACCGCCCCTGGACAGCAGGATGCCATTATGAACTAGGCATCTAAAAAAATAAAATGGAAGAATTAGCATATATAGCACTGAATAAAGAGGCAGATATAATTGATATCTTAGAGACTGGTGGAAGGAGGATAGCTAATGTGAGATACTGCGATACCAGGGTACATATTATATCTCAATGATAGGGTAGATCAAATTGGTGAAGGGGTGGCACTATACATTAAAGAGGGCATCAAGTCAAAGAGGCTAAAATAATTTCAGGAAATAAAATGTACTGTAGAATAATTATGGATAGAAATTCCATGTGAGAAGGGGAAGGAAATAGCAGCGAGGCCCGAAAGGACAGATGATGAAATGCTAAAAGAAATTAGGAAAGCTAAAAAAATTTAGCAACACAGTAATAGAGGATTTCAATTACCCCAGTATTGATTGGGTGTATGTCATATCAGGACATGCTAGGGAGATAAGGGGGTCTACTAAGCGGTGCTAGCAGCTTCCATGTGAAATTTGAGCTGTGGCCCCATTTTATTTGTTGTAAATAGACCCCAAGGTTTCTTTATGAAATAAATAACTGCTTTATGGAGCAGATGATTCAGGAACTGACACGAGTGGGAGTTATTTTGGACCTAATCCTTAGTGAAACACAGAATCTGGTATGAGAGGTGACAGTGTTGGGACCACTTGGCAAAAGTGATCATAACATGCTAAAATCTGATTTAATATATGGAGGGACAACAGCAAAGAAATCTACTACACTAGCATTTAACTTTCAAAAGGCAGACTATGACAAATGAGGAACTGGTTAAGAAAAAACTAAAAGGCGCAGTAGCAAAAGTTAAGGGTTCATACTAGGGCTGGACATCGTTTAAAAATACCATTTTGGAAGCCCAGACCAGTTGTATTCCACACTTTAAAAAAAAAAGGTGGGAGGCAGGCCAAATGACTGTTTGAATGATTTAAATATGAGGTGAGAGGCTGTCATGGCCAAAATAGACATCTTTCAGAAAATGGAAAAAGGATCTGAATAAAGAAAACAGGAAGCAGCATAAGCACTGGCAAGTTCGAAGCAAAGCACTGATAAAGCAGGAAAAGAAGATGCTGTGGAAGCAAAAATTCATAATAAAAACTTTATCAGGATCATTTGGATCAAAAAGCTGTGAAGCAGTCAGCTGAAACATCAGATGATAGAGGAGATTTAAAAGGGATACTATAAGAGGACAAGGCCATGGAAGAGAGAATAAGTGAATTCTTTGCTTTACTAAAGAAGAAACAGTGGAGATACCCATGCCAGAAATATTTAAAGATAATGAACCAGAGGAATTGAAACAAATCTCGGTGAACCTGGAAGATACAAAGGCAATTTGAGAGTAAATCACCTAGACCAGACAGCATATATCCCAAGGTGCCAAAAGAACTCAAAAATGAAATTGCAAACCTGCTACTGGTAATTTGTAAACTATCATTAAAATCGTCTATAATATCTGATGATTGGAGAGCGGCCAAAGTAACACTAATTTTTAAACCTTTCCACTCAGCTGCCCCACCTCGTGGGGAGCGTAGTTACTCACCTGTAACAGGTGATTTCCGGGAACAGCAAGAATTGAATCTTCATATATGGGTGACGTCGGTACCGATGGAGCCCATGTGGGAACGCTCCCCAGCGTCCAATAGGAAAGCTTTTGGGAGCATCCCACTGCGCCTGCGTAGCTGCCTTCCCGCCTTTCCAGCTCTCCCTCCTCAGTTGAGTTTGTAGCTCAGATAAAAGGAGAGAGGAGAAGAAGAGGAAAAGTATAACGCCTACGGGAGGAGGGTGGGTTGTGAAGACTCAATTCCTGCTGTTCCCGGAGATCACCTGTTATAGGTGAGTAACTACGCTATCTCCAGGAACAAGCAGAAATGTAGTCTTCACATATGGGACTCCCTAGCTTGGAGATGCCAGAGAGATGACCTCAGAGCGAGCTGTGGAACATGGGGCTAAGTTAGGTCATATATCCTCCAGGAATGTCTTGTAGCAAAACCCGGGACGGGGAATAGGAGTTGATCTAAGTCTGAAAGAGATGCTGGAGAACAGCTTGGCCAAACGAGGCATCCCGGCGGGAGTCCTTGTCCAGGCAAAAGTGAGTAGCAAAAGTATGAACAGAGGACCAGATTGCTGCTTTACATATGTCATCAATCGCTACAGAGCGCAGATTCGCCATGGAGGCAGCCATTACCCGAACATTATGTGCAGAGACGTGACCTTCAAGAGAGAGTCCTGCACTGTCGTAAGCAAAGGAGATACAATCTGCTAGCCATCTGGAGAGAGTTCGTATGGATACTTGTAGTCCTAGGTGACTGGAGTCAAGAGCTATGAAAAGCTGGGACGTTTTTCTGTGCTCCAGAGTTCTCTGGAGATAAAAGGCCAAAGTACATTTGCAATCCAGAGTACAAAGGGTTACTTCCGCCCTAGAAGAGTGAGGTCTAGGGAAAAAAACAGGGAGGTACACCGATTGGTTTAAGTGAAAGGGCGAGACCACCTTTGGCATAAAGTGAGGATGAGTCCTAAGGACTACTTTATCATGGTGGAAACGTGCATAAAGAGGATCAGCCACCAAAGCCTTAAGCTCATTGATGCGTCTTGCTGAAGTGAGGGCAATAAGGAAGGTGACCTTCCAGGTAAGAAACTTCAGAGAAGTAATGGCTAGAGTTTCAAAGGGCGGCTTCATAAGCTGTCCTAAGACAACATTAAGGTCCCATGCCACTGGGGGTGGCTTAATGGGAGGTTTAGTTAATAAAAGACATCTCATGAAGCGTGCTACAAGCAGTTGAGAGGAGATGGCTGACCATCCAAGGGCATGTGAGAAGTCGCTATGGCACTAAGATGGACTCTTACTGAATTGGTTTTGAGGCCGAGAGAAGAAGCGGGGAAGTTTGGCATTCCAAGGACTTGTAAACAGGTCTGTGTCTGGGGTTCCCAGATCTGAAAAATGTGAGCAACCTTGTCTGCATGGAGACCACTTGTGGGGAGCTTGTCTGCCAAGAGATTCTGTTTGCTTGGGAGATATGAGTTTGTCCGCCAAGAGATTCTGTTTGCTTGGGAGATATTCTTCAAGTAGGTGAATCTGATGTTGTATGGTGGACCACAAGTGTAGGGCTTCACTGCAAAGAGTCCAAGAGCCTGTTCCACCCTGCTTGTTCAAGCAGAACATGGCTACCCGATTGTCTGTCTGGACTAGAAATGTGTGGAAGCGAAGGTGGTCGTGGAACACCTTGAGAGCATTGTGGATGGCTCTGAGTTCCAGCAGATTTATGTGGAGTTGTGACTCCTGATGAGACCAAAGACACTGAGTGGAGAGGTTGTCCAGATGAGCCCCCCAGCCCAATTTGGACACATCCGTCATCAAAAAAGTGATCCTATGAGAAGGTGTTCTGGGGATTGCCACCACTGAAGAAATGAGATGAGACGTGTAGAGAGTCTTATCCTGTCTCCCAAGCAACCGGATGCTTGAGACCACTGGAAAGCCAGGGTGCATTGAGCTGTACACATATGTAGACGAGCATATGGAACGACATGTACAGTAGATGCCATATGGCCCAGGAGTTGCAGCATTTCTCGAGCGGTGAGAAAGGTTTTGAGGCATGTTTGAGATGCAAACTGGATGAGAGGCGCACAGTGGGCTTGGGGCAGAAAAGCCCTTGACTGTTGAGTGTCTAGGAGGGCTCCTATATACTCCAGTTTGAGAGGGAACAAGATCCAACACCTAAGGCCATTCTTAGAAGAACATGACTTTAGAACAATCCTACAAGCACTCATAACCCCCCATATTGATTACTGCAACAGCATCCTACAAGGCCTACCAAAGAAATCTATTCACCAGCTACAACTGGCCCAGAACTTGGCAGCACGCATATTATATAAGGCTCACCACACTGATCACATCACCCCGATCCTCTACAACCTTCATTGGCTACCAGTTGGAGTAAGGATGAAATACAAGTACTTGATCATATTCAAGCACCATAACAAAATATCCGTAACTCCCCTATCTTTCCTACTAATATCTCCAACGGAATCAAGACTTCAAAGAGTAAATTAGACTTACCTGCTAATTGTTGTTCCTAGAGGAACTCCAGTCTAGTCCCAGACTTCTGAGTTGTGATCCTCTCACAGCAGCTTGGAGACTGAGACACCTCATCTTTTTTCTGATGCCAACTGGTATATCCCTCCTGGATCCGCCTCCTCACTCCAGTAACCTACTGACAAAGCAGACTCACCGGAGCAACCATTAAGTATTAACCTTTAACAACAAAATCTAGCTTAACATTATAACAGAGGGTCACCGACCCCTCACTAACGTCGTTAGTGAAAAATACTGAGGCTCTGCCCTCCCCACTAAACGAGAGGGAAGGAGATAAGAAGGAAATCCTCCCCCTCAACATAGCATGCTTACCTGTAAAGACTCAAATGCTTTAGGCTGCCAAATACCAGGGAGGGATGCGGGACTAGACTGGAGTTCCTCTAGGAACAACAATTAGCAGGTAAGTCTAATTTACTCTTCCTAATCGTCCCTCCAGTCTAGTCCCGGACTTCTGAGTAAGTAACAGAGCAGTAAAGAAAATTCAACGGGAGGGACCCACTAGACCAGCCTGAAGCACCGCAGATCCAAAACAAGTATCCCTCTCCGCCTGAAGATCGAGAAAGTAGTGCTTGACAAAAGAATTCAGCGATGACCAGGTAGCCTCTTTACAAATTTCTACCGCTGGTACTAACTGGGATTCAGCCCAGGACGCAGCCTGCGCTCGTGTCGAGTGAGCCCGCAAACCCTCGGGTACCGGCTTTCCTTTCAAAATATATGTGGATGCGACAGCCTCCTTAATCCATCTAGAAATGGAGGCTTTGGAAGCTGCCTGCCCCTGCTGTGGTCCTCCGAATAGCATGAAGAGGCGATGTGAACGCCAAAAAGCTACTGTCCTACAGATGTAGATCTTTAAGGCCCGACACACGTCCAAGCGATGAAGTTTTGAGTAGAAGAATCCTTTGATGCCTCAACGAATACTGGCAAAGAGACCACTTGATTTACATGAAACACTGATACCACCTTAGGTAAAAATGACGGTACGGGCCGCAAAACTACCTTAGACTCATAGAACTCCAAAAAAGGCTTCCTACAAGATAATGCTTGTAATTCGGAAATGCACCTTGCCGAGCACATCGCTACAAGGACCACCACCTTAATGGTAAGATCCTTCAAAGACACCCCCGACAATGGCTCAAACGGCTCCTTAACCAATGTCTCTAAGACCAGAGGAAGATTCCAACTAGGGATCACTGACCTACATGGCGACGGAAGAAGAGACACCGCCCGTAAGAAACGTTTAACATCCGGATGACAAGCAAGCGGCTTACCGCCTATCCTGCCCCTATAACAGGCCAACGCCGCTAAACCTTACTCCAGACCCCTTTGCAAAAATGCTAATACCTGCAGGATGGAAGCCCTCATCGCTTGCACCTGGTTGTCCCCACACCAGGCCTCAAAGATCCGCCAGATGCGCACATATGCCAAAGAGGTGGATCTTTTCCTTGCCCTTAACAACGTGGAAATTACGGAAGCAGAGTATCCCCTCGCCGTCAGCCTAGCCCTCTCAAGAGCCAGGCCGTGAGAATCGATCCACTTGAGACATGTAAAGCGACCCTTGGGACAGAAGGTCCGCCCGAAGTGGAAGGCCACAGTTTCTCCACCAAGAGCCGCATCAGGTCTGCATACCATGGACGCCTTGGCCAATCTGGAGCTATCAGCAGCACCTTGCCCTTGTGATGTTCTATACGCTGTATTACCCTTCCTATCAACACCCACGGTGGAAACACATACAGCAGCCGCTCCTGCGGCCAAGTTTGGATGAGAGCATCCAGACCTTCTGACATCCGTTCCCTTCTTCTGCTGAAGAACCGATCGACCTTTGCCGACTGGAAGGTCGCCATGAGATCCATCACTGGTGGCCCCCAGCGATGTACCAGCATTTCGAACACTTCTTGATGCAGACTCCACTCTCCTGGATCCACTTGCACTCGGCTCAAGAAATCGGCCTGAACGTTGTCTACCCCTGCTACATGTGCCGCCGACACTGCTTGCAGATTTTGTTCGGCCCACTCGAACAGCTGCTCTGCCTCTTCCTCCAGAGAGGCACTGCTGGTACCCCCCTGGCGAATGATGTAGGCTACTGCCGTGGCATTGTCGGACAACACCCGAACGGCCACATTGCAAAGAGAAGGCTGGAACGCCAGCAGCGTGAGCCGTACCGCCCTCAACTCCAATCTGTTGATGGACCATGTCCTTTCGTCCTCTGACTACCGACCTTGAGCGAACGCTCCTTGGAAGTGCGCTCTCCATCCGAAGAGACTGGCATCTGTAGTCAGCGGGAGCCAACAAGGCGCTTCCAGCGGCATCACGCTCTCGAGATGCTTCGCCTGAAGCCACCACTGTAACGCTAGGCGCGTCTCCTGTAAGCAGGGCAACCGTTGAGACAACCGATCGGTCTGATGAGACCAACGCCTGAGCAGCGCCCTTTGCAACGGTCTCATGTGTGCCCTCGTCCACAGGACTACATCTATTGTTGGTGCCATGGTCCCGAGCAATTGCAGGTAATGCCACGGTGTGGGCGACGCTCTGCTCAGAAAACGCTGGACTAAACAATGTAAACCTAGCGTACACTAATGACGTAGGTACACTCTCCCCACCTGTGATTCGAAATGGGCCCCTAAGTACACTATCTCCTGAGACGGGGCCAAGTTGCTCTTTGCCCTGTTGACCACCCAACCAAGGTCCTGTAAGAACGTTACCATCTTTGCTGTTGCCGATACGCTTTCGCAGCGGGACTTTGCGCAAATCAACCAATCGTCCAGGTATGGATGCACTAGCACGCCCTTTTTGCGCAAAGCCGCCGCCACGACGACCATCACCTTGGTGAACGTCCTCGGGGCCGTGGCCAATCCAAACGGCAAGGCTCGGAATTGAAAATGCCCCATAGGCACCGCAAAGCGGAGATATTTTTGGTGTTCCGTGCGAATCTGGATGTGCAGGTAAGCTTCCGATAGATCCAGGGAGGTGAGAAACTCCCCCTTTCGTACTGCCACTATAACCGACTGTAAGGTCTCCATACGAAAATGGGATACCCGGACACCCCGATTCACTCCCTTTAGGTCCAAGATTGGACGAAATGTTCTGTCCTTCTTCGGCACCACAAAATAAATGGAGTATCGACCTAACTCGCGTTGGTCTTGAGGAACAGGAACCACCGCCTTGAGGTCAAGCAGCCTCTTGAGCATTTCTCGCACTGCGGCGCTCTTGACCGGCGACTTGCACGGAGACTGAACAAAGAATTCTCTTACTGGCCGCTGAAACTCCAAGGCATACCCGTCTTGAATGACCTCCAGCACCCACCTGTCTGACGTGATCTGGACCCAGGTAGGAAGAAACTCCCGCGGGCGACCCCCTACAGACTCCAAGTCTGCCTGGGCCTGCCTGATTTCATTGGGCCTTTCGCAGATTTGAGGAAGCGGACGGCGCCCAAAAGCCCCTTCCGGATCCCCGAAATCCACGAAACCCCTGCGTTCTGCTAGGAAAACGTGCTCTCTGAACCTGGCCGAACCTAGGGTATCGAAACCTCCTAAATTCCCTCTGCTGACCTTTAGGGGCGGAGGCAGACATCCCAGGCTTTTGCTTATCTTCCAGGAGACGACCCCCTTTGGATTCTCCGAGATCTTTCACTAGCTTCTCCAAATCCTCCCCAAACAATAACTTGCCTCGAAATGGCAGCTTGCTCAGTCGGGATTTAGAGGAACCATCCGTCGCCCAATTGAACAGCCAAAGATAATGGCGCGCCGCGACAGCAGACGTCATGCTCTTCGACAGTCCCCTAATGAGGTCATACTGTATATCTGTTAAATACGCCGTTGCGGACTCCAGCCTTGCCATGTCGCCAACTGTGGCCTCCCCTTGGTCCCCTTGCACCCTCTGAGACCAGAGAAGGGAAGCTCTCGCCACTCAGGCTCCACAAATGGCAGCTTGTATAGACAAGGCATTCACCTCAAAAACCTGCTTCAGCAAGGTCTCCAGCCGCCTGTCCTTTGAGCGCTGCACTACCGTCTACTGGAATCGTCGTCTTATTCGTGACAGCCGAGACAGCGGCATCCACCTTTGGGGACAAACAATTCCTTATCCTGGTCCACCAAAGGGTAAAGGCGTCCCATAACCCTGGAACCTTTTAAGCTTGCCTCCGGCATATCCCACTCTTCCTGGATCATTTCCCGAATAACCCTATGTACCGAAAATGCCCTCTGTGTCTTCCGAAACACCTGCAACAACGGATCCTCCAAGGTAGCATCCTCTGCAGGTCCAGGAGTAGGCATATTGAGAGCCCTTAGCGTCTCTGAGATGAGCGCCGGGAGCTCTTCCCTTCTGAACAGACGGACAACCCGTGCTTGATCCTCTCTTTCTGTTATCTCTCCTTCTTCCAGATCTTCTTCTAACTCATCTTCAAGCTCACCCTCCTCGGAGAGACCTCCCTCCGAGTCCAACGCAGAGCCCTTCATCTCCTTTTCCTGAGTCTCTTAGCCGGGCCGCCCGCCGTCTCCATACTCAAGGGGGTAAGAGGTCGCTTTTCTCCCCTGGTCCCCAACTCAGACCCGGATAGTGGCCCCCCCGTTGTCCCCCAAAGGCTTGTTGAATAAGGGCCACAAACTCAGAGGAAAAAATGGCCGCGAGGCCCCCATGCAATGCCGGCTGGGAAGGTGGAAGATCTGGAGCAGACGAGGGACCCGCTATGGGCTTGCCCGGTGCCAAATCCAGGGAAGCAGCCTCTTGCCCGTCCAGCACTATCTTCTGCCCCCCTGCTGGCCCTTCCAAGGAATTCTCCATGGCCGTAGCCTCCAGAGTACACCCCTTGCAGACCCCTGACTCTGCTAAGGAAGCCTTCCTAGAGCCGCAGACCAAGCAATGCGGCTTAGAAGGCATTCCTGTGACCCCCAAGCAGAGTCACCACTTGCAAGCACACCTGCAGAGTCAAAGAACAAAAAAGGAGAAAAGTGAGGACTCGTCCTTTTTTTTTTTTTTTAAATCAACGAAAATGGTAACACTAGATCCTACTAGGGCCCCCGAGCTATAAAAAGTGAAAAACGGCGCGAAACAAAGCTTTCCCATGTGCTCAGGGCCCATCAAAATATTGAAATTAGCCACGGCCGTTCCCATGCTGCCAACACGTGGTAGGCCCGCCGCCCGAACCAGCAACCGCCTCCACACCGCTCCAAAAACCTTTTTCGCGGTGATTCCAGAGGAAAAGCGCAGCCCTTACCTCATGGGCTTTCACACCACGCTACAGTCGGTGTCCCTGGGGGAGATCCTGTGCTTTGTTCTACCGACAGTGTCAGAGTCGGGAGCCGAGCAGTGCAAGCGAGAAGGAAGCACCCCAGCACTGAGCACATGACCGATTATGGCTCTTCACAGCGCCGAGCAGGCAGAACTTCTGCGAGGCGCTGACTGACACTCCCACCGGCTCCTTCACTCCTGCCTCCGGGATGGACTACCTGATAAGCCTCTCGTCCACCGGACCGCAGGCTAAGTTCCCCACTCACATAAATCTCCTCAGCAGATAAGCAAAGGGGGGAAGGGAGGAGAGGAAGGGGAAAGAGATGAAAGAGGGGCCAGACCTCAGCAAACAATCTCCCAGTCAACCCCACTCCTCCAAGGTAATTCTATTCTTATTCCAAATGAACCTCTTCTTCCTTTTTTTTTTTTTTTTTTTTTTTAAGTAATCTATATCTTAATCATTCCTCTAGTGAGCCTGGACTTCTGGGCTCACCCAACCTCCAGCTGCTTGGAGACTGAGACTACTGGAGTGAGGAGGCGGATCCAGGAAGGATATACCAGTTGGCATCAGAAAAAAGATGAGGTGTCTCAGTCTCCAAGCTGCTGTGAGAGGATCACAACTCAGAAGTCTGGGACTAGACTGGAGGGACGATTAGGAAGAAATTGTTCACAAAACATATACACTATACCCAAACCACATCCGTAACACCAACCACTCTACCAGCACCAGAGCCTTCTCTTATGTGGCCCCTGCACTATGGAACACCCTCCTAGATAACTTAAGATCAGTTAAAAATCTCCTACAGTTTAGAAAAGAGCTAAAGACATATCTGTTCAGTGAGTATTTTGGAAGTCACCATAATACGACCCAACCTCCATATATATAGCCACACCTAGACCCAATCTCTCATTAAGAATGCCACAAGATTGTACATAGTTAAGCTATCACTGTACATAGCTTCCTATAAGATAGTTCATTATGTTAACTGTACATAAGTTATTATGTTCAATGTAAAGTGTTTTCAATTGTTCTATGTAAACCGCCCCTAATCTCTGGAAGGGGCAGTATATAAAACTTGTTAAATAAAAATAAATAAGCTCTGACTTTGGAAGATTTATTACAAATTCCAAGTGCTGCAGCACTTGCATGGCGCGCGTGATACAAAGATTGGCCTCTAGAGATGTGTCTGCTCAAATGAGCCAGTCGCCTAAGTAGGGGAAGACAAATATCCCTAGAGTCTTTAGGAATGCAGCTACAACTGCCATGCACTTTGTAAAGACTCTTGGGGCAGAGGCGAGGCCAAAAGGCAGGACTCTGTGCTGATAATGTTTTTCCTGGAAAAGGAAACGCAGGAATCTTCTGTGTTCTGCGTGGATAAGAATATGAGTATATGCGTCCTTTAGATCTAGATAACAGAGCCAATCCTGACTCTGTAGATAGGGAAGAAAAGTCCCTGAGGAGATCATCTTGAACTTCTCCCAGAGTAGATACCTGTTTAGTTTTCTGAGGTCCAGGATGGGTCTGTATCTCCCTGTTTTCTTTGGAATGAGGAAGTAAGGAGAATAGAAGCCCAGACCTTGCTGGGAGAGAGGCACTTCCTCTATTGCACCCTGTGAGAGAAGGGAGGTGACCTCCGGCAATAACAGAGTGGTGAGAGGGGGTTGAGAACTGAACTCTCTTGGAGGAGACTGGGGGGGGGGGGGTAGACTACGGAAGTGAAGTTTGTACCCCTCCTTTACTATGGAGAAAGTCCAATGTTCTGATGTTACAAGACGCCACCTGTGGGCAAAGTGACATAGTCTGCTGGGAATGCGGATGGAATCTGGAATCTCCAGAGGCAGGACGGCTATGTTCTCCAGAAAGGAGTCAAAGACCCTGAGGAGGTTGGGTCTGCTGGGTTGGCTGAGACATGGGAGTCTGAGCCTTTCTTTGCTGTTTTGGCTGTTGCTGCCCTTTTTGGGGAGCATGGATGGGACAGTGCACCGCAGGGATGTAAGAGGGGTAGTTTTTCTTTTTTTTATTTAAAAAAAGATTTCTTTGATGTCTTTTTCTTAGCTGGGTTGTCAGCAGATCTAAATAGTCTATTAAGAGTGGTGTTCTCAGATTCTAACTGAGAAGCTTTATCCTGCCAGTCTTTGACAAAAAAGGTTTTCACCTGTGCAAGGTATATTACCCAGATTATCTTGAACCCACTGTTCAAGATCAGAGGCTTGGAGCCAAGCAATCCTGTGTGCACCAATGCATATAGCTGAAGTTCTGCCAATGCATTCAAAACAGTCAAAAGTTGCTCTGTTTACAAATTTGGAAACATTTTGGGCATGCTTCACAAGGGTGAGATAATCAGCTCTCTTGTCATCAGGGAGAAGAGGAGCCATTAACTCCAGATCCTTAGCTACCTCCCTAAGGAACATACCCATGTAGAGTATGTAGAAACTGATTCTGGCGATAACATGGAGGCCTGAAAACATCGACGACCAAAAGCATCGAGGGTTCTCGATTCCCTGCCCAGAGGGTTCGAAGAGTGCATTTTAGCACTTTTAATTTGATGCCATGTCAATTCCATCACCATGGAATGGTGTGGTAATTGCGTCTTCTGGAAGCTGGGGCACTCCGGAACCCGGTACATTGTATCGAGCCTTCGAGTATGTGGAGAGATGGTTAAGGATGTCTCCCACATTCGAAGCATAAGGTTGTGAAGTATTTGATGAATAGGGAGAGTAGCAGCTTCCTTTGGGGCTGAAGGGTATTGAAGAATTTCAAGCTCCTCAGCCTTAGGTTCCTTCTCCAAAGTCACCGTTATGGAGAGGCCCCTAGCAACATCGTGGATAAAATCTTGGAAAGACATGTCCTCCGGAGGGGACATGCGATGTTGTGGGGACGGAGATGGATCCTCCGGGAGAATTCTCATTTTCCGTGTACTGGCTGATTCATCAAAAGTATCGATGGGCAGGTGCTCGCACTCTGCCCGTACCCGATACTGCTCAAAGCCGCTATCTGAAAGTTTTGGTGCTGAAACCTCAGTACCGCAAACAGACTGGAGGGCTGGCAAAAAAGTTGATGCAGGCACCTTCGGTACCATCGTCGGTACCGATGGCTGAGGAATCAACTGTAGAGGCTTTACCAGTACAGAAGCCGCTAGCAAGGCCACTAAGCTCTGCTCAATAGCCAAGATACGTTGATCCACGGAGCTTGCTGATGCCTGGGTATCGGTACTGGAGTTGCGGGTCACGATCCCTGAGCATGGCACCAAGAGCTCTTCGGAGGTAGAGGCCTCGGGGAGCATCCTGGGACCCCACTAAGGCTTTGGAGGCAAGGACCTCCTGCTGGGGTTGCTTGGCCGGTGTGTCTCCCTCCAGGGCAACGCCTAGGGCATCTTAATGCTTAGGAGGATATCTATCCTTGGAGGGCCGTCTAGTCTTTGACGAAGACCTGGGTTTTGATACCTGAGATCCCTGGAAGATGGATGATGCTCTCGATGACGTTTATTTATTTAGACAGTTTTGTATACCGCCTTATCCTTCAATCAAAGCGGTCACAACACAATTGGGGGATACATTTAACACGTGGGGATATGAGACACATACACTAATACTTACAGGGAACATGGGCAATGGAGGGTTAAGTGGCTTGCCCAAGACCACAAGGAGCATCTGTGGGACTAGAAACCCCAGTCCTTCTGGCCCAAGGTTGCTGTCCTCTAGTGGGATTTGAACCACCGACCTTCCGGCCTGAAGTACCTTGCCCCAACCACTAGGCTACTCCTCCCTCCGTTGATGCTATCGACATTGCATTGGTGGCAAAGAGGGTGCCGAGTTTTGCAACTCTGTTCTACAGGCCTCTCTTTGTCATCTTCCTACAGAGAGGACATTCAGATGGTTGATGATCTGGTCCCAAACATTTTAGACACCAGTCATGGGTGTCCATGGCTGAAATTGTACTGCCACATTTGGAACACTTCTTAAAACCACTAGCTGGTTTGTCCATTCTGGAAAAAACAAAAGGGCCTAAACCTAAGATGGCGTTGATGCGCCGAGGGAAGAGATTCTCCCCTCAGAAAGTTTTTTTTTTTAAAAGAAAGAGAGCAGCGACAGGGTCAGTACCAGTGTCGACGGGAAGGCAGATGTGACCACAAAAAAATTAAGAAAAAATCAAATTTTCTGTGGTGACAGGAATTGCTTCTTGTTGGCTCTGCGGAAAACAAAAAACTGAAGAGGGAGAGCTGGAAAGGCAGCTACGCAGGCACAGTTGGATGCTCCAAAAGCTTTCCTATTGGATGGTGGGGAGCGTTCCAAAGCGGGCGCCGTCGGTACCGACGTCACCCATATGTGAAGACTACATTCCTGCTTGTTCTGGAGATCATTTAAATTTTCACATTTATGGCTCGAAAATCCTGCCCCGTGGGACATTTCATAATGTGTATGTCAAATTGGTCGTAACTTGACCAGTTTCCTGTTGAAATTTATTCTGATCTGGCATAAACGACATAGAAAACTGATCCAAGTGGAAAGGGTTAAAGAGGGTTCCAAGGGTGAGCCAGGAAAGTGTAGTTACTCACCTGTAGCAGGTGTTTTCCATGAACAGCAGGAATAAATCCTCACATATGGGTGACGTCCCCAATGGAGCCCACGTGGGAACGCTCCCCAGCTTCCAAAGGAAGACTTTGGGAGCTCCATTGTGCATGTGCGCCTGCCTTCCTGCCCACAAGTCATCTTACCTCAGTATGATGACAAAGCTAAAACCAACAACTCCACGGGGAGGGTCGTGAGGAATTATTCCTGCTGTTCATGGAGAACACCTGCTACAGGTGAGTAATTACACTTTCTCTGTGAACAAGCAGGAAGTGAGTCCTCACATATGGGACTCCCAAGCTACAGGCTACCAAACCAATAAAAACAAGCTAAACGGAGCAACCAACAGGAGAACAGGACGAAACATGAGGAGCCCCTCTGAGTGTCCTAGCAGACATTCACATCGGGAACTTATTACGGTAGCCTGGGCAGACAGAAGGGCTGGTGGGAAGGAGATGAATCCCAAACAGATGCCAGAGTATGGCTTGGTCAAAGTTGTTGCCTCATCGGGAATCTCCATCCAGACAGTAGTGGGCTGTAAAGATGTGGACAGAGAAACACGTGGCAGCTCTGCAAATCTCCACTGTGGGGAGACCCAGCGCAGGTTGGCCACAGAGGCGGCCATGGCTCAGAAATTATAAGCCATGAAATGACCCTCAAGGCCTAAACCGGCCTGCGCATAAGCAAAGGAAATGCAGTCCATCACCCAAATGGACAGCATGCATTTGGAGACAGCTGCACCCAGTCTGTTAGGGTCAAAGGAGACAAAAAGCTGGGTGGAATGCCGATGGGCTTTTGTTCTCTTTAGGTAGAAAGCCAAGGTATGTTTACAGTCTAATTTGTGCAGTGTGGACTCCACCCTGTTAGTGTGAGGCCTGGGAAAGAAGGTGGGCAAAACCACTAACTGGTTGAGGTGGAGAGAAGAGACCACCTTGGGCAAGAAATGCGGATGCGTCTGCAGAACCACTCGGTTCTGATGAAATCTGGTGTAGGATGCATGCGCCACTAGGGCTTGCAGTTCACTAATCTGGCAGGCAGAGGTAACCACCACTAGGAACATGACCTTCCAAGTCAGGAATTTAAGCGGATAAGATGCCAGCAATTCGAAGGGGGCTGAGAGGGGTTGCGCCAGTACCACATTAAGGTTGCACGTCACGGGTGGGGCCCAAACCAGAGGCTTAGAAAAGAGTAGACCATTCATGAAGTGGGCCATCAGAGGGTGAGCAGATATGGGCTTGCCACCCAATCCCCGATG
Source organism: Ichthyophis bannanicus (assembly GCA_033557465.1). Classification (NCBI taxonomy): domain Eukaryota; kingdom Metazoa; phylum Chordata; class Amphibia; order Gymnophiona; family Ichthyophiidae; genus Ichthyophis; species Ichthyophis bannanicus. Next base: position 148,583,512 of record CM066040.1, on the reverse strand, counting down.
GTACGTCCTAATGGCGCTTAAGTGCACTCGGACAGAGTTGGACTTGAAGCCCAAGTTAGAGAGGTGCAGGAGATACGCCAGCAGTGTCCCCACCATGCAAGAAAAGGGAGCCCCAAGGCCTTGTCAGTGCACCAGAGAGAGAACCTGTGCCATTTAAAAGCACAGGAATGGCGAGTGGAATTTCCGAGAGAGGCTAAAAGGACCTCCGCACTTCTGCAGGCAGATTGAGCTCCGAGAGCACAAACCACTCAGCATCCACACCATGTGTGCCAGGGACTGCACACTGGGATGAAGTAGGGCCCATTTTATCCTTAGAGATGAGATCCGGGGTGCAGCAGAGATGAAGGGGTTCATGCCGAGAGAGCCGAAGCAGTAAGAGAAACTACAGCCACCTGGCCCAATACGGGGCAATGAGTAATCATGGTGCCCCTATCAGCCTGAAGCTTGAACAAGGTTTTCGCTATCAGCGGAACTGGGAGGGTACTTATATAGTAACCCCGCTTCCGAATACAGGAGGAAGGCATCAGAGGCCAGCTGATTGTTGGACAGAAGCAAGCCACCTAAACATTGTGTGAAGTGGCAAAGAGGTCAATCTCCAGGTTGCCCCACATCTGGAAAATGTGATCCACCACCTTTCTGTGAGGGTCCATTTGTGTGGCTGAAGGACTCTGCTGAGTCGGTCTGTGAGAGCATTGAGCTCTCCTGGTAGGTAGGTCACCCTGAAGTCCATGCCGGGGGTTACGGCAAACCTCCAAGCTGCACCACCCCCCAGCACAGAAGGTACGATCCCATGCCCCCTTGCTTGTTGATAAAGAACACTGTCACCTGATTATCTGTTTGAATCAGGACTAGCTGATTGGTCAGTTAGGTATGGAATGCTCAAAGGGCATTCGCACTAGTCTGGAGGTCCAAGAAGTTGATCTGGTGCAGGCTTCTCCTGCTCCGACAAGAGGCCTCACGTATAAAGGCCATCCAAATACACTCCCCATCCCAGTTTGGAGGCATATGTGGTAAGAGTCCAGTGAGGCAGAGGATATTGGAAGGGAAGCCCCTTGAGCAGGTTCTGCAGTTGGAACCACCATTGGAGATAGTGCACCAGAGACCTGGTGACCGCCACTCTGTCCCTGAAGTGACCTGTGACCTATCACCATTGAATGCACAGGGTCCATGGGCCATCAGTGTCACGTGCACCGGGGAGGCCATGTGGAAAAACAAGCAGAGTCCAGAAAAGTCCCAATGAATTCCAGCCATTGAGAAGGCTGAAGGTGCAACTTTGGGTAACTGATGACAAAGCCCAGATGATCAAACACCTGAATAGTAAGACGGGCCGACCGCTGGATTTTGTCCAGAGTGAAGTCTTTATGAGCCAGTTGCATAAGTATGGGAAGACGAACACCCACAGAGTTTGGAGGTAGGCGGCAAATACCGTTAGAAATTTTGTGAAGACTCTGGGGGCAGACACCAGCCCAAAGAGCAGTACATGGTACTGGATGTGTTGTCAGCTCAGCAAGAAGTGGAGATACTGCCAGTGAAGAGGATGGATTGGGATGTGCGAATATGCATCCTTGAAATTCAAGGAGCAGAGCCTATCGTCCTTTTGGAGGATGGGGAGCAATGTCTCCAAGGAGACCATTTTGAACCTCTCCCGCACCAGGAAGAGGTTGAGGTTTCTGAGGTCCAGAATGAGCCATACCACCCCCCTGTCTTCTTGGAAACCAGGAAATACCGAGAGTAGAAACCCTGGCCTGCTTGCACAGGAGGCACCGGCTCTATGGCCCAATCGTCCAACAGGGCGGTAACCTCCTTCAGGAGAAGCTCATGATGATGCGGGTGGAGAGGGTACTCTCTGGGAAAGAATGGAGGGGGGCAGCTAGGCAAAATTTATTATTTATTATAATCTTTTATATACCGCGCTATTCGGTATCAGCGCGGTTTACATGAAAACAAAATCAACAGAATAACAAGCTATTCTGTGTTTACAGAGAACAGGTGTAAAAACTTGGGTAACATAGGGTAACTATTTAGACAGGAGTCATGACAATGCACAGTGATCCTAGATATTGTACTGAGAAAGTTGATGAGGCTATCTGATAATGAAGGTGTGGCTATTTTTGTTGGTGGAATTGGATTGGGGTATTGCTGAGTGGGTAGTATTTGAGGAATAGGTGATATATGAGTGCAAATGCAACACATAAATAAATAAATATATCCGGTGCGGATGATCTGTAAAGCCTAGGTGTCCGTGGTCACAAGGTGCCACCCATGTGCAAAATGGACCAGCTGACCCTTCACTTGAGCAGATATTCCACTGGATAGAGGGAGATTGGCTATACTCCTTAGAAACTAGTCAAAACTATCCCCCTCCCCCCCCCCCCGGCTGCAGCTGGGGGCGGGCTGGGCCTCTTGCGGCTTGGGGCATTGCTGGTGTTGCAGGGCCTGAGAGTTTTGTTGGGTAGGCTGAGAGCTCTAGTAATCAGGTGGTAATCAGGGAAGTAATTGTGGTAAGCGCACCTTGAATATTGTGTGCAAATATAGATCGTCTGTTTTGCTCCATCAAAATGTAGAAAGACTAGGGGACATGCAATGAAGCTACAATGTAACTCATTTAAGACTAATAAGAGAAAGCGTAATTACTCACCTGAAACAGGTGTTCTCCAGAGACAGCAGGAATCAGTCCTCACATATGGGTGACGTCGGCAGCAACGGAGCCCTCGTGGAAATATCTCGCCAGCTTTCAAAGAAAGCCTTTGGGACATGCCACCACGCATGCGTGGTCCCCTTCCTGCCCAAGAGTGCCATCTTACTCAGTCAGCTGACATAGCTAGAGCTGACAAGAAGATGGAAAATTACAGCAACTCAACGGGGAGGAGGAAGGGTTGTGATGACTGATTCCTGCTGTCCCTGGAGAATACTTGTTACAGTTGGGTAACTACGCTTTCTCCAGGAACAAGCAGGAAGTCAGTCCTCACATATGGGACTCCCTAGCTACAGGCTACCGAGAACTTGTAGAAAACACTGCCCAGCAGTGAGCAGCCACAAGTGAATCTGAGGAGAGACTCTAAGGACCCCAGTGTCCAGGAGAACAAATACTCCGATATCCTGAACAAGAAGGGTAGGAGCTGCCTAGACCCCGAAGAGCTTACGGAGTATGGCCTGGATGAAGGCGCTATCCCTTCGGGACTCCCTCTCCATGCAGTAGTGAGTTGCAAAGGTGTAGACTAAGGACCAGGTGGCGACCCGGCAGATATCTGCCACAGGGACAGAGCGCAAGTTTGCAACCAAGGTCACCATAGCCCTGACATTGTGTGCCATGACCAGGCACTCCACCAGGCCCAGCTTGATCGTGGGTGAAGGCGATGCAGTCCACCACCCAGGTGGACAGGGTCCGCTTAGTAACAGCTTCTCCCAGGCGACTGGAGTCATAGGAAATGAAAAGCTGTAAGGTTTTGTGGTGACCCTGGGTATGTTGCAGGTAGAAGGATAGAGCCCTCTTACAATCCAGAGTATAGAGAATGGCCGCTGCCTTGTCGGCATGGGGCCGTGGGAAGACGTTGGGGAGCACCACCTCCTGATTGAGGTGAAACGTGGATACCACCTTTGGTAGGGTGGATGTGAAGCATGACCCTGTTCTTATAGCACCTGTTGTAGGGTGGCTTGGTCACCAATGCCTGAAGCTCGCTGACTCTGTGCACAGAGATGAGCGCCACCAGAAAGACAACCTTTCAGGAGCAGTAACACATATGGCAGGTAGCCAGAGGCTCAAATGGCGGCTTGGTGAGCTGCATAAAGACCACATTGAGGTCCCATTCTGCTGGGGGCAGGTGGATGGGAGGCTTTGAGAGAAGACCCCACATGAACCAAGCAATGAGGGGCTGAGCAAAAAGAGGTTTACTGTTCACAGAATGATGATGCGCCGAAAGCGCACTCAGGTGCACCCTGACGGAGTTGGACTTAAGTCCCATTTGCGAGAGGTGAACTAAGTACTTCAGCACCGTGTGCACCTGGCAAGAGAACAGGTCAACCAGCTGCTCTATGCACCATAGTGAGAATCTGTGCCACTTGGAGGCGTATATCCGTCTCGTGGAGTTCTTACGAGAGGCGAGGAGGACCTCCTCCACCTCCCTTGGAAGGCTGAAGGGTGTAAGGCTACCCTTTCAGTAGCCATACTGTTAACGTCAGGGACCCCAAATTGGGGTGAAGAAGGGAGCCCTCCTCCTGGGTGAGTAGTCTCAGGGTGTTCCCCAAAAGGACCGGGAACTCCGTCGAGAGGTGGAGCAACAGGGGAAACTAAGGCTCCCTGGGCCACCATGGGGCTACCAGGGTCATGGAAGCCTTGCCCCACAGGAAACTGAAGAGGGTCCGGGTGATTAGTGGAGTGGGAGGGAAGGCATACAGAAAGCCCTCTGCCCACGAGATGGGGAAGGCATCTGCCGCTACCCGAGATGGGTGCAGCTGAGGTCAGCAAAAGTAGAGCAGCTGAGCACTGTGTGCAAATATATTGTGTGCAAATATAGATCGGCTGTTTTGCTCCATCAAAATGTAGCAAAATAGGCTGGCAAATAGGTCCAGACTCGGAGTACTCCAGAGTCAGAAGAGCCGCTGTGCCACCCTGGCATCTAGTTGCCATTTGTGCGGCTGGAGATCCCTGCTCAGTCTGTCCGCTAGGGCACTGTTGTGCCCCAGAAGGTAGACTGCCCTGACTGCCAGAAAAATGGCCCTGAGCTCCAGCAGGTTGATCTGTTGCTGGCTTTCCGGCTAGGGACTAATTGCCCTGTGTGCAGAGATCCTTGTAATAGGCATCCAAGCCAGGTAAGGAGGCGTCCGTGGTGAGGACCCTCTGAGGATTTGGGGGCTGTATGGGCATGCCCTCCTGTAGGTGTTGTGTGGCCTGCCACCAGTCGAGTGACTCTGCTAGTTGGTGGGACACTACGACTTTGTCCCGAAACCTACCTGTGGCTTGTGTCCACTAGGAGAGAAGATACCACTGGGCCACCCACATTTGAAGACGAGCATTGGAGACCACATGTGGCCCAGCAGGCAGAGCATGGACTGCGCTGATATTGCATGACAGCATTGCACTTTGGTGGCTAGAGCCCTTATATGACCTGCCCTGTCCAAGGGAAGAAAGGCCCTGGCCTGAAGAATGTCCAGTAGATCCCCTATGATCTCCAAGTCCTGCGATGGAGTGAGATGTGACTTGGGGTGGTTTATCACAAACCCCAGATACTGTAGGACACTGATGGTGCAGGCCGTGGCCTGTTGAAACTCGGTGGCTGTGTCCCCCTTTATGAGCCAGTCAAAGTATGGGAAGATGAAGGCCCCTTGGAGACGGAGGTAGGCGGCCACCACAGCCAGGCATTTGGTGAAGACTCTTGCTGTGGAGGCTAGACCAAAGGGTAGCACTCTGTACTGGTAGCAGTCGCCCCCAACTATGAACCTTAAGCACTGCCTGTGACTGGGATGAATGAGAATGTGGGTATAAGCATCCTTTAGGTCAAAGGAACACAGCCAATCTCCCTTTTGGAGGTAGAGCAGCAATGTTCCAAGTGAGAGCATCTTGAACTTCTTCTGCACCAGAAACTTGTTCAGGTTTCATAAGTCCAGAATGGGCCTTAGGCCTCCTGTTCTTTTTGGGACCAGAAAGTATCAGGAGTAGAATACCCTGCCCCTTAGGTGGTGGGGTACTGGATCCATGGCTCTGTCTGTGCGGAGGCCTGCGAGTTCCTTCAGCAGCAGGTCCTGGTGTAGAGAAGTCCAAGAGGGCTCTCCAGGGAAGAAGGGGGTGGTGTCTGGTCCAGGTGAAGAAGATAGCCTTCCGTGGCTACCTGGAGTGCCGAGGAGTCGGTGGCGATGGTGGGCAAAATGTACTAGATGCCCCCCGGTAGGCAGATGTTCCCTCAGGGGTGGAGAGGCTATGCTCAGGGTATCAAAACTCCATCCCTGTCTGGAAAGGAGCCAGGGTCTGGGGCTTGGGGCCCTTAGGCTTGCACGAGCCTTGTCCCACTCCCTTGCCCTGCTGTGGGTCTGGGTGGCCTGGTATTGCGAGTATCCTCAGTAAGGCTGGCCTTTTCTCTGAAAAGGGGGCCTCTTCCCCAATGGTTTCTTCTTAGGAAGGGTGGCGGTCTTCCTTGAGAGCCGAGTCCTCGTGAGGAATTTGGTCTCGATCTCTGCCGCCTTTTCCTCCATTGGTTTTCACTTGGACCCACTGCTCGAGGTCCGATGCCTGGAGCCAGGCTGGTGCCAAGCGCCGCCTGTGGTGGCCACCCTCACGTTTGACTCAAAGCCATCGTAGGCAGCCTGGGACATGTACTTCGAACACTCTCTGACGCACTACGTGAGGGTTTGGAACTGCTGGAGGTGATCCTCACCAAGGCCTGCTGCGAAACAAGCAAGTTCCTTTGCCAGGTCCCAGAGATACATGCTGATATACAGCTGGTAGGCTTGGATTCAGCAACCCATCATAGAGTACCGGTAGCATTTGCAGCCGAGGGCATCGAGGGCACAGGACTCCCTGCCCGGGTGCATGGAGAGTGATTCTTCGGACTCTTTTGCCAGCGCATGGTTGACTCCATTACCATGGAAGTTTGTGGGAGCTGCAACTTCCGGAAGCTGGGGCCCCGCTGGACCCGGTACATGGTGTCAAGGCATCGGTTAACTATGGATATCGACACTGGTGTCTCCCACATGTGGAGGAGCAGCCATCCAAGGATGGCTGGGACAGGAACAGTCAGGACCTCCTTAGGTGGGGCCTCATATTGGAGGATTTCAAGTTCCTCTCTGCGAGGGTCCTCCTCCGACTCCATGGAGAGGGACAAGGCTTTCGCCATGTCTCGAACAAACTTGAGGAACAATGTGTCCTCAGGCGGGGACTAGAGCCTTAATGCTGGGGGGGAATGGGTCCATTGGGAGGGCGCGGAACTTCCACGTCTCTAAGGATGCCTCGTCCTCGGACTCCCAGTCGGAATAGTCAGTCGAGGATTTGATGACAGATGGCACCTGGCGTGCAGGACACGGGATAGGGCCTCAGTGATCCACGGCAGCTGCTTGGCTGGAGCTACAAGCGCTTGCCAGGGAGGATCTTGCTCCCGAGGACCAGGAACGACATCAAGACCCAAGCCGAGGATCGGCTCAAGACTCCGGGCTCTCGAGGATAGTTTCGGCAGCCTGGGGAGTCCTCAAGAGTGAGGTCCCCATGGTTTCGTGCGTGCAAAAACGGGGCTGGACATCGATGCCTACAGTGAGGCGAGGAAGGCAGCAACACTGCGCTCCAGCGCAATCATCCTTGATGAGACAGGCCTTGGGGATCTGGGACCCATTACTGGAGGCCTCTGCGTCTGTTCAGGGAATATTTGCTGGCCACTCATGCTCTGACTCTTGGGGTTTCTCCACGGACTGTGGGACTTGGCCCGGGGCTTGCCCCACTTGTCCGAGTCCCAGGATGAGGTCCTCAAGGATTTTTTCTTCTTTTTGTTTTCCCTCTCCAGGGAAGCCTTATCAGAGTGTACGCGTGCCCGATTGGGCGCAGCAGGGGTTTTACGCGATTCCGAGGACTCATGCGGGGCCCTTAGAGTGCGAGGCTACCGGAGATACCAGGGCTGAGTACGATCTGTGGAAGATGTCATCTTCCTTTTGCTGACAGCGCTGGATGGCCTTCGCGGACATCTTTTAACACAGGTTGCAAACCTCTGGGTCATGGTCGGCCCCTAGACACCAGAGGCAGCAATCGTGTGTATCGGTGAGAGACATGTTTTTTGCGCACTGATCACACTTTTTAAACCCGCTGGCCTTTGGGGCAAAAAGAACCCCGGTGAGGTCGAAGATCCTCGACGTGGCCAGCAGACAGAAAAAAGGCATGAACTGTGCTTGGGAAAAAAATCCTAAAACGGGTCCAAGACTCGATGTCGGGGCCAACAAGCTCGGAGGCAGGAAAGGGACCAGTGCAACCGGAGAAAAGAAAGGCAGTTTAATGCCCAAAAAAAATCAACTTTTTACAGGGAAATAAGATGGATGTTTGTTGGGCTCCGTGGAAAAAAGGAGACCGAGTAAGAAGGTACCCTTAGGCAGGAAGCACATCTACCAAAGGGATTTTTAAAAACTGGGGCGATGCTTCTGTGAGGGCTCTGTCAGCGCCGATGTCACCGATATGTGAGGACTGACTTCCTCCTTGTTCCTGGAGAAAGTATTTTTCACTCAACGCGTAATCAAACTCTGGAATTTGCTATCAGAGGATGTAGTAAAAGCTGCTAGTGTAGCTGGATTTTAAAAAGGTTTGGACAACTTCCTGAAGGAAAGGTCCATAAACCATTATTAAAGAGGACCTGGGAAATTCACTGCTTGCCCCGGGACAAGCATTGTGGAATCTGTCTCTCTTTTTGGGTACCTGCCAGGTACTTGCGACGTGGATTGGCCGCTATTGGAAACAGGATACTGGGTTTGATGGATCTTGGTCTGACCCAGTGTGGCATTTCTTTTGTTCTTAGTACTTACACCTCTGCGGGTAGAAGTCTTCTTGCCCGCAGACTTCTTTTTGGAGGGATCGGCGGTCTATTGCGAAAGGCTGTTCATGGCGAGTCGTTCCTTCTCGATCTCACCAGCTTTCTCCTCCACTGGTTTACTGAACAGGTTTTTCCCCCCTGCAGGGTACTTCAGCCAATTTGTCCTGGACTGACTGCTCCAGATCTGAAGATTGGAGCCAGGCTAGCCAGCCAGCACCAATGCCCACTGCTGCCAACCAGCTGATTCAAAGGTATCGTAGGCCACCCTGCTCATATACTTGGAGCATTCCTTGCCACACCCCACTAGGGTTCGGAAGGCCTCGAGGTGTTCCAGGGATATTAGAGCAGAGAACTCATTGAGGTGCCCCATAACGAGAAACATGGCCTGAAGTCATCGAGAGTGTGGGCCTTCCTACCTGGTGTAATTGATGAAAGAGTCAGAGTTTGATACCCCAGGGGCTTTGAAGACTTTTACTGATATGCTGCCTAGGGCATGAGGGGAACTGGCCATGCACAGAACCAGAAAGAGTGAGAGGCTGATAGCATGAACGTCTTTGGCCCCATTTTAGTCAAAAGAGCATGCCAAACACTACATTCAGGATGCTAAGGGACGTGCACTAACTCAAGGACTTCGCCTCTGCCAAATAGCGGGGATTTGTACTGGTAATAGCAAAGCAAAGAGCACTGCAAGATGGGGTAACAGTAATGCAAAACAATGTCGGAATCCCCGGACTTGAGCTGGAAAACAGCCCTGCAGCGTGATGGGCGAGCGGGCTGTGAGAATTTTATGCACAAGAGACTTTGGATATGAAAATGAAAAACAAGTCATATGTAATTATGCTATTTAGGATTGCTGTGGGAGGATAAGGATGCAAGGGGGTGAATGAATGAATTGAAGATGAGAGAGACTGGTTGAAAGACAGAACGGGAAGATATGAGGGGATCAGAGGTGAGGGGTCTAAAGAGGGGTAATCGGGAGCAAGGAGCAGGGAGGGCCAACACATAGGTTCAGGAGGAATAAGGGAAGAGCAAATATGGGAAGGAGGGGAGGGAAAGGGCAGGGGAAGAGGGAAGGTGGGGAGGGAAGAGGGACAGAGTCGGTGGTGAAGGGCAGGAAGGTGGAGGGTAACCAGGGGGCCTGTGCAGATGGGAGACGGGCAACCCTATGAGAGTAACAATAACAGATTTAAGTAGAAAACATTTGGCATTGGATACGTTAAAAATTATCACCTTAAACATTGATGGGATACACTCTCCTATAAAATGCACTAAACTGCTGAATTATTTAAGGAAAGAAGGGGCGGATATGGTGATGTTATAAGAGACCCATCTTAATGCGAAGAAGCATGGGAAACTCTTGAGAGGGTGGGTGGGGCAGATTGGCTACTTGTCATACAATGGTAGACAAAGAGGGGGTTGTCACCCTTATACACCACAGGGTACCTTTTGATATCCACCAATGCATTACTGACTCAAAGGGGCGATTCCATTTGATGAGCGGGCAGTTGGGAGGACACAAGATAGTAATTTGCAACATTTATGCGCCAAATGTCTATTGCCACAATTTTTTTATCACGCTCAGTTCCAAGCTTTTGCAATTCAGGGGATACTAGTTGATAGTGGGAGGGGACTTTAGCTTGCCCCAAGACTCAACCATTGACTGCAAGCTGGTTAGGGGCTGGAGGACGAGGAACCAGGGAAGGGGTGGACTATCTGATGAGTGAGCACAGAATGATAGATACATGGAGAATTATGCACCCGGAAAAGATGGATTTCATCTTCTACTCTGCCCCACATAACAGCTACGCATGGCTAGACTATATGTTAATAACAGAACCACTACTGCATAGAGTAGAGCAGGTGGAAATAAGAGATACGGGGCTGTCAGACAATTTCTCAGTGTGGATGACCCTAAGGCTAGAAGGAGGGGGAAAAATGGTCAACATCCAATGGCAAATGAACCCCAACCTATATAAAGACAGGGATTTTCACCAGCATTTAAAAGAGACATGGAGGCACTATTGGGCAGAGAATACCACAGAGGGAATGGATCCACGGGTACTATGGGAAGCAGCTAAAGCAACCATGAGGGGGAGCATAATAGCCTACATAGCAGGTAAAAGAAAGGCCAACAATGCCCAGCTTCTGGACCTATCATGACAACTGCAGACCTTGCACAGAAAACATATTCATTACATGGATCCAAAGAATAGGGAACAATACATAACCCTTAGAAAAGAACTTAATGTCTTAGCCCAGAGAGTGAAAAGGGATATTAAATTATATAAATACCACTTACACTGTTGGGGGAATAAATGTGGCAAAATGTTGGTACGCTTAGTGAGTCACGCTAAACATAAAACTATAGTGAGGGGAGTACAGAATTCGTAGGGAGGGTTGGAAAAATGGGAAGAAGCTATCAGGGAGCAATTTCAGAAATTCTACAGCAAACTATACGAGAAAGGGCCCGAAGACAGGGAAAAGAGGGAGGAATTTTTTCAAGGCATAGAGTTGCCACAAGTAACAGTGGAGGAGCTGAGTCAGCCCTTTACATTGGGGGAAATATGGCTTGCGATAAAAGCACTCAAGTTGGCAAAGGCTCCTGGCCCAGATAGCCTTGGAGCAGAGTTCTATAAAATCTTGGGAGAAGAGATGATCCAGCCCTTCCAAAAACAGTGCAAAGAAGCTATTATACAGGGGGGGGAGGGGTGGGGACAGCAAAACGAGGTCAAATAGTGGTGCTGCCCAAACTGGGGAGAGACTCGGAGCAGGTAGAGTCATGCAGACCCATCTCTCTGCTGAACCAGGATGTTAAGCTGGTGGCAGCAATTTTTGCATGTTGACTGGCCCGACTGATTCCGAATCTTGTCCACCCAGATCAGGTGGGATTTGTTCCAGGAAGATTTGCTTCCACTAATTTACTGAAGACAATGGCAGTCTTACAGCAGGGGAAGAACAAGGAAGGAGATGATATCATAGCAAGCTTAGACGCGGAGAAAGCCTTTGATATCTTTAAAGGGAATACCTCTTCTGGGTGGTGGAACAGTTTGGAATCAGGGGGCCATTCCTGGCGTAGATTTGGGTACTCTATCACAAAGACGGGGAAGCTGTAAAACTAGAGGGCATAACAAGAAGCTGCAAGGTGGTAAATTGAAAGGCAATGTCAGGAAATACTTTTTCACAGAAAGGGTGGCGGATGCTTGGAATGCCCTCCCGATGGCAGAATTCAAAATGGCATGGGACAGACACAGTGGATCCCTTTACAGCAACAGGATAAAATCAAAATAAACTGAACCATCTAATTTCTCAACAAATAGGGGGTGTCCTACATGGAGTGGTGGGTTCATCCCTAAACAAAGACATGGGGAGGGGTGGCCTGCACAGAGTGGCAGGTGCACCTACTCTTGCTATCATACTGGGCAGACTAGATGGACCATACTGGTCTTTATCTGCCGTCATTTACTATGTTACTATGTAAGCCCCAAGCACGTATCTTGGTCAATGGAGAATTAACAGAGTTTTTCCTTATGCCAAAGCACAAGACAGGACTGCCCACTGTCCCCCATACTCTTCTTGTCATCGCTCGAGCTGCTGTCTATCAAGATTCGAGTAGCTAGTACATGGCCGGGCATATGGGTAGGCTCGTAAATCTATAAAATCAATCTTTTTTGCAGATGATATGCTACTATTCATAGGACAACAAGTGAAAAGATACACTCTGTAATGGAACTGATTGCACAATTTGGCACTTTTGGAGGGCTTAAAGTTAACTGGAGCAAATCTGAAGCAATGTCGGTGAATCTAAAATGTGCCTCTAAGATGAAAAGAGACTTCCCACTTACCTGGGCAGGGAAACCATGAAGTACCTTGGAATACACCTTAGTGCTGACCAAGGCACAGTCTATAAAAAGAATATAGGGGAAAAATTAGCACAAATGAAGGAATGGTGTACTAAATGGAAAGATCTACCACTTACGTTGTTTGGAAGAGTAGCTATAATCAAAATGATACTGCTACCACATCTACTCTACCCCCCGCAAATGTTACCCCTATGGGTCAAAGGGGCAGAAGAAAGGACATATAAAAGTGTAGTAAGCACCTTCCTATGGAGGGGAAAATACAAGGATTAGTTATGCAAAATTGACAAATGGCAGAGAAAGAGGAGGTTTGAATCTATCAGACTTACGCCTTTATATATGGCTGCATTACTCTGTTGGGTGCATGAACTACACAAGGGGGGGGGAATAGGTATGCCCCTCAAAAATTCTTTGATGAGGGATATACGCCCCATAAATTCTTTTGCTTGCTCCAGCCCCCACAAAGACAAGGAGAGGCTAGATGGGCTAGGTGTTTGACAGAACCTATATGGAGGGCATGGCAGTGGTGGAGGGTGAAAGTAGAGGGGGCCAAAGGAAAGTCACCGTTCGAATCCCTGCAGGGGAATCCCAAATTCCTCAGCAGAAATGAGAACCCAGCCTTCAGAAAGTGGGCAAGGAATGGCTGTCAATATGTGGGGCCACATTCTTGAAAGGGGCAGGGGAATGTGCCAACCTTCAGCCAATTCAAAATGAGATGGGGGGCTCTGAACCCACAAATGATGGCGTATCTTCAGTGCCGACATTATATAACCACCAAATTCAAAAGGGGGAAAGACCAGGATGGCTTTACAAAGCTAGACAGGATTTTTTTGATGATGCCAGTCAAAAATAATAAGGTAGCATACTGGTATAGAACGGCCAGGGACCTACAAAATAAGGAGTGGCATCAGGCACTGGGGCAAACATGGGCAAGGGAGGTAAGGGAAGAAGTCAATGTGCACGTCATAGGGAGACTATTTGTAGAACTACCCACACACACACTGAATATAAGCCTGCAGGAAATGCAGTACAAATTAATGCACAAGAGAGAGAGGAGCTCAAATGCTAATATGGGACAATCCAAATTGCCAGAGATGTAAAAGTCTGAAGGGCACCTGGATACATTTCTTCTTGGAATGCCTGATGCTGCAGTCTTACTGGGAAGGGGTGCTCCAGAAACGGCAGGAGATTTTAGGCACCCAAGTAGAGTGGGATTACAGAGCTCTCCTGTTGGGAGATGGGAATGCTATGGTTGGAAGGATGCAGGACACAGCAAAAAAACGGCTAGCACAAGTTGCACTTTTGCTTGCTAGGAAAACCATAGTGGCACACTGAATAGAGGAGGGGGTCCCGCCTCTTTCAGAGTGGAAGAGGAGAATGAGAGAAATGAAAAAAGAAGCTGTGGTGTACCTGGACTTTTTTTTTTGGGAGGGGAGGGGGGGGGAGGCACTGTGACTGAGGTCTCGGCGGCTAGCTCCTAAATGTTTAGGCTGGCTCCTAGATTTCGGTAAAATTTGTCAAGGTCTGGCTTATAGAATTACCCTTCACTTGTGTGCCTGATTAGAAAATAAGACCTCAGTGAGGGTTCCTCATAACTAGTGAGGTCTAGATCTCGATGTCAATTAACACCATGAGGAAGCTTCTCCCCAATGCACTCTTTATGGGGCACCTAGCATCATTCCAAAGACTTCTCATGCCTCAGCATTAGTAAAATGTTTTTATGCACTGCATGAGTCTTGAGGATCAGCATAATCTCTCTGCCTTGATACTAGCCTCTCTTTGAAAATTGCTGATGCCAGAATTATATGGACTACAAAGGTAAGGCCACATCTTCCTGGTACACCTGAGGGGTATTGAAGGCTTCATTCTAGACCCTTTGAGACTGGCACACTGCATCCAATATAGAGGAGATTGAGTGATCCTCTCTTTGGGGCCCCTAGCAGATATGATGAATGGTATAATCTGTGAGTGTCTGGCATCTGTTTGATGAGAACCACAGCTGCTTCATCTCCAATAAATGGATGGTACTGGTGTCCTTCAATGCTGGTGCTGTACAGGCGGAATCCCTCGCTTTCTTCAGGTAGGTATCGGTCAATAGGGCTCGAAATCGAGGAAGACTGAGGTTTCCTTGGTACCGATGCATTTCTAGTACTCACTGCAGTTTCTGAGTTCTTTGGGTATGATGTCTCTGATGCTGATGTCCATGGATTGAAAGTTGTACCAAAGAGTCTTTCTTTCTGCTCTTCACAGTCACAAGGACCAGTGTGTGTGTTATAAACTGGACTTAGAACATTTAGAGAATTCATGACCTAGGCCTAAATACTGCAGGTACCAACAGTGAGTACTAGCTCCTGATATGGTCTTGCTGCACCTTTAAGGGTTGTCTTTAGGGACATTCTGGAAAATACAGCTGAGGTGAAATCAAATGACAATGTTGGTAACCCCAAAATAGCCCCAACCAAACTGCCCTAGAGCACTGGATTTTGTGGTTATGGAGAACATTTAAAAATAATAGAAAACATTTGAAAAAAAGAGCAAAAACCTAGTTCAGAGAATCATAAGAACATAAGATATGCCATACTGGGTCAGACCAAGGTCCATAAAGCCCAGTATCCTGTTTACAACAGTGGCCAATCTAGGTCATACGTACCTAGATTGGCCAAAAGACACAGGTTCCACAATGCTTGTATTGGGTCAAGGCATTGATAACCTGGGTCCCTTTTTAATAATGGTTTATGGACCTTTCCTCCAGGAACTTGTCCAAACCTTTTTTAAACCCAGCTACACTAACAGCCTTTACTACATCCTCTGGTAACAAATTCCAGAGTTTGATTACATGTTGAGTGAAAAAATATTTTCTCTTATTAGTCTTAAATAGCTTACTCTGTAGTAACTTCATTGCATGTCCCCTAGTCTTTCTATATTCTGATAACGTAAACAATTGATCTACGTTTACCCATTCCACTCCGCTCATTAATTTATAGACCTCTATCATATCTCCCCTCAGCAGTCTCTTTTCCAGGTTAAAGAGCACTAACCTTTTTAGCCTTTCTTCACAGGGGTATCCTTCCATCCCCTTTACCATTTTGGTGGCTCTTCTCTGAACCTTTTCTAATAACGCTATATCCTTTTTAAGATACGGCGACCAGAATTGCACACAATATTCAAGGTGTGGTCGCATCATGGAATGATATAGAGGCATTATAATATCCCTTGTTTTATTTTCCATTCCTTTTCTTATGATACCTAGAATTCTATTTGCTCTCTTGGCCACCGCTGCACACTGGGCGGAGGGTTTTAACATGTTAATGTATGAATTGACCACATAAAGCACAACCCTCCCACCTAAATGGACCACACACATAGCGTAAACGAAAAGACCATCCAATCTCTTATGCCTTAATACCTCCCTCTTGTATATAGTTGTATCTGTTATGTACTATATTATGTACGTAGACACCACATTCTGTTAGTTAATTGTTTTAACACAGTTCCAGTTTAAAATCACTGTTTAATTTTCCTAGACTTAAATTTGTTTAATTTATGATACTTTAAGACGTTCTATGTATATTTAAGATGTTCTATGTAAAACAAACTTCGATTTGTTAATTGTTGTTATTTGTACACCGCAACTGATCTCTGGAAGATGCGGTATAAAAATGAGTGTTAAATAAATAAATAAATCTATGAAATGTATGTAGAAACAGAGGTGATCCTTGTATCAAAAACCAAGAAAATCTGTGAAGAAATTAAGAACCATGAAGGAGAGAATGGGGGGACATGTTTCACTGGCTTCTATGGAAAAACAAGAATTGTGGAAGTTCCGTGCAACACTGCACCGCAGGAAGTGCTATACTTGTATGGTTGAAGTCAAAAGTTCTTTAGAGTTATAAAGCTAGGGGAAGCTTTCCCATTTCCCATGCCAGGCTTTAATGGCATCACTCCACTTGTAAGAACTTATCTTCAGAGAAAAAAATTATATTTTATCACATCAACAATAACACATTCAAACTTCTGCCAAATGTACTCACCGGCCTGGGACACAGGTCTGGAGAAGAAGTTTCTTCTTGCTCATTCTCTAATTCAGTGATGAGAAACAGGCTCTCAAGCTTTGTGGCTGTCTCTTCTGGCACAGGCAACTGTTGGAGGGGAACTCTAGGAGATGATTCTTGCTGCTGCAGGTTTTCCTCCTTGTGCAATGCCTCATTATTAAGTAGGATCCTTTCTTTACGCACCTTCTGAATTTGTTGTAGTTGTCCAATAGTGTCCTTCACAAACGTCTGCAGGAGATTATCTGTTAATAGGCTGACTTTATCCTGCTGGACAACAGGTTTGCCCTCTTCCCTCTGTTGCAGTTCTTTTTCCTCAGGAGATGGCAACCAGAATAGAGCTTCCAACTGATCCTTCTCCTTGGTCAGCAGGTTCGGGAAAGGAGTGGAAGGCTTTGCCATGACGCTTGGAGCCATTGTATCAGCTTTTATAGCAGGTTTTGTAACCAAGGTTTGCTGCTTCTTAAGCTCTTCAGTTAACAGTTTATCTAAACTGTTATCCAACATGATAGCTGCATTTTCCAAGCCACCAGCAACAGTTGGAGCAAGGCCAATATCATCTTTAACAGCATGACCTGGAGATTCATGCTGTGCTTGATCTGAGCTCAACAACTCTACTACTGCATAAGCATCTTTACTATTATCATCCTTTGAAATGAACTCCATATCAGCACGTTCCACCATAGGAACTTCTACAGAAATCATGTAAGCTGGAGTTTCCCCAAGGGAATATTTCACAGTTGCATTCTCTATAAGGCCACCTTCATCCTTGCCTGGGCTAGATTCCTTTTGGCCTTTCCACTCCTGACCTTGCTGAGTAAGCAAAGTATCATCAAAGAATGAATCTTCATCGTCATCTGTCTCTGAGGCAGAAGCAAAGTCATCAGGGACATGAGAAATTTTGTGAGGTGGGGCAAAGATGCCATGTTTTTCCTTGCAATTAAAGTACCTCACACCATCGTAGGTCCCATTGTTGTTCCCTTCCGACTTATCTAGCTCCACGCCTGCCCACACTCCTTTGGCAAACTGAGTTGCTCCCTTAAATCGTAACGTGCCAGGATGAAGATTACTAACCAGGATTCTATCTCCAAGTTCAAAACCCTGCAGGCTATCTGTTTCCTCGGGGGTGATGGGAGATGGAGTAATGAAAGCTACAGAGATAGCTTCATCCTGTACATCACGGCGTTCTTTATCCTTCAGGAGCTCTGTGGGAGACTTCAGCTGCAGCAGCCTCTCAGAATGGATACTACTTGATACAGATGGAAATTTTTCACTAAGATGCTCGCTGATTTCATCATCACTGCCAAAGCTGGCAGATCTATTTCTTGAGGTTCTTATACACTGGGATTTTTCTTTCAATGACTGCAATCTGGGATGGCCTTCACCCTTCAATTCTTTTTTTGTAGACATGGCAGATGAAGAGTCAAAATCATCTTGGTATACATCAGTCTGAGGAGTTGCTTCAAGTAAAGTCTTGTTCCTTACAGAGCACATGTTGATGTTTTCAGAACAAGAGTGTTCCTCTAACGGCATCTGTCTGCTATGGCCATGAAGTGTGTTTTCTGAGGAAATACTTTGATCATTGCCTATGTCCTCTGAGCCGGTTTCTTTCTTCTGAACATCTCCAACAGCCAAGTCAAGTACAATGCTGTCATGATGCTGAGAAACAAGCAGATCTGGTGAGAGAATAATTTTAGTGGGACTTTTTTGCCCTTGGTCTAGTCTCAACATAGGATCAGATTTCAAAGAGTCCCGATTATGAACATCTTCGACCTCAGAATCTTTTGATCTACCATAGTTGATTTCCTCTGGTATGTCTGATCTGTGACTGGATAAAATGCTCTCATCACCTGCAATCTCTTGCAACTTGCTTATCAGGACTTTTGTTATTCTGTCACCTCCCTGGAGGTTTTCGAGGATGGGTGAAAAAGGTAGGCTATCAAATGTATCATTCTGGTCATTTCTGGATTTCACTGGTGATTTATGGACAGGAGACTGACTGCATGAAGACTCCTCTGGCATAATGTCTGGAGGGGTTGGCTGTTTCACACTTACAGAGAGTGAATTTTCAGAGCTCAGTGACACTGTAGCATAAAAGAAGAAAGGAAAACATTGTATTATTTTGGAACATATAATGATCACACAATTTATATACTGCATCCTACAAAAGAAAATATTCTGCGCCTAGTGTCTAGACTCTATACCAGGGCAGATTTTCAGCATATCCAAAATGAATATGCATGAAATCAATTTGCACCTAGTGCAGACTCAATATATGCTAACTGATCTCATGCATATTTACTGTGAACCTCCTGAAAACTAAACAAGTCTGGGAAGCCCTGTTCTAGGCTAAAAGTAGAAAAGTGAACACCAGTTACAAGGACTGGCGAAAAGAATATCTGAACAGGATGAGAAAAATTAATGCACCCCCACCCCCCCAAACAATCCTAGAAATGTAGCATAGACTTCCTTATGACAACAGCACCAGTTCAATTAAAAATGAGATTTATAATACGGTAAATGTCCAGGTTCGCAGACGGAATCAACATAAGGCAGGGACGACAACACATCTTATAACACTCAGAAAGCAGAAACTGCCATTGGGCATTCCAGTGAGGAGATAAGAAAAACAGCAGCATTTTATAGCAATGGCTGCTTAACTTCTCTCTGAGATGTACAGAACTGGAAATCTACAGGGCTGCTATTCAACGGCAGCCAATCTGGTTAAAGAAAACTGAATGAGTTAGCTGCATATCTTTAACCAGATATTCATCAAGATATAAAGGTATCCTGGTTTCACTGAGTATCATAAGTTAAAGATAACCAGGTCTGCACATAATTGTAGCTGAGATACCTGGATAATTGTAATCAGATAATTGGTTAATGTGGGAACCCACGCCGCCATGCCTCCAACTCCAGTTAATATCTAAATGGGTAGCTTTTGGCTGGACATCTAGAGGACTGGCCAAAAGTTATCCATTTGCTGACCTGCAAATTTTAAACATAATGCTTTAGCCAATTAACTTCAGAAGTTATCAAAAGTGTTTTGAAAATTGCTTCAACATATATAAAATGAAGCGTTCACTCGTATATTCATAACTCAAAACAGCGGGAAGGCAGCGACGCAGGCGCAGTGGGATGCTCCCAAAAGCTTTCCTATTGGACGCTGGGGAGCGTTCCCACGCAGGCTCCGTCGGTACCGATGATACCCATGTGTGAAGACTACAGTCCTGCTTGTTCCTGGAGATTGTACTACCACCTCCACTGGGAGACTATTCCACGCATCTACCACTTTTTCCGTAAAGAAATATTTTCACATATTACTCCTAAGTCTATCCCCTTTCACCTTATCCTATGTCCCCTCATAGCAGAGCTTGCTTTCAATCAAAAGAAACTCTCCTCCTGTGCATCTCGATCATATCTCCTATATCCTGCCTTTCATCTAAAGTATATATATTAAGATCTTTAAGTCTGTCCTCATATGCGTTACAACGAAGACCATTTACCATTTTAGAAGCCACCCTCTGCACCAACTCCAACCTTTTTATATCCTTTTGAATGTGTGGTCTAAAGAATTGCACACAATACTCCAAATGAAGTCACACTTGAGACTTATACAGAGGCACTATTACCTCCTGTTTTTTGCTGGCCATTCCTCTCCCTATGCACCCAAGCATCTTTCTGGCTGTCGCCATCGCCTTTTCTACTTGTTTAGTTACTTTAAGATTGTCAGACATGACTTCCGGTTTGGCAAATGAGCTGATCGGACGGACACTGATCAGCTCCAGGTAATCTACCCCCCAAAAACCTGCAATATTCTCCCACTTTAGGTGGAATCTCCTGCCAATACTTAAGAGCTACGCTAAAATTCATAGCGGGCGTGCAGTGGGCTACCAGCGGCGAGACAAGTGGCTCCATGGCGACGAAAATGACGAGGAAGGAGAAGCCCCGAATTCCAGAGGCCAAAATGGCGGAGAGCGCGCCTTGCAGCCCCGGCCCCGGTGGCACCCAGGGACTAGTGGCAGAGGTCTCTGCAGCAGTGGTACAAGCCTTGGCCACATGCTTCCAAGATCTGTCGGAGCAACTGCACACGGTCGACCAGCGTGTAGCCGATTTCACGGGACGAGTGGAGCAGGTGGAGACACGTGTGTCTGATTTAGAGGACACCCAGAACTCGCTTAAAAATCAAGTGGACAAGCTAGAAAAGTTGGTCAAGCAGTACGGCAAAAAGCTCGATGATCTGGAGAATCGGGGCCGGCGGAAAAATTTGAGATTCGTTGGGATCCCGGAGGCTGTAATGGACGGCACCCTATATGACTACTTACAAGCCTGGATTGTCAAGCTGATGGGCGACAAGGGATCCGGGGCCATAAAGTTGGAGCGAGTGCACAGATTAGGCCCGAAGAAGGAACAGGCCCAAAGACCACGTGCAGTTATCGCACGTTTCTTGGACTATAGGCAGAAGGAAGAGGTGCTCAGAATGGCTCGGAGTCGTACCTGGGAGAGCTCTGCGGAGGAGCGAATATTGGTTTTCCAAGATTATTCAGCTCTGGTCAGCCAGCAGAGGCGTGCCTTCTCTTCGGTGTGCACGCAGTTCAGGCAGAAGGGGGTGCGCTTCTCCCTCTTATACCCGGCTCGCCTCCGAGTGGATTTTCAGGGTCGGCCTCGATTCCTGTCTTCCCCTGAAGCGGCCACTGCTTTTTTGGACACACTGAACAGCTCTGCCGGTGCTAGCCCTTGACATGGTTTAGGAAGGGTCGGCTGACCTACCGGTACTGCACGGAGTAACTCTACCAAGGAGAAATGGTTCTTGAGAGATTGGGGACGTTTTATACATTTATAAGCTATTGTGTAGCTCCCGCTCCTCTTCCACCCCCCCTCCCCTCTCCCCCGAGTGCGCTCTCCGACTCCTTTTCTGTGTTGGATTTGAAATTGTCTGGAAAATGTTCCTGCGGGGTTGGAGAGCTGGATAAGTGTTTGTGGGGATTTTATTTAAATGTTAGGTTGCTCTGCTTATTAGTTAGATGCTATGGTAACAATGTTATTCTATGTCTTCTATATCGCAACATTGTTTTGTTGCTCTTTTTCCTTTACTATGTTTCTCACACTGTGGACTGGCTACAATCCTTTGGGGGGTGTGGAGGGGAGGGGGTGGAGGTGATCGGGCTAGATTAGATGTCCGCCACGCGGGTCTGGGAGTGGGGAGCTTTAGTTTGGAGGGAGGGAGAGGGGGTTTGATAGGCCCCAGCGGGTGGGTTAAGCCCCCGGACCAGCGTACCATTGTGGTAGCTTAGGCACGGGGCCGGTAGTGCTTTGGGGAATAATAAGTGTGGGATTTACAAGATAGCGTTACCCACTGGCACCTTGCAGCCCTCTGCTACTTTAAGTCCCCCAGGGTAGTGATAGCACGGAGAGGGCAGTTCTGGGGTAGACTGGGAGGGGCGGAGCTGCCTATCCGGGATAGAGAGTGGTCTGCCCAGACTGCTGCTTCTAGTGGGATGGGAGCTTTGTTACTCGGCTACTCCCCCCAGTTATGGGACCCCCCCTGAAGCAAGGTGGTCGTCAGGGTTAAGACCGCGGCCCCGAGAATTCAACCCCGACTGTGACCACGAGGGGTGGATGGTCATAGACGGGGGCTTAATAAGGCGTCCCGGTGGGAGTGAGGGGGATTAGGGTGAGACCCGATGGGGTGGATAGGTGGAGAAGGCCAGATGAGAGGAGGGCGGCTACTGTGGGATACTTGGGAACTGGAGGGGGTTGGTAGGTCGAGTGGGGGAATGGTGTGGATGAGTGGATATAGGCTGTGTACAATCTATAGAGGAGACTATTCAGTTTGGTTGGGGGGTAGGCCCGATTGTCAAGGAGGCTGTCAGACCATATGGACGGACTAGTAGAAGGGGGGTGGGGAGGGGAGATCGGGGGGGTGGGGGGGAGGAGGAGGTGGGGGGAGGAGGGAATAGGGAATTTTTTGGGATATCCAAGCGAGCAGCAGAGTCTTAGTCGACGGAATGGTATGGGAGGGCCCCAGGCTGGGGGGGTCTTTCCTAAGCGTATGAGAATGTATTGTTGTTGGAACCTTGGCGCTGCCCTGTTGCTCTGAAAGTTATCTCTTGGAATGTCTGTGGCCTAGGGACTCCTATTAAGAGAGATAAAATATTGCAAGCTTTGGCTAGGCGCCAGTGTGATATTGCAATGCTCCAAGAAACGCATCAGACTGTGGAGGAACATGATAAACTCTGTAGGAACTGGGTGGGACAGGTGTGGGGATCTCCTGCTAAAGGGATTAAAGGGGGTGTAGCCATCTTGGTCCACAAAAGGGTACGGTTTGTGGCAGAAACGATTAGGTCGGATGAAGCGGGGAGGTACCTTTTGGTCTCAGGACTATTAGAGGGGAGACCAGTGATTTTGGGAAACCTATATGGCCCTTCAGTGTTTGATTCTGGTTTCTATAACAGGTTGGCTTCAGTTATTGAGCAACTCCCGGATTATCCCCTGATATTAGGGGGGGACTTCAATGGGGTACTAGATGTAGACCTGGACACGTCTAGGGGCGGGGAGGTGAGAGAGAGGGTATTACCATCTCAGATGCTGCAGCGGTTTCGCAAGAGACTGGGTTTAATAGATCCTTGGCGACTGATGCACCCCTTAGAAAAGGACTATACTCATCAATCACGGGCTCATGGCACCAGCGCCCGCATTGATTATCTCTTATTATCGGCTGCCCTGTTTGCTCCCACGGGAGATGCCCAGATTGGCCCCTTAGAAATCTCGGACCATACTCCGATATGGGTAGACTTACAGTGGGGTGCTGTGACCCCTCGAGACCGTCTATGGCGGTTCCCCTTGGAACTGTATCACGATCCTCAGTTCCACCACTTTATCCACCAGAAGTGGCAGGAGTTCATTGATAATCACCAGGCTCATATGGAGGAACCCGAATTGGTGTGGGAGACGGCAAAGGTGGTTCTTAGGGGGGATATCATCGGGTTTGCGGCTAGGAAACGTAGATTGCTGGCTGAGCGCATCATTGCCCTCGAGCGGCGGGTGACTAAGCTTCGGCGTGGTTGTGCCCACACGCCGTCCCCCATGCTTAAGAAACAGCTATGGGAAGCCCAGGTGGATCTCAATGAGTTATTGCACCAACGGGCCAAGAAATCGGTTACGTATTACAGATACCGGCTGCATTGCTACGGAGATAAACCTGGGAAGCTGCTAGCACGCTGCTTACGAGGCCGGCGAGGCTCCTCCCTGGTGGCGGCGCTCAGAGATGACAAGGGTAATGTGACTAAACAGAGTATAGACATAGCAAGGGTCTTTCGTGGCTTTTTCCAATCTCTGTATAAAGCAGAGACAGGATCAGTGGAGGCAATGTCTGCCTACCTCACTGGGTTGGAATTGCCACGGCTTACGGAGGAACAGAGGGAGGCACTGGATCAGCCTATCACCGCACAGGAGATACAGTCGGCCATTTCGGTGGCCAGTTGTTATAAAGCGCCAGGGCCTGATGGGTTTGGCGCAGAGCTCTACAAACTCCTTAGTGACTCTGTGAGCCCATTATTGCAGGAGGTCTTTAGTGCGAGGGCGGAACGGGGGGCCTTCCGCTGGGGCCGGAACCATACACATATCACATTGATCCCAAAGCCGGGTAAGGACCCGCTGTTGGCCGCCTCTTATCGCCCTATATCCCTTCTCAACTTTGACTTAAAATTACTCGTGAAGGTCCTTGCTGTTCGATTGGCTGAAGTGTTGGGATACTTAGTTCATGAAGCACAGGTGGGCTTTGTTAAGGGGCGCTACGCGGTCCAGAACCTTAGAAAAATCCTGGCATCCTTGGAATGGGTGCATACTCGTCCGCAGACCTCACTTCTCATCAGCTTCGATGCGGAGAAGGCCTTTGATAGGGTCAACTGGCACTATCTTTGGAACCTTTTGCCGTATTACGGTCTGGGTACTGCATTTTGTCAACTTATACAGAGCTTGTATGTCTCACCGACGGCCAGTATTTTGTGTAATGGGATACTTTCTGAGGGTTTTGAGCTAGAGAGGGGCACACGACAGGGTTGTCCGCTCTCCCCCTTGTTGTTTGTTCTCTCCTTAGACCCCTGATTAGGGCTATTGTGGGCTCGGGGGAGATAAAGGGGGTGCGGATTGGCCCGCAAGAGTTCACCGTCTCAGCTTTTGCAGATGATCTGTTGGTTCACCTGACTGACCCAGTTGCTTCTTTACAATCTCTATTGGGGGAATTCACGCGATTTGGGACCTTTGCAGGCCTCCGCATTAATAAAGACAAGTCAGAGGCTTTGGATGTTTCAGGACTTCTCCGGGATTCATGGCGGGGGGTGTTTCCTCTTAGATGGGCGGAGGAGGATTTCCTCTATTTGGGCATTGTATTGCCTCGAAAGCCCCAGGCGCTCTATGGCTGTAACTTGGAGCATTTTTTAAAGCGACTGGCCTTACAATTAAAAACATGGGAATCTTTACCGCTGTCGCTCTCCGGGAGAATAGCGGCGATACAACTGGTTATTCTACCATGACTTTTGTATTGGTTACAAACCCTACCTGTGTGGTTGTTGGGTCGCGACTTGCGACGCCTAGAGACCCTTCTTAAAACATTTTTGTGGAAAAGAAAAAGGGCACGTATACCTTGGGACCGGATGGTGGGGAAGTGGAGGGCCGGGAGTATGGGGTTGCCAGATCTGAGGATGTATGCCCTAGCCTGTCAGGCCCGACACTTAGGGGATTGGTTGGGGAACACTGAAGTTTATACGCCTCGGTCACTAGAGGAATGTCTCGTAGCCCCATGCACTCTATTAGGCGTTCTGCATGAGACGAAGTGTCAACTGCCGGGTGGTCTGTTGCGGAGCGCACTGGTAAGCTCAGTTAAGCGCACGTGGCAGCAGCTCAACAGGTGGTGGGCTGAACCCTGGCAGGTATCCAGTTGGTTGCCCCTGCAGGGGAATGTCAGATTTCCCCTGGGGTCTGAGACGGGGACATTCCGGGATTGGGGGCGGCGAGGTATACAGAATGTGGGGCACCTGGTTGATCCAGGGGGAAAATGTAAATCCTTCCGGTCACTGAGTCGGGAGTATGACCTTCCCACCAGACACTGCTTTGCATATATGCAAGCATCCCATTATATATCTTCACTGCCACGAGGAGCGCTGCAAATTGAACGCCC
Source organism: Ichthyophis bannanicus (assembly GCA_033557465.1). Lineage (NCBI taxonomy): Eukaryota > Metazoa > Chordata > Amphibia > Gymnophiona > Ichthyophiidae > Ichthyophis > Ichthyophis bannanicus. The sequence goes on along the minus strand of CM066040.1, from coordinate 148,557,933 downwards.
CGCACAAATATTAGAATTTTTTAGCTTAGAAGAAGATGGCCCGCCATCAATTTCTATTTTGAAGAGCCGTCTGGAGCGGTTTAGGGTAATCCCCAACTACAGGGGGATCGAGTTGGCTTGGGAAGCGGAGTCAGGGAAGGAAATTGCCTCGGGGATGGTTGAGGCGGCTCTGAAACGGATAAGTAAGGTGGCGCAGGGGTCTCGCTGGCGGGAGGTTCAATTTAAATATGTGACCAGAGTTCATTTCTCCCTGCGGCGGGCGTTTCGCAGTCACTTGATGTCCGATGGCAGCTGTCCGCGTTGTTCGGAATCTATGGCCACTCTTCTGCATATGTGGTGGGGATGTCGGAGTTTGCGCTCCTATTGGGCGAAGATATGCGCATTTGTGAGTGGGTTACTGCAGCAGCAACTGAGATGGACTGACCTTTTTGTAGTACTAGATCTGTTGGGACCTCCCTCCCCCGGCTAAGAGAGGGGAGAGGCTATTAATGCGGAAAGCTTGTTTGGTGGGGAAGGGGCCGATACTCCGCCTATGGAGGGACCACCAGCCGCCCACCTTTACTGAATGGCGGAACAACTTCCACCAACTGATGTTAACGGAGCGATGGCTTGCTAGGGGCAGCGCCAAGCGTTGGACAATGTTTATGTTAATATGGGAACCTTATATTCAACAGCTCGGGGTCCGTAGCCGTAATGAGATCCTTCAACTGGGATCCTGATATGTTCAGATTACGCCTAGGGCGCTAGGAGCGAACAGAGTCTGCTGCTGCTAGTTAATATGAGAATTCATAGCGGGGTTCGTGGGGGGGGGGGGGTGGGGGGGAGGGGGCGAGGGAGGGTGAGGGCTGGGATAACATGCTTTAAAACCCACCTGTTGTATTCTTGTATGCTGCTCCCGGGTGGGATAAGAGTACACCCACCTGGGTTGCTTCTGTTCAATGGTTTTTATTATGTCCTGTTGGTGGTATTTAAATAAAGTTTATAAAAAAAAAAAAGATTGTCAGACACAATCACGCCCAGGTCCCACTCTTCTTTTGTGGACAGAAGCAGCACTTCACCCCTACACTGTACCGCTCCCTTGGATTTTTGTAGCCCAAATGCATCACCCTGCATTTTTTAGCATTAAATCTCAGCTGCCAAATTTAGTCCATTTTTCAAGCTTAGCTAGATCCCTCCTCATGCTATCTACTTGTTCCTGGGTGTCTACTCTATTGCAGATTTTGGTATCCTCCACAAACAGGCAAACGTACCTGATAGCTGTTCTGCAATATCACTAATAAAGGTGTTAAAAAGAATTGGACCAAGGACAGATCCCTGCGGCACACCACTGGTAACCTCCTTCTCCTCAAGAGTGAGCTCCATTTACCTGTACCCTTTGCCACCTTCCATGGCTCTTCTGGAACAGATAGAGAGAGAGGCAAGCTTTCTATGTCTCCTCGTAGTTGGATGACTGGCTGGTATCAGGACAGACTACACAGAATGAGTACAATACCTACTGAGCCATCCACGCCCACATTACAAAATCTTGGGTTTTTCATTGAGACCAAATTCATCCTAGTATCTTTTCAAGTAATACGATACATTGGCACTCTCCTGAACACAAAATCTCCAGAACACTTCTTCCAGAAGACAAGACCACCACCATGCAACCAATATGAGATTATAGAGCTCTGCCTCCACAACAGTTTGAGAAATCCTCAAGCTCCACTGGGATGAGGATCATCAGATGATCCCTAGACTGGTGGTGGCAGGACTGGCTGTCCAGGCCCGCATCTCAGCTTTCTTGTCAGACGCTGTTGCCTGGATGTCCCACTGCCATCTGAAATTTAATATGGTCAAGATAGAGCTCCTGATCTTTCACCCTAAACCCACCCCCCTCTTCCTTTCTCTTTTCTGTTGATAACACTATCACTCTCCAAGTGTCCTCAACTTGCAACCTTGGGTTTGTATTTGACTCTCCCCTCTCTTTCTCTGCAAACATCCAACAGATAGCTAATATCAGGGCTTAATTTCTGGGGGAAAATGGTGATACACAGTTCAAGCACTTCTTAAGACTCTAGAACAGCAAGGGTGTTCTGTTCCAGCCTCTCCCTTCCCAACAGCTTACAGGAAAGAAGAGGATGAGGCTGGAGCAAAGCAGAGAACAGTCACTCTACTCTCTAACCCAGGCCTTCTTCTATTGCTCTGCCCCTGGCCGAATGCCTCCCCTCCTCCACAGTTCCACTTCCTTTTTATCTACAAATTAAGCCCTGGCTAAAACCTGTTGTTTCGTTCTCTGCAACATCAGCAAAATTCATCCCTTCCTTTCTGAGCATACTACCAAGACACATTATCCATTTGCTAGTCACCTCCCATTTAGATTACTGCAACCTGATCCTCACTGGTCTCCTTATGAATCATCTCTCTCTTCAACTTATTCAAAATTCAGCTGCATGGCTTATATATTTATTTTATTCAACCAGACTTTTATACTGCCTTATCCTGAAATTAAAGCAGTTTACATTGCAATTCAAACTTAAAACTGGATATAGTGAACTAGGATCAAAAAGGTTGGCATGCAGGGTACTCAACAGGGTATACCTATTTACAGTTGGTTCATGCTATTTACAGTTTGGACAGAATTATCAGAAAGCCATTCTAATGGTCTAAGGGGTTTCAGGCCGAGGAGACCGGTGTGGTTGCTGGACTATGTGATATTCCTGTAGTGTTCTAGGAACAGAAAGGTCTTGAGTTTCTTTCTGAAATCTTTGATATCTCCGGAAGTTTGCATTTCGTCAGGGAGGGTGTGGGCTCTTATCTTCCGCAAGTGTCGCTACACTTATGTAACCTCTCTTTTCAAGTCATTTCATTGGCTCCATACCATTTCTACATCTAGTTCAAACTTCTCTTACTGACCTACAAGTGCATTCATTCCGCGGCTCCTCATTACCTCTTCTACCTTTATCTCTCCCTACACCTCCCTCCTCGGAAACTCCACTCATCAGGCAAATCACTTTTATCTGTGCCCTTCTCTTCCGCTACCAACTCCAGATCTTGTCTGTTCTACTTTGATGCACCATATACAGTTGTGGCCATTATTGGCACCAAATATGTACAACATCTTGAGAAATAATTTGAAATATTCAACTGTATGTCATCATAACATTTTAATAGTATGTTCAAAGGAATACAACAAAAAAAAGATGTCTGTGCAACTTAGACATAGTAATTTCTGAGAACCCCCCCCCCCCCCCACAAAATATGACCTGGACAGGATTAATGGCACCCTTCGCTAATATTTGGTTGCACAACCCTTGGCAGTGACAGCCTTCAAATGTTTCTTGTAGCCATCTATAAGTTTTGTAATTTGTCTGCTGGTAGTTTCTCCGCCTCTTCAACTGCAATTTGTTCCAGCTCATGAATGTTTCCAGGATTCCTTTTACCAATGGCAAATTTCAGTTCTTTCCAAAGGTTGTCAATTGCATTGAGATCAGGACTCACTGCTGGCCAATTTAAAACAGTCCATTTGTTCCTTTTTAACCATTCTTTTGTATGTATGTTTTGGGTCACTGTCCTGCTGGAGGACCCATAATCTTCGACTCAGACCTAGTTTTCTGACACTAGGTAGCACATTTTACTCCAAAATACCTTGGTAGTCCTCTTGACTTCATGATTCCTTTAATACATTCCAGGCCTCCAGTTCCTGAGGCAGCAAAACAGCCCCACATTATGGAACTTCCACCATATTTAACTGTAGGAAGGGTGGTCTTCTGGTTTGGCCAGCACGGAGTGTAGACGCGTGTGAGCTGGCTCCACGGGACCCACAAACTACTGAAGATTATTTCAGCCAGAAAACTCGCCATTATAGACAGTTCTTTGTCAAGAATGCTGAAAACCATAAAGATGAAGTCAGCAAAAACAATTTGGGACTTGTACGCTGCGAAGGCATGAGTGGCCTGCCCGGCATAAGCCTTGGCATTGCAAACCCACTCACTGATGTTGTCAGCTGCCAGGGAGTACAAGGAACTGGGAGACAGTGACCTCTTGACTGAAATAGAAATTGTAGAGAAGGTCTTGGGAAAAACAGAGGAGAAATCTGCAGTGGTGGGTATCCGCCTGGAGGAGGCCAAGGCCCGCATTAATCTCACAGAGTATACACAGATGAATTTGAAAGGAGTGGTGACTCATTTACAACAGCAAGTGGGCTGATTTCAAGAAAAAGTTGAGAACCATGAAAACTGAGTGTGTTCGTCGAATATCCAGATCTTCGGCGTGTCAGAGGGGGAGGAAGGCACAGACCCCAAAGCGTTTGTGCATGGTTTATTTGAGATTTACTTTCTGAGCTGTCCCTCCCCTGCACTATATGAAATTGAGTGAGCATACTGCAAACTGTGAGCGTACCCGGAGACCACGGCTAAGCCCCGGGCTTTTATAGTTAAGCTACTGCGATTTCAGGATCGGGAACATATTAGAGAGGCTTGAAAAAAGGGCTAGAAGGTGTTTATTTTCCCAGAACTGGCTGTGGTGCAAAGACCTTCTCAAATACCAGGACTCATTTGTGCAGAGGTGCATCAAGGTAGCCTTGTGGCACCCTGCTTGTCTCACGCTGGTTGAGAATGGAGTCCAACACTTTTTCTAGTCACCAGAGACATTGGAGAAATATTTAAAAAAAAAATGTGTGCCCACTCCCAAGAACAATTTGCAATGTAGGGCCTGCAGCCCATGAGATGGGGAGGCTGACACAACTGCTCTTCGTTCCAAAAGATATTTCACGCCCAGAATTGAGAAGCACAGGACACGACAGAGGGTGTGGAACAGCGTGGTCCAGAGAAGCAGGAGCAATCAACAGCAGGGGCCCTCCCAGGAGAAATCGGCGGAACCTGCATTGACCATGCAGAGAGGTATTTCAGCAGATTGACCACAAACATGAATGGGCAATTTTCATCCTCTAGAGTTTGAAGCATGAACTGGTTCTGGTTTGGCTGTGAAAAGTGGACTTGTTGAGATGGTTAACAGAACTGTGAAAGACTGATACAATGGTGTTAAGAAGGTAGCTGGCAGGTATGGTACACCACTCCTGACTTCACCGTGGAAGGTTCAGAAGTAAGGGGGAGCAAAGCCCGTCCTTTCGGGGTGGGGGCAAGATTATGGGGAGTGAGAGTGGGTAGTAACTGGTGGTTGTGTGTGGTGAGGGGGAGTAGGGTACTGGGCTGGGTCCATTGGAAGTCTGAAACATTAAAATGTGTGGGGTTACTGTAAGGGATGCTTGGCGGGTGCTTGGAGGGGGTTAGAGTTTTTTTTTTTTTTTTAAGTCCGTTATGCTCAGTTTGGTCGGACAACTATTTGGGAAATCTGAAGGGAGATAGAGATGAGTGGGTAAGGGGGGATGCAGGACTTTGGGGTGTCTGATGTGTGTATGTGAGAATAGGGGGTTGTAAAATTGCATTCCTCAATATTCGAAGGATCCATGATCCGATAAAGCATAAGAGGGTCTTTGCTTATTGGGCTAAAGCACAGATAGATGTGGTGCTCCTTCAGGAGACCCACCTAACCAGAGAGGAACATCGCAAATTGCAGTGTCAGGGATATGACCAGATGTACTGTTCAGCTTACAACTCTAAGAAGAGAGGGGTGGTAATTCTCATTCACAAACAACTCCGCTTTGTATTATATACCACTGCTGAGGTACCCAAGGGATGGTGGTATGGGTTGTAGGGAGGGTGGATCAGGAGGTTGTCTCCTTTTTGAACGTGTATGCTCCCAATGGCCCCAAGAGTTCTACTACTACTACTACTGAGCATTTGTATAGAACTACAAGATGTACGCAGCACTGCACAGACATGTAAGAGACAGTCCCTGCTCATCAGAGCTTACAATCTAGTTATGATAGACAACAAAGAAGGTCTAGACAGGGATACATCTAGGGGGAATGGTAAAGAAACAAGGAGATCAGGTGAGTCAAGATCCAAAAGCAGCAGCGAAGAGGTGAGTTTTCAGCCTGGATTTGAAAAGGGTCAAAGAAAGCGTCTGGTGTACAGACACAGGTAGTTTGTTCCAGGTGTATGGTGCAGCAAGGTGAAAGGAGCAAAGTCTGGAGTTAGCAATAGAAGAGAAGGGCATAAATAAAAGCAATTTGCCAAAAGAGCAGCGTTCCTGAGGGGGGCGTGGGAGGGGGGTGGCGTAGGGAGAGATAAGAGAAGAAAGGTAGTGAGGAGCTGCAGAGTGAATGCACTTATAGGTCAGCAGGAGAAGTTTGAAATGGATGCGGAAACGGATAGGGAGTCAGTGAAGTGACAAGTTCCTTTTTTAAGGGTTGGGTACAAGCATTTGAAAAAGAAGAAAACTGGGTTATTGCTGAAGATATGAACTGTATACTGGGAGCAGAGGATAGGGCTAATTATTCTGACAAGAAATACAGGCAGGAGGGGAAGGAACTGAGGAACTGTATGAAGCGGTGGGATCTGGTGGACATTTGGAGGGAAGAGAACAGGGGGCATGGAGTATACATGTTACTCGAAGAGTAAACACACTTATTCCTGGTTAGACTATATCTTGGGGAAACGAGATCAGGTAAGGGCCATTGGCGAATTGGAGATTCATCCAATAACATTGTCTGATCATGGGATGATAAGGGGAAGGTGAAGCCTGAAAAGGGCCAGGCTGGGGAGAGGGAAGAATGTCTGGAGGGCCTTCTCCCTTCTCCAGAAGGAAGAGGTTATCCGGAAAATGAAAAAAGAATTGACGGGATATTTGTAGAACAATGATAAGGTGGAGGTGGCAGAGGGTAGTCTTTGGGATGTAGGGAAGACCTATATGAGAGGTGTGTTGATTAGGTTTGTTGCACAGAAAAAGAAGGAAAGAGAAAAGGAAATGCAAAGGCTTATGGAGCTAAATGACAGGCTTCAAAAAGAGTATAGTAGGATGGGAGGGTGGCAGGACTAGAGCACAGCTAAATACTCTAGACACAGAGAGGATGGAGTATCTCTTGTGCATCACTAAGAAAAATTATATGGATCAGGGGGACTAGGGCCAGGAAGTTTTGTAGCTGAAATCACAAAAGGGAAGGGGGGGGGGGGAGAACAGCTATGTACTAATGAGGAGACATGTGAGGAGTTTTGGCAGTTTTATGAACAGCATTATAGAACAGAGGGGGGCGTCAATCGGAGCAGATGGATAGGTACCTGACAGAGATCAATCTCCCCAGGCTGGAGGAAGAGGAGGCGGCGGCGGCATTGAGCTGGCCTATTGCCACAGCAGAAATGGTGGTGGCAATCAAGGCTCTTCCTAAAGGGAAAGCTGCGGGGGAAGATGGGTTCCCAGCAGAATACTACCACATATTAAAAGAGGAGATGGCCCCGGTTTTAGCAAGGATTTTCTCTGGGGTGCTAAGGGGAGAGCCATTGTCTGCATCACTGCCCAGGCTAAACTGATTGTCCTGCCCAAGGAACGGAAGCTGAAGGATAAGTGCAGGAATTACTATCCCATTTTCCTAATAAATTGTGATGCAAAATTATTTGCTAAGGTGCTTGAGGGATCAAACGGGGTTTATAGGAGGCAGAACAATATCGGATAATGCTTGCAGGGCGGTTAACCTGCTCAATGTTATCAAGGCTTGCAACAAGAGCTTGATATGTGTAGCCCTGGATGCAGAAAAAGCATTTGATAGGGTGGAATGGGGGTTTCTGTTTGCAATGCTGAATAAACTCAATTTAGGAGAGGGGTTTATCCATGGGGTCAGAGCTCTGTATTGTTGTCAGAAAGCGAGAGACTTGATTAATAGGAAGAGGTTAGAGGAGCTCTAGCTGCAGCGGGGTACCTGATAGGGTTGCCCACTATCCCCAATGTCATTTGCCTTGGTGATAGAAACATTTGCAGCGAGGGTCAGGCAAACAGGGCAATACACCAGATAAGAATAGATGGGCAGGAGCATAAGATTCTGCTTTATGTAGATGATGCTTTGGTCTTTATGGCGAGGCTCCAAGAGTCTAAACCAGCTTTAGTGGAGGAAATTAAGAGGTTCTCAGGTTTGTTGGGTTTTAATGTCAACCTAAGTAAAATAGAAGCGATGGACCTGATGGGGATGAACAGATCTTGGCTTCCAGGCTTTCCATTTCATGGGCGGAAAAGGCGATTAAATATTTGGGGGTTTATTTTCCGGGACCCAAAAGAACTATTTTGCTTGAACTACTCCCCATTATTATTAAAGCTGAACTTGGAATTTGAAAGATGGGCCTCCTTACTTACAAATTAGCTGGATGGGGAGGGTGGCTGCTCTGAAAAGTAATATCATTCCAAAAGTCAGTTTTCTTTACCTATACAGAACCAGCTCCGCTTTTCTGGGAAATGGGAACAAAGGCTAGTGAAGTCTGTATGGGGGGGGGGGGGGGGGGAGAGAGAAAGGCCAAATAAGGGTGCGGCAACTCTATAGATTGAGAGAACAAGGGGGGGGGGTACATTTCCTTGACCTAAGGCTGTATTACAGGGCAGCAGTTCTTCAGCATTGAGAGGACATTATCTTCGACTGGGAAGGCTCTTTGGGTGACGTTCGGAAGAGGCCTTTTAACTCCAGTCGGTATTTGAATGGTTGGAATTTGAGGGAGGTTTAGAGAGTGGGGAGCAAAGGCTGTTATGAGAGCATCCTTTTTTTGTTCCCTGTACGTAAACAGGGCTGGGTGGGCAAGAAGAGGGGTTTAATACCCTCACTGGTATCCCGGTGGTCCTGGATGGCAGATTTCCAGCTCTTTTTGGGATTGGGGTTTGAGAAATTGTTGAAGGCTTTGGAGGAGTGTGGAGTTTTTCACTTTGTCGATCTTTGTCAGGGGTGGTGTTCTGCTTCCATGCAGGAGATGGAGGGGAAGCTAGGGGAAGCTGTCTCTTTTGGGGAAACTGCTAGGTACATATGACCTAGATTGGCCACTGTTGGAAACAGGATACTGGGCTTGATGGACCTTGGTCTGACCCAGTATGGCATATCTTATGTTCTTATGTAGGGTCCCCTTTCTACAGTATTTTCAACTTTGCTATTTTGTTCAGCCCCAGGAGAATCATATTCATTTGCATAGGTTAACGACGCCTTTGGAGGACACGCTGTATCAGGGAAAAGGGATGAAGGCCTTGACCTCTAGGCTATATAAGGCGCAGCTGAAGGACAGGAAGAGGGGGGAAGGAGCTTGGTCAGGCAGAATGGGAGAGGATTCATGGAGGGATCCCCATAGGTGTACCTTGGTCACTTTTTGAAGACAAACTCAGTTTCAGGTTATGCGCAGATTATATACTACCCCTTTACAACTATTTAAGGCAAAGAGGAGAGAGATGGATAGCTGTTGGAGGGGATGTGAGTAAGTAGGTACTGTATGTTCCATATGTGGTGGGAGTGCCTCATGATTCAGCGGTACTAGAAGGAGGTAGCTCAGAGGGTTCAGCAGCTACTAGGGAAGTCTTTGCACCTGGAGCCAACGGAGGTGTTGTTGGGCACCCAAGACATACACTCTCCCCAGGACAGGTGTGCCATTCTAAGGTCTAAACTCCTTTTTGCTGCTAGAGTGGAGATGGTGCTCTTTACAGGGCCCCTCAGTACTGGATTGGTTACAAAAGGTGGAGAAGACGATGGGGTTCAACAAACTGACATGTTTTACAGGGGGAAGAACTGGGAGTTTGGGAAGACCTGGGCCCCATATACCCGTCTACTGGGGACTGGAGGGGAGACATAAGGGGGTGGGCTCCGTGTTACTCCCCCTGAGGGTGAATGTGGGAATGCATGAGGGATGCGAGTAATTTCATGACAGACCCATTGAGAACGTTTTTTGTTAGCTTTGTTAATGATTACTATGTTAATAAGGTTTGCAGGGAATCAACCAATGGACTGTAAGCATGTTTGACACCAGATTTGGGGGGGGGGGGGGGCAGGGATAACGCATTTGTAATGCTTCCAGAGCACCCCTTTGTTTGACGTAGACCTGGGCCCCCTCAGCAATGAAACTCCCGGACTTCTGAGGAGGCGTGTTTAAGGGGACATGTGTATCTGAGAGAGTTCTGGGGGATTCAGGGGGGCAATGGGTTAAGGGGGAGAAGGAGTAACTCTAGGGGGGTGGGTTACATTTGGTAGTAGTCTTGTTGTGATGCAGGGATTTGTAATTAGCATGGTGTGTAATGGTGTCAAGACCCTCTAAGTGCATATGTTGGCTGTTTTGTTGTTATCAACCTTTAATAAAAAAATAAAGTGGAAAAACATAACTGTAGGAAGGGTGTTTTTTTTTCCTTATAAGCTTCATTTCTTTGCCTGTAAGTGTATCGCTGGTCTGCACTGTCAAAGAGCTCAAGTTTGTTTTCATCTGTCCACAGAACATTTTCCCAGAAGGACTGTGGTTTCTCAAGGTGGGTTTGGGTAAAGATCAGGCATGCCCTTTTATGTCTGTCTTTGAGCAGTGAAGTTCCTCCTTGGCCTTCACCCATGAAGTCCTCTTTTGTTTAGTGTGTGACATATGGTGCAGGTTGAAACCACCATTCCAGATTGCTCCAGGTCAGCCTTAAGCTCTCTGGATGTTGTATGTGTGTTTTTCAACAGTTTGCACTAATTTTCTTCAAAGACTTCTTGGATTAATTTTCCTCTTCCCACCATGTCCTGTGAGATTCTTGACAGTTCCATGAGCAGAAAACGTCTTGATAACATTGTGAACTGTAGACACAGGAATCCCAAGGTCTCTGGAGATGGCCTTATACCCCTATGAAGTTTGATGTTTAGTGATAATGGCTTTTCTGACTGTCTCAGGCAGCTCTCTTGTCTTCACCATTGTGAAAATAGAACAGGGAGTGAAAGTGGCCATTTTAAACTTTAGAACCATCATTCATTGGTTGATTCAAGTCATGTGAGTACTGACAACTGATCACAGGTGTGTCTAATTTTACTGCAATGGAAATGTGGTTCTTCTGTTCAAACTGATTTGAATTGTTTATAGAGGTGCCAATAAAGCGTAGTTACTCACCTGTAACAGGTGTTCTCCAGGAGCAGCAGGAATCAGTCCTCACATATGGGTGACGTCGGCGCCGACGGAGCCCTCGCGGAGCAATTTTCCCCAGCTTTCACAGAAAGCCTTTGGGAATTGCAGCGCGCATGCGCGGTCGCCTTCCCGCCCAAGGGTGCCATCTTAGCCAGTCTGATGACATAGCTAAAAGACAGTATAAAAATTTGCAAAAAAACTTAAGCAGATGATTGCAACTCCACGGGGAGGAGGGAGGGTTGTGAGGACTGATTCCTGCTGCTCCTGGAGAACACCTGTTACAGGTGAGTAACTACGCTTTCTCCAGGACCAAGCAGGAAGTCAGTCCTCACATATGGGACTCCCAAGCTTAAGGCTACCGGAGACCCTAAGCACAAAAATGAGCTCCCTCTAGCTCGGCAGTACAGAAGGATGGAATCTTCGCTGAATTATTACCCACCGGTAGCCCCCATCCGGGATGGAGGGTAGGAGTTGCTCAGACCTCAAAGAGATTACGGAGGACTGCCTGTCCGAAAGCACTGTCCCTCTCGAGACAGTAATGGGCCGCAAAAGTCTGGCTCGAAGACCAAGTAGCGGCCCGGCAGATTTCTGCCAGCGGAACAGAGCGGAGGTAAGCCACTGACGTAGCCTTCGCCCGAACACAATGAGCCGTGACTCGACTTTCTAAGGAGAGTCCGGCTGCCCCATAAGCCCAAGCGATACAGTCAGCAACCCAGATGGACAGGGTACGCTTGGAGACCGGGAGCCCCAATTTATTGGGGTCAAAAGACACAAAAAGCTGAGCAGCTTTACGGTGCTCCCGCGTACGGTCAAGGTAGAAGTTCAATGCCCTCCTACAGTCCAGGGTATGCAGGACTCGTTCAGCTCGGCTGGAGTGAGGCCTGGGAAAGAAGGTTGGAAGTACCACCTCCTGATTGATGTGAAAAGGGGAGACAACTTTTGGAAGAAATTTTGGGTGAGTCCGTAGGACTACCCTATTTTTGTAGAACCGAGTGAAGGGAGGATCAGACACGAGGGCCTGCAATTCACTTACGCGTCTAGCGGAAGTGAGGGCTATCAGGAATAAGGTTTTCCACGAAAGAAAACGCAGAGAACAGGTAGCCATCGGTTCAAAAGGCGGACAGGTGATCCGCTGTAAAACCACATTCAGATCCCAGTCAGGTGCTGGCGGGCGCAGAGGTGGTTTTAGTAGAAGGAGACCTCGGAGAAACCGTGCTACAAGAGGGTCGCTGGAAAGAGGTCTGCCGTCCACCGGCACATGGTGTGCTGAAAGAGCACTGAGGTGAACTTTGACGGAGTTGGACTTAAGTCCCATGTTAGAGAGGTAGAGCAGGTACTGCAAGATTACCGACACCGAGCAGGAGAAGGGATCCTGAGACTGCTGTACACACCAAACGGAAAAGCGAAGCCATTTAAGGGCGTAGCATTTGCGGGTAGAAGGGCGCCGAGAAGCTAGGACGACCTCTTCCACCTCCGCGGGCAGGAGAAGGGGAGCAAGGACTACCCTTTCAGCCGCCAGGCCATTAGATTGAGAGATCTGAGGTTGGGGTGTAGCAGAGACCCCTGATCCTGTGTTAGGAGATCCGGTTGAAACCCCAGAGGGAACGGATCCTCCACCGCTAATTGCAACAGGAGTGGGAACCACGGCTGTCTGGGCCAGCGAGGAGCCACCAGGATCATGGACGCTTTGTCCCGGAGAACCTTGAACAGAGTTCGGGAGACCAGCGGGATGGGAGGAAAAGCATAGAGAAGGTTTTCCGACCATGAGAGCAGAAATGCATCTGCCGCTACCCGAAGGGGATGTGGCTGACGCGAGCAGAAGCGAGGAAGTTGCCGGTTGAGAGGACTGGCAAAGAGATCCATCGAGGGGAGGCCCCACTTCAGAAAGAGTTTCTGGACTACCAAGGGATCCAGACGCCACTCGTGCGGCTGGAGTATCCTGCTGAGTTTGTCCGCCAGGCAATTCTCCTGGCCTGGGAGATAAACTGCTTTGAGAAGAATGCCGTGACTGACGGCCCAAGAGCAGAGCTTTTGAGCTTCTCGGCAGAGAAGGAAGGAGCCCGTGCCGCCCTGCTTGTTCACGTAGAACATGGCAACTTGATTGTCCGTCTGGACAAGTACGGACTGGTGAGAAGTCAGGTGGGAGAAAGCCTTGAGCGCCAGACGAATAGCTCTGAGCTCCAGGAAGTTGATCTGTTGAGCAGATTCCCACGCGGTCCAGAGACCTTGAGGACATGCCCCCTGGCCATGAGCTCCCCAGCCCAGGAGGGAAGCATCGGTCGTCAGCACTTGAGTCGGCTGAGGCGACTGAAAAGGCATTCCGAGCACCAGGTTCGGCCGATGAAGCCACCACTGTAGGGAAGAGGCCAGCGGTCTGGAGAGGCGCACTAAGTCGGCTAGCCCGCCGGTGGCTTGTTGCCACTGCTTGCGAAGGCACCATTGAGCCGGCCGCATATTCAGGCGAGCATTGGGGGTCACGTGGACGGTGGAAGCCATATGGCCGAGTAGTCTCAGGAAGCGCCTGGCGGAGACCAGGGACTGGCTGCGAAAACGGCCGGCTAGGTCCATGAGCCGTTGAGCCCTGTCGAGAGGCAGGAAAGCTCGAGCCTGAGGAGTGTGCAGTCTTGCGCCGATGAACTCGAGATCCTGTGAGGGGAGCAAAGTGGACTTTGCGAAGTTTATGACAAAGCCCAAGTACTGCAGAAGAGTCACCGTGCGGTGTGTGGCATTGGTGACTGCCGGAGGGGAGGACGCTCTGATGAGCCAGTCGTCGAGGTACGGAAAAACATAGAGGCCGTGAAGCCTGAGATAGGCCGCCACCACCGCGAGACATTTTGTGAAGACTCGCGGTGCGGAGGACAGGCCAAAGGGCAGTACTCTGTACTGGTAGTGATTTCCGGCCACCACAAACCTTAGGTATTGGCGGTGGCTTGGGTGGATGAGGATGTGCGTGTAGGCATCCTTTAGATCCAAGGAGCATAGCCAATCTCCCTGCTGGAGGTAGGGCAGAAGGATTCCAAGGGTAAGCATCTTGAACTTTTCCCGCACAAGGAACTTGTTGAGGTTGCGCAAGTCCAGGATGGGTCTTAGGCCTCCTGTCCTTTTTGGTATTAGGAAATACCTGGAATAAAAGCCTTGACCTCTCAGGTGGTGGGGCACCGGTTCCACAGCCTGGTCCTGAAGAAGACTTGCTAACTCCTGAAGGAGTAAGTCCCTGTGCAGAGGGAGTCGCGGAGGTTCTCCCGGAAAATAAGAGGGAGGGACCTGATGGAAGTGGAGAAGATATCCTTCTCGCACGACTTGAAGCACCCAGGCATCTGAAGTGATGTTGGACCACCTGTGGGCGAAGTGAACCAGCCGCCCTCCGGTGCTGGGAGGGACCAGCTGAGGGGGAGAGGCTATGCTGAGGAAGTCAAAAACCCCCACCCTGCTGAGCAGGGGCTGGTGGTGCAGGCTTGGGGGCTTGCTGCCTACGGGACCCGTTACCCCGTCCCTTGGCCTGCTGACCCTGTTGGGGAGCTGGAGGGGCCTGATATTGGGGGTAGTGTTTGTAGGCAGCCGCCTTTCTCGGGTAAAAGGACTTTTTTCCCGAGCCCTTCTTTTTCTGGGAAGGGGCGGAGGTCTTCCTAGAAAGCCTGGTCCTGGTGAGAGTCTCCGTCTCGATTTGTGCAGCCTTTTCAGCCATGGGCTTGCCAAAGAGGTTCTCACCTCTGCAGGGGACATCGACCAACTTGTCCTGCACCCAAGGCTCAAGGTCAGACGACTGAAGCCAAGCCTGTCGGCGGGCACCGATGCCGGCTGCGGCCACACGAGCCGATGCTTCAAAGCCATCATAGGCTGCTCGGGACATGAATTTGGAGCATTCCCGAATACCAGATGTTAAGGCTAGGAACCTCCGCAAAGGTTCCTCGGACAGTCCAGCAGAGAATCCGGCTAGCTCTTTAGCCAGGTCTCGGAGATACATGCCCATGTATAGCTGGGTAGGTCTGGACACGACAAGCCAGCATAGAGCCCTGGAAACACTTCTTACCAAGGCCATCCAGGTTACGGGCCTCCCTGCCAGGGGGCACCGAGGAGTGCATTTTCTGGCTCTTCAGCCTATGCATGGCCGATTCCACTACCATGGAATGGTGTGGTAGCTGTGCTTTTTGGAAGCCAGGACTCTTGCGGACTCGATAGATGGAATCGACCCGCTTGCTCAATACCGGCGACGAGGCCGGACTCTCCCACATGCGGAAGAGTAGTCGTTCCAGCATGGGAGGCACCGGTACAGTAAAGTGCTCCCGGGCGGGAGAGTCGTACTGAAGGGCGTCGAGCTCTTCGGCTCGAGGCTCCTCCTCGGGATCCGCCGGGAAGGCCAAAGCCTTGGCCATATCCCTGACGAAGTCCGAGAACCGGGCATCCTCCGGAGGGGACTGTTTCCGAGGTTCGGACTCAGGTGAGTCCGAGGGGACACACCGAGTCCGAAAGGAATCAGGTGACTCCTCCTCTTCAGACTCCCAGACCGACTCCGAGGAGGAATCAGTGGGGTCGGCTCGGGCAGGCGGAGGCGTCGGCCGCCCCGACGCCACGGGAGTCGGTGGCGACGACCTCGGTCCTGAACGGGAGGCCGAGGGTGACCTCGACCGAGGATCGACTCGAGTTCGCATGGACTCGAGGATCGGCTCGGTCTCCGGGGTCGACTTAGACGTCGACGTCCCGGCGGTTGGGGCAGCGGCGCCAGCGAGGCTAGCGATCAGTGCCCGCTGCTGGTCCATGAAGGCAGATAGTCTGCTCTCCAAGGCCGTCAACCTGAGTCCGACCTTAGGTGACCCAGCAGTCCCCGACTCGGGCCCCGACGGCGTCGGGCCCGACGTCGGACCTCTCGGAGGCGAGTCCAGAAGGACCACAGGACTTACCCGAGCAGGCAACTCCGACTCCAGGCGAGGTCGCTTCGGGAGGTGCTCCTTCTCCAAAGACCCGGGACGGCTGTCGGGGCTATGCGACCTGGCCCTCGTGGAGCCAGGAGCGTCCACCGACGCCGCCCTCGCGGGTTTTGTCTTCCGTCGATGGTCTCCGGAGGGAGAACCCCTGTCGGAGGAGCTTCGGCGATGTTCAGAGCTGGAGCCTCTGGATGCCGAGGCCTCCGACGAGGTCCGGGTACGGCTGGGGTCAGCGAAGATTCTATCCCGCTGATGCCGCCGACTCAACGCTTTGGAGGACATTTTGCCACAGGCTCCACAGATCATTTCTTCATGATCCGGGCCCAGGCAGCGGAGGCAATTATCGTGTGTGTCAGTGAGTGACATATTTCTGTCACACTGACCACACCGCTTGAAACCACTGGCAGCCATCGGGGGAAAAAGGGCCCCTGCAAGGTCAAAGGACCGGGCTGCCAGTGAAAAACCGAAAACGAAACTGAAAAACGAGTAAAACTCACGAAAATCAACTTTTTTAGCGGGGACACGACGGGTACGTCTGTAGGGCTCCGCGGAAAAAAGAAGACTGGCTAAGATGGCACCCTTGGGCGGGAAGGCGACCGCGCATGCGCGCTGCAATTCCCAAAGGCTTTCTGTGAAAGCTGGGGAAAATTGCTCCGCGAGGGCTCCGTCGGCGCCGACGTCACCCATATGTGAGGACTGACTTCCTGCTTGGTCCTGGAGAATCATATCCTCTCACATAATAAAGCTCAAATGAATCACCACATATATATTCCAAAATAAAGGTGAAAACCCTATAAACCCATATGAACACTTTGTCTATCTAAGTAAGACTATTCTATCAATTACTATATTTTTGTCAGATCACCTGCCTTGAGAGGTCCCTCTCTATTGTAGCAGGCCCTTCTTTTAATCAAATACTTAAAAAAGGCTCAATAGCCTAAAAAGTACTCCAAGGAAAGACACCCATAAGTGCACCCCTTCAGAAATACTTAGCCACTCCAAACTTGTTTCCGACTGTTGTATGGACAAACAAATCTTGATGGTCTAAAATCCCTCGTCAGAAGTGGCTGAACTTTGCCATACAATAAGTGTCGCTAGAGTAGCCTCATTTCAAGGATCGCCAATCAAAATCTAGGTATCACTGTTTGAATTCAAGCTCCCTCAAGGGTTATAGCTTTATCCATTAACACCGATCGGGTACTGCAACACAACGCCATGTTTCAAGCGCTGTGCTTTCTTGGCTCTTCCTCAAGCATATCCTGGCAATGTCCTCGTTTTTATACTATTTTCTATTATTTCCTTTTTTAATTGGTTTTGTTTTGATTCTTTTGTGTGTCAAATATGTGTGCACATATTATACCAAAGCCATTTCACTAGCTACTTTTTAAAATGAGATATTGGACATTAAGGAAAGAGTAGTAACAGGTGTTCTCCAGGAGCAGCAGGAATCAGTCCTCACATATGGGTGACGTCGGCACCGATGGAGCACCATGCGGAGCATTTCCCCAGCTTTCAAGGAAAGTCTTTGGGAATGCAGCACGCATGTGCGGTCCCCTTCTCACCCAAAGGTGCCATCTTGCTCAGTCCGATGACATAGCTAAAAGACAGCAAAAAACAAAAATGAAGTATATGACTGCAACTCCAGGGGAGGAGGGAGGGTTATGAGGACTGATTCCTGCTGCTCCTGGAGAACACCTGTTACAGGTGAGTAACTACTCTTTCTCCAGGACCAAGCAGGAAGTCAGTCCTCACATATGGAACTCCCCAGCTCTAGGCTACCGGGAACCCAAAGCTGAAAAATTAGCTCCCTCTAGGGCCTCAGCATCCGTGACAAGAATCTTCTCTGAGAACGCCCCCGTACGGTAGCCCAACACAAGGGCCGGAGGGTAGGAGTTGCCTAAACCTCAAAGAGATTACGGAGTATCTCCTGTCCGAAAGCACTGTCCCTTCGCGACTCCCTCTCGAGGCAGTAATGGGCCGCAAAAGTCTGGCTTGAAGACCAAGTAGCAGCCCGGTAGATGTCTGCCAATGGAACAGAGCGGAGATGAGCTACTGACGTGGCTTTCGCCCTGACACGGTGGGCCGTGACTCGACCCTGCAAGGAGAGGCCGGCTGCCCTGTACGCCCAGGCGATACAATCTGCCACCCAAATGGACAACGTATGTTTGGAGACAGGTAACCACAGTTTATTAGGGTCAAAAGAGACTAAGAGCTGAGCAGCCCTTCGATGCCCCTGTGTACGATCTATGTAAAAAGACAATGCCCTTCTACAGTCCAGGGTGTGCAAGACTGTTACAGCCCGGCTGGCATGCGGCCTGGGAAAGAATGTTGGAAGAACCACCTCCTGATTGAGGTGGAAGGAGGAGACAAACTTTGGAAGGAACTTAGGATGAGTCCGTAAGACCACCCTGTTGCTATAGAACTGTGTGTATGGTCTATCAGAAACCAGGGCTTGGAGTTCACTCACACGCCTGGCCAAGGTAAGAACTACCAAGAACAACGCCTTCCAAGAAAGGAAGCGTAAAGGACAGGTAGCCATCGGCTCAAACGGTGGGCGAGTAAGTTGCTGCAAGACCACATTCAAATCCCGCTCAGTGGCTGGTGAACGAATCGGAGGCTTGAGCAAAAGCAGGTCTCTGAGGAAGCGGGACACCAAGGGGTGGCCTGACAGAGACTGTCCCTCCACCGGTGAGTGGTGCGCTGATAAAGCACTAAGGTGAACCCGAACAGAGTTGGATTTAAGGCCGAGGTCTGACAGGTGAAGCAGATACTGCAGCACCACTGGCACCAGGCACGAAAAAGGATCCTCCTGGCGCTGAGCACACCAGGTGGAGAACCTACGCCACATGAGGGCATAAGACTTTCGGGTGGATTGCCTCCTAGAGACCAACACCACCTCCTCCACTTCCTTAGGTAGAAGTAAGGGGGCTAGGACTTTCCTTTCAGCAGCCAGGCCATCAGATGGAGGGATTTGAGGTTGGGGTGCAGTAGAGATCCCTGGTCCTGAGACAGGAGATCGGGTTGCACCCCCAGAGGGAGTGGAGTGTCCACCGCCAACTGCAGGAGGAGTGGAAACCACAGTTGCCTCGGCCATCTGGGGGCTACCAGAATCACCGAGGCCTTGTACTGAAGAACCTTGAACAAGGTTTGGGCCACTAAAGGCATGGGAGGAAACGCATACAGTAGGCCCGTAGACCAAGAGATTAGAAACACATCTGCAGCTATTCTCCAAGGATGCAGTTGTCCGGAACAGAACCTGGGTAGCTGATGGTTCAGGGGACTCGCAAAGAGATCGATGGTTGGAAGACCCCATCTTAGAAAGATCTGTTGGACCACTAGCGGATTCAAGTGTCATTCGTGAGGCTGTAGGATCCTGCTTAACCTGTCTGCTAGGTAATTCTCCTGGCCAGGTAGATAAACTGCTTTGAGAAACACGCCTTGTTTGACTGCCAGGGAGCAAAGAGCTTGTGCTTCCTGACACAGAAGCCTGGAGCCTGTGCCTCCCTGCTTGTTCACATAGAACATTGCTACTTGATTGTTTGTATGAACCAAGACAGATTGGTGAGAGAGGACATGAGAGAAAGTCTGTAGAGCCAAGCGGATAGCTCGCAACTCCAACAGATTGATCTGCTGTGTGGCCTCCCAAGGAGACCAGAGGCCCTGAGTGCATGCACCCTGGCAATGTGCACCCCAGCCCTGCAAGGAAGCATCTGTTGTCAGCACCTGTGTGTGTGGCGGCACTTGGAAAGGCACTCCCCTGACAAGATTTGGGAGATGTAGCCACCACCGCAGGGAGTCCACTAGCAGTTTGGACACCCTTACTCTGTTTCTTAAGTCTCCTGTGGCTTGCACCCACTGAGCTCTGAGGCACCACTGAGCAGGCCGCATGTGCAGACGGGCATTTGGAGTTACATGGTCCGTGGATGCCATGTGGCCTAAGAGCCGAAGGAAGTGTCTGGCGGAGACCAGAGAACCGCTCTGGAACTGTTTGGCCAAGTCCATCAGTCTGTGGGCCCTGTCCTCGGGCAAATAAGCTTTTGCCTAAAGGGTATCTAGTCTTGCCCCTATGAACCCTATGTTCTGTGAGGGGAGCAAAGTGGACTTTGCGAAGTTTATGACAAAGCCTAGATGCTGGAGAAGAGATACAGTGCGCAGGGTGGCTTGTCTGGTCTCCTGTGGAGACTGACCCCTGATGAGCCAGTCATCCAAATACGGAAAGACAAAGATGCCCTGGTTTCTGAGATAGGCCGCCACCACTGCCAGGCATTTGGTGAAAACCCTGGGAGCGGAGGTTAGGCCAAATGGAAGTACTCTGTACTGAAAATGATTTCCTCCCACTACAAATCTGAGATAGTGCCTGTGGTCTGGATGAATGAGGATGTGAGTATAAGCATCCTTTAGGTCTAAGGAGCACAGCCAGTCTCCCTGCTGGAGGTAGGGCAGCAGTATCCCAAGGGTAAGCATCTTGAACTTTTCCCTCTCCAGGAACTTGTTGAGATTTCTCTAGGATGGGCCTGAGGCCTCCTGACCTTTTTGGTACCAGAAAGTACCTGGAATAGAAGCCTTGCCCCTTCAGGTGGTGAGGCACCGGTTCCACCGCCTGCTCCTTTAGAAGACTTGCCAACTCCTGAAGGAGGAGGTTCCTGTGCAGAGGGAGTCTTGGAGGCTCCCCTGGAAAATAGGAGGGAGGTAACTGGTTGAAGTGGAGCAAGTAGCCCTTCTGGACTATGCTCAGTACCCAGGTATCCCCTGTTATGGCTGACCACCTGTGGGCGTACAGTGTCAGCCGGCCTCCTGTGCTGAGTGGAGCCAGCTGTGGAGGAGAGGCTATGCAGTGGGAGTCAAAACCCCGCTCCCTGCTGTGCAGGAGCCGGAGCTGGCGGCTTGGGGGTTTTCTGCCTACGGGGTCCATGTCCCTGCCCCTTGGCCTGCTGACCCTGCTGGGGAGCTGTAGCGGCCTGAAAATGAGGGTATGATTTGTAGGCAGCACCCTTCCTCAGGAAAAAGGGCTTCTTCACCGAGCCCTTCTTTTTCTGAGAAGGGGCAGAAGTCTTTCTGGACAGCCTTGTCCTGGTGAGAGAGTCTCAGTCTCGATTTCTGCAGCCTTTTCAGCCATGGGTTTGCCAAAAAGGTTCTCACCTCGGAAAGGGACATCAACCAACTTGTCCTGTACCCAGGGCTCCAGATCTGATGACTGTATCCAGGCCTGATGGCCTCGAAGCCATCATAGGCTGCTCGAGAGATAAACTTTGAGCACTCTCGGATCCCCGATGACAAAGCCTTGAACCTCTGCAAAGGTTCCTCAGAGAAGCCAGCTGAGAACCCGGCAATTTCCTTTGCCAGGTCTCGTAGGTACATGCCCATGTACAGCTGGTAAGTCTGGACACGGCAAGACAGCATAGAGCCCTGGAAGCACTTTCTACCAAGGGCATCTAGGTTCCGGGCCTCCCGGCCGGGGGGCACCAAGGAGTGCATCTTCTGACTCTTCAGATGATGCATGGCCAATTCCACAACCATGGAGTGGTGCGGTAGCTGTGCCTTCTGGAACCCAGGACTCTTACGGACTCGATAGATGGAATCGACCCATTTGCTAAGAACCGGCACCGAGGCCGGTGCCTCCCACATACGGAAGAGCAGCCATTCCAGCATCGGAGGAACCGGTACAGTAAAGGCCTCCTTAGGCAGAGAGTCGTACTGGAGTGCCTCAAGCTCTTCGGCTCCTCCTCGGCATCCGCGGGGAAGGCCAAAGCTTCGGCCATGTCCCTCACGAAGTCCGCGAACCGGGTATCCTCCGGGGGGGCCTTCTCCGAGGCTCGGACTCCGGTGAGTCCGATGGGATGCACTGGGTCCGGAAGGTGTCCGGGGACTCCTTGTCCTCCGTCTCCCAGTCTGACTCCTCTGAGGAGGAATCAAGAGGCTCTGGCCATGTGGGCTTCAATGCCACACGCCCCGACACAGAGTGTATCGGCATCAACGACCTTGGCCCCGCACGGGAGGTCAAGCGGGACCATGACCAAGGATCAACTCGAGACTTCATCGACTCAAGGATTGGCTCGGGCTCCGGGGTCGACTTGGACGTCGAGGTCCTGGTGGTTGGGGCAGATGCACCGGTCAGACCGGCGATCAGTACCCGCTGCTGTTCCATGAAGGCAGCCAAGCTGCTCTCCAAGGCCGTCAACCTGAGTCCAAACTCAGGAGACTCAGCAGCCCCTGACTCAGGCCCCGATGGCATCGGGCCCGACGTCAGCTCCCCCGGGGGAGAGTCCACGAGGACAATTGCACTCACATGACTCCGGCTCCAGATGAGGTAACTTCGAAGGCCTCTCCGACTCTGAGAGCCCGGGGCGTCGGTCGGGGCTATGCGACCTGGCCCTCGAGGGGCCAGGAGCGTCCACCGACGTCGCCCTCACGAGCTTTTTCTTCCTTCTGTGTTCCCGAGAAGGAGACCCCCACTCAGAGGAGCCTCAATGGTGCTCGGGATCGGACTCTCGAGATGTCGAGGCCTCTGACGAAGTCCGGGCCTGGTCGGACGCAGAGTCAGAAAAGATTCTTTCACGCTGATGTTGACGGCTCCTCAACACCTTTGACGACATCTTGCTGCACGGGCCACAGGCCAGCGGGTCATGGTCGGGCCCGAGGCATCGGAGGCAGCAGTCATGTGTGTCGGTGAGAGACATAGGTTTCTTGCACCGATCACACTTCTTGAATCCGCTGGCAGCCATCAGGGGAAAAAGGGCCCCTGCGAGGTCAAAAGACTGGGCTGCCAGTGAAAAACACAAAAAAGCGCAAATGCTAGTCTCGAAGGACAAAAAACAAAAAACTAGCTCTGGGCTCGATACCGGTGTACCGGGCCCAGGCGGGAAGGGGAACCAGCATCAAACCGGGTAAAACCACGAAAAAAACGAAGAAAATCACTTTTTTACCGGGTGACACAAACTCATGTCCATCGGGCTCCGCGGAAATAAGAAGACTGAGCAAGATGGCACCTTTGGGCGGGAAGGGGACCGCGCATGCGCGCTGCATTCCCAAAGGCTTTCCTTGAAAGCTGGGGAAATGCTCCGCCCGGGGGCTCCGTCGGCGTCGACGTCACCCATATGTGAGGACTGACTTCCTGCTTGGTCCTGGAGAATTGAACTTCAAGGGTGCCAATAATACTGACCACAAATGAACCTGGAACAGACTACCCGAGTCAGTACATCAGGCTCCAATTCTCATTCTGTTAACATCCCGGCTAAAACCCAGTTCTTCAAGGCCCATCCTTGTAGGAGGCCCCTAACCTTCACGGCAGCTATTTATCCAGTCATAATTGCTGATAAACATTCAGTGATAACGTCACATCACATTGTACAGACTCTGGGCAAGTGCAACAGCACCTCCAGCCTCCAGCTCCCCTGCCCCCCATCCTCTTGTTCATGACCAAGAATACTATTGCATAATATAACATACAACCATAAACAATTAATAAGAGCACAAAACAAAATGTGAAGTGTAGTTATTCACCTGTAATAAGTGTTCTTCGGGGACAGCAGGAATCAGTCCTCACATATGGGTGACGTTGGTGCCGATGGAGCCCTCGCGGAAGCATTTCCCCAATTTTCAAAGAAAGCCTTTGGGAGATGCGTGGTGCCCTTCTTGCCTAAGGGTGCCCTTCTTGTCTAAGGGTGACATCTTGCTCAGTCAGATGACACAGTTAAAAGACGGCAAAAAGAAACGGTAAAGAAGCAACTCCAAAGGTAGGGGGGAGATTGTGAGGACCGATTCCTGCTGTCCCCAGAGAACACCTGTTACAGCTGAGTAATTACGCTTTCTCCGGGAACAAGCAGGAAGTCAGTCCTCACATATGGGACGCCCTAGCTACAGGCTACTTAAAGCCCATAAGGAAAAAACCCAGTTGCCCCAAGGGAAGCCGTGAGTAGCAGCAATTGAGTCTGCAAAAACAGACTACAGTAGGACCCGCGTGTCCGATGGAACCAACACTCCAGTAGCCTGAACAGAGAAGGGTTGGAGGGTAGGAGTTGCCTAGACCCTGAAGAGATTATGGAGCACGGCCTGATCGAAAGCACTGTCCCAACGGGACGCCCTTCTCCAGGCAGTAGTGAGCTGTGAAGGTATGGACTGAAGACCAGGTGGAGGCCCAGCAGATGTTCAATACCGGGATGCAGCGCAGGTTTGCCACAGAGGCCGCCATGGCCCTGACACTGTGTGCCGTGACCCAGCCATCCAAGTGTGAGCTCGCCTGCTCTTAGGCAAGGTGATGCAGTCTGCCACCCAGGTGGACAGTATTTGCTTGGTCATTGCTTCCCCCAGGCGACTGAGGTCGTAGAAAACAAAAAGCTGAAAAGATTTGCGGTGGTCTTGTGTACATTGAATGTAGGAGGACAGGGCCCTCTTACAGTCCAAGATGTGAAGGACGGTCTCCACCCTGCTGGAGTGAGGCCTTGGGAAGAAGGTGGATAGCATCACCTTCTAGTTGAGGTGAAAGGAAGATACCGCCTTCGGAAGGAATTTGGGGTACGTGCGCAGCATGACCCTGTACTTGTAGAATCTGGTATATGGCGCCTCTGCCACGGCTTGGAGCTCGCTGACCCTGCGAGCAGAGGTGAGCGACAACAGGAACACGACCTTCCATGAGAGGTACCTCAGGTGACAAGTAGCTAGAGGCTCAAATGGTGGGCGGGTGAGCTGTGCCAATACTAGGCTGAGGTCCCACTCTGCTGCTGGAGGGCGGACCGGGGTGGGGGGGGGGGGTTAACAGCAGGAATCCTCTCAGGAAGCGGATTACCAGAGGCTTGACCGAGAGGGACTTGCCCTCAACCGGATGGTGGTGCGCTGCTTGAGCACTGAGGTGTACTCTGACAGAGTTTGATTTTTGAGCCCAGATTGTAAGAGATGAAGGTGGTACTGCAGAACCATCTGCATCAGGCAGGAGAACAGGTTTACCCGTTGCTGCACACACCACACTGAGAACCTGTGCCATTTGAAGGCGTAAGCCCTCCTGGTGGAGGTCTTGCGGGAGGCCAGCAGGATCTCTTCCACTTCTCCCGAGAGACTGAAAGGGACTAAGGTTACCCTTTCAGCAGCTACGCCGTCAGTGATAGGGACCCCAGGTTGGGGTGCAGGAGAGAGCTCTCCTCTTGAGGACAAGAGCTCTGGGGAACTCTCCAGGGGGATCGGAGCATCCAGTGACAATCGGAGGAGCAGCAAGAACCATGGCTGCCTGGGCCACCGTGGAGCCACCAGGATCAGTGACACTTTGTCGCGAAGAGCCTTGAAGAGGTTCTTGGCAATCAATGGCGTGGGTGGGAAGGTGTATATGAGGCCTTCTGAACACGGAATGAGAAAAGCATCTGCTGCCATCCAAGACGGGTGGAGCTGTCAGGAGCAGAAGCGGGGCAATTAGTGGTTGTCCGGGCTGGAGAACAGGTCCACCCATGGGTCCCCCAGAGTCGGAAGAGCCAGGTGGCTACTCTGGGGTCCAGCTGCCACTTGTGCGGTTGGAGGACCCTGCTCAGTTTATCCGCCAGGGTGTTGTCTTGCCAAGTGGTACAGTGACCACCCATGCCCTTGTCCCTTAGCTTGCTGAACCTGCTGGGGAGGACGGAAAATCTGGGTAGTTTCTGTAAGCAGCCCCTTTCTTCAAGTAAAAAGGCTTTTTACCTGAGCCCTTCCATCGGGAAGGGACAGCGATCTTTTTGGAGAGCCTGGTCCTCGTCACATACTCAGTCTCCAACTTGGTGGCCATTTTGGTCATGGGTTGGCATGGGATATTGACTAATTTTGTCTTGAACCCATTGCTCGATGTTGTAAGACTGTAGGCCAAACCTGGCATCAGGCACCGATGCCTGCTGTGGCTACTCTAGTTACCGACTAAAAGCCATCATAGGCTGGTCGAGTCATGAATTTGGAGCACTCACGGATGGCTTTGGCCAGGTTCTTGAACTGCTGCAAGGGTTCCTCGGAGAGATCAGTTGAGAACCCGGCGAGCTCCTTCGCTAGGTTTCTCAGGTAAATATCCATGTACAACTGATAGGCCTGAATCCGGCCGATCAGCATGAAGCCCTGGTAGCACTTTCTTCTGAGGGCATCCAGGGTGCGGGGCCTCCCTACCCAGGAGCAGCACGGAGTGCATCTAATGGCTCTTCAGCCGACACATGGCTGACTCCACCACCATGGAGTTATGTGGCAGCTGTGCCTTCTGGAAGCCAGGGCTCCCGCAGACCCGATACATCGAGTTGAGCCGCTAGATCACGATGGGCACCGACGCCGGTGTTTCCCACATGCAGAGCATTAGCCATTCCAGAATGGAAGGGATGGGTACCATGAGTGATTCCCTCGGTGGGGCCTCGTATTGGAGGATTTCTAGCTCCTCCGATTCTGTTGGGAATGCTAGGGCTTTTGACACATCCTGCACAAAGTCAAGGAACACCACTGTCCTCGGGCGGGGACATGCCGAGGCTCAAAAGGCGGTGAGTCCGAAAGAATGTCGCGATGGCGAGGGTGTCTGGGGACTCTTTGTCTTCGGTCTCCCATTCTGAGTAGTCGGTGGAAGACTTGAGGAGGGGCAGCCCGCAGGGTCCGGCCCTGAGCCCTAAGGCGGGCCCTCAGAGGCCCCGCAGCGGGCATTATCGTTTGGACCTACAGGAGAAGAAGTTCTCAGGGCAGCCATGTCTTCTTCCCGCCCAGTCGATTAGTAGCTTTGGCACTTCCCACTTGTCTGGAGTGGTCTAACAGGATTCCAGGAAAGAAAATTATCAGATAAGTAAAATTTCACCATTTCCATGTTCAGCTGAATGTCCTCCCGTGATTATTATATGTATTTCATGTGTTGTTCATCTGATACCTAGAAACATTTGGGCTTACAACAAAATGTTTTCCAATTTATTTGGCAGGGTAAGGCTCCTAAGTTGGCACGGGTGTTCTCTTTCAGCCTAGGAAAAGGACATGATCTCGTAAGAGTAGGATTCTCCAGATTTTTCACTGAAGGGCGCCACAATCCTGAACAAGCTGTATGATTTTCTTCAGCAGCAGTTGGAAAGGTGGCTGCATTTTCTGAAGGTGGATGTGCACGTTGCAGTTACAGTTCACCAACTGTACCACCATCTCAACTGAGGCTAGGACTGACTAAGAATCAGCTGGATTATAAGGTGGAGGCGCTTCTCAAGACTCTGTTCTTGGCCACATCCCTTATTCTTCAGCGATATGTGGACGTTTGACTGCATGGGCTCTCCTTCAACGGGTGCAGCTGTTCCTGAAAGATGATGCTTCAGTTCAGTTGGAGTTGGCTACGGCCTACCTGGCCAATGCCATGTATGATCTTGTCTCGCTAGCCAGGGACACTGCAGTGACCACAATAGAGGGGAGATGGCTTTTGCTGTGTAACTGGGCAGCAGACACAGTTTCTGAGTCCTGTCTGGCTAAGCTTGCTTTTAAGGAGAAGCTCCTCTTCAGCAAAGATCTTGAGAAGTTTGTAAAGGATCTGACAGATTCCAAGCTCCAGCATCTCCAAGAGGGTACACCCACAGGATCTTGGAGGCATGCACCCTCTTCATCTTCTTCCTCTTCACATTTTCCTCAATCTTCAGACTCCTGAGACTTTCAACAGTACTGGCCAGAAAAGCTAGCCCTTGCTTTTTCAGGAGCCTAGGCCAGGACTCAGCCCTTTCATGGGGCATGCAGGTCTAGTGACTCTTCCTTGAGGGCCAACTCCTCCCCATCCAGGGCAATGATAGGCAAGGGGCTCATTCTGAGATGCCTCCAGTAGGTGGTCATCTACATCTTTTTCACCAGGAATGGGCCCAGGTCACTGCAGATTTTTGGGTACTCGATGTCATTCAGCATGGCTCTGCCCTGGAATAACAAGGAGTCTATTTTCGACTCCACTATGTCTCTTCCTGTGGTTCAGACACCAAGAAGGCTTCTGTTTGGACCATCCTGGAGAGGCTGATTCACCTTCAGGCCATTGTTACCGTAACCGCTCCAAAAAGGGCTGTGGAAGGTACTCCATATATTTTGTTGTACCAAAGGATGGTTCCTTCAGGCCCATCCTCAACCTAAAATGGATAAATACCTCTCTGAGGGTTCCTTGCTTCCAGATGGAGACACACAGGTCCATCATTTTGGTTGTCTGCAAGAGGAAGTTGCTCATCTCACTGGATCTGGCGGAGGCATATTTCCACAGTCCCATTTGGGAAGACAAGCAAAGGTATCTATGCTTTGCCATGCTCTGCTCTTTGGCCTTGTCACAGTCCCAAGAATCTTCTCCAAGGTCATGGTAGTGGCAGTGTCTGCTCTGTGATGTGAGGGCATATGGGTACATCCTTACTCAGTGACTAGCTGATTCACTCCAGGTTGTGCTCAGAAGCGCAGATGGTACAGTTTCTGAAAGGCCTCGGTTGGGTGGTGAATTGAAGTAAAAGTCACTGGTATCCCTCTCATTCCTTGGGACTCTATGCAAAACCTGCATTGGCAGAGTCTTCTTGACCACCATGAGAGTTTCCAAGTTTCTGGCGCAGTTGGCAAATTTTCAGCAACGAGCTCCCAAGGTCTGGGACTATCTTCAGCTCCTGGGCTTTATGGCAGCTATGCTGGAACAAGTCCCTTGGGCAAGGGACCACATGCAATCTCTCCAACGGTTCCTGCTGTCACATTGTTCAATTTAGTCACAGGACTTCGAGATCAGGCTCTCCCTTCTGCCTTTTGTAGCATCCAGCCTGATTTGGTGGTTCCAGTCTGCCAGTTTGAACAAGAGAATACCTCTGGACAATCCTCAGTGGCTTATCTTAATGCTGCATGCTAGTCTGTTCGGTTAGGGGGCTCATTGCAAGGGTCAATTGGTGCAGGGGTGTAGGTCCTGGTGTGAGTCATTTGATCCATCAATCGCCTAGAAGGGAGTACAATTTCTCTGTCCCTCTGGCATCTCCACCACCTGGTTGCAGGTTGAGCAGTCTGGGTGTTCTCCATGACAATGCCATGGTGGGAGCACATGTCGACA
Source organism: Ichthyophis bannanicus (assembly GCA_033557465.1). Taxonomy (NCBI): domain Eukaryota; kingdom Metazoa; phylum Chordata; class Amphibia; order Gymnophiona; family Ichthyophiidae; genus Ichthyophis; species Ichthyophis bannanicus. The sequence continues at coordinate 148,529,044 of CM066040.1, read as the reverse complement.
ACCAAGGCAGCAGCAAGTGTGTGGGTGAGTGGCCCTGGAGATGGCCCTCTTGTTCACATGACCCTGAATCTTCTGGCCCTGATGGTGCAGCAGATTGTGGGCATGAACAATGTGGACATGGACTCTCTCAATCATCACACCCTCGATCCGGGGAAGTGGGAGCTAGTGCCATCCGTATTCCGGTGGATCCTAGACTATAGGGGAAGTCTCTGGATGGATTTGATGGCAACCTGTGTCAATGCCACAGTGGAGAGGTTCTTCACACAACGCAAAGAGCTGGGCGCCCAAGGTGTTGATGCCCTGGTTCAACCTCGGCCTCGAAAGTCTCTTCTGTACTCGTACCTGCTATGGCCTCTGGTTGGCTGTGCTTCATCAGATAGAGGATCACCACGGACTGGTGATTCTGATTGTGTTGGATTGGCTGTGGAGGTCTTGGTTTGCAGACCTGATGTGGCTCCTGGACAATCCGCAACAGGGCCCATCCTGATGGAAGATTTGGCTCCTTTCTCGCTAATGGCTTGGCCCTTGAGAGGCAGTGTTTAGTGCATGAGGGCTACTTGCAGCCCATGGTTTCCACTCTCTTGAAGGCTGCCTGGCTTATGTGCGAGTGTAGTGCACCTTTGAAGACTGGTGTTAGGTGAGCCATTTGCTTGCTCGGAAGGTGGAGCTGCCATCCTTAAACATAGAAACATGATGGCAGATAATCCATAGACCTATCCAGTCTGCCTTTCCATACCAACTACTAAGCTCTCTACAGTCCCTTCTTTTCCTTTAGACATCCTCTGTTTTTGTCTTTATTGGCCTTCCTGTAGGACGGGTTTGATAAGGGCCTGTCCCTCAGTACCCTGAGCTTGTGGCTTTGCCCTGTTTTCGAGGCTTAGCAGCCTGCAGTTCCATTGTCTCACACCCGATGTGGTAGACACCCTTAGGGGGTTGCATCTCTTACGCCACTCCTTGCATTTGGTGCTTTCACCATGGGATTTGGATCTCATTCTTCAGACCCTGTTGTCTGCTCCTTTTTAGCCTTTAAAGCAGGTCTCTCTTAAGGATATCACACTTAAAAGCAGTCTTTCTGCTCGCCATTTGTTCAGCATGACGTGTTTCAGAAATAAAGGCTCTCTCATGCAGAGACTCTTACCTGTCCTTCTTGGAGGAGATAGTTTCAGCTTTTTATGTCAATCAGGTGGTCTGTTTTCCGTCCTTTTCTGCGGAGCAGTGTAAGGGTGAAGAATAAAGATAGTCATCTTCTTGACTTTCGCAGGGTTCTTCTTGGATACCTGAAGGTCATCAATTCCTTCCGAAAGTCAAATAGATTGAGCTCTTTTCAGACCTGTGTAAGGGCAAAGCGGCCTCCAAGGGCACCTTGGCCTGATGAATTAAAGAGGCTGTGTCTTCAGCCTATCTTTTGTGGAACTGTGCTATCTCAGAGAGTTTGCGGGTCACTTTACATGGGCCCAGGCTTCATCCTGGGCAGAATGAAGCTCAGCCGCCCCTATTGACATTTGCAGGGCGGCAACATGGTCAACCTTTTCAACCTTTGTCAAGCACTACCCCATGTATGTCCAAGCTAGGTGGACATGGTCTTCAGGGCAAAGATTTTGAAGACAGCTGTGTCTTCTTCTCACCGAATGGAGTAGTAGCTTTAGTATTTCCCACTTGTCTGGACTGGTCTAGCAGGACAGTCTGGAAGGTGACATTTCACTTACCAGATAACGTGCTTTCCTGTAGTCCTGCTAGATCAGTCCAGGACCCACCCTGCGTATTCTGTTATCTCTGCAGTCAATCTTCAGGCTTTGATCTTCTGACAGTTGCTCTGTATGGCGGATTTACTGTACATAGTTGTACATGGTTCTGTCTGGTTTCCCTCAATGAGGCTGGGTGTGGTCAGGTTCTTGACCATTTGCTTGGGTACAAATCCTAGAGAATGCCCCAAGCTGTACTGGCTCTAGTAGCAGGATGATGTCACTAGAAGTTCTTAGTTTTCTCTGTCCCCACCTCTGCTGGCAGGGGGATGCAATCACCAATTGTCTGGACAGGTCTAGCAGGATGACCTGGAAAGGTCCAGTTAGAAGCATACTAAATTCAAGTCTCAGGGCCTCACCCTCTCTGCAGCAATGGACTCTTCTTTGCACTGAGGAACACTTCCACACTCAGATCATTGCCTCCCATGTTTATCAACTTCTGAGGTGCTGTGTCATCATGCACTGTGTCAGCACCACCTTCTTGAGCACCTCCATATAAGTACCTGCATTAGCACCAACCGGGTTCAGTGGTTCCTCTGGGGTCAGCCGCCAACTCTGATCACTCTCGAGGACCCCAACGGGGACTCAAGCACAGCGGACAAGAATTCACTCCCTCCTGAGTTTGTAGGCTATTCTGCTCCAGCCCTGCCTTCGACATCCACTGCTGCAGCAGTTGCTCTACCTTTTCTGGGGAATGCAAAAACAACCTGTTCTCATTAACAATTACAATTAGTCTGTCAGGAAACTGAATGCTGGACTGATAGCATGCCTGGGCCAGGGCATTTCTATACTTGAATGCTTTCCTTTTCTGAACCATTTTGGCGTTGAGATCAGGGAAAACAGTAACTTTTCAGTTCTTATAGGTAACGCTGCTTGACTTCCGGGCCTTTCGGTGACATGCTCCTTCTCCTGATGACAAATCAATTAACTATGATGATCTGGAGCTATTTTCCAGAAGCAAGCTTTGGGCATGATTCCCGATGAGCTCTATTGATCTCATAGTTAAGGAAGGCAGGAAGCATGAGTCCAACAAAGCTTTGACAAAGGAAATATCCAAGATGGCGGAGGAGCAGCACGCCGGGGTGTAACGCTCTGCTTTGGCTCTGTACCTGTAATCCTATGGGGAAGAAGAGGAAACAACGGTCGCAGAAACCCCCTGCTGCATCGACCCCGTTGGGTACGTTGGTCCAGACGTCCATTGCCGGGTTCTGTACTTCTGCGATGGCATCGAACGATCCTCTGAGTGATTCAATGGATCGGAGCTTTGAAGGGGTTTCTTTCAGCCCCGTGCAGGAGCCTCCAGCACAGCCCGGAGGTACCCTCAGGTTGGAGCGGTCCGATGGCGTCTCAATGAAGATGGAGGCGCGGAAGGTCACTGGGGTTTCCCCTGAGTGTGTGGAGTCGACAGCAGCGCTAGCTGTAGCTGGAGTTGGTTCTTCCGGTGGTGAGTGGGAGGGGAGATCTTCCCCAAACGAGGGTCAGTCTTTGAGGGAGTCGACTACTAGCCTCTCTAGTACTGCACTGCCCCGGTTTTCTGTGGAGTTGAAAAGCCTGCGGTAGTAACTTTAGACAGCTTATGGGAAGCTATCTCAGCACTGCAGCAATCCCTTGTGCCGGTGGTGAGCGCTGTTACTCATGAATTGGCAGAGATTAAAGCTCAGTGTACTTCATACAAGAATATCTTAGGTGGAATCAAAAGTAGAGGAACTAGAGACACTTGGAGCGGTAAATGTTCGGGACCGTTTAGTTCAAGCAAGGAAGTTGGAGTATCTTGATAACCAGCTTCGGAGGAACAATCTTCGGTTTTTGAACTTTCTGCGGTCCCCATTGCTTGCTCCGGTGGACCTGGTCCGAAGGTTTTTTTGTGATGTTTTACAGATGCCTGCTGATTCTCTTCCTCCGGTTGTGAGAGCTCAATATGTTTCTTTTCCTAAATTGGATTCTGAACAGGGGGTTCTCCCCTCTGATTCAGGTCCTCCGTTAATGGAGTTAACTGATTTTCTTGAGAGCTCGCTGGAGGTAGTAACTGGCAGAGCGACTTTGTTGGTAACTTTTGCCTTTGAATCAGATCGAAATACTGTGCTTAAGTTGTTCTTTCGTAAGTTTTCTGTTTCTCATTTTTTAGGCTCAAAAATACTAATATTTCCTGATCTAGCTAGGGAAACGCAAAAGAGGAGAAGGGCGTTCCTGGCCATGCGCCAGAGGATGCTCGCTCTGGGTGCGCAGTTTAAATTACGATATCCATGTAAATGTGTGATTAATTTGCAGACTAAACAGTATATGTTTTTTGAGCCTAATCAGCTTGTTCAATTTCTGGTAGATAGGGAAGTGGGTGGTGCTGAGGTGGCCCCCGTATCGGCGGCCATATAGGGCCATCATTGCTCCTATGATTATATATAGTGTGGGTAATACTTTTTCTTTTTTCTTGGATCATATTGGGGGGATATATATTGTGGTCTATTCCAAGTAATGTTTTTGCCTTTAGGGCTATCTATGTACTTGTATCTTGATAGTCCTTTTTGGGATATTTCTGTTTACTCTTTGTCTGATTCAATTTCAGATTGTTGTTTCTGGATTGTATTGCATAATCTTATATAAAAAAAAAAAAAGCTTTGACAAAATCCTTTGTGGACCGTAAACATTAGGAAATTAGCTCTTTGATAATGGTTCTTCTGATCCTCTGCCTTTTCCCTTAACCAGTTCACCATCTCTTGGCACAGACTCAGCTCCTCACGCTCACCCTGTTCATCCTCCTGGCCTTGATTCTCTCTGACTTCACTAAGTCAAGCACAGACCCCCATCAAACTTCTCTTCAAAGTTCTTGAACACCCAGGCAACTACTTTACGCTTAGACTCATGAATCTTAGCAACAATTTGGTCACGTTGACTGCGGGTTTTTCCATTCTTTGCACATGCTCACTCTGCTACAGTCCAGTCTCTGTCATCGCTGCCACAGCGGAATTTAGTGTTTGATTTTTCTGCACCTTTACAGCATACAGTTCTTTAACAGATTTCCCTACTTTCCCCTTCAAAGCTTGCAGCATAACTGGGGCAAATTCACAAAACACACTAAAATAAGAGATCAGAGCAAATTTCAAGCTCTTGTGCTTCCTACTCACACTGCGACCGGAAATGGAAGCTGCAATATTTGGGACTTTTGAGGATGTACTCTAACACAAGTGAAGAATAAATTTATCTACTAGGGCAGTTATAACACTCCTTCCAATAAACATTTTATGACAACTTCTCTTCACACTATTAGTAGTGGCAGAGTTGTTTGAATGTCTTAATATATTTCCAATTACATACCAGTGTGCTCAGCAATGGACTCCAAGGACCCTCGGGAGCGCTCGGATTCACTGGATGACTTCTGATTCTTTCTTGTTTCATGTCTATGGTAGGAAAAAGTTTACAAGTACAAAAGATGATTGACAGCATGTTCTACAAAATCTGCTTAAAGCTTGAATGCAAATGGCCAATGCTGCTTTAAATTTCTGGAGAAGATTAAGGCATGTGAAGTTAAAGAGTTCTTTTCATTGCCTCATGATAATTTTGGGGCTGATGCAGAAATGCCGCGCTATGCTCTAGTACGGCATTTTGCTGGCCATCTTCCTGTGCTAGTCTTTCTCTCTGATGCAGAAAGCAAATCATCACAGGAAAATCGCCAGCAAAACCACTGTGCTAAATCATAGCACAGTAGGCATGCTAATCACATGAAAAATAATTAATTATTAATTTATTTATTTTATTTATTTACATTCACTTATATACCGCGCTATTCTGCATCAGTGCGGTTTACATTGAACAAACTGAAATTACATTGAACAGGGCATTATAACTTGGAGATAACTATTTTACAGGGAACATGGGCTATGGAGGGTTAAGTGGCTTGCCCAAGACCACAAGGAGCACCTGTGGGATTAGAAACCCCAGTCCTTCCGGCCCAAGGCTGCTGTCTTCTAGTGGGATTTGAACCCCCGCCCTTCCGGCCTGAAGTACCTTGCCCCAATCACTAGGCCACTCCTCCACTCTCGACGTAAATCATGCTCGACGTAAAAAACTGCAGTGAAACAGCGCAGTTTTTAACTTTTATTTTAATGCTGATCTTTACACCAGCTTCAAGCAGGCATAAATATGCAGCAGAAAACAAAAGATCATCTGAGATGAAAAGTGACACTTCATCTCAGTCGATAAGACCCTCCCTGATCTCCCCAACCAACAAAATTACCTGGTGGCCTAGTAGCCCCCTAGTGCCCACTCCCCCCCAAACCAATGGATTGACATGACCACCTAGTGACTCCTAGCGCCAAACACTCCTATAAAGTTTTGCACCCCCTGGTACCTTAAAGATTTGGGGGGAGGGGGGGATAGGAGCGATGCCCATCCTCTCCTGTTCATGCGACAACGCAGTCCCCTGTGCGCAAGTGGCTGGCTTGCTCGCCTTGCTTAGCACTGATTTTTTCCATATAGCTGATTTGCATGCTGTTTGCTTACAGCATCACTGCTGAAAAAGTCAGCATTAAACTCATATTAGGAAAACCTGTGCTAGATCTTTAGCGCTGGGTTCTGGAGATGGGTTTCTACATTGGTCTGTTTGCTATGCTTCAGAGGTAGTATTTCAGAGGGAAATAGCATTGAAAGATTTTTATGAAGGTACCTTGTGTGAAAGCAACAATTAAAAAGTTACTTGGCAACCCAGAAAGAGGGATCTTGGGACAGGAGCCACTCCAGTTTGTATCTTATGAATGCATGAAATAAAGGTCAACAAATAAAATAAAAATACGGTGACATCCTTTTTATTGGATCAACGTGGGATGCTCCCAAAAGCTTTCTTACTGGACGCTGGGGAGCGTTCCCGCGCAGGCTCCGTCGGTACCGACGATACCCATATGTGAAGACTCATTCCTGCTTGTTCCTGGAGATTAGAGAAAGAATCGAGACAGGAAGACCAGAGAGGCAGTCCCGTCGAGGGACTCATCTGATGCAGTATTCACAGTTAGCATCAACCAAGGGAATTTTAAGCAGGTAGCCTGGATGGTCAGAAGGGCTAGTGGACAGGAGTTGACCCTCAAGGCCCAGAGATGCTGGAGCACAGCCTGGACAAAATTGCTGTCCTATCTGGAATCCCCATCCAGACAGTAATGGGCTGCGAAGCTATGGATCAAAGACCATGTTGCAGCCCTGCAGATCTCTTCTGCGGAGACAGAAAGCACAGTTACTTACCTGTAACAGGTGATCACTGGGAACAGCAGGAATAAGTCTTCACATATGGGTACGTCGGTACCGATGGAGCCTGCGTGGGAACACTCCCCAGCTTCCCAAAAAGGAAAGCTTTTGGGAGCATCCCACAGCGCCTGTGCGCTGCCTTCCCACCTTTCCTAACCGCCTCTCTCCAGTTCGAGTTTTAAAGCTGAGACAAAGAGAGAGAGAGGAAAGGAAAGATAGATAGAGAGATACAACTCCTAGGGGAGGTGGGTGGGTTGTGAAGACTTATTCCTGCTTTTCCCAGAGATCACCTGTTACAGGTAAGTAACTGTGCTATCTCCAGGAACAAGCAGGAATGAGTCTTCACATATGGGGACTCCCCAGCTAGAGATGCCTGGGAGATCCCCACGGTTGTGAGACCCTGAGAAGGGCTCTACGTCCTCCCATGGATCTCAGGCATCCAACCAGGGATGGAGGGTAGGAGTTGATTAAGCATGGAACAGGTGTTTGAGAACAGCCTGACCAAACAAGGCATCCCGGCGGGAGTCCTTGTCCAAGCAGTAATGGGCCGTGAAGGTATGAACAGAGGCCCAGGTGGCCGCTCGACAGATCTGGTCGATGGACACAGAATTTAGATGAGCCATAGAGGCTGCCATGGCCCTCACATTGTGAGCTGTGACATGGCCCTCCAGAGAAAGGTTCTTACTCTGGTAGGCGAAAGAAATACACTGAGCAATCCAATTTGACAGTGTCCTCTTAGAGACTGGAAGTCCCAAATGAGAGGAATCAAAGGCAACAAAGAGTTGAGAAGACTTTCTATGTTGCTGTGTCCTTTGCAAGTAAAAGGCAAGAGCCCTTTTACAATCCAGGGTATGAAGATTCCTCTCTGCACTTGATGCATGAGGACCTGGAAAAAAGACAGGTAAATATACCTCTTGGTTAAGATGAAAGGGCGAGACCACTTTAGGCATAAAGTGTGGATTGGTCCTAAGGACTACCTTATCATGATGGAATCTTGTATAAGGTGGATTAGCCACTAAGGCTTGCAGTTCACTGATGCGGCGAGCTGAGGTGACTGCAATAAGGAAGATAACCTTCCAGGAAAGAAATTTCAAGGAGGTAGTGGCTAAGGGTTCAAAGGGTGGCTTCATGAGCTGACCAAAACCAGATTCAAGTCCCATGCCACTGGAGGTGGTCTAATGGGAGGTTTAGTTAAAAGAAGGCCTCTCATGAATCTTGCAATAAGAGGATGAGAGGAAACAGGTTGCCCATTGAAAGGCTTGAGAGATGCTGCAATAGCACTCAAATGGACCCTTACTGAATTCGTCTTGAGGCCTGCATGTGAAAGATGCAGGAGATACTCTAGTAAGGAATTCAAAGTTATTGCTAGAGGGTTAATACCCTTCTCAACACACCAAATGGTAAACCTTTTCCATTTAAAAGCATAGGAACGTCTGGTAGAAGGCTTTCTGGAAGCATGAAGGATATCCCTTACTTGCTGAGAAAGATGCCAATCTTGAAGGTCTAAGCCTTCAGCAACCAAGCCCTGAGATGGAGAGCTTGGGGGTTTGGGTGCCACAACGTTCCCCCCTCCTGGGACAGGAGATCTGGAGCAGACCCTAAGTCCAGGGAGGGAGCTTGGGAGAGATGCAGAAGTAGAGGGTACCACACTTGGCGTGGCCAACGTGGAGCTATGAGGATCATAGTCCCTCGATCTCTCTGAAGCTTGAACAGGGTCTTGGGAATTAGGGGAATGGGTGGAAAGGCGTACAGGAAGTCTTGACCCCAGTGAAGGAGGAAGGCATCCTTGGCCTGAACTCCCTGACACGGAATTCTGGAACAGAATCGGGGAAGTTTGGCATTCCACGGACTTGCAAAGAGGTCTATGTCCGGGGTTCCCCAAATTCGAAAGATTCTGACTATCTGGTCCATATGAAGGGACCATTCGTGTGGAAGCAGAACTCGACTGAGTCTGTCTGCCCAAGAGGTTTGAACTCCTGGAAGGTATACTGCCAGAAGATGAATTTGATGCTCTCTGGCGAAGGCCCACAATCTCAGAGCTTCGTTGCAAAGCGACAGAGTCAGTTCCCCCCTGCTTGTTCACATAGAACATGGCTACTTGGTTGTCCGTGTGAATGAGGACTGTCTTGTAGCTGAGCAGGGTATGGAAGACTCTGAGAGCCAAGAAGATTGCTCTGAGCTCTAAGAAGTTGATGTGTAGAGAGGTCTCCTGTGGGGACCAAATGCCTTGGGTGGAGAGGTCTTGAAGATGAGCTCCCCAACCCTTTGGAGAGGCATCTGTTGTAAGAACTGCTTGAGGTAACAACTGTTGGAAGGGGCACCCCAGCAACAGATTTTGAGTGGACTTCCACCACTGGAGAGACCAAAAGAGGCGCCTGGAGGTTGCTATTTTGTCTGACAGACTTCCAGATGCCTGGGTCCACTGGGTGGACAAAGCCCATTGAGCTGCCCTCATGTGAAGGCGAGCATAAGGGACCACATGCACGGTGGATGCCATGTGGCCTAGCAGTTGTAACATCTCTCGAGCAGTTAGGTGGGTTTTTAACTGAATCTGAGAGGCTAACTGCACTAAGCGTAGGCAACGGGCCTGGGGAAGATAGGCCCTTGCAGTTGTGGTATCCAGCAAGGCCCCTATGAACTCTAGGGACTGAGCAGGGGTGAGTTGGGACTTTGGAATGTTTATAACCAATCCCAGATACTGGGATGGAGCTCGGATGAGCCAGTCGTCCAGATATGGGAATACGAATATTCCTAGAGTGCGTAGAAATGCAGCTATTACTGCCATGCATTTTGTGAACACTCTTGGAGCAGAGGCCAGACCAAAAGGAAGCACCTTGTATTGATAGTGCTTTCCCTGATAAAGGAACCGAAGGAACCTTCTGTGTGCTGGATGGATGAGTATATGGGTATACGCATCCTTGAGATCTAGAGAACAAAGCCAATCCTGACTCTGAAGGAATGGAAGGAGAGTACCTAGAGAAATCATCTTGAATTTCTCCTTGCATAGAAATTTGTTCAATTCTCTGAGATCTAAGATGGGTCTGTAACCACCTGTTTTCTTTGGAATGAGAAAGTAGGGGGAGTAGAACCCTGAGCCCTGTTGAAGAAGAGGCACTTCTTCTATTGCCCCGTGGGCAAGAAGGGTAGAAATCTCTTGACCCAGAAGGTCGAGGAGAGATGTTGGAGAATTGAACTGTCTCACCATGGTGTGAGGAGGAAGGCTTAAGAAATGAAGTTTGCACCCTTCCCTTATGATGGAAAGGGTCCACTGCTCTGCTGTAATTTGCTCCCATCTGGGAGCAAAGTGAGCTAACCTTCCTGGAATGGTGAGAGGCTCTGGTTCCTTTAGAGCCAGAAAGGCTAAGTTCTCTGGTTGCAAGTCAAAGGCCCTGAGGAGGCTGAGGCTGTTGGGCTACAGTAGGCCTTGCAGCCTTAGACTTGGCCTGTTTAGGTTGTTGACCCTTTGCAGCAAAACGACCTGCAGAAGATGTCTGCTGACCATAAGCAAGATATCTTCCTCCCTTCTTGGGAAAATATGTCTTCTTGAACAACCTCTTCTGAACAGGATTAGAGGTAGACTTTGAAAGCCTATCCAAAGCAGACTTTTCTGCATCCATTTGAGTGGCCATAGCTTGTCAATCTTTGCTAAACAGGTTTTCACCTGTAGAAGGAAGATTTCCTAATCCATCTTGGACCCAGGGTTCCAAATCAGAAGCCTGTAACCAAGCAATTCTGTGTGCACCTATGGCAATGGCAGAGGCTCTGCTGGCCCCCTCAAAAGAGTCAAAGGCTGCACGGTTAGAGAATTTGGAAACATCCTGGGCATGCTTAAGCCAGGTAAGAAAGTCCTCCCTTTTATCTTCTGGAAGAAAAGGGAAGAAAGTTTGCATATGATCTGTAACTTCCTTCAGAAACATCTCCATATAGAGACTATAGGAGTTGATTCTGGCAAAAAGCATACTGGCTTGGAAGATTTTCCTGCCAAAAGCATCTAAGGTTCTACATTCTCTTCCTGGAGGAGCAGATGAGTGCCTCTTTGCACTCTTTAACTTTTTCATAGCAGACTCCACCACAATAGAATGGTGAGGAAGCTGAGTTTTATGAAAGCCAGGACAAGGAGGGACATGATACATGGTATCCAACCTACGAGAATGAGAAGAGATGGTGAGAGGAGTCTCCCATATGCCTATCATGTGGTCATAAAGGATCTCATGAACTGGCAAAGTGGCTGCCTCTTTAAGAGCCTTAGGATATTGCAAAATATCCAATTTTTTGGCTCTAGGTTCTGTCTCAGGGGCTACTGAGATAGAAAGGCCCTTGGCCACTACCCTTATGAAGTCTTGAAAAGACAAGTCTTCTGGAGGGGACATTCTTCTTTTTGAAGAAGGCTCCTGAGGAAGGATTACCGATGCTTCGACAGATGCCTCCGATGCATCAGAGTCTTCGGAGGAATCGAAGTATCGCCTGTCTGGATGCTCCTGTAAAGCCCGATACGCATACCTTGTGGTATCGACATCGGGAGTCATCGGTACCGGATCGGTACCGATAGGCATCATTGGACAGGGTACCGCTGCAGTCGACACCGAAGCCGATGTCGATGCAACCGGTACCGGCACTGGAACAGATATCGGAGCCGGTGCCGGTACCGACAACGGAGCTTGTTGCGGTACCAGCAGCGTCGCAGCTTGTATGAAAGCCGTAATGGCACGCTGCATGGTCAGAACATTCTGATCCATCGATGCCATGAATGTCTGGAGGTCGGTACCGGCAGATTCTACCAGTACCCCAGAACATTGCAACAGGTGATCGGTCGAGGCCGTGCCATCGATGTCAACCTGTGACCCCATAGGAGGAGCTTTGGAAGCCGGAGCTTCCCGCCGGGGTACTTTTGCCGGTGCCGGATCCTTGAGGGCAAGCCCGGAGGCATCTCGATGCTTAGAGGGAGATCTACCCTTCGAGGACCGGCTGGACTTATGTTTGGTTACCTGAGATCCATAGGAGGAAGAAGAGGCCCTGGACGACGTCGATGCCACCAAAGCTGCATCAGAGGGAAACAGTGTACTGAGCTTGGCTGCTCGGTTCTGTAAACCTCTTTTAGACATCATGGAGCAGGACGCACAATCCGTGATGGAATGGTCAGGACCCAAACACTTAAGACACCAGTCATGGGTGTCAGTAACAGAGATAGTACCGCTGCACTTAGTGCATTTTTTAAACCCGGAGGCGGGTTTTTCCATGAGGAATTTTTCTGTTAGGCCCAAGGCCCAAAGAAGAAAAATACACTGAAGTGGAACAGAGTTTTTTGTTTTTTTTTTTAAAGAAAAGAAAGAAAAGACCGGCGGTACCGGTCCGACGTCGAAGGCGGCAGACGCGCAACTAAAGAAATAAAATAAAATAAAGAACTTCTTCAGCGGTGACAGGAACACGACCTGCTGGCTCCGCGGAAAAGAAGAACTGGAGAGAGGCGGTTAGGAAAGGCGGGAAGGCAGCGCGCAGGCGCTGTGGGATGCTCCCAAAAGCTTTCCTTTTTGGGAAGCTGGGGAGCGTTCCCGTGCAGGCTTCATCGGTACCGACATACCCATATATGAAGACTCATTCCTGCTTGTTCCTGGAGATTAGAGGATATCTACCAATGTAGCAATTGCATGGACATTGTGAGCCGTGACATGACTCTCAAGGCTCAGACCAGTCAAGGAATACACATGAGCGATGCAATCAGCGAGCCAGAGGGATAGTTACACTTTGAAACAGCGACACCCAGCCTATTGGGGTCGAAGGAGACAAATAGTTGGGAAGACTGATGGCATTACTTTCTGCGCTCCAGGTAGAAGGCCAATGCACGCTTGCAATCCAGTATGTGCAACACTGTTTCACCGTGAGATAAACAAATGTGATATGTTATTTTACAATGTAATATAATTTTATATTCCACTCATCTACCATTCTGTAATATAATTTTGTATGTAATAACTTTCTGACTCCCTTTGTTGTATATCTGTATCTTGAAAGGAGAGGCTACGTGACTAGTAACATGTAGTCTGCCACAGGTGTGTAAGTGCAAGAAGTGGAGTAAGACAGTATTAACCAATGAGTTATACACATGCTGGAAGAGGGAGAGGACATATTATGCTATAAAAGAACTGTGAAACAAAGGATAGGTGTGCCTGCTAATTCAAGACACCCTTTCTTGCAAGATTGTAATAAAAGCTTTTCTCTTTTTCACTGAGTCGTCTGTTATTGTGTAAAAAAAGTTATGTTTCTTACAGATTGGGCGCTCGCCCAGGATTGTGTCATCGCTGGAGGAGACCATCGCTGCCGAGGTCGGGCAGACGCGTCCCGTTGAGTTCAACAGCCTCGTGTATCGACAGTGGGGGGCTCCGACAACATCATACTGACTACAGAATCCTGAGACCATGAAGTAAAATCAATACAGACTCAGTGAACCAGACCAGGTATTAAGTGGGCACAAGCGCGCCAACCAGGCAACTCCGTGCATGGACCAAGGTAAGAAATAAGACTGTAAAGTATTACCTTGGTGGTTGGGGATCGAGACAGATTGCTGTGTGTATGAGACGTGTCCTAGACAGGAAGTGAGTGTGGAGTCTCAATCCGCGGTTCCGACACATTCGCGAGGAGTGCGGCCGGAGAGCGATGAAGCAAAAGGCATATTGGTGAAAGAAGTCTCGATGGGTGTTAAAAGGTCTAAGAGGAACTCGAGTAAGAACGGGGCTGGCAGTACAGGTCCCGGAGACATTCCTCCAGACAGTCCATTAGGGAGGATGTTGAAGTACTGGCAGAGTAATGAACACACTAAGAATAAGGATAAAGCAAAGAAGTGTTTTAAGTACTGCTGTTTTACTTGGACCAAGGAAAGTATAACGACACCTGCAATCTTCTGGCCGAAATTTGGCACAGACGAAGGGTGGTTATTTCAAATCCTTAACTTATATGTAAACAGTGAAATGATTACTTCAACAAGTTTAAAGAATTTGCTGCTGCCACAAGAAATAGCAGTGGTGCATGTAAACGGTCATCAAGCAGGCAATTATTTTGAAGCCAGAGGAAATAGATTGGCAGATGAGATTGCTAAGGATGCTGCCTTAGGGGAAGACCTAAACCCTATATACAATTTAATCCCAGAAATAGTGAGTCATGCAGAAAATCCCATATTTACTGAAAGGAAAAAACGACAACTCGAAGATATAGGGGCTGTGGAAACTGAAGTGGGAAAATGGGTTTTACCCGATGGCAGGCAGATCGTAAACAAATAATGAGAGAAATTATGGCCATTCTACATCAAGGGAGTCATTGGGGTGTACAGGCAATGTGTGATCTGGTTCTAAGGCACTATGGGTGTATGGGAATATACACAATAGCCAAGCAATTGTGTGAGAGGTGTATAACCTGTAAGAAAATAAACAAAAAGGTCCTTAGGAAACAACCGCAGAGAGGCAGAGACCCTGGTCTTCGTCCAAAGTATACAGGTTGATTTCACTGAGTTGCCCCTGGTTGGGTGGGTGAAGTACCTTTTGGTAATAGTGGACCATTTGACGGGATGGGTGGAGGCCACTGTTCCCTCTAAGCTGTGCGCGTGCACACACCTCGCCAAGCGAGCGCACATTCTTTACAACAGAGCACACAAAAATTACGGCTCCGATTCTGATAGAAAACAACACAGACGTCTTAAAATTTAAAAGTTATGATTGCAATTACTAGAAATTTCCCGTTTCATTTAGTAATCATCTATTTTCATTTAACTTGATTAAAATCAGTGTGGTGTACATACTGTATTCTGATGTGTAGTCAAATTTTAAAGTATATAACTCCGAGTGTCATTATGTGGCGCACAGAAATTTAACCTTCCTTCAAAAGCTGCACACAGCTGATATTTTATGCGCACACAGCCTACAGAAAATTAGAGGGAACATTGGTGGAGGCATATCCCATGGTAGCTGCCGCGGCAATAGGAGTAGCAAAAATAGTCTTGGAACAAATCATTCCAAGATATGGAATGATAGGTCACATTGACTGGGACCAGGGAAGTCACTTCACAGCCAAGGTATTGCAAAACATAATGGAAACTCTGGGAGTATCCTGAGATTTCAATACTCCATGGCATCCACCCTCCTCAGGGAGAATGGAACGCATGAATCAGACTATAAAGAAGCAGCTAGCCAAACTGATGTTAGAAACAAAATTACCTTGGACTAAGTGTTTGCCCTTAGCATTGTTAAGAATCCGAACAGCCCCTCGGAAAGATTTAGGATTGTCCCCTACGAAATGTTATTCGGATTACCCTATATGGGACAATTAAAGGAACCTCCTCAGTTTGAAACCAAAGATAAGTTTCTTAAAGAATATATACTTGGGCTGTCCTCGTCTTTATCTGTTCTCAGGAATAAAGGACTGTTGGCGTTTTCAGTTCATGGTTTCAAATCAGGACAGTGGGTCTTGATAAAATCCTGGAAGGAGTCCAAATTGCAACCAGACTGGGAGGGCCCGTTCCAGGTCTTACTAAGTACTGAGACTGCTGTAAGAACTGTGGAAAAAGGTTGGACTCATTATACACAAATTAAAGGTCCGGTCGAAGCTACTTCAGAAGACCAATGGAAGGTCCAGGGAACTAATGACCCTCTGCGCCTGAAAATAACAAGGAAAAGAAGAAGAGGAGAGGAGTTGGTTAAAAAGGACTAATAAAAATTATAACATGGACAAAGAAAAGTGGATGGTGTTGCTATGGTGGGGGGGGGGGGTGTCACTTTCTCTGTTAAGGGGAATGACATGGGAATTAGGACAGGGAAAGGGATGGACAGATGAACAAATACAAACACAGACACGATGGGGAAGGGTGTACCCTAACATATTTACTGTAACTGTACCAGAGGGAGAGGGATCAGTGAACCTAGAATTTGATGGTTGCCAAGTGATAAGTTGTGATGGGGGATACTATGAAAAGTTGTGGGGAAATAGTCATAAGTATATGTGCCCAGAGACTGCCCAGACACTTGTGTACGGGATGCCCTGTTAAGCATTGTTACTCATTTGTAACAGGTGATCTCTGGGAACAGCAGGAATTAAGTCTTCACATATGGGTAGCGTCCAATAGGAAAGCTTTTGGGAGCATCCCACAGCACCTGCGTGCTGCCTTCCCAACTCTCCTTCATCAGTTGAGTTTATAGCTGAGACAAAAGGAAGGAGAGAGAGAGAACTCCTAGGGGAGGTGGGCGGGTTGTGAACAATGTTCCCTCTAATTTTCTGTAGGCTGTGTGCGCATAAAATATCAGCTGTGCAGCTTTTGAAGGAAGGTTAAATTTTTGTGCGCCACATAACGACACTTGGAGTTAAATACTTTAAAAATTGACTACACGTCAGAATACAGTATGTACACCACATTGATTGCACTAGAAAATATTGTAGAACTTGTGAAAACCATAAATACACAACAACTTTTCAATTTTAAGAACGTCTGTGTTTTCTATCAGAATCAGAACCGTAATTTTTGTGCGCTCTATTGTAAAGTATGTGCGCTCACCCAGCGAGGTGTGTGCGCGCGCACACGCGCACAGCTTAGAGGGAACAGTGGTTGTGAAGACTTAATTTCTGCTGTTCCCGGAGATCACCTGTTACAGGTAACTACACTATCTCCAGGAACAAGCAGAAATGTAATCTTCACATATGGAGACTCCCCAGCTGAGAGATGCCAGGTGGATGACCCTAGCAAGCTGCAAACCTCTGGTGAGATGGGTCATTCTTCCTCCCATGGATCTCTGGCATCGAAAACCTGGGATGGTGGGTAGGAGTTGTACTAAGTCTGAAAGAGATGCTGTAGAACAGCCTGTCCAAACGAGGCATCCGGACGGGAATCCTTGTCTAAGAAATAATGGGCTGTAAAGGTGTGTACTGAAGCCCAGGTGGCGGCTCTACAGATGTCGTCAATGGACACAGAATGAAGATTAGCCATAGAGGCTGCCATTGCTCTCACATTGTGAGCTGTGACGTGGCCTTCGAGAGAAAGTCCCTTACTCTCATAAGCAAAGGATATGCAATTTGCAATCCATCTAGAGAGAGTTCTTTTGGAAACTGGAAGTCCCAAATGACTAGAATCAAAAGCAACGAAAAGCTGAGAAGATTTTCTATGTTGCTTAGTTCTTTGAAGGTAAAAGCCAAGGCTCTTTTACAATCCAAGGTATGAAGGTTCCTTTCTGCATTAGAGGCATGAGGCCTAGGAAAGAATACAGGAAGGTAAACCGCTTGGTTTAAATGAAAAGGTGAAACCACCTTTGGCATGAAGTGAGGATGAGTCCTAAGAACTACCTTATCATGGTGAAATCTTGTATAAGGAGGATCAGCCACTAAGGCCTGCAACTCACTGATGCGTCTTGCAGAAGTGAGAGCAACTAGGAAGATGATTTTCCAGGAAAGAAACGTCAGGTCCGTAGTGGCTAAGGGCTCAACGGGTGGTTTCATAAGCTGCCCAAGCACAAGATTAAGATCCCATGCCACCGACGGCAGCTTAATGGAAGATTTTGTTAAGAGTAGACCTCTCATAAATCTTGCTACGAGTGGATGAGAGGAGATAGGTTGTCCATCTAGTGGTCTGCGGGAAGCAGCAATGGCACTAAGATGAACCCTTATTGAATTGGTTATAAGACCAGAATTTGATAAGTGAAGAAGATACTCCAGTAGCAATTCCACAGGCACCGAAAAGGGGGTAAGTCCCCTTTGAGAACACCATACAGAGAACCTATTCCACTTAAAGGCGTAGGATCGTCTTGTGGAAGGCTTTCTGGAGGCCACCAGGATATCCCTTACCTGTTGAGCAAGGTTGATATCTGGAAGCTCTACGCCCTCAGCAACCAGGCCCTGAGATGCAGGGACTGTGGATTTGGGTGCAATAGCATCCCATACTCCTGGGACAGAAGATCTGGAGCAAGTCCCAACTCCAGTGGCGTGGGTTGAGAGAGACATAGAAGCAGAGGATACCACATTTGCCGTGGCCAACGTGGAGCTATGAGTATCATACATCCTCTGTCTCTCTGAAGTTTGAACAGTGTTTTGGGAATGAGGGGAATGGGTGGGAAGGCATAGAGGAAGTCTTGCCCCCAGTGGAGGAGGAAAGCATCTCTTGCCTGATAGTTTTGAGCCGGAATTCTGGAACAGAATAGGGGAAGTTTGGCATTCTGTGGACCTGCAAAGAGGTCTATATCTGGGGTCCCCCAGATTCGAAACACTCGAGCAATCTGGTCTGAGTGACGAGACCATTCGTGTGGCAGGAGTATTTGACTGAGTTTGTCTGCCCAAAGATTTTGAACGCCCGGAAGATATACCACTAGGAGGTGGTTGATGCTCTCTGGTGAGGGCCCACAGTCGCATAGCTTCGTTGCATAATGACAGAAAGCCTGTTCCGCCCTGCTTGTTCACATAGAATATGGCTACCTGACTGTTGGTCTGGACCCGAACTGTCTTGTAGGTGAGCTGGGCCTGGAATACTCGAAGAGCATGGAAAATGGCTCTGCGTTCTAGGAGGTTTATGTGAAGACAAGCCTCCTGCGGGGTCCAAAGACCCTGAGTCGAGAGATTGTGCAAGTGAGCCCCCCAACTCAACTTGGACGCATCCGTTGTTAGGGTGGCCTGGAATAGAGGCTGCTGGAAAGGAGAGCCTACTAGAAGATTTTCCAGCGATTGCCACCATTGAAGGGACAAAATGAGAAGTGTGGAGTTTCTGATTTTGTCCGATAAGTGACCCGAGGCCTGTGTCCACTGAGAGGAGAGGGTCCACTGGGCTGCTCGCATGTGAAACCCAGGACAGCTTGGAACTCAATACATAGTATCGAGTCGTTGGGAGTGTGGAGACACCGTTAAAGGCGTTTCCCACATTCTTAACATGAGATCTTGCAAGATCCTATGAATGGGCAGGGTAGCTGCCTCTTTAGGAGGGTATTGAAGAATTTCTAATTCTTCTGCTCTGGGTTCCTTTTCTGGAGTCACCGTGATTGCAAGACCTCGAGCTACATCACGTATGAAATCCTGGAAGGACATGTCCTCTGGAGGAGACATTCTGTGTTGAGGAGGAGGAGATGGATCCTCTGGAAGGATTGCTCTAGTACCGGCAGAGTCAGAGGATTCGAAATATCTCTGTGCCGGGTGTTCCTGCAACGCTCGGTACTGGTACCGCTCGAAGTCGGTATCGGGGTGTCTTGGTACCGGCACCTTGATACCTGAGAAAGACTCAAGGCTCGGTATGGGGGCAGCATACCTGCCGAGGCAGGTGCACTCGGTAACGGCACCAATGTATGTACCGATACCTGTGGAATCTTCTGTAGCGATCTTAGTGGTACCGAAGCTGCTAAGAGAGCCGCTTGACTGCGTTCAATAGCAGGGGTGATCCGGGAAACTACAGACCAGTGAGCCTGACATCAGTACCGGGAAAAATGGTAGAAACCATCATAAAGAATAAAATTACTCAGCATGTAGATAGTCATGACCTAATGGGAGACAGCCAACATGGCTTTAGACAAGGAAGACAAGTGTCTTACTAATCTGTTATGTTTTTTTGAAGGAGTGAATAATCAGGTGGACAAAGGTGAGTCGGTTGATATTGTGTATCTGGACTTTCAGAAAGCCTTTGACAAGGTCCCTCATGAGAGACTTTTGGCAAAACTAAAGAGTCATGGGATAAGAGGCAGTGTACTATTGTGGATCAGGAACTGGTTAAAAGATAGAAAGCAGAGGGTAGGGCTAAATGGCCAATTTTCCCAATGGAGAAGGGTGAATAGTGGTGTACCCCAAGGATCTGTGCTGGGTCCGCTGCTTTTTGACATATTCATAAATGACCTGGAAAGTGGAATAACGAGTGAAGTTATCAAATTTGCAGATGACACAAAAACTATTTAAAGTTGTTAAAACCCAAGAGGATTGTGGAAAATTGCAAGAGGATCTTGATAAATTGGAAGACTGGGCATCAAAATGGCAGATGAAATTTAATGTGGACAAGTGCAAGGTATGCACCTAGGGAAGAACAACCCAAACCATGGTTACACGATGCAAGGTTCCACATTAGGAACCACCACCCAGGAAAAAGATTTAGGCGTCATTGTGGATACCATGTTAAAACCCTCGGCCCAGTGTGCAGCGGCGGCCAAGAAAGCAAATAGAATGCTAGGTATGATAAGGAAAGGAATGGAAAATAAAACAAAAGATATTATAATGCCTCTATTTCGTTCCATGGTGAGACCGCACCTTGAATATTGTGTGCAATTCTGGTCGCCGTATCTTAAAAAGGATATAGCGATTTTAGAAAAGGTTCAGAGAAGAGCCACCAAAATGGTAAAGGGGATGGAAGGATACTCCTATGAAGAAAGGCTAAAAAGGTTAGGGCTCTTTAACCTGGAAAAGAGACGGCTGAGGGGAGATATGATAGAAGTCTATAAATTAATGAACGGAGTGGAACGGGTAAACGTAGATCGATTGTTTACCTTATCAGAATATAGAAAGACTAGAGGACATGCAATGAAGCTGCAGGGTAAACTATTTAAGACTAATAAAAGAAAATATTTTTTCACTCAACGTGTAATCAAACTCTGGAATTTGTTACCGGAGGATGTAGTAAAGGCTGTTAGTGTAGCTGGGTTTAAAAAAGGTTTGGACAAGTTCCTGGAGGAAAAGTCCATAAACCATTATTAAGAAGGGACCCAGGATATCAATGCTTGAACCAATACAAGCATTGTGGAACCTGTGTCCCTTGGGGAAACTGCTAGGTACATATGACCTAGATTGGCCACTGTTGGAAACAGAATACTGGGCTTGATGGACCTTGGTCTGACCCAGTATGGCATATCTTATGTTCTTATGAGGATTCTCTGATCCATCGCTCCTGCCGATGCCTGGGTGTCGGTACCGATGGAAGCGGCCACGACCTCAGAACATGGCACCAGTAGTTCTGCAGAAGTCGAAGCCTCTGGAACATTCTGGAGCCCCGTTAATGCTTTGGAGACCAAGACCTCCCACTGGGGCTGTTTTGCCGGTGAACGTTCCTCGAGGGCAACGCCAGTGGCATCTCGATACTTAGAAGGAGATCTACCCTTTGAGGACCGGCTAGTCTTAGAAGACTTAGGTTTAGTTACCTGAGATCCATGGGAGGAAGATGAAGCCCTGGAAGACGTTGATACAACGGACATCGTATCAGCGGCAAAAAGGGTACCGAGTTTTGCAGCTCTATTCTGCAGGCCCCTCTTGGTCATCTTTCTGCAGGAGAGACACTCTGATGGATAATGGTCAGGACCTAAACATTTAAGACACCATTCATGGGTGTCGGTGATGGATATGGTACCGCCACATTTAGAACATTTCTTAAAAACAATTGCTGATTTTTCAATGTTTGAATTAAAAATGGGCCTAGTGCCCAAAATGGCGCCTAACCCCAAGATGGGAAAGGCTCCTAAAGAAAAGATTTTTAGAAGCTAGTTTTTTTTTTTAAAAGAAGAAAAGAGAACTGGCGGTACTGGTAGGCGTCGAGTGGAGGCAGATGCGACCATAAAAAACAAAAGAAGAATAATTTTTCTGCGGTGACAGGGTATACGTCCTGTCGGCTCCACGGAAAACGAAGAACTGACGAAGGAGAGTTGGAAAGGCGGGAAGGCAGCATGCAGGCGCTGTGGGATGCTCCCAAAAGCTTTCCTATTGGACGCTGGGGAGCGTTCCCGTGCAGGCTCCGTCGGTATCGACGATACCCATATGTGAAGATTACATTCCTGCTTGTTCCTGGAGATCGGGTGGTCACAAGTTTGGTGGACTACTGAGGATGGAGGCTGGGTCTCCCCAGAGGGGAAGGGGCACCCAGTTCAAAAGAAAATAACAATTTTGAACCTGATAAGGACCCTAAGACAGTCAAGATAGTGGAGATTAAAGATTTGAGGGGACACTCTAGAGGTGGAAAGGGGTTATAGGGATGTGAACGCCTGGGTAGAATGGGTTAAATATACTGTAGGAAGTCTCAACCATAGCAATCGCTATGCATGTGCCTCTGGGAGGCCCATTGCACAGGTTGTGCCCTTACTCTTGAGGTGGGATACAGATCCCGATGGAGTAAGATGCCTCATATCTCTGTATCAGGAAAAAAACGGCTTGGGGAAATGAAAGTTGCAAGTCACTGAGTTTGCTCTTTCCCTTACAGACTTGAAGGAGGTGAAAGTTCCCCCCACATTTTCAGCAGTGTTTGGAAATTACTCCACCTGTCTCACCAGGCGGGGGAAGAACTACACGAGGGAAGTGGGAGAACTGAACACCTGTGTTCTAAGCTTAAACCTGACGGGGATGGAAGGAGACGAGAAGAAGTACTCCAACCTGGTAATCCCTAGGGCAGACCTGTGGTGGTACTGTGGAGGGTGGACGTTGAGACCAACATTGCCCACCCTATGGTCGGGAACATGTGAAATAGTTCAATTGGCAGTCCCTTTCACCTTGGTATTCACAGAAAAGGAAAAGGAGCAAATACAAAGGAAAAGGAGGAGTACCTTGGGAGACTCATTTGATGACAGGATATATATATATATATATATATATATATATATATATATATATATATATAGACGCAATAGGAGTCCCTCGGGGAGTTCCGGATGAGTATACAGCCCAAAACCAGATTGCAGTTGGATTCGAATCCCTGTTATGGGTAATCACGATAAACAAAAATGTAGATTGGATAAATTATATATATTATAACCAACAGCGGTTTATCATTTATACCCGGGCTGCAATAAAGGGGATCACAAAACAATTGGACACCACTAGCAGAAAGGCCTGGGAGAACTGAATGATTTTAGATATGATGGCGGCTGAAAAAGGGTGTGTGTGTGTGATGTAGGGGGGGGGGAGAAAGAGTAGTTACTCACCTGTAACAGGTGTTCTTAAGGAGTAGCAGGAATCAGTCCTCATATATGGGTGACGTTGGCGTCGACGGAGCCCTGTGCGGAGCATTTCCCCAGCTTTCAAGGAAAGCCTTTGGGAATGCAGAGCGCATGCGCGGGCCCCTTCCCGCCCAAGGGTGCCATCTTGCTCAGTCTGATGACATAGCTAAAAGACAACAAAAAACAAAATGAAGTATATGACTGCAACTCCAGGGGAGGAGGGAGGGTCGTGAGGACTGATTGCTGCAGCTACAGGATAACACTTTTTAAAGGTGAGTTACAACTCATTGTACAGGAACAAGCAGGTAGTCAGTCCTCAAATACGGGACTCCCCAGCTCTATGTTACCAGGAACCCTAAGCTGAAAAAAATGGCTCCCTCTCAAGAGCCTCAGCATTCGTGATAAGAATATCTTCTGAGAACGCCCCCGTACGGTAGCCCAACACAAGGGCCGGAGGGTAGGAGTTGCCTAACCTCAAAGAGATTACGGAGTACCGCCTGTCCAAAAGCACTGTCCTTCGGGACTCGCTCTCGAGGCAGTAGTGGGCTGCAAAAGTCTGGCTTGAAGACCAAGTTGCGGCCCGGCAGATGTCTGCCAACGGAACAGAGCGGAGATGAGCTACTGACGCGGCTTTCGCCCTGACACGGTGGGCCGTGACTCGACCCTGCAAGGGGAGGTCGGCTGCCTTGTACGCCCAAGCAATACAATCTGCTACCCAAGTGGACATCGTACGCCTGGAGACAGGTAACCCCAGTTTATTAGGGTCAAAGGAGACGAAGAGCTGAGTAGCCCTTCGATGCCCCCGCGTACGTTCTATGTAAAAAGACAACACCCTCTTACAGTCCAGGGTATGTAACACTGTTTCAGCCCGGCTGGTATGCGGTCTGGGAAAGAAGGTTGGAAGAACCACCTCCTGGTTGAGGTGGAAAGAGGAGACAACTTTTGGAAGAAACTTAGGGTGGGTCTGTAGGACCACTCTGTTCCTATAGAACCATATGTATGGTCTATCAGAAACCAGAGCTTGTAGTTCACTCACACGTCTGGCCAAGGTAAGAGCTACCAGGAAGAGCGCTTTCCAAGAAAGGAAGCACAAATGGCAGGTAGCCATCGGCTCAAACGGTGGGCAAGTAAGTTGCTGTAAGACCACGTTCAAATCCCACTCAGTCGCCGGTGGACGAACCGGAGGCTTGAGAAGAAGCAGACCTCTAAGGAAGCGGGACACCAAGGGGTGAACCGACAGAGACCATCCCTCCACCGGTGAGTGGTGCGCTGATACATCACTGAGGTGGACCCGAACAGAGTTAGACTTAAGGCCTAGGTCTGACAGGTGAAGTAGATACTGCAGTACTACTAGTACAAGGCAGGAGAAAGGATCTTCCTTGCGCTGAGCACACCATATTGTGAACCTACGCCACTTGAGGGCATAGGACTTTCTGGTGGACTGCCTCCTAGAGGCCAAAACCACCTCTTCAACCTCCTTAGGTAGAAGCAAGGGAGCTAGCACTATCCTTTCAGCAGCCAGGCCATCAGATTGAGGGACCTGAGATTGGAGTGCAGAAGGGAACCCTGTTCTTGAGACAGGAGATCGTGTTGCAACCCCAGAGGGAATGGAGTTTCCACCGCCAACTGTAGCAGAAGTGGAAACCACGGTTGCCTCGGCCATCTGGGGGCTACCAGAATCACCGAGGCCTTGTCCCGGAGAATCCTGAACAGAGTTCGGGCCACCAGGGGCGTGGGAGGAAACGCATACCGGAGGCCCGTAGACCAAGAGATCAGAAAAGCATCTGCTGCCATTCTCAGGGGATGCGGTTGTCTGGAGCAAAACCTGGGCAGCTGACGGTTCAGTGGACTTGCAAAGAGATCGATGGATGGAAGTCCCCATCGAAGAAAGTTCTGCTGGACCACCAATGGATTCAAATGCCATTCGTGGGGCTGGAGAATCCTGCTTAGCTTGTCTGCTAAGAAGTTCTCCTGACCAGGTAGATAAACTGCTTTGAGGAACATGCCTTGTTTGACTGCAAAGGAGCAAAGGGCCTGCGCCTCCTGACATAGGAGCCCCCTTGCTTGTTCACAAAGAACACTGCTACCTGATTGTCTGTCTGAACTAAGACAGACTGGCAAGAGAGGGCATGAGAAAAAGTCTGTAGAGCCAAGCGGATTGCTCGCAGCTCCAAAAGATTGATCTGCTGTTTGGCCTCCCGAGGAGACCAGAGGCCTTGAGTGCACGTGCCCTGGTAATGTGCACCCCAGCCCTTCAAGGAAGCATCGGTCGTCAGTACCCTTGTGTGTGTTGGGGCCTGAAAAGGTACCCCCCTGAGAAGTTTTGGGAGATGTAGCCACCATTGCAGGGAGTCCAAAAGTGGTTTGGACACCCTTATTCTGTTTCAGAGGTCGCCTGTGGCCTGCGCCCTCTGAGCTCTGAGGCCCCACTGAGCAGCCCGCATGTGCAGATGGGCATTTGGCATCATATGTACCGTGGATGCCATGTGGCCCAGGAGCCGCAGGAAGTGCCTAGCAGAGACCTGAGAATTGCTGTGGAACTGCTTGGCCAAGTCCATCAGTCTGTGGGCCCTGACCTCGGGCAAGTTAGCTCTTGCCTGTAGGGTGTCTAATCTTGCCCCTATAAACTCTAGGTTCTGTGAGGGGAGCAAAGTGGACTTTGCGTAGTTTATGACAAAGCCCAGATGCTGAAGAGAGACAGTGCGAAGAGTGGCTTGTCTGGCCTCCTGGATAGACTGGCCCCTGATGAACCAGTCGTCCAGGTATGGGAAGACAAAAATTCCCTGATTCCTGAGATAGGCGGCCACCACCACCAGGCATTTGGTGAAAACCCTGGGGGCGGAGGTTAGGCCAAAGGGAAGTACCCTGTACTGAAAATGGTTTCCTCCCACCACAAATCTGAGATATTGTCAGTGCTCTGGATGAATGAGGATGTGAGTATAAGCATCCTTGAGGTCTAAGGAGCATAACCAGTCTCCCTGCTGGAGGTAGGGCAGCAGTATCCCAAGGGTAAGCATCTTGAACTTTTCCCTCTCCAGAAACTTGTTTAGGTTTTGCAAGTCTAGGATAGGCCGGAGGCCTCCTGTCCTCTTTGGTACCAGGAAGTACCTGGAGTAGAAGCCTTGCTCTACCAGGTGGTGAGGCACCGGTTCCACCGCCTGTTCCTTTAGAAGACTTGCCAACTCCTGAAGGAGGAGGTTTCTGTGCAGAGGGAGTCTTGGAGGCTCCCCTGGAAAGTAGGAGAAGGGTAGCTGGTGGAAGTGGAGCATGTAGCCCTTCTGGACTATGCTGAGGACCCAAGTATCCCCTGTGATGGCTGGCCACCTGTAGGCATACAGGGTCAGATGACCTCCTGTGCTGAGTGGACCCACTGGCGGAGAAGAAGCTATGCTGTGGGAGTCAAAACCCTGCTCCCTGCTGTGCAGGAGCCGGAGCTGGCGGCTTGGGGGTCTTCTGCCTATGGGGCCCATGCCCCTGCCCCTTGGTCTGCTGGGGAGCTGGAGAGGCCTGATATTGAGGGTAGGATTTGTAGGCAGCACCCTTCCTCGGGAAAAAGGGCTTCTTTCGAGCCCTTTTTTTTCTGAGAAGCGGCAGAAGTCTTCCTGGATAGCCTTGTCCTGGTGAGAGTCTCAGTCTCAATTTCCGGAGCCTTTTCAGTCATGGGCTTACCGAAAAGGTCTTCACCTCGGCAGGGGACATAGGCCAACTTGTTCTGCACCCATGACTCCAGGTCTGATGACTGTAGCCAGGCCTGATGGCGTGCACCGATGTCGGCCGCGGCTACCTGGGCCGAAGCCTCAAAGCCATCATAGGCTGCCTGAGAGATAAACTTCGAGCACTCTCAAATCCCTGTTGACAAAGCCTTGAACCTCTGCAAAGGTTCCTTGGAGAGGCCAGCTGAGAACCCGGCAATCTCCTTTGCCAGGTCTCGTAGGTACATGCCCACGTACAGCTGGTAGGTCTGGACACGGCAAGATAGTATAGAGCCCTGGAAGCACTTTCTACCGAGGGCATCCAGGTTCCGAGCCTCCCGACCGGGGGGCACCAAGGAGTGCATCTTCTGGCTCTTCAGGCAGTGCATGGCCAATTCCACAACCATGGAGTTGTGCGGTAGCTGCGCCTTTTGGAACCCAGGGCTCTTACGGACTCGATAAATGGAATTGACCCGTTTGCTAAGAACCGGTGCCGAGGCCAGTTCCTCCCACATACGGAAGAGCAGCCGTTCCAGCATCAGAGGAACCGGTACAGTAAAGGTTTCCTTCGGAGGAAAGACATACTGGAGGGCATCGAGCTCTTTGGCTCGAGGCTCCTTCTCGGCGTCCCTAGGGTAGGCCAAGGCTTTGGCCATGTCCCTCACGAAGTCCGAGAACCGGGTATCCTCCGGGGGGGACCGTCTCCGATGCTCGGACTCCGGTGCGTCCGAAGGTGTCCAGGGACTCCTCGTCCTCCATCTCCCACGCCGACTCCTCCGAGGAGGAATCGAGCGGCTCCGGCCGTGTGGGCCTCGGTGCCACCCGCCCCGATGCCAAGGGTATCGGCGTTGACAACCTCGGCTCAGCACGGGAGGTCGAGGGGGACCTTGACCGAGGATCGACTCGAGACTTCATTGACTCGAGGATCGGCTTGGTCTCCGGGGTCGACTTGGACGTTGAGGTCCCGGTGGACGGGGCAAATGCACCGGTGAGACTGGCGATCAGCACCCGCTGCTGTTCCATGAAGGCAGCCAAGCTGCTCTCCAAGGCCGTCAACCTGAGTCCAAGCTCAGGAGACTCAGCAGCCCCCGACTCGGGCCCCAACGCTGTTGGGCCCGACCTCGTCTCTCCCGGAGAAGAGTCCACGAGGACAACTGCACTTACGTGACTCGGGGACTCCGGCTCCACACGAGGTAACTTGGACGGCCTCTCCAACTCCGAGAGCCCGGGGCAGCGGTCAGGGCTACGCGACCTGACCCTCGAGGATCGAGGAGCCTCCACCGACGCCGCCCTCACGCGCCTCTTCTTCCTTTTGTGCTCCCGGGTGGGATACTCCCTCTCAGAGGAACCCCAATGGCGCTCGGGGTCAGACTCCCAAGATGTCAAGGCCTTCGATGACATTTTGCCGCATGGGCCACAGGCCAGTGGGTCATGGTCGGGCCCGAGGCAAAGGAGGCAGCAGTCATGTGTGTCGGTGAGAGACATAAGTTTCTTGCACCGATCACACTTTTTGAACCCACTGGCAGCCATCGGGGGAAAAAGGGCCCCTGCAAGGTCAAAAGACCGGGCTGCCAGTGAAAAGACAAAAAGAGCGTGAACGCTAGTCACGAAGGACAAAAACCGAAAATCAAAACTACGGACTCGATACCGGTGTACCGAGCCCAGGTGGGTAGGGGAACCGGCGTCGAACCGGAACAGAAAAAAGCCAAAATAGCCGAAAAAAATCTACTTTTCCCGGGTGACACAAACTCACGTCCGTTGGGCTCCGCAGAAAAAGAAAGACTGAGCAACATGGCACCCTTGGGCGGGAAGGGGACCGGTGCAAGCGCGCTGCATTCCCAAAGTCTTTCCTTGAAAGCTGGGGAAATGCTCCGCACGGGGCTCCGTCGGCGCTGACATCACCTATATGTGAGGACTGACTTCCTGCTTGGTTCTGGAGAAATGTTGTATGTTCATCCACAATAACACGGCCTCTGATGGCACTATCACTAAAGCCCTACGAGGACTAACTACCTTGGCAGAGGAATTGGCAGAAAATTCAGGGACGGATACCTCTCTCACTGGATGGTTGGAGTCATGGTTTGGGAAGTGGAAAGGGATGGTAGTATCCATATTTACCTCTGTACTTGTTGTAACTTGAGTATTAATTATGGTGGGGTGTTGTATAATACCGTGTATAAGAGGGCTAACTCAAAGATTGATAGAAATGGCAAGCACTAAACAAATGATTGTATCACCTCCAGTGTACAAGGATGCAATGTTATTAATGGACAATAAAGGGGAAGAGATAGAGTCAGGAAGGATGTTATCTAGATTAGAAGCTTCCTATGAAACTACAGAGTAATTGTAAAAAGTAACAAGAAAACTCTAATAAGAAAGACAAATGTGATATGTTATTTTTACAATGTAATATACTTTGTATTCCACTCATCTACCACTCTGTAATATAATTTTGTATGTAATAACTTTCTGACTCCCTTTGTTGTATATCTGCATCTTGGAAGGAGAGGCTATGTGGCTAGTAACACGTAGCCTGCTACAGGTGCAGAAGTGCAAGAAGTGGAGTGAGACAGTATTAACCAATGAGTTTTACACATGCTGGAAGAGGGAGAGGACATATGCTATAAAAGAACTGTGAAACAAAGGATAGGTGTGCTTGCTCATTCAAGACACCCTTTCTTGCAAGATTGTAATAAAAGCTTTTCTCTGCTTTAGTGAGGAGTCTGTTATTGTGTAAAAAAGTTATGTTTCTTACAATCGCGATTGGCATGAGGCTGTGGAAAGCATGTTGGAAGGAAAATGGACTGATTGAGGTAAAAAGCTGAGACCATCTTCAGCAGAAAATGCGGATGTGTGTGGAGCACAACCAGGCTCTGGTGGAACCTGGTGTATGGAGGGTGTGCGACCATGGCCTGGAGCTCTCTCACACATCGGGTTGACATGACGGCTATCAGGTAAAAGATCTTCCAGGTCAAGACCTTCAGCGGACATGCATCCAGCGGCTCAAAAGAAGCCCACATGAGCTGGCCGAGGACCACGTACAGATCCCAAGAGACCATAGGGGGTTTAACAGGAGGCTTCCAGAGAAGCAAGCCATGAATGAATCAGCCTACCAGAGGATGAGCTAACACAGGCTTCCCCTCGCAGCCACGATGGAACTATCCTATCATGCTGAGGTGAACACGCACGGAGTTGGACTTGAGCCCGGAATTTGAGAAGTGCAGGAGGTACTCCAACAGCTGATCCACAGGAGAGACAAAGGGGTCTAATACCAGATCAGGACACCATATGGCAAACCGTCGCCATTTGAATGTGTAGGCTTATATGTTGACTCCTTGCGGGATGCTAGCAGGATCTCAGTGACACCCTCGGGGAGGGCAAGCTCTACGAGGGCTACCCGCCCAGCATCCATGCCATGAGCGCCAGGGAGCGTATGTTGGGATGCAAAAAAGAGCTGCCCTCCTACGAGATGAGGTCTGGGTTGGAACCCAGGTATTCCATCTGTGAGAGCTGCAGCAGTAACGGGAACCACGGCTGTCGAGGCCAGTAAGGAGAATCATGGATCCCCTCTCTGCCAAGAACTTCAGGAGCATCTTCGCGATGAGCGGTATTGGAGGGTAGGCATAGAGCAGGCCTTTCCTCCACTGGACAAGGAAGGCATCCAGAGCCAGGCATTTTGTGCTGTAGCGAAGAGGTCCACGTCAGGAGTACCCCATTTCTGAAAGATCCAGTCCACCACCTCCCTCTTGAGGGATCACATGTGACTGAAGGACCCAGCTGTGGTGATCTGCTAGGCCATTGCTCTCACTAGATAAATATGTCGACCTGACATCCATGCCGTGGAGCACGGCAAACTTTTAGAAGTGAACAGCCTCCCAACACAGGAGATACAAACTCGTGCCTCCCTGCTTACTCACATAGAACATGGCCATCTGGTTTTCTGTCTGGATCAGGACCACCTGATTAGCCAGGTGTGCCTGAAAGGCACAGAGAGCATTTGCAATGGCCTGGAGCTCGAGGAAGTTGATCTGATGGAGGCTCTCGCTCTCGGACCACAGGATCTGGGTGCAAAGACTTCCAGGTGTGCACCCCAGCAGAGCTTGGAGGCATCCATCATGAGCAGACTGCAGGGCACTGCTGGTTGGAACGAAAGGCCCCGGCGCAAGTTTGTGGGCATGAGCCATCACTTCAGGGACTGTGTGAGTGGTACAGTGACCACCACCCTGTAATGCAAGCAGCCCGAGGCTTGCTGCCATTGCGATCACACGGTCCACTGAGCATGCTGCATGCAAATGCGGATCTGAGGGGTGACATGCACCATGGCCACCATGTGTCCAGGGGCTCTCAGCAGCCCACAGCCTGTGGTGTGGTGTTGATGCTGCAACATGCCCATCACCTTGATGAGGCGCTGCAGGCAGTCCACCAGCAGAAAAGCTCTCGCCTGAGTAGTATCGAGGAGGGCCCTGATGAACTCCAGTTGTTGTTCCGGCTGGAGGTGAGACTTTGGATAGTTGATCACGAAGCTGTGGCCTTCGAGCATCTGAATAGTAAGCTTGGTGGACTGCCATATGCTGGTCAGTGTGGGACTCTTTACAAACCAGTCATCCAGGTATGGAAAGACAAAGACCCCCTGGTCCGAAGGAAAGCAGCCACAACCATCAGGCACTTTGTGAAGTCCCTGGGGGCTGCGGCCAGCCCAAAGAGAAGCACCTGGTACTGATAACGAACCAAAGGTACTGTCTGTGATGCAGGTGGATTGGAGTATGTGCGTACGCATTCTTCAGATCCAAGGGACATAACCAGTCATCTTGTAGGAGGAAAGGGAGCAGCGTCCCCAACAAGACCATTTTGAACTTTTCGCACACCAAGAACCGGTTGAGGTTTCGCAGATAAGAATATAAGATATGCCATATTGAGTCAGAACAAGGGTCCATCAAGTCCAGTATCCTGTTTCCAACAGTGGCCAATCCAGGTCATAAGTACTTGTCAGGTTCCCAAAAAGTATCTAGATTCCATGCCGCTTGTCCAATGGGTAAGGAGTGGATTTCCCTGGTCCTCTTTAATAGTGGTTTATGGACTTTTCCTCCAGGAGCTTGTCCAAACCTCTTTTAAATTCAACTACACTAACAGCTTTTACTACATCCTCCGGTAATAAATTCCAGAGTTTGATTATGCTTTGAGACGAAGAGCTGAACCGCCCTCCGGGGCTCCCGCGTACGGTCAAGGTAGAAGGACAACGCCCTCCTACAGTCCAGGGTATGCAAGACCATCTCAGCCCGGCTAGCATGAGGCCTGGGAAAGAAAGTCGGAAGAACCACCTCCTGATTGAGGTGGAAGGAGACAACCTTTGGAAGCAACTTAGGATGAGTCCGTAAGACTACCCTGTTCCTATAGAACCTAGTATAAGGTGCTTCTGATACCAGGGCCTGAAGCTCACTCACTCGCCTTGCTGAGGTAAGGGCTACCAGTAATAGCGTTTTCCAGGACAGAAAACGCAGAGGGCAAGTAGCCAAAGGTTCAAATGGTGGGCAAGTAAGCAGTTGCAAGACCACATTTAAATCCCATTCAGTGGCAGGCGGACGCACTGGAGGCTTAAGCAAAAGCAGGCCTCTGAGGAAGCGAGCCACCAAAGGATGGTTGGAGAGAGACTGACCCTCCACCTGTGAGTGGTGTGCTAAAAGAGCACTAAGATGAACTCTAACAGAATTGGACTTAAGGCCTAGGTTGGACAGGTGAAGCAAATATTGCAGCACCACGGGTACCAGGCATGAGAAGGGATTCTCATTGTGTTGAGTACACCAGGTAGAGAATCTACGCCACTTAAGGACATAAGACTTTCTGGTGGACTGCCTCCTAGAGGCCAAGACTATGTCCTCCACTTCCCTAGGCAGTAGTAAAGGCGCTAGGACTACCCTTTCAGCAACCAGGCCATCAAATTGAGGGACTGGAGATTGGGGTGCAAGAGAGATCCCTGCTCCTGAGACAGGAGATCGGGTTGCATCCCCAGAGGGAGAGGAGTGTCCACCGCCAGTTGCAACAGTAGTGGGAACCAGGGTTGCCTTGGCCACCTGGGGGCCACCAGAATCACTGAGGCCCTGTCCTGGGTCACCTTGAAAAGGGTCTTGGACACTAGAGGCGTGGGAGGAAACGCATATAGGAGGCCAGTAGACCATGGAATGAGAAACGCATCTGCTGGTACTCTGAGAAGATGCGGTTGTCTGGAACAGAACCTGGGTTGTCCACTGGTAGAAAGGCCTTTGCCTGAAAGGTGTCCAGTCGAGCTCCTATGAACTCCATGTTCTGGGAGGGTTGCAAACTGGACTTTGCGAAGTTTATGACAAACCCCAGGTGCTGAAGCAGAGCGACAGTGCGAAGGGTGGCTTGATTGGCCTCTTGCGGGGATTGACCCCTGATGAGACAATTGTCCAGATATGGGAAGACAAAGAGGCCTTGAACCCTGAGGTAGGCCGCTACCACCGCCAAGCACTTGGTGAATACCCTGGGGCGGATGTAAGGCCAAAAGGCAGTACTCTGTACTGATAATGGTTTCCTCCCAATACAAATCTAAGATATTGTCTGTGGTCTGGATGAATAAGGATGTGAGTATAAGCATTCTTTAGATCTAAGGAGCATAGCCAATCTCCCTGCTGGAGGTAGGGCAGCAGGATTCCAAGGGTAAGCATCTTGAACTTTTCCCTCTCCAGGAACTTGTTCAGGTTTCGCAAGTCTAGGATGGGTCTGAGGCCTCCTGTTCTCTTTGGTACCAGGAAGTACCTGGAATAGAAGCCTTGACCTCTCAGGTGGTGGGGCACCGGTTCAACTGCCTGTTCCTTTAGAAGACCAGCGAACTCCTGCAGGAGTAAAGTCCCTGTACAGAGGGAGTCTGGGAGGCTCCCCTGGAAAATAGGAGGGGGGTACCTGGTGGAAGTGGAGGAGATGGCCCTTCTGGACTATACTGAGAACCCAGGTATCCCTTGTGACGGCTGACCACCTGTGGGCGAACAGGGCCAGCCTGCCTTCAGTGCTGATGGGGGCCAGCTGAGGAGGAGAGGCTATGCCAATGAAGTCAAAAAAACCCTCCCTGCTGAGCAGGAGCTGGAGTAGGAGGCTTGGGGGCTTTCTGCCTACGGGGCCCATGACCCTGCCCCTTGGCCTGCTGACCCTGTTGGGGAGCTCCAGAGGTCTGATAATGAAGGTACTGTTTATAGGCAGATGACTTCCTTGGGTAAAAGGTCTTTTTTCCCCGAACCATTCTTCTTTTGAGAAGGGGCAGAGGTTTTTCTGGACAGCTTTGTCCGGGTAAGAGTCTCGGTCTCGAGTTCGGCAGCCTTGTCAGCCATGGGCTTGCCAAAGAGGTTTTCACCTCGGCAGGGGACATCGACCAACTTGTCCTGCACCCATGGCTCGAGGTCCGATGACTGTAGCCAAGCCTGACGGTGTGCACCAATGCCGGCCGCGGCTACTCGGGCCGAAGCCTCAAAGCCATCATAGGCTGCTCGAGATATAGACTTTGAGCACTCACGAATACACGAGGACAGAGCATTGAACCTCTGCAAAGGTTCCTCGGAGAGACCAGCAGAGAACCCGGCAATCTCCTTTGCCACGTCTCGAAGGTACATGCCCATGTACAGCTGGTAGGTCTGGACACGGCAAGCAAGCATAGAGCCCTGGAAGCACTTCTTACCGAGGGCATCCAGGTTCCGGGCCTCCCGGCCGGGAGGCACCAAAGACTGCATCTTCTGACTCTTCAGACGATGCATGGCCGATTCCACAACCATGGAGTGGTACGGTAATTGTGCCTTTTGGAACCCTGGGCTCTTTCGGACTCAACAGATGGAATCGACCCGCTTACTCAAAACCGGCGTCGATGCCGGCGCCTCCCACATGTGGAAGACCAACCGTTCCAGCATCGGAGGAACCGGAACAGTAAAGGCCTCCTTCAGAGGAGAGTCATACTGTAGGGCCTCGAGCTCCTCGGCTCGAGGCTCCTCCTCGGGATCCGCGGGAAATGCCAAAGCCTTGGCCAAGTCCCGCACGAAGACCGAGAACTGGGTATCCGCCGGGGGCAACCTTCTCGAGGCTCGGACTGGTGCGAATCCGAAGGAACGCACCGAGTCCGAAAGGTGTCGGGCGACTCCTCATCCTCCGTCTCCCAGCCGGACTCCTCGGAGGAGGAATCGAGCGGCTCCGGTCGGGCAGGCATCGATGCCATCCGCCCCGATGCCGAGGGTACCGGCGTCGATGACCTCGGTCCCGAACGGGAGGCCGAGGGGGACCTTGGCCGAGGATCGACTCGAGCTCGCATGGACTCGAGGATCGGCTCGGCCTCCGGGGTCGACTTGGACGTTGATGTCCCGGTGGTCGGGGCAGATGCACCGGTGAGACCGGAGATCAGTGCCCGCTGCTGTTCCATGAAGGCAGCTAAGCTGCTCTCCAAGGCCGTCAACCAGAGTCCGAGCTCAGGAGACTCAGCAGCCCCTGACTCGGGCCCCGGCGGTGCCGGGCCCAACGTCGGCTCCCCTGGAGGTGAGTACACGAGGACCAATGTTCCCTCTAATTTTCTGTAGGCTGTGTGCGCATAAAATATCAGCTGTGCAGCTTTTGAAGGAAGGTTCAATTTTTGTGCCCCACATAACAATACTCCGAGTTATATACTTTAAAATTTGACTCCACGTCAGAATACAGTATGTACACCACATTGATTTTAATCAAATTAAATGAAAATAGACGATTACTAAATGAAGCGGAAAATTTCTAATAATTACAATCACAACTTTTAAATTTTAAGATGTCTATGTTGTTTTCTATCAGAATCAGAACCGTAATTTTTGTGCGCTCTGTTGTAAAGTATGTGCGCTCGCTCGGTGAGGTGTGTGTGTGCGCACACGCACACAGCTTAGAGGGAACAGTGACGAGGACTACAGTACTCACGTGACCCGGGGACTCCATCTCCACACAAGGTTGCTTTGCAGGCCTCTCCGACTCTGAAGACCCGGGACGACGCTCAGGGCTATGCGACTTGGCCCTCGAGGAGCCAAGTGCGTCCACCGACGCCGCCCTCGCGGGTTTTTTCTTTTTACGATGCTCCCGCGAGGGAGACTCCCTTTCAGAGGAACCTTGACGCTGCTCGGGGCCGGAGTCCCGAGATGTCGAGGCCTCTGACGAGGTCCGGGCCCTACCGGACGCGTAGTCAGCGTAGTTACTCACCTGTAACAGGTGTTCTCCAGGAGCAGCAGGAATCAGTCCTCACTTATGGGTGACGTCGGCGCCGACGGAGCCCTCGCGGAGCAATTTTCCCCAGCTTTCAAAGAAAGCCTTTGGGAATTGCAGCGCGCATGCGCGGTCGTCTTCCCGCCCAAGGGTGCCATCTTAGCCAGTCAGATGACATAGCTAAAAAAGACAGCATAAAATTTTGCAAAAAAGAACATAAGCAGACGATTGCAACTCCAAGG
The DNA here is from genome assembly GCA_033557465.1 of Ichthyophis bannanicus. NCBI lineage: Eukaryota > Metazoa > Chordata > Amphibia > Gymnophiona > Ichthyophiidae > Ichthyophis > Ichthyophis bannanicus. The sequence goes on along the minus strand of CM066040.1, from coordinate 148,493,027 downwards.
GGAGGAGGGAGGGTAGTGAGGACTGATTCCTGCTGCTCCTGGAGAACACCTGTTACAGGTGAGTAACTACGCTTTCTCCGGGACCAAGCAGGAAGTCAGTCCTCACTTATGGGACTCCCAAGCTCAAGGCTACCGGAGACCCTAAGCACAAAAATGAGCTCCCTCTAGCTCAGCAGCACAGAAGGAAAGAATCTTCGCTGAATTATCACCCACTGGTAGCCCACATCCGGGATGGAGGGTAGGAGTTGCTCAGACCTCAAAGAGATTACGGAGGACTGCCTGTCTGAAAGCACTGTCCCTGCGGGACTCCCTCTCGAGACAGTAATGGACCGCAAAAGTCTGGCTCGAAGACCAAGTAGCGGCCCGGCAGATGTCTGCCAGCGGAACAGAGCGGAGGTAAGCCACTGACGTAGCCTTTGCCCGAACGCAATGAGCCGTGACTCGACTTTCTAAGGAGAGTCCGGCTGCCCCATAAGCCCAAGAGATACAGTCCGCAACCCAGATGGACAGAGTACGCTTGGAGACCGGGAGCCCCAATTTATTGGGGTCAAAAGACACAAAAAGCTGAGCAGCTTTACGGTGCTCCCGCGTACGGTCAAGGTAGAAGTTCAAAGCCCTTCTACAGTCCAGGGTATGGAGGACCGTTTCAGCTCGGCTGGAGTGTGGTCTGGGAAAGAAGGTTGGAAGTACCACCTCCTGATTGATGTGAAAAGGGGAGACCACTTTTGGAAGAAATTTTGGGTGAGTCCGTAGGACTACCCTATTTTTGTAGAACCGAGTGTAAGGGGGATCAGACACGAGGGCCTGCAATTCACTTACGCGTCTAGCGGAAGTGAGGGCTATCAAGAACAGTGTTTTCCAAGACAGAAAACGGAGAGAACAGGTAGCCATAGGTTCAAAAGGCGGACAGGTGATCCGCTGCAAAACCACATTCAGGTCCCAGTCAGGCGCTGGCGGGCGCAGAGGTGGTTTAAGTAGAAGGAGACCTCGGAGAAACCTCGCTACGAGAGGGTCGCTGGAGAGAGGTCTACCGTCCACCGGCACATGATGTGCCGAAAGAGCACTGAGGTGAACTTTGACGGAGTTGGACTTAAGTCCCAGATTAGAGAGGTGTAGCAAGTATTGCAAGATCACCAACACCGGGCAGGAGAAGGGATCCTGAGACTGTTGGGTACACCAGAGGGCAAAGCGACGCCATTTAAGGGCGTAGCATTTGCGGGTAGAAGGGCGTCGCGAAGCTAAGACGACCTCCTCCACCTCCGCCGGCAGGAGAAGGGGAGCAAAGACTACCCTCTCAGCAGCCAGGCCATGAGGTTGAGAGACCTGAGGTTGGGGTGTAGTAGAGACCCCTGATCCTGAGTGAGGAGATCCGGTTGTACCCCCAGAGGGAATGGATCCTCCACCGCTAGTTGCAGTAGGAGCGGAAACCATGGCTGTCTGGGCCAGCGAGGGGCCACCAGGATCATGAAGGCGTTGTCTCGGAGCACCTTGAAAAGAGTCCGAGAGACTAGCGGGATGGGAGGGAAAGCGTACAGAAGGCTCCCCGACCATGAAATCAGAAAAGCGTCCGCCGCAACCCGAAGGGGGTGTGGCTGACGAGAGCAGAAGCGAGGAAGCTGCCGGTTGTGAGGACTGGCAAAGAGATCCACCGTGGGGAGGCCCCACTTTAGGAAGAGCTTCTGAACTACCAAGGGATCCAGACGCCACTCGTGCGGCTGGAGGATCCTGCTGAGTTTGTCCGCCAGGCAATTCTCTTGGCCCGGGAGATAAACTGCCTTGAGGAGAATGCCGTGACTGACGGCCCAAGAGCAGAGCTTCTGTGCCTCCCGGCAGAGGAGGAAGGAGCCCGTGCCCCCCTGCTTGTTCACGTAGAACATGGCAACTTGATTGTCCGTCTGGACGAGGACGGACTGGTGAGAAGTCAGGTGGGAGAAGGCTTTGAGAGCCAGGCGGATGGCCCTGAGCTCCAGGAAGTTGATCTGCTGAGCAGACTCCCACGTGGTCCAGAGGCCCTGAGTACGTGCCCCTTGGCAATGTGCTCCCAGGCCAGGAGGGATGCATCCGTGGTCAGCACCCGGGTCGGCTGAGGTGACTGGAAAGGCATTCCGAATATCAGGTTCGGCTGCCGAAGCCACCACCGAAGAGACGAGATCAGCGGCTCGGAGACGCGCACCAGGTCTGCTAGGCCGCCTGTGGCTTGTCGCCACTGCTGGCGGAGACACCATTGAGCAGGCCGCATATTCAGGCGGGCATTGGGGGTCACATGGACGGTGGAAGCCATATGGCCGAGTAGTCTCAGGAAGCGCCTGGCGGAGACCAGGGGCTGGCTGTGAAAACGGTCGGCTAGGTCCATGAGCCGTTGAGCCCTGTCGAGCGGTAGGTATGCTCGCGCCTGAGGAGTGTGCAGCCTTGCGGCGATGAACTCGAGATCCTGCGAGGGGAGCAAAGTGGACTTTGCGAAGTTTATAACAAAGCCCAAGTGCTGCAGAAGAGTCACCGTGCGGCGCGTGGCGTTGGTGACCTCCCGAGCGGACGCTGCTCTGATGAGCCAGTCGTCGAGGTACGGAAAGACATAGAGGCCTTGAAGCCGGAGATGGGCCGCCACCACCGCGAGACATTTTGTGAAGACTCGCGGCGCGGAGGACAGGCCAAAGGGGAGTACTCTGTACTGGTAATGATTTCCTGCCACCACAAACCTTAGGTATTGGCGGTGGCTTGGGTGGATGAGGATGTGTCCAAGGAGCATAGCCAATCTCCCTGCTGGAGGTAGGGCAGAAGGATTCCAAGGGTAAGCATTTTGAACTTCTCCCGCACAAGGAACTTGTTGAGGTTGCGCAAGTCCAGGATGGGTCTGAGGCCCCCTGTTCTCTTTGGTATTAGAAAATACCTGGAATAAAAAACCTTGACCTCTCAGGTGGTGTGGCACCGGTTCCACCGCCTGTTCCTGCAGAAGACCTGCTAACTCCTGAAGGAGTAATTCCCTGTGCAGAGGGGGTCGTGGAGGTTCTCCCGGAAAATAGGAGGGAGGGACCTGGTGGAAGTGGAGAAGATAGCCTTCCCGCACGACTTGAAGCACCCAGGCATCTGCGGTGATGCTGGACCACCTGTGGGCGAAGTGAACCAGCCGGCCTCCGGTGCTGGGAGGAACCAGCGGGGGGGGAGAGGCTATGCTTTGCGAGTCAAAAACCCCCACCCTGCTGAGCAGGGGCTGGTGGTGCAGGCTTGGGGGCTTGCTGCCTACGGGACCCGTTACCCCTTCCCTTGGCCTGCTGGCCCTGTTGGGGAGCTGCAGGGGCCTGATAATGGGGGTATTGATTGTAGGCAGCCGCCTTCCTCGGGTAAAAGGACTTTTTCCCCGAGCCCTTCTTTTTCTGGGAAGGGGCGGAGGTCTTCCTAGAAAGCCTGGTCCTGGTGAGAGTCTCAGTCTCAATTTGCGCAGCCTTTTCCGCCATGGGCTTGCCAAAGAGGTTTTCGCCTCGGCAGGGGACATCGACCAACTTGTCCTGCACCCAGGGCTCAAGGTCTGACGACTGAAGCCAAGCCTGTCGGCGGGCACCGATGCCGGCTGCGGCCACTCGAGCCGATGCTTCAAAGCCATCATAGGCTGCGCGGGACATGAACTTTGAGCATTCCCGAATGCCAGTGGACAAGGCCAGGAACCTCCGCAAGGGTTCCTCGGACAAACCAGCGGAGAATCCGGCTAGCTCTTTAGCCAGATCCCGGAGATACATGCCCATGTATAGCTGGTAAGTCTGGACACGACATGCGAGCATAGAGCCCTGGAAACACTTCTTGCCAAGGCCATCCAGGTTACGGGCCTCCCTGCCAGGAGGCACCGAGGAGTGCATCTTCTGGCTCTTAAGACGATGCATGGCCGATTCCACTACCATGGAATGGTGTGGCAGCTGTGCCTTTTGAAAGCCAGGGCTCTTGCGGACTCGATAGATAGAATCGACCCGCTTGCTCAGGACCGGCGAGGAGGCCGGACTCTCCCACATGCGGAAGAGTAGTCGTTCCAGCATAGGAGGAACCGGTACAGTAAAGTGTTCCCTCGCGGGAGAGTCATACTGGAGGGCGTCGAGCTCTTCGGCTCGAGGCTCCTCCTCGGGATCCGCAGGGAAGGCCAAAGCCTTGGCCATATCACTAACGAAGTCCGAGAACCGGGCATCCTCCGGGGGGACTGCTTCCGAGGCTCGGACTCCGGTGAGTCCGATGGGACACACCGAGTCCGGAAAGAATCAGGCGACTCTTCCTCCTCAGACTCCCAGACCGACTCCGACGAGGACTCGGTGGGGTCGGCCCGGGCAGGGCGCGGCGCCAGCCGCCCCGACGCCGAGGGAGTCGGCGTCGGCGACCTCGGTCCCGAACGGGAGGCCGAGGGTGACCTCGACCGAGGATCGACTCGAGTTCTCAGCGACTCGAGGATCGGCTCGGTCTCCGGGGTCGACTTGGACGTCGACGTCCCGGCGGTCGGGGCAGCGGCGCCAGCGAGGCCAGCGAGCAGTGCCCTCTGCTGGTCCATGAAGGCAGACAGTCTGCTCTCCAAGGCCGTCAACCTGAGTCCGAGCTCAGGTGACCCAGCAGCCCCCGACTCGGGCCCCGACGGCGTCGGGCCCGACGTCGGCTGTCGCGGAGGCGAATCCAGAAGGACCACAGGACTTACCCGAGCAGGCATCTCCGACTCCAGGCGAGGTCGCTTCGGGACGTGTTCCTTCTCCAAGGACCCGGGGCGGCTGTCGGGGCTATGCAACCTGGCCCTCGCGGAACCAGGAGCGTCCACCGACGCCGCCCTCGCGGGTTTCACCTTCCGACGATGGTCCCCGGAGGGAGAACCCCGGTCGGAGGAACTCCGGCGACGGTCCGAGCTGGAGCCTTTCGACGCGGAGGCCTCCGACGAGGTCCGGGTACGGCTGGGGTCAGCGAAGATTCTCTCACGCTGATGCCGCCGACTCCTCAACGCCTTTGAGGACATTTTGCTGCAGGGCCCACAGATCAGTTCCTCATGATCCGGGCCCAGGCAGCGGAGGCAAAAGTCGTGTGTGTCAGTTAGTGACATATTTCGGTCACACCGACCACACCGCTTAAACCCACTGGCAGCCATCGGGGGAAAAAGGGCCCCTGCGAGGTCAAAGGACCGAGCTGCCAGGGAAAAATCGAAAACGAAAACTGACAAAGTCAGAAAAACCGAAAAAAGTAAGAGGACTCGTGACCGGCGTCGCGAGTCCGGGTGGGAAAAAGATCGGCGTCGAACCGAAGGAAAAAGAATAAAATAATGAAGAAAATCGACTTTTTCGCGGGGACAAGACGGGGACGTCTGTAGGGCTCCGCGGAAAAAAGAAGACTGGCTAAGATGGCACCCTCGGGCGGGAAGACGACCGCGCATGCGCGCTGCAATTCCCAAAGGCTTTCTTTGAAAGCTGGGGAAAATTGCTCCGCGAGGGCTCCGTCGGCGCCGACGTCACCCATAAGTGAGGACTGACTTCCTGCTTGGTCCTGGAGAAAGAGAAGATTCTTTCCTTTTGGTGCTGCCGACTCCTTAACGCCTTAGAGGACATCTTCCCACACGGACCACAGATCATCGGGTCATGATCGGGTCCGAGGCACCGGAGGCAGCAGTCATGTGTGTCGGTGAGAGACATAAGTTTCTTACACCGATCACACTTTTTAAACCCGCTGGCAGCCATCGGGGGAAAAAGGTCCCCTGCAAGGTCAAAAGACAGAGCTGCTAGTGAAAAAAGAAAAAATGGTGCGAACGGTAGTCACTAAGGACAAAAACCGAAAAAGAGATCCGGGCTCGATACCGACGTATCGGGCCTAGGCAGGAAAGGGAAACTGGCGTTGAACCGAAGAGGAAAAACAGGTTAACGCAGGGAAAATCAACTTCTTCCTTGGGTGAAATGAATATACATCTGTCGGGCTCCGTGGAAAAAAGAAGACTGAGCAAGATGGCACCCATGGGCGGGAAGGGGGACCGCGCATGCGCGCTGCATTCCCAAAGGTTTTCTATGAAAGCTGGGGAAATGCTCTGCACGGGGGCTCCGTCGGCACCGACGTCACCCATATGTGAGGACTGACTTCCTGCTTGGACCTGGAGAAACTGCAGAAGTATTGGCACAAGGCAAGAGAAAGGATCTTCATTGCGCTGAGCACACCATACCGTAAACCTATGCCACTTGAGGGCATAGGACTTTCTGGTGGACTGCCTCCTAGTGGCCAAGACCACCTCCTCAACTTCCTTAGGTAGACGTAAGGGAGCTAGCACTATCCTTTTAGTAGCCAGGCCATCAAATTGAGGGATCTGAGATTGGGGTGCAGAAGGGAACCTTGCTCCTGAGACAGGAGATCGTGTTGCAATCCCAGAGGGAACAGAGTTTCCACCGCCAACTGCAACAGATTCGAACACCACGGCTGCCTCGGCCATCTGGGGCTACCAGAATCACCAAGGCCTTGTCCCGGAGGATCCTGAACAAGGTTCGGGCCACCAGGGGCGTGGGAGGAGGAAACGCATACAGGAGGCCCGTAGACCAAGAGATCAGAAACGCATCTGCTTCCATCCGCAGGGGATGCGGCTGTCTGGAGAAGAACCTGGGCAGGTGACAGTTCAGTGAACTTACAAAGAGATCGATGGATGGAAGTCCCCAGCGGAGGAAGATCTGCTGGGCCACTAGTGGATTCAACTGCCATTCGTGAGGCTGGAGAATCCTGCTTAGCTTGTCTGCAAGGAAATTCTCCTGACCAGGTAGGTAAACTGCTTTGAAAAACATACCCTGTTTGACCGCAAATGAGAAAAGATCTAATGCCTCCTGACATAGGAGCCTGGATTCCGTGCCCCCTTGTTTGTTCACGTAGAACATTGCCACTTGATTGTCCGTCTGAACTAGGACAGACTGGTGAGAGAGGGCATGAGAAAATGTTTGCAGAGATAAGTGGATTGCTCGCAGCTCCAAAAGATTGATTTGCTGCGGGGCCTCCCGAGGAGACCACAGGCCTTGAGTGCACATGCCCTGGCAATGTGCACCCCAGCCCTTTAAGAAAGCATCGGTCGTCAGCACCCTTGTGTGTGTTGGAGCTTAAAAAGGTACCCCCCTGAGAAGGTTTGGGAGATGTAGCCACCACTGTAAGGAGTCCAAAAGTGGTTTGGACACCTCTACTCTGTCTCGGAGGTCGCCTGTGGCCTGCGTCCACTGAGCTCTGAGGCAGCATTGAGCAGCCCGCAAGTGCAGACGGGCGTTGGGAGTCACATGTACAGTGGATGCCATGTGGCCCAGGAACCGCAGGTAGTGCCTGGCGGAAACATGAGAACTGCTTTGGAACTGGTTGGCCAAGTCCATCAGTCTGTGGGCCCTGTCCTCTGGCAAGTAGGCTCTTGCCTGAAGGGTGTCTAATCTTGCCCCTATAAACTCTAGGTTCTGAGAGGGGAGCAAAGTGGACTTTGCATAGTTTATGATAAAGCCCAGATGCTGAAGAGAGACAGTGCGAAGAGTGGCTTGTCGGGCCTCCTGGAGAGACTGGCCTCTGATGAGCCAGTCGTCCAGGTATGGGAAGACAAAAATTCCCTGATTCCAGAGATAAGCCACCACCACCAGGCATTTGGTGAAAACCCTGGGGCAGAAGTTAGGCCAAAGGGGAGTACCCTGTACTGAAAATGGTTTCCTCCCACCACACATCTGAGATATTGTCTGTGGTCTGGATGAATGAGGATGTGAGCATAAGCATCTTTTAGGTCTAAGGAGCACAGCCAGTCTCCCTGCTGGAGGTAGGGCAGCAGTATCCCAAGGGTAAGCATCTTGAACTTTTCCCTCTCCAGAAACTTGTTTAGGTTTCGCAAGTCTAGGATAGGCCGGAGGCCTCCCTTCCTTTTTGGTACCAGGAAGTACCTAGAGTAGAAGCCTTGCCCTTCTAGGTGGTGAGGCACCGGTTCCACCGCCTGTTCCTTTAGAAGACTTGCCAACTCCTGAAGGAGGAGGTTCCTGTGTAGAGGGAGTCTTGGAGGCTCCCCTGGAAAGTAGGAGGGGGGTAGCTGGTGGAAGTGGAGCTTGTAGCCCTTTTGGACTATGCTCAGTACCCAGGTATTCCCTGTGATGGCTGGCCACCTGTAGGCGTACAGGGTCAGCCGACCTCCTGTGCTCAGTGGACCCACCGGCGGAGGAGAGGCTATGCTGTAGGAGTCAAAACCACACTCCCTGCTGTGCAGGAGCCGGAGCTGGCGGCTTGGGGGTCTTCTGCCTACGGGGCCCATGCCCCTGCCCCTGCCCCTTGGCCTGATGGCCCTGTTGGGGATCTGGAGAGGCCTGATATTGAGGGTAGGATCTGTAGGCTTCTTTCCCGAGCCCTTCTTTTTTTGAGAAGGGGCAGAATGCTTTCTGGACAGCCTTGTCCAGGTGAGAGTCTCAGTCTCGATTTCTGCAGCCTTTTCAGTCTTGGGCTTACCGAACAGGTACATGGTCGATTCCACAACCATGGAATTGTGCGGTAGTTGCGCCTTTTGGAACCCACGGCTCTTACGGACTCAATAAATGGAATCGACCAGTTTGCTAAGAACCGGTGCCAAGGCTGGTGCCTCGGACATATGGTAGAGCAGCCGTTCTAGCATCGGAGGTACCGGTACAGTAAAGGCTTTCCTTCGGAGGAAAATCATACTGGAGGGCATCGAGCTCCTCGGCTCGAGGCTCCTTCTCGGCATCCGCAGGGAATGCCAAAGCCTTGGCCATGTCCCTCACGAAGTCCAAGAGCCAGGTACCCTCCGGGGGGGGGGGGGGGATCTTCTCCGAGGCTCGGACTCGGGGGAGTACGAAGGGACGCACCGGGTCCAGAAGGTGTCCGGAGATTTCTCATCCTCCATCTCCCATGCCGACTCCTCCGAGGAGTTGTCGAGGGGCTCCGGCCGTGTGGGCCTCGGTGCCACCCACCCCGACGCTGAGGGCACTGGCGTCAATGACCTCAGCCCCGCATGGGAGGTCGAGGGGGAACTTGACCGAGGATCGACTGGAGACTTGATGGACTTGAGGATCGGCTTGGCTTCCGGGGTCGACTTAGACATCGTGGTCCCGGTGGTCAGGGCAGATGCACCGGTCAGACCAGCAATCAGCACCCGCTGCTGTTCCATGAAGGCAGCCAAGCTGCTCTCCAAGGCCATCAGCCTGAGTCCAAGCTCAGGAGACTCAGCAGCCCTCGACTCGGGCCCTGACGTTGGTTCTCCTGGAGAAGAGTCCCCGAGGACAACAGAACTTACGTGCGAGGTAGTTTGGACGGCCTCTCCGACTCCGGGAACCCGGGGCGGCGGTCAGGGATTCGCGACCGGCCCTCAAGGACCCAGGGGCCTCCACCGATGCCACCCTCATGAGCTTTTTTCCCTTTTGTGCTCCTGGGTGGAAGACCCCCCTCTCAGAGGAACCACGACGGCACTCGTGGCCAGACTCCTGAGATGTCGAGGCCTCTGATGAAGTCCGGGCCCGGTCGGACGCAGACTCTGAGAAAATTCTTTCATGTTGATGCTGACAGATCTGAAGTGCCTTTGACGACATCTTGCTGCACAGGCCACAGACCAGCGTGTCATGGTCGGGCCCGAGGCATCGGAGGCAGCAGTCATGTGTGTCGGTGAGAGACATAAGTTTCTTGCACCGATCACATTTTTTGAACCCGCTGGCAGCCATCGGGGACAAAAGGGCCCCTGCAAGGTCAAAAGACTGGGCTGCTAGTGAAAACAACAAAAAAGGCGCGAATGCTAGTCACGAAGGACAAAAAACGAAAAAAGAAATTCCGGACTCGATATCGGTGTACCGAGACCAAGCGGGAAGGGGAACCGGCGTCGAACCGGAGAAGTAAAAAGCGAAAATTGCAGAAAAAAATCAACTTTTCCTGGGTGACATGAACTCACATCCGTTGGGCTCTGCGGAAGAAGAAAGACTGAGCAAGATGGCACCCTTGGACGGTCAGGGGACCGCGCATGCTGCGCGCTGCATTCCCAAAGGCTTTCCTTGAAAGCTGGGGAAATGCTCCACCCAAGGGCTCCGTCAGCGCCGATGTCACCCATATTTGAGGACTGACTTCCTGCTTGGTCCTGGAGAAACATGGTTCACAGAAAACCATGACTGGGATGTAACTATACCAGACTATACTTTATTCAGAAAGGACAGGGTAAGGAGAAGGGGAGGAGGAGTGGCACTATATGTAAAAAATAATATTAAAGCTTTTGAACTACAGAGCTTAAAATGGAGAGAGGAGGCACTGTGGGTTAAACTAGAAAGAGGGAAAGAAAAATCTATTTGCATTGGCGTGATATACAAACCTCCCTCACAGGAGGAAGAGGTGGACAGAGAGTTAATTGAAGACATATACAGCATTGCTAGGAAAGGGGAAGAGCTACTGATAGGGGATTTCAATATGTCAGATGTTGATTGGCACATATCTGCTGCAGTATCATCTAGAAGTAAGGAGATCCTGGATTCTCTACAGGGAGAAACTATTCAAGCAACTGGTAACAGAACCCATACGTGAAGGGTCCATACTGGACTTGGTGCTTACCAATAGTGAAAGTATTTCTGATGTTATAGTGGGAGATCATTTTGCATCCAGTATTCACCAGATGGTATGGTTCAGTATTAGGACTAGGGCTGTTAGAATCCATTTCAAAAGCGAGGGTCTTAGACTTTAGAAAACTAACTTTGCCAAGATGGGCCAATACTTTAGGAAGTCATTAGCGGGATGTGAACAGCTGGGGGATGTAGAAAAACAGTGAACAAAACTGAAAGGGGATATTTTAAGGGCAACCAACCTTTTTGTTAAAATGGTAAATAAAGGTAAAAGGAAAAGGAGACCACTATGGTTTTCAAAAGAAGTCTCTGACAAGGTGAAGAAAAAGAGGGAGGCCTTTCATGAAATACAAGAGATCACAGAGAGAGGAAGACAGGCATCTATATTTGGAAAAACCTAGAGAAACTAGCAAAGAAGTCAGGAAAGCAAAGATTCAAAAAGAGGAGGAAATAGCCAATGCAATAAAATTGGGGGATAAGACATTTTTCAGGTATGTTAGTGAGAAGAGGACGGGCAAAACTGGTATTGTTAGACTCAAGGGGGAAAGGGAGGAATATGTAGAAGCTGATTAGGATAAAGCGGAACTGCTTAACAAATATTTCTGTTCTGCGTTCATAGATGAAGAACCAGGAGCAGGACCTCAGAAAACACCCACAAACGGGAACAGAAGCGAGGGGCATCTTGAACAATTTTCAGAAGACTGTGTTCGTGAGAAACTAGCTAAACTTAAAATAGACAAAGCGATGGGACCAGATGGGATACACCCTAGAATATTGAGGGAACTTGGAAAACATTCTAGCTGCTCCACTGACTGAACTTTTCAATGCCTCGCTGGAGTCGGGAGTGGTGCCAAAGGACTGGAGAAAGGCACATGTGGTCCCTTTACACAAAAGCAGAAATAAGGATGTGGTTAAAAAATACAGGCTGGTTAGTTTTACTTCGGTGGTGAGTAAATTGCTGGAAACGCTGCTGAAAGAGAAAATAGTGAGGTTTCTGAAGTCCAGCGGATTACAGGATCCGAGGCAGCATGGATTCACCAGAGGCAGGTCTTGTCAGACAAATCTGATTGATTTCTTTGACTGGGTGACCAGGTAGCTGGACCGAGGGAGAGCCCTAGATATGGTGTATTAGATTTCAGTAAAGCCTTTGACACCGTTACTCACAGGAAACGTATAAACAAACTAAGCACCCTAGGGATGGACTCTAAAAGTTACTGACTGGGATAGAAATTGGCTTGAGTGGGAGACGACAAAGGGTTCAGGTAAATGGAGCTCACTCTGAGGAGGAGGTGGTTACCAGTGGTGTGCCCCAGGGATCTGTCCTTGGCTCCGATTCTTTTTAACATCTTTGTTAGTGATATAGCGGAAGGGCTGTCGGGTAAGGTTTTGCCTCTTTGCAGATGATACCAAAATCTGCAATAGAGTAGGCACCCAGAAAGGTGTAGATAACAAGGAGGGATCTAGTAAGCTTGAAGAATGGTCTAGAATTTGGCAGCTGAGATTTAATTTAAAAAAATGCAAGGTCATGCATTTGGGCTGCAGCAATTCAAGAGCGATATAGTATAGGGGGTGAAGTACTTTTGCCCACTAAAGAAGAGCGGGACCTGGGCGTGATTGTGTCTGCTGATCTTAAAGTAGCTAAACAAATAGAAAAGGCGACAGGAAAAGCTAGAAGGATGCTAAGGTGCATAGGAAGAGGAATGGCCAGCCGAAGAAGAAAGGAGGTGGCTACTAAACTTTTTAGTGGTATTCATTATAAAGCATATGAGGACAGACTTAAGGATCTTAATATGTACATCTTAGAGGAAAGGCGGGATAGAGGTGATATGATTGAGATGTTTAAATACCTCCATGGCATAAATGTACAGGGGGAGAGCCTCTTTCAACTGAAAGCAAGTTCTGATAGGAGGGGACATGTGAAGAGGGTGAAGTGGGATAGATTAATGAGTGATATGCGGAAATATTTATTTACGGAAAGAGTGGTGGATCCGTGGAATAGTCTCCCAGTGGAGGTGGTAGAGATGAGGACAGTATCTGAATTCAAAGAAGCATGGGACAAACACAGAGGGTCCCCTAAATGAAAAAAAGAGGACTGTTGTAGTGGTTGATATGGAAGGGCAGACTAGATAAGCCATGTGGTCTTTTTCTGTCGTCATGTTTCTATGAGACCTTCTCGTGGATGACATCTTGGAAACCAAAAGGATGTATATAACCACCAAGTGTAAATTAGACTTACCTGCTAATTTAGTTCCTGAAGGAAAGCATAGTTACTCACCTGTAACAGGTGATCTCCCCGGGAACAGCAAGAATTTCGTCTTCACATATGGGTATCGTCAGTAACCGATGAAGCCTGCGCGGGAACGCTCCCCAGCATCCAATTAGGAAGCTTTTGGGAGCATCCCACAGCGCCTGCGTGCTGCCTTCCCGTCTTTCCCAACTGCCTCTCTCCAGTTGAGTTTAAAGCTGAGACAAAGAGAGAGAGAGAGAAAGAGATAGAGAGATACAACTCCTAGGGGAGGTGGGTGGATTGTGAAGACTAAATTCCTGCTGTTCCCGGAGATCACCTGTTACAGGTGAGTAACTGTGCTATCTCCAGGAACAAGCAGGAAAGCACAGTTACTTACCTGTAACAGGTGATCTCTGGGAACAGCAGGAATAAGTCTTCACATATGGGTACGTCGGTACCGACGGAGTCTGCGCGGGAACGCGTCCCAGCGTCCAAACAGAAAGCCGTTGGAAGCATCCCAACACGCCAGCGTGCTGCCTTCCCGCCTACCCACCTGTCTCTCCTCAGTTAAGTTTGAAAGCTGAGACAAAGAGAGAGAGAGCAAGGAAGGGAAAGATAGAGATAGAGAAAATGCAACTCCTAGGGGAGGTGGGGTGGGTTGTGAAGACTTATTCCTGCTGTTCCCAGAGATCACCTGTTTACAGGTAGTAACTGTGGGGGCTATCTCCAGGAACAAGCAGGAATTCGTCTTCACCTATGGGGACTCCCAAGCTCAGATGCCCAGAGGGAGTCCTAGCATGGTTGCAAAGTCTAGAACGAGCCATGCTATTGCGTAAGACCTCAGGCATCCTGGGGATGGAGGGTAGGAGTTTAATACAGAAGAGGAGCTGTGGAACAGCTGGCTAGAACAGGGTTTCTAAAGGAGAAGACCCTGTATAGAGGGTATTTTGTAGTAAAATATTGTAATCTGGGCCTCCCTTGTAGACCTTGCACAATTCCACTGAGGTACATATGGATCTATTAGAAGAGCCAGTGAATGTGCTCAAGGGGTACCTCACTGAGAAGTAGAGGTAATAAAAGTAGAGAAAAACAAGTGGAGGTCAGAACCCTTTAGGGTGAGAAATGGCCCCAGGGGGAAAGACTGGGTAGTATAAGAAGTAGAGCTTCAGCGGAGACGCAGAAGGCAGTATTAAAGAAAGCGTAAGCTGTTTAGGTCCAAAAACAGTATAAATTTAGGACCCTAAGAAAAAATGAGTCTGACCTAACTGGCCTGGGGATGGAATCAGTCCATGTAGGGGAGAAAGGGTAAGGAGACCCTTGTATCTGATAAGAAAGTAAGGACAGACTCCGGAGCGCTAAGCGTTAGGTTAACTGAAGCGCCGCAATGTCTTTCCTAAATGGGGTCAATTAGGAAAGAAGAAAGGTTACATGGATAGCTTCAGGAGTACCCAACCTATATGGTTAAGGAAAATTTTGTTAATTACCAAAGGACATGTTTATAAGTGTCGCCCCCTAAGTATGCTGGCATAGCATTGATAGGGGTTAGTGCCCATCTGTCAGGATCATATAGGAATCACGGATATCTGAACCTAACATAACAGATAGATGAGTATATGGATACATATCTATCTAAAAATATATCTCAGTAGATCTATAAATATATCTATGTATATATACATATATATATTGAATATATACACATATAGGGTAAACATGCATATATCTATAGGAGATATGTAGGGGCAGAAGACACACAGACAGATATAGATGAATATATATATACATATATATATATATATATATATATGTGTATATACATATATGAATATGTAGACATATAGACACATATCTCCAGGTATGTGGAAGGAGAGAGGTCTCCGGCGTCGACTTGGAACGTCGATTGTCCCGGGGTCGGGGCAGATGCACCGGCGAGGCCAGCGATCAATGGCCCGCTGCTGGTCCATGAAGGAAGCCAAACTGCTCTCCAAGGCCGTCAACCTGAGTCCCGAGCTCAGGCGACCCAGCAGCCCCCGACTCGGGCCCCGACGGTGTCGGGCCCGACGTCGGCTCCCTTCGGAGGCGAGTCCACGAGGACTACAGTACTCACGTGCGCAGGGGACTCCATCTCGAACGAGGATGTTTCGAAGGCCCCCTACTCTCCATCTCCGAGGACCCCGTGACGGCTATCGGGGCTATGCGACCTGGCCCTCGAGGAACCAGGAGGCGTTCACCGACGCCGCCCTCGCGGGTTTGTTTCTTCTTCCGATGATGTTCCCGGGTAGGAGACCCCCGCTCAGAGGAAACTCCGCCGATGCTCAGGACCAGAGTCCCGGGACGTCGAAGCCTCTGACGAGGTCCTGGTCCGGCGCTGGAGTCAGAGGAAGATACGTTCCTTCTGATGCTGCCGACTCCTCAACGCTTTTGAGGACATCTTGCCACACGGACCACAGATCAATCGGGTCATGAATCGGGTCCGAGGCAGCGGAGGCAGCAGTCGTGTGTGTCGGTAAGAGACTTAATTTCTTACACCGATCCACACTTCTTAAATCCGCTGGCAGCCATCAGGGGAAAAAAGGGCCCCTGCGAGGTCAAAAGACAGGGCTTCCAGTGAAAAAGCAAAAAGGCACGAAATCTGGTCACGAAGGACAAAAAACCGAAAAATAAAGAACGGACTCGCAACCGGCGTCGCGGGTCCGGGCGGGAAAGGAACTGGCGTCGAACCGAGAAAGAAATAAGAATAAAATCAACTTTTCCAGCGGCGATCACAAACAGCGTCTGTAGGGCTCCGCGGAAAAAAGACTGAACAAGATGCACCCTTTGGCGGGAAGGGGGACCGCGGTTGCGTGCTGCATTTCCCAATGGCTTTCTTTGAAAGCTGGGGAAAATTGCTCCGCGAGGGCTCCGTTGGCCGCCGACGTCACCCATATGTTGAGGACTGACTTCCTGCTTGGTCCTGGAGGAAAGTTTTAGCGTCCAAATGCATCTAAAGTCTTAGACTCACGACCTGGCGGATACCGAAGAGTGCTTTTTAGTACTCTTCGACCCCGGTTTTTTTTCCCCCCCTCATTGCTGATTCTACAACAATGGAATGATGAGGAAGTTGAGTCTTGAAATCCTGGAGAAAGGGGGCACCTGATATCAAGAAGATCAGTTGCTCTGGAAAGTGGGGGGGGTACCTTTAAAGGAGCTTCCATCATTCTAAGAATCGAGAAATCCTGCAAGGAATGATGCAAAGATAGCAATGAATGTTTTCCTTTGCCTCTCTCAGGACTATAGAGGGATCCCTGTATTGCCTTGTGGATACTGTAGGTACCTTGTCCATGAATAGAAATGGCAAAGGATTTTGCCATATCTAGGACGGAAAACCTGAATAGGAAGGATCGCCCAGAGGGAACTTCTCTTTGGATAGGCTATATCTGATGGAAGATTTCTACAACTAGCGTTTTGGCACCGAGGGATCTATCCAAGCTCTATAGGAATAGAAGATCCTGGATGGTGCAGTATGGAACCTTTATAGGATGGTCGCTGGTACTGCAGGAGGTCGGGACCAGCGCCAGTCCGTAGCAACATCGTCCATGCGAGGGATCGATTCCAAACTTGGTATCGAGGGAAGCGAGCCTGACGAGAGAAGCATGGAAGTCACCGACAGCAACTGGTAATGTGGATAATGGTACCGACTTCGGTACCGTATCCGATACCGGTGGATGAAGGCCAGCCGGTGGCAACTCTAACGGTATCGAAGAAACCGAGTAGTTGCGGATCCGAATTATCTAAGGGCTCACAACCTAAGCCCACGAAGGGCATCACAATCTAAGGTACACTTAGATTGTGAGCCCGTCGGGGACAAGGGAAGTGAACAAAGTACCTGTTTAGGATATACATGTAAACCGTCTCTGATGCGTAAGTAAAGTAGGCGGTATATCAAATGCCTAAACCATAACCATTCGGAAACCGAGCCTATCGGTACCCGTCTGGTGTCGTGTACCAAGGCGAGTCGGTATCGCAGTTCTCCAGGACTAGAGGATAGATTCCAGACTCAGCATCGAAGGAAGCAAGTCTATCGATGCACGGTCTGGAGGGTACCGACATCGGTACTACAGTATCGGTACTGATACTGGAATTTGTCAGGTTTCCTGGAGCGTATCCAACGGCACCCGTAGGTACCGAGGACGCCAGACGGACGATCCTTGGTGGAGGAATGTTTTCATCAACACCATTGCCGATGCCAGGCGGTATCGGTTACCGCTCGAAGCGGATCGCCCACCATCGGGCATGGCTCAGGGTATGTTTTTCTGTGAGGCGTGTGAACCTCAGGAACAAACCTGAAACCCCACACAGGCTTTGGAGGGCCAAAGACTCCCACCGGGGTTTTGAAGCAAGTGTTTTCTTGAGGGCAAAAGGGGCCGTAGGCATCTCTATGCTGCTGGACCATTAAGAACATAGCCGCTTGCAGGACTGGCTAGGTCTTTTTAACAGACTGTTTTTGGGTTTAACTGTATCCTGCGTTTAGGAAGCAAGATATGGTCGGTGCCTGAAGTTGGATGGGGGATTACCGCCGTTGTCGGAGGGGAACTCGATGATTGAAAACTTTTCTTCCCACAATACTATTGCCAGAGGGTTTCCGAGAGGGAAAATGGTCAGGACCCAAAGCAGGTTAGAACACAAATTGTGAGTGTCTAAAAATAAGTTTGTACCACCACCAGTTTTGTACATATTCTTGGGGATAGGTGGCTGCGCGGGTTCCACTGAAAGGAAAAAAGGGAGGCCCTTAACAGGCCGAGAAACCGTGAGACACTGAGGAGGAAAAATATTCCCTAAAAAGGAAAAATTTTACAAGGGAGAAAAAGAAAAAAAGAAACACCGGCAGCGTCGGGGAAAGGTCAGTCGCGACACCGGGTTACAGGGTAGAAACACTAAAAAATAAACAAGCAATTTC